>CM060640.1:16126414-17373914 GCA_030578275.1 Meda fulgida
AGTTACATGTCAAGTTTAAGGTTTTCATCTAATATTTATATTTTATTTCATCTTCACTGCAGTTAACAAAAACTATTTGTAATAGTTTTAGCTTTCATTTTAGTTGACAATAACAACAGTGGTCGAGGAGAAGCAGATGAGATACTGAGATTTCGATTTTTGGGGAAAGTGTAAAAGATTCAAATCCTCACCTTTTTCCAATCCCATCTCTCCTTTCAGCATTTCAAGCTGCTTATGGATGAACTCCATGTAAAGGGAGAGGCTAATGTAAAAAAAGCCATGAAGGAGGCTTTCCGCATCCTCGCTGATGTCAGTATCATTCACAATACTTGTTCACATAAACATACAAAACTGCATACAATGCCAACCCTCTGCATGTCCCCCATGTTCCTCTTCCTGTCTCCTAGGCCAGAGCAAATGGTCAGGGCAGCCTATGTAACCAAGCAATTATGCTGATCACAGACGGAGCCATGGAAGATTTCCAATCAGTGTTTGAAGAGTTCAACTGGCCTGACAGGAAGGTAACACACAATCTGCTCGCTCTACAGGGAACGGAGGCTGTAACATATGACGTACAGCATCTATAAAATCTGCAAACTGCGCTGTAAAATTGTTGAAGAACCTTCTGGAAAAATGTCTTGGTGTACATAAACAGATTTTAAGACAGTGAGACTTGATTGAACAAAAAACAAAATATGGATATATTTCCAAAGGAACAATGATCAAACTACAGTAACATAAAATGTAATGTTTTCAGGTGCGGGTTTTTACTTACCTTATTGGCAGAGATATGACCTTCTCAGAAAACGTCAAATGGATTGCCTGCAACAATAAGGGTATGTAGTCAGCCAAAAAATAAAAATTCAATCATTTACTCTCCTTCATGTGATTCCGTATTACTTACTTGCTTCTGTAGAACACAAGATTGAAACGTTTTGACATTCAATAAAGGACACTAAAGCACCATAAAAGTATCGTTTTTCTATATGACTCATGCTGTACAGTATTTCAGATCTTCTCTGAAACCATATCATAGTTTTTGAGTTTTTGTAAGGAACAGAAATTGAAGTTGTTAATCTTCCCCTCCAGTGAAATGTCAGCCATTACAACTGAGTCAGTGAATTGAACTCGAGACAGACATCAATTTGATTTATCAGTGAATCATTTAGGTCACATTACTAATCAAATGTCCAATTAATGAATGATTCATTAATGCATTCTTTGATGCACCATTCAGAACTGGATCAACTGATTCATTAAAGAAAAAGACTCATTTAGATTGGTTCCTGATTTGTTCTGGTGAAGATTTTAAGTTAGTAATAACTCTAACTTAATATCACACAACTTCAGTAAACCTGAAATATAGTGCATGAGCATTTATATCATTATAACTCATTATAAATCAACATATTAGAACCATAAGAGCAGATGGTTCATTGGTAAACAATTCTCCTTTTGTCCTGCATGTTCATTAAGCTATTTTTCCATCAAGAAAATATGCAAAAAATCGTATAAGTACATTTTATATTTACAGGATATTATACTCACGTCTCTACACTGGCTGACGTACAGGAGAACGTCATGGAGTATCTTCATGTTTTGAGTCGACCAATGGTCATCAACCATGACCATGACATAATCTGGACCGAGGCATATATGGACACTGTTGTGAGTAAAAAAAAAATTATACCAGTCAGAAAAACACCAGAAAATTTGATAATACAAAATCAGCTTGAATTCACATTTCATAAATTCCCAATTCTCATTTTCCAACTGTTCATAACTCATTTCAAGGCATTTCAATGTGACTTTTGTGCTTTTTGACACAAACGTGTGCTAATACTATGTATTGTGTCATATTTCCTCATATATCACTGTACTAATGTGATTCTTTCCCATTCATCGCCATCATCTTCTCTATCACAAAGCTTCCTAACACAAAGGAGGTAACTCTTATAGACAGTAAAACACGCTTCACTGTATTTTAGCATGTATAAATAGAAGACTTTAGATATTTAGCCTGTGCTCAGACTCCAAGTAAAATGTAGTTGTTAACCTGGTAAGCATAGTAGGACTTCTTATTTTAGGACGCCCCCTACTGTTCATCATCATTTATCACATTTTTCAGGGCATGATATGATGATCTAGCTTACACTATTAAAATCAACATGAAATGTGGTTTGCAACCCCATCTTACTTTTGTAAAGACGTATTTCCAAGTGAATAAAAAAAAAAGGTAAAGTGAGGCTTTATTTTACTAATTTGGGGTTGTTTTGATCGTGAAGAATGGGCATGATACTATAAGACTAGAAATGTGCATGTGGATGGTAAATAGGGTTAATTTTGATTTCATGTTGATTTTAACTGTGTGCTTCAGCAGTCTGAATATATGGTTTACAAAGTGTAAGATGCAAAATAGCTTTTTCTCAAATCTCTCCCATAGCTGTTCAAAAGCAAGGCTCACAGTCTGCTGCTCATGACGTCAGTGGCCATGCCAGTGTTCAGTAAGAAGAAAGAAACACTTTCTCATGGCATTCTGCTGGGAGTGGTGGGAACTGACGTCCCCCTGCTGGAAGTTATGAAACTTGCCCCGCGATATAAGGTACAAGAAAGCCACCACTTGGGTTGCTAGTGAAGTTTGAAGCTTTGAAGCTTAATAATGTACTTATTAGATATATTATAATATATATTAAAGCTTATATATATATTTACCACAGGTCAGGTGCTATTTGTGATTTCAGTAAAATATTAGTGGGTGACAAGCTGTTAATTGGAACTAAATATGAAACATGTCCACATCATATTTCAACCCAAAATCAAAAGAGAGAATATATATATATATATATATATATATAGGAAAATATAGCAAATTTTAGGACCAAAAAATATTTTATAGTTTTTTTTATTAATTATATATTTATATTATGACATTATTTTTCTATAACAAGCAAATTTACCTCACAAATTTTAAGATCATAAAATATTTAATATTTTTATATTATATTTATATTATGACATTATTTTCATAACAAGCACATTTACCTCACAAATTGTAGGACCATAAAATATTGAATATTTTTATTTTAAATATATATTTTATATTATGACATTATTTTCATAACAAGCAAATTTACCTCACAAAATCTCATTATCATAAAGGAGTTTGTGTGTAATTCTCGTAATTCACAATGATTTAAAAGAAAAGTACTCACTGTAATGTTTTATTTATTTATATCAGCTCAGATGAAAGGCTGTACAACAAATGCTGGCATGTTTTATACATATTTTACAATTGAAATAATATATATAATTATTGGAATGTACTAGTATAATATAATTGGAAATCTAATGTCACATTATCACATCAATTTAGCTTTTTTCCTGGTAAATTATTTCTAGAACATTGTGACTGTACATACATATTTCAACATGTTCAGACTCATCAGACCCATAACTTTGGATGCTTTCATTTTAGACGTTTCAATGAACAGCCACAAATGCTGAAAAGAGATGTTAGTATAAATAAAGTGTGGATGCTAATGGGTGGTATCTTTTAGCTTGGAGCACATGGTTACGCCTTCCTCATCACAAACAATGGATATATCCTGGCACATCCTGATTTAAGACCACTGGTGAGTCCCTCTGAATCCTCTTACTGTCTCTATCACTCGAACATCTGCTCTTCTAGATAGACCCAAGTACTATGAAAAGCTGTATATTGATTTGTCATCCCACTTGTTTTTGTAACAGTACAGTGATGGGAAGAAGTTGAAACCCAAGCCTAACTACAACAGTGTGGATCTGTCAGAGGCAGAGTGGGAGGACACTGAGGACAGTGTGAGTTTTCCAAATATATGTGCTTACTTCCTGTCAGAATCCTCACTGTTTTAAGGCTCAGCGAAGTCTTTATGATATCCTGCCCTGTCTGTGCAGTTGAGAACAGCCATGGTGAAGGGAGAAACTGGTACTCTGGCTTTAGATGTGAGAGCAGCTGTGGATAAAGGGGTGAGCATGTTTGCAACTTTAATGTCATAATGTTTAATTACTTTAACTCCTTCTTTTAGGTGAATCTTACGAGTCCTGTCAAGAATATAACAAGAACTACTAGAAGAACCATGTTTTAACTCAGATTCTCATTATTGTATTTCCCCCCCATATATATATATATATATATATATATATATATATATATATATATATATATATATATATATATATTGGACTTGTTCTTTTAAGTAAGATTCACCATTTTAATACGTGTTACATAAAGTGATACTGAATTATATTTTATGTAAATAATATATTGAGCAATAACCTATAATAAATCTAATAGTCTTTGTGACTGTATTTTTCCATTTATCCCCCAGAAAAGGCCTTTGTTTCTCAAAAATGATTATTTCTACACAACCATCAATGAAACTCCATTTAGGTTTGATATGCTTCTCACATTCTCAGAATATTTCCCCTCATACTTACCTGTACATGAAATTGATTATTGTAAAACACATATTTTAGTAGCAATACCTTTAGTAAACCTTCACATGATGCTTGTTTCTGATGTGGTTTCAGCTTTGGGATGGTGCTTACGAGAGGTCACGGGCAGTACATGGTCTTTGGGAATGTTTCCGTAGAGGAGGGTGAGTTTAAGTATAATTAATAGCATGTGTGATGTACTGAGGTGGGAATAATACACTACCATTCAAAAGTTTGGGGTCAGTCAGATTTTTTTTTTCTTAGTGAAAGAAATTAAGACTTTTATTCAGTAAGGACACATTTATTTGATCAAAAGTGACAGTAAAGACAATTATAATGTTACAAAAGATTTCTATTTCAAATAAATACTTAAATTATTAAATATATATATATATCATTTACAGATAATTTTTACATAATAAATATGGAAATCTTTGTTTATTCCACTTTTTGGTTTAGTTAATCATAGTTTTTCAATAATTAATATTTTGATGATTTTTATGTTTTATTAATTTAAAATTTAAAGTCTGGGAATGGGGGGTAAACCAACAAAACATATACCTAAAAGGCATTTAAAAAGTAGCAAAAAATAACTTTGGCCAAAGTTGAAGAAACGAATTTAAGCAATTGTAAAAAAAAAAAAAAAAAAAAAACATTGAAAAGAATTTAGCTGCTACCAATTTCTCTTTCTTTAGGTCTTCATGACCTTCAGCAGCCAGACCTCACTATAGCAGATGAATGGTAAGTACTGTTGAATTGAAAACAGAATATAAAAACATAACAGGCTGAAATGTATCTTCTGAACACTGTCAGGACAATAGGTCCCTAAAAACCTTAAAACTTAGTCATGAGTCTTGCTATCTTGCTAAGTTGATGTTGGTTTACCCACGCAGGACGTATTGCGAGACAGATATTGACCCACACCACCGTAAGCTCACTCAGCTCCAGGCTGTGGTCCGATACCTGACTGGGAAAGAGCCTGACTTGGAGTGTGAGTTTTCCTCAGCTGTGTTTTACCTTATTTTACAATAATTTCTCTGCAGACGCTAAATACTCAATGCTTCAAACAGGCCCATATGAAGCTCTGCTCATCCCCTGCCTTTTGCCTGTTGATTATAATTTGGCTAGTGTTTTCAGCTATTTTTACATGTTTAACATGCAAGTAGTTTAGTAAATATTTGAATTGTAATAGGTGACGAGATACTGCTACAGCAAGTTCTTTTCGATGCAGTGGTAACAGCACCACTGGAGGCCTACTGGACAGCGCTAACGCTCACCGGCTCTGGGTAAGAGGCTTTATTTAAGCTGTGTATCTTGTGCATTAGGCACCAACACAAAGCCAGACTTTTCTGTATGTCCTATAAAATCCCACTGTCATTTTGGAAAGATTGTTTATAGTCATTCTCCTTTTGCTTTTATCTCCCTATAGGGTTGATGAAGGCATGGAGTCAGCTTTCCTTGGAACCCGCTCTGGGCTCATGCGTGTGATCAGATATGCAGGAAGTGAGAAACGTGTGGGAAAGTGAGTGAGATATTGTAAAATCGACTCCTCAGTTGCTTACATTACTAGTAGTATTGAAATATGTGTATGTGGGTGTGTGTTAGTCATTTAAAGTTTTGGCTTTTAGTATAAATATGTTGGCCTTACTGTTATCTATAAGCTAGTGTGCTCCAAAACAATGACAAAATTTGTATTTAGAAGATATAAGCATTCAAAACTTAGTCTCTTACTTCTGCTAAAATGGATCAATAATTTTAATGACATCACTCTGTACTTCAGCTTCTCATGAGATTTTCTGTCCAATCAAATGCTCTCTAGAATCTAAAGCGTCCCGCCCCCTATATTATAAATAGACGTTGAAGCTGCGCTGAAATCTGGTCACTTGTTCACAAATTTACTATTCTCTACGTGGTGAATGCTATTTTTAAAAGGGGGAGGAGCTTCTCGATATACCCCGCCCAGTTTTCTTGTGTCAGTGGAAGTTACATCAACACATTGAATAATGCTGTGTGTTTCGAGGCACTTCAGTGAACCTTTAACATTGGTAGCAATTTTTTTGCATGATTTGAGATAAAGAAAAAACATTTACGATACCGTTGTCAGATTTTATTTTTCATTTGAAATATGTTATTGAAACAGTATTTTCCAAAAAACACAGATTTTGTCCTTTCCCCAAATCTCCTAATACTTTGACCTCACAGGAAGTTCTTGACCCGTGTGGACAAAGAGAACCTCTTCACAGTGGATCACTTTCCAATTTGGTATCGCCTGGCAGCTGAGAACACACCGGGTCAATTCTTCTTCTATATCCCACATGATGATATAAACAAAGGTGCTTAAATACTGATTATTAAATTTACTTGTAGAAAAGTCAAAATTTCCAAAAGGTTACAGTATCCTATAACAGTCTCCTATGTCCAACAGGCAGGAACACTTTTGTGGCAATAACATCTGTGACAGTGACTAAAGGGAAAAGAACAGCTATTCCTGGAGGTAAGATATCTGTCTGCCATAGTTTAAATTCTCAAATCTGATTTTACATTCAACATATAATGATTTAGCATCATGAATTATTAAAAATGGAGTGACCATATTTGAATTCTGTTTGGTCGATATTAAATATTTAATTGTTCAGGATCATTTCACCTATTTTTACATTTTGATTACCTTAGTCGCAATCTAATGCTCATTAAAGTTAATCTTTAAAAATACAAATTTCAAAATAAATATCCATTTTCATATTGTACATCATAATGTAGTGATGTCATTTGTGTTGTCACTTGAATATAATCACTTTGAAGCATTTAGAAGCTTCTAGAATATAATTTTTATAACACAATGCTTATTTAATCATAATGAGAAGCTTATTTATCATAACTCTCATAATTATTGACCAGAATTTGAATATATGTACTTTAATATATACAGTATGTATACTGCACTTGCATATTGAACATAGACAAACACATTTAAAATATAGTCTGTTTCTATATTTGAGAAAAATATACTATTTAATATGATAATTAATATGATCGATAGCAACCATTAGAAATCAAACGGCTTGGTTTGTTAGGAAAATTCATTGGAAAAGATCACATGAAATCATATTCAACATTCCTTCGAAATGTTCCTTCATTTGATACCTTTAGTGAGAAGGGCCTGTTTACACCTATTATTGACATGCGTTTTGGTCGACCGGATCACAAGTAGACCACTTCTGTCCTGATTTCTTCGAGAGGAGGGACTTGCGTGGGTAAATGTATGGGCCTTTTCAGATCTTTTGTAATTGACTAAATAATCTCAGGCAATTTACATATGCACTTGAGAGAACATTGTGCTTGGTACATTTTTCGTCTTCAAACCAAATTTGGGTCTTTAGCTGGCAAAGTTGAAATCCCGTCTGGCTAGAGTGCTTCCCAAAATGTTTACGCATTAGATCAGTAGGCAGAGAGCAGGAGGTCTTTTGTGGTTGTTCGAATGCATTTGACCACATGAGCGTCTACACTTCGAAAGCAATCCGGTTGAATGTGTTTTCGACTACCTCTGGAATTGGTAGAAAGTGGAAAAGCTCAAAATGTTTTACACCTGTGTTAAGTGTCGTCCACTTGTGATCTGATCAACCAAAACGCGTTTTAAAACCAGATGTAATCGATAGTTTTATATATTTTGTCTTTAATTAGTATGAGCTATAATTGCTCCTGAGCTACATTGGGTAATTTGCCCTCCAACTCTCCCTCCCAAACTAAACATTTATAAATCTATGTTTTAATAAATCTATGTATCAATGATAAAAAAGCACCAATAAAAAACCCTTATGAGTTCCTTATGTGCTTTAAACACACACTTCTGGAGGGAATGCCATCCACTCTACGCTCTTGGTGGCTTCTGCTCCCTTTCCGATAGTCGGCATCAGATCCTCTTTTTCATCCTGCTCCGGTTCCTTGGCCACCATCAGTGGCTGTTGCTGCTGGCTGTTCCTATGCGTCAGGTGCTGATGTTCATTAGCGACCAGCGTTGCGTAGATGCAGCCGTAGGTGGCCGTTACCACCATCAGCACACACACCACTCCGCACACCACCCCAGCTACCACCACCGTGGCCGTCGCTCGCCTCACACTCACAGGGCGGTAGCGCTGGCGGATGCAGTCTCCTGCTGGCCCGGCTGGGACCTGGTGACCCTCGGCAGAAGATGGGTTCCTGGTCTCGAGATAGAGGGGGTAACAGTGTCTGAACATCTCCATAGGGATACTGCGAAGATCCTTACCATGCAAATTCGAAGGAAAGGAGCAGTTGGCGGAATCTACATGGCCACCTATGGAATGACAAAAAAATATAGAATTGAGAAAATAAAATGAAATAGAATAAAATATTAAAATATAACATATTGATGTTTTAAATACAGTGTTTGTCTATGTTAAATATGTATGTGCAGTATCATTAAATTTATAGATTTATGGGTTTTGTAAAATATATAAAAATTAGGACTAATACCGGTAAGCTGATAAATATTTTCATGCTTTGGCTGATAACTAATAAGGGCCTAATCATTTAGACTATACACTTTATTTAGACTAACAAGTATAAACTAAAAAAAAAACTAATAATTTATTTAATAATCATTTATACTTTGTGTACACACAAGCACACACACAAACACATATACTAATACATGCCCAATAATAAATTCTATATTGTTTTGTAAATACATTAAAAATAAACAGTAAACAAAAAAAAACAGTTTTAAATGCTGTAAGTGAGTGTAGACATCACTTTATAATTTACAATATAAAAATGGATGGTTATTTTGAGATTTGCTAAAGATAACATTTAAGAGTCATTAATGTTTTTAAAAATGAACTTAAGCATGAAATGAAAAATATGATTTTATTTTCTATTAGCCTGTTACCGATCTAATTGTGAATGTTTCATCTATGCATATGGTTTTCTTCTTTCTTTTACAAATTTTTTTTTTACCTCAAAATTTCACAACTCGATCTTCTGGTGAAAACAACCCCTCTCCCTCGTGATGTATGCCGGATTTCTCCAATCATTTAGTCTGCTTAAACTCCGCCCCTTTCTTAATACCAACTGCAAGTGCAGATTCAGATCCGCCTCCAACAACCGACGCATAGAATCTTGTCCCCTGTTTATTTATTTATATTTCTGTTCTTTTTTGATAATCCGTTTTACTCTGATATATCACAAGAAACAAATGATCTGCTGCTACTTCTGTAACATTGTGACTTGAAATCTCTGAAATCTCTCTAAATCTGCCAATAACCAATATGGTACCAATATATTGTGCATCACTAATTCGAAGCAGTGATAAATGACCTCACTCACCTGTATACATGATCCATTCCAGCCAGTGCTTGAGTGGGATTAAGTTGCAGTTGCAATTCCAGGGGTTTCCGTCAAGCAGAAGGTGCTGTAGAGCAGTCGCTGGCTCGAGTGTGGTCCGCTGCAGGGTTCTCAGCTTGTTGCCCACAAGCGAGAGCCACACTAGGTTTTGGAGCCCATCCAGTAGGTGTGTGGGCATGGAGATGAGACTGTTTAAGGAAAGATCCAGGTGCCTAAGCTCAGTCAGGCCTTTGAACTGGTCTGGGTTCAGTTCCATAAGCCTGTTGTCTCTTAGAACCAGCTCTTTTAGGCTGCCGAGATCAGAGAACAGATTGGTGGGGAGCCTCACAAGGACGTTTTCAGAGAGATCCAGGAACTCCAGGTTGTTCAGCTGGGAGAAGCTTGAAGGAGAAATTGTAGACAGAAGGTTTCTGGAGAGGTCTAGATGTAGAAGGCCACTGAAATTGGAAAAAGACCCAGGGTTGATGGTGGAGAGAAAGTTTCTGGAGAGGTCTAGATATATCAGGATGCTGAGATTGGAAAAGCTCCCAGGTTCCACATTAGTGAAGTTGTTTTTTGAGAGGTTGAGGTAGCTTGTGTTGAAGGGAAGCTGGTCCAGGATGGAGTTCATGGAAGCCAGTTGGTTAAGGTCACTGCAGTCTGTTTGGTTCACATTGCAGGAACAGATTGATGGACAACTTGCTGATGTTCCACACAGACTCAGAAGGGTTATCAAACTCGAGGAAACTACAAGAAAAGGGAGATGGTCAGGAAACTGTAAGAGTTGAAAAGATTGAAAATACTTATAATTAGTTGAGGGTCTTACTTATAATGTTCATCCTAGTCAAATGCTGTTGTAACAGTTCCTCAGCAAACAGGAGCATCCACTAATCTACACCAAATGAATGCCATGATGAATCCACATGTAAATCTCCTGGAATTGCTGTAAATGTTACGATAATGGGAACAAATACCCTTAGAAGATGATCTTTTAGGAGGATAGGTCATATGGTGCATGCACAGCTGGTACAGATTAATTTATGATGGTACTAATAAGCTGACAAAAATTAAAATGTAAATTGAATGCCCTTTGAAGGCTGAACACGAGGCAGACCTGAAATGGATTTGAGCCTTCAGAAGGAAAAGAAAAAAGTGAAAGAGAGTACTTTGTATAAAAGCTGCCCAGAGGCCCATTGCTTTTTGTAAGAGCATAAAGCCTAGTGGAAAAACTAGATGCATTTGAGGTTACTTGCTATTATTCCTTTTTGCCCATCACATTTGCTGCATTAAACTATCACGGATTAAACCGTCCCCACACCATTATATAATAAATCAGAGCTGAGAACGACATCCGATTTATCAGTGAAAAGAGGATCAAATAGTGCATGGTGGAATGTCTACTTCTTGGAATACAAAAAATTGTATGAAATCTGTGAAAAATACAATTATATTTTTATATCTGATTAAACCGGGTTGTACTATATATCTATAGAAGAAAAAAAGCTTAGAGTATGGTATGATCTATGGTATGAACTTCAGTTATACTAAAAACTGTTGAAATGAAAGCATTTATTCTGCGCAACAAAGTCTTAAATACTGAATGAGCACACACAACGACCATTGCTCATTGAAACAAATCAGTGAGAAATGATTATGATTGCACTTATACTAAAAGCAAATCAGACAAGAAACATACCTTTCTGTAGTGCTCATCTATTGGTCCTCATAATTGCTCTTATCAAGGCAGAGTGAGCAAATCAACAGAACATGAAAGAAACAAGAGGAACGTACAGTTGTTCCTCACAGCTTGCAATGCCCAGTGTGTGTATGAGCGTGGGTCACATCAGTTAGTAGGACTAACATTAGAACAGTCTGTGCCAGAGAGAGAGAGAGAGAGAGAGAGATAGATGGACTGAGGAGGGGGTAAAAGAGAAAAAAACATCAGCTGATACAGCTTAGAAGTGGGAGCCTCTTCATTTTTTTCATGACTATTTTCCTGTAGCTTATGATGTGGCACATATGAGGATTAATCATGTGATATAGAGAATAAACAAATGTTTTCCAGGAAAACATTAATACAGGGTTCTTACACGCATGAAAAGCCTGTAAATATCTGGGAATTAGCCTACCTGATTCATGTAAATTCATGTAAATTAATCAAATAGTACAATATTTAGGGAAATTGCTTAATTGTCTTATGATCAGCTCTAAAATATTTAATTGACTAGAAATTATGAATGCAACCTCCTTTAAAAAAAAAGAAGTAAATCCTGGAAATGATGTAAAAAATAATGTAAATATTTATGGATTTAGTTTAATCCGATATGAATGCAATCTCTGTAAAATACCTCATGTATTCCTATTGAATGTTTTCTGATTTCCCCCTTATTTCTTCCATGTGCAGCTATTGGAATGCAAGCATCCCTGGACCTGCTGGAAAGACTGTTCTTTTCAATTGCCAAACAAGTGAGTTTGACCTAAAAAATATTCTTAAAATATTGTTAACACTTTACAATAAATCCATTTGTTTACATTAGTTAAGTACATAAGTTAACTTGAATTAACAGTAAAAAAACTTATTCTAACGCATTTATTAATCTTATTTAATGTTAATTTCAACATTTAGTAATACATTATTAAAATCAGAAGTTGTATCTGGTAATATGTTTTTAATGGACCTGAGCTAACATGACTATGAATAATTTTAACTATAATGAACAGCTATATTTGTATCAACTAACATTAACAAAGAATAATAGCAATGAATGGTTCATTTCTCATTTTAGTAAATGCATTAACTAATGCTAACTAATGGGACCTTATTATACACTGTTACCAAAATATGAATATTAAAGAAACATAATATAATATTGATTTTAAATAGAATGTTGATATTAAATATATCTTGATAAAAAATATACATATGTGTGTATCAGTTCCTGTCTGCCTTACCCTGACAAATAAACAAATCGTGTTTGTCACTGGAGGTTTCTCAGCTTACATGTACATGCTCACGTCTGCAGGCCTCCGAGCCATTTATCAAGATGCATGCTACTTAGCAAACACTCTTTATCCAATGCGACTTGCCACATGACTTATTGTCCCTTCTGGGGTTTAAACCTAGGACCTTTCAATCAACATCCCCGTTTCACACAAGGGCTCTTTTCTTGTCCTTGGTAATCTGGTGCAACACGCACCAACCTACACACAACTATCTGAATCACCTAACCTTTTTTCTCTTCCCTTATTTCCTGTCAGCCAAACAACACAGATGTAAGTATTGCATTGTTGTCTTCACTTGATTTATACATTAAAAGAAGCCAAATATGGTACACTTTGGTGTCCTATTACTTTTTAACAGCATTAGATGCACAAATTTGTACATGCTTTATTTTCAATGATAAATATTAGATAAACTGTTTTACAACATAAAATTGAGATATGAAAACAAATTGAGACATGCACCAAGTTTTGGTAACATGGTTGCAAAATTTGCTTTTTGTATAAAACCTATTTTTGACCCCTGAAGACGATCAAAATTTGTTGAAGGTTTAGAACCTTCATTTGTTGACAAAAACATTTTCTAGACCCTAATTTTTACCTAATTTATCATTTATATTCATGCAAGTACCATAATGTAATCTCTACACAGGTAACATAGTAATTTCACCACTGTAGTGTTTCCTAAATATAGTAGTCCATTTACTAAAGCCCTTGCGGTTGTCTTCTTACTCTTTGCAGTGCAGTGATATGGAGGGTATATGTCCTCTCAGCTGTGAGAGCATCGTGAGTGAAGCTGATTGACTTTTCTTTGTGTCATCTTTAGCCCTGACCCAAATGGCACACTTCATATGCACTTACAGTCTTGTGGAGTTACAGTGGCCGCCGCATACATATGTCCACTAAGTCCACAAGTTCATAGGGTGTCTCTTTTGTCATTTGTGGCTGATATGCACCCTTGATTCGCACTTTTGTTGAGCCCACACTGAAGCGAGCTCCACAGCAGACATCAAAGCTGCGTTACCTCACGAAACGTTGACAGGCCGCAAGTGTTTAGGGTGCCGTTTGGGACAGGGCCTTTATGTAATCTGTGAATCATTGTTCTGAATCAGTTGATTTACACAAAATGAGTCACTGGAATTAATTTTGGTTCAGCAAGGGAGATTGTCAGTTCTAATCCAACTGTATTTTTCACAGGATGTCAACTGTTACCTTATTGACAATAATGGCTTCACACTGGTCTCAAAGGACAGAGGAGATGTGAGTATATAAAACCAGTCTTTAAGTAAAAAAAAATGTTAAAAAAAAAAAAATCCCACTAATTATGACAAAATTGGGCTAAAACAGGGGCTAGTTGTCACACTTTTTACTCCAGTGAATATTTCTTAGCATATATCTATTTTTGAAAGTTAATTTCTGCATAGACAGATAGCTTGAAATATTTATTTAAAAGCTGTGGAACATTTACATCATTATTGCTCAGGATAAATTCAACACGCAAAGTCACTGCTGGAGAAACCATTCATTTGCTTTTGGGTTATGAGAAATGCATTGGCATGGTGAGCTGAGCCTTTCCCTGAGAATAGAAGCAGAAGATGGAAGATTTTTATCTGTTTTTTGTGACGGTTCTAGCTGCACGTTTCCTTGCCCAGGGGGTTAGATGTGCAGGTGATGGGGTAGGCGAATCCTCTCCCTGGAGGTCTCGATAATGTACCACAAGCTTGTCCTTAGAGCAAACAGATGGTGTCCTAAATGAGACATTGATTGAGATGAGAATTGACTTAGACTGCAGGGTAAAATTGGATTAGTTGAAAAAGGTTGCCATATATTTCATATATTTTTCGGCCTTTTATTTATAGGACAATACAGTGCAGACAGAATATATGAGTGTTGAAATGAAGAGTGACATCATATATGCAACTGAATATTATGCGTGCATATATTATTGGAGTTTATAGTCATAGTAGTGTTTTGTGTGACAATTTTTTTTATTTCAAAGTCTGCATGAAACAGAAGGTGTTATAGTGTTTTCTTTCTATTGTAACGTACAGTTGTTATCAAAACCAGTTTCTTTACCTTAGAACTTGCGAACTATGCTTCCAACAGTGTCTCTAGGAACATTTTGTGCGTCCGCTATCTATTTTTATCCTGTTCCTTGTTTGTGAAGGTCGATGATACCTTCTCTTAACTTTTTGGACCATTCTTTTGACTTTGCCATATTTCTAACATGCAGTCAAACGTGACACTCAACAAACCTAGCTAGTTCAGATATTTCATGTGTTCTAGCTCAAGCACACCTGGTGCAACTAATGAAGCCCTTGATTAGTTGCATCAGGTGTGCTTAAGACAACATCTGTTTAGCAGATTTGTGCTGTTGTGAGGAATTCTATTCAGGGGGTTGAATCATTTTAAGACTGCAGAAGTCATTAACAGTTGCATTTTCAGTTAAATTTGAGGAAACAACATATGTTATGTTGAGCTATTTCAATCACTTCTGTTTGATTTGTTCATTGCAAACAGATGAAAGTCTGTACATTTTGCCAATAAATCTGATTTGCAATGGGGGTTGAATAAATTCGACCGGGAAAGGGCGGGAATTGATTTTGTCCATCAGAAATTGATTGGATCATTGGATGTTTGTGGTTTGCTATCGCTGTGATCTCGTGAGTGAGAGGTTGTCCCGCCCTTGCAGCAGTAAACACGTCATCAGAGAAGAGAAGCGATGTCGCTGCAAGGGGGAGGGGAAGATATTTATATTAAAGAGGACCTATTATGCCCTTTTCATGCTTGAATGTTCAAAAAACACATTCTTCCCAGTCTGTCAATAACGCTCTGTTTGTTTCTGGTCTCCATGAAGTCCCTCCTTCCAAAAAGCGTAATGTGCTCTGATTGGTCGGCTGCACCAGTGTGTTGTGATTGGTCAATCAATCAGCGCGTTTTGGAAATATCATGCTTCTTACCAATAGCTAAGTTTTAGTTTCAACACACTACTAGCACAACTCAACCAGTCCCGCCCCCTTTTTTTGCGTATGTCTTGGGGAGGAATTACTTAAAAAAGGAATATTTTGACGTGTCCTTTCCCAGAAGAAAACTCAAGCCAACAATTGAATATAATTTTTCAAAAACATTGTTTAGTGCATTGTTAATATAAATTATATTTTAGTCTATTGTATTCAAATAATTGTGATTATTAACGTCATCATTATTGTTGAATTAGTTTATTATACTGTGTATTTTATGGCATATCCATGTTTATATGATGACAATGGTCTCATACCATAACTGCAGCTGTTTGTAACAACACGTGCTCTGCAGCTATGTGAGCAGTAGCCAGGAGATTAATGCTTATGGAATCTAATCCCAGATTGCCGTGGGTCAGGCAGGGCAGTTTCAGGCACATCTGGATCACTGTACATCAGTCTGTATGTGAACGTGTAGGTGTGCGTGTCTATTCATCATGGGAATGGTTAGATTCATACTGTGTTATACTGTATTTTAAACCCCAGAAGGGATCATAAGTAATCCCTCACTCTGTGTTGTAGTCTCTGTGTATGTTACTTATATATGTGATTTCTGTATTTCTTTTCACACAGGTTGGTAAATTCTTCGGGGAAATAGATGGATCTGTTATGGCCCAGTTACTAAAATCTGGCTTGTATAAAAGGTAACTGGACCCTTCACATACCATTTTAAAAGAAATTAAGGTTTTTATTTAGCAAGGATGCATCAAAAGTGACAGCCATTTTAGAGGTCAGGTCCATTTCTCAATATTAACAAACTATTAACTATGACTTTTGCCTCAATAAACTTCTAATCTCGGTTTATTAATAGTAAGGTTGTAAGTTAAGGGATGTAGAATAAGGCATTAATATGTGCTTTATAAGAACTGATAAACAGCCAGTATTCTAGTAATATGCATGATAATCAGCAACTAGTTAATATTGAGAACTGTCTGGACTCTAAACTAAAGTGTTACCAAAATATCTACTTCAAATTAATTCTGTTCTTTTGAACCTTCTATATGTGAAAGAATCCTCAAACATTAATAATAATAATAAATGCTTCATAAGCAGCAAATCAGCATATTAGAATAATTTCTGAAGGATCATGTGACACTAAAATAGAAAACAGCTATTTTAAATAAGGATATTTCACAATATTACTGTTTTTACTGTATTTTTGATTAAAGAAATGCAGCCTCTGTGAGCATAAGATACTTTTTATTTAATTTTTTATATTTCATATATAAATTAAATAATTTCTTACATAGACTGAAGTGAACATTTCTGAGAATATGGGGTAAAATGGACTAAAATCATCACTATATTCATAGTCTTGCTTGATTTTAGATCCCAAACTAAATGTATTGCTGATTTAATATAATAAAACATAATATAAAAAATGGTCATTTTTTGGTGACTAATTCCTTTAAAGTTTGATGGGACTTTAAAAATGTGAACATGAGGAAATGCTCTTCTATATTGTTCTATAGGGTGACTCTGTATGACTACCAGGCCATGTGTAAGACCACCCATCATCACACTAGTGGAGCGCGACCACTGCTCAGTGTATGTACACCTTAGCATCTATTAGAGAGAAACATCTTTATTATGTAGTCTTTATTGTGCTAACACTCCACCTCTTTTCACCTCACAGCCTTTCTATGGTCTGCTGGCGTTAATTAAGTGGTTCTTCTCACATTTCATGATGTAAGTGCTGTTTGAGGTTATGCCACTAGAAGGAACATAAGTTATTTTAATTCATTTGAAATGTTGAAACTTGATTTGCCAGTAGAAATGAATCCTCATATCTAAACTTTCAGGTTTCTGTTGGAGTTCAACATCTGCGGTCTTTGGCATAACGACTATGTAGTGGATGGTAAGTTAAAAAGTTATTTTACAGACCTGTTTCATATGAACATACTACTTTATGTACTCATTTGAGTAATGACACTAACTGAGTAATAACTAGGCACTAACCATGAACATACCCCTAAACCTTAACTCAACCCATATAGTTACCTTATATTACTCAGTACTTTTGTGGGTAAGTACATTGGAAGTACACGTACTGTAAAATAAAGTGCAACCAAAGTTATGAAAGATGTAACAGTAAAACTGCTGAAATTGGGATATAATCAATAGAAGACTTGCGTTGTGTCTTGATGTCCTTGTAGTTCACGCCACGGACACTTCAAAAATCCTCAAACATATAAACATCATCTCCATATTTTCGTATCATTTAGTCATCTTATGTAGTGTCTGTCACTCTCCATTACCATTGTTGCTCATCCTTTTGCTGTAATTGTTTCTCATTGACGCTGTGCAGCTAAAGCTGGGTTTCATGCAAGTAAGTGTGCTGAATGTGTACATGAGCATATGTCCTTCATCTAGTTTGAGCCTTTCTATAGCCAAGATTGACTTAGAATGCCAACTTTGATTCTGAGATTGGAATTTTTAGGTAATGAAAAGCCTTGGTCATCTAGTGCTTTTAGTATAGATCTAGGTTTTCTAGACAAAATATTAGTAAGCTAGTCTGAAAGATCCCGATTTATTTTGCGAGAATGGGGAAGTAAGTATTTCAAATAGTTTCATCCAACATCCAACCAGAGGTTTTCAAACTTTTTAATGCCAACATCCTTCAAATATGATGTCTATATGTATATATATATATATACATACTTTTTTTTTTGAAAGTGGAAAAATATAGTTAGATTAGTAAATTTGGTGAATTATAAGATTTTTTTTAATCTGCAATTTTGTATAAATTGTATTTTGTTTTTATTTATGATTATGATTTATACGAGATATATATATATTCCAATATTATTTTTAAAACCCCAGTTTAAAAACCTCTGGTCTACACAGACTTCATGAAGTACTTATCTATCGGCTATAATGAAAATCTTGTCTTCTCCAGCACACAAACAGAAGAAGGTGGAACTAATGCAGCCCTGTAACACAGAGTATCCCAGCTTCATGTATGACACGTCCATCAGAGAGACCAACAGCATCATCAAATGTGGCCGCTGTCAGAAGTAAGTCCATCTATCAGATTATCCTCAGGTTGGTGGGTTTGTACCAGTAACAATTAGTCAATTCATCTCTGTTTCAGGATGTTTGTCCTACAGCAGGTTCCTAACAGTAACCTGGTCGTGCTGGTGGTCCAGGCTGACTGCGACTGCTCCCGACAGTACGCTCCCATCACACTCATGCCCAAAGAAGTCAAATATATCCTTCCATGATGATTGCCTTGTCTTTGAAATGTTTCGGTTCAACTTTGTTTGAAACTGAAGTCTTCTTAACTTCTTTGAACATAATGCCACAGTTAAGTGCAACAGGATGAAATCTCAGAAGATTCGCAGACGACCCGAGTCTTGTCACGCATACCATCCTCATGTAAGCCACCCTGTTCATACAGTTCATGAATGAGTCAGAATATATAGGCCTATAATATTTAGTGGCAGATCTGGATTCCTCCAAGACTGGCACAGATTTTCAGAAAATTACCGTCGTCTGACAAATAATTTTCCGACAGTTGTGTATACGTATTCCCCAAGCACAAAGTACAAATGACCATTTTATTGTATTGTGTTCTTGCAGGAAAATGCCAAGGATTGTGGTGGAGCATGCAGTATAGCAGTATCTCTCACACTGTACTTCATATGTCTGGCTATCTCATTGGCCCTCCGCTGAATAATAAAACATCCTTCTGCCATGACTGCTGTCCCACAGTGGACCCAAGGCATACCTGTGGATCTCTAAGATAAGGAATTCAACCAATTACAGGTTTACATAGAATTTATTACAATTTAAATGGATAGTTTACCCAAAAATGTAAGTCATACTGCTTTGGAACTACATGAAGAAGACTGATGATGACCGAATTGAGAGACCTATCCCTTTAACATGCTTCATACACAGCAGTTCTGCCCCCTACTGGACTCACTATGACACTGCACAGATTATATTTTTCTCAGTGGGAGCGACAGCGAGAGATCTTAGATTGTCTCGTGTGACTTGATGTTATACATCAGTACTGCTATTCTCTTAATTTTTTTAAATAATATGTTTAGGAATACAATGAATGTTTTAAAGGGACAATGTGTAGTTTTTTAGGTATTTTATTATCTAAAATCAATATTTTTATTCATAAATATGTCCTCAATGTTGTGCAAATACCTCTGCCAATTATCTGACTTATCCTCGTAAACAAAGAATTTATTATCTTTATATACATGGGACGGGTAAGTCCACGGAGGCTTCCATGTAGTTCCGCCATCTTGAAAAACTATAATAGCAGAGAGGGACAAAAAGTATTAGGCCAACGTGTTTCCACAACGCGTTTTCGTTCAGAGCCAGCGTCACGTGACTGAAAGCAGCAGAAACAGAGGAGTAGAGCCACAGGAGAAGAAATCCTCGTCATCAAAAAAGTCCAAAATTGAACGTAAAAGGAAACGTGACCTGAGATTTAATGTTGGGATAGCTTTTTCCGGGTGGAAAGAGCTAATGCAGGAGAAAGATTTCAAAAGAGACGCAGAAGTCGCCTGCTTTCTCCTCGACAGGTAAGTCAATGTTACAGAAAATATAACGAATAAAGAAGGCATAACTACTAATTACAATAGTTCATGTTTTTCACAGTGAGTAATTCATACTGTAACATGCATTTGTTCGTTGTGTCAAGTTGCAGTTTGTTTGAAATAACAAACCGGTTCACTCGAAGAAAAACTCATAGGGAAAACTCGTCGAAGACATCCTGTCATAGCTTTTTGGTACATAACGGCTATTGTAGATGCAACACGCATTTGAAAAAGTGAGGCGCTGGAGAGCACAATTTGTTTGAATGCAAAATACAATTTTACCGCTAGATGGGAGAAATTCCTACACAATGTCCCTTTAAAGCAAACATAGAGCAGTCGCAGCTAAACTGCTGTTTATCTTCATGATGGTACATTTTTCATTGAGCCATTTTCTGAAACTCAGTAATGAAAAGGAATTCATGTTGTTTAACATGGATACAGTTTAATATTTTTTTTAAAAACAGAATTATAAATGTGTATTTTAGTATCTGTATGTTTATTGATACAATACCAATAGTCTTTAAAAATGGCTTGACAATGGTTGAAATGTTTTACGTGAGTACAGAATATAGTGAATGATGCTGGACTTGGTGTTTGTGTGATTAAAAAGTTCAGCAAGTGTGAATAATTTATGA
This sequence comes from Meda fulgida, assembly GCA_030578275.1. NCBI lineage: Eukaryota > Metazoa > Chordata > Actinopteri > Cypriniformes > Leuciscidae > Meda > Meda fulgida. The sequence goes on from CM060640.1 coordinate 16,147,442, forward strand.
AATTTCTGAATTGTTTAACTTGTTTGTGTTGTGTTTCTATACACACATGCTAATTTACACAAGGGAAGTGACCTTAATAAGCCCATACACCACATAAGCCCATTTATTTTATTTTGATTATATATATATGACTCACATACACAATTTATTTTATTATTCAATATTTAACAGATTAATAGCACACATGAAACCACAATAAAGGCCAGAGACATTATTTATTGAACACTGACAAATAAATATGACAATAAGTGCACTGATGTCCAATATATTCCCCACTGAAGTGCCAATAACTTTAAAAAGGATGATTGATTCCTAACAAATGTTTCTGGTTCTAGAACATTTAAATTTTTTTGGCATGTTTGCCAACACTGAAAAATTAACCAACATTACTTTGCAGCTCAAAGTTGAATCGTATGAATATCCTTTATCACAAGTACAAAGTGACAGAAAGCCTTCTTTTTCCCCCATGGAAATCACAGGAATCGGATGCCGGCCCCAAACTGCACTCCATCGCATATCCTGAGATACAAAACACATCAGCACATTATATCATAAATTCAAAATAAGAGAGAAATGCGATTACATTAAAAGTGTATCACTTGTGTATTAGTGATTGATAGATTGTGTGTGAGTGTCTGTGATTGTCTACCTGTCTCCGCTCTGGACACCCATGGGAATGCAATAGTTGAGCTCCAGACGAGCGATGTTCCCCAGACGCAACACAATGCCCGCTCCATAAGACCAGCGGATACACTCGGCCAGTTTGCTCAGGTGTGCCCTCGGCCCTTCCCCTAGTGGACAATTTAAAGTACAGCAACAAATGTGAGTAAAAACAAAGCAAGTTTTATGAAACAAAAGGAGGAAAAATTTCCCTTCGCAGCATTATTTATCTAACCATAGTTGAGGTTACACAAATTTCCGGCATTGAGAAAGAAATGTGTCCTGAAAAGGTCTCCAAAACCGCCTCGGCCTGGCCTGAATGGAAGAGGGGTGTACAGATGAACCCCACCAGCCCAATACGCCTCCCCACCAAGGTAATCACCTGTCACCAAAGTGAGAAAACATGATCTTAGTCATGAATATATAAATATAGTATATACCCTTTGTCAGAGTCATTTACCTTCACTCTGAGGGCCGATGCTGTACATGCTGAAGCCCCTCACACTGGTCGGACCACCCAGATAGAACCTAAATACACCAAAACCATTATTTTGAGTGTTTGTGGGTCTTTTTTTTTTTTTACCAATGACAGGGAATTTGCTAACCTGTCGGCAATGCAGGATGGCCTTTCTCCAAGGGGCAGCAACATACCACCCCACAGAGAGGTAGAGAGCACCTATAAGAAATGAAAATCAGCAAATGGAGCCTTGCCAAAGTGTTTAAAAAAAAAAAATCTATAAACCAGTGTTAACATTTACGTTGATTAAATTACTAAATTAGAAAACATGTTAATTGAAATAAAATAAATATTAGCTTAAATTAAAAAAATCTATACAAAATAAAATTATGTATTAAAAAAACATTTTATTTCAGTTAGTTACCAAAGAACATTACATTTACATTAACATTTATAATTTTGATTTAGATTAAGCCCTCTAAAAGTGTTTAAAACAACCAGACAAACCACTGTTTTATCGTTAACTCCAACTACTAAAAAACATTTACTTTAATTGAAATAATCTCAATGTTAACTGGAATAAAAAAAAAAACAAAAAAATGATTTTAGTTGTTAAAACTAAACAGACATTTAAAGGGATAGTTCACCCAAAAATGAAAATTTTGTTCAAGTTGGTCCAAAACTGTATGCGTTTCTTCTGTTAAACACAAATGAAGATGTTTTGAAGAATGTTGGTAATGTAACAGTTGACGGCTACCATCAACTTTCTGGTTACCAACATTCTTCAAAACATCTTCATTTGTGTTTAACAGAAGAAACGCATACAGTTTTGGACCAACTTGAACAAAATTTTCATTTTTGGGTGAACTATCCTTTTAAACACAAATCACAACCTAATGAAATGATAAAAACAACAGAATTACTCAAATAAAAATGGAAAATATAAAAATAAAAAATTATTAACTACTATAATACTAAATATTACTAAATACTATACTATATTAATGAGAATAAAAAGTTACAATTATACTATTTAAGTTAGTTGCCAAAAGATATTTCTAATTTTCATTTGGTTTAGTACAAAACCTAATAAAATACACAATTGCTAAAAATATAATAATAACTCATTCACAATATTACTGAATACTATAAATAATAAATATGACTAAATACGTACTATAGTATATTAATTATACTAAATTAACACAGCAACAAACAGACATGAGCAATAGTTTTTTCCCAAAGCGTCTTACCGAGTCCCAGAAGAGAGTCTTGTTGAGCTGAATTTCAAAGTCTTCCTTCAGGAATCTGACATCTCCTCCAGAGTAACCTGCCAGTTCCTGACAGGCCATAAATAATAAGTAAATAATGACAGTATTTTCATTTTTGGATTAACTATTCCTTTCATTTACAAGGATAGCAAACAAACCTGGTTGATCTTCAGTAAGGCACCTTTTCTTGGAAGGATGGTAGAATTGCGTGTGTCGATGACCATTGCGTGCTGTGAGGAAAACATCATATTCAAAATCAGATATGAAATGTCAATGAGTGTAATAACAAAGCCAAGCTATAGAGAAGACACATACAGAAAGTGAGGACTTCAGGGAATGGCCACTCTCCTCCCTGACAGTGAAGGAGGCCGTACGGGCCAAACAACCCAGCTCTCTCCACACACCCTCCCATTTCAAAGTGTGATTTGTCCTCCAGATGGGGAACTGGGGATCATAGATCAAACAATGGACAATTAATAATCTAGATCATTTCTTATATATCTACTAAAACTTTTGACTTTTAAATCTATTCAAATTATTTTACATACAAAGTAATATAAAAGTTTAAAGAGAACATAGAAGCTTTGTAAATAAATAAACGCCTTAATATAAATCAATATCTTAACGAAAATAAATAAATGATTAAAATGAAGTCCATTACACTGAACTCTGTGGAGACCCCTCGGTCCGTTTCTCTGAGTGAGCTCCATGGGAACTGCCCCGTGACTTTATACAAATTAATGGAGAAGCTGAAAGAGTAAGAGAAAGAAACGTGCTTGACTTTAAAGTTCCCCTATTATAATGGTTCCCTAACTTTGTTTTTGGAGATCTCCTACAATTGGTTTACATGAATCCAATACATATGAATTTTCTCATAATATACATTGCAGCATCGCCTTATTTTTCAGAGTCTAACAGCTCAATAAAAGATTCAGTCTCTAAACACCTCTTTTCTGAGAACCTCCTCTGCTCTGATTGGTCAGATGACTCAGTCTGCTGTGATTGGTCCACCACTTACAACATGTGCTTGAAACAAAACTTCTATTACCATATCTGAGTTTCAGCTCTGGAGGATTCCTCAGCACTTGTATATGAACAGTAACGACGGCTTCAGTTTTACCGTATCAATTCGAGCGAGTTCTTTTGAGTCCTTTGAAAGTTCATCTAAAGTAGATTTGCTTTCACAGCGCAGAAAACAGCATTTTCTCGACATGTCGACAACTCAAACCAAACTCTTCCAGGCCTCAGCTACAACTACGGTGTTTGCGGCAAGTCAAAATAGACGTTGTTGACGAGCAGCCAATGAAGACCATAGGCTGGCATTATGCAAATTTGTTTCAAACCTACATAGGTTTGTGCAGGAAGTAAGACTGGTGTTACTGATGACTATATAACACACTACATGAAAGGTGATATCTGAAACAGGGGAACTTTAATGACTAACTTAAATGACTGACTTGGGCAACATGACATTTCTAACAAAAGTAAAGGTAATTGTAAATAGAAATACAATGCCAAGAAACATACTTCCGCTCAAAGTGTCCAGGCTGGGGCTTGAAGAATGACAGGCCATATGAGGTTTCCTTAGTCCCATAAGAGAACTGAAAGGTCAGCTTCTCTGCACGGCCAAAAACATTGGGCAATTTCAAACCCAGCACCTGAGATGAGAACCAGAACAACACTTGTAAATAACCTCAGTTTTTCATTGTGGACACACAGCCAGCATTGATGATGCAGATTGTCAGTAGCTCACCATGCTTCCCTCGTTGTTCCCAACCATAGTGTTGTAACTTCCCGTCATTCTTCTCAGCTCTTTCACCTCAAATGTCACATCCAGTCCGTTAGGCAGCGCATCAGTACCTAATGTTTTAAGAGAAATTCAGACTTGAATGCATCACTTTGCTTATTGGTTATTTACTATTAGTTGTTTGAATAATTGTTATACCTTCAGCAGTGTCAATGACAACTTCGACATGTCTGAATATCCCCAGACGCAAAAGTTTCTGTCTGGCCTCATGGGACTTCTTCATTACCTGTAACAAATTTGTAAATATAAACACAATTTTAAATATAGTTCAAATTTGAAATATATTTATATAAAATATATATAATATATAAAATACTCACATCAATCAAGTTGTTGGCACGGAAAACATCTGCAATTTCATACGTTAAAATGTCTTCCTTTGTTCTTCCGAGACCATCAATGTGTACATGTTGTACTACAACCTAAACAATTGAAAGATACATATGAAAACCTGATATGAATCTACATTTATGCATATGCAAACACTGGATAGACCAAACACATAAAGATCAATCTTACATCTTTATTTTCCAGAACTTCCTGTTTCTCCTCATGCTCTGGTTCCCCCAGGTCCATGTCATCTGCTTGAACCCCCAGTTCAGGTCCTTGCATAGGAAGGGGGTCCAGACTCTGAGTCAACAGTTATGTAGCAGAGAGTTATAGTGTTACATACTTATTATGTTATTATATTAAGCGTACTCAAAGAATCTGATTTCTCTAATAAATTATCTTAGGATCACATACAATATGTAAAACGGCAAGAATTGTGCATATGGCAAGTATTGTGACAGCTATAGTTCGTCAATGTCAATTGCTACATGATTCAGTGTGTAGTGAGGGTGACCGTTTATATGTGCAAAATTGATTTACTATCTCACTGACAATTAATATGGATCAATGTGTAGTACAAAAAGTCAACCTGAACTCGGCCTGTCATTCAAAGACACTGTTCAGAGGTCATTGCTTTAGCTTTTCCGACAACTCTGGAAAAATGTGCTTACCCTGGCATGCACGGTCCCCATGTTTAAACGCCTGTTTACATTCAAACGTCCCCAATATGATAATAAACAGAGTTCAATCTAAAACAAGACAATCCGCGGTCTGACTCTAGCACACTACAATAAACTCCCGGCGGCCGCCATGACACTTGGTAACCACGCCTATCGGGAATGATGATTGGCTGAGAAGGACAGAACAATAACGTCATGTTCGTCACTATTTTCCTTTAATAAAATATGACAAATTGCAGTTTATGTGTCAATTTATATGAATCTGCACTACTTATCCGTTGGTATTGTCCTTATGAAAAAATGTTTTGTGAATTATTTCGCTTTTTTCAGTAGGCGGGGCCAACGTCTGATTGACAGCCCATTGCCACACCATATCCATGGGAACCGCGGAGCGTCCTCGACTGTGGCCACAAAGGTTGACTGGTTGGCAACAAAACTTGTCGTCTTTAGTTTGGACACCGATAGTTTAAATACGAATTTAACACAAGAATGCGTCCGAGGTCAGCTGTGGAAAGTTGGGTTAGTATGAAGACATTCTACTTATATAATTTCTGGAAGAAAATTGGCTAAGTTGAACCACGTTACCAAGGAAATAGGTTCTCTTATGAGGCTAACGTTAACTTTAAGGCACTGGTCCTTAATAAAAGCGTAATTAAATACTTTCTAATTGTTTCAAGTAATTTAAAAACGTTTTACATTTAGGATTAACGTTATAATATATTGTAATATACAATTTTTAAAAAATAAAACAAAAGCTATTTCAAAAAAGCTTCACCACAAACGTTAGGGGTGTAACGATAAGTTACCCCCCTCTCACCATTCCAAACCACGATACTGAACTAACGATATTATATTATTTCGATACTCCAAGACATGTATGGTAAAAAAAAAAAATGAATTGTTGAATAAAATGCTATATTTGGTATTTCATTGGGTGTGGAAATGAATAGGCTTGGACTTGGTGCTGGTAACCTAATGCACAGGACAATGGTAACTAAATAAAAATAAATAATAAATTAAAATATTCATGATTATGAAGCTGAAAATCCAGAATTATTTTAGACAAATATGTAGTAGATATATTTACTACATATTTAAATGTATATTTATAATAATGTTGGTTATAATGTTGTTGATATATTTAAAATAATGTTGGCCACTTTTTACTGGTAACATAAGACATTCGGCATTATCAGGACCCACAAATATTCCCCCGTTGCATTATTATACATTATATTCATCATTATATATAGGCCTAGTAGCTTAATGTTGTAGCCTACTGACAATAAAACTCTGTAAACCTGAATTTTTTCACGCACAGTAATTTTCATTTTCGGTGAACTATTCACAATACATATTGTCACTATCCACGATACATATTGTTGCATTTTTGTATTGCGATATATATTTTGAAACAATATATTGTTACACCCAAAATGTTATATTGGTTATATTCAGGTGTCACAGTCAGCAGAGAGGCCTCAAATCTCTGGACATATAGATCTGAGGCCTGTAACACAAGGGCTCACCATCATCCCTAGAGCTAAGAGTTCGTCTCGAACTTCCACTGGAGAATTCTCAAGGAGAAACACTCTCAAATCTGACTCTGGTAGGGTTTATGCTGTTTATTTAGTTGTTTTTAGTTTGTGTTATCTTGGTAATGATGAAACAGCATTTTGTTGAGGAGATTTTCTATTTTATTTCTTTTTTTTTCACAGCCTCTTCAGTGCAGTCAGTGGCAGATGAGAACCTTTCTTTGGTGGACATTGAGAACATACTCTTGGAGAGACTCACGGACAGAAAAGATGACTTGAAGGTTGCTTTTGAAGCCTTTGACCAAGAAGGGAACAAAACTGTCACCAAAGGAGAGTTCAGACGTGTCATTGAGGGCTTTCTGGTTCCGCTCACCGAGTCTCAGTTTGAGGGTCTGTTGACTGAGGTGTGTTTGTTTAGAATTACAACAGTAATCACTTTCAGTGCACTTATTGTTATTTTGTGGTACTAAGGCAGTGATTTTTCATCTTAAATGTTTAATATTCTCACTTATTTCAACTTCATTAAAATATTTATATTAGGTTGACTTAAGAGAAAATGGAACAATTCCCTATATGGAGTTTATCAGAAGATACTGCAAGGTTTCATCTGCTGTGGGCAGGTAATATATGCTTTTGTAGATATTTTCTCAATTATTGTATTTCCTTAATTTATAGGCTACACTACCTTTCAAAAAAAAAAATCTCCTAAGCCCTCCAAGGCTGCATTTATTTGATCAAAATACAGTAAAACAGTAATATTGTGAAATATTACAATTTAAAACCAATTTACGCCATTCTTCAGTGTCATGTAATCCAGAAATCATTTTAATATGCTGATTTGATGCTCAAGTAACATAATAATTACGTATTATTATCAATGTTATTTGAACCGTGATATTTTTTCCAGGATTCTTTAATGAATTTAAAGTTCATAAGAACAGCATTTATTTTCAAATGGAAATCTTTTATGAATGTATTTACTTCATTAATTATAAATGTAATTACTGTCACTTTTGATCATTTTTTTAATCAAAAACCTGACACCAAACTTTTAAATGGTAGTGTATAATATTTCTTTATACATACAATATATAATCTCTTAACAGAATCCCATCCAGGAGTGGAAGTTACAGACACTTGTCACTTGGAGAACTACAGTGTCGTCTGAAAGATAAGGTGCGAGTGATAAGGTATGCATTTTATTTAAATATTTGCCTGTAGATGCTAGTGTGTAATATCCATGATTCTCATCATTTCAGATCGGAGGCAATTTGAAAAACATCACCAGGGCTTTTCAGTTGTTTGACTACAACAGTGATGGACAGATACAGCAACATGAGCTGCGTAAAGTGCTAGAAGGATACTGCTTTCCCATGAGTCAGCTGGAATTCCACAGGTCCTGTTTTTTCCGTGTAATGTAACTCTCTTGATGTGTAAGCCTATTAGTTTTCCCAGAATGCTAAGTGTTTTGTGTCTATGTCTTTCCTCCAGACTATGGTCACATTACAGAGTGAATAATGCTGACACAATATCTTACAAGGAGTTTCTTGAGCAGCTTGGTGTTGACTGTGAAAACTATAGAAAAATTGCACCAGATTCTATACAACTGGGTACCGTTATTCAAAATAAATTATGTAATATAAAAGTGACAATAATAAAATAATGATTCATTCAAATGTATGCTTAGATTTATGCAATATATGTAAATTGTTTTTCTTGTTTGTTTTCAGCGCTGAATTGGGATGCTGTCAGTCACACTACAACAAGACCTAAAAGTAAGACAAGCGTAAGGGCTTTTTCAGGCAAATCCAGGGACACCTTGGATGAAGTCCAGACCAGGTTTTTGAGTAAAGTGAGTATGACGGATTATTTTTCATCTCATATATATGAGCATTTCATTCAAATTAGCTTTCTACTTTGATTGCAATTTACAGATGAAGAAAAATGATAGCCTTGTTGAAAAAGCTCTGCAGGCATTTGACATCACAGACAGTGGCTTTGTTTCCCAAGAGAATCTCAGATCTGTCTTCAGTAATTTCCTCTTTCCCATGGATGATATTATATTCAGAGAGTTATTAAACAGGTATGAGATTTTAACATATTGTTTATGTATTTACCTGATTGCAGTTCTGAAATTCATCTAGTGATCATTTACTGTCACAGATTTGGAGTGAGTAACACAGAGCCTGTGCAATGGAGAATATTTCTTGGATTGTTCAAAGATGACATAACTGCACAGTAAGTTGGCCATACAGTTATTGTTTGGGTCCTATAAATCAATAGCATTTATAGCACACTGCTGCAATATGTTGAAGTATATATATATAAATAGTTTTGATTTTGCAAATATATATACATAGTTTTGATTACACAAATATTTTGTAATGTCTCAGGAAAGATTCTGCTCCAGCAACTCCAGAATCATGCAGTATTGAAGCAATTCTACCAAGACTACGTCAACATGTACCTAATCAGCTTCGTCTGACAGAAGCCTTTCAGGACTTTGATACAGTATGTTTTGTGATTCAGAAAAAAAATCTAATTGTTCTCTAAATCAGAACTATTAATAATAATGATCATTTCTTCTGCAGAACAGAACAGGTTTTATCAGTAGAGATGAACTATACAGGGCCCTGGAGAGTCTGAATTTCTATCTGACCGATGAGCAGTTCACAGCTCTTGTTGATGTCTTGGATGAGGAACATACAAATGTCATAAATTACCAACAATTACTGGACTTCCTTCATCACCAAAAGCCAATCTTGGTATTATAACATTTGACATTATTTTTAGGACAATTAAGCTCAATTTAATTGACCCAATTCTCATTACTTTAAAATATTAAAACAATATAAATACATTTTATAAATATAAAAACTGATTACTGTAACAAACAAATTAAGATGCTATTTTTTAAAAACTCCCATAAATTATTTTAAAAAAATTAGTAAAAAAATCATTACAAAATATTCCAGTAAAACAATATATTGCAATGAGCATCATTACAAAATACTAGAGCTGTCACTTTTGTGAAAAAATCCTGTTCGATTTTTGAGACATAAGTGTTCGTTGAATCGATTGTAAAATCGATTTTCCATGTCTAAAGACGTTTCCATTTTCAAAACCAAATATAGGCAAATCCACGGACAACCAACTGGCTTTCGGACGAACGTAAAGAGTGCGCTTGAGACGCGCACAAGTCAGCAATATTTCTGATGATTTATTGGCGTGAGGTTTCGTGCACAATGAAAAACAGGAGTGCAACATTCAGGGTTTGAAATTAACACCCGCCAATGTGCCAAACGTGGGTAAAAAATAACTGGGTAAAAAATAACGTCAAATCACGAGCCAATTTGGCGTGTTTCTGTTTACTCATTTTTCGGGGAAGTTCGTGTAGCCAAATCTGCGCGGATTTAGCGCAAATATGCAACTCGTGAGTCATCATGATATATTAAATACAGCGTATTGTGCATTTCTGGCTTACTTGAACACACGTCAATACGCAACAAATAACGGCGCGCTTGTTCAATTGCAATGAAGTAATAGCGAATATTAAAAAGCATTTGGTTAACAGAAAAGACAATGTTATTTTCCAACATCCTACATGTGCTGTGTACTGTATTGATCTGTCCACCTAAAACACATTTTTGGTATAAAAATTTAAAATCGATTCCCTGTTTTCGTTTTCGAAACTTGTGTTGGTTGGTCCAATCGATTGTGCAATCAATTTTCGAACGTAAAGTGACAGCCCTACAAAATACCAAGAGAGACATTACTGTAATGCAGATTGGTGGGTACAGTGGCTCCTAATATGTCCTAAAATTTGTCCAAATTAGAAAAAAAAATTCTTTATGCAAAATATAATTTCTTATTATTTTTCTTAAAATAGTTTTGACAAATTCTCCCATATAGAGGTTATTCACACATTTAAAATAAATCTAAAAATAACCCTGTTCTGTGCATTAATTCCAGCAGACACCAAAGCTCAGTAAAAAGGCTCCAGCATGGGGAAACACATTGCCTTCCACAACAACAACAACATGGAACGCAGTAAGTAACCTGCAAAGTGACTGCAGTATTTTTTATATTTTTTTGTGCATAAAGCTGGCTTATTCACCACAAGGATATCTAAGAATGATAAAATGAATCACTTGCCAATACTAGTTCTTTTAAATACATGATTTCTACAGGTAGAAGGGATTTTAAAGGAGAAGCTCTCTGAGAACTCTGACATGTTTATCGAATCTATCACCAACACAACCCAAAACCAGAGTGACATCATCCCACCAGAAGACCTTAGGAGATTGATCCAACAATACGGACTACCACTGTCTGAATTCCACTTCAGCAAGTGAGTCCCACTTTTCTGCCCTCAGCCTTACCCCTGGATATTGACTAATTTCCCCTATTTCTGTCAAGGCTCTGTGAACCATTTTTGGAGGGTGGAGGTGTGAACTACAAGCTGTTTTTGACAAGCTTGAGTGTTCCAGAGAAGAATGAGGGCATCAGTATCAGTGAGAGGTCTGTACAGTCAATGAACATGAGAAGTGATATGTACGCAACACCCTGTCCTGATGAGGAATCACATATGATAAATGTTTTTTTGGTATACTACAGGAAGGAAAAGGAACATGAAGCCTGCATGTTAAACATAAAAGCACAAGCAGTAAAAGAGGTTGTCCTGAGGAAACTCAAGGACAGGTTTCAGAGGCGTGGGATGAACCTGCAGGACTATCTGATGTTCACGAGGAAAAGCTCAACAGCTGCCCTCACTCTGAAAGATTTATGTAAGGTATGGCATGAGATCTGCTCACACTTTCTGTTTTGTTTTGTTAAACTCATTTTGGTCAAACTATAATTCTGATTGCAACATTCATGCAATGTCTGAAACAATGGGTCCTTTACACTGATTCATGTCACTCTTTATTTTAGATTCTGGATGATTGTGGTATTTTCCTGGGGGGACCCCAGTTTCAGATGCTTATTGAGTCTCTTGGTTTTAATTTGGGTCCGATTTCTGTTTCTGACTTTGTGGCCAAATTTGAAGGTTTGATATTTCACAACATTTTCTTAACACAAACATTTCTTGGCACAAACTGGTAAAACAACATTTTTCTCATTTCTTTTCACCACAGAAGTAACAATACCAGAAAAGGATAAAGATAGACAGACAAAAAATGTGCAAACTTCCACACTTTTGACTGCAGAGGATTGTCTAGGTCAGCTCAAAAAGAGGATCAAGGAATATCATGGGGTATCAAAGCAACAGATCATTCTACTTATTTACTTAAATATTATCTTTTTACTTATAAAGTAAAATAATTGTAAAGCGCACACATACAGTATATGTACATATATATGTATACATATATGTAATGCAATGAATTTCATAAAAAAAGTGTCTAAATACATTTTAGGCCACTGTATATTTATTCTTTCTCATGTTAGGCTAAGTACTTAAAAACTACTAATTTTATTTGCAGGATGCTCTGACCGCTTTCCGTCTCATGGACAAGAACCGAGATGGTATAGTTAATCGGAATGACTTCAGAACTCTGTTTGACAGCCTAATGTTTGTAACCCAAGAGCGAGAGTATCAGAGATTGCTCAAACTGTTGGGCCTAACGCCTGGTGCCACACTCAACTACAGTGAGTTCCACAACAAAGTCCTCTCTAGTGTCAAGATGAAATCACATCAAAATGATAACACCTTGTAAGAACCTTTTACTTCTCTGGAATTAATCGTTATATTTATCTTAGCTGTTTTTATAAAGCTAACAGCTCAGAATTCATGTTTTTCAGACGAGACAGGTGTCTTGATAATGCATGTGACCAAGTTCATGACTATCTAGCAGCCATTGCACACAAAAGACATTCAGAGCTCTCAAAGGTAATCTCCATCCTGTCCTGTTACTAAAAGGGCACTTTTTGGTAGTGATGCACAATTTTGAAACACTGCTTCATGAAGCTTTGAAACCTTTGCAAATCTTTTGTTTCGAATAAGTGGGATGGAGCATGTATCAAACTGCCAAAGTCATGTGATTTCAGTAAACAAGGCTTTGTTACATCATAACTGTTTGGAGATGTTTAGAAATTTCAATAGTTCGCCGCTGAGGGGGGCCAATGAATCATGCGCATGTTCCCCAGCAGCGAACCATTGAACAAGTGTCTATGGGTTTTACCTGATCTCTGATCAGTTTTAACATTTTTAGACATTTTAATTAGACATCAGTATAATTAAAAGGAATAATAGTATTCTCTTATTGGCCTATTTAGCTGAGCAATGGAACAAACAAAACAAGCCCTAAAATACTTACTAAAGAACACTTACATTACACAGACACGGAATATTTAATCTTATTGGATGATTAGTTTATTGCATTTGATAGATTTTAATTCAATTTAATTTAAATTTTTGTTGCATTTACACTGTTCTGACCAGCATGGGTCACCAGCATGTGGCGCTTCAAAACAGATAATCTGGTTCTCCCATCATTACTTTTTGCTGCTATATGGTAGCTATATGACGTACACTGACACCTAGTGGCTTGTATATAGCATAATACAAAAATATAGCATTCGATTACCAATGTGTAGAAAGTGTAGAAATCAGTATAGAGATGTATTATTAGCAGTCAGCCATGGTTATAGCAAGATGTGTTTATTTTTAGCAAGATAAACTGAGCAGTATTTGACTGATCATGTGAACTCAAAATGGCGGCTCCCACGAGGAGACCGCTCCATGTAAAAACGTTTTTAATGAGGTACAAATGAATGAGTGCTCTTTTAAACTAAACTTTGTACTTAATAATTGTTATGACAGGTCTTTTGCCAGTTGGGTGACGATGGTGAAAGCATCATGACCAAAAATGATCTAAAGCAAATGCTTTTTAAATACTCAATGCCTATCACACCAAATGAGTTTGAAAAACTCTGGTGCAGGTAAGCAACTTCATTTTGTTTACATTATATTTCTCTTTAATGTCTGTATGAGTTCTTCAATGCATTTAACAGCTGATCCAGAATCAGTATTAGCATGGCATTAACTAAAATTCATAAATGGCAAAAATTCAGATGTCTGATATCTGCTGTAAATAAAACTACAAAACTCTCACACAGATATGATGAGGAGGGGAAGGGCTTCCTCACTCAGACAGAGTTTTTAAGAACGCTTAAAGCCACATCAGATGAAGACAGTCAGTCGGACGCTTTACAGGAACAGCTCACAGAGAGGCTGATTTCCACAACACCTGATCTAGAGGTTATGCTACAAAATCTTCGGTGAGAATTGTCTCTCTCAAAATGAAAACGTAATGGTGGATGAAAACACTCTCCTCATACAAACTGTTACATCAATCTATCTGTGTTTTAAGGAAGTGGATCGGGAGTGACTTTGAGAATGTGAGCGAAAGCCTTGTGGTTCTGGATAAAAATAAAGATGGTTACGTGACTGTGACAGACCTGCTCTCTCTCCTGCACAGAAATGGCTTTCAACTAACAGAAACACAGCTCACATGTCTACTGAACCTGTAACCCTCCAACAGACATGTTCGTTTCAAAATGTGATAAGTGTTGTCAGCCACTGCATTCTTCTTCTTCTGTTCTCTTGATTTTCAGCCTTGGCTTTGATGCTTGTCTGAAGGAGCTGCCTTACCTTGATTTCCTAAAACATCTCACTGGACCTCCAGTCTCGAGTGGGACTGCACTTGACCCTCCTCAAACTATGGGTTCTCCAGAACCATTGGAGGATGTTGAGGAGCTGAGCCCAGACAGAGCCATACAGAGAGTCAAGGAGCTGATCACTTCTTCCTCAGATACTCTCTACAAGGTACAGACTATTTATAAAATATATTCATACTGCTAGAGATGTTTTAACTTTCTGCAAAAAAAAAAAAAACGACAAGAGATTTGTGAAAACACCCTTCCTGATTTAAAGGAAGAGTTACACTCTCATTACTAATAATGTTTTCTAATAATTTACCAAACCTGTATGACTTATTTTATTTTGTGAAATTAAAATATATTTTACAAAATCTTGAAAAGAAAATGGATGTATAAAATATGTATAATGTTGAAATTAAATGTAAAAATCTTAAACATATTTTATTTCAGCCAGTTGTCAAGGCAACATTTCTAATTTTCATATAGTTTAACTAAATGTACTAAAATGACTAAAACTGAAATAATAAAATAAAAACCCTACAGATATTTTATAAAACACAGTAAAATGACCAAAACTTGAACTGAAATTAAATTAATTAAATCTAAAACAAACTAATTACATTTTTTAATTTAATTAAAATTATTAAGAATTATAATAGTATTTAAATGATATTAAAATAACACCAAATCAGCATATTAGATAATATGTATAAATATTTCTGAATGATCATGTGACAAAGAAGACTGGAGTAATGGCTGCTGAAAATTCAGCTAGAACAACATAGAAAAGATAATTTCACAATATTACTGTTTTACTGTATTTTTGATCAAATAAATGCATGTTTGATAAGCATAAGCATCTTACTGATACTAAACATTACTTTTTTTTAAATAATAAAAAAGAACTGCTCCTGTGTTTTGCTTTTCTAGGCCTTCTCTGCATTTGATAAGAAAGGAGATGGTATGATACCGCAAACAGAGTTTCGGCAAGTGCTGGACCATTTCTGCATGCGTCTCTCGGATGTACATTTCAGGAAGTTGCTGTCTTATATGAGACTGAGTGAAGGAGAGGAGATTATGGTTGACTGGAAGAATTTCCTCCAAGTCTTCAACCTCCACACTCAAGAGGTCAGAAATTGTTTTATGCTCGAGTTTTTACTTTTTGCACACTATCAAATCACCATAATGTAGAATGGTCTTAGTTTCATATGGTGTATATTAAAATGGCTATTCCTTAAATCTAACAGACAGCAGATGAATGGCTGAGGAAAATCCACAAGATGCGTTTTCCTACTCAGACCCGACCGTTAGGCATCTCTGACATTTTAAGGCGGATACAGGAGGTTGTGTCAGCCCGCATGTACACTATAACAAAGGAGATAGTAGACCTCGACTACGCCAATATAAACACAATCTCCAAAATGGACTTTAAGACAATTTGTGATCGTCACTTCATGAGGCTTACCGACGACCAGGTAATTTCCAGTACACTCTCAAATACTATAAAGGTTTGAAGTACACTACAAGTGCACATTCAATGCTTTTAAGTGCACGCTTTCCACATCAATGCCATAGAAGAACCATTTTGGTTCCCCAAAGGAACTTTTCAGTGAAAAGTTCTTAAAAAGAGCTAAGTGTGAAGAACGTTTAAAAAAAAATTGCAATGGAAAGGTTCTTCATGAAACCATAGCTGCCAATAAAGAACCTTTATTTAAGAGTGTACCACATGAACATCTTTAATAGTTCCTTCAATTGCTTGAAACACAATCAACTCTTTCAGTTTCAAAGCCTTTGGAAAATGCTACCGGTTAATGGCTTTGGAAACCTGAAATATCAAGAGTTCCTGAAAAAGTTCAGTGGAGAACAGAAAGGCCTGGAAAAGGTTGCTAAATCATTACCAGGTTCAGCAAGATCAACACTGGAGAGACCAGCACCCCTCAGACGCCCCAAAACAGCACCTTGCACCTTTACACGCTCTATGGTACAGTGCATTACTTGCTTCATTTGCTGATATTGGTTGTTTCCTCTCTCCAAGTGTCTCCAGTCTCATTTGTATCTCGCAGCCATCAGTGTCAGAGCGGCTTCAGAGGCCCTCCACAGCGAGCAGAAGGTCCACGCCGCTGCTGAACTGTGAGGATGTGGAGATGAAGGTGCGTTCCAGGATCCAGGACTGTTGGAGGCACATTCAGAGGAGATGCAGACAGGAGGACCCTGACAGAACAGGGGAGATAGATGTGGATATATTCCTAGGTACATGTTTGAGCCCTGATTTATTTCCATTTATCAGTCACAGCACATTTCAACCAAACACTACACGGTTCCCATAGTCATTAAAAAAAACATTTTGCAATGAATGATTTATTATTGAATTCTAATGATTTTATATCAATATAAATAATATAACATAAGATAATTGTTATATCTTTTTTAATATAACTAACTTTAATATATGCCTAAAATGTCATAATATATATATATATATATATATATATATATATACAATTTCATAATAAATATATATATATATTTGTATAATTATTATACAATTATTATTATTATTTTTAATCAACTGAAAAATCATGGTAACGTCATAAAATTATTTCATTTTCTTGAATTAAATTTTTATCTGACTGAATTATAATGATTTTTATAAATATAGTTTGTATGTATTTTTCAATATAACAATATACAATTATATATATATATATATATATATATACATTTATATTTATATGAATTAATAAATAAATGCTTTAAAATAATTTTCCTAAATGATTGATTAGCAAATCAATTTTTATATAATTATAAATAACATAAAATATATTATATTGGGAATATATCATTTTTATGTATTTTGTTTGATATCAAATTATATAATTTTATTTTATAATTTAAAATATTTTATAATCAATGGATTTTATAATAATTTATCATATATATAGGACCCCTAATAATAATAAATTACAATTGACAATGGAAACATTGTCATACATTGTCACAATGTTGTTTGGAAATGGTGAATTTGAACTGATGCTTTGCAGAGATACTCCAGGGCCTCCATATTGAGCTGAGTCCACCTGAGTTTGAGCAGCTAGCTGTCAAATATGACATCAAAAACAGCGGACGTCTCTCTTACCCGGACTTCCTACGGCACTTTGTGCTCATGTTCAAGCCTCAGGTCAACACTTCATCCAACAGACTCAAACTGCAGCTCCCCACGACACCAGTGAGTTCACTGCGATTACAGCTATTTCAAAATGCCAGCACATCTTGAGTGGTTAAAGGCCAGTATAGTTCATGCAGCATTTTCTGACTTCCTTCTTTAGATGAGTCCCGGTCCACTTAGTGGTCAGTGTGTTGAAGCCATGCTGAGAATCTCCAGGCCTATCCAGCTCTTCTGGAGGCAGATGAGGCAAAAATTCACCTCCTTTGACAAAGAACGCACTGGAAAGATCTCTCTTCAGGACTTTAGAAAGGTACAAGGGACTATTTTATACTTATTAAAAAAACGTTTCAGTCCACATCTTGTATTTAATCATGCAACTTTTTGGATTATTCTTTTTTAGGTTCTGAGACAGTACAGCGTGAATCTGTCAGAGGAAGAATTCTTTCATTTCACATCTTTTTTTGACAGTAACCTCTCAGGGAGGATTTCATACAATGATTTTCTGCGCATTTTCCTAAAATGAGCGCAGTTTCCTTTGTTTATTAGTTTTAAGTGTCATATTGCACGTCTTTAGCTGCACTGATGTCACAAATGTTTTCATAAAAAAATAAACAATTATTGTGATCCTTTAGTTCTGTTGTTTTTATTCATATAGCAAGATAATATAATCATAATATATAATATTTTATATTATATATAAATGTTATATTTGATAATTATACTCTTTTTTTAAAAAGTGCTTAAAAAACAATCATTGCTTTCAAGATCACTAATGTTTTAACAAGAAAAAAATCACCAGCAATGTAAACACCACATGTTGTTTTTCCCGGTGATCCCTGTGGTTGCAACACTCTGTTTCGCAATAGTAGAGCATTGCCAGATCAGTGCTTATGACTGACCTCGTTTAGACTTCTTATTCATCGCACCTGCACTGCGTAACCTGAGGGATTCACACAGTGTGTTGAAAAACATGCAGGAGTCTGCTAAAGAATGGAATATCTCTTTTGCCGGCTGTGGATTTCTGATGGCTTACTACTGTGGAGTATATAGCTGTTTATCCGAACGGGCCCAGTTTCTTCTTAAGGGGGTGACAAAGATTTGTGGGGCTTCATCTGGTGCTCTCATGGGTGCAGTGATAGCATGCGAAATGTCTCCAGGTAAGTTTCAACAACAATTTGTGGTTTATAAACACCCGAAAGTTGTAAAAGATAATAAAATTGTGTGGAAGGCACTTGTCATGGATTAGACAAATCTTTCACAAATAATATTGAATAGTAGTTTTAAAATCCAAATACCCAAATCATGAAAGATAGAACCCCACCCCCATGTAATTCATTTTGATTACTTTTATATTGATTCAAATTCGTGGTCATAAAGGATATTCAATTTTGAAGCCAAATGCTGTGAAAATTTGCTGGAAATGTCCCGAGAGGCTCGGAAAGGCACTCTGGGTCCTGTGCTTCCCTCCTTCAACCTACTGAAGATAGTACGAAACTTCCTAAGCAGAGACCTGCCCGATGACGCCCACCTACTCGCCAATGGACGGCTGTATGTGTCACTCACTCGAGTGTCAGATGGGACAAATGTGTTGGTGTCTGAGTTTGACAGTAAAGAAGATCTCATTCAGGTGAACTCAACTACCTTGTCGACAATGGCTTTTGTTTCCTGATGAATGGATAAGTATTCAGGAGGATTAATGATTTACAATTTGCTCCCTCAACTTGCAGGCTCTGATTTGTAGCTGCTTTTATCCACTGTATTGTGGTGTGATGCCTCCAAGCTATCATGGAATAGTACGTAGCCAAACACAGACTTTTGACTGTCATTTTGTGATAGAATTGCTTGCAGTTTTACAATTAAAGGTGTACTCACTCATGTTTTATTAGTTTTAATGTTTTGCTGGCCTTATTATCTTGTTATTATACTGACAACTAGCGGTGTGAATGCAGTATCACGCATTTAATGCACCCATTGTTATCATGGTAATAGGAAAACGAGCTATTAGCAGTAAACTTTTTATTCGATGATCGAAAGTGTCTGATAACTATCTGAATAATAATAAAAAAGTAATTGCATTTTTTAAGTCTCACAATTCTAATTACGTGATATAAATTCGCAATTCTGAGAAAAAGTCAGTCTCGTTTCCCCTCAGAAATGTAACTTTATAACTCACAATTGCAAATTTATATCAATTCGAAAAAACCCGCAACTGCTAGATAAAAGGTCAGAATTGCGAGATGTAAACACCCAATTGTGAGACGAAAAGTTGCAATTATTGTTTACATTTTTTTTATTCTGTGGCAGAAACAAGCTTCCATAACAGGCGAATTGGCTTTATGCACAGCTTCACTACTTCCTGAACTTCAGCCAGCCCTTTGTTTCCTGTCTGCCATTATTGGACAAACTGATTAATCCAGGTGTGCCTGGCCTCAGTAACAATAATCAGGCACACCTGGATTAATCAGTTTGTCCAATAATGGCAAACAGGAAACAAAGGGCTGGCTGAAGTTCAGGAGTGAAGCTGTGCATAAAGCCTATTGCTGAGATAAAACTTATGAATGTAACCATGGTTCCCTAGGGAACGAGACACTGCATCCTAGGATGCTAATGGGGAATGCCTCGGTATCACTGGTGTCTGAAGCATGTCAAAACCATAGAGGTTAAAATACAACAATTACATTGGCTGGGACAGCCTATGACATCACTACTGGTGTGTGACCTGTGTGACCAAAGTATAAATATGGCACCTTTAATACACGTTATCCACTTCTTGTCTGAAGGAGTGCCTCTTTTCAATTATACAAGTTTTATCCATTTTTTAAACTTTTTCCCCCCCATCTTATCTGCTTTCAGAGGTATGTAGACGGAGCATTGAGTGATAACATGCCTTTCTCTAGTCTGAGAGAAACAATCACAGTCTCCCCTTTTTCTGGAGAGAGCGACATCAGTCCTCACGGCTACCCTTTTTACTTCCATGAAATATACTACAATAACGTCAGCATTCATATCAGCTTTATTAATGCACAGAGTGGTGATTGCATTTTTCCCTCCAGAACCACAGGTACATTTAAAATGATTTTTAAATTTGTTTAATTATCTTGGTACATTTTCAAATCCATACTTACGGCCACATACCCTTTTGGTATTTCATAAGGTCTTGGCTGAGATGTGTCAAAATGGATATAAGGATGCTTTCCTTTTTTTACAAGAATATAGTGAGTAGATTACACTCTTCCTGCAATGATATTTGGGGTAAGTGTGTGGCTGTTTAGATCCAATTTTTGTTTTGGTTACCAGAACTCCTGAAGCTCAGGTCGCCATTGTCAGAATTATGCGATCATATTCCAACATCTAAGAAATATATTAGTGAAAACAAGCCAACAGTTGCTGGGTATTCTAAAAGTATCCTTCCAGAATCCATTAAGAAAGGTAAGACAACAAATAACTTGACATCAGACACCATGAACTCGTAAATCTGGAAAATTATACATGGAGAAATTGATCTATTTTTCACCCCATTTAGTGTTTTGCAAGTCTAGCATGATGGAGAATGCAGAAATACGATGTCCTTTCTCAGTGAAAGTGGTTTCTTGTCTAATGTGGTGTATTCTGCCAGTGGAGATGGTGTACATCATGCTTCTAAGGTATATGTCAAAAACGAGTCAAATTAAATATTCAAGTCTTTTAATTTTATTCTAAGACACTGACTGGAATTTAGACTTGCTCAGTGGACTCCAGAGATGTGTAAGATGACAATGGGAATGATATGGAAGAGAGCTTTCTTAAGAAGGTTTGAAAGATATTACATATACAAATAATACAAATATTAAGTGTGATGGATCTAAATAAGAATTTTCTGCCTTCAGGTATTTGCATTCACAGAAATGTCCAACTCTTCAAGACCCCTCATCTTCAAACCGAACTCACTGACCTGCACAAATTACTATTTACAATTATTTCACCAAAATTTTTTTTAAAAAAAATCAAACTTTCTACCAGTTTACAAGCTCTTCTCACTCATATATTGTATATATTACTGAATACTAATAGAGAAATAAACATGCACAAGTAGAAATCAGGATAATTGTATTTTAATAAACAAAAAAAAAGATGATGTTTACAGGAGTCAAAAATAGCACCAAATAAGAGCATGTGGATAATTCCATAAATTATAGCACGCTCAAGATTAGTTCAGCCATCTTCATTTGTATAAATGGTCACACTGTATTCTATTTACAGTATTGAAGGCGGAGAGGTGATTGTGTGCATTTTTAAAACAGTGATGTTGAAGCTTCCTCATAAGGAAAACATTTAAAGACATTTACAATCATCAATAATTTATCTTGCAGTGGCATCATACAAGTTCTTAAAACCATCATGGTTGCATCCGGGCAACATGTAAAAAGACCTAATTTGTCACATGATGATAGTAACAAAACATTTTTTAAATGTTATCCTTATAGATTTGGCAGTATGATCTTTAAAACTTACACTTTAAAAAAAAATTGGGTAGTTAAAACTTAAAATATTACTATAGAAACAGACAACAATACGTCCCATCTAAAATATCAAATAAGAATAGTGAATGCTCCTTATGAACAAATCAAGTATCAGTCCCTGATATCACATAATGCAATAAACCAGTGTTCAGAACCTCGTACACTACACTACTGAAAGTAACATCAATGACTCTAAACCATTAAGTGTAAAAGATGAGTAAATATTCCAATTCCATAGAAATGCTAATTCCTAAAAGGTCTAATTGAAATTCATTGCAAAAACAGTTCTCTTCATTACTAAAGAGGCATTCGAGATTCCCAAGGCCCCCAATTGAAGTTCAGAGGTACAGTTTCTTTAAAAGTGTAGCAGCCATTGGATTCTCCTTGTGCAAGTTGGGCCACCTTGTATGATACTGATTCCTCAAATCGTTCCTGAAATTATATTGTAACAGTCGTCACAGCAGCGCACAGGAGAAAGACACCAGCGCACTTTAAGACTCCTGTGTTTGATTCTGAGAAGATAGGCGGCACAGCATCTCTGGAAGAGCACAGGAACTCCTCCGACAGGCTTCATCTGAAGTCCCTCGCCATGGTCTGTCCTCATACACCCCAGGTTTGGGCTTGAGAGGAGCTGCCGATGTCTGGGATCTGATCGGCGAAAGATTGCGTCATCCACTGACCGTCCTGAACTTGGCTAACAGCGCTTGGATTCGTTGGCGCCTTCTCGGCTGTGTTGGCTGGAGGTTTGAACAGAAAACGATATTATAAGGTGAAGTAAGCATGATTTTTTTAATGTTAAAATACATTCTCTTAAAGGGTAATAAAACCCCCAAATTTGCGTTTATCAGAGTAATTTCGTTCTTCAGGATTGAAAAAGCAAAGCTGAAGCAATTTTACGGAATCTGAGGTAGAATGGGGATGGGGCAGAAGCAATGGGGTTTTGTAAGAAAAATATCCATATTTTAAACTTTATAAACTATAATCACTGGCTTCCGGGACTGGCTGTACGGAAGGGTGACCTCCGACCCGACATATGACGTAGGATATATGACGTAGGCTTAGCGTAAGCTCAGGTGAGAACTGATGAAAGCGGAAGTGCTGAGGATAGAGCAAAACAAAAAGCCGGTCACAAATTAGAAGTCTAAATCGAGAAAGAAAAATGTCGGAGGATTTCGATAAGCTACGTCCTATGTCAGGTCAGAGGTCACCCTTCTGCCGAAATTAGACTCTCGTGAACGTGCATATGCCCATTGCCAGAAGCCAGTGATTATAGTTTGGGAAAAGACATTCAGTTTTGGGTAAAGGAGTGCAAGCGAAAATTCGCTGAAATTAGACCTTCAAAGAATAAACAGGTCATGAAGAAAAAGTGAACGGGGCATTGTGATGCCATGCGCTACAATGGACACTACAATAACATATAGCATCATCATGCACCCGTTCAGAAAGACAAAAGTTCCAGTTCGTATTGTTTATTTTGATGTGTCCAGTGTAGACAGCCTCAAAACAGTTGTGGTGCGCCATGTCAATGAAATGCACCCAGTGAACATTCGTTGGATGGGTTTATTATAAACAAAACGCTCACGTTCACTCTAGACAGCCGAATGAAAGACAAAAATGATTTAAAAATGTCTTCTTGTTTTCCACAGAAGAAAGATCATACCAACCTGTCTCCTCCGATGTGGAGAAGTTACAAAATCCATTGCTTTGACCCCCTTCAGGTGCCGATTCTCCATAAGCTCCTCCGAAAGCAGCCTCATAACCAGGATCATACTGCTCTTCCTTGACGGCAATCCTCTTGGCGTCCTCTGTAAGAGAGAGGGAAGTGGTCAAATACAGTCCATAATTGTATGTACATCACTTATTATATGATTAAGAAAAGTAGAGCAATCACAAAAGTTCTGTATGTACCTTTGGCCAGGCCGAGATCAAAGGTATATTTGACTTCCTCGACCTCATTGCTCTTGATCACACCCTTCAGCTCATCTCGGAGCTCTCGGAGCTTGATGTAAAAATGCACTTTGTCCTGAGCACGAGGGAACTGAGCACAGCGGGCGCTGGAGGACGGCATTAGGTACAACGCCTACGGAAAAGCAGCAATATACAGCATAAAACTCAAAATTGATAGAGTTATGCTTTTATCATGCAATGAACCAAAAAAAGGTTTCTTACCGTTTCAGAATCAGGAATTTTGTGAGGCTGTAGGCCAAACTGTAGTGTTTTGGGCTTTTTCCCAAATATCTCCCTACAGAACATTTCATAAATACCTGAAACATTTTAAAGTAATTGTTAAATGCACGTCTTTGTAACAGTTGTATTCTTCACGTTCTGTATCTGTGGTGAAAAACTTACATTTCCCGTTAAAAACCGCTATGAGTGGCTTGAATTTCTTTATTTTTTCCACTAAGATTTTGCCACCTTCTCTTAGTTCCTTGCTGCAGAAGGGTGACAAGCAAAACAGGTTAGAAGAATATCATCGCTTTCAGTCATGAATGAAAGCAGCGTGATTATATCCCGCACCTAGAGAGATCTTTGCTTCCTGGTGTTGCTCTCTCTACCATATTTGTGAAGCCGATGCCGTATTTCTCAGGCAAAGTCTGATCATCCATGTGATTTAGCAGCTTGTCAGTGAATCCAGACAGGAACAGGCACTTCCCTTAAAGATTGACAAAATTAGAGATTTTGAACAATTTATTTTAAAAAATATTAATATAGAAAAAATATACATTTTATTGATTATAACAATTTTTTATATGCTTTACATAACAATATTGCTGTATTTATATTATAATTATATTGATATTAATTAACCCCAACGATATAAAATACCTCTTTTTATATTTGTAAACAACCACTTTTTAAAATGTTATAATATTAACCATCATTATTAATACTACTAATAAATCATTAAAAAATTAAAATAATATTTACATTGTTATATCATTAAAATAATATAAATATAATAATAGTTTTAAGATGACTAGGAAGGGTTGACAAAAGTGCAGATTTTGAACAGTTCCTTTTTCAAATATTAGTATAAGACAGCGAATTGGTATATTACTGTTTATAATATTATTGATGTAAATTATTTCTATTATATTAAAATATTTTTGTGTTTGTATTGTCATCTTACTTATTGACCTAAGAATATCTCTTTTTTTAATATATTATTATAACAGTAATAATATATGAATATTTATATTAGCAATAATACAAATGAAATAATATAATAATCTAAAATGTTAAAGAGGAGTAGAATTAAAGCCTACTTACAAAAATGGTTTCCTGGTCCAGGGAACCATCTTCCAATGTAGGCTGCCATCAACCCTGGATTAATTCCGATCTGTATCATAAAAAATAAAGATTAATTTCAGTCATTTGGCTTCAATGCCATTTTGGTTTTCAACATTCTTCATCATATTTCAGACATAAAACATAAAAACTTACAATGACATAGTCCAGATTGGGGATGAGGATGTCAGGCAGTGTCCTCTTCAAGACTTCCTCCTCCGACATGCCCTTAAAACGATCAACTTTCCTCTTGACTTTCTTGAAGGTTTCATCAATCTTCTCCTGTCCTTCAGCAGGCGGGGCCTCCTTATCCTCCTTAGCTTTCTTGGGTTTGGGTCCGGGTTTGGCTTTGGCTTTGGGTTCTTTGCTCGCCGGCCTTCCTCGCTTTCCTTTAGCAGGTGCTTAAAGGGGAAAAAAACCCTTTGATTTACTTAAAGCTACATGAGAGTTCGCATTCAGTTTGCAGAGCTTATTTCTACTGTTTGAAAATACACGGCACTGGAAAACTACCTTTCTGTGCAGCAGCAGCCTGTTGGGCAGCATCCTCTGGGTGTACAGGCATCTGCTGCATGACCCCGTCCTCTCTGGGTCCCTCCATCATAAAGCCAGAATTGCCATTAGCCATGTGAGGATACTGAGCCTGAAGGGCCTGTAGATGCTGCTGAGCTGACTGAACCCTATTTCAAAAATAAAAATAGGGCCCGAAGTTGTCAGTCCAACTTGTACAAAAAAAAGGCCAATTCTACAGGTACATATTTAAAGGTGCAGAGAGCGATTTCTGAGAAATGCTGTTAAGAGTGGACCGAGCAGCACAACACACTTGTAGCCAATCAGCACCAGGGGCATGTCCCCTCGTGATGAGGGAGGAGAGAGTGAGCAAGAGGGAGATTTGGAGAAAGACTGTAGAAAGAGAGATGGCTTAGAGATATTACAAATGAGAAAAGGTCAGAGGAATATCACTAGAAAAAGAAGGGTTTTTATGATCAGGCGAGGGCTTTAGGACCCGCGTTAATATTAGAAAAGCTTTCCAGCACTGGAGAGACCTAAGCGGGAAGGCCTGAAAACGAACACAGAGGTTGGTTGTTTCTGCTCCAAGATATGCCGTTGTTGTAAAGTTAGCTGTAGTAACATTATTTTGCTTTGCTTCAGCTATGATAAAGAGACATCGACTTTGTGCGTTTGTGCATTTTGGGGGCGGAGCAATGAAGGGAGGGGTGCGCATGTTTGGGTTGATTTCAAATATCAACAGTGTTTCTCAGAAATTGCTTACTGCACCTTTAACAATATGCAAACTAGAGATAGATAATCAGTTAATTAAGTTACACATAGCCTATTTCTTTATTTTTTTAACGATAAATGGCAACATTTCTTATCTATACTGTCTCTAAAGAATAACACCGAACACTGTGGAAACAATGGTGTTTACAGGTAAATTATATAAGGTATTATTTGCATAAGCCTAATTACTTCTTAACTCAACAAGAAACATTTAACAGTTAACAAAACGAAGATGAAAAAACAGGTGTAATCACTTAGATTGCAAACATTTGCATAAATATAACGACATAATATTATTAACAAATATATTTATAATAACTATTCAATGTAGTTTTTTTAATCAAATAAATGTAAAATAAACATTAAATATAGTTTAATAACTAGACATCATTTCTAGTACAACAATAAACACTTACATCACTAACAATTACACAACACGAAAAGATACAATTACATTTGCAACCACTTTGATTTCAAAGTTCAAATGTTTGCATACATGTTATATAGCACAATAATAATAAAAGTAAAATATATTTTATAACTACAATTTTTTTATACTTAAATGTTCACAATAAAAAGAACCATTAAAAATAGTTTAATTACTTGATATAAGTACTATTACTTCTACATTACAGTTATCAGACACACACAAAAGCAGCATCAGTCAAACAAAGAAAAGAAAATATCTCGAATGCAAATAGGAGCAATTTCTCTAAAGTAATACTGAGTGTAGGCCTATAATTTGAGAAAAGCATAACATTAATGCAACCCGGATCTGCAAATAAACACGTTAATAATTGCAGAAGCAAACACAAGTGGCAACGCCAAGGCAGGTTTTCAATAATTGTTGTTATTGTTGACTCGTGCATTGCCGTTAGTAGCATTCAAAACCAAACTGAAGTGCTGAATGTTATTATAACATAAAATCAGTGGGATCTTAATTAATCTTGGCGCCAATTGATGACAAATGGGGGGACACTCACCATTGTTGGAGGTATTCCGAGGGGGCATGGGGCAAAGATCCATAGAGCCTTTCATCCATCTCTACGGGATTTACTTAAATAAATCAATATGTGTGTTCATATCAACAGCAATTTCAGTGGTACTCTCACAGGAGAATATTTATAACCTGCCCTTTTTATAGGCTTACTTTAATAATTAATATGTTCAATTAGATATACAACTCTAAAATGCATTCCTAAATTAATATCAAAATATATCCAGTCTAGGTTGGCTTAAGTGTATAAACCAGATCAGAAAAGGTTCTGTGTGCTGGATTTTGAACACCACGTAATCACCAGCACAGCACAGCTCGCACCACTATTTTGCCACAGCATGCAGTAGTTTACTTTAAACTGCGGTACATTGCGAACTTAAATAAATGTAGCGACCACATATTGTTCCAGCAGGTAAACGGAAAAAGATACTTTATTTTTCGTTAAGAAAAACAATTTATGTGATACTGTTAGCATGATCGGCTAACGCTGGCCTAGTGTGCCAATTCATTGAGTACAATGAATGATGGTCGCTAACGTTAGCTAAATGTGCAGCGCGTTTCTATCGATATAAATGGCCTTTCCATAGTGTTATTAGTCAAACTAAGCTCTTATTTGTTAAATTAATACATACCGTTATGATATGATTCGAACGATAGTCCACTGAAATGTTGATTATTCTCGTTTTAGTAACAAAACCGGTGAAAGCAACAAAGACGAGACCAACAGCTAGAAATCAATTTGACAGTGGAGCGAACCAAAACACTAGGACTGGGGGTGTAATAGGGCACCGTATGTCTATTTCTTCCGTTTAATGTAAAAAGGAAAAGAAATTAATCATAAATTAATAGGAAATATAATTATTCTAAATGTAAAAAAGAAAAGCCTGGAATACGTTTTCAGTTATCTTATTTTAGTATGGCAATGAAAAACTCTACCCCTCTAAATTTTAATAGTATGACCCCGGTCTTCTGTGACATTTAAACGATTCAAAGCGAGCTTCCTATTGGCTGCGCTTAAATAAACAAGAAATGCTCTTTTCCCGTTTAGGAAATGTCAAAAAAAAAAATATATATATATATATATACATATATATATACATATATATATATATATATATATATATATATATATATATATAAATAAAAAAAACAAAACTGGTATTGCTATCAATAAATGAAAAACATTCAAAAGGCAAAGGATTGACTACACGAGCCAATGGTGCTTCGACCCCAATATATAATTGTGACAATAACAAATACACATGGCTTTTCATCATATTTGCTTTGCCATTTGCTTTTATTTGCCCTAAAACAGTTCCATTAGTAATACATACATATAAAAAATAAAATACAACTTACAGAATAACATACAAAGTACAGAATTCTCACAGCAACAACAAAGCTGGATTATTATGATGCAACAAAACGAGATATAAATGATAATAAACAGTTATGCCCACTGACTGCAAAATAACAAAACAATTCTAAAACGTCTAAAAATACCATTCAAAATGAGGTAAACTGAGTGATCGGTATTCAATAAGCACCATAATGTGGGATTAAGCATGCCATATAAATCCATGCATTGAAGGCATGCACAGTGATAAACCTCTTCCAGAGGCCAGTCATGGTATGCAATTTGCTACACTGAAATACTCCTATTGAAAAACATGTGCATGTCAAATATTAGGTCTTCTCAGAATAATCCTAATACCAAAGAAATGTATAAATTTTGTAAATATGAAACTATTTAAACAACCAGTCAACATACATGACCAGTTTGGGGTCAGTAAGATTTTTTGAAAGAAGTCTCTTCTCCTCACCAAGGCTGCATTTATTTAATCAAAAATACAGTAAAACTGTCATATTGTGAAGTATTACTACAATTTTATTATTTTTAAATATTTTAAAATGTAATTTATTCCTTTGATTTCCCTTGAAATCATTCTAATATGCTGATTTGGTGGTCAAGAAACATTTTATTATTATCAATGTAGAAAACAGTTTAACTGCTTAATATTTTTGAAGAAACTGTGACATTTGTCAGGATTCTTTGATGAATAGAAAGTTTTAAATAATGTTTATTTGAAATAGAAATCTTTTGTAACACAATCAATGTCTTTTCTGTCACCATATTTTTTTAAAGTATTATTTTCTTTAAAAAAAAAATCTTTCTAACCTCAAACTTTTGTACAGTAGTGTATGATTAAAGTTTCCTTAAAAAAAGATAATAAAAAATACAGTGGCACAAAATTAGAAAAATGTCTCAAACAGAAAGTCTCACATTCATTCAAGCAACAAAGCTTTGTTACACACACACACACAAATCATATACATTAAATATTCCAGGTAACAACTTAGTATCATCACTCAGGAACATAGCCAAAACATATTGAAATATTAAATAAAACAATAATAAAAATGTTTAGTTGGTCCTTCTCTCAGTACATGCAGTGTAGACAAACAGTCTTTGTGCCATAACTACTTTTCTCAGGTTGTTCGGCTGTTGCTGCTACATCTGATGTCTGGAATCTGGTCTGCAAACGGCTGCATTGTCCACCGGTTGTCCGTTACCTGGTCTAGAGAATGTTGACAATTATTACGAACACCTGACACATACAATTTTTCATATTCTTTCTGAACACAATATGTATGTGCCTGTATCTGTAGATGGATGGGCTCCAAACGCTTGCTGTGGTTCCCCCCATGATCCATGCGCACAGGTCTTCTCGTACTCAGGGTCATGCTGCTCTTCTTTAATTGCCAATCTTTTGGCATCCTCTAGAATAAACAATAACAAAAGACTTAGGTTAACATTTTTGAACAGCACATTAATAGAAACCTGTTTTAAAGTCACCTTGGATTATTGCAGCATTTATTATAAATGATTTATCTGTTGTGCCCATCATTTTTTTAATTCATGTAACCCTTGTAATCTTTATTCAGAATAACTTCCCCTTCCCTATTCTCTTCTATGATGACATGTTTACTGGAGCGAGACCGGGATCATGAGATCGACCAATAGCAAACCATAACCATCCAAACAATTCCTGATGGAAAAAAACAAGTCTCGCCCTACATTTTTTTCGTGCTCAAGAAGCCGTTTCACTCAGATATACATCACAATAGGGAAGAAAAAAACACTTCCGTTTCATGCCGACTTTAAATTGTGAAACTCTTCACCTTTGGCCAGAGTCACATCAAATGTGTAGTCTGTCTCTTGGATCTCCTGAGTCGTCCCCTCTCCCTTCAGCTGATCCCTGAGATCTTTTAGCTTGATGTAGAAGTGCACTTTGTCCTGAGCACGAGGAAACTGGGCACAGCGTGGGCTAGACGATGGCATCAGATAGCAAACCTGGACAACAGAACCAGATTTCTAATCATTATTCAACTTTAAACAGGAAAATTCAAAGTACTATCAAGAAAGAAACTCATACCGTCTCCGTTTCGGGCACTTTGTAGGGCTGCAATCCGAACTCTAAGTTCTTGGCCTTCACTCCAAATATCTCCTTGCAAAATGTTTCATAAATACCTGAAATAAAGGATTAAATCACACAATGGCCTAGTTTCACAGACAGGGTTTAGATTAAGCCTGGATTAGGTCTTAGGACATTTAAGTAGTTTTCATAAAAGGTGCCTTAGAAAAAAAAACATTACTGGTGTGCATCTTGAGACAAAACAATGGCACTGACATGTTTTAAGAGATGTCAGTGTAAGTTGCTTTCAGTTAAAACCACCCAAAGATGCATTTTAGTCTGAGACTAGTCTTGACCCTTGTCTTTAGACTTAAATCAAAACCAAATGGAAGACTTACATTTCCCATTGAACACAGCGATTAAAGGTCTGTATTTCTGGAGTTTTTCCAAAAGCTGGTGGCCACCTTCACGGATCTCTTTGCTGTAAAACAATACTTGTTTCAAATGTACTCACATCAAGAATTTTATATAGACTTAACATCAAATTAGGGCACAAACACATTTTTAAGGTGCAGTCGCATTTGTGAAATGTCAGCGAAACTTTCAATAGTATATCAATGATTGAAGCTCAGCCAATGCCAATTTAAATTACTGGATTTCGTCTGTGAAAAATTCACTGTACAATGCTAAATGTGACCGCACCTTTTTCCTAGATAATGCTAAACTCTTACTTTGATAGGTCTTTACTCCCAGGTGTGGTCCTCTCCACCATATTGGTGAAACCAATGCCATAGCGTTCAGGTAGTGTCTGATCATGCATGTGGTTCAGCTGTTCTTCAGTCAGCCCGGAGAGAAACAAGCACTTCCCTATAAGACATTCAAATAAAAAAACAAGTATAAATACATAAACAATCTTCAACAACAAATGATTGATTGATCCACATTTGATTGATTGGTGTACTGAATGAAATCAGCTGAATAATACATACAAAAATGGTTCCCAGGATTTGGATAATGCCTTCCCTTGAAGGCTGACAACAGTCCAGGATTGATGCCAATCTATAAAATTAGCAAAAAATGTCATACAATAAATAAATTTAAACCAGAATTATATATATATATACACACGCACACACACACACGCACTCTTTTCATTAGGTACACCTGTTCAACTGCTTGTTAATGCAAATATCTAATCAGCCAATAACATGGCAGCAATTCAATGCATTTAAGCATGCAGACATAGTCAAGACAATCGGCTAAAGTTTAAACCGAGCATCAGAACGGGGAGGAAAGATGATTTAAGTGACTTTGAACGCTGCATGGTTGTTGGAGACAGAAGGGCATTTTTGAAACTGCTGATCTACTGGGATTCTTTAGGGTTAATAGAGAATGGGCTGAAAAAGAGAAAATATCCAGTGGAATATGGAAGTTCCGTTGGTGAAAATGCCTTGTTGATACCTGAGGTCAGAGGAGAATGGCCAGACTGGTTTGAGCAGATAGAAAGGCAGCAGTAGCTCCAATAACCACTCGTTACAACCGAGGTGCAGAAGATCTTCTCTAAACACACAACACGTCAAACCTGATGGCTACTACGAGCAGGAGAACGCACCATGTCACAAAGCTCAAATCATCTCACACTGGTTTACTCTAATGGCCTCCACAGTCACCAGATCTCAATCCAATAGAGCACCTTTGGGATGAGGTGAAGCGGGATATTCACATCATGGATGTGCAGCTGTCAAATCTGCAGTTACTGCATGATGCTATCAAGTCAATATGGACCAAAATCTCTGAGGAATGCTTTCAGCACCTAGTGGAATCTATGCCACAGAGAACTACAACAGTTCTAAAGGCAAAAGTGGGTCCAAACTGGTGCACCTAATAAACTGTCCAGTGAGTGTGTGTATATAAACAATTTTAAATGATTTATGAACTTATAAAAACAGACTAAATTTATAGAAGAAATAAATAAAATACAGATCAAACTTGCAGGCTATATAAAATAACTCACAATCAGCAAGTCAAGATTATGTGTGATGACGTCTGGCAACTTTCTAGACATGACTTCCTCCACTGACATGCCGTTGAACCGATCTAACGTCCTCTTTGCTTTCTTGGCAGACTCTTCAGCTTCTGTCTTTTCCTTTCCTTCACCTTTTAGAGGCCTTCCCCTTTTCTTTCCTTTTGCTGTCAATACCGGAGGGGCTGCAAAACAGGTATTTGATAAGTTGTACAAATGGGCTGCAGAAATATCCCAGTTAAAAGGGCTGTGAGGAAGAGACTGTACCTGGTTGTTGGACAGAGGGTTGATGATGATGATTTTGAGGTTGATCTAGATATGGATCTTGATGAGGTTGATCCAGATATGGATCTTGGTGAGGCTGATGAGGTGGATCCAGATATGGATCTTGATGCACTGCCAAATCAGTCATGATTTTGTCTTCCATGGGTCTCTCAGCATACTGTGTGGCATTAACCAGCTGGTGGTACTGTGGCACCTGCTCTGGCTGGTACTGCTGGGGACTGGTTTGATACCTGAGAAAACAAAATTACAAAGAAAGAAACACTGCACTTATTTGATACGCTTAGGAATAATCTGACCTTTTCCTTGTCAGTGCTTTCACATTTAACATTCACCATCATATCCCATTTTGAGAGCATTTGTTGAGATGTTAATCTTAATCACAGTATTTAAAAAAAATCACTAGTTTATTTCAAAGATGTATGAACTCTTTTGGGTTCTTTTTGGGCTGGGCAAACTTACCAATACTGAAGATAATCCATAGGGGCCGTCAGAGATGAATACTGCCTTTCTTCCATCTTAATTGGTGGTCTTACTTTAATAGATTAATATTCATGTTTATGTTACTAATATGCCAGCTGGTAAACCACACCTCCCTTTGTTTGATCTTTTGTTACATCCGTCCCGTTTTTATTAGACTTTGCTTATAAATTAAACGTCACAAGATCAAATAAAATACACATTAACTAGAAATGTACATATTTTAAAGACTAATTAGCCTCATGTTATGGGCAACACTTTAGGATGCAGCTAACTAGCTCATTGCATTCAATAGGCTAAGAGCTGTGTGTGGACGCATACAAGCATAAAATAACTCGTTTCATTACGTACAGATATATTTATGTGCGTTTGGGTTATGAATCTTACCTGCCATATATATTCTTCAGACCTTTTCTGGCACATATCAGTATTTAATGCAGAAAATATGAGCTAAATGATGCTGTACATGATGAATGAAGCCGGTGTAGGTAAAAATGTCAACAAAGGTAAAGGCTAGATTCAAAATAAAAGTCCCTGTTACTGATCCAATTACATATTTTTGGACTTAAAGCTTTACATTTGTATTTATTTATTGTAGACGACGATTTAAAAGTTGACGTTTTAAAACATCAAGACAAAAACAGAGTCGTGCTGAACTTACATCCACACTTTTATTCAATAAAACATTAATTTTCTAATGTTTGGCTTCACATTGTTGGACTCTACCATTATTTACAAAGGGGAAGTGGTATTTTTCTCTTCATGCATTTCTATATAAAATGCATCTTATGGCATACATGAAATTATTACAGTTCAAGTACGTGTAAAATAAAGTATTTAATCAATTTAACAAATTTTATCAATTGCTTAGGGAAAATAGGAAAAATATTTAATTTCAGTACACCACATGATAAACGTGACTTACAATACTTCCAAAGCGACCATGTGAGACATGTAACAAGAACCTTTACTGCTGAATGTCGAAGAACGAAACCACACCGTAATATTATTTCGACTGTAACTTAACAAGGTTAGTATATCGATCTCCAGATTTGATCCTGCTTAATGTAGGAAATATAATCCTGTTGTCATTCACCTGCACATACTTAATTTTTTGCTTCGTTTAAGATAGCTAGCAGTGATTAAATGACCATAGCAAAAACCGATGTAATTATATTGACTGATAAAATACTTATAACGTTACTCACTTGAAATGCTTGTGTACATTATTACTTTTTTTTTTTTAGTTGCTTCGGGATAAGCGTTGATTGACTTATGAAACTGTGTTGTAGACTAGCAGTAAGGTAAACCTAGGAAAATAATATGGTGCTTTGTTAATCTAAACATGTATTATTGTTATTATTTAAAATAGACTACATTATTTCAAATAGTGGTAATGGGTTTATAACATTGTTAGTGGGGCATTTCTTTCTTTCTTTCTTTCTTTCTTTCTTTCTTTCTTTAGGTATAAATTCGAGATTTAAGGATGCCAGCAGGTGTATCTTGGCCAAGATATGTAAGGATGTTTGCAGCCAGTGTGTTGTCAATGTTTGCTGGAGCACAGGTTGTGCATCAGTTTTACCGTCCTGATTTAGTAAGTTTCCAGATCTGGTTTTGTGCTTTTTAATTTGTTTAGGTGTTTGTACAACCTTGATGCTTGTCTGTAAATGTGATTTCAACCAATTTTATTTCGGTAATTTTACATATTGTCTGTAGAGATTTTACGTGACTGTCTATTTTTTTTTTTTTTTGGAATTAGCAGCTACATGCTTCAATTAATGTTCTAATTAAGTCCATGAATGTGAATTATAAAATAAATTAGATTAATTTTAATTTCATGTTGACTGTAAACATTATGTATGGCATAACTGATGTTATTAACCCCCCCCCCTCCCCCCTTCCCCCTTCCTAAATCATAGACCATTCCAGATGTCCCACCAAAGCCTGGAGAACTGCAAACAGAACTTCTTGGCTTGAAAGAAAGAGAGACAGACTCTGTGTCTGAGAAACAGTGACCCATTGATTTGTTTCTCATAGGTGTATATAAAACATCAAATCTTTTTTTTCAAAGCCTGAGTAAAATTATACAAAAGTTGTTTTATTCTGTGAATAAAGTTATTTATATGTGTACTGTCTCCATTTGTCATATAAAAAACTTTCTAACTTAAATATTTTTTTCTTTATCTGTACAGTTGTTTTTGTACGGAAGAGGATTAGGGCCAAGCAATAATAAAGAAAATAAAACCATCTCGAGATTAAAGTCATTGTAATGCGAGATTAAACTTTAAATTTCGAGAAAAAAGTCGAAATACAATCTTGAGAATAAACTCATTAAATATCGAGATTAAAGTCATTATAATGCGAGATTAAACTCGTTAAATTTCATGAAAAAAGTAGAAATAGAATCTTGAGAATAAACTCATTAAATATCGAGAATAAAGTCGTGTTTCGAGAAAAAACTCGTTAAATTTCGAGAAAAAAAGTCGAAATACAATCTTGAGAATAAACTCATTACATTTCGAGAATAAAATCGTGTTTTGAGAAACAAAAAGTCGAAATGAAATCAGTGTTTACAGCATAGCCATACTGATAAGAGAGCAGACATGGCAGAGTTGGATCGCTTAGTCAAGCTATATTTTAGACTTTCTTTCAGTAACAAAGAAATACTATCTACTTTAGCTAACTATGACAGAATAATAATTAGCATACGAACTTTAAAGAGAATTTGCAAGCGGCTAGGTCTTTTTAGAAGGAAAAATCAGTCCAATTTGCGCGATGTACTCGCTTTTGTCCAACATGAAATGACAATAACCAGTCGATAGTATTTCTTTGTTACTAAAAGAAAGTCTAAAATATAGCTTGACTAAGCGATCAAATACTGCCATGTCCTCTATCAGTATGGCTATGCTGTGAACACTGATTTCATTTCGACTTTTTTTTTCTCAAAACAGACTTTATTCTCGAAATGTAATGAGTTTATTCTCAAGATTGTATTTCGACTTTTTTTCTCGAAATTTAACGAGTTTTTTCTCGAAACACAACGACTTTATTCTCGATATTTAATGAGTTTATTCTCAAGATTGTATTTCGACTTTTTCTCGAAATTTAACGAGTTTAATCTCGCATTATAATGACTTTAATCTCGATATTTAATGAGTTTATTCTCAAGATTGTATTTCGACTTTTTTTCTCGAAATTTAACAAGTTTTTTCTCGAAACACAACGACTTTAATCTCGATATTTAATGAGTTTATTCTCAAGATTGTATTTGGACTTTTTTCTCGAAATTTAACGAGTTTAATCTCGCATTATAATTACTTTAATCTCGAGATGGTTTTATTTTTTTATTATTGCTTGGCCCTAATCCTCTTCCGTATTTTTGTGTTAGAGACTAATTGAGAGTTTCTGCAACCATTTCAGATCTTGATGTTTTTATTTGGGAAAAACATAATTAAATACCTGAAAATGAAACTGTCTTAGTAAAAATAAGACTTTTCTCTGAAAAAATGTCAACTGTTGTTTTCGTCCGAATATTTTTTTAAAAAGTAGATAGACTTTTATTATGGAAAGCAGCTGTAGCCGTGCAAACGGAAGTATGCATGTGTATATTTGAGCATGAACAGTTGAACGCGCTTGCCTGACACTATCCATCATACAGAAAGCAGCTCTGGTGCGGTGGAAACATGCCGACCTTGTCCTTGCCTCTTTCAAACCTGCTCAGAAATACAGCGATTTTTAAGAGACTGATCACGCACTTTAAGTATCTGCACACTAGAAGCGGGACACGGTCGGTCAACAGCAGCACTCCATGGATCAGACGCTCATGGGGTTCGAAATGTATTCTCGTGTCCCGGAGGCAGGGTCCCCTGGGACAACTGACAGCAGGGAACATGTGCACCAGCTCCAGTGACGACAAGACCAGCTGGCTCTGGTCTGTTTACAATGATACCAAACAGCGAACGCAAGGTTAGTTAGTATACACGTTATAGAAATGCCTTTTTCCTCTGAGTTCCTGGTGATCTGTCAGCAATGCATACACATATAACGAGATATATATATATATATATATATATATATATATATATATTATTTTATATATTTATATATTATATTATTATTATTATATTTTTTTTTTTTACAATTCTTTCCCAGTGTCATATCATATTTTACTGTATTATATTATAGATAGTTAAAGTTTAGTTATTTATTGCAGTGATATGTGCTGGCCTCTGTATCTCATGATTGGAGATTGTTATATGACTATATAATGCATGCATTTATGTGCTTGCAAACCACATATATATGAGAGAGAGAGAGAGAGAGAGAGTGTGCGCGCGCGCGAAAGAGAGAGCTGTTTTATTTATATGCTATTATAGTATTTAATTTATTAATATTTTGAATTTGTGTTTTTTTTGTTTACATATTTCTTGTAATATTTGTTTTATTTTATTTTAGCTTTATTTTTATTATTTTTAATAGTTTTGTTTAGTAACAACAACAACGCTTGTCTTAACATGAAAACCATCCAAGATTATATTAGCATGCAAAGAATTTCTTTTCATAACGAATGTCTAACTGCAAGTTAATCATTATTCATTTTAGTTCGTTTTGAATGTATTCTTTTTATTATAGGGTATGTTTAGCGAGCATAAAAAAACGGTGAATTTAAAGGGTCAATTATTTATTAACAAACAATCATTTTATTTTTTCCTCAGATTTAATTCCTGTGATATCAAGTAACTTTGTCAACCCAGACACCATCTTTGCCAATAATCAGATGAGTCTGCAGGACATTGAGATCTATGGCTTTGATTATGATTACACGCTAGCTTTCTACTCCAGTCACCTTCACACACTCATATTCAACATCGCCCGAGACATCCTCATCGAAGAGCACAGGGTGACTGACCCCAGAATTTATACATTAAATATATATATAATATAGGCCTATATACACAAACAAATTAAGTTATGTTAAATAATGGAATTTGTAATAATTATGTGGTGGTGATGCTAGTGGCACAGAAATTACACACTTAAACCCAAGATATTTAAATGATTTTCAGTAGTTTTAACACAAGAATGCCTTTGGAAACAATATTTTGTCTTTTTCTGTCCACATAACAGTATCCAGAGGGATTGAGGGAATATGATTACATCCCTAATTTTGTGATTCGTGGTCTGCACTATGATGTCCAAAAGGTATGTGTTCAGTCCTGATCTAGAATTTTCTTGAGTTTTCAATGCGTAACTTGTCAATCTCTTCCGTATTCTAGGCCTTACTGATGAAGATTGATGCCTTTCATTATATCCAGCTGGGTACTGTGTATAGGTAGAGTGCAACAAAACATATCTACTTTTCTCTTTTTATACATTATTATTTATCTCAAGATATGTCATGCTCATTGTCATGTCAATGTTTCCGTAGGGGTCTTAATCCCGTGCCAGAAAAAGAGGTCATTGCTATGTATGAGGGTTCCCACGTACCCCTCGAGATCATGAGTGACTTCTATGGCAAGGTCTGTGTGCTTACCGTCTTTTGCTTGTCAAGGGGTTTGTTTGATATCTTAAAGGTGCGGTCACGCAAAACTCCCGTCCTGTTGCTGTTTGAGTATTTGCAAAGTTAGAAAGCACAAAGTCCCTCTAAAAGGAGTTATTCTCTATATCAGAGCTGAACTCCCTGAAACGCCTAGATTGTAGTCTTGAGTTTTATTCCGGGAACGAACACGTCACAATATTCCTCATTTAAGGAATTTCCGCCCAAGGCATACGCAAAAAAAGGGGCGGGGTAAGTAGTGTGTTGAAACTCACGATTGTGGTTAGAGGCGTGACATTTCCAAAACGCGCTCAAAGCTGTTGACCAATCACAACACACTGATCCAGCCAACCAATCAGAGCACATTGCGCTTTTCGGAAGGAGGGGCTTCATAGAGACCGAAACTAAACAGGGCGTTACTGACAGACTGAAAACCTATTCTAGTAGACCCCAAAAACAGTATCAAGACTTTGAAAAAGAGCATACCAGTTCTACTTTAACACAGCTCTTCTGATCTTTCGTGCAGAGCTCTCACGGTCACACCATGAAGCAGTTCATGGATATCTTCTCCCTGCCAGAAATGACTCTGCTGTCGTGTGTTAATGACTACTTCCTGAAGCACAACATCGACTACGAGCCTGTTCATCTTTATAAAGACGTCAAGGTATAGTTGTTCCTCAAAACATTCCTTACAATTCAAAAATCAAGATTTCCTTCACCGATATCAGTTTCTAAGGAGACGAAGTGCTGTCATATTTAGGGAACCACAGATGTCAGACTGCTCAGAATCTTTTGACCACACATTTTGGATAAATACGACCCCTGAAAGTGCTATTTAAGTTTGTGGAGAGCAGCATGGAACGGTCTAATTTTAGAGGGAGCGTTTGGAAGCACCATCTGTGCCACGTGCCTGAAGAGAAGCAGTGTTACAGATGGACGGATGTCTTTTATTGGGTCTACAGATCAATTCAATCAATATGAGATGCACATCATTGCTTTTATGTTCAGTCCTGTCTCATTATGCATTAACAAGTCTCAGAGGATTTATGACTGTCCCCAGATGAAATGATCGAGAGCTTTCAAAGGAGGTGTCTGGTAGTGCGTCAGGGCTTTGTGTCTTGCTTCAGTGCTGAATATTGATGTTACGTTGGCTTTGATATTCTGCATCTGGTGTGTTTCTCCATTCCCAGGAGGCCATTGGAGATGTCCATGTCAGGGGGATTATGTATCGAGCGGTAGAGGCTGATATCGGTAATTTAAGCAATATGTCTATTTGAGAGATCTGACCAAATCTCTCAAGCATTTTGTGACATATTCACATGAATTGTTTAATAATGATAATAATATATCATTATAAATATGATTGATAAATATGTACTGTAATATACATATCTAACATCACATCTAACATAAAAGTTTGTAAATATGTGTGTGTGTATATATATATATATATATATATAAAAAACACACACACACACACAAGCTTTTATGTTAAATGTAATTAATCGCGTTTGATATATAATACACTTTATTTTATTACATATACATTTTCGAGCGCTGTCAAATCGATTAATCTACAATAATAACAATAATAATATTCATAATAATAATTATTGTTCTAAATAAATAAATAAAATTAATTATGGACAATATAAAAGTGTAATAAAATATTAACCTTCTTTAATGAAATATAATAATACTATCATTATAAATACGACTGATAAATGATAGGCACTGTAATAAACAATATAAAAATGTAATAACAATACCTCCATATTTTATAATAATAATAATAGCAGCAACAATATTTACAATTATTATTGTTATTAATAGTTATTATGTACTGTTATACACAATATAAACGTGCAATAATAATTTGGTCTACAATAATGATGATAATGACATTATACTTTTTTTATTAACAGTTAATATTATTGTGTTATCTATGTTATCTTAACTATGTACTGCAATGCACAATATACAATGTAATATATGTGATATACTGATCTACAATAATGAACTAATAACAATAACATTGAATTATTTATTTATTTATTATTATGGTAGTATTTAATATGAGGTACATATATGTACGCACTACTCCCCTGTTTTGTAATCATCAGTGCAAATGATACAAATTAGATGTACTTGTTATTCTTGTTTGTTCTTTTCCGCAGAAAAGTACATCTGTTACGGTGAACAGACACATGCTGTTTTACAGAAGCTGTCTAAGATTGGCAAGAAGATGTTTTTGATTACCAACAGCCCTTTTGATTTTGTGTGAGTGCAACCAAGCTACTAAATTGAAAATAAATTAAAAATAAACATCAATACACATAAATAAATGGATCATAGAGACACCCTATTACAAAGAATTTATACAAAGCAATTATGCCTAACCGCTTGTAACAAAATGCTATTTTCAAATAAAATGACCTTTAATTTCCTTATTGTAGAGATCGAGGCATGAATTATATAGTTGGGAAAGACTGGCAGGACCTGTTTGATGTTGTCATAGTGCAGGCCGACAAGCCAGGCTTTTTCAACGACAGGAGGAAGTAAGTTCCAAAAATCCTAAGAAATCTCTGGCCAGGTGTGGCAGTGTTACATCACTAAATCGAAGACATATTTTTTCCCGGTTTCTGAAGACCATTCAGACGAGTTACTGATAAAGGCGTGTTGTTATGGGACAGAATTCACCAACTTGAGAAAGGGCAGATCTATAAACAGGTAATCTTTCATGCCCCAGTGTTCAGCTGCCAGCTGTTTCTATTCAATGATGGTGGTGGAATCTGATCTGTTCACTTTGTCTGCCTCCAGGGAAACCTGTATGAGTTTTTGCGGCTTACAGGATGGAGGGGCTCAAAGGTTTTGTACTTTGGAGATCACATTTACAGTGACCTTGCCGTAAGAATCAGATTCTGTCCTTTTCAACATATACAACATATTATTGTGCTTTGATTTGATAATAAGCATAAAAACACAGATATTAGGTATAATTTTTTTTATTACATTGAACCGTTTTATCAATTATTTTAGTTTTGAATGAAATATACGATTATTTTTATCTGCTGTTTTCATCACAATGCATTCAGTGGGTTGGCGGTAGTTCTGTATTATTAATATTATTTCCAAGTCAGAATGCAAACATGTCTCAGCATGCCCTGTATAGATATCACAGACAATCACTTGGCCTTCTGAAAGCATTGGTTTTGATCATTTGATTTTCTAATGAAAATTATGTCATGATGTGGGTAGGACCTGACCCTGAAACACGGTTGGAGAACAGGAGCTATCATTCCTGAGTTGCGTAAGGAGATCAAAATCATGAATACGGAAGAATACGTCCACACCATGACCTGGCTGCAGGCGCTGACCGGGCTTCTGGAACAAATGCAGGTCAGGCCACCAGAGGGCGCACTAAAGCAAACCAAAGGGGGCGCTCTAAAACAGTGTTATTCAAATGGCGGGCTTGGTTCCACCCAGACTGTGGGACATAATTGCGCCATTTTACCGTTTCTACAGATTAAAGATTAAAAACAACGGAGCGGTTCACACCACAAGCACTCAAGTTTGTTTATGGTAATGATCTTTCGGAACTATATCTAAGATTTTATCTAGAGCCAAAAGTGCTTAATTCAAGCCCTTTCCGCTCTGTGTGCGTTGCTTCTCTCTCCCTCGCTAAAAACGTAATGTGTCACATTAAGAGCTGAAGACGACGCAGTTATTTTAAGTAGCAGAAACACGATGAGCAGCAAAATAGATACTTTTGCTAAAACTGCAGAAAACGAGAATGCAGCTAATACAATTATTTTTATCTTTTATACTTTTCACAAAATGTCATATAAATCTATGGTGTCACCAGAATGTGCCTTTGAAATTTCAACTCAAAATACCCACCAGATAATTTATTATAGCTTGTCAAATTTTCCCCTTTGGGGGTTTTGTGTGTGTGCCCCTTTAAATGAAAAATGAGCTGCTGCTCCCCGCCTCCATTCAGAGACTGATCCTTTACACAATCTTCGTTTGGATACAATAATAAAACATGCCAATCTCACTCATCCAATTTTCATTTCTCATTTTGAGAACTGCTGAAGATTACATTTAACAATGTTATTACATTATTATTGTTTTTAAAAGTGAACTTTGTTTTAACATTAGATGAGTGCAAAGGCAATCTATAGCGTAAATAAGCATGCAAATGTCCAATATTGACCAAGTGAAACTTCTCTAGCCCAATGAAATGCATGATGTCATTTCCACTGGGCTAATTTTGCTCAAGCTGCATTTGTGTTTATGTGGCAGGTGCACCAGGACCCGGCGTCACAAACAGTAATCCAGCAGTGGATCAGTGAAAGGGAGGATATGAGGTAACTAATCTCAAATTAATCTTTAGATTTCTTTTCTACACTTCGACCTTGAGAAACTATTATAGTTTTCATTAATATTTACAATTAGTTTTTGTTCTTATATTATCTGTTTTCATATTAAATTTAGTTTAATTTTAATAATGTTGCTATTTTTTGTATTAGTTTTTGTTTTTATATCGTTTTTATAAATG
The DNA here is from genome assembly GCA_030578275.1 of Meda fulgida. Classification (NCBI taxonomy): domain Eukaryota; kingdom Metazoa; phylum Chordata; class Actinopteri; order Cypriniformes; family Leuciscidae; genus Meda; species Meda fulgida. Next base: position 16,191,370 of record CM060640.1, read on the forward strand.
AAAAAATCAGTTTTAGTTATTTTAGTACATCAAGTTAAATGAAAATGAGAAATGTTGCATTGGCAACTAGCTAAAATTAAAATAAGCTTACGTTTTATATTAATTATTTATTAATAATATTAATATTATATTTATGATTTTATTTAATTTAAATTTAAAAAAAATTAAAGTAACGAAAATGTTTTTTTATGGTTTTGACTTTAGTATTAGTTAAATATAATAATACAGACACACACATTTTGGTTCATTATAGAGGAATGTGGCTTTTAAAATTACACATGATTTCTCTTCTAACCAATGTATAGAGAATATTGATGGCATAGAGAAAATGATACACTGTAGAAGAACTTAGTTTCTTCAGGCATAAAGACTTGTATTTTTATTGTATTTTATTTTTCAAATTGAGCTTGAAATGGTCAAAAAGTATCACTTTTTGGTATCCAATTCTTCAAACTAATTTGTTGTTAACAGGTTACGGACCAAAGACATCTTCAACGGCAAGTTCGGGAGTCTTTTCCGCACGTACCACAACCCGACCTACTTCTCGCGCCGCCTTTCCCGCTTCGCCGACATCTACATGGCGTCCCTCAGCTGTCTGCTGAACTACGACCTCCAGCACACCTTCTACCCCCGACGCACACCCCTCCAGCACGAGTCTCCTATCTGGCCCGAGCAGACCAGCTTCCAGAGCCACAGGACAACCACCGGATCCCAGAGAGAGACTTAAAGACGGAGGCTATAAAGTGTACGCAGAACAGCCACGGTTAGATGTTACATCTCCTCCATCAGGTTCAGCTTGTAGTTTTGTTTCGATAAACGTGAGTCGCTTTAAATAATATAATTCTAGTGTAGATCTGCACTGTGGTACATGCAATCTGTCGAGACCTTCATTTAATGTAACCTTTCTTGTAAAATACCACGTAAAATGGATGACAATGGAGTTTACATCGGTAAGAGAGTACTTGAGGAACTTTGTGCTGTTTTAATGTGCCTCGGATAGATTTGATTTCTTTCATCATTGGCCTTCATGATTTATCTCCATTAAGCTTATTGAAAGACCAAGGGAGTGGATACTTGACTCAATCAAACACGTTTCTTTTTTTAAGTGAATGTTCATATTGAAGGGTTAAAGGGTGTATTCTGAGCTGAACCTGGGTTCAGATTGCTAATGAAGAACAAAAGGGAAACTCTCAGGCAGACAGATGGACACTATATTCATCTTGAAATGATCATCAAAATAATTTCAGTGTTTAATGTTTTAAAAGCCTTACTGTGTTTTAGCAATATATGATGAAAATATACAATGGGCTTCAAAAGTGTGAGACCACTAGTGAGAAAATACACTACCACTCAAAACTGTGTGGTCAGCAAGAATACATTGATCAAAAGTTACAGATATTTATTATGTTACAAGTAATTGAATACATTTTACTCCTCAATAATGATTGCTGAACATTCAGCTTTGCCTTCACAGGAATACTTTTTTTTTAAAAATATATTAAAATAAAAAAGTGATTTTAATTGGTTATAATTTTATTTTCTTATCAAATAAATGCAGTGACAGACTTTCAAAAACATTACAAAATCTTGCCAACCTCAAACCTTTTGAACGGTAGTGTATAATTTGATTTTATTACAAATTATATTAAGTATAACAATTAGAGTGAATAGTTTAACTGGATTTTTATTATTTTTGTTATAAACTTTTCAGGTTTAAATTCGATTTTGAATCTCAAATTTTTAACGGGGTTTCAGATTTTTGCTCCCTCCTGTATGTTTTTGTCAGATGTTGACATTGTGTAACTGTTTTAGAAATCCACATTTATAGCAGAATAAAATATCAATAGTTGCTGTACAATAAGAGTTTGCATGACTCTTAAAGTGAAGGAGCGTATTGTACTGCTTTATTTTGCATAATCCCTTGTAAGGCATTCTTTCTGACATGGTAAATATATATTTTTGACTTTTAAAAAATAAGTTCAGTATACTGAACTTGGTATTGTATGAATGTTTGCATCGTATTTTGAATACGCACACTAGTTTTTTGTCTTCTTAACTTTCTTTTTGATACTGAAGGAAGTCAGAACCTGTCATTTATTTGACTTTGCTCAAATGTGTTCATCTTTATTAGAAGTGTATTTTATTTGGGATATTTATTACAAATGGAAACAAATTAATCATTGTTTTGTCTTTTTTTATTGTTGTATGCTTTTGGGAGTAGCTACAATGCAAAGTATACTGTCTATATATAATTATCTTAAAACAAAATCTCAGCAGGCATCTCCAATTTTTTTTCTAAGCCTGCTTTTATTAATAAGATGATTAATTAGCTGGCAAAGAGTAATTTTACAAATGGCCTTTTAAAAGTTGGATACGGTGACCAGATGCTTCAGATTAATTTTTGCTGGTATAAAAATAAATAAATAAATCAGGAATTAACTGTAGCTAATATCTGATCTCATTCTTTAAAGCCGATAATATGATGGTCTGACCGGCTCGGAACAAAACGCCCTGCTGTGTCACAGTCTCCAGAGTTCATTCTCAATCATGGAGAGCATCACCACAACAGATTTGGCCATGACTGTACAACCTACTATTTTTCCTCGCGTGGGCTACAGCATACTTTCATACCTCATGTTTATAAACACTCTACTTTCTGTGTTTAATAACTTGTTGGTAATTGCCGTAATGCTGAAGAACATGCATTTTCTCAATGCGATGAACGTCATCATTCTCAGCCTGGCTGTGTCAGATCTCATGATTGCCACCTGCGGCTCTGCGATCGTCACCATCACAAATTATGAAGGGTCTTTCTTTTTAGGCCATGCATTCTGTGTTTTTCAAGGATTTGCTGTGAACTACTTTGGTGAGTACTGATTAAAAGGTTATTTTATTTGTTTAATGTTATATAATGTGTCCCCAAATATGTTGATGCTCTTCTTAGTGTCCCATGTAGAGGATATAATATTGTTCCATATATATTCTGTATATGTTCATGTGTAAAGACCCATTAATATAAAAGTAAATCATTCAATGTTATATTTAAAATATATAATAAGAATAATATAAATATGCAATATTTTTAGTATTCAACATTTAATATTAATATTATAAGAATTTGTATTATTTACCCATTTTGAATGGGTCTTTACACATGAAAATATAATTGTTCAAAATGTTTATTTTGTAAGGAAAATAAAAAGTATTTTAACAATTTAATAATGATTCAAATGTTTTTTTAATAATTACAAATATTTGTAATTTTAAATATTTTTTTTAAACATTGTTTAATTTTTAAAAAATATTTTATAATAGTATTTTAAATATTTTTTTAAAAATGGCATTTTAAAAATGTTAAATAATTATAATGTTCAATGTTTAATACTCAAAATATTTAATACTAAATAACATTATATATAGGATGACATTCAATAATTGGCATTTCAATTAAGGCTGTTATATTTTCATGTGTAAAGATATATAATATAATATAAACAGTAATTATATAAATTCTAATTAAATTATAATTATATATATATTTTTAAAGACAAATATATTTCAAAGACAAGGGCTATTATATTTATAATAATTGGCTACTATTTTTATATTATCTGTACTAAAACCAATGAATGATTAAAACCGTATCTGTAAATATGATAAAATGGTGATTTAATCTCATGATTTCTGACCAGTTTTGAGTAAGCTGAATAAGCATGAAAGAAACTTATATATAACTACGGCATAAAAAAGTCTAATAAAATGTATGGTAATGTATTATTTCCTAGGCCTGGTTTCATTATGCACTCTTACACTACTGGCATACGAGCGGTACAATATAGTCTGCAAACCCATGTTAGGCTTCAAGCTGAACGTCTGCAGGAGCTGCCAGGGCCTGGTGTTGGTCTGGCTCTATTGCCTCTTCTGGGCCGTCGCTCCACTGCTGGGCTGGAGCTCGTACGGGCCCGAGGGCGTCCAGACGTCCTGCTCATTGGCCTGGGAGGAGAGATCCTGGACAAACTATAGTTACCTCATCGCCTACACGCTTATGTGTTTCATATTACCCACTGCTGTCATTATATACTGCTACAGCAACATCCTTGTGTTCATGAGGAAGGTAGGCGACTCGCTCTTAGTTTATAGTCAATGATTCACCCCATTTAAAGGGATAGTTCAGCAATGCGTTTGTGTAAGAAAAATATTAATATTTAAAACTTTATAAAGTAAAAAAAGCTTCCGGCCAAACGAACATACGGATTCGACTTAATTCTAAGCGCAACTTATGCGAGTAATGCGACGCACTGCGGATATTTTCTCTACGCCATGATGCACTACGTACTTCCGACGAAGTTGCGCTTTGGGCTTAAGTAGACAGCGTTTGGCCGGAAGCTAGTTAAATATGCTAAATAAAGCTGATGTTAAATATGAATATTTTTCTTACACAAACTCATCGCTTCACTTCAGAAGGCCTTTATTAACCCCCCGGAGCCGTGTGGAGCACTTTTATCATGGATAGAGGCACTTTTATGGACTTCAAAAAAGAAACCGCAATTCAATGCCATTATAAAGTTTGGAAGAGCCAGGACTTTTTTTTTTATATAACTCCGACTGTATTCGTCTGAAAGAAGAATGTCATATACACCTAGGATGATTTGAGGGTGAGTAAATCACGGGCTAATTTTCATTTTTGGGTGAACTATCCCTTTAAGTTGAAATGACTTAAACATCCAAGTTGATTGTACTTAAAAATTCAAAGCAGGAACATTTTTAGTTTAGTATGATTATTAAAGGAATAATTTAATGACATTTTTTTTTTACATTCACTATGTCACCACATACTGATGTAACTATGTAATTGAAATACAGTCTTTATTTGAAGTGTCAAGCTACTTTCAAAAGGTTATTTACTCTATTTTGATCGCTACCGTAGACATCCGTGTTTATATCCAAACTATGATCTTTTAGTACTTCTCATATCACTGCAAATGACATTCCATCATTTCAGATCAACAAAAGCATTGAACTTCAAGGAGGAAAAAACTGCCTGGAGGAAAACGAGCATGTGGTACGGATGGTCCTTGCCATGATCGTCGCCTTCTTCATCTGCTGGGTGCCTTACACCGCCATCTCTGTGGTTGTGGTTGTGAATCCAGAGATCTACATCCCACCTCTGGTCGCCACCATGCCAATGTACTTCGCCAAAACCAGCCCGGTCTACAATCCCATTATCTACTTCCTTACTAACAAGCGGGTCTGTTTCATGTGCCTGCATCTTCTTCGACAGAATGCATTGGTATTTATATACAGGGCACATGTGCAATGAAACGCCCTAGTCAATCTCTGAAATATGTTTGTCCAGTTCCAAGAGTCCTCTCTGGAAATCCTGTCCTGTGGTCGATACATCCGTCGTGACACTGCTGGTGTAATGAGCCAAAGCAGGGTCATTCCAGTCTGATCTGAGGTCTGTTAATGTGAATCATTGTGTATTATTGTTTCAAAAGGCATATATTATATAACTTTGTGGTCAAAAAATATTTTTGAAAGAGGATAAAATAAATATCCAATAATAATATTAAAAATCCAAGTTGATTGTAATTAAAAATGTAAGGCAGCAACTATTTTTTAAATAAATGCCAATATGATATTAAAATGCAGAGCAGTAACCTGATATGGTTAAACTGAGCTTAATCTTATAATTAGAGAATAAAACCTTTCCCAAATTAATCTCCTCAAAATAAGATTACTGATATGATCACTATGACAATAAGAGCATAACCTACAGCCTTAATCAAAGACCAGTGCTTATTATGACTATTCTATTAAAAATAATGAATCGCCTCTTTCAAATAAAAACAATTATTTAACCCAGTTCAAAAGTTTAGACCTTGCCAAGAAATCAACAAATGAATAAAACCTTTGGCAGAAATAAAGTGGGAAATAATTAAAATCAGGCTTGTGCTGTAATTGGCATTATACCGGTCTGGAGATGACATCTAGGAACCAGCAAAAAAGCATCCCTGGTGACCATCAACCCTGCAGGGTGTTAATTGAAAAACGCAAACAAATGGAGAACCATGGAAATGATGGGGGTTAAAATAAAGGGCTTTATTAGCTAGACTACTACAGACTCTCAAAAAGCAAGAGACAAGAGATGGAGTAAAACTAAGGTACAACTTTATTCATAGAAATCGACATGTGATTGAAAAAGACATGGAATTAGCCGTTATTTGAATGACTGGAGATGAGAAGTAATTCCACCGTTGTTTGGGGACAAGTGAACAACACATGGCAATACACTATAGAAGTTGCATTTGTGGCTGTCAATTGTCTAGTTTTGCTAGTGACTTTACACGTAGGAATTCTCGCCAACTTGTTCGTGACGTGGGCCGTGCACCACCAGAAGTCTCTCCAGACGTCCAACAACGCGCTCCTGGTGAATCTGGCCGTCATTGACACCCTGCGATGCGCCGTTGACTGCCCGTTGCTCCTCAGCATTGTTTTGAGCGCTCGTGACGCGGCGCGAGACCTCGGACTGCTTTTCTGCAGCGCGCAGATCGCTTCGTTTTCTCTCATCTGTTGCGTGCAGTTGCTCACGCTAGCGTGCATCAGCGCCGAGCGATATCAAGCCATTGCGCATCCGTTTAAAAGCGCCGAGAGCAGAAAACGGGTAACGACGTGGATTCTCTTGACCTGGCTGGCTCCAATCTCCATATCGGTCATTTGCGTAATATTTGCGAAAGACTCGCCGGTGTACATAAGATGCAGAGGCTTGCGGATGGAAACGTTCGACTCTTACGACACGTTTGGACTTTATATTTTGACTCCCGTCTGGTGCGTTTGTTTGACGGTCATCGTTGGATTCTATGGCCGCATTTTCCTGTTAGTAAGAGCGCACGGTCGGAAAATATTCGATAAGGGTTCGCTTCCACCACCTGGTAAAAAGAAAGAGGATACAAAGCAAAAACAGGAGGAAACAAAAAATAGTATTAAAAATGAGACCGAAAATACACAAACAATCGATACTAGTCATTTAAAACCCAATGAAAAAGAGCCGCCTGGAGAAAATATCCAACAATTATCTGTGGAACTTCCCACGACAACTGTGACTGACTGTTTAGATATAAACGAACCAGAGATTGTGACTGAAAAATCCATGAATGAACTTCCCAATGAAACCCCAAATACCGTTCTAGAAGGTATTGTGGAACCAAACGACCACCAAGATGCTTCTCCATCGGCCATTGAAGAAGTTGGTGCTGTAGAGTCAAGCAAAGTTACTGTTGGAGAAGTTTCTGGAGGATCAACTAATGGAGAAGAGGGTGATGAAGACCCAATTGACTATCGATATACAACTTCAGAAACTTCTCCATCAACTAATGAAGATGGTACTGTTAAGACAAGCACTCCACAAGATATTACTGAAACTTCTCCAGCATCAGGAAATGGAGAAGGTGCTGAAGAGCAAAGCGCTCCTCAAGAAACCGCTGCAGAAACGTCTCCAGCATCAACTGGAGAAACCACAGCTGCTCCACAGGTGGTGGAGGAGGAGGAGGTGGGTGCTGTCTGTATGATGCCGTCTCTCGCTCAGAGAGAAAGAGGAAACGCCAAGAAGGAGAGCAAACTGGCCAAGCGCTCCGGATACATCATCTTCACCTTCCTCATATTTTGGATCCCGCTAATTGCGACAGTGGTCTTGAATCACCTCTGTTACAGAGATGGCAATCTAACAGTGAGTTACGGAATAATACTCATTTGTTTCACAAATTAAATGACGGCACACTTATTACAGAAGAAAACTGCTTAAATACCTCTTTCAATCTAGCTCAAGCTTTATTCATTCATAGCCTACTGCAAAAAAAAAAAAAAAAAATTAAATATTGAAGATTTTGCTTTGAAATTTAAACCTGGTCAGCTACTTAAATTGTGCATTAAATACAAATAGATAGTAGATTAAAAAAAAAAAGTAATAATACTAAACAAAATAGCAAAATGGCAATGAGTGGTCAAATGGTCAGATATAATAATAATAACGTTTTTTTTTATTTTAAGTGTAAACCCTTTATAGATTTTGTTTATTTATGCTTATAACAAAAAAATAATAATTATAGAAGATGTGTGTGTTTAGATTTTTGTTCTAGAAAATAAGACAAATACTGATTTTATTTATTTATTTAGTAGTGCATTGACTATACTATTGCCAAGTTTGAGTATTATCCAGTAGCTATATAACACAGTTATTAATGTCTTATGTGTTTCAGGTGGGTGTTTTTCAGGACCTGGAGGTTTTAACAGTGTCTTTGGTCTGCATGACATCCGTCACTAACCCCATCATCTACGCAGCGGTCAATCCTCAGTTTCGCACAGAATTTCACAATCTGAAGATGAAATGGAAAGCATTTTTTACACATTCATAGAGTTTTATACTGAGTTTATTTGTGTTGTCCTGTGCCACAAACTGAATTAGGTGATGCTTAGGTTGCTACTCTCAAATAAAATGTGAAATCCAGCATTTATAATGTATAATCTTGTACTTGAATTGTTCCCCAGAAAAATCCAAACACTGATTTTGTTTATTTGAATGTTTTTCATTTATTTAGTCAACCTCTTCAAGGCAATACATTTTTTAAAATACAGAAAATACTCAAGAGAAGTTGTTAAAATTGGTATATCACAAATATACTTTTTAGACTTCTGTTTAAAAAGACATATTATTGACAGTAAGAACAACAGGTCAGTGCAACAAATCAAATTGTTACTTCAAATCGGTCACTGTGCAAATATTTTAAACAGACTTCATCTGTATGATTTCAAATACATGGTTCATCATTAGGGCCTGTACAAACACTCAGCTGCACACGAACTAAAACTGCATTTTTTTTTGCAAAATACCAAATATGTTTCATAATAAAATAGTTGTAATTATTATTTCTGTACACTCCAAAATAATTTGTGCGCCTCATTTTTAGTTAAATAAATCCATTATCACAAGCAGTCTTCTGTACTTCTGTGCTGAATCAGATCAGCTTCTTGTTGAACAGAACAGAAAATATTTGTTAATGATGTACCAAAGGATAAAATGTTATGAATAGTGATAGTCACACAGTAAAGTAAACACACAGTAAAGCTAACATTAATCTGAAACCATAAACAGTGTTTCCTACTGTAAATTTTATAACAAATGCATTGTGCTGAAATGTCTTTGCCTCTCAACAACCAGCAGGAGATGGAGCAAAAAAATACATCGCCAACAGGATGAGATACACCACCACAAGAGCAGTACCTGTTACACAAACACACACAAAGAGAGTTTTAACAATTTACAAAACTCATTCAAATCAATACAACGAACAAAGAAAGAGCAGTGAAGGAGATTGTGGTATTAATTATGAAAACAAAAAAGTAATTTACATAATCACAAATAACTTTTTTTAATGATTTTTTGTTTTTTTTTGTTTGCATAAAATAAATAAAATGAGTTTCACCCCCAGGATTCTTTGAATAGAAAGTAAAAAAAACAGCATTTATTAAAAGTAGGCTTTATTGTAACATTATAAAAGTGTTTCCTGTCACTTTTGCTAAATTGACGGCATCCATGCTAAATCAAAGTATTAATTTCTTTTAAAAAAAAAAGAAAAATCTTACTGATCCCAAAATTTTTAACGATGATGTAGTTTTTGAGCAGGAGTCTACAACTTTTTGTAATAAAGTGCCAGTACTGGATGTCTTAATTCTTGGTAAGGTTCCTAACCCCTGATTTACAGAATATTTAGCATAATTACCTTGAAAGTAATCAGACTTTCCGTCCATAAAACTATAATTCACAACGATGACACTAAAGATGCTGGCCCACAGATGCAGGTCGCTGAAGATGAGTACAAAGCCAACATCCTGTCACAGAAAGATCATTAGGAAAAAACACTGACATATAGCCATCAGTGAGCTAACTTGGAGTGTATGTAGCATGTGTAGCATATTATCTCACATAAAAGACGTTGAATAAAACCAGGATGGGGATCTGAATCATGCACACCTGCACCGCAATGCAGCTTCCAACCTCGAAACTGGGAGAAAACAACAAATTGCATGTATTTTTAGTAGACAAGACCAGATTAAACCAACCAGGGATTAAATGAATGCTTCTATTGTTTTTTCATGATGCCTAATGCCTGTTAACAAATATAGAACTTACAGTACGGTGTTACTGAACAAACTGACCTCAAACTGATTTGATTCTGAAGAGCAAACTGGACTCCATTGACAATTTCTGGGATTTCAGGGATCATGGCCAAAAGAGTCACACCTATGAAATACTGAGATGAAGAGTTGGGATCATAATACATTAATATTGAGCTGTTATTTACTGTCTGACTGATTTTTTGCAGTATTAACCTGAGATACAGACGAGCTGTTGAGTATGGGCTGAATGTGTTCGGTGCTCAGATCGGCACATGCAGACATCAGCACTGTGGCGATGATGAGGATAAGTAAAGCTCTCCAACGGGACCAGTGCACAGATGCTCCAAGATGACCAGCTGTGAACACACACATTGTGTTTCATATCATTCTGCAGACCTCCAATGTTCTTAAATCCAACTTCTTATAATCACTACACCCTTGCCCTAATACATTATTTAGCTTCCTTATGAAGTTTTGGTAGTCAGTTCAAAAGCTTCGTATTAGTCATTTTATTGCAAGGTTTAGCAAACTCACCCGTTCCGTCACCAACGTGAATGTCGTAGATGTGTGAATGTGTTTTAAGAGTAAAGATGAGGCCGATGATATATGATACAGGCAGTAGAACCGAAATGGTGTACACTAGAGGCCTGAGAAAACAGACACGTCAACAGCCACAACAAAACTATATTAACAGTACTAAAAATATGAAATTTTTAAATTATAATTATTATTTAAATAATAATAAAGATACCGTACACAAAGTACTGAGTATACAAAATGCTCACACTATGAACTTACTCAATATGACTGTGAAACAAGCCGTAGTTGTTTTCACTCTAGTGGACCAGAAAGAAAAAATGTGCAGAAAATGGCTTGATGTTTTACTTTCCGGTGTCATGTTTTCAATTTCTACGTGATGCATGTTTGAATCTCACCAGGTCATAGTGGCAGTTTTTGCACATGAAGGATCCGCTGCTGTTGGTTCCTGTAGAGTTGGTACAGTCCTCACACACTAGATTCCCATAGGCTTTGGAGAAGAGCGTAGGAGCAAACACTCCTACAGAGACCACAGTGAGAAATTATGGAGCTACAATAGTCTCAAAATGTATTGATTTATGAAATATGATTCATTGCTATGATTCAAGCTAATACACATTAACACAAAAAAGCAAACAGCATTTCACAAACTTAAACTTTCACAAAATACCATTTGGTTGTGCATTTTCAAATCATATTTTGTGAATGTGAATTAGGTTACGAGTTTGTGAATTGCTATTTGCAAATATATAAACCTTTTTTTGTGAATATGAAATAGCTTATGCATTAAATGCCATTTCACATTGACTTTAATTACTAGATGAGAGAAGCGCAATAACAAGCAGATTTCTGCCGCCTCATCTTACCCCCTATTGATATGAAGAGCAGAGAGGAGCTGACCCCTGCTGAGCGACTGTTAAACCTCTGTTCCCTGTGCCTGAGTCCTCCGATTATCATACAGATCCCCTGAGACAGACACAGATATAATAGTCAACTGCACACTTTGCAGATTTAAGATCCTCTGTAATGTATAGAAGCCTGTTTCCGCCACATAATTAAAAAAAATAAAAAGGGTATTTGTGACTTAGTGAAGTTTGTGACATTTCTTTAATTTAAATAAACTCATAATTGCGAGATATGAATTCGCTGTTTCAAGAAAAAAAGTCAGAATTGAGAGTTTATATCTTGCAATTCTGACTTTTTTCTTAGAATTGTGAGATATAAAATCGCAAATGATAAACTGATATAAAGTCAAAATTACCTTTTTTAATATTAATTTAATCTTACAATTCTGACTTTCTTTCTCACAATTCTTTATAAGAAGTTAAAAGTTTATATATATATATCACAATTTGGAGGGGAAAAAAGTCAAAATTGCAAGGAATAACAATTCTGAGAATAAAGGTCTGAATTGCGAAATAAAAGACTCAATTCTTACTTTTCCCCCCAATTCTTAAGTTTATATCTCACAATTCATACTTTTTTCTTGCAATTCCAAGTTTATATCTCACAATTCTTACTATTTTTCTTGCAATTCTAAATTTATATCTCAGTATTCTAAGAAAAAAGTCTGATTTGTGGGGTATAAACCTGCAATTGCAATGAAAAAAGTCATTGTGAGAAAATTGTGAGATAAAAAGTAGCAAGTAGTTTTTTTATTACTACCCTTATTCAGTCCTAATTAATATGAACAAAAAAGTCAGAATTTCAAGATATAAACTCTGATTTGAAAGTCTGAGTTGTGGGATATAAATTTGCAATTCTGAGAAAAACAGTAAGAATTCTGAGAAAAAATTAAGAATTATGAGATTACATCTTTAATTTTTTAGGGTTAGGGTCAGGGTGGGCTTCCATAGTGACGGATGACATACTGGTATGAAGAGGATGCAGCCCAGCAGGGTTCCAGTAAGAGCCGCCTTCACTATCTCCTGCAGGCACGCACTTCCCTGGTGGTGACCTCTGAGCAATGCTGTGATGTAAAAGGTCAACTCTGTGATGGAACCGAAAGTTGCGTTCACCACGGCCCCGACAGCAAAGTTACTCTGAGCGGAAATACTGAGAATAGAGATAAGCAATTAGGTGCTGCATTAATATTGATCTCAAAGGTATTTGTGAAGTTCTGGTGTTCTGCTGGAGAAACTGCTCACCTTGCAATGCCCATCCCAATGTAATACGACAGTGGAATAATGGAGCTGACTGCTGTGGCAAACTTGACTTCTGAGCTGGCAAACTGGTTTGTTTGGTCCACGTAACCAATCACTAGTGACACTATAACTAATGGTAAGAGATCTATAGTAACTCCATGTAAGGAAAATGACACAAAAAAACTGTAAAAGAGTAAATACATATATATATATATATATTCAGCAAATATGCATTAAATTGATCAAAAGTGAAAGAAAACACATTTATTATGTGTTATTTAAATAAACACTGTTCTTTTGAACTTTCCATTCATCAAAGAATCCTCAAAAAAATGTATCACTGTTTCCACAAGCATATTAGGCAGAACAACTGTTTTCAATATTGATAATAATAAGAAATGTTCCTTGAGCAGCAAATTTGCAAATCAGATTGATTTCTGAAGGATCATGTGACACTGAAGACTGGAGTAATGATGCTGGAAATTCAGCTTTGCATCACAGGAATAAATTATAATTTAAAATATATTCAAATAGAAAACAGTTATTTTTGAATTGTAATTTTTTTTACTGTTTTTTTTTTTTAATCAAATAAATGCAGCCTTGTTGAGTAGAAGAGATTTGGACATTAGTGCAGTACTACATGCAAACTGACATCATACTTCTGAATATCAGCATTGAAGAATAAGATTTAAACTTCTGTGTTTGACGTTAAGGATACTGACAGCAAAAACATTGATCCCATCCACTGTGTATTTATAGTAGTAGAAATTCACTGCATGGTAGCAGCATAGAATGACTTGGCCTTCATTCTCCTGAGCCTAAAAATAAGAAAAAGAACTTGTGTAAATTTGCAAATACGATACCAGAGGTGAGACCAAGTCATTGTTTTGCAAGTCACAAGTAAGTCTCGAGTCTTTGCATTCAAGTCCCAAGTCAAGTCCCAAGTCTTTGCATTCAAGTCCCAAGTCAAGTCCCAAGTCTTTGCATTCAAGTCCCAAGTCAAGTCCCAAGTCTTTGCATTCAAGTCCCAAGTCAAGTCCCGAGTCAAGACAGACAAGTCCAAGTCAAGTTGCAAGTCCTCGAGTTTAAGCTTGACTTGGACTTGTCTGTCTTGACTCGGGACTTGACTTGGGACTTGAATGCAAAGACTCGAGACTTACTTGTGCTTTTTGCACAAATTACTGTCTCAGTGTTAATTACTATAGTAAATGAAATGTATACTAATTTACATCAGGAAGGCTTTTAAAATATGATATAATATAATAATATATAATATTATCATATTTATTGTGGCAATGCAGATTTAAAAATAAAAAATAAAAGTAGCTGTTCATTGGGAAAATTAATCGTGATTTGCTACACATTAAGTTTAAAATATTGAGTCCCTGGTTAAAATATTTTTTGTTAACGCGACAGTAATTGTAGGCTACTAGAACATTCCTATTTCCATGGCGACGTATCAAGCGTCACGTGACACTTTTTGGGGCTACGTGCCTGTCTACGTGCCTGTCATCCATTTCTCCCGAAAGACATGAAAGTGAGTGGCTGGTGAACAGGGAGAAGACTTTATAGTTGCCTATAGGCTAAAATGTGCGTTTGTTGTGGGGGGAAAATAACATGTCTCAAAATTACATTTGAAAGGTTTATTATTTCCGCTTACTTAGATATCGGTGTGTTTTTTTTTCTGAAATTATAAATGGTTTGCTAGTACTTGTGTATTTAAATGCCTGAAAAAGAAAAAAGAAAACATTATTTGGTTGAAAACTGTTTGAACGTGTGATAAATGACAACTGACACGCGCTGCTGAACACACGCTATCACGCGCTCTGGCTCAGTGCCAAACGTGCGAAAGCAGCGCTAATCAGCGCTGTGATCATGCGTCAATGATACAGTGCTATACTACAGTCAGTGATTATTACAACTCTGATCTGTGGTTTTAGAAGGTAGGTCAAGTCTTTCCAAGTCACAGGGCTCAAGTCCGAGTCAAGTCGCGAGTCATTGTTGTCAAAGTCCAAGTCGAGTCGCAAGTCATCTTTGAATATGTCAAGTCGAGTCGCAAGTCATCAAATTTGGGACTCGAGTCCAAGTCAAGTTCAAGTCATGCGACTCGAGTCCACAACCCTGCACGATACACAAGTCTTAATCAGAATTAATTTACAGATGGCAGAACCTCAGTGTATTTCATAACCATAGTACAGTGCTCTCACCTCCGTGGCGTGGCTGATGTGAATGTGTTCGGGGGGCATGAGCAGGATGGTGTGTAAGGTCTTGGCGCTCATCTTGGCCACAGGAATGGTGAAAACCAGCAGCCAGGAGATCAGACACACTACAGAGTGTGTGACGACGAGGAGAGGGTAACCCACAAACAGCCATGCATACGTTCTAAAGCGCCACTGAAATCAAATGAGATCCAAATTATGAGAAAGCTGGAATCTAGTGATAGCAGTACAAAATCTAAAGGGAAGACGAAAAAAATGGTAGCAATGGTGTACCGGGAAGTAATATTCTCAATTAAGGACAGATGATACAACAGTCCTGCAACAATAACTCAAGGTTAGAATTATAGGCTATAACAATTTGTAAAGACATTTTACACCACCAGACTATTTTAGTGAACTCCAAATGAGCTAAAACTGTGAAAAATATATATAAAAACTTTTATACACTATTGTTCAAAAGTTTGGAGTCGGAACGACTTTTTAAAGTCTCTTATGCTCACCAAAGCTGCATTTATTTGATGGAAAAATACAATAAAAACAGTAGTAATGTGAGAAATATTACAATTCAAAATAACTGTTTTCTATTTGAATATATTTTAAACTGTAATTTATTCCTGTGATGCAAAGCTGAATTTTCAGCATCATTACTCCAGTCTTCAGTGTCACATGATCCTTCAGAAATCATTCTAATATGCTGATTTGCTGCTCAATAAACATTTCTTATTCTTTCTATTCATCAAAGAATCCTAAAAAAAAGTATTATTTTTTCCACAAACATATTAGGCAGAACAACTGTTTTCAACATTGATAATAATAAGAAATGTTCCTTGAGCAGCAAATCAAGATATTAGATTGATTTCTGAAGGATCATGTGACACTGAAGACTGGAGTAATGATGCTGAAAATTCAGCTTTGTATCACAGGAATAAATTATAATGTAAAATATATTCAAATAGAAAACAGTTATTTTTGAATTGTAATATTTTTTTACTGTTTTTTTTTATCAAATAAATGCAGCATTGTTGAGCAGAAGAGATTTGTACATTGGTGCAGTACTACATGCAAACTGACATCCAAATAATACAAATAATATATGTAATCTTTTAATGAATAAATACAGGCTACATTTATAATAATAATTATTATAAAAATGAATTTGATAGCTTGTTACAATGACATTTCATATTTGATCTGTTTCATACTTCTCACCCAGTAGTGGTGGTCCTGTGGACTTCCTGTGGGCTCTTCTCTGGTCTCCTCCACAGGTGTGGGCAGCAGAAGAGGAGAGGAAGGCTTTCCGTTCTCCTCTGCCTCTGGTGTGGAAATACCCTGGAGGATCTTCACACTGTACACTGGCACAGAGACACTGGCCTGAAAACAGCAACACTAGGTTCAATATCCTTCCAAACCGTGAAACATCCATGAAAAGGCTTGTGATGAATGCAGTATTAGGCTGAATTTTCATTGACAAAAGAAAAGAGACTTTGTGTGTAGAGCTGTCATAAGACAGATAAAATGTTTAAGAGTACACAAACATACTGTTGTAGAAATTTTAATAGTCATTTATTCCTAACAGATATCATAAGGGATTGAACCTATTCAATGTGTAAAAGTATATGTGTGTACGTGCTTGTGCGTGACGTTTCAGGAATATATGGGACAGGACCTCTTGACCTTAGGAATGGTCAAGATTTGGCTAGTTTATTTCAGGGCCAGGTTGTGTCTTTAGTAGAAACTGAACAGCAGTGGGGACCTTATCTGAGTGGGTGAAAGGGTAACTGCTGTGAGGAGGAACCTTGAAAAGAGTATAAAGGCTGTCTCATGTCTTCCTGGTGGGCGTCACTCACTTCACAGGGTAACTGCTGTGTTGGCGACTGGGCCTATTCTTGCAAGAATAAATACTTTTCTTTTTTATTAATTTGACTCTGAGTGTCTCTTACGCAGTGATGATGTTTAACAGAAGTTTTGCCACAACAATTCAAATACCATTTGGATATAAAAAGAAACACAACCTTTGCGATTGATTTCCCAAATGGCCACAGAAAAAAGCAGGACAACCTCCAGCAGAGATTCCCTGAAACACAAATGTGTGGCACCTTGGTGATCCAGGGAGAGGCACTAAAATGTATTGATACTTATTTAGACCAATTCTTACCATAGGGGATGCCAAAAACTGTGAGGAACATTAGGACACCAACGAAAACATAAACCAGAGAGATCCACCAGCCAAACAGAAACACGTAGAGAACATTGCCACAAGTGAACAATGAACCTGCTGAAACCCGAGAACAAAAAAGACATCATTACAGTAAAGGGGAACAAATAATGCACTGTAAGAATTGTAATAGTTTCGACTGCTTTATTTTCTATATTTTCAAATAAAAGTAATAATACAAATGAGTAGGCATGTCCAAACCTTTTACTAATACTGTAATGATATGTAATACATAATTACAGTAATGACTGTAAAGGAAATGAGAAGAGCTTGGTCTAACCTGAGTAAGGTTTAATAACGTTCAGCTCAGAGTAAAGCTCCTTCACAATGTCCGACCTGTACTCAAAGGGTCGTTCTGTCACATGACTCTTCCACTTCCTGAATCCAAACTTAAATAAAGAGGACAGAACGACATCAGCATCAACATTACACTAAATGAAACTAGACATATGTGCTCAATGTACATTTACCTTATAATTATTTGCGAGTTTTTGGGCCTCTACTTCGTTTTCAGCACTTATGGTGGTCTTGCACGGGTTCTCATCGCATATTTCATCACCAAAGCTACATGCTGAAAACAGAAGAGGCAGTGGCAATAAAAAAGTCTCAAACCAGTTCTGAAAAAACATCCTTGCTTTTATGCAAAGTGTATATGGGCTCTCACTTCTCTGTTGGTTTTTAGGTGTGTAGGAGGTGCTTGTTTGCTGTAAACAGGACTGAGCAGGGCCATCGCTGGCTTCTGAATAAATGTAAGCTACAGAAACCCTGTCACAGCCAGAGCCAGGCAGATGAGCATCATGGTCCTCTGGAGGATCTGAGAAATTAGATGAAATCATGGAATGGTTTATTATTAAGTATTAATAAGCCAATTTTTTTTAATATATTTTGTTAAGTAATCCAATGATATTCTTACATTTTTAAATGTGACTTAAAGGGATAGTTTCATGACTTACTCAGTACTCACCCTCAACTCAGGTTGTTCCAAACCTGAGTTTCTTTCTTCTGCTGAACAAAAATATATATATATATTTTGAAAAATGTTGTAACCAGACAGTTGACGGCGACGGACCCCATTGACTTCCATAGTGGGAATAAAATACTATGGATGTCAATGGCTACCGTCAATTGTCTTACCCAAATTCTTTAAAATATATTCTTTTGAGTTCAGAAGAAAGGTTTGGAACAACATGAGGGCGAGTAAATGATGACAGAATTTAAATTTTTGCGTGAACTAACCCTTTAAGTGTCCAAAATACTTTTTAGGCCACTGTATATCGAATACGCAGTATTTTCAATAAAATGTTTACACAGACATTTGCGTTTCAACATCAACACGTTAATTCAGATTCCAAGACACCACAGAGAGGAAATAATAGTAAATGGGGAACTGTGGATTGATGCGGTTTCAGAAACATTTCACAACAGAAACCCGACTGCAAATGCATTAGAAGCAATTACTTCTTGAGAAATCCGGATTCATTTATGTCCAGGATAAATCACAATACAAGTTGACCCATTAATGTAACATGCAATGGACATGCATTCATTATTCACATCACGTGAATTATTTGTCACGTTACATCGAGTGTTGCATATCAAAAGTCCTATTTTGTCGGAGCAAATGTGCAACTGTGTAAAATAATGCATTCTACTATTGACAATTCAAGTCAGTGGATTCTTTTAGACAGTACTTCCGTGAAATGGTCTTTGTGTTATTGTTTACCTTGATTTTTTGTGTCGAGTTTCCTTCTCCGTGTCTCTATATTCGTTGTCATTTCAGCACATTGTCTTCTCTGTCAATCCAAGCAGTCTCGAATGACATGACAGTTCGCAGTTCTTCAGCATGTAATCAGCTACATGTGATTCAAACGCACTTACTGAGCGACCGTGTTGCCAGATCTCGCTAGAATAAGCCGACAGGTCTGACAAAACAACCCCAAAATTAAAGCTAAATAAGGGACCCCGTTTTTCCTTTTAAAAGCTCGTTTCCACTTTCCACTATGGAATAAAAAATAAAAAAAATTCTGACAATTCTTACTTTTCCCTCACAACTCAAAATTTATATCTCAAAATTCTCTGAAAAAACAAAACAAAACAAACAAACATATACACTATAAAACTATACTGGAAATAATTGTGAGTTTCTGGTCGATTACCTTACCTCTTTTACTTTTTATTCTGTGGTGGAAAGCTTCCATATTTCTGAACACTATTCCATTATGTGAATCCGTAATAATGAAAAACATAGCGCTTGGGCTCCCAGAAACATTTAGTGCAAACCAGAATTGCTGGCCAAAAAAAACGAACCTCATTACACGATATAACGATGAATCGTTAAATTTTATTACGCTATGGTGGGAAATAAATGTAAAATAACAACTACAACAAAACAAAAAAACCCAGCTCAAATTGGCTTATAATAAGCAGACATGGCAACCCTGAGATGAATTGCTAAGATTACTGGGAAATGTTGTTCTCAAACACAGCTGCAATTCAAGAACGAATTAAAATGATTTATCTGCATTAAAAACAAATATGAAGATGTAGTTGGTCTTCAAGAGCACAAATTCAATAAACAAAGGTTATTAAAACTTAAATATTTATTTTAAAGAACTTTCACAAACCTGACATACAATTCAGAAAGAATTCCAAAAGAATGTGAAAGCAAACATTGTTTTTATACTTGCCTTAAAACATGAAATAACCTTTATTAAATATGTTAACTCATCATCAAGCATCAGAAAACAAAAATCACAGTACAATCAATGCAGATTCTGTAAAAATAAGGTTCCTGGATCATTACTACCTCAGCATAACCTGAATAACCTTTATTCAGTGGTAAACTTCACTTGCATTATGCAGCACTGAAGAAAAGCTTTAACAAGGCTTTTTTTCAAGGCTTTAACACTTCTAAACACATGCAGACTCCTTTCCACCACTAGTCTGTATATCCAAAGCACTTAGTGTGGTCAGAGAAAATACCTGCAAGCTTGTAAGATGCATCCGCTTGGCAAGTAAACGTTTGGCAGTGGAGATGTTCTCAAAGGTTCTCGAAGGAGATTTGTGGTGTTCACAAATGTCTATTATATGAACAAACATCTCTCAAATCACCTAAGGGAGTAATTTCTTGTCCATTTTCCAACATTTTGAGAGGATACTGATGGCCCACCAAGTGGATCACCTGCTACCAGCAGATATCAACACTGCTCCACTAAGGAATTAATGCTAGGTTGTTAGTGCTAAGCCTGAACATAGAAGGACAGTATCTTTGATGAGATGTATTCTGTAAGAGGTCATGTGAGGAGCCTGGCCACCTGCGTCTTCACCTCCTCATCTGGATGTGAGAGCAGCAGGGGAAGCTTACGGTGCAGCTGAGAGGAGTTATCCAGTAGAACACAGTACAAAGAGTCCTGCCGCGTCCTCAGAGCTTCAGCCACCTGTGCCGAGGGTCTCCACGCACGCAGGTTCCCCACGAAAAACAACAGCCGGAGGAGAACAGATGTGCTTGTGCAGCTGTCAAACACCAAAATCAAGGAGGCTGGAGCCTGTGAACAGATTTACAAGTAACTGGAGGAGCGTGTGCAAATACATAAAAGCTCTTAACAATAGAAGAACTAAATTAGGGATGAAAGATGGTTCAAGATGGTAGAAGAAAGACAGCCATAAAATTATAATTATTATTAAATTTCTTTAATACTCTATTTGTATTTCTTATTTTAAAATATTTAATTTACATTTCTTAAAATTTTAAACTATTTCTTATTTTGTTAGATTTTTTTATTTGGTAATAATTATAATCATAAAATAATGTTTTTCTGATTAGTCGATTACCGGTAATCCTTTAGTCAATTTGCAAATAAATAATAACTGTAATTTCTGCCATTGATCTTTCAAAATGTCTTATTTTGTTCAATATTTTTATTTAGTAATAATTATAATCAAAACATTACTTATTTTGTTTAATATTTATATTAAGTAATAATTATAATCATAAAAATAATCATTTTTTCTGTTGATTATTTTTCCAGATTAGTTAATAAATCATGATTATTCTATTGATTGTTTTCTGATTAGTTGATTAATCCTGTAGTAAACATGCCAAGAAAAAATAACTGTAACTTTTGTAATTAATCTTTCAACATTTTATTCAAACCTTTTCTCACACTTTACAAATAAATAATTCCCAACATAAAAAAAAATAAAGTGCCAAGAATTAAAAGGCATCTATCAGAAATTGACAACAGCATTTGCTAACAGGTTTGAGTCTTGAAATGTTTTGTTCATTCAGCAGATTAAAATGAATACATATCTGTATGAACGAACAGCTGAAGTCACAACATCATTTGAACTAGGGTAACAATTACATAAGTATCAAAGATGGGGACGTCAATAACACCAGGACGATTTATCACAATTGACAGTGCGTTATTAAATAGACATTATGTTTCAGCCCTAGTTGATATATAATCACAAATCTTTAGTCATATTATGAAGCCTTACAAACAAGCACAGCAAACCTTGAAGGATTAGTTCACTTTTATTAGTTCACTTATTCTGTGATGCGCGTTCATGACGTCACGTAATACGCAATTACGTTGAAAAGGTCACGCTTGACGTATGTGTATTCCGGTTCAAAAAGGTGAAAAACTCATCTCATCTTCTCCTCTAAGTTAAAAATCGCCCGACATCGTTGTTTTACCTTTTAACTTCCTTTTTTTGTAAACGGCGTTTGACTGTTTGCACGTTCAACTTGTAAACACTGACTCGGTACTTCACATACGTCAAGAAGCGTGAGCTTTTCAACGTAATTGCGTATTACGTGACGTCACGAAAGCGCATCACAGAACAGAGCAAGGCGAGCGTTTGTGCTTATAAAACTTAAAACTTTTTTATTTATTTTTGAAATGACCATTCGTTTCGCTAGATAAGACCCTTATGCATCGTCTGGTATCGTTTAAAGCCCTATGAAGCTGAACTGAAACTGTCATTTGGACCTATTTATAGGGTAATCTATTTATAATCATATTGTGTTGGCATGGGGGAAAAGTCACTGCACTGGATCTCAGCTACAATAAAGTGAAAGCATAAAAGACAAATTTGTTCACCTGAGCTTGCACAATATCGTCCATCAAATCTGGATTGGAGGAAAGATTTACTAGGACCTTCAGGACTTGGATCTGCAGGAACAGATTTAATATTCAATAAATCTGATTGTGTACACATATCATTTAACTCATAAATCTAAAATCACCTGTAGGACTTCATTGCTCACAACGAGCAGCGATAAGAGGAGGGTGATAGAATTCTTAATCAGATGCTGGTGATTATCGGTGACTGACAGATTAGTGAGTAAGCGGAGCGCTGCCAGCTGAAGGTCAGAGTTCACCGGTGACATCTCAATCAACTGCATCACTGACGGGATATATATCTGAACAACAACAGAGACGTGTGGGAGAACATGGTATTTTAGTATTATTTATATAGCATTTATTAATTATTTGAATTAGCTTTTATTTTCTATTCTAAATTTCATTCAAGTTTTTAGTCATGTGCATTTTTATTAACTTTTTCCTATTTTTTGTGTATTTCTATTGGTGCTGTCAAATAGATAAATCACGATATATATGTACACACACACGTGCGCATTTGTATATATATATATATATATATATACACAGACCTTTTTGTTAGATGTGACTAATAGTGATCAATCGATTTGACAGCACTAATTTCTGTATAGTTTTTAACATTTATTTACATTTTAGTTTCAGTCATTTTTATTCTTCAACTTCAATTTTCCTTCGTTTTTTTATGTTTAAGATTTTCACCTGTTATTTATATTTTATTTTATTTCAGTTTTATTTTAATCATCAAAAACTATTTTGAATATTAGTTAACAACAAACACTGGTTCAAAAGCAACAGGCATGTACCAAGATAAAAATAATACAAAAAAGCCCATATAATAAAATCTATAGAGCATTTGCAATACCTTCAGCTGCTCTTGATTGCAGATGTTCATGCTTAAGTTGTTAAGAGCGTTTAGAGTCTGAACCCGAATCTCAGATGAAGGGTCTGAGAGGAAGCCTGCTATGATGTGAAGACCTCCAAATTCTCGCAGAAGATCCTATTTAAAAAAAAAAAAAAGCAAAAAAATATTTTAAACATGATATATCAACTGCAAATTGAGAGCTTTTTTTCACTCTTCTGCAAAATGTAAGAATAATGCAGAATGTCTCTAGATGCCAAACCATTAAATGACCTGGTTCACTGTAAAAGCAGCAGCATTTCCTAAGGTTACGAGAACGTTTCTCCTCTCTTCTGTGTTTGGGCTTCTCTGCAGAAGAGAGAGAAGCATGCTCAGATGTCGAGGCTCCAGGCTGGCAGCAGATTTAGAGTGAATATCACCTTATGAGAACAAAAAAACAGCAAAGAAAAGTTTGTATGAAAATATATCCGCATATATTTAATCAATACAATGTGTTTGATTCAAAAACAAATATTGTAAACTTATAGAGCTGTCAGTGTTTACTTTCATTATATACATCATAAAAACCATTTCACTTACTAGATTCAGTCTCCGCAGACGGAGCCAGGTTATCACTCTTACTGACAACTTTAAATCCAGATACTTTGGCCATTAAGCTCCCAGGCTGAATAGTCACACTTTTAGCAGACTTTCTTCTGTTCACTCCTCCATCTCCTGCACGACCAACGACTAGTTTATAAATGCCATATGAAGCTCCGGCTCCTGCTACAATCCCCAACAGAGCCTTCATGCTGCCGAGCCGGGCTATGACATTGTCATCTCCCATTCTGCGATATGCGCAGATTTCATACAGAAAATGTTAACACATGGCTGTTGTCCGACAGGATAAATAAAGATGCACTCACTTCCTGGTCATACACTCGTCGAGTTCCTCTGCACGTTGCCGCCTATCAGTGGACGACCAAAACGTTTCGCGGAGTTGCGTTCATGAATGATTTTAGCTAAAATATAACAAATATAAAACAAATTCAAAATATATAACAAAAAACATAAACAAAGAATAATTTCACATTTTTGAGAAAAAAAAGCCCGGCCAAAAAAAAAAAGTTTGGATTTAATAGGAAAAGAGTCAATGCTTGGATCATTATTACAGTGATATGTTACAGTGTTACAGTGATACACAGTGATATGTACATTATTATGTTTCTAGCATGTTATGTCTGGCAACAGTTCTTCTAACCCAAATTGATGGAGTGTGTAGCTTTTCATTTCTTAAACAACCATGTAAGAAGACACATCATGACCATATTCCAGGATGACGTATTGGGATTCAAATTGTGAAAGAATGGTTGGGAGGGAGCATGATGAAAAATTTTCACACATTAATTGATAAGTCTTTGGGATGTGCTGGAGGAAACTTTACAGAGTGCTTGACTCTTGCATTGTCAATACAAGATCTGCACCTCTTGATGGAAATAAATGTTTTGATGTTATTTCCATCGAGAGGTGCATCGATTTTTGGTTTGAGATTTTATATTGATAATGCAAGATTCAAGCACTTCTATAAAGTCACAGCACATCCCAAAGACTTTCAATGAATGTAAAGTCTGGACTTAGAGGTATAGTTTTGTGTGGATAATATAACTACGAGTATGTTTGCCATTAATATGAGGATTTTTTCATCTGACCAACCACTTGCTCAGGTCACCAAGCAACATGAATGTAAATATTGACAGAAGGTGTCTCAGGTTATTGTTGCACTGACTGCAGGAAATTATTAAACTACTTCTTCAACTGCCGTCGTTTTTATGATGACTTCTTGGCAAGATTCAGATCCGATTTTGAGAGACTACTTCATTAAACATTCACTTCCTCAGATTTACAAGGTGATTTAATGATCTAGTTAATGAATGAGCCAGACAAGGAAATATTGTAATTGAACACAATCCGATACATTTGTTTATAACATGTAAATGTTATTAATAATGTTTATATATATATAAGTTTAAAGGATTATTAATGATATTTATTATGTTTATTTTGCATTTAAACTAGGCTTTGCTTGCTGGGTTATGTGTCTCATGCCCTGAAGATCCATTGCACTTTATAGAAGAGAAGATCCTATCAATTCTAGAGGATCAGGATTTCGAGATTTGCTGGTATGTGGGCTTGTATATAATTTGTGACATTAGAATGTAAATGATGATGTAAAATCAAGTTTATTAGCTTTAAACAGTATAATACAATAAATAAAATAATAGCCTTAAAATGTAAATTGTTTCTGAATTCTTTAGGCACACATTTATTGACAAAGACAAACAAATCTTCTCACTGGCAGGAAGCATTGTGTATGACATTTTTGGAAATTCAGAAGACAGCCAGGTAAATCTCATATATCTTAATTAAGTTAATTTATTCTTTATTCAGAGTGAATAGGGTTGAGCTATCAAAGCTCCATCTGCTAAAACTCATTTATTCATTTTTTCTCACAGTATCTGTCACATTCGTTGGAGAAAGCTTTCTCGTGCTATCGAACCAACCTGACCAAAATGTGTTTCATGTGAGTGTTAAAACTGTACAATAAAAGAGCCACAACAGCAAACAAAACCTGCTTTGGATCCACTCTTAAACACAATTGTTCCAAAATGGTGTTTTCACAACACCCTTTTGGTGTTGTGAAAAAATCTAAGAAACCCTTTTCCACTAGAAATAACTTTTTGTGCAGTGGAATGTTAAAGCTTCTTCATGGAACCACAACAAAGAGCGTACAAAAGAACAAGGGGTCTATCAACTAGGCTAATGTCTGACTTCTCATGTTAAAGGGGTTGGAAGAGTTATATTTCGAAGAAGAAAATGAAAGCTGCCAGGCTCCTAGAGAGAATGGAAGAGGCTAAGTTGTATCACACACAGAGAAGGATAAAACAGGCTTTCATCAAGTGGACAGCGTGGGTTTGCTTTCGAAAACACAGGCAGAATGGTACTGCCTATATATTACATCAGATAACATGGAATTCAAAGTTGGAATATTTAGGAAATCCAACTAGTTAAACTCCATTTTGTTCTCTATTAATATTGTAACATGAAGGCATTACCTATGTTATCAGATGCTGTGAGGAAACTACAGAAAGCACAGGAGTCTGTTCACTGCAGAAACATCATCACAACTTGGCGTCGTGTTGTGCATGAAGCTAAAAGAACAAAGGAATATTTTAAGGTAGTTTTCCAAGTTAAAAATGTGTGTAACACAAATGCATTTTATTGGTCAGATGTTTAGGTATTATGCATGTCTGTGTGTTCAGAGGCTAGAGAGAGAGATACAAGAAAGTCTGAACTCAGAGATATCACAGGGCAATGGGCAGGACAGACTATCACTGCTGCCTATCAAGCTGTCTCTTAAGGTATCACTTAACCTCTGTGACGTTACCATTATATAACTGGCTTCAAGTCAACTGTGATTTTAATAAACTATTTGGTGCAGATCTTCCAATGTCTAGGCGTGCGTGACCTCCTGAAATGCGCTCAGGTGTGTCATTCTTGGAAAGCGATCACTCAAATCAGCTCACTGTGGACTGAGGTCAGTGCAGCTCACTTAAACACTTTCATCAGCTACACCCTTGTGAAGGGAAAAGAAGTGCATTTAGCTGTATTGAATGTGCACTTGTAGTGCTTGTCACTACATGTTTCTTGACACATTTTTGTGCACTTTGTAATGTCAAATTACGGTTTTACTTTAAAGTACATTTTTACATAATGTTTTATATGTCAATATTTTGTTCATGTTACGAAGTACACTTATTTTGATGTGTTGACTAACAAAAGCAAGTTATTATATTTTAAATGTATGGTAATTGCAACTTCATCATTACAAATGTGTAATTAGAAATATATTTAAACATACATACGAGTTTAAATAAGGAACACTTTAAAGTATATTTTAGTTTACCATAAATTTGCTTGTCAGTACATTCGCTTGTAACCAACCATATTTAAAGGTAGGCTACACTATGTAAAATTTTGTTCAAAATTAACTCAATTTAAATAATGAGTCAAAACATGAGCTATCTTGATTCAAGTCTATTATAAGTGTTTATATTTCAGACAGGATGGTTTTCAAAGGAAAATTGCATACATACGTCACTCACCCGTGTATAGAACTGCCTCAAAATTTCTGCTGAAAAAACTGGACGTGATTTAATATAGTGTTATACGTTTTGTTACAAATGCCCCTTACAACACCCACCACTGCAAGCTTTATACTTTAGTCGGTTGGCCGTCTTTAACTACTCGGCGTTTAACTCACTGGTACCAACTTATTTATAAGTCTCTGCGTGGCAAAGTTCCCCTGTACTTAAGCTGTCTAGTTAGCATCGCTTTACCTACTCGCAGTTTACGATCTAGTAGGTATATCGCCTTAGTCACTCCGAAAGCCTGCACAACATTTGGCCGCCAATCCTTCCAGTTTGCAGCCGCCAATGACTGGAATGAACTACAAAAAACACTAAAACTTGAAACACTTATATCACCAGCTGCCTTTAAACGACTCCTTTCTGAACAACTGTCCGATCTATGTCTACCTGCTAACTGTCTTCAGCTTTTCAACCTGATATGCCCGTATTGCTCAGTGGACCTCTTTCACCTGCTTTTTTGTCATATCTGCTGGCTTTCTTGTACGACTCTTGTTGATCAGATATTTCTCAAATGCTCTTTTCCATAATCGTGGTCACATAATTCATGCACTCAAATGATCTACCTGCTAGACACACTTTAATCCTTATCAAGTATCATATTTGTACTTTATATTTTTGAAATTGTAAAATATTTTAAAATATATTTGCTAGTGCCTTAGCTATGCTGCTCAACAGAATTCACATATACCTTATCCTGCTTTTGTAAACCTTGTATTGCTGTATTGTGTTTTACTGTAATTAATTTGGACTTCTGTGTTTTGTGTACTTATTATGTATGTTGTCTTGCACATTTATTCGCCTTATCTTGGCCAGGTCGCCGTTGTAAATGAGAATTTGTTCTCAATCGGCCTACCTGGTAAAATAAAGGTAAAATAAAAATAAAATAAAAACCCGTGCCTGTCTCCACATATCCGCAAATAAAGAAAAGTTGCTCCGGCTACTTGCATTCAAGTCCTCCTGGAAAGTCGTGTTTACGACGGCACGTTCGTACAAGTCACTTTCGTCGGAGTAAGATGGCGGAGTACTTTCTCTTTATTAATTACACAAAAATACAGTAAGGTTCTTAAACTCTTGTTCTAGAAAAGGAAGAACAAAGAAATTTGCATCAGATGTTCTTTGTTTTTTTATGTTTTTAATTAATTTATTAAGCCACTGCCAACTTTACCGTTCATGTTGTTATATTATAATGCCATCATATTCTGTGCAGGCAATTAGCTTACTTCGCTGTAAATAGAAAACTTTGACAATATCGCTGCATATTATTTAAGTATTATGGTATTCCGCCATGTTTCTCAGTGACACGCCCACAACTCGGAAAGATCGAGGCATCCCGGTGAGCTCCCCAAGTGCGTAAATACGATCTTTACGAGATGACTTGAACATGCTGCAGTATGGTGTGGGTTTGGCATACATACCGGTAAGTTAGTTAGAGAAAGGTTGTCAGAGAGCAGCTAAATTTCTAAATTGCCCGTGAAAAAAAAAAAAAAAAAAAGCTTTGACAGAGCTCGTATTAAACCAAGAATCAACATTCTTGGCTTTGCTTGGCTTTTTGAGATGGCGAGAACTGAGGGATTCGAAATGTTGTAAAAACATTGAGAGATGCAGTTTAATTTACTCAACAGGTGAGTACGGTATTTTTTAACAGATCGATAAATTGCCACAGCTCTTTAACAGTTCATTGTAAGTTATATTTTGAAGTATCATTTCACTAGGAGTGTTGTGTTGTAGCGCTGGAATTTATTTTCAAGGACATACAGGTTCTATTGATGTGCTAGTCAGCTCCTTTCCAAAATTGGTAATATCTTAAGCCTATATTTTATGAGTAGTAGGAAAATCTCTTTTTAGAGAAAGAACCATATTATTTATCCGCACAGTCACGCAGAGCCGAAGCACATCAAAAACAATGTTCTTCCGCAACTGCATGCAGTTTGTTTTTTTAACTGCTAGAGGGCAAAGAGTTGCACAGTGTAGGCTACCATTTTCATTTAATTTTAAACAACATTCATTTAAGTGACCGGAAACATTACATTCAGTTTCAACTTAAGTAAATTCCTGTAAAGCATTATTTCTGCAATAAGCATACTCTTAGTATGCTAAAGTGCACTTCTTTTTCACAAGGATAAATAGCCAGTATAATCTGTAAAATGTGTTTCCACAGATTGATTTCTCCCCTGTGGGCAGCTGGATCACAGATCAAACTGTGGAGAGAAAACTGCGGGCACATCGTGTCTATGTGATCTCCGTGAACTTGTGCGGTTGCACAATGGTGCAGGGCTCGAGCTTCAGACGCATCAGTAAAACTACTTTAATCTGTCTAACAATTACACACATTTTCAGTTTGATCTATGATATGATAAGAATCTTGCATGTGTTTTATTTTCAAAGGTCAATGCCGAAATCTTCAAGAACTCAATCTGAGTGAATGCCAAAATGTTAATGCAAGTAGAAAACATATAGCGTATTATAGCATTTGCTGCTTCTTATCAATCTAACACCTGTTTTGTTTGGAAACAATCTTGACAGGATGAAAATATGGAGATGATTTTAGAGGGATGTCACTCTCTCCTCTATCTTAATCTGGCCTTAACTCATATTACTAATCGCACTATAAAAGTCCTCTCAAGGTACAAACTTCTTATGTTTCTCAGTACACAAGCATAATAACAGAAATAACTATATTTTTATAGTTCTGGTACTGACTGTTGTTTAAGATGCTGTGTGACGCTGCGGTCTCTGAATCTGGCACACTGCAAGGGTTTCTCGGATAAAGGCCTGCAGTATCTGACCACAGGGAAAGGCTGTCACAGACTCAGTCATCTAGACCTCTCCAGTTGTTCTCAGGTTAGAGTTGACACATATAGGAAATGTACACTGGTAATATTAGTTTCACTGCTCTGCTCTTTTTCATTGCTTTTTTTCAACATAAAAGCTGTTCAACTTTTGACCTACAGTGCCGCTCATCAATGTCCGTTTCAAAACAGTGCAAACATCACAACAATACGTTTATCGTAGCAACTGTAACACTTTAAAATAAGGTGTCATTTGATAGCATTATTGTTTTTGGTAACACTTTACAATAAGGTTTCATTTGTTAGCATTAGTTAATGTATTGATTAACATGAACTAACAATGAACAATACATTTATTACTGTATTCATCATTGTTAATGTTAGTTCATTAAAAATAGTTAATTGTTTATGTTAGTTCACAGTGCATTAACTAAGATTAACAGATACAACATTTGATTTTAATAATCTATTAATAAATGTTAAAATGAACATTAAGATTAATACATTCTGTGGAAGTATTGTTTATTCTTAGTTCTTGTTAACTAAAGTAGTTAACTAATGAAACCTTACTGTAATTACTGTACGTTATCCTATTTTTTTTTAACAAAAATACAACATTTTAAAAGACGAAAAGGCAGTAAATAAAATAGTCCAAAAAAGTTACAATAGGCCTACATGAAATTCTAAAATAAACTAAAGCGTGTTATATTGTCAGTATTACACTATTAATGAGTCTTACAAGCAATTTTTGGAGTTAAAATAAGAGTTAAAATATACATTAACATCTTTCTTGAAAATTTAAAGAAGGCATTTTCTTTGAAAATATACATTTATTAATGTAAAATGTGCATTATGCAAGGAATAGTAATAAATTAACTCATGTAATATGAAATGGGTCTATTAAAAAAAGATAGAAAAGTTTTTACAAAATTAGAATAGTTCATCCAAAACACTTTTATACACCAAAAGTACTTTTATTAGTGATTTATTCATGATATTTATGTTGTACCTCAATAAACATAGTATTTCCATACACTGTAAAATGAGGTTGCTGCCTTAAATTAAGTACAATCAGCTGTTTAAGTATATGTTTAAGGCATATATGTATGTATACAAATCTACAAACTCATCCCATTTAAAATAAACACATGACCAATCAACAAAGCTCCATCTGTAACCACTTAAGCTCATTTAGAATACATAATTGACAACACGTCATCATAAACAGTTACAAAACGTAATTGTAAACAGTTACAACCATACTTGAAAATAATAAAGTTCCAAAAAAAATAATTTTTATTAATTATAACATCACATTAAAAAATGCTTCATCATTCATACCCCTAGGGGATAAAGTCTGAAGAGTGAAAATCCAAAACAGTTCACGTCTCTGTAGGAGCAATTCAATGTCACCCCCTCTAGGTGACACACTCACTTTTTCAATCCCACAACCCCCCCCAGATATCTGTGGATGGATTTACATATGTCGCTGAGGCTTGCAGTTCACTTCAACAGATTGTGTTAGATGACCTGCCCACCCTCACTGACACCTGTGTGCAGGTAGAGTGTGTGTTATATGTACACACAATATGACGTCTATTAGGCACTAAGTTTGAATTGGTGATTGTTGTTTTTCTTTGTTGCAAGGTCTTAGTGTCTAAATGTCGTGTGCTGACTGTGATTTCCCTCTTGGACTCGCCGTTTCTATCTGATGTGGCATTCAAAACAATGGCGGAAGTGATCGGCCTTACCAAGATCCAAATAGAAGGTTTGTATTTGTGATCTCAAATAATGTTGCATGGCTAGAAAGACTAAATTAGTAAAACAGAAACTGTGTGTTGTGCATTTCAGGTAATGGGCGAATGACAGACAGCAGCTTGAAGGCCCTGTGCCGGAGCTCTCAGAAACTCACTGAGGTCCATGTGTCCGACTGTCCTCGCATCACTGATGCCAGCTTGAAGTCTTTAGGAAATCTAACAGAACTGTGCAACCTAAATATCTCAGGCTGTATCAAGTGAGAGAAGCCATTGCACTGACGTGAATATATAGAAAAATGCAAATACAGTGTTTTTTTCCGTCAGTGGCTATTTACACTAAATGAAAATAGCTCTATATTCTAGTTCCACTATCTAAAAATAGCAGTACTTTCTTTGCAATAAGTGTAAATAGTAGTAAGATGTTATACTTATAAATAGTGGCAGTTAATATTTGCAACTCAGTGTTGTTATACATTAAACGGTGTGCAATAATAACAGTGTAAATTATTATATTTGTTAAAACTTTTATATGGATGCCGCCCTTATAAGGACAATAAAGCCCTCCCTACACCTAACCCAAACTGATAAACACTTTAGTATTAAACAAATGTTAGACACTTTATTTTGACTTTTTGAATATTTTCTTCATTTTCATTGAAAATAAATGCTTTTCTGACATGTAATGGGAAAAGGGAGTTGAGAGAGTTTGACAAAAGGCGGATTCGAACACGGGTTGATTTGAGTCAAAACCTTACCCCTACACCACTGCTACTGTTGGCGATCCAGTGACTTCTGTCATTTTGTCTGGCCCATCCAGACGTTAGTGTGCGGAGTAAATATAAATAGCTTCTGCCAACAAGGCAAAAAAAAAAAGTGCATAAAAATGTAAAAATTAATTTAGATTTTTTTTGTTTTTGCTACATACAGCAGAAAGAAAAAAAAAGGATTTAATACAATTAGGCAGTCCAAAAAATAAATATTTCACTTTTCCATTCACAACTTTTCCATTTGCTCCCCTAATTTTGAATATTTGGTTACATTCTTGACATGCACTTCAGATTCTATAAAAATGTATGTTTTGTGTTTTTTTTACCCGATCTAGGGTGACTGATATGGGAATCTATTACATCACTGAAGGACCATCTGCTGTTGAACTGCGAGAGCTTGATCTTTCTTACTGCCCAAAAGTTACAGACCTGTCCCTGAAGAGAATTACTCAGAGGTGAAAACAGTTAGCACTTACAGACAGTACACTCTTTTTAAAACCCTTCATATACAGTGACTGTATGAATGTAAAATTCATTTCCAGATGTAGCAATCTGACCCACTTGGCCGTGTGTTTCTGTGAGAACCTGACAGATAACGGCTTTGAGTGTCTGGACAAATGTGCTTCTCTGGTCTCTCTGGACATCAGCGGCTGCAAAATACATGACAAAGTACACTTAGTATATCATTTATTACACATAATCCTTTTACAACTGTAGTCAAAACTGTTATTATATTAAAGGTGTTTCTTTTACAGGGACTGGCAGTTCTGGGGGCCAATCACAGTCTGAGAAAACTGACCGCAAACGAGTGTGTTTTCATTACAGATAAAGGAATAAAGGTTTGGCTTACATTTTTTATCACTCTATTGTGCATAAATGTATGGCTTGCCATGAATTTACAATCTGATTACGGTTTATGGGAAAGTTAATGTGACATAATTCTGTCTCTGTGCAGATGTTTTGCCGACAATGTCATCGTCTGGAGCTTTTGGATGTGTGTCACTGTGTGTGTCTGTCTGATAGTGCGATCAAAGCCCTTTCCTTCTTCTGCAGGACCATTGCCACAGTCAGAATAGCTGGATGTCATAAAGTACTTTAAATCAGTAATCTTGAAAGAATAATAAGTGCACAAAGTAGCTAGTCAGGAAACAATTAACTGTTAACAGATGAACAAAAAGTGTGTCCCAGTTCGAGTACTTATGCACTATTCTATGCCATTTTGTAGTATAAATAGTGCGATTAGTGTTTACACTGAAAAGTACACTTAAAATAATAATAATAATTAACCGAAAAACGAAGGCTGCATCCGAAATTGCATACTTCACTACTATATAGTAGATGAAAAACAGTATGTGACAAGAGTAGTATGTCCGAATTCACAGTACTCATAAAACAGTAGCTCACGGATGACTTCCAACTTCCGGCGAGATTGTGAAGTGCGCATGCAATGGACACTTTACTATCCCATGAGGCCACGGGAGAGGATTTGTGAATGGCAGTGAAGCCACACAACTGACGCTGGTAGGTCACATGACAGTGATAACATGGCGAATGTAATCAGTCTAGAATCAAAGTTTGCGATTTCAGACGCAGCCAAGAATGTGTGACGTAGCTCAGGGGGAGGAGCTATCAGACTCCAATGTTGAATGATAAAATAACCTTTTAAGACTACACAGATGAGTACATAATGCACAAGTAAATAGTGTATTGGTGTATAGTACGTCATTTTGGGATGCAACTAAATTGTTATGAACAAATTCCAGAATAATACAACTAAATACAGTGAGATTAAAATATTTTTTTAATTTTAAAAATTAAAACCAGAAAATATAAAATATTTTAATATATTAAATGTATTAAATATATATTTTAGGATTAGACATATTTCAAGGTCATTAATCAAATAATCAAGTCCTTGAAATTCAACTTTACTCAAATTGTTATGCTGATAATATAATTTGTAATAAATGCATTCAATTAGAACAGGCTTTTCAAACTTTTAGATGCCACGGACCCTCAAATATCATCCACGTATGAGGGACACTTGTTCTAAAATCTAAAAGAAAGATATTTTCGTGTATAGACTCAATTTATACTGTAAAAAGATTAACACTAAATATTTATAAAATAAATTAGGAAATATTTAGTTTCTATTGTTACAATATTTAATTTTATTTCTACTCACTAAACTGTACTGATTTATTATTTATTAATTTCAACCTAATTTATATTATTTTTATTTTAATCATTTTTTTTCTTATTTATTTTACATGTTTTTGTACATGTTTTTTTCTAAAACTTTTCCATGGACCACAAGCACTCCCTTGTAGCTCCATGAGGGTCCCAGGACCCCAGTTTGAAAACCCCTGAATAGTGCACTCAGATCATTGTTATATAGTCACTATTATATAGGCCTTTGGTAAAGGTAAATATCACATAATAGCTGAAACTATATTTTGCTGCATCAGATGACAGATACAGCAGTGAAGTATCTAACAAGAGCTGGTCACTTCCTGAGGGAGCTGGACGTGAGTGGCTGTCCTCTCCTGACCGACCGCACTCCTTCTTTCCTCCTGTGCAGCTGTCCACATCTGTGGTCCATCAGCATGCTCTACTGCAAGAACATCTCCAGGTGATTCTATGTGCCATTTCCCTTCCATGACACCAACACAAATACAGTGCATAATATCGATGGACAGATAGGAGATATTGAAGATTTAGTTTCGTATATTTGAGCAGAGATAGTCCTATGTTAATGATTACAGTGTTGAGTTAAGTACCTTTCTCATCTTAGACAGGCCGCTCTGAAACTGCAGTGCAGAGTCCAACACTGGAAACACAGTGACGATGACGCCCCCTACAGCCTGGATTAATTATTACAACTCGACGAGATATGGCAGGATGAGGACACTACAGACATTACCAGTCGAGTCAACACTTACTGTGTTGTGGAAAATATTTAGATTTTATATAACATTTATGCATTTGATACGAAATCTCCTCCCAAAGATGTGTTTTTTTCTTTTTTCTTTAGGTACAAAATACTTTCATGGTAGCTGTAAGACAAAAAGGTTGAGAATCAGTATTAACTAAGTTTTTGGCACTGAAAATCACGAGAATGTAAATTCATATATAAAATGAGGACAGTACCTTGTCATATTGTGTAAGTTGAATGAAAATGAAAAAAAATGAAACTTCTGTCACTACTCACTAATTACTCACCCTCATATTCGGAACAGATATTTGTGATGAAGTCTGAGAGGTTTCTGTCCCTCCATAGGCAGAAACATCATTGCAACTTTCAAGGCCCAGAAAGGTAGTAAAGTCACTGTTTAAATAGTCCATGTGACTACAGTGGTTAAACCTTAATGTTATGAAGTGACAGGAATACTTTTTGTGCACAAAAGAAAACAACGACTTTAATCAACAATCTCTTCTTTTCCATGTCAGTCAGTCTTCATGTCTTAAGATGTTAATTTGCTATAAACATTAAAATTATCTGTTTAACTTTAGACACTATTCTTAAAGCTAACGTATTGTGTAGTATAGTATTTGTATTGTGATAAAAACCAGGGTTTACTAATACAATAAAATATTGCAACATAATAACAGGATGCTTCTGTTTTCATTTAGTTAAAAAGAATGCAATAAAAAATGCTGAAATAATGATTTATTAAATATATTTACTGCAGTTTTTTTCTTGAAAACATACAAAAGTACAATTTAAAAAGCATTTACTTTAAATGTAAGCAATTTATTTCGTTTTTAGATTTTGTCTTGCATTGAATTTACTCTTGTATGTTGTAGGCCTATTGTATCTTGCATGCTGGAATCAAAACAACTTTTTTTCTCTCCCTAATATAGGCTAGTAATTCCACAAGCAGAACTAATTTCATTTATTTTTGTCTATATAGGCAAAGATGTGCATTTCAACCTTAACTTGTATTTAAACTACACAGGCTGATGCATTTTATTGTCAAGCATGCAGTAAAATCCGCATGATAAATGAAAATGAAAAGTGGGCTGTGTGTAGGCCTACTACACGTCACACATATTCATGGATTTGCTGTAAAACTATAGGTCTAGCATTGTTAGGAAGTGAGGAAGACGAAAAGAGAGAAGAAACATGCAAATGATCAAGCAAATTAGTGATAAGAAGGGTTGGTGGACACTACTAAAGGAATATGACAAAACATAGACATCCATCCTGCCAGTGAAGAGTCTGGGTTTGGTTCTTTTAAAATGAACTATGTGTGAAAACGCCGTGTGTTAAACGACGATGCGGACGTTAACCTGTATGGCCCTTCTCATATGCGTCAAAGGTAAAATCTTACAGGCGTTTAAATTAATTTGGATCTATTTTCATAAGTGTATCATTTGGGAAATAAAACGAGCTGTTGAAGAAGGTGGTTGTGGCTTGTTAGAATATTGCTGTTTGAAGGAGCTTTTAAAATGTAGCCTCGTTGACTCCCGAACATCTATAAAAAAAGGGAAAGGGAAAACCTACAACTGACGCAAAATAATTTGAAATACTTTTTTTATGTATCAACTACATAGGAAAAGGTTGTTGGCATATAGACGTTTTTTTCTCTCCAGTGCCTGTTTTATAAAATAGACGTATATACCATATTTTGTATGTCTAATATAACTTAATCTAAATACTTTCATACCTGAAATATATGTTAAATTATTGAGATGTGTAGTGGTGGGGACTTGCTTTTATCTGTACCACCATGACTTTTTTGTCAAGAGCCCCTCTAGATGTCTAGAAAGAAAGACATAACATAATCTGAAACCCCATGATTATTAAAAAATAAACATTTATGTGATATGCTAGTGCAGCTTGTGTGTCACTATTCTCTTTTTCTCTCTCAGCTTGTGGACGTAGCCCTTTAAAAACCCGTATTGTGGGTGGAGTTGATGCCCACGAGGGGGCGTGGCCATGGCAGGTTAGTCTTCACAGCCCCAAATATGAAGGTCACTTTTGCGGAGGTTCCCTCATCAGCAGTGAATGGGTGCTCTCGGCTGCCCACTGTTTTGCTGGGTTAGAATCACATAACCATATTTACACAGATTTTAAATAATGTTATGTACATGTTGTTCTTGTAATATTGTTGTTTTCCTCATGGTCTGTATATTCAGTGTCAACACATACAGCCTGCTTGTATACTTGGGAAGGAGGACACAGCAGGGAGTTCATGTGCATGAAATCAGCAGAAATGTCAGTACACTTGTCATACATCCTGACTATAGCAGTGACACCTACAACAATGACATTGCTCTCCTGCTTCTATCCTCTTCCGTCAACTTTACAAACTATATCAGACCGGTGTGTCTAGCAGCGGAGAATAGCATTTTCCCTTCCGGCACCAACAGCTGGGTCACAGGCTGGGGACAAACTGCATCTGGAGGTCACACACATACAGTACACACAAACACACACGCCTTCTACTAACATCACAGACTGATGATTGTGTTTGTGTGTCCAGTGAATTTGTCTTATCCTGGGACTCTGCAGGAGACTGTGGTTCCAGTGATAATTGATTCTCAGTGTAATGATCTGCTGGGTGCCGGAGTCATTACAGACAACATGATGTGTGCTGGTTTACTGCAGGGAGGCAAAGACACCTGCCAGGTACAACAACCACTCCGAGTATTACGTATCTACATGTGCACTCATGAGGGTTGTGCAGAATTCGATTCAATAACACAAAAGAAAGAAGGAAAAAATAACAGGAAGAACATTTGCTGTGCAATTTAAAGAAATTCAAAATAGTCACAAAATTCATCGGGTTAGCCTATATTCCTATTGTTTGCATGCATTTTGAACATGGGATGTCTATTGTTTAAATTAACGACAAATTATAAGTTAACCTTAACCCTCTTAATTCCGAAGCATGGGTGGTACCTTTTGAAAAGTGTGAGGTCAAAAAATATTGCATGGATGAATCATTCACAGAAAGAGCTATAGGATAAATTTACAAATTAATCTGTGAATTTTAAAATCATGCTGACTCTACTCGATAACTAACTGCAAATGTGTATACCCCTGAACTTACACTTAGTTGAAGCACCCTTTGATTTTATTACAGCCTTTAGGAGTATATCAGACTTGTAGACTTTTTATATTCACTGTTTAATGTTAAATATGTTTTTATTTTTATGATACTGCCATTAATATCCCTAGCAGTGTTACTGTATGTAATTTGATATTGTTTCTATTTATTATTATTATTTTTAGGATACATGTTTCTTATTTATGGATAATTTGGATTTGTACATGTGATAACCTACCAATCATGTGTTTAAATTTTAGGTTGCCTTTTTAAAATCTGGCAAGGGGCAAGAGATGAAAATTACCGTTGGTCTAACTCTGGCTTATTTACAGTGTTTGACTGTTGATTAATGAGCACTGTCCCTATTAAATAAAATAAACCATAAAATAGTGCCACAAATAAAAAATGTAAATGAAAAACATACTACCTCTCTCTTTTTCTGTTGTAGGGGGATTCTGGTGGTCCAATGGTGAGTCAGCAGTGTTCAGTGTGGGTTCAGTCTGGTGTCATCAGTAGGGGTCACGACTGTGGTCAGCCCAATGAACCTGGAGTGTACACCCGCGTGTCACAGTATCAGCAATGGATCACGACCTCCACTGGCCCAAACCTCCCAGGGTTCACCACTTTCAACCCCCTAAACTCATGCTCTACTGCCAGTCAGGGTAACACCTACATAACCAAACACATGTATACACAATATCAACGTACAGCAAATTACAGGCATCACAATACTGTATATTAATGTTAATTGGTTATTTATTTATTTGATTGCAGTTTATTTTATTGCAGTACATTGGGCTTTCTTAAAGAGCAAACTAAGCAAAAAGCAATGTAAAAAGCTAGTTCATAATATTCTCAAAAGTGAAATCACGCTAAGACTCACTGTTGAGCAGTGATTGCTGAAGGATTTACACAACAACCAACACACATTGATACACATGTCAGTGAGCAGGGATGAGTAGAGTGCTGTGCTAGAAAATGTATTCCATTCTTTGTTATCAATAGCATGAAGTGCATTAAGTATTGTATTACATCATGGTTTTCAAAACTGGTGTTTTAAAACTTTTTTGGAATCTGATGTAATCACCTACTACCCAGCACTGTTAATGAACATATTTGTGCAATTAATTTAATTTAACTTGAGTTATTTAACAAATGTATTCTCTCAATATTTGTTTTTGTCTCCAGGTTGAAGTGTAGTAGCACAAAATAAAACTTACCCTGCTCTACTTCCAGTGAATGCTGCCTTTGACAGTAACCAGCTCCACTGCAAACCGCCTGCCACAGAACTTCACTCATGAATATGATCAACACAAACTGCATATGTGCAACATTTGTTTTCTACAGAATTGACCATTGAAGTGTGTAACCGAGATCGTGAGGAAAAAGCAGGAATTTGTTTAGTTCTTACACAAGTACAATTCTTACACATAAATGTGTCTTTATATCACCATAGAATAACTTTAAAATATGTTTTTTTTGAGCATACACTACTAAAAAAAGTTATTTTCTTGAGCAGCAAATCTTCATATTATAATGATTTCTGAAGGATCATGTGACAATGAATAATTAATAAACGCTTGAAATTTAATGGTTTATTTCTTTATTTCGGAAAGTTGTTTTAATCATGAAGGTAGTACTATTTAACATCTAATCTGGTGAACCATAACAGTATATTTTGTAATTGGTGTAAAACATGAGTACCACCACTTGTAAAATGTAGTAAATACATGATTATATGCTGCTATCTTTGGTTGCATAGTCTATTCTTTGAGGCAGGACATGCCCAAAACCCCACCCATAAAATGACATGCATCCTGTTTCAAACATGTAATTTAGATGCATTCACCACTCTTATGTCAAGACCCTGTTGTATTGCTCTAAAAACCAACTTTATGGACAGATATACACAAGATCCTCTATAAACCTTCACTGAAGTGGGTTATTTGGTCCCAGGTGCTTCTGTGCAGGTTTTAACTCTGAGCCCCAAGTCTGAGAGTCTCAAACCAGCTCTGGTTTCTCAGGTTCACCGCTCCTTTTTCAGCTGTGGCTTTGATCCATCGTTCTTCATACGTGCCACCATTCAAATGAGCTAAAAGGAATACATAGAATGTAATGAATGCATAGAATATGTTAGATCAATGCGGTTTAAATAGTCAAATTGCCATGTTTGTGTTTCAGAATAAGATCTAGACTTGCAAATGGTATGTATGAGATTAAATTCCCGCTAAAAGTATTGTCACGGATCAAAAAATAATAAGCGTGCCGTGAATCAAAAAATTAAAAACAAATGTAAAAATATAGTGCACAAACTGAAAATAATGATGCAAAATGATCAGAATAGCAAACAATGTGGTCATTGATCAAAATATAATTCCCGGTACGAGTGAGCATCAGTAACCATTAGTCCATATAGACTGTAGCATGAGTGCATTGGAGTGGTGTCAACTCCCCTCTTTGATTGATTGGATAGAGGACGAGTGTCCTGACCTGTGGACTGACCAATGGTAACGCTTAAGCCAGCCCTAATTTACATGAAACTCGAACTGCAACATTTGGAATAGCAAGCAGAATGTGAAAAGAAGAGTGAAAAGAAAAACAGCACAAGCATACAAAAGAGTAAAATATGAGCAGAAAGTGTAAGAGAGCACAAAGTAATAAAAAAGGAAAATGTGTTTTAAGAACACACACTCTAAAAAATGCTGGGTTGTTTTAACCCAATTTTGGGTCAAATATGGACAAACCCAGCCATTGGGTTAGATTTTTTAAATTGTATTTTTGATCCA
The DNA here is from genome assembly GCA_030578275.1 of Meda fulgida. Classification (NCBI taxonomy): domain Eukaryota; kingdom Metazoa; phylum Chordata; class Actinopteri; order Cypriniformes; family Leuciscidae; genus Meda; species Meda fulgida. Next base: position 16,232,988 of record CM060640.1, read on the forward strand.
ATGTTTGGGTTTGTCCATATTTGACCCAAAATTGGGTTAAAACAACCCAGCATTTTTAAGAGTGCATAAACAAGTTTAAGATTTGCACACTATCATTCTTAATGTGTTTAAAGTTTTGATTCATGCTTGTTATTTTTTTAAATGCACTTTTAATTTTTTTATTCATGCTTGTTATTTTTTGATCCGTGACCATAATACTTTGAATGGGAATTTAATTCCATACAACTGAACAAATAAGAACGTTTCAAGCAGTTCCAGACTCGTGTCCTAGTCTGGCTTTTCCTCACCCGTGACTGTTGTCTTCCCATTATCTGAAGTACGGCCAGTCTCTTGACATTCTATCTCTGAGCTAATGCTAACAGAGGTTCCACACAACTGCACTGCTGTTTTCATGGTGGAGGGCACACGCACACTCACAGCACCTGGACCAAGGACAAATAAAGGTTTCCACCATAAAGACGCAAGTCGTACCACATGACATTTTACAATCTGATCTTGCCTTCCTGTAAGAAAGTCAAATTATCTGAAGACTTTTTGACCTTGACACAAAGTAATGACGGGTCTGTAAGTATGTATCAGAAATATATTACGATTATAAGTATAATAAATGAATGGATAAAAAGTAAATAGGCAGGTAAGTAGATATGGTCATACTAGGCTCGTCTTGTGTACAAGTTTCTTTGATGTCCATTATTAGTACCTTGTTGACTGTGAAGTTCTGCACTTCCGTCTTGGCCCACGTACACGTCAATGTTTCCAGCAGCAGTAAACACCTTCAGGACACCACTTGAGCTGTCTGAGACGCAGGAAGGACATCTTTAGTGCACTAAACCAGTAACTAATGACCTACTGTCAATTCAGACTATCACTTACCAATCATGATGTTTCCTGTTTCACTGCGTACAAGACCTTCACCTGTAAAACAACAATGATACATGTCCTAACTGCACATCAGGTGTTTAAAATGAACCGCTATCGTCCCTTTCCCTCACCGTGTACATGGCCAATCTGGATGTTCCCGGAGGAAGTTGACATTGAGGTGGATTCGCCATAGATAGCCTTCACTTTTAGATCCCCGTGTTCAGAGGAGAGGTTCATTGTGGTTCCCTGAATTTTCTTAATATCGATATTCTGGTGAACAAAAACAATGACTTTATAACAATCTCAGAATGTATGCAGTTTTATATATCAAAAACTACTTACACTGTCCCCAGATGTGCGGATATCTACATTCCCATGTACGGTCTTGAGTCCAGTGACATTTCCTCCTGTGGACTGAACTTGAACCTCATGACCCTAAACAAAACCACAAGAATTAAACAGATCCTTATTATCTCAATAAATAAGATGTTTAGGCCTTTATGACACATTAACTCAGGGGGTTTCAATCTTTTAGATCTCAGACCACCCAAATCCGATCATTGTGACGCAAGGGACTCGCTTCATAAAATTTAAAAGGGAAGTATATACAAAACCGGTCAAAAGTTTGAAAAAAAGAATATAAAAGTTATTTAATATTTTTGAAAGAAGTCTCTGATCTCCAATAAGGCTGCATTTATTAGATTAAAAAATACAGTAAAACAGCTACTATTTGAATATATTTTCAAATGTAATTTATTCCTGTGATGATAAAGCTGAATTCCCTCAGTCTTCAGAGTCACATGATCCTTCAGAAATCGTATTACCTTAACAGATTTTAGGACACAGTGTCCTCTCTCTGTGAGCACGTGGCAGAGGTCACTCTCCATATTCTGGATCTTCACATTGCCTTTGTCTTTAGTCTTGATGTGGAGATCTGGAGGGATGGACAGGGACTAGAATGATGCACATCATGATCACATGCATTTCAATAAATTTTCATGATTAAAATTACACTTGTTACATTACCTTGCTGTAAATACAGTCTACATAGTAAAATCATTAATATTAAAAAATAACTAAAATAAATAACTTTGATTATAATTACATTTTAACATCAATTAAACGAATAAGCAACAATATAAATAATATAATATAAAAAAATACATGCCTTATTATTTTCTTTACAAGCCGGAATACAGATCCTTACCACATTTAATAGGTGCTGTCAGTTCAACAGTGACATTGCTATCCATTTCATCGGCCAAAATCTGAAGTTCATTGCTTAGATCATCATAATGAACATGAAATCTGTTCACATTAAGAGTTTGATTCGCATCTGTCACGTGCACAGTAATAAATACCCGATCAGATTCAGGAAAAGTATGTGGATCCAGTGGTTTTATGGATATATTGCAGCCTAAATGACACCTGACCTTTGTGAATGGACTAACTAATAATTCCCATTGCTTTATAGGTTTATTCAAGTCTTTCGTGGTTGCAGGAGCATCTGAAAAACTTCGGAGAGCCTGAGAGATCCAAGCTCTGGTGAAGAGTGTTGAACATCTTTGCACTGAGCCCAGACACAGACCGTGACGTAACCGCTGTGTAACTGCACAAGCAAACATCACTAAAGCTTTACTTTGAGTGCAAAGACTAAACTACATAAGTGCTCAGTAGAGCAAAATACAGTACTACTAGTAGTGGTAAGCGTCGTGTAGTAATGTTTATATCTCGAGGTCACGCAAGCAGCGCACATCAATGACATCCCGGAAGAGCGCGCGAGAGGAGTTATGGGAAGTGAAGTCAAACGAAGGCAGTCCGCGATACTGAACTTTACAAGATTTGACTTAAAAAATGGTTCAAATGAAGAAAAAAGTATTTGTGATATAAACTTTATATCAATATGCACGACTCTAGATATAAACATCACGCCACTTCATGATTTAAATATGTTGTATACGCGAGATTTTGTAAATTTGAGATAATTTATTCACTAACTCAAACACGCAGCCCTCACTGAGCCTTTTTACATTTTTATATTTTGGCATTATTTATTGTTTATTAAGCCTGATACTTATGGGGACTATATATGGTCTGGTCTGCAGAACGAAACTGAGGCTATGTTTACACGGAAACGATCTGACGAGAAAACGCAAAAGTGTTGGGTTATCACTTTTTATTCTGCGTGGCAACGTGAGGCACTACCACCACCAATATCTGAGAATATTTTGTACAACTGCTGAAAAGACTCGTGTACGTTTATCAGAGCTGCTAGGCCAACTTGAAGGTCCGACGTAAAAATGAACTTTTGCTGTTTCAAAACTGTCTTATAAAGGTTGAGAATGCCCTGGCTAAAAAAAACTGTATAATCGTTTAATAACACTTCAGATGAGCTGAGTCACTCTTTTTGGTTTGTTTATGTTATTATTTTGTTTTTGTTTATTTTTCTTGTTTTGAGTTCTTTCAATCTAGTTTGTTCTCCCTTGTCATGTGCACAGTATAGAAAATGTCTTTTCAGATGATTTGCAGGAGGTGTGACTCTTAGTTTATAATACAATAAGGTTATATTGTACATTTTGAGGATGTCATATTTTTCTTTTTTTGTCAGACGTCTTTATTGTTTATTGTGATAAAAAAAAAAAACTTGAAGGTCCGACGTATGGAAATAATCCGACATGTTGGTTATTTTCCTGTACTGGCGCATGTCTGTGACGTAACGCGTACGCGACGAGAGCCACCGTGAGCAGATTTGCGTTTTTACCCTTTAGACGGGAACGCGAAGGTGGAGCGTTTGTAAGATTTCCACTCTGGAGGGTGGTTTCCCTTTTTTGCGTTTTTAAGCCGCCAAAACGGCATCGTCGTGTAAACGAAAGGCACATCCGATAAAATATTTTTACGTTTTCACCCGGGATCGTGTAAACAGGGCCTGAGATTTCACGTTTTACTGTTGTTGTGTATTTGTCCCACAGACAAAACCCCAATCTGTGTCTCCAAACGCCAGTATCAAATTGAGGGAAGCGTATAACGTACTACGGTGTAACTTAATAAGCAGCTCATAACTGTCATATCTTGATTTTAAACTCCCAGTGCAGGTCATTTTTGAGCTGAGCAGACACCACGTCATATTGGGGCGGATTTTCCTTCTGGTTTTCTAATAGCTAGGAGCAAGATTATTCATGACAGCAGCCTACATCACTGCTTGTGTAACTAGTCTTAATTCTTTCAATGAAGGCCCAAGGGAATTTTTACTGAAAATGATTCATGATCCTGAAACAAAAGGGCCACAGTGGAAAAAAGTGGTAACGAATTGCCCAGATATTGTTACATGTAGGCAATAAATCGCCCAGTAGGTGGCACTCTAGTCATGACGTGAAGTCAGAGGATTACAACAGGGCCTTTTGACAACAGATAACAGTGCATAGTTTGTCATCCTCCTCCACATTAGCTTATGAATTAGTGTTGAGTTATGAGGAGGGATTTAGTATTTGTCCTCAAAGTAAGGACAGCCAAGTTCAGAATTTAATAAAGTATGTTAAAGGTACAACAGAGTAAAAATGTTTGAATAGCCTACATTTAATGCACATTAACTACATTTTTCTAAATTAAGGTATAGCCATGCTGTAATACTTTTCAACACTTATAGTAAAAAAGTGTGGATAATATCTATTAGAGGATGTGTATCGCTGGTGGTACCTGTAAATCATATTTCATTAATTTAGCTGAATTACTATTTTCAGACAGGTAGTATTACCCTTCTTTTCAAGAAGAGACCATAAACGAGGAAATTAAAAAGCCTGTCTAGACACTAGTGGCTGATGGTCGAGTCAAGAGCATTAAGGGTATCAGAAGGTCATGGTCAAAGTTCACACAAAGAGCCAATGAGATGGAGTGAGACGTTTTCTAGACAGCACAAAGAGTAAATTCACTCAGTATTCATATATGACACACATAAAACTTTATTATCATAACTGGAACAACAGAAATATTGTCATTTGTACCATTTTTGAGTTTGAACTCCATATAGAAATCCCAAGACAGTCTGACGGGATCAAAGAAAGGTTTTTATAAATGGTGAAACCTAAACCATAATATAAAACAAATCAAGATTCAGCCTGTTTATTGATCATTTATAACAAGAACACTAAAACTTTACTCACATAAAGATAAAATGAAATGTTGATTGACCTCATTTGACTGGTTTACCAAACTGTCTATATTGTACTGTGTTCATAGGCTATATATACACATGTATCACACAGCAAGTCAGACAATAAGGGTAGAGACAAATTATTTACATCATCCAGTAGTCCATTTTGGCAAGTCACATTCATAGTCAACTTCACTACATAGGAACATACAGGCCTGCACTGAATCCGCATCTGCGTTCACAAAGTCCCACACATCAACCGCCTCTTGCATGTTCGGTTATTACATTTCTTGGTAATTTCATATCATAAATAGGGTCTATATGATAAAATATATTCATACATACACTACCGTTCAAAAGTTGGTAAGATTCTTGGTTTTGAAATTAGTCTTGCATGCTCACGAAGGCTGCATTTCTTGGAAAAAAAAAACAGTAATATTGTAAAATGTTATTAAAATATTATTACAAATAACTGAGTTCTATTTGAATATATGTTAAACTAATTTATTCCTGTGATACAAAGCTTTATTTTCAGCATCATTACTCCAGTCTTCAGTGTCACATGATCCTTCAGAAATATGCTGATTTGCTACTCAAGCTCATTTCTTCTTATTATCAATGTTAAAAAACAGCTGTGCTGCTTAATATTTTCATATAGACCCAATTTACTTTCTTTATATATATTCCTGGTTTTATTGAGGGCATTAATTTGTGCACGGTTTTCCAACTAACTCCGTTTCTGAAAAGAATTTCCTTTTCATCTGAGGTCACCTGTTCCACTCGACTATACCCGCTGGATATCACATTTTCCAGTTTCATTGAGAAATGAATCACATTAAGGAAGTAGAATGCCATTACCTGTGGACTTTAAATCCATCCCACAGATTTCCTCACTCAATCAGTGGTGAAAATGTGAAAAAGCTGCACAGATTCCATGTGGACCTTGTAGTATGTTCGCTTTGACACTAAATCTAAACAGATTATATAAAAATATATAAGAACTACGGAAGAAATCTTGTCGGAAAGATTCAAATGGCCTGGACAGAAAAGATTCATCTGAACAGAAGTAAACAAAACAGAATCAGATCATTCATATCGGTCTTTCAAAGTCTGAATTGGACGTACAGGCATCACAAGAACGTTGACATCATCAAATGTCACGTGGGTCCAGTGTTCACCTGATATCTTCATTTTGCTGCGTTCAGTTCGTAGTATGAAGGCATGCACAACGTTTTATTACACTTTTCACAGAAAATAAAATGGTCAACGAACGCTAGGGTTACGCCGGAGAACACGATGCAGCTGAGGTGTCTTGAAGTAATTTGGTTCGAAAGCATCTTCCAAGAGCATAAATGAATCAGATGGTCACAGACTGCAAGAAGCACTGAAATGCAACCCTACAGATGAAACGTTAATGGGGTGCCAACTCAGAGGACGGTTTTCGCAAGTGTCCCAGGGGATCAGGACCATCTCATGCTCCACTGGAGAACCTCAGCTCCACAGGTCATGGCTCATTGTAATCTATTTACAGCGATTAAGGGAGGCTTCGTGCCTTTTAAGTCTTTCACAGTGTCCTTGGGCAGCTTTTCTCCTCCTTTAATGATGAAAGCCACCCCTGGCAGCCAGTCCAGTGTCTTTCATGAACAGCAATGGCTTTGTTTTGGCGTTTTCCTCTCCCTCCCTCTGTCTGGTGACTTTGTCTTTCAGGTGCAGCAGTCACGGTCGAGGTTACTCTGAGAGGAGATGAGAGAGGGGTAGGGTGTCATCTTATCAATGTTGACGTAGGTGGTGTTAAGGAGGATGTAGTGCTCTCCGCTGAAGCTGGAGAAGATGGAGGCGATGCGGGACACTAGCTCTGAGAAGGTGGGCCGACGCTCTGGTTTGGGGTGCCAGGACTCGATCATAACATTGTATCTACAAAGAAGGGAGAAATATGTAAAGTGTAAATATAAATGCTTTTTTGAATATTACCTTTCATGTAGTGTGTATATAGCCATTTGTGAAGGTAAAAAGTTCAGCAAAGTACACGATAAATGGAGTTGTCTCCTAAAGAAAATAAGCGATTATGAACAGCTGAAACGATTCGTCAGCAATTCCAGTCTCACTTCCTGTTACATACCTACATGTAACAAATTTGCATAATGCCAGCCTATGGTCTTCATTGGCTGCCCGCGAACAATGTCTACTTTGACCCGCCTTCAAACACTGTAGTTGTGGCTGAGGCCTGGTCTGTGTTGGCAACATGTTGAAGAGACGCTGTTTTCTGCACTACGACTCCACTTTGCATGCATTTCTAAAGGACGCATGCTGAGATTGATACTTTTTGTTAAATATATATTTAGTTACATTTAGCTTTGCCTTTAAACATGAACTAAATACAATACTGTTTGGGATAAGATGTTTTGATGTTTATGAAATCAGTCTCTCATAATCACAAGGCTGCATTTATTTGATCAAAATCACAGTAAAAACAGTAATATTATGAAATATTATTAAAATTTAAAATAACTTTTTTTTTTATTTGAATGTATTTTAAAATGTAATTTATTCCTGTGATGCTAAGTGAATTTTCAGCATAATGTCTCCAGTCTTCAGTGTCACATGATCCTTCAGAAATCATTCTAATTTGCTGATTTGATGCTCAAGAAACATTTATTATTATTATTATCACTGTCGAAAACTGTGATACTTTTCCACCCATGATTTTTATCGAATTTTATTTTGCAACAACATAGAAGTTACTGTCACACAATTTCATGCTTCCTTGCTGAATAAAAGTATTAATTTCTTTAAAAAAAGAAAGAAATTGTACTAAACTCAAACTTTTGAATGGAATTTATTTGTCAGTTTGATTCATTCTGAACTGTAAGTCTCTCCGTTCCCATCCAAGCTGTTTGCTTTGGCATTTCAAGACACCGGTGCCTTGAAATTTATAACCTTCAGTGCAAACCTTCATCGCATTTCAGAACGACTTTCCATTGTTTGTCTTGCAATAGTCTGCTGAGCAGAGGCACTGAGACCTGGGAGGACCGGCATATTGTCCCGTCCATGAGGGAAGGGAGTGATGACCCACATATATCTGTTCAGAGCTGGTTATTTGGCTGGTTATTTGATGGCAGTGTGTGAAGAATGTTTGGAGGTCGACTCATATCATACAGTCAGGGTGGGGAGTTGATGTGTGCCGAGCTCAGGTAGTCATGCAGAGCTGAGTTGGCCAAGAGTTTTGAAGAACTACTACTGCTTGATTGAATCTGCGGGTGGTTAACAATGGCTCTCTGTTTTACACTCTTGTTGACGCACTCCCCCTTTGGAGTGCCGTACGCCGGTCATAATGAAGAACCAAGTGTGTGTCATGTGGGTGCGCTTACAGTGCATCTGGGCAGAACTCTGGCTGCAGAAGTCTCCGGCCTTGCAGGAGGAAGACTGTGATGTCGAAGGAGTTCACATCGGAGTAAGGCGGGGCACCCCGGGTCATGAGTTCCCATAGCAACACACCGAACGACCACTGTGTGAAGATTCAAAACAATGAGTTATGAGGAAGGCAAGTGAGCACCTGTCAAAACAAGTGAACTTTGGGTGACTCTAATTTCATCAGTTTTTGGAGGCCAACAAAAAGGGATATAGTGAGGAAAAGCACAGGAATGCTGAACTCATAAATTAATTTAAGGGAATAGTCAAGTCAGTATTTGGGAATTGTTGAGAAAATAATTTTATCCAGAAGTGGCAGTGTGTAGTCATCTATTTTATTTGAAATGCAGGTAGGTAGTTAGAAAACAGGACGTGACTCATGGCACACCTTGAGGCTGACGTGTGTGCATGCATGAGTCAGTTTGATAGAGAAAAACTTTGTGCAAATCCTGTCATCGTGACCCAGAGACATTGCTTAAAGCATGGATAGCTTTCAATCAGTAGAATTAGAATGGGACCAGACTAAAATCTCATAGTAAAACAGAGATTTGCAGTAAGAAATTATGTACTGCAGTAAGCTAACATCATAGGCAGCAAATGTGCTTATGATTTCCAATAATGCTCGATTTAATCATTAAAATGTGCTTATGTCCAAAAATGCTCGATTTGATCAGTAAATGTGCTTATGTCCAAAAATGCTCGATTTGATCAGTAAATGTGCTTATGTCCAAAAATGCTCGATTTGATAATTTAAGTGTACTGTTAATGCCCAATAATACTTGATTTGAACATAGTGTAGCCTACCTATGAAGACCAAATATACTGTCTAGGTTAGCATCTCACTTTTGAAACAGTCAATGAAAATATTAGAAAAAACAAGAATCTTCTATTTGAAGGCTATATAAACTGATCTTTGGTCAATAAAACTGCAATTAGGATGATATTACAAATTTGCTAAATATTGTTTGTCAATTGTAACTGAGATACTCACCACATCAGATTTGGTGGTGAACTTATGCGTCTGCAGGCTTTCTAATGCCATCCATTTGACAGGCAGCTTCACCCCGTGCTTGTTGTGTACGCTGTAGTATTCTTTATCATACACATCTCTGGCCAGGCCAAAATCAGCCACCTTTACTATGTAGCTCTCATCTAGCCTAAAAGGGATGTTACCAACATTTACATTAGGTTAAACAATCACAAATACATAGGGCTTTACAGTGTAATTAAAATTCCTGTGCCCTACACATACTGTACTGTACTTCAAACCCTATTGTTGTAATTTGTTGAACAACTCACATGCAGTTTCTTGCCGCGAGGTCTCTGTGTACAAACTTCTTGCTGGCAAGATATTCCATTCCTTTAGCCACCTGCAGTCCGAAACCCATCAGGTCCTTCACTGTGGGGTTCTGTGGGAATGAAAACAATCACTCCATTTAAAAACAATGACGATAAAAACAACAAAGAACTTCACCACAAGGCATTGTCACCATTTAATCATCTTTATTATATTTTTAATAGCCATAACCCTGTCTGAAACTACAGTCTGATACGGAAAGTCGTTGGAGATGCTGCCACCACGTACGTGAGTTTCATCTCTGATGAAGTTGCGCAGATCTCCATGCTTCATGTAGGGCAACACGACGAGAGGCGAGCCCTCGCTGGGCAGGCAGATTCCCAGCAAAGAGAGTACATTGGGATGGCTGAAGTCTTTCATGATGATGCCCTCCTTCAGGAACTGAGACACCTCCTCTATATCAGTGATTCCTGCCACATAAATGCACAATAATAGTCTAAGCAGTTCAAAGATCACCACAATGGTTTTTGGTATCACACCCAGCCTAGATTTACACATGCAAAATGACTCCTTTAAAATCTATCCTGCTATACATTTTCTGAGTTAGCAATAAACCTGCCAAAATGTCAGTGAACCATTCACCATGACTTACAAATTATCCCCAACACTATCAAGTGTTTTATCACACACGGACTGATATTTCACCCGGGAGGTTTCAGAGCGGAGACATAATCCACTGTGATATGAGCGCACCTTAACTAGCTGAGCTCTGAGAATCTGTTGGTCCTGCCATTTTAGCTGTGCCTCGCTTAATCTTGTTGGTGGAGCTTTCACGTTTTGAGGAGATTAAACAGATGTTTAACCTTTCACTAAGAGAAAGAGATGCTTATGTGTACACAAAAAAGAAAAGGCCTGTGTGTACATGTATTACGGAAGACAGATTATGAGCAATGAGGCATCCTACGCTACACTGAATCTTGTCAGTGTAGCTTAGGATCCTCAAAAACCCAAAACTGTTCTGGGAACAGCCCTAAAGTAGTCGTTATTAATATATAATGATTTTATGATTCTTGTTTGATTAATATACAAATGCACCAGGGTTATTATAATTAACTAAAACACAAATCATTAAGTGGTTCAAAAAATTTAATCAAAGTTGTCCTAAGACAAGAACGGGTATTGTTTTAAGGTGCTACATAAATAAATTTGACCGTGACCTTGTTCAAAATTCATGTATAACTTTGATGAAAGGTTTTGAACAACTTCAAATGTTGACTACTAATATATATTTACTAATATATACATTTCATATTTATCCTATGTTTTGTTTACTTTAGTTTTCAAAGGGATTTCTATTGTCATTTTTATTTGACAATACATCAACATTTGTTTTGTTAAGTTACTTTTTTTAGTTACTTATATATATATATATATATATATATATATATATAAATATACACATAAACACATATACATACATACAGTATGCACCCTTGTCTAAAAGTTAAAAGTAAAAAGGTAAACATTATACATTTATAGTGTAGTTAGGCAACAGTACTTGTTGAGAACTGTGACAGAAAAATAAAGCTCAGGTCATAAATCTAAAAGCTCTCAGTGACATGACATGATTAGAGTCATCTCTAATGCGATATGGCTGCTCTGCTGTGCATTCATCATCATCATCTTCATCACACAGCCATATTAAAACAGTCTCAACAGTCATACGTCATTTCTCTGTAAAGAGATGTCAAACTGCATTCAGAATGGATGTGTAACCTATGTGTAGCATAATTATGAGTATCCTAAAGGTAGTTTAACATCTTTTCGGTAGGATTTAATAGTTTCAATGATTTTTAGGCTGTTAGGGCCACTCAATGATACATTGCAGTGGTTTTACCATGGTCAAGGAGTGTCTGGCACAATAAAGTGCATGAAAGTTGTTGAATGTGGCTCATCCAATCAGATTTTAGAGCTGCAGCTCTCTGTGCTTGCAACTGTACCATCTCATGTTGTCAAACTCACTGTTCAAGGACTTGATGGCGCAGTGCTGCTTCTGGCCATCTGGTTCGAGCAGGGTTCCGTGGAACACGCAGCCAAAGTGCCCTAGTGCACACAAAGACAGGAAAAGATGCAGAGATTATTAGCACATCAATCTATCAAAACATTTTATGCCCGAGCGAAGTGTGGGCATAGCAGGTGCGTATTGCGTCGAGTCCAAAAGCAAGAACAATGGAGTGTGAATATATTGTACTGGGACAACAATTGATCTGTTATACTCAAACTTTCTCTCTCTGAGTCTCTTTGTCTCACGCAGTATGATTTTGTACTTATTAAATCACAAAAATTGACATGTAAACCCTACAGTATGAGGTTCATTTTAGTTTCTACTGTACACCTTCTTGTTTAATTTTGTTTTAGCACCTTTTTTGACAAGGGACAATACAGAGAGGGCATGCAGAATGGGATCTGGAAATGTTGCAAGCTTTCACATCACGGAAATAAAATACATTTTAAAATATATTCAAATAGAAAAACAGTTATTTTAAATTGTATGTGCAGTGCACATGATGTGCATTAAGGTGTCTTTAAGTATTAAATATAAAGTGAAATATTTCACAATATTACAGTTTTTACAGCATTTGTGATCATCAAATAAATGCACCCCTGTTGTTGAGCATACGATACTTTTCAAAGACATTTTTAAAAAACCTTACCGACTACAAACTTTTGAATGGTTGTGTACATTATTATGGCAACTTTTATAGTTTTATGGACTGAAATTCAAAAATGTTATGTCTAATTAGCTAGACGTAATCTGCGTGATTTGAAGTAAAGTATAATTCATGTCTGTAGCACAAATAGCGTGCAATGAGTTGCAAAGCAAAGTTTAATAATTAAGGCTGTTAAAATCTCTGACCCTAGTTATGATCTATAGTAATAGTGAGACTTTGCAAAACAGACACATAAAAGAATGACTGTAAGAATGCTTTGAAATATGAACTTGAACAGAACGCCTGTAGAGCAGTGTGGTGTATAACTTAAAGATTAACCAATTACAAGTGTCTGGGCAGGGTATCCTCTCTAATGAGGGCATGGAGAACAGAGGGCGAGAGAGAGTCGGGGTGTTGTGTTGAAATAATAGAGCGTGGAGTGCTGTAATCTCTCTCCAGGTCTGCTATCACGTCTTCCCAGATGGCAGCCGAGTCAGATTACAAGCAGGGAGCCCTGAGACGGCCCAACAATCAGCTTGGAATTTAACACAGGAACAAATCACCACACATGCCACCCCGAGCACCCCAACATACTCACATGTACGCATGGCCTCTTCCTCTCGCTCTATAAATCGCTTTGTGTCACATGCACAAACATGGGTATACACACACACACAGGGCTTGGTTTTCCCACAGGGGTGATGGGTTTTAGGAGTATTGTGCAGGGGTTTGGGGAGGACTGGAGAGTGGTTTTCACCTGAGTGCCATAGTAAATATGATACACACGGTCATACCCCCTCTTCTATAGTACAATAAGAGGACAGGCAATTTAACGTTCAAATGTCCAACCTGCCGGGCTGATTGTCACAGTTTAACCTGTTAACTTTAACCACGTCTGAAACTGATTCCCTCAGCTAAATCCCTCAATTTGAGCTATTGGATTTCTTGTAATGCACCTTTTTTTGCAAAGCTTTGTTGCCAAATGTGCTTGTAAGTTACAAAGAGCTAGATACAAAGTACAAAGAAACTAGATTTTTGGGTTAATGACAAATAAAACTGTCCAAGAAAAAGGAAAAATATCTAGTTTAAAACTTGCTTTTTTAAAATGAGACTTCCTGACATTGACACAAATACAGCTGTCCTCTATGATATCTTTTCTTGTTTTATGCAATTTTTTTCGGAATGTTGGTCGTACACCTCATGACTTTGATTTGGCAGACAAAAAGTTTTTCAAATACTAATAATATTTGTACATAACTGGTTCACTGAATTCCTGGTTTTAAGAAGAGGCTTTTTTTTTTCATTTAGATATCAGGACAGCCACATTTTTTAACTTATACCCCTAAAAATAACCAAATTCATTTTAATTCATCATAGTATTCAAGTGTGTTCAAGTCAAATTATGTATAATTTTTTTTATAAATTAATTCCAAATATTGAGCAATGGTAATAGTGGTGCTTGCCAAGATACCCCAAAAACATTATTTTGTAAAAGTAAACTACTGGTCAACAGTTTGGGGGAGGTTAAGATTATTTTATTTATTTATTAATACAGCAAAAATGCATTTAATTGATCAAAAGTGACAGTAAAACATTTATAATGTAACAAAATATTTATATTCTTTCTATTCATCACAGAATCCTGAAAAAAGTATCATTGTTTCCACAAAAATATTAAGCAGCACAGCTGTTTTCAAGATTGATAATAATAATAATAATAATAATAATAATAAGGAACGTTTCTTGAGCAGCAAGACACAGTGACACTGAAGACTGGAGTAATGATGCTGACAATTCAGCTTTGCATCACAGGAATAAATTACATTTTAAAATATATTCAAATAGAAAACAGTTATTTTAAATTGTAATAATATTTCACAATATTACTGTTTTTTTTGTATTTTCAATCAAATTAATGTTTTGATGAGCAGAAAAGACTTCTTTTAAAAACATTTAAAAAAAAATCGTACCAACCCCAAATGTTTGAATATCAACAAGCAGTAATGACCATCATTTTAACACTGATATTTGTGTTCCCTCACCTCTCCCGATGATCTCATTCACATGCAAGAGCAAATCTTCCCGTGCGATGACCACGTGCTGCACTTCCTTCAGCAGCTCAGGGTGGAGGCTGCCCAGATCTATGGGTGCATTAGAGGGCAACAGTGGAGACGCCAGATCCCCTTCCATCGGCCCCAGCATTGGGGACAGGTCCACATGGGCATGTGCGTAGAGATGAGGCCGGCAGGACTCTGTCTGTGACAGAGGCAAGTTTTGGTCTGCAAGGCAATGGGGTCGAGAGGTCAAAAGTCAATGACTTGTTCGCAGAGGCCTGGGGTCACCTGAACAAAGCAGGGAAAGTCTGGGAGGCAGAGTCATTACACCAACTACAAAGAGCAGAGGAAATTCTAAACCCGACTATACAGATGAGAGGGGATTTTTTTTGTCTTTTCAGACAAAAAAGGAGTCAGAGGCAAAGCAGGGAAGCTTGCAATATCTTCAGAGAGAGAGTGGAGAGAGCAGAGGGTAAGGTCAGAAAGCGTATGTGTTTGGAGAACTGGAAAAAAGTTGCCTTTCTGCGATGATCTAAGACCAGTCTTCACTATCCAGAGCCGTAAGAGAGAAAAAAAGCAAAGCTGGTCTGAGATCAGCAGATAAGGCAAACCTCCACCAGAGTGTGTTTTGAGTGAGAGGCAGCAAAGCGTGAGAACATACCCTCAAGCAAAGTGGTTCTATAGTCCACCGACTCGTGAGAGACCATTTCATTAGTCGGACTGACACTCCTCGCGTTTGCCAACATGTCCAAGTGCGGAATGTGAGCCCGGCCGTCATACCAAACCATAGCCTTAGCTAAATCTACAACCAGAGAGAGACAGAGGGTGAGAGAGAGACCAAGGAGAGGAAAAAAGGGACAGATCGCTCCACCATTGACTTCAGCAGCGTCAACTCCCACGAACAAACCCAGAAACCTCTCTGTTTCTTTATCTCACAATCTCATAGCATTCAAATTCAGTTCATTTAATTTCAAATAACCATCAGCAAGTTCAACATCTCTGGTTATGAATGCACCTGGAATCAGAGGTGGTTAACTGACTTCTGAATGAAAAGTGAATTACTGCCAAAAAAATAATCTTAATCTGTATTTTTTCCCTTGTTGTCCAGTACAAATATCTAAACATCCTTAAAACATGATAACTCGATAAACAAAACTGCATAATATATTAAAACATGTTCTTTTATCTTGATATTTTTGTCTGGAAAATACAGATTAATAATGATTTTCTTTTTGCAAGAAAGGCTTATTAAGCTGTTTTGAATAATAAAGTTTTCCATTTTGGATATAAAAGTCGATATTTGCTTTATTTTTGATAACGGTAACTGCTCTTTACCCATACAAATGATGTGGAACATTTGCATGTAAAGTGTTGCACATTTATCTTGAAAAGCCACAGGAGGCTTCAAAAACAACTCAAAGCTTGTAAGTGAAAACAGACAGTCACATACCATCAATATGCTTCTTCCTCTTGATGCAAACAAAGACTCCGATCAGGAGCAGTAGAAGGACGGACACACACACTCCTCCTGTTATGAGTATACTGTAGTCCTGGTCTTGAGCCAAGACCACACGACCTAGGATCACAGATGATGTGGCCTGCTTCCACTACAGTGGATACACAAATTACTTCATGTTATTTTCAGTAAATATTAGTGACCAATCTGACCATAGCACCTAATTTTGTAATTATATTGATTTAAAAAATAAATAAATTATATAATCACTTTTGCAGGATTTTAAGCTATAACATAAAGATAAATATTTTAAACAAAACATTTCATTACACAAATTAACATTATATTATATAATTATATTTAGAGCAGCATCTGTCTGATTAATAAGCAAAAACTTTAGACCAAAAGCAAATATTATATTACAGATAAAAACGACAAGCAAGTATGTGCAAAAATACAACGAGGGAACATCTATGCCATCACATCTGCGCCACATTTGCTTCAGATTTCATATGTCGCGAAGTGTTCACATTTGAACCTCCAACATCACAACAATCCATCTAGAAACATCCTCAGGGAGCGTTTACACTCAGAGAGAGGGCTTCACTGCTCATAAAGCAGCATGGCAAAATGAAACACACACATCCACTGCAGGCAGGAGGGGAAATTGGATCAGAGATAGAGCCTCTCTTATGTGGTGCAGTGTTATTGAGTTTGGGCTGAGATGAGTTTTACCATGCTATATTGTGATGGGGTCAGATTAGAGCATCGTGTCACACGCACGCTGTCCGTCTCTCCCTGACAGATAAGCACTTTATGCTGAGACCAACGCTTCCTTGATCTTTGCACCAATCATATCAGACTGTCTGGGGCCAGAATAGGGGCGTGGAACGTTTTTTAATGTTCTTGTTGAGCTAATGGTGACCAGAAAGGAAATACAAGGAAGGCAGGTGGACCCTGATATATAAAAATTACCAAATGAGCACCTTTGAGGAAATTACTCATTGATATTAATCCTCATATCCAGGAGGGATATGGGTTTTGGAGTTAATCTGGAAACTATAATCATTTGGCAACCCAGAGGCCTCTGCTAAGATCAGAAATAGCTCATGTTTGGAACTTTGAGAGGCTTCAGGAACAAGCAGGGCAGAGTTGGCTGGCTGAAGAGTGGCTCTTATGGGGGCCGTCTGGATTGGAGTGGTCTGATGTGAAGTAGAGAATGAAAGAGACTTGTACCTCCACCTCCAGCTCTTTGGCAGCTGTCTGGAGCTCCATGGGTACGGTGCATTCGAGCGTGTTGCCCACCAAAGTGACGCTCTCACAAGTCCGGTTCGAAACTCTCAGCACCTCGCCGTTTTTCACCGCCTCCTGATTCACAGGTGGGACCTGCAAGGGAAAATGAGAGAGAAGGGTAAGATGAAAAAAAAAAAAAAGAAAGTTGCCTCACTATAAATTGCCCCGTGACTGAGCGTGTATATGGGGCGTATAGATTGTGCAGCGTCTACCCCTTTAAACTCAGCCAGCTCTGGTGTATGGAGCAGAGGGCAATAAAGACAGCGATCACATTCCTCACATGACAGCCTGGGCTTTACAGATTGGACACACTCCACTACTGCACCTGTTACTATATAGCACCGGCCAGCATTAAGATCCAATACGAACAGACACACATACACTTACAAGTAAGACCCAGCTCCCTAGAGGAGATTAGTCCATTCACAAAAAGAAAATGATCAAGTTAAAAACCACCAGCACTGTGAGATAGATGTATTAAAAAAATACATTTTTTTTATATATACATATATATATATATATATATATATATATATATATATATATATATATATATATATATATATATATATATATATATATATATATATATATATACACACACACATACAAACAAATACATTTATTTACATATATTTGTTTTTCTTTGTCACCTAGATCAATCAACCATGAGAAAACTTTACATACAGGACATGATAAAACCCCATCCTTACAAGACAAACAGGTTCCATAGCCTTTTAATACATCTGAAAAAGAAAAGTGTCATATTTGCAGTTTTTCTTTTTTGTATGTATTGCTGTATGTTCTGCAATACCTATCAAACAAGGTTGTATATCATGTTTTGTTGCAATAAAAAAAATATATATTTTTTTTTATTAATTTTATTTAAATGATATAAATAGTGTTTGTATTTGTGTTTGTAAGCCATTTTTTTCATTTTACTAATATGATTTTATATAATTCAAAGGAACAAACAAACAAAAAAAAACAGTTAAAAAGTAAATGTCCAGGCAAATCTCCATTGGCACCAGTAACACTCACAATCTCTGACATTTTGATAAACCCCTTAAGCGTCAGCAGTGCTGCCAAGTGCAATTTTATTTCCCTAAAGAAGGCCTTAAGTATCAAGCTGCAAAATCTAAACAAACAGACTGCATGGGAATAAAGTGCATGATCTGAGTGATAGGGCAGTTTAATGACAATTAAGCTTAACTGAGCCTGCTGTTGTGCACAATATTGAATATAGTGGCTTTAAATTAGCCTAAGCGGTACACAACGTTTAGTGTGTCTCTCTGTGCATGTGCGTGCGTGTGTGTGTGTGTGTCTATGTCCCAAGAGGGGTACCGAGGGATTTGATGCTGACGTCTCGCATGGGAAGAAAAAGTAGAATCTCACGCGACCTCTCTCCCCCCTCCCCTTCACAACAGCTGCATTTGACTTTTGAGTGGCGGTTTAAAAAAAAAAAAAGTCTACTCTTATATTTCATTGTTAAAAACGCTGTTTTTTTTCACCAGCCTAACCTCACCAGGGCAAAGGATCTCACCATCAATGTGTCAGAGGCTGTAACCTTCAGGGAACGAGAACAATGTGAAAGATGGAGGTGCGCAATGGGAAACAAACTAAACTTCCTGTTTTGTTTCAACATTGTTTACTTCCAACTCAATGAGCAATGTGAATCACCCTGTGTATGTGTGTTTGTCTGAGATCAAATGTCGAACTGCTTTCCTGCAGAGCATCGCTCTTACCTTAATCTCCAGAATGCTCTTGTTGCCTCTCGGTGTAACGGTGGGCTTCTGAAACTCCTCGAACTTGGGATCTTCCACATACAGTAGGTCATACTGATGGGTGGAGTAACCATCTAACACAAAGGTCATTTTTGTGGCAACTGGAGGCTGAACACCGAGGTCTTTCAGGGAGGGCGTGATACAATGGATATTTTGCTTATCCTCATCATGACTGCAGGTCTAGGCATAGAGAAAAAGACAAACACAAATATTAGCCATCTCTGTCGTTATAGTTGTGCCAAGTCAATGCTGAGGCATGTTATATTCTTTTGTGTGGCCAATTCATTTTATCTTTTGTTTGTTTTGGAGTAAAGCATCTTTATATAAGTTTCATACAAGTCTTTAGTGATTAACCAGTGGCCAAGTTTTCTCAAGAGTCAGGGTGATTACATGACTGAGCATATTTAAGTTCAGATTTCAGAGGCTTTCTAAAAAACATTCAAACAGCAAACATTATTTACATTACATTCACATTTATGCATTTGGCAGATGCTAATATCTTGCATGTTCTGTGTTTCAGTGAAAGCTGTGAATTACTATAATTTAAAATAACTATTTTCTGTTTTAATGTATTTAAAAATGTCATTCATTCCTGTGATGGCAAAGTTTATTTTTTTTACTCCAGTCTTCAGTGTCACATGATCCTTCAGAAATCATTCTAATAAGCTGATTTGATATGCTGATGTCACTTTTGATCAATTTAATGTGCCCTTGCTGAATATTCACTTCTCAAAAAATTAAAATCTTACTGACCCAAACCTTTGAACAATAATGTATATTACTTTTTTAAACCAGATGCGAGACACATCCGTTTGCATATAGCGTACATCGCAAAGTTTAAGAGCAGTGGACAAGGTGCCTTTGTGAGATTGAAGGTCTGTTTCAATGCAATTTTGCATGAGTTGCAACTCAAAAGCTTCACATGCCAGCTGCGGCTCCAGCCCTGCCAGGTCTCGCCACACACAATTTTCATTCCACATTACAACACCACAACTGCCCATTTTACAGTATGCCTGTTATTTGCACGTCACCGCCATTTAATTAGCTGTCCTCATGTGAACGTTCCACTTCATAATAAAGCATAACCCTAAAGCAAGAGACACATTCAAATTTTTTTATTCCCATTATTTGTGAACATAAGGCATCCGAGTCGTCTTTGCTCCAAGATTTCCATCCAGCAAACCTGTGTCTCCCTCTGCACACTTGGCAGGTTAACAACGCTCTAGAGTCGAAAAACAAAGAAATTCTCAATTCACATAAGTGTCGTTTCAGAGTCAAATGCCCACACCGGTTTAGGTCACAGTAAATATTTGTAATCAGGGACGTCGTTAGGCTTATTTTAGGGGGGCTGAAGCTACCCCAAAATGTTCCTTAGCCCCCCTAAATGATAATAAGAACAACAATAACAATTCGATTTATGAGTATCCTCATAAGGAAAGGGGATACGGGATATTTTTAGGAGTCTCCCGCATAATAATAGCGAATCCCTGATATACGCAAATTAGTTCAAATCTCCCGGAATATCCAGAGCTTGCGAGCTACAAACCGTGTAGCGCGCACACAGAGAAAGAGAGAGCGAGAGTCCTTGCGTGTGTGTGCAAATGTGCGCGCGAGTGCCTCACGAAGCACATGTAAAGCTACCCCCCCCCCCCCGTCTTCCAAACCTAGTGACGTCCCTATTTGTAATCACATAAAAGACATTTATATTGTATATTGCCAAAAAGGCAATAAAGGCCTTGACCTGGGAGTTCACATAAAGATCAGATACTCGGAAACAAATTTAAAGAGAATGGATGAAGATACCTGTAAGTAACTGATTGCTATGTCTCACTATATATGGCTATGTATACTGTATAATACTCACTAAATATTTCCTGACAACATCTTTCCTTCGCTAATGTTCTTGAGCAATATCCCAGATGGAAATCAAAAACCAATATCACTGAAGAGAGCGAACTATGAAAAATTATTTACAAATTAACACACTTGTATTTGAATAGCAACTCTTTGCATATTAAGAGTTTTGAAGACTCATTTGCTAAGACTAGTCAAATACTTGTAAAGTAGTTTGGCTTGGTGTGGTGCTCGACAAACACAACCTTTAATTGTTTAGAATAGATTGAATATCTCAAAGGGCTTAAGGGGGTTGGATAACAGCTGTTAAAGAAAGCAGCCAAAGGATAATGGGAGACACTGAAAACATTTCAAATTGGTGTTTGGGGAATAGATATACCCAGTGTCAGTTTAAGTGATGTTTTATTGCAGGATTTTCACGGGAAGTTATCATATACTGTAGGTATTTCCACTGATATAACCATCTTTGATTGCTAATTTCAATGCGTTTTTGATGTTTACTAATACATCAATACATATGAAGTAGAGGTTGATCAATATTAAATTCTATGCATTTAATGCAAGGCAATGAAGAGATTATTGTGCCAATACTAGTCAAATCGATATACTTAGTGTATATATATATATATATATATATATATATATACTAAGTTCTTAGTCTTTCCTTAACAGGGTGGCCAAAGAGAAGCCATACGAGTTTACAACAACTAAAGCCAGATATAGTTTGATTCATCAAAATACCAATAATTACCAGGAAAAAAAAGATGTTATGCATAATGCAGGACTTTTAGCAACTTTTAGCATAAACAATCCCGAAATACATGGATTTTTATTTTGAAATGTCTATGCTTTACTACCTCCAGATGTTCATTCAAAAAGAGTAGGGAGATAAAACATTCTGTTTTACATCCATCTACACATATTACAATTCAAAAACCATAACGTAAACATGTCGAAATTCATCAACAGTAGATTATAAGCAATTCCTTAGCATAAACAGTGCCACCTTTTGACTTAGAACAGCACTCACATTTATTTAATTTAATCAAAGATATTTGAAGTTTAATATTCACATTGTGATTCCTGTTTTCAAAACCAAATTTAAGACATCTTAAAATAATTAGGATTTAAGATATTAAAGACTTTTTATGGCCTTAAATTTTATCAAACTGAATTTAAGACATTTCAAGACTTCTTAAAGATTCGCAGGAACCCTGTTGTAAAGGGGGTAAAGCTAAGGAAGGAATAGGACATTTCGGATATCATGAGGCAAAGTGGAGTAAGGTGTCAGCAAGATCATACAGAGATGAGAAAGCCAGATTTTGGTATGTATAGAGGGGGATCTGGCATGACAATGACCCCCTTTGAATCCCCAAAACAGGTGTTGTTCTTGCTTGAAACCCCTCTGTGGTGTCTGGAGCATGTTAGAGGCCTGTTAACACCCCCCACTTCCTATAGGAAAGTCCAAGACAAAGCAAAACTTGAACATGACCCTTGGTTAGTAACAAGAAGAATAAGATGCCATACCCCTAAACAAACAAAACCCTCTCAGGTTTGCTCCTAATCGTGGGCAGTGCCAATCGCCAGCGACAAGCTGCAGCCTGTGAAAAATGCTTTTTATGTTGGTGGGAAAGGCAAGATTGGCTGATCCCTGGATTAAGCAGAGATCTCAGAAGTAGATATTCAAGAACGCTCTTGAGATTTCTACCATTTGTCCTGAGCTACCACAATTTGCCTTGGGTCTTTACGCTCCTTCATTTGGCCCGCAGAGCTTTTCCATGTATGATTGCAAGAGGAACTAAAATGCAACTGATGGAGGGATTCGCAGTGTCCTCGAAGAAATCAAGATCACTGTTCACTTTTCTTTCATTTTAGGCCTGTCAGCAGCTAGATTGTGAATGCAGCCCACAAGAAACCTGAGCTACTGACCGCTTTTCTGTTTCAGCCATCGTTGATCGAACCTCAGCGTAACAGATGACAGCTCAACTCGGGTTACACAGTCGTAGTCAGTGTGATTCAGAAAAAAGCTGACAGAAGACAGGAAGTGTTCGACCACAATGCTCCCCAATAAAAGTGAGGGGAAAAAAACAATAAACCTCTTGTGCTTTACAAATTAGGGAAAGAATATTGTCTTAACCCCCAGTTTATAGAGAGGAATTTACAGGCTGACAGCTGCAGAGCCATCTTAAATAATTTGGAAGGATAGCCTGCATTTCATGCCGTCTCTGCTCATTTTGTGTTCTAGATGCCTTAAGAAAAGGCAGAAAAGCTTTTCTTAAGCTCCCCTTTAAAGTGAGCTTAAAATCCTTGACAAACCCATCACGTGTTATTTTTAAAATGGCACTATCCACTTGCCATTAAGTATAGTATCTTTGATTTGAGATAAACAAGTGAGATAATTACCGTAAGAACCCTGATGTTTTGAGGAGGGACATTTTGAATGTGAATGGAAATGAAGAGATACAATCAGAATGAAGATGTGTGTCAATATGAGTCCTGCCTTGGACTATAACTAAAACTTGTATGCTTAAGATTAGATAGCTTTGTTCACATGCACTGTTCCACTGCACGACCACACTCCAACCCTAGAGAAATCAGATAAGTGGAAACTGTGTGTAAATGAGTATTTGTCTGGTCCCAATGAGAGAGGAGCCGTTCAGGTTAACCACAGCTCTCAGGAAATGAGATGTTAAAGTTTTCAAATGGTTGAAGAAACTTGAATAGAAAAGAAAATTTGCTGCATTACATATATTTTTTATTGTTATTATTAGTTTTAATACATTTAAATTACATTGATTTAAAAACTCCAGAAATGAAATAAAAACATTTAAATTAGAATTAATTAAAAAACTTTGATTTTAATTTAATTTAACTTTCCAAATGGATAAAGGAACTTGGATAGGTAAAAAATGTGACTAAATAAATTGACAAAAAAATGAAAAGGTGTTTTAAAAAATGACTTAAGAATTGTGGATAGGGGGAAAATTACGCATTACAAAAAAGAAATGTAATTTAAAACCTACAAATAAAAAAAAAACTAAGAGTCAAACCTATCTAGTTTTTATCAAATATTTCAGGAGCTAGAAGTGATAATCATATAAAGAACATAGTGTGTGCTTTTTCCAAGTGCAGTTCTGAAACATTTCTTTCTTTATTTCCAAGATCAGATCTCAGATCTGCTTCACTATTCAGCAGGGTTAATGATACTAACATGCCTGTGACATGGGAGGAAAGGTATTTGATGTTTCGGCACTCTGTGTGGGCCGTGTACAGTACACTCACCACTTGGAAAAGTTTGCCCTCTGTGGCGGCAGTGAGAACCATCTGAGGCTGGAGAGCTGATTGGAGGTAGAAACCATGAACTGTCACTGTGCTTCCTCCACTGTGGACACACACGCACACAAAAACCTTGCTGTTAAATGCATATTTATAAACTCTTCCAGTTGAACCCCAACTTAAAGCACATGTTAAGTCGCTAAATGTTGGCTGCGAGACTGACCTGATAAAGGAATGCTTGGGCTGGATGCTGGAGATGTGTGGGTTCTTGTTGTAGGTGTAGCTGACAGGAGCTTCACGAATCACTCCATCAATGTGCAGCTGTACCTTGTGTTGGGATGGTGATGGCTGAGGTGGTGTCCGACAAGTCAACATTGTGGCTGAAATACTGCAGAAAGGCAAACACAATGTTTTAAACAGACACTTATGCACAATAGTGGTGTTTTGCTCCTGAACAAATCTTTTAAGTGAACCAAAAGACCAACCTCATGACAAATTTTTTTTTTTTAAATACAAGGGCTATCAAATCGATTAGTCGCATCTAACATAAAAGTTTGTGTTTACATAATATATGAGTGTGTATATATATTATTAAATGTATGTATATCATGATATATATATATATATATATATAGTATATGTATATATGTACAGTACATGTGTGTGTGTATATATAAATCTGTGTGAGTGTGTATATATATATATATATATATATATATATATATATATACATACACACACAGTATATATATATATACACAGTATATATGTCTGTGTATATACTGTATATATGATATATATATATATATATATATAAATAAATTTTACAATATACACACATATTATGTAAACAAACTTTTATGTTAGATCTGATTAATCACGATTAATCGATTCAATCGATTCAACACTTCAATTTTGAAGTGTTTCCAAATGAAAGAAGAAACTTGAGTAGATGTGAATGATGCTTAAACACTCTCTGACTCTTAGTAGATTTGTAGACATGCAAACCTCTGCAGCACACAGGTAGCGTTTCCCATTGTCACCAGTTGCAAATTTCCACTGTCCAGGAATGAACCTGTGATAGTGAGCATTGTTCCGCCAGACTTGGGTCCAAACTCTGGGAAGATCTCTGTGATAACTGGGTTCTAGACAGATAAAACATTCTGTTAGTAAAGTAAAACTAATTCACACATTAAGGGTCTTTGACAGAAATAACATTGATGATATTGGTATCGGTTTTTATTTTTGTTGCATCATGCTAGGGAGGCCCCAACGTAGTTTAGATCTCATTGGTCCAGAATCCTGCTCCAAAGTCCACATATCTGTATATTACATATTACACCAACATACTAATTGGTTTATATTTTGTATTTGCCGCTGGTTAGGACACCATGTGACCTTAACCCAACTCCAAATAAGTGGGAGGAAAAAAAGAATAAAATAACATCCTTGGGTCCTTGTGCACTATGAAAACCGCAATACTGGAAAAAAGTCAAAAACACATTACTTGAATGTGTGCTTAAGTACTTATACTGTGATTTGTGAGGATACTTACCACAAATGAGAAACCATCTTTCTGGGCCTGTTCCTTGCCACTGCGCACCCTGACCACAGAGTCAATGCTGGATGCGTTCACATGATCTAGTCCGCAGACCAACCTGACATACAACACGAAGACATAAACATCTCCCGCTAAAAACAGCGAACAATACGTGGTTGTAAACTAGTGGAGTAAGCAGGCTATTAGTCCACACTAATTTAATGATAACACTACTACTCGGCAGAAACTACACAGGAGCTATTCTCCGAGGGAATTTCTCCTTTCCTCTCACAATAGGACGGCTGTAGGGTGGTATGTCCGGGGGCACATAACCTCATGAGTTTTGTGTCTTAATGGTACTATAGTTTGACATGGAAGGCCAAGATGCACAATAAAGCACTCTTGTGGACCAATTTAATGTTCTGCAGGGTTTCAACATGAGCACTATGCTGAGAATGTGACCTTGCATGTTTCTGAAGTTGTATTTACACAGAGTGCAAGAGGATTTGCTTACATTTAAGAGCAATGTTTATTCATTTACAACTAACTAACAATGTGAATGTTTTTTAAATAAGCCTTACAAATAAATGATTTCTCAACTTACCGATTATTGCTACTGTCTTTCCTCTCCAGTTTACACTTTGTTCCTGCAACAACCACATTGATCAGCTTGGTATCAAAGCGGTCTTTCTTATTAAAACCAAAGTTTTTGCCACAGATTGTCACATTGGTGTGGCCTCCGAGCGGAGCAGAGGAAGGAGAAATCTAGGAAGAGAAAGAAGAAGCTGTGAGGTAAAATTGTGACAGTGTTTTTCTTTCAGTGTCTAGTGTCTACCCTCCTGCTGTGTATCTTTATGCCAAGCATTTTCTCTGCTCATGAGGTTGGTAACCACTGACAATAATTTGTTTTGGTTGTATGGACACGCTGAAGGCAGGGGGTCTTCCAGTAAATAGTGATGGAGACAAAAAACGAGAACAAAACAACATTCCTGTATTCCTTTGTGCTTTAGTATCTTGTGTTAAAACTGCCCTTTAGGTTGAGCCACCAGCTGAGGTTAAGAACCTTAAAGGTGAAGTGTGTAAGTTTTTCAATGTTTTCAAAGTTTTTCTTCACATATCCCAGTTTAACTTGCCCACATAACTGTAAGTGAGCCATTTGTAAGTTAATTAAAATGATAAAATAAAACTTACTTTAAGATAAAATTTACTTTAATAATTAAATAAGTAAATACATAAATGTATATATTTATATTTTATTAAATAAAAAAAGTAAACAAGTACATATAGTAAAATGAAATAAATAATATACAACACCCCAACCCCCTAAAGATTTACTTTATTTTTTGCAATTAAATTAAATTGAATTAAATTCAGTTTAATTCAATTCAATGTAATGTAATATAATGTAATTTTATTATTTATTCATTTATAATATGTATGTAAAACAGTTTTGTTTTCGATATGGTTTCTGAAATGTCCTGGTTCTGAGTTTATTGATAAGCAGATGGTGTCGTTTTGAACACATGGACGAGAAGTTCTACTTTTGGCTCAGAGTTAATAATTATTCATCAGATCACCACTTATCATAGGCAAAGGCTCTTACACAAATACAAATAAAGTTCAGTCAGCTCTGCAGCAATGCATGGATTTAGACGAGGCACAGAAGGGCAAACAAATTCCTTCTGATATTTAGAATCAATTTACGTCTTTAAAAGAAGACCAGAGGTCCTTGAAATCCATGCATCAGTGATTATCCCTGAAAATATCAATAAAGGTCAGAGTTTCATATGTGCTCTCTGTACTTAGAAAGCACTCATTCTATTAGCTACGTGCTATTAGCTGCTTTAAAACCATGGTAATGTTTTTTGTGAGAAGGCGATATGGTTACCGTGGTGATGAGGAGAGGACAGGAGTCCTGGATCCAGTGGGAGGGGGAGCACTGAGGAGCCCTCATGCAGCGATCGGTGGTCTTGCACCATCCGCAGCCCATGAAGGATGGGGCCAAGAGACAAGAGCTACAAGTCCACAGTTGCTCACATCCAGGGCCTATCAGAGGAACCTTGGAGACCTGAGGGGGCACACACAAAAGATATCACACTTAAAGTACATTTATTCATTTAGCAGGTGGTTTTATCCAAAGCAACGTGTTGACAACATTTTTCAGAGGAGACTTTACTCACTGATGTCTCTTTGTTTCTCTGTTGCAGTCATACCCTGTATACTATATCAGTTAGTCACCAGTGTGTTTGCTACCTATTCACTAGTGATTTTTCTTAAAATATTTGACCCATTTCCCTAAGATATTTTAAGAATGGCTGTGTCGTTCACCTTGTTTCCTGTTACCAATAATAAGGAGCCGTCGTGACGCTGTGGAGACAGCAGGGCCATCTCTGAGGACACGGGGAGCGTGTCCAAGCGGAAGTCTACATGCGGCTCAGTCTTGCCAAAGCGGGATACCACCACCTGTGGAGGATGCCAGCAAAAATGGGTGACCTTTTACATCAAAAGCTTAAACGGTAAGTGCAGGACCTTAATAGAGAATGTTTATGTTTACAAAAAGACAGCATGTTTATGCTTTACTGGAATAAGGCTGCATTCCACATTGATGATTAAATCCTGCTATTGCATGATTCAAACAATGTGGTTCTGGTGAAGGTTAGTTATAGTTGATACATTCGGGAACACATCAATAGGTCACATCTTGAAATCAGTCTAAAAATTTTATTTTATTTTATTGGCCTATGTAAGGACCATTAAGATATTTTGCAGTATGACCTTATTTTCATGACAATTAAGAATATTTTTTCCCCAAACAATTTCATAATTTCTTATAAAATAAAACAATAAAATGATAAATAAAATAAAATCATATTTTAATAATAAAATAAAAGAAACTATATACAAAATACAATTGTCGTATGATTTTGGGGTGAAATATGACAGACATATTGTGAGATTCACCTACATAATGTTGGTACCACTTTCAAAACCTGAGATTATAAAAGATCTTAATCCTGAACATTAATTTCATTTAATTTCATTTCATAAAATAAAAACACAACAAAATAAAAACCCAAAACCTGTGAGATTATACAATATCTTATTCCTGAAAACCAAATATTCTGCATGATTTGGAGCTGGTGCAAAACCCTATTATTTTTTCCTACCAGGTTATAAATCTTTAAAATTACAGATCATGTCTGAAACTTTCCTTGGGAAAAAGAAAGAATCAAAGGAGGATGCAATCTAGAGGCAGTCTTTGTAAAGAAACAGCCTCTGCTTTGCTATGGATACTGTAATAACCGGTGTCTCTGCCTTTCAGGGCAAAAGATGACAGATTGAACTGCGATGACTGTGGTTGATGGCAAGGAGTGGGAACAGACAAAAGCTTAGGCCTGTAGGCAAGTGCAGACGTAAAAACCTCTGTCTATCTGGCATGTTGGGAGGTGTCAGAACAGTGGCTCCATCCACACACCTGGACTAACATTTATCATGGTTACATTGCAATTACAGGCCTCCAAGACAGCCTACGTCTGAATAGTGCTTGTGCTCCATTAACGATCAGTGGATCACATCATTAATAGCCCTGGGCTTCGAGCATGGGGCATCTGGTGGTGGAGAGTATGTCATTACTGTGGTTTTAGTGATTTTAGGATGGTGTGCATGACATATCTCCATCTCACTTACTATGCACTAATGTGACTCCTTTTGTGGTCTGTTTAAAAAGCCTAATCTTAACATATCAGATTTGACTGTAACAAATGAAAATGTGCAGTTGTAACCTTAAGGAGCCATTACTGCATGATCTTTCACTGGAGCAATGCAATGTAGTCAGGGCAATTCAATCACAATATTGTTTTATTTCATGAATAAAAGCAGTTCATTTTGGTGCTACCACATGTTTGTGTTACCAGACAAAATGTTTACACTATGTAGCTCATGCAAGCTCTACGTATTTATGTATATGTATATATATGTATGTATACACATATGTATGTATACACATACAGGGGCGGTTTCTTCATTCGGGCGATTGGGCGACGCACCACCAAGGTGTGAATGAAAGGGACTTTTTCAATTACATTCACAATCTCATTCAACCACAGAGTTACGCTAGCCGTCACTGTCTGGATATAGTCCAATCAGCGTCATGTCACTTCTGTGGAGTACCGCCTCTTTTTGGCCGATTTCACTCTGGCTGAGAATCGCCCAGAGTGTTCCCATAGACTTATATTAAAAGATGTTTTTTTTCTAACTGGAGGCACTGCAATGCATTCTCTATGGGTTCCGGGAGGGCTCGCACTAACGTGCTTACGTCATAATATGTATCCTTAACTTGTGCAGCGATTGGTGGGAACAAACATACACTATTAAAAATCTTTAAGATTAAGTGACAAATAATATTTGAAAACCATTTTGAATTTGAACAACAAGAAAAAATGAAACACTACTTTAATATCTTTATCAAATGTGATTAAAAAAATAAAAATAAAAAAGAGAACGAGAGCGAGAGACTGTTGGGACATCTCGCGAGTGGAGGCCAGTTGAACTTGAACAACGTCATGGCGAACGCAGTGTATTAAGCGAGTAATGTGATGTAAACAGTGTCATAATAGTGAGTATAGAAACAAACAATGAGATTTATTGTAAGAGTCATTATTTTTCATTAATATTAAAGTAGTGAAGTTGCCTTTACATGCTTAAGCTGTTAATTTATTCATTGCATGGTTGGACCTTATCCTTATCAATCATCCAAACATTTGCCCCCCCGAGAGATTTTGCAGGAGCCGCCACTGTATGTATACATACATGTGTGTGTGTGTGTGTGTAATACTATATTTAATACAACCTAAGTAAATTATATTTATTCAAACATTTAAATATTT
Organism: Meda fulgida; assembly: GCA_030578275.1. NCBI lineage: Eukaryota > Metazoa > Chordata > Actinopteri > Cypriniformes > Leuciscidae > Meda > Meda fulgida. Next base: position 16,263,555 of record CM060640.1, read on the forward strand.
CAAAATAATTATTCTGTTTGTTGTCTAATTATTCAGTTTGTTGTGTGTATGTAATACTATATTTAAAATATTAAATAAAACAATGTTTGACTTAAGTTAATATTAAGTTAACTTAATATATATTAACTATATTATAAAACATTATATTTTGAATAATTTAAGTAAATTATATATATATTTTTAAATTTAAATATTTAAACATAGTTATTCTGTTTGTTGGTGCTGTGCAAATATGCTACATTCACGATTCCAAAACTAGAACCCAGAGGTAAAACTTGGTGAGTTTCACGTGGCCCAGAAAGTTTCCAGAAAGTTTCCAATAGCAATAAGCCATAAAAGGATTTTGAGTCCCAGAAGCGACCAAGCTACGCCAGTCTTAATTAAGCCCGGGCATAGCAAAAAATGGCTACAAATGGACCCGTTATTGAAGGAGGAATGTTACAAACTCTGGGGAAAAACACACACCACAGAGCCCTAATAACCGTGTGAATTACAGCTCATTGTGTATGTAAGGGAAGTCCTGCTCACAAACACAAGGCAAGGTGTTGAGTTTTTCTCACCAAGAGTGTGGCAGAGTGGGAGCACTTCCTCATACAGAATAAGGGCCACTGGGACTGTTTCTGCCCTGCAGCCCCCCTCTTCCCAACCTTTTAAAAAGCTTGTGGGGCTCTTGAAACTTTCATTCACACAAATACCCACTACACAGTTGCATTCCATATTTTATTTAACTTCATCAGTCTCTCACAATCTTTTTTTGCATTCTCATTGTCAAGGCCTCTTAAACACTCACCCACTCTCTTTGTCCTTGTAAAAACTCTCTCTCTCTCTCTCTCTCTCTCTCTCTCTCTCTCTTTTTCAAATGAGACAGCTGGACCAGCACTCACCCCTTACCAGGCCTCAACATCCAGACAAAAGAGGCGAGAAAAAGTTGAGGAAAAATGTTAAAAAAGGAAGAGAGAGAGGGGATGACAGCTGCAGCCGTTCCAAGAAAATGCCATGCGAAGACGTGTCATCGAAGCCCAGTGCTTACTATTAACGTACCATTCGGTTCCTCTGCCACGCTTCCGTGCAGCTGTCACCATTTCTCTTGCTACTCATTTCTCAAACATTTTCTTGAGGCATTTACAAAATACCACAAGTCTCTGTCAAACACTTCCATGAGCAAATCGTCTAATTTCTAGAGCTCATGCAGGATAGATTCAATATTTGGGTCGGTGCCACTCTTGCACAATGAACATATTGAGAAAACATTGATAAGCAACAGTTTCACTTTGTGTGCTTTTTAGATTGCAGAGCAGCTACAGTGCTGCTCAGAGGTCAAAGGTCACTCAAATGCAAACAGGAAAAGACCATATTTCCCAACCTGCCACTGGCACCTGCATTTTCCTTCATTCAGAGCTGTTTTCACTACTCACGTATTTACATCCTGACTATTTGCATACACAATAGTGCTGGCAACAACAGGACTTTGACAAAAAATATCCAGTTTTAAATTTAGATTCTGCAAACGCTTTACCGTTTCTTTTTTCCAGCATGAGATCAGCCAGCACTATCACTCATAAATTAAATCTAAACGTTGACTTTCTAATCCAAACATTATGTAAAAGTTTAGCTTTAACAGTTTTAAAGGGGAGTTCAGCACTGACAAGATGGGCTTTTAATAAAACTTGGCTGTCCATGCAGTAGAAATGCAAAATGTTTTGGAAATCTTTGCTACATGACAAAAAAAAAAGGGCTGTGGCATTCCTTTTTGCCAAAAACTTCACTCACAATACACTTTTTCTGTTGATATGACTGTCCGTGGACAGGGAAGGAATACAAAAATTCGATCTGTAGTTTTAACTGTTGTCCTGAAGCTGTCAAAAGTCAGCCAGATGGTGCAAAATGAAATGTTTTGCCTTTTTTAATCGGCAAACTACTATACTTGTAAATACATGGTTTTCAAAATACATTGTGGTAAAAATCTAAAGCTAATATGTCTCACCTGGATGACTCGTCCCTCAGCTGTGCCTAGGCTGACCACAGTGTGGTTTTGGATGGGCACCACAGCTATGGAAGTGAGAAGAATGTTCCGGAACCGTCCATGGAAGTAGTCCCGACGTGGGTTGGTGCTTGTAACTTCCAGCCGGTAGCCCCTTTCATGTTTCCCACAGCTGAAGGAATCTCCCACATAACTCTGGTAACAAAAAGAGAAACACATGGACAATTTAAACAAGTGTTGTTCTACCTGCTCTCAATACCATATTGGTGGCACATGAATTTGCAGCACTGCCAGGACTGGCCTCAAGTTCACCATGCCAAAAGCAATTTGTGAGTTAGATGCCTGTAGAAAAAAGTGACTTCGGCCCCACACAGTAAAGCTCTATCTAAGCTTGGCATCTACTGTTTCATCCTGGCCAATGCAGTTGCATGTTTTCTCCCATGGTGCTTGGATCATCCTTGCCGCATTCTGACGGCTGTGCTCACAGATGGCAGGAATTCATGGGTAACTGCGAGGAACGTTGAACTGCGAGGAACGGCTTGCTGTTGCTCTGTTAGGGCTCCGAATGAGGCCAGCTTTGTTTGGCTGCGATCTCTACAACCTGTGGAGTTTGGGAAGTTTCAGAGAGGCTGTATGGTCCCCAAGATATTAAAGAGACCATATTCATAACTCCCCCCCCCCCCCTCCCCTCTTGAAGTCCAACAGTTATAATAAGGTTCCCTTTCAAGGGAACGAGACGCTGCGTTAAGACGCGGTGGGAACGCTCTGTGTGATTGCGTCGTGAAGCACGTGTATAATCAGTCCAATGGAAGAGCGAGACGTCACAGGCGGGTGATGCCATCGACCAGGAAACTATAAAGCAACCCTGAAATCAGACCGCGACAGCTTCTGTGCCTTCAGCAAGCGATCTGTGTATTCTGTCCTTGTCATATTTATTGTTGTCTGTCAAGTTGCAAAATATATTATGGCAAAAGAGAGCAAGCGAGCTTTGTTGGTTCCTGCCCACGTTATATCACGGGTGGGGACACACACATCAGGTTTGTGTTGCTGTTTGGGAGTGGAGCATGCCAACAGTCAGTTCTCGAGGGGGCTGACTGTGAGCATTGCGAGAAGCTGTCCGCGAGGACGCTCCGCTCCCGCCGGGCGTTCTTCGAGGAGGACGGTTCGGTTCGGTTCGGTTCGCGTTCCCCGCGCGGGTCCCGCTGTTGCCGAGGCACGGCGGCGACTCGCATTTCGGGGTTCGCAAACGGATCTGACAGCGTAGGTTGGGATGGGCGCCGCCCTATCTCAGCTTTCACCTGCCATCCAGTGTGCATGACGATTTTTCCAGTTCTGAGGAACTGGTATTGTTAGTGTTTTGTTAAGAAAAAGAGAACAAAACAAATAAAAATATTAAGAAAAAGGCAGATGTTTGAGTTTTTAATAAATAAATAAATAAGTCAGCTCAGAACTCTGTTGAATAAAGAGGAGCTTTTAAAAGGAGGTTTTATCTGCTGTTGCCAGTTAAAAAAATTACTGGCCAGCCGAACATTATGAGAGTGAAAATAAAAAGAGTTTATTAGATGAAATATATATATAAAAAACACAAAAACTCTGTATCTCAGCCTCCTCGTCGGGGTTGCCGTTTTTTCCCTATCTCCACACTGAGGTTTTGAGATCGTTGAATTACCCGGTTTCTATTTTATGTGTTTAATCCCCAAACTTCTAACTCTAGTAATGTTATGGGTATTAAGTATCATGGTATGACAGTGCCTCGGGTTTATGAGACGCTTGCGAGCTTTCTCTCTCCCGAGACGGCGTCATCATTATTAACCCCGACGTTACCCAGGGACATGGATGAATGTGAGGATGTCAGCACTGACGCTATTCAAGAATTGCGTTGTGCAAAAACAGATAAACTATACTGGGGAGGGACGGTTTCGAGAAATCGTTTCTCCTCTGCGTCCTCTGGCCTCGGAGTGATATACATATATACGTTTTTCTGATATAAAAAGAAAGAAAAATGAAGATAAAAATATGTCTGTTCTTCTGGACGCTCCGCTTTCAATAAAACTAAGAAATAAACCTTTCAGCGGCGTTCCAGAGGTTTCTTCCTCACCAATCTAATGTTCCTGAGACTGCTGGGCGGAGCAGTCTCGGCCCACTAAGCTCCTCACAGCACAGTGTGCAAACAGAGCGTCGCCATTTGGGCTCCTCCTCAATCAAGGAGGACCTGGGTGGCGGTCACAGTCTAGCAGTTAGAGACTGTTTTATCTCTAAATAGCTTGGACAAAGAAGAAGCCCTGACGCCAGGCTTTCAGGCTTCTAAGGGTGGTCACCTCCGGGGTAGGGACGGTTTTGAGAAATCGTTTCTCCTCGGCGCCCTCTGGGGTGCGACTCTCTGAGGAGGGTCGCAGCACTGCCAGTTTGGTTTTCCTGCCGGTTCGCCGTTCAGGGCTCCAAGGTGTCAGTGTCCCCAAACGATCCTCCGAGGGGGGTCGTAGAGCAGTCAGTTCGGTTTCCTTGCCGGTTCGCCGTTTCAGGGTGCCGAGGTGCCTGCTTTTTCCAACGGTCCTCCGAGGAGGGTCGTAGGAACTAAGTTACTTAGAGGTAGGCAAGATCGGACGGTCATAATCTCTAATAAAGCTTAGACAGGAAGTCCTGTGGAGAAAAAAAAATAAAAAACTAGGCTTTCAGGCTTCTGAGGGCTCCTCCGGGGCAGGGGCGGTTTTGAGAAATCGTTTCTCCTCTGCGCCCTCTGGGGTGCAACCTTCTGAGGAGGGTCGCAGTGCTGCCAGTTCGGTTGTTCCCTGCCGGTTCGCCGTTCAGGGCACCGTAGTGACTGTTCAATCAAATCCAGAGGCCAGTCTTGAGAGACTGGTTCCCCTAGTAGAATTTCTGACAGCGTTGAAACTACTGCCACATATTTCTCAGTGGGTCCTCCACACTATACGAAAGGGTTCAGAATTCGGTTCTTGTCCGCCCAGATTTCTAGGGGTCCGCCCGACTGTGGTGCACCCTGAGCAGGCTTTGGTTATGGAGCAGTAAGTACTGACACTTCTGCAAAAGGAGCTGTAGAAGGGGTTCCTCCTCCCGGCAATCTTAAGTTCAAAGTATGTTTACGCTAAATATGATTGTGTCACAGACTCAGTCCGAGGACTGGTTTGTCACAATAGACTTAAAGGACGCTTACTTATCTATCCATCCTCATCACAGGAGGTTCCTGAGGTTTGCTTTCAGGGGCGAAGCATACCAGTATCGGGTTCTTCCATTCGGCCAAAGTTATCACCCCGCACCTCTACAATATGCGTGGATACAGCTCTGGCTCCTCTGAGATTCCAGGGCATTCGCGTATTAAATTATATCGACGATTGGTTGATTTTAGCTCAGTCCGAGCTTTTGGCAGTTCAACATCGAGGTGTCGTTCTGTACCACATAAGGAGGTTGGGGTGGCGTATATCAGAACAATTATTTGTCTGCTTCGGGTAACCTAAGATAGGTTGCCCTGCATCTAAACAGATAATGAGCAAGTGGGTAGTTGAGGCTATCTCACTTGCTTATGAAGCGGCCAGACAGCCTTCACCTATGGCTGTTCAGGCCCATTCTTCAAGGAGTATGGCTGCCTCTAGGCTTTAATTTCGGGTGTTTCGCTTCAGGATATTTGTAATGCGGCAGGCTGGTCCTCACCACATACATTTGTCAGATTTTATGACCTACACCTCTCCACTCCTGGGGCTAGGTTGCTTGCTTCTAGTGTGCGCAAGGACTTCACACAGAACGGGAATTTGTCTTTATGGTGTAGTGGGTATGGGGTTCCCACCGCGTCTTAACGCAGCTCGAGTTCCATTGAAAGGGAACGTCTCAGGTTACGTATGTAACCCTGGTTCCCTGAGAGGGAACGAGACGCTGCATTTATCTGCCATACTTCCTGCATGCCCTGATCGACTTGCTTCAGGCCTTTCAGAAGCTGTCGCGGTCTGATTTCAGGGTTGCTTTATAGTGTCCTGGTCGATGACGTCACCCGCCTTTGACGTCTCGCTCTTCCATTGGACTGATTATACACGTGCTTCACGACGCAATCACGCAGAGCGTTCGCACCGAGTCTTAACGCAGCGTCTCGTTCCCTTGAAAGGGAATCAGGGTTACATACGTAACCTGAGACGTTTTACATAACCGTCAGAATTAACGATCCGTTTTTTGCAAACTGTACCTTTAAGACAGTTTTGTATATCATGTACTGTATTGTCTCTCTGTTATGATTGGCATAGTTCACGGTGTCATTCATCAGGGTAGGCCAAGTTGATGAAACCAAATAGGCACAGAGGGAAGAAGCTTTGTGTTGTGAATATCCTGTGTTGTGAATCCTGTTTTCTCTGATATGTTCCCGTATTTCTTATGAATATAAAAAGTTCAAAAGAACAGCATTTTCTTAAACAGAAATCTTTTTAAAATATCTTTACTTTAATGCATCATTGCTGAATAAAAGTGTTTTAAAAAATATATATCTTACACTGACCCCAAACTTTTGAACAGTAGTGTAGCAGTCCAATTTGTGAACGAATCATTCAGACTCCATTTGAAAACTGGATCAACTGATTCATTAAGAAGTTCTGACTCAAAATAAATTATTCATTCATGAATTGGACTTCTCTCATGAACGTACCAAAAAGATCAGATTTCTGTGATTTTCAAGAATAATTACTTAATTTCAGTTTCTCTCAAAGGAGGATTTGGAATATAGTGAACAAGACCAATATGAACTACTTTAATGATTCATTTATGGTGATTTTTTCCCTCCTTGATAATAATAATTTTGTGTTTGAAGAAAGCAAGGCATTCAGGTTTTGGAGCACCATTTGCACGAGTAAACAGTGAATTTTAAAGTGATAATTTAGGGGATAGTTCAACCAAAAATGAACATTCTGTCATTATTTACTAACCCTTATGTTGTTCCCTGTATGACTTTATTTATTCTGTGAAACATAAAAGAAGATTTTCTGAGAAAAGTCCACACAATGAAAGTCAACGGTCACCAAAACGGTTTGGTAACCAACATTCAAAAGCATCTTCTATGTTCTGGAGATTTGGAACGACATGATGGTGAGAAAAATAATGAGTTTCTCCAAGTTAGAATTTACCTAGACTAGAGTAACCTGAAAAGGAACGGGGCACCCGAGGGCTACACATTGGTCAAGCTCAAAGGGTCAGGGACCCTGTTATGAAAGTAAAGAAGTCATTAATAATTAATGAAACCAGACCCTGGCACCATAGGCCATGACTAAACTGCCTGTTGGAGCACAGAGAACAGGCGGTTAATGATTAACACCGTGCTCACTCAAGCTCTTCTCAAGTTACACTGTATGGTGAGGGCACCCTGACAAAAACACTAAAAACACACCCATGAAAAATCAGACAGGCATAAAAACGGACACTCCATACTGTGCCAGAAAAGTTCTCACTCTTTCTCTGGCGATGTGAGTAAGACGCATGAGTCAGTGGGATACTGCGGTTGCAGCTTCATTTTGAGGGCATGTCTCAAAGGACTGCTTTGAAGATGCAGAGAACAATACAGGTAGACGATAAATCAGGCCGAACGAGTGCTGGGCCCTGCTCTCATTACAGGCAGCGCGGGCTGGCTCAGAGGCACAGAATCGGTATACAGGTGTAAAAGCCAGCAAAGATGAGGGGGGATTACAGGCCAGGTTAAACCATCCCCTCAAGGCAAAGGACTTCTCGGGACCTCTATTGAGGATGCAACAGAAAAAGAGAAAGTGAGACACATGTAGCATGAAGCAACCAGGGAAATCATCAAACTGTGCACAAGATGCCTTTGATGTGCAAGTTTGCTTTGCCAGGTTATATAAGCCCACCGCAATCCATCATAACGCCCGAGCTGCCACGTATTTCAATAGGACTTGCGTAAGCATTCGTAAGTAAGCACCGTGGTTTGGCATTGAGTCGGGGGGCTCTATGAAGCCTGACCTATCACCAGCTGAGCACACCCCTGAGAGTCAATGCTTGTGTTAGAGGGAGAGAAAAAAGAACGTTTGTGAGGTTATTTTCATAGCAAATAAACCTCACGTTTTGCTTTGTTTTTGAAAAGGAAGACATTCCACCGCTTAGCTCACGGTACTGCAAGGATCAAGGGTAGAAATTGAAAAACCTGGGCAGTGTTTTGACAAGCTTTGTTTGCTCTGATCCCGAGGCTCCTCCACCAACCGGGTATCTTGCAGGGTTTTCGAAGATTTGCTCTCATCATTTCTCACTTCACTTATTAAAGGGAATATTCGGGGTTCAATACAAGTTCAATTTAATCAACTGCATTTGTGGCAAAATGCTTGAAGAGTGCTGCAGGGATGACATATTTTTGTAGTCCCACCCAAAAGATTGGTTGATTCTACAAAAAGGATTTTGACCGGGGTGGGTATAAATAAGTCTGACTTCTTCCCACTCCGTTTCGAGCAATTGACTGATTTATGTTGTTAATAATTAAATGCTTCTTATTGCCTTTTGTTATATGTCACTATATTGCTCGAAATAAAATAAATTCATCATCATTTCCATTGGCTTTTGGATCACTAGAGAAAATAAGCTCTGTGACCAACAAAAGTTTATGCTTCTCACACATTCTGTTCATCAAGATATTCACATCAAGTAAAAAGCTAAAGTTACACTATACTGCATGACTTTAATGTCACCATCTCATTCAATCTTTACTTTTAAGTTTGAGTTAGAATAGTTTGAAGGAGTGTGATTATGAACACAACAAGGCAGTAAAATCAGACTAGTGAGTAAAATAGTTTTCCTGTTTGGTGAGATGACATTTAACTACTGTAGTCCCATTTAGCAACTGATAATAGTCATGACTATGGTATAATAACTGATAACTGTTTCAGGCATTTAACCAATAGCCCATTTAAAAACACACACTGACTTTGGGACATTGGAACATAAAGTGCAAAAATGGGTGCATTTCAGGGTTTTAGGACTCATTACTGCAGTACTCCTTAAGGATTAGAACAAATGAAGTTTTATTAACTAAGTTCGGGAGGAGCACGTTCAGATAATTAACACGAGTGGACAGCAATCAGCAATCAATGATAAGAGGGTACATATAGACTCAGCAGTCTTACCTCGATCCATTTACAGTTTTGCAGCATCCCCCCTCCACCCCTTATCCACACTCCTAGCTCTCCACACTCCTAGTTCTAAAAAATCACTTGCATACGGGGGGAGTACTCTGGGTTCGGGCTGAATTCCGAGCTCAGAGCCCTCCCTCCGGACAGCACGCCAAATACGCATTAAACCTTACTCCCTCAGAATTATATGTAAGTGTGAACTCGTGAAAAAAATATTGTAACTTGCCATAGTTTTCTTTAAAAACTGCAAAAATAGGTGTCACGGTAAGGCACTTACAATAAGGAGTAAATGGAGCCAAATTTTAGAAGATTTAAAAGCAATGTTGTGAAGCTTTTCATTTTTATGAATTCTCCCATTAAAACTTTTTTTTAAATCAACATTTTAGTAATTTCAGGATTCATCACATTGCAACAAAGCTGTAAAATTGGATATTACACAGAGAAGGTTAGCAAGCGGTTTTATCACACTAAAATCATGTTACTTTGCAAACTGTTTACATCATGTGGCTATACTACTGAAACAGTGAGTATTTTAATGATTACACAATTGCCCCATTCATTTCCATTGTAAGCTTTTGTCCCTTTTGTGAGGGAAAAATCTAAATAAATTGTCAACATTATGTACTGTAAATGGAAGTTAACTCATATTGAACCAGGAATATTACTTCATATACGATAATTTTGAGTATTATTTCAAAAAATATCCTGCGTAGCTCCTCTTTGACACATTAAGCAGCTCTCATTGTCTGCGGCACAATGCTGCAGTGATAGGGTTACTATGCCCCACCTTTGGTGTTTTATAGCTTTGTGGCCTTTGGCGTCACCTCCAAAAAGCTTGATATGAGTGAAAGGAGATCTGTACAGCCAAATGTCACCTTCCAAACCTTTCTGTTAACCTTCGGGCCCCGGTGCAGTTGTGATCACGTACAGCGTACATGAAGATTTCTGGAACGACATTGCTCCACACTGCCACCCTTCAGCTGCTTCTTGACAAAAATAATGTGACTTTTGACCTCACAGAATTTTCAGTAATGTTGTAAATGTTTATATGCATGTGTGTATGATTTGGTGTGCACCACCTTTGCATTTATACGGCACGTCGCAAAGCAACTCGATTCTTGTGTTTATGCGCCTTTCTTGGATTACTAGGTCGTGAAGGTCAGTAGTCTGGGGAGAATTAGAGAAGCTGACAATAATGTGGGATTAGAGGCTGGCAGTCACCAAACAGTCCTGGTGCCTGACTGCTGGTGTGTAAATACCTGGATGTCTCGAAGAACACTTGAAGAGCCAATTGTAGAGCTCCACAATATAACGAAATAAAGCTGATATCACGATATGGCTAAATGGGATGATCAAATCGTGAAGGCTGCGATTTCATTAAATAAATATATGCGCTGTCAGTTTCAGATTAAAGATTGCTCATTCACAAGCAAGCTCATGATATATTGTTATCTCAGAGCAGCTTAGTTCATTTACTTGTCATGAGCTGCATGCGTGTAAATCTGCCGTGCTTCACTCTGACACCGTCAGTGCATATCTTGAATTTAATTTGTGATTTAAATGTCTCATTAAGCAATATTACGATAAAAAAGCTTGATAGTTTAATGTTTGAAAATGAAGAAATTAAGATGTAAATTTTAGTATTGTAATTTTACAGTTGTACTTTTTTAATTAAATAGGCCTACTTAACGTTTTATTTTACAGTACATTATTATTGTAATATTTCTTATTTTGTTAAAAACATTTTATTTGATAAATCACAATTATAATCATAAACAAATTCACCCCAATCATCCTAGAATGATACATTCTTTCCAAATATAGCTTATTTTATGACTTTATTTTAATATCACAATATATTCCACAGAAAAATAATATCTCAAATGTGATTTATTCAGCTCTAGTCTACTGGAGACTGTCAAAGTCACACCTTGCTTTTTAACAGCTGCTGTCTGGGAAAGATGCTGTTGACTCCTAATCATTCTTGTTTTCAGTTTTTTTCTCATGTTTCTTTGCCTCACATTCCTCTTTCCGGCCTTATCTTGTCTTGTTACTCAATTTTCACTTCTCTCACTCTTTACCTCTCAACTTGCTCTCCCAATCCAGCAATCAAGTGATCTGTCAGCAGGGGACTTTGTTCCTCACTCAGGTTTCCAACTGGGAAACAAAATACAGCCCGGTACAACCGCTTGTATGTTTTCTAAAAAATGAATCCGTTTATTCAACTGCTCATGGTTAAATCCCTGCTCATCTAGAGATTTTGAACTTGTTGCTGCATGCTACAAGACGATTCGCTCAAAGAGCACCATGATTAATACGCCTGGACCAAAAAAGTGAGACAAAATATTGAATCATTAATCAAACTGAAATAGAGAATAATGAAAGAGATTTGATAAAACAACAAGATGAAATACTTGATTATTTTTCATCATTCCTTTGCAGTTAATGAGCCATAAAACACATACTGGGCGAACGCTACACATTTTACAGTAGCAAAAATAGCGACAGGCTAAACATAAGCGAGAGAAAGACATCATTCTATTGACATACAGTGAAACATTATGGACGTGCTTATGAACCATGCTCATCCATTCAATTAGATAAACAGACATAAGCAAAGGGGGGATAATTTAGTGTGGAGTCCACTCCAGAGGCCTGGAGGCCTGTGATTATTTACTCGTCCAGCATGGATCTCTTCAAAGCATTAGCGGAAACGCCAATTCATTAAAGTAGACAAGATGAGCAAGCTCAAAGCATTGCTCTCTGCCACAGTCCACAAGCATGCTGGAGTAAAAACCTACCCCCTTATGCAAGGAGCATGGATCTGATAAAAGAGTAAAAAGCACTGCTTTAAAACCATGAAGCGTTGAGACTCTTTAAAAAGATCAAATCCAGTCCTTTATGGAAGAGGCAGAGCATTCAAATGCCTGGTTTGCAGTTGGCCATAATAATCAATTCCAATCTTGACTGTAAAGACTTGGCAGGGCTGCTTTTCTGTGATGATCTTACCCTTTTTTCACGTCAGAGGGAGCAAAACGTGCCTCTGACAGGACAGATTAGACACAAGAGTTTTATTTTGGGAGCTGTTTAAAGAGTTTCGCAGATTCTCTGTTCCTAATTTCAGCTCGTTTATTTCCGTACATGACATTCTGCCGAGAACTTTGCTCCGAAGAAATTCCCTTAAAGTCATAAAAAGCTGAGAATGAACATGTGTTAAGCCTAACGTGTAAACATTATTTGAAGAGCGCTTGCATGACTTCATTTAAACTGTCGAATGAAGATAAAATATATACCAAGCACAATGTTCTCTCACCATTCCTGATTGTTAACACACACTCTCCGTGATTGGCATGGTCTTGTGGCTATCAGAGCAGAAACTAAAGTTGCTGCTCTATGTATGTTTTTCTGTCATCTCCGGTCACAATCAGATCATACAGTATTTAAGTTGCGTGAGCTTATTTCATCCATTAGTTCGAAAGATCTGAAAAAGCCCATACATTTACCCACCTATAGACCCCTCCCCCTTGAAGAAATCAGGACAGAAGTAGACAAAAGAGACGAATTAAAACAGCAGGTGAAAACGGGAATGTGTCTCCCTCATCTACTTGTGATCCAACTAACCAAAATGCATCTTAATACCAGTTATAAACAGAGCCATATTGTCTTGGAAGACATTAACACACAGTTCAGGTTGGCATGAGCCGTCCTTCCTAGTTGACATTAAAAGGCAGATATGATGAAATCCTTATGTCAATTTTGGCCTTTGCAAAAACACACTACACGTTCTAGGCAAAGATCAAGGTCTTTACTCTCAAAATGCCCTCTTTCTGCCAGAAAAAAACAACTGATATGTGATAAAGAGTATGAGCATGCAGCAAATTCTGTCGTTTGTAGTCATATTTCTCAGCACTATGATTCAAATCGAGCAGGTGGCATCCTTTTTATGACACACGATTTCAGTGCCAGTCAGCTATTATACTAAATGTGCAACAAATGGAAAACAAACAATTGAGCATGACCGCATGGCAGAACAATGCATCATTGTGCTATCTTTTGGTAAACCACTGGAAGTTGCATGTCTATTATTGCCTTTTTTGTCCAGATACTGTACAAATCCCCTGATAAATCCCCTACAGGTATTATGGTCAGACTAACACGTTAATAAAACACATCTGTTGGAGGTAGAATGGGGAACTGATCCATCTCTGGCCACATGAAGGGGAGATTGATTTGTTGAATACAATATTCAAAGGTGATAACTCTTTGTCCTCTTATTTAGCTATATGCAGTCTTTGAATATTGCATAAGTAAAATAGTTTCCTTAAGTCTCTCTTATGACATGCTCACCAAAAATGTACTCGTAGACTAGGAGAACGAAGGATTTTCATGAAATTTGGTTCCATTAACGGATCTCAAACGGCTATTTTTAGTGACTGAAAAACAGTGTAGCCTTATTCCTGAATATAAGACTCTTATAAGCCAGTTCTTTTTAGTTAATCAAAAGATACAGCATAGCCACTTTAGTCCAATTCTCAAATATATAATTCTAAGAAGTCGTTATTATTATTATTGTTATAATTTCTTGTGTGATTCATAAACATACAGAACGGTGGGACCAGTGTAGTCTGATTCTCGAAAGAATGAGTCTTGTGAGCCAGATCTTTTCAGTGAATCAAAATACTTTCAGTACGAATAAGTCGGAGCAGTTACTTAATCTGAATCACTACTGAATGATTGTTCATATTACAATGTGCAGTAAAAGCACTTGTTGCAATCATTGGTATTTTATGATTTTATTTATTGAATTAAAATTACTATTTGCTTTTGTATCTCATATGTAGTTAGTCAAAGCACTGAATTTACAGTTTGCTGCACCTGAAACACATGAAAACTGTTATATTTATGATTTGCTGAAATCTGAAACGATCTGTTGACGACAGACTGCTGCAATAAGCATTGCATTTCTTCTTTTTTTTTCTCTCCAAAAAATGTTAATGAGCCCATTAAGGAACAGAAATCATCAAGAAGAATCTGAGTCAGAACCAGAATCATGAAATTCCTTTTGATTCCCATAAATACTCACACTGCTTCGAACCCTGCATGACTGGCACCTCAAGTCCACTCCATTAGCTGATCAAACATTGGGTGTCATGCCCCACAAAACTCACAAGTCAGGTATCAGGTAAAAGCTTGCTCTCTTTTCACACGATCACACAGGCCGTGTCTTCTGAGGGATAAGCTTGGGAGTATCTGACTGACGTGCTGAAGGGACAGCCGCAGATAAGCTCTTATTTGTGGTGCATTGTTAAGTTCTCATCAGGTGATAAAGTAGTATAGTTCCTGGCCAATTCAATCCCGATCCATTACTTAAGCACACATTCATTCAAGCCGGCATCCTATGGAACCATTGTGCCGGCATTAGCACCAGGGCAGCTCAGCCTAATGGCTCTTTTGACCTAGTGGGGGAGGTTGAGTCCTAGCATACCCCGAAAAGTTTATTTGTGGTCCCTGCTGTGTAAGCCAAAACAATTAGTAGAGGTCTTTGAACTGAACCAAACAATTAGTCTGGATCGGTCAACTCCAGTCGTTTAGTGGTGAGGGCTGATTGAATATCCAACCTGACCGGGCTCATTAAATGCTTCAGCGGGTATTTGATTTACATCTGGTCAGGATGTCTTTAACCTTACATGGAGGTTTCAAAATTGAGCTCTTTGATGAAGCCTTGTGCTCACAGACCCGGAGAGCAAGAAATTACTGGAGGGAGTAAAAAAAAAAAAAGAGGAAGAGAAGATATAGTGGATGCAACATGCCTCTGGGGCACTGACTCACCAAAGCAATCTTTCCCTTCACCTAACACTTACACATGTTTCTGAATTATGCCCAGAAGAGCACCAACAAATATTTCAAGTTAAATACATGGACCAGTCATCACAACAACGAAGGAGGAAGCTCTGGTGCAGTAAACCTGGTGTAAACAGTGTAGCAACAGCCAATCGTGTGTTTGTTTTTATGTAAAGTTCCTCCTAAAGGACAGATTGTGAGCGCAAGCGTTTATCAGTTGTATGCTTAACTGCTTTATGGGAGTATTTAAGACACACATATGCGGCAAGAGCGGGAAAACAGTCCAAGGACAGGAATAAAAAAACAACACCACACATACACACACATACATATATGCACATACATACACACACACACACATATATATATATACACACTCGCACGTGACAGCAATGATCGATCATGAAAACTGATTGGTTATTGCAGCATTTTGGGTGGTACCTGAGGTCTGATTGGTAAGTGTTAGGACAGCATGCAGTCCAGAGGGAATGTATTTGAAAGTGCGCAGTGATGCCTGGAATCACTTTGATCATGAAAATACAGTTAAGTGCAAGATGTGCAGAGCCAATCTGCCATATACATAACACTATAATGAGAACACTATTGTAATAGAATGTTGTAAATTCTTTGTGCTTTAGCGTTGTTGTCACGGGAAGAACGGGAGTTGCACATTCAGACAAGCACGGTCAAGTTCACTTCTGCATTTGTGTCCTTTTGTGCAGATCTAAGTTATAATATTTTTTGTTGTTGTATATATCTGATTAATCTCATATAGAAAATATGATGTTTATTAAAGGATTAGTTCACTTTAAAAAAAACTTTTGCTGATAATTTACACACTCACCCCCATGTCATCCAAGATGTCCATGTCTTTCTTTCTTCAGTCAAAAAGAAATTAAGGTTTTTGATGAAAACATTCCAGGATTTTTTTTCCATAAAATGGACTTCAATGGGACCCAAACGGGGTCAGTCATTTAAAAAATAAATTAAAAAGTTAAAAGTTTTATAAGCACAAACGCTCGCCTTGCTCTGTTCATCTTGGATGACATGGGGGTGAGTAAATTATCAGCAAAAGTTTTTTAAAAGTGAACTAATCCTTTAACCTGTTAGCGCTTTAGTTTACCAGTGTCATTCACTCTTTAGCATTGCCAATGCCAGCATTAAGCAATGCCAGCATTATTGATCATGATTGGGTTATATTCCTTCCTTTTAGATGTTTCTTTTTCAAAAACATTGATACTATTAATAATCCAGCAGAGTTCTTTTTTTTCTCTTAATTTTTTTTCAATAATAGGCCCACTAGGCTCACTATTGGCCAACGCTGGTCATGTGTGTGATGCGTGTGACGTACAACACAGAAGCTTTGCGCAGTTCCACTACGTGAAATCTCAAGGCCCACAGGGAAGGAAATGAGTAGTTGAATAAAGTCGTTATTTTTGTACGTTTTTTGCGCACAAAAAGTATTCTCGTCGCTTGATAAACTTAAGATTGAGCCACTGTAGTCACTCGGGACTATTTTAACGAGGTCTTTCATAACTTTTGGGCCGGCCAGTTTCGATCCCTTAAGAAGCCTATGGAGGAGTGATCCAGCTCTCAGATTTAATCAAAAATATCTTAATTTGTGTTCCGAAGATGAACGAAAGTCTAACTGGGTTGGAACAACATGAGGGTGAGTAATTACTGACAGAATTTTCATTTTTGGGTGAACTATCCCTTTAAAAAAAAGCCCCTGTTGAGCAGCAAACAGGTATTTGAAGCTGCTGGTGAAATCTCTAATATATACATTATATAATAGAATCCTATTAAAAAAAATATGCAATTAAAAAGCAATTTTCTATTTTAATATCTATTTTTCTTCTATTTCCAGCAGCCATTACTCCAGTTTTCAGCGCTACTTAAAAAAATCAATCTAATTTTTGATTTGCTGCTCAAGAAACATTTCTTATTATTATAAATGTTGAAAACAGTTGTGCTGCTTAATATTTTTTTGTGGAAACTCTGATACATTTTTTTCAGGATTCTTTGAAGAATAGAAAGTTCAATATAGATAAGAATAACATTTATTTAAAATAGAAATTGTGACATTTTAAATGACATTTTATTTGCTCAATTTAATGCATCCTTGGTGAATAAAGTAGTATAAATTTCTTTCAATAAACAAATCTTACCAACCCCAAACTTTTGAATGGTAGTGCATATAAATTTAAAGAAGACTTTTAGGACACTGAAAACTTAACACAGCAAAAATAAGGACATGAAAAGTCAGGATACATCCCCACAGGTGCTCTCATCCCCAGATGTAGATGAGATGAGCAGTTTGCACCTGGATGCCAGCTGTCCGGTCTCCTCTAACTAACATTATAGTCTAAAGTCACGCAGGTTTCCCACCAGGGCAAGGCTGCCAACATGAGCTCACTGCAGGGGCTTGACATTTTGAGAAAACACACAGCTGCACACTTCCACCTGCCCCTTGGTCAGAGCTGTTGGTCTGTGACGTGTACGTGCCTGCGTTTATGTGCTTTTGCCAGAAATGATTCAGGGTGACTTAATTCCCCAGTACAAACCTCAACTCCCCCCCATAGACTACATTTCTTACACATGTATGCATACTCATAGAAACGCAACCATGCAGGTAGCTTTCGCAGCTTCTCCAAGCAGAGACAGGATACAACAAGTACCATGTCTTTCAGCATGATTTTGCACCTCCCAGAGCTGAAGCCATGGCCTATAAATTCTCCAGGTTTTGCCGCTTTTGCGCAAACACATCTGGGAATAAGCAGGCAGCAGCACGTATGCTTTTTATAAGTGCTAAGTACAGAGCATTAGCGTGTCACCCTGTCCTTACATGACCAAAACACACTATAATACAAAAGATTGAGCGAGGTACAAAGAGCTAAAAGTATCTGATTTACATTGATATGGGCTTATTCACAGTCAAAAAGATGTGGGAAAATGTGTACAAAGTAAGTTAAAAATCAATGCACTGCCTTTTCGCTTTTCTTTACACTTTTAGACTTGCCATCTCAAAGCATGTTCATTTAGCCACAATGGCCGTAATAATTAAAATGGCTGTCGATCAAAACTCCCTCTTTAGGAATTATATTACAGGCGGCAATCAATCAAGCTTCAGATTCAATTTTAAAGTAATCAGCATTTGCCAGTTGTTCCCCTGATCAATTGTAATCTAATGATAATTTTGACCTTAAATGTGGCTGTTTGTTATTGCCGGTCTCAAGTGTCCCCCTCCCCTCTGCTCTTTCAAGACGGGGGGCGCTGGGTTTGTTGGGGTGGTTCCAACTCAGATACATCCATTATTCCAAACAATAAGGACTATATTTCTGTCTGTTTTATTAACGAATATTGCTGAGCTAGAGCAGACTGGTCGATCGATAATTTTAAGAGCTTGGGTGAAGTCAGAAAGCTGTGGTGTCTTTCTCTCGAAGGGTAAGAGTCTATTACGGACTTTGGTGATTTATCTGATATGATATTCATATAACTTTGGCTCCACATTAACAAATAAAACAGGAAAGGAAGGCTAAATTCAATCAAAACTGAAGCACAGTGTCAGATGCCCACTGTTTCCAAATAAAGGCTGGAGATGTTGGAGCCCAGTTTGTGAAGTCGGTTGTCTAAGAGCAAAAACAAGATATTGAGATCAATTTATCATGCCTATATGCAATGTAATGGCTTTATGACACCGCGTCAATTGCCCCTTTATGGGATGATAAGACAGACTCTGCATAACATATGCTACCGGTACCATAATTCTCAACGATGGGACTATGATTTGCCATCGGCCTTAACACACTCAGACACACACACCCAAAACAAACAAATGCACTTGCACACATTCATACACTTAAGGACAAAAACTGTATTGGAAACAGACGCACATCCCTTTCAAACTGTAAGTAAACACTTCTTCTAAGACGCCTAGGGAAATGTCTTCCAACTGCTATTGCCATTTAAGCTATTGTACATCCGCATAATGAAAACTGATCGAACCGCAGCTGACTTTGAGCAGATGTTTGGATCAAGGGTCCACAGAATGAAAATATTTAAAAATGTCTTAAGTGCTTCAGTCTGCAGATCTTCTGCTGTAATAAATGACTGAGTGCACTTTGTGAGCTTGGCCAGATAAAGTTCAAGGCACTGAAGCAACTACACCAGACTTGAGATCTGTGTGACTTTGGGCCGAGGCCAGTCACTCCGGTTTGGCCCATATGAACTGCTAAAGCGACCAGTACAAACACTGTTAGAGGCAGTTGAAGAACACCTGCTGGGTAGTGATCTGGGCTTCCCCGCTGTATGGACTCTGATAAGACAACACACAAGCAAATACAAAAGTGCAGAGAACGGACAGCATGAGTAATGGTTGTTATTGTTAAACAAGCCTGATTCACATGGAGCTCAAACAAAGCTAGTTTTCAGATTATTCGCAATTTTCATTTGAATCTACACCACCGGGTTTATAACTGCTCACACACTGTCATATTAAGAGTTTTACACAATAAATATTTAAAATTCACCTTAGTCCACAGTGAACAGAGAAAATTGTGTTGATTGTTATGTTAAATAAGTAGCATAGTCGAACTGCACATGCCCTGTTGATCTTTTTTAAAATCAATGTACTAAATCATTTTCTTTTTTAAATATAATGCACCATTTAAAAGCACTCTCCTTGAAGTTACATTAGTTTGTATTTATTTGCTTTAGCTTACAGAGAATTCCTTTCATATGGAGCTAAATGAATGTGAATCAGAATCAAATTTGAATTGGGAGCTTGCAAATCAGAATCAAATCTGTAAATCTGTACTGATACCCAGCCTTTTCCATTCACCTTCTGTGCCCTGCTGTCCACTGTCCAGATTTAGTAGCATCTAGCTATGTTTGTAGGCTTTATCTTTACATATTCAAAACATTAACCACTGTGTATTACTATGCAGATCAGAGCGATGTATGACTATGTTTTGTAATGAACTCTGGGAAGTAATAGCCCTGCATTATCGACAGGCCCTCAGGGAGTCGTCAGCAGTTAAATTTGTGTCATTTATTGATCTGCATGATTTACTGATTGATTCAACAAATGGTGATGGATAAGTAAAAAAGACGAGGAGGGTCAGTGATTTATGATGGCCCGAGGATAAAGACAAGCAATTGGGCTGACAAGAAGTCAGATTTGCTCTCGGCTGGGCAATGTCAGCTAAAATTGACTGGAGAAAATGCATGATTTGGTTGAAACCTCTTACCTGGTTGAAGGTTTTCTCCTCCGACCCTGGGAAGTGATGAAGCTTCCTCGTGTGTCCCTTCTGAATGAAATCCCTGAAGAAGTTATTGATGTCCGAAATGGAGATAACGCAAACGGCAGAGCTGGTGGTGGGCTCCGGTGAGTCAGGTTTGCTGCGGGCAAAGGCAGCAAACAACACGTCCTCTCCTTCTTTCAGGCCCATCTCCTGCTGAAAGTCATAGCCGACTTTGGCCACATGCGCAGCCTGGAGAACATTGAAAACCACCTGGGCTGAGCGCTTCTTTCTCCTTCGCTCAGAGTAAATGCACTCAAAGGGCATTTCTACGTAGCGCAAGATCTCAGGATCCGAAGAGCACATGCGTACGATCCTTGTGTGGAAGGCATTTGAGCTGCCACCTTCTCGTTGGACGGTGAGAAAATAAGCATATGGACCACTCTGGAAGGAGTAGACGTAGCGTAGCGGGTAGTTTCCACGCAGACCTGGGGCCAAGTCCATGTAGGATTGCTCGGAAAAGAACTCAAAGCCATCTTGAGTCTCTCGCATCTTCCTAACGGAGATGGTGTGGTGGAGACGAGGGTTGGTAATATCAAGAGGCTCAGAGTTGGCGACGAAGAACCTCACGACACCGCTGCTCATCACGTTGAGGATCTGCGTGCCAGAGGGTCCTGCTAGGCAGTCTGGACAACCGTGGCTGCTACCTTTGTTTTTCTCAGAATACATGCAAGTTACTTCCGTATCCAGGGGTCCATCCTCTAACACGTAGCGGGTGCAGACGCCGTTCCCTACCGAACCACAGCTGAAGAGCTCAAGGTCGTAGAACGTTTCAATCACCAGGGCCATATTGGTGTTGTTCGTGTTGGGGGGCTTAGCTTCACAAACAAAGCATGGTTTTGGCACCGAGCAGTCCGGACCCTCGTAGACCGGTCCGGTATTATACTCATGTCTCTTCTTGAGGTCTTTTGACAGAGCGTAAAGCTTGTTGATGGCACCTACGTACACAGTTTCATTGAATTCCAAAAGCTTCTGGATGGGAGTGTCAGACACAAAGTGAGGAAGGTCATAGGTCACAGAGAAATCTAGTTTGGAGCTTTCTATTGGTTCCTCACATTGACTATTCAAGCCCCACCACAGCGTTTGAAGGATAATGAGGATGCAAGTGGTTTCAGAATAGTGAATTCTCATCTTTGTTCTTCTGCAGAGTAAAAAAGTCAACATTTATTTAGCATATATTAACCATGTAACGCCTGACATATGAAATAACAGTCATAAAAATCTAAGAATTTAGAAATTCTAAGAAAAAAAATTGTTTTGTTTCATAATATGTAGAATATGGAGCTTCTGATATATTGTTCTGATATCTTGTAATGTAAATCAACGAGATCTTTACTACTTAAGATGCATTACAAAATCTGTTGTCACTCTATATCTCCCAATAATATGACTTATTACGATAGGGGTGGTGCTTAGTTTTATGACCAAAACTCAGTAGTTTTTAGTAGTTATTATCAATCAAAGGGCAGAAGGCATTTTTTAATCAAGTTTTGATCATGTTGATAATTTAGAGGTCACATATCAAAATAAGATGTAGGATTTATAGGGTTAAAACAAATAGCATTTTTGTGAGAATTCTGATTTTATATATAGAGGACATTAGCGCACAAAACACAAGGACACAAAAGCTTTATAAACTAAGCTACTCCGAACAAATGACACTTGTAAATCACAGCCACACGGACTGCAACAACAATGATATCACTAGTATCCTTGCATTGTAGAAGCCTCAATAATTCACCACTCACTGTGTATGACAAATCCATGGATAAGAGAAAGAGGGCAACTCTAAACGGTCCTTGTGCCTCTGACTTGGACAGCACTTTTGTGGCTGTGTACCAGAAGAGGCGAATCATCAAAGAGTCAGCCTGCACTGAGTGCACTGCGGTGACAAGTCTAACTTTAG
This sequence comes from Meda fulgida, assembly GCA_030578275.1. Lineage (NCBI taxonomy): Eukaryota > Metazoa > Chordata > Actinopteri > Cypriniformes > Leuciscidae > Meda > Meda fulgida. Next base: position 16,285,701 of record CM060640.1, read on the forward strand.
ACAGCGTTCTCAAGGGAGTGGTTGATAAACTCAATTAAGCCTGGTAGGCTGCGGACGCCGGAGAAGTGATTTATTGTTGGTGTACTTAAACGCTATTCCTCCAGGAGGTCGCTTTTAAGGCTGAGATGGAAAGAGCGGCAGAGATAGAGAGTATGGGATTCACCCCTACTGTTATGTAAGATATTGAAGTGTGCTGAGGAGCACTATAGGTCTCTGCAAGCTCCAAGTATAACAGTGTGAGAGACTGAAGAACTGTTGCACTTTCTGTCCTTTTAGAAATTTCAGTCAGTTTCTTACCGATTACCTACACAGCATCTCCTCTTTAAAAAAAAAAAACCCTGATAAAAAAAGCTTTTATATTGTCTTTTCATCTTCCTTAAACACATATCTAAACATAACCACTTCAAGTGCAGTAACAAAAATGCTTAGCTCAGATCATTATTTAATCATATTTGTTTTAAACACACTGGGACTTAAATAATGCAATTCCATGTTGTTCTTAAATTTTATTGTTTAGGCATACATATTAATATTGACCTAAAGATTAACATGGTGAGTTTTAAGATTTTAAGGCCAAGTCTTAAGTATCTGCAGACCAATATTTTTCTCAGAAATTTAACCCACTCACTTACTGTTCCACTCAAATGACTCTCAAATGTCTGTAACCCCAGAAAAAGAAAGATAAACGTGTTTAGAGATAAACAAGTCTAGATTTCCAATAATAACGTTACTAAACTGAACAAAAAAATAGACAAAAGCTTTAGTTTTCTTATCTGAGTTTCGAGAAAACGTAGGCTACATATTTATAATGACTCACACTGTCTAAATGCACACCTCCCAGACAATTCCATGAAACCCCTTCAACTAAAAATTTTAGCAAACTAAAAACAAGAGAAGTATTTTAGTGGCAACAACTACACCTCAATAACAACTTCCAAATGAATAACCTTCCGTGATACTCGTTGTCATAATCTAAACGTTCAGAAATAAACCAAACGCTCACTCACCTGTAAAATAAAAGACACCTGTCTGAGACAGAAAGGGAAAATAATCACATCTTTTAACGGTCCGGTTTGCTCTAGACGCGCGCGCTGTTTGTGGCGGATGCCAGCAGTCTCGAGATGGGATGCAGCGGTGAGTTTCTGCGCGCTTTCTGCTAAAAAGTTGCCTGCTCTTCCTCCTCCTCTCCGTAACACCGTAATCACTCACTCGGAGAATGTGTACTCGGGTGACTCACGCTCAGAATGGGTCAAATCAGTTTAAAGGGTTTGTTGTTGTATTCTGCGCAAACGCTGCGGGTCGTTACTCCAGGGTGCGCGAGCCATTGGATGGAAAGCGTCTCTCAGGTGAGCGCATTCAGATCACTGACAGTTACGTCACTGGCGGTGGAGTAACGGAGTCCGATGATTGGCTGCTGATATTTTACAATTAATAATAGTATTGGGTAAATTCCATAAACATGAAGTAAAGTGTTAATATTTGTAAGCATTTTAATGTTTTTTTTTAATGTTTGGATTTTATTTTTATTTTTCCTCTTTTTATTCTAATGTAGATAGGCTGTAGGATAGGCCTATAGTAAATCTTTAAAACCAGTAAAAATAAATAAACAAATAATTAAGATTAAGATATACTTTATACATATTGCACACCCCAATAGCCTACAATTTGCACAGATGACACATTCCACATAACCTAAACTGTACATAATGACTTAATGAACAATCCAACAACCCATGCATTCACCCCTAACATATTACATTACTCCAATAACATAATCATTGCATGGTGACATAGCCTACAAATTAGTATTGATAAGCTTTAGGCAAAAATTTGTGTTTATATCGGTTTAGCCTACATTTAAGAACTCTGAATCTTGTGCCAGAGGGTAAAAGCTCAAATTCTGGGTGAAGTATGTGGGTTGAGGTAATTAAACATCAAATTAAAATGTATTAGTGAAAACAAACGTATTTAGTTATTATTATTATTATTAAATATAATTTTCTGTTTTAATTTATTTCCTTTTTCATTTTAATGTTTCTTTTTATTTTAACCATAGTTTAATGAATAGGAGAACAAAGAAAAAGAACAAAAATAGGAAACTAATAATTTCACTTAAATTCCTAGATTTATTTATCTAACACTGCATTTGAAGCAAGGATAAAACACAATATGTTTAATTTTTAGTTAATTAAAATTAAAAAGTTGAGTTAATACAATGAAGGAGATTGGTTTAATCAACAGAAACTCAAAATATTATGTTATCTGAAGCACATATTAGCTAAGTTGATTTGACAAAAGAAAAAAGTGATAACAAATCATGATTTTCTTTATATATATATATTTTTTTTTTACAGTGTGGGTAATTTGGAGTTTGTATCTCATTAATCACTCTAATGACCAAACTGGTTATTTGCTAGTGTTATTATTACATTGTGTAGAATTAAATTAATATGCATCGATCTTCTATCAGTGACTAAGTGAGCTCAAAATATCAATACTTACATGCAAAGGCTCAATACTCTGCATTCAGAGGCTTTATAAAGTCTGTCTCGGAGCACTGACTATCGGAATGTTTATATATCATTTATTGTTGTTTGAAAAGTTTTGGTTAGGCAAGTATGCTGATTTATCACATTGCAAAACGCAAATGGGGGGAAGTTTATTACAGTGGTCAATTTTACACCGCCACCCAGTAACCACTAAAACCGAAGTGTGAAATTCTGGACCTATGACTTTCTCTTCAACTATGCATATCTTCATCCTCCACCTGCCATGGTATTACTGTTTTTAAGGGCCTCGTGACCATGACACATTTGACAAATATTTTGTGGTCTTTTTTGAAGCGAGGAGTCTTATCATAGTGTCATGGAAAAAAAAAACATATAGGCCTATATATTTTTTATTTGGCCAATGTGTCATTTTAACAACCGATTGTAATAGCCTGCGTACATGATGACCCATGTCACGGAACCGAGGTATTCAAGGTATCGTAACGCCACCTAGTGGTGACCTAGTCCTAGTGTTCCAGATTTATGAACTAATCAATAAAAGTTGTGAGCTGGTGTCTGACACAGAGTGAGTGGAGGGAGGACACCACAGATAATCTACAAAACTGATCCGTATAGATTTACTACCCACTCTAACTTAGTCTCAGGTTTTATTTATGACTTTAAGGTCAATAAAATCCAAGTTAGTGCTGACCTGGTCATTCTACTATACTGTAAAACGTCATTGACGACTGATCATTTAAACCTGCCACGGTTCATTTGGAAAAGGGCTTTTAAATGTTGCGTACATCAGCAGCATTAATTTAACTATCCTCTTGACATTAGTATATTGCATGTATTGCGAAGAATGACTGCTGACATGTAGGGATTGATCATTTTAATACAGGCTTAAAAAAATACATGTATGACTTTCAGAAAATAAAGATGCAATTTTATCAGTCTAACTTTAGATCTGAATTAAATGTATTTAAATCACAGAGGGAAATAAGACACAGTAGCTAGTGCAGAAAGTAATTTGGATTTATATTCCTCCGCCCTGGCCATCTCAAAACCATAATATAATGAGAAACGGATTTGACAGTGTTATTCCAGGAAAAAGTTTTAACAGGGTAAACAAACACAGAGCCGCATTTTAAAAACTTTACACTCAAGCCAGTTTTACAGCACTTAAGCTGATTGGTTCACCCAGCTGGCATTGTTTTCCTCTGGGTCACATGACCGCCCTCAACTTTATTTCTGATTTATTACATAATCATAATGATTTTAAAACCTGGTCTTTGATAGCAAACCCAACAGGCTTTATGATTTATTTAAATTGGATAATGTTGTTTTTCATTTTGTTGAATGGAATGAAGCTTCAGGGCTTCAGGCTCCTTGCAAAAAAAGAAGCACAATTTACAGTATACTTTTAAATAGGGTGCTTATTATCACAGAAATAATATACTTTAAAAGAAAGTGTAAACTCAATGTAATGTTTTTAAACACTTAATTGCATATTGTTTACAATTCAAAGAAAATGTGACTTTAGAGAACTTTTTGGCCAGTTTAGTTTGACCTTAGTAATCTTAATATGTAATTTCAGAATTATTTCTATTGTCTTTGAAATATGGTTACAGTGTACTGTCAAAGAAAATAATGTATTGATTACACCTTTGTAATGATAAAGTTGCAATTTAGTACATTTAAAATTAACTTTTCCTTTTTATTTAAATGTAACATAATTTTTTTTTATGTTAGTCGACACATCAAAATAAGTGTATGTTGTTAAAGTATGACTAAAGATTATTAAAACATGATTTAAAATGTATTTTAAAGTAAAACTTGACATTATTACAAAGTGCACTTTAAAATTGTGTTAAGAAAAATTGTGTTGAAAGTGTAGCCTACTCTCTTTAAGTACACCTAAGTTGCCTTTTATTTCATTAATATTATATGATCTGCAAATAGAGGTTTTTAAATATACTTTAAAGATTTGAAATACACTACAAGTGCACATTCAATACAATTAAGCACGCTGTTTTCCCTCAAAGAATACGAAGAACTTTCCTTCAATCACTCAACATGGTCGGCCATCATCCTTTATCCCAGGAGGGACACTCACACTCTTGATATACAGTTTTACACACGGTTGAGGTCCGGTAAGAAGATGTCACTAAAATCTATCCTTTGTTCACTAAGTAGGTGATTGTCCTGAACACCTTTGCAAAACAACCCAGTTCCACCTTCAGATTCAGTAAACACAGTAATCTCAAAAAGACAACATGGACAAAAACACTATGAAACACCTGAAATTTGGACAAAAACAGGTCATTTCCCGGATTCATGTTTTAGTTTACTTTTAGCTACTCTTTTTGCTTCTATGGTGACAATTATTCAAACAATGACAGTGGAAAATGAAAACCTGGTGGTGGTGTGCATGGCTGGCTGCTCAGAAAATACCATCTGTTCTGTGTCTGATCAAACAGCTGAGATTTGATTTACCTTGACTTTGTTTGTACTCTCCATGTAAAAGAAATAGGCCTACCGAAGATCTATGACTCAGTGCAGTTTTGGCTATTCATAACAGTATTCTGACGATAACAACATCTGAAAGAAACAGGTGTTGTGATGCCCACGGGGCTAGGGAAAAATGAACTGTCTCCTATAAGTCTTGGTCAGAAGTTTTCCTGGGCAATAAAAGTACATAGCAGCCTATAAATGAGCTAGATTAAACACATGTAATGCATCCTGAATCAATTCAATGACTCCTCCACATGAATACAATGAATAATCAAAAAGACATGCTTGCTATTGTCTTTATTTACTAGAAGGAGGTGTTATCACATAACAACGATACAATCCTGTAATAGACTTCATGAAGACGGTTATGTTTCTCAATGTTTACCTGACAAATACTTAGCCTAGGGCTATGTTATTTTCGCTACACATCTGTTAAAGCAAATGCAGTCAAATTTAAATATTTGTCGACAAATAATGGGATGCACCATACATAAAATTCAAAACCTTTTAAAGTTTAACACTTTTGAGACCATTTACAACGGCCGAAATGGTTCACAATCACTCTTGAATCAAACTCGTTTAGCCTGATTCATAAAGAAAAGATCCGACTCAAAAGAATAATTCAGACAGGAATCACTTCTCACGGTCCAACAGCAGGAGATTCTGTGTGTTAGTATCCACAGTTCCTGTAGGGGGCGATACATTTCCTTTGAGGTATTTTATAGATTTGAATATAGGTTATTTTCCTAGAAACTAATATAGGTTCTCTTGTCATGCTTTTCCATTGTTTATGTGTGAAAGTGAAAGGAACTTCAGTTGATGCTTTTAACATCTTTATTGTGGTTATGATTCTTTTAAGACATGTTGGCCAGGATTGTTATACTTAACTAAAACTTAAACCAAAACTATATATATATATATATTTATATATATATATATATATAAATAATTTTTTTTCATTATAAAAAAAAACGTTAACTGAAATTAAATACAAAAACTTAAACGTAATTTTTTTCAGCTAGTTGGTAAAGGCCTTTTCATTTAGCTTAACTTGAAAACTAAAAAACAATAAAATTACAAAAAAATTATAATAGTATCTCAAAACACTAAAATAATACTGATGTTGTCTACAGTTCTTGTCTAAATGTTTAGTTCCATTAGACTAGAGGATCCATGTGCCACTAAAATGCATAACAGAAGAAAAATAAATGTTATGAAGTGCAGTCCAAATATTCACTAGAGGCACATGAAAATGAATAAGCACTGATTTATTTCTCTCCACTTTATTTTAGTAACCCTGAGCTTACGTGCTTATTTTTGGCTTCTCTTAAAATACTTCAATATTAATTGCTGTGGGTTCAAGGACTGTGCTGGTTTTATACACAAATAAAGAAAGCCTTAAAATGACCACACAGAGGTTAAAGCAACCCAAAAGGGCTTTAAAGAAAGTCCTAAAATTAAATCAAAGCCATTTAATCAAAAACTTTTTCATTACAAGAAAGCAAAGCCTGCAGCAGTGCAACCGTCCATGTGCAAATGAATACGCTGCATGAACCAGACAAATGAAATCAACTTGTTTTATATTAAATTTTCTTTAATGTGCACAGCATTATGTGATTTTACAGTAAAAGCAAGGAAAGAGAATTTCAGTTTTCATATAAAAATATGAATAAAAATAAGATCTAATGTACAGAGGCAGACTCAATGAAGCAAATGCATCGCAATAGATACTAAGACAGCAGGTAGACAAAGAGGTGACCAAGTCAAAGCGGGTAGAAAAAAGGTGACAGAAGTGAGCATAATGTCAGTACAAAATACTATATAAACCCCACTTTATCAGCAGCCTTTGATGCTGGAAACTTTGGTTTGCTGCCAGTCTTTGCCAGTGTGTGTGTGTGTGTGTGTCTCTGACAGTGAATAAACAGAGAAGCAGACAGGTTTGTTTACGGGACAAAATTCCAAAAACCAAATGATGTCACAATGTTTTACTCACTGATCTATATAGAATGACATTCTATATAGATCAGTGGTTGTACTACAGAAACAATTGAAAAAAAAAATGCAAAACCCCCCTGAATTCTTCATCTTCAAAGACTGCAAATAAAGTTTAAGTATATGTTAAGGCTGTGGTAATGTGGTTTAGTGTTAAAAAAGTTCAATCTCCACAACCTTGCTAGCTTTGTGTCCTATAGTTGCTATATTCACATGATGTCTCTCTGGAAGTTGTAAAGACATTCTCTGCCACTCAAAAAGCTGTTGACATGATGACCGGATTGAAGCGTTACATGTCAGAGCCAGGGACAGTCTCTTTGTTAGTAAATGCTGAGTTGGCAAAGGGTTCAGAGAGGGCACCTCTTTTGCCCCACGTTCGGGCCATCTACCATATTTAGTGGCAACATGCAGTGTGACGGGCAGTCTTAACATCAGCAGGGCCACGCCTACTTTTTCCTCTAATATTCGTTCAGTTTCCCCAAGCCCTCTCCCAAAAACAAACAAAAAACTTTTGGATTATATAAACCCAGTGATGGCAAAAAAAGAGTGAAGGTACCCAAATGGAAGAATGAACATAGCAAAACTATTTGAATCTTCTACTATTTTGGACCGACTTAAGGTGGACGTGTCTATGATTGATAGGGGACAAAAAAAACAAACAAAAAAACCCAACAAATTCACAGCCTTGTCCCAGCAGGCAAATCTTAAAGGGATAGTTCACCAGTAAATGAAAATTCTGTCATTATTTACTTAACCTAATGTCATTCCAAATGTATATACCTGTAATGTATCTGTGGGATCCAAAGTGGAAAGTTTGCGAAATATTTAACGATAAAAGTACAGTCACATTTTCTGTTGTTCGGCAAATTTTCACGGATGAAATCCAGTTACTTGAATAGGAATCGAAGCAATTGCTAATGTGACTGGACCTTAAAATATTTATTTTTATATATTTCACAAGTTTTTTATATTTATATATATTTTAATATATTTTGATATTCTATATAATGATAGTGACCATTGTCAAGCTCCAAAAAGGACAAAAATCACTAAAAAAAGCACCATTAAAGTACCATAAAAGTGGTCAATATGACATGTTCAGTTTCACATCATTCATATGACTTCGGGAAACTTGAATAATAGCGCATAAGTCATGTGGATCACTTATATGGTGTTTTTGGAGCTTGACGGATGTGAAATGACATGAGGGTAAGTAAATAACATCTGAATTTGTAATTTTTGCATGAACTGTCCATTTAAAAGTCAGGCTAAAACGGTATTCCTACGTTGATAAATTCTAACAAATGACAAAAAATTAGAATTTTTACCACACACGTCCCCTACACCCCAAGGAATCCAAAGCTGAGAGGAGAAAAAGCTCATAAATACTCTGAAAAGAGACAGAGAGGAGAGTTTTACCTAAGGGTCACCTAAATACAGTGCAACTCTCCATCTTTGTTCACGTTTATTTCGCCCTCTTTATTATAGAGGTTTATCATGTGATTTATCTCCCTGCTTTGGACATTGGTTTCCCCCATCCCACCCAATCCCTCTGGCTCTTTTCCTTCTCCCTGTCCCTACACCACCTTGGTGGCGGTGACCCGCACGCTGCTGAAGCACTTCCCCATGGCTTCGAACAGAGGGTCGCAGAAGGTGTGCACACAGATGGAGTAGACTCGACTGACACAGTGGATCTCGATTAGGTAGCTCTTCACGCAGGGCACCACGGCCCAGATGTGGATGAAGGAGAGGATGGCGAAGAAGATGCCCCACACCAGGGCGAGCGGGATGCCCACCAGGGCCGTCAGCAGCCTGTAGCACCAGTACTTTGTTACTGTGAAGGTGGTGAAGCTCGCTTTCCACACGCCGTCGAAGCTGTAGGTGCCGGCAGGCTCAGCGATCACGTCCTCGAAGTCCACCTGGAGATGAAATTCAGAATTAAATCGTTGTGTATTGATTGAATAAAATCAGACATAATTTCATTTTGCACAACTAACCCATTGGAACTGTTTTCCAATGAACCCATGTTTGATTGCTTGCTAAGGCCTTTACATAATTAACATGATAAATACTATATGTCTTCTGCCCTCTGGTGGATTATAAATGAGCTTCAGGAAGTAGAAATACTATTCTTATTTTTACTATTTCAAATCGAATTTCAAATTTTTAATTATATTATAAATTACTATGAAAGTTATCATAGTAGGTGGGCTGACATTAAGAAATCCAGCACAATTCCTCCTCCCCCTCTTCATCCATCTCCACATTCCTCATAGACAGCATCTTTACACTGTCCAGCACCCTGCTCTGGTTCACTCAGACTGGTACGGCCTGGTTCATGCCCGAGTCACCTCATTCTAAACCTCCTGTATCAACCGCAGATTGGATTAGATAGTGCCTGACACCAAACACTAACATTTAGGGAAGACATGTAAATGTAAAACTCTTTTAATAAGCCCTGGAAAGCTTGGTTCAGATCTTCCCAGAGATGGCAAACCTCACACCATCACTGTATAGCCGTACACTTTCTTTTAAATACAGACGTGTTCGTTTCAGTTGTGACATTTTTGACTATACAGGGAAAAAGCACACATAAACACACCCTGTCCTTCACGGTCAAACATGAAAGTCAAGATAAAGCTAATATTTATTTAAGAACTTGTGTTTGAATCAGAATAACTAATCAACAAATCAGACGTACCTACATTTTTAGATAGCAGTGTTGTTTATGGTGATCTTTAAACTGATAATATCTGAAAATGACTGTTTTGCTAACTGAAATGTAGGCAACTTAACCACTTTAGACTATTTGTGCTATTTGTACTGGTAGGCTCACCACAAGGTTTGGACAAAATAGAAGAGTGTTTCGAGTAAATTGAAGTTCCTGTAAGAGTAAAATGATAAATTACTACTTGTCCAAGGGCTTTAACCCATCATGGCTCAAGTTGGCAACAAAATACCAAATTATACAGTCTTCTAAAAGCCTATCCTCCCCATTAATTTATCTACAGTATATCCCAATTGGCTGGACACATAGTTTCCATTACTTGAATATTACAACTATGACTTTCAACAACGTTAAAATAAACAGTTCTTGAGCTGACTGCACAGTGTTCCCTGATAACACCCTCACTGTACTGACAAAAGTATCAACTTGCATTCTTCAGATCTGGGGGCTTGTGATTATATAAGACCCGTCCACATAGTTAATAATTCACCAGTGCACACTAAAAAAACAATATAAATAAATAACTTTATTAAACAGAATAAACCCAATAAAATAAAAATAAAATGAAATCCCTTTAATAGGAATACATTTAAAACGGTTTACTTAATGATGTTTAAAATGTCAAAATATTAAAAAATAAAACAAATAAAATAAAATAAAAATATAAATAAATAAGTCACTGTTTATTTAATTAACTGTTTAAAAATACAGCTATATATATATATATATATATATCATTTTCAAACTGACAAATAAATACACTTTATAATAATTTTTTTTAATTCTGTTAAATAGATTTAATAAAATATATATCAAATAAAGTAAAAATTTTTTTTTTAGATAAATCATATTTCAAACTGACAAATAAACAGACATATTTAATTACATATTTAAATGTGTAATTAAATATTTACATATAAATTAATGACATGTTTTTAATTAATTAAATTAACGTTTATAAATATATAAATAAATAAAGATTTATTTTTTAAAGCAACACTATGGAATATTTTTTTACCTTAAAATAATGTTTCCAAAATCTTAGCAGTCATAACAGGGTGAAATGCACTACTGGATTCACTTTGCGGTCCTATATCTGCTATAACCACACTATGCAAGTTTGCCAGATCGGGTTTCTGTAGTCCGAATGAGACATAAGAAAACTACAAATTTGACTTGCTTTACGTCAAGCATTACAATAGTCATTATTTAGTTTTTCTTCGTTTCTGAGGTCGCAATACATCATACTTTCATGAAATCATGTAACATACTCCTTGTCTGTGGACATCGTTCATTCTAAAGCCGGTGCTGGATAAACAGCGAGCGAGCGTGCGACGGTAGGCTAAATTATTTACGACAGCGGTACTGGACAATTTAGTTTCCAACCAGTAGGGCGACCGAAGAGGAAAAGTTCTATGGTGTTGCTTTAAGTAGTCCTCCATACACAGAATGCATCAAAATATTGAACTTGGACAGACTAAAGTTGTGCAAAAACAATGGGATTGTTGAGGATCCACAATGGTTTTAATTAAAAACAATTATAGCTTGTACAGTACCTTGTTTATTTTTTCTAAATCCTCGATCACGATGGCAACAGCCTGTGATTCATTTCAAATTGCAAATTCATGTGCAGTGGCTAACAAACCCACCAAAGCCTTGGTACTGTAACTATTAGTTATGGAAGGTTTTCATATTGGTCAGCCAGGATTTATGCATTCTGCAAACACTATATACTACAAGCAGAATCTCATGCATTTGTGATGACTATACGCGGAGTTCACTAGACTGTGCCCTGGCCAGATTCCCATGTGGAATCCTGCTCCAGCGTGCTATTAAAAGAATGCACTTTTATGAGAGGTAAATATTCTGTTCCAAGGGAAAGCTACGCATGTGTTTCTGCACACAAGGAACTTTGATGTGGATGTCTGTGGGAGTGCACTTGAACCACGAGTGCATCATGGTCTGGAGGAACGCCCCATGTGTGCAGAGAGATGTGTGTGTGTGTGAGTGTGTACGGAGAATTTGTAAAAATGGAGATGGGAATTCCCTGCTACGCTCTCCTACGCAAGACCACTGCGGGTGCTAAACCCCTTTTAAGGACAAAATAAAAGGACTGTGTGCACAAAATGAGTCCCTTTCAGAGCCCTTGTGACAGCAATCCCATAATTCCAAGCAAACAGCAAATTATAAACAGAAAACTTGCTTTCGGTGTTCTCTGGATTCAATTTTCAGTCAAATCATAAGAGGCTTTCAACTGCATGTGTCCTCAGGGATGTGACTCAGTGTCATGCTGTGGTGGGAGGGGAAAAGACATGCGAAAAAATAATGAGAAAGGGTGGAGATGGATGCAGGGGGGTCGTTTTTTGAAAGCTGAGTGTTTCATCAGGTGACCCAGTCGACTTTTCTTTCAGGAAAAGTTGCTATGCAAGGCCTCGCCCCACGCCCAGGAAAATTTTCAATAAGAATGTTAGGTGTGCAGTCTTTGCTCAAAAACAGGAAACTGTTCATATTTCCTCTATAAAAAAAAGACCTTACTTTGACAGCTCGTCACCGCATGGGAATTACCACAGCATCATGCCCGTCCAAATGAGAGCAACGGGCTATTATTGCATGCACGGATTTCACAAACTTGTGCCACAGTCCCAACATTTCACATTGAAGACACAGCTGCTCCAGTGATAATTGTTTCCACCCTGATGGAAAATCCAGCTTAAGATGGTAGCTGTGGATCTTTCAGCTGGTCTTAGCTAGAACTAATTTGACTACTGGTAAGACCAGCTGGTCTATGAGGTAGAACAAGCTTAGAAATCAACTGCTGCTCCAAAACACCTAAGGAAGCCTGGTAGGGACACCAGCACATCAGTATCGATATAGTAGAGTCCAGGTGAGACGGAATGCAAGTGCGTTTAAAAGTAAATTTAAGGTTTTGCAAGTTCTATAACAGGATTTGAAAGACAGCTGCTGCTTGCAATAATGGTTTTCACAGTGCCACCATGACAAACTGACCAGTGACTCATCGCCTTTGTTATGAAGCCAAACTTTCTGTTGAGTTATAATGCCAAACTATTAGGATATGCATAAACTGTAATGCTCTTTGAAGACATTTTATTAAGTTAAATATAACAAAGCATTACATTTAATAGTTATGATATATATAGCCTTTATATATAATTATAATACAAATAATTATTAATAAATTACATGATATTAATTATAATATATAATAAATTAATGACCTGTGAAATGTTGCATGCAGTTGTTTCATGTTACATTGTACTAATTATAAATGCATTTAAAGTGACTGGCCAAAGAAAGAGAAAAAGTGAAGTGTATGACCTACCTTCACCACATCGTCATTTAAATGTTTTGGGTCCCGGTTGACCAGGTCAATCTCCTTGGTATGGACATCCCGAAGTGTCTTTTCGTTGATGCTGTCGTTATCCATTTCTTTATTATTTGGTTTGTAAATATTCCCCTTTTTCCTGATGAACGGTGAGTGAGCGTATTCCTGCGGTTCCAAAGAAAACAGAAAATGAAGTTCATGAGCGTGGAGGGAGACTGGGGCGCAACTCGGCACAGCCCTGGCATGGGATGGTTTTAAGCGGATAGAAATGAAGCACCACACCCCTCTGGAACATAGTAGAGTGACCCGCCACAGGGCGGCGCCATTTTACACACCCCGCGTGCGTTGCTCTTATTCCGCAGCAGAAAATATAAAAGAAATAAACCCATAACTGAAATGTCAAACTTTTTGGACGTGCTTTAAATATATGAGTTATTCTGAATAAAAAAAAAAATTAAAAAATTGCATTGCGCTCCGTCAACATGCGCTGCGAACTTGTACATTATTGGATAGAGAGCTGTTAATTTAGCAAATATTCGTATTCCATCAAATTGTGTTTGCACAAAGTGTGCACAAAGTAAACAAGGGAGGCTTGCCGAACAAATACGTGCCAGTAAAAGATAAGACCTCACATTATCCAACATGCGCGAAAACAAATGGAGCAAGTGCCAACACACCGCCTTCATGATAAACCCCTAAAAGTGTTTGAGTAATAACTTGGCATCAAAAATAAAAGATTTCTGAGGTAAAATAGTTGTAATTCTTACCTCTTCAGGTGTCCCGTCCTTGTATCCGCTAGTCATGCTGTCCTGCGAGTGACTGGAGTGCGATCAGATGAGTGTGAGTGCAAACAAGACAATCAGTACAGAGGAAACAGTGTGGGAGGCGTGGGGAGATTGCTTACTTTGGGGAGTCCTCTTCTTTACAATAGCCCTCTTTTTCTCCAACTGAAGTCCAATAAAACTTTATCTATCGAATGTTTTTATCTCTCCTTCAACCTCTCATGGCATCTGTGGGAGTTTCTCTCAGTCACTGAGGACATCCTGAGTGTTCAATGAATGAAACCTTCCATTAGCCTGCCACTCACAGAGCTACGCAGTAGGCTATTAGTGGTTGGCTATTTTGACGTGATTTTCCCAAATGGGAGGCATATTTGGGCACTGTACCATATTTTCCTACACGATCGTGTACACTAAACATCCACTCGCACTATTTCTCCACGTTAGAGCAAGGGTAAAGTAATCTCTACTATAAAACTATAAAGCAACACAAATTAGGGGGAATTAATAGTGATAGGGACACTTTTTGCCATTGAAAAGACATCGAGTAAAATCAACCTGAATTCATAAATAGGCCTACGGGGATTATGTAATGACCAAAATCAAATGCTAAACAAATCAAACTACATTTCACCAAAGTAGCCTTCCTATATTTCACAGATCAAGTTTTATGCATGAAGTGCATCTTATGATTTTTAAACCTATTGAGAATGCTGAACACTATTGGCTACTATATATTTTAGTTTAAAGTTTTAGCTCTGTAAAGAAAATCATTCTTGACCTGAAATGTATAAACCTGAAAATGTGACTCTCCGGTTTGCATACCAAAATACACCTCAAGGCAAAACTTGCACTTTACTTTGGAATGTTTTCAACAATGCAGTTGTTTAATCTTGTTTTTTTCCCCTCATATTTGTAACTTATGATACTTATTATAGGCTATAACTTTTCTATTATTTACTTTACGTATATTTATACATCTTTTAGTGTCCATTTATTGTACTTAATATTTGTGTATAGTTCAGGTGCTGGGATGTGCAGGCAATGCAAAATATGCAAACAATGACGAGATAGAGGCCAAAGGTCGCTGTTGCTCAGGTAAAAAAGTAGCATGTTTTAAATCTGTTTAAACCTTTATATAATGTTTTTAATTAATAATTACTTTATATTAAATAAATGTCTCCATGAATGACAAACAGTCCTCATAGTAAACCTATTATTCTACAAAATCAAATGCAGAATGAGGCATTTAATAAAACCTATCTGTTAAGAACTCAACAGAACACTCAGAGCCTTCTCTAAAAACATACACTTTTTAAGCAGGTACACTGTTATGCATTGAACATGTTTTTTTGTTTTTTTTTTACATTGCACAAGATTTTAAATCTTGTCAGGTTAACATTCCATGTGCCACACAGGGATCTTCTTGGTATGGTCTCTCAGCAAAGAAAACAGTCCATTCAACTTCAAAAAATAATTTTATTTGTGAACTGAAAGGCATTTAGTTCTGTTTTTCATAAACTGAGCTGTGTTCAGCATGTTTGCTACATGACATCATTCAAAAGGGGCGAGGAAACGGCACCTGAGCCTCTAATGTTCCATTGCACAGTCAAATATTCCATTTACTCTGCGGAGCCACTAACAAAGCACAATCAATGGCAAACAGCATGTCAGATGTCGCTTTGCAAGTCAAACTAATCGCCATTTGGGCTCTATTTTATCATTACAAAAAGAAGTCATTAATACAGAAGAAAACGTGATATTTCGATAGAATGCTCTCTATAATAGGAATGTACCTGAAAATCATAAATAGTTTGTACACTGAAATTCCATCAAATCATCTAATTTACTATAGTTGATAAAAATCTATCAACTCCAAACAATATAAATATTAACTCAGAAATAAATCACACAACACTACAACCCTATTGGAAGTAGTTGCATCATTTTTCCTTACAAGCACATCATGCGCTTATTGCAATGTCATATTGCATGCAGTAGCACAAAATCTTATCCTTAAGGTAAAAATCTCCATCATTACAATAAAAATCTTTAAAAAGTCTTACATTATAACACAAAAGCTAAATTAGACTTAGGGTTACATAACAGTATTGAAAAAGCATGTCACTGATGCAGGCAGCCCATTACGAGGTTGACATGTCAGTGGCTAAAAAACGGAATGAATATTGCAATTGTCTACTGAAATGAAAGAAAAGTTCTTTCTCTTCTCTCTGCTTCAGAAGTCAAGTACAACTTATCCTTCAGCTAATAACCCTCGAAAAGAAGGCCAAAAGAACACGACAGAAAGATTCTGCAACACTTCTATGCGGAGTTAGATTTGGGCAGACTTGCTCAGTTTTGCACAGTCTTGATATTGACGGATGACAAGCACCGTCCAATGCTGAAGAAGAAAGGCCCTATAAACATGTCCATCAAGCTGGTCCAGATCACGTGGATGGAGGGCAGTGTCATCATGCAGCCATGGATCATTGGCATCACCACCCTGCAGATGGAAAATAACTCATCATCTTGTGTGCTGATATATAGGGCCTATATAATAATCATTCACATCAAGGTGAATGAGTTCCTTTCTCTTTGTTCTGGAATACAAATGTACCCTGGAAAGTGTGCAAAGCATTATCCTTCATTTCAGATGGTTCCATTAAATCATCACCTTTGATATTGTTGACATTAAAAACATATGCAAGATCTGTCACTGGCCATCTGTAAGGGATTAATAAGAGATGAGAGAATATATAAAGTGTGTTCCCAGTATCTACAGCACAGGTCTAAAATCTTTTTTTTTTTAACAATCTTCCTATTTATAAGATTAAAGTTATTTTAGGGCATTCATAACATTAACCTAATTTATAATGAACCACATTTTTTCTAAAAGTTATTTGTTTATTTAAAAAAATTTTTTTAATTGTGAGTGGTGCCTCACCAATGCAAAACTCACATCCTTAATGTTGTGGGTGTTTGCTAGGGTGTTGCTATGCAGTTGCTATAGTTCTGCGTGGTTTAATGTACCACTATTTTGGGTGGTTGCTAGGGTGTTCCTATGCTGTTGCTACAGGTCAATGTGATTTTAGCAATATGCTTGGTGTTCTAGATGGTTGCTAAAACATTGCTATGTGGTTGCCAATATTCTGCCTGATTTTTTGCACTACCTGTGTGAACGCAAACAAGACCCAGGATTGATACCGGGATCGATGCCGGGTTGGGGACCTAGTAACATTGGCGGGATCAGTCCCGGGACGCGCCCTGTGTGAACAAAAGCCAGGACCAATGCCGTAAGGGGTGTGTCATAGTGATGATGCACGTGCCATCGTGCGACTCTGTTGCTCTTAGAAGAAAGTTTGTGTTCGTCATCAACAAAAAAAGAACGTAAAAATGCCTGCAAACTGGAACGAAGCAGAGACCAGGAGCTCCTTGCTATCCGCGCTGAAGCTGAGATCGTTTGTCAGCTTTGTGGAACGGTACGCGTGTGTACATATTTTTGACGCGTACGTTACACGTCTCATCCTGACGTCACGTGTCTTTTTATGGGATCTTTACGGGATGTGTGTGAACGCACTCACAGATCCCGGAAAATCACTGGCAGTGTGAATGAACCAAAATCAAACGATGCCGGGACAAATCCCGGGACACATTATCTGTGTATTTTCCGGAATCTCTGTGTGAAAGGGGCTTAATGTTCTGTGTGCATGGTTTTTATCATTATACTTGGTTATCTATGTGGTTGTTAGTGTGTTGCTATGTTGTTATGGTTGTTGAGGCTCTGTGAGGTTTTTAGCATTTTACTTGATGTTCTAAGTGCTTGTTGGGGTGTTGTTTTGCAGCTGCTAATATCCTATGGTTGTTAGCACCATATATGCTTGGTGATGTAGGTGGATGTTAGGGTGTTGCTATGTTGTTATGTGGTTGTTGAGGTTCTTAGCATTGTAGTTGATGTTTTAAGTGGTTGCTAGGGTGTTATAGGATTTTGGGAAAAGCAAACATTCCTCAACAAGCTGCACAATTTGAAGCATCATTTATGTCTGTGACACCTTAAATGTACAAAATCCTATTTGCACATTGCTACGCAATTACTAAGGTGCACTAGGTGGTTGGTTTAGGGTATTCTGGGTAGACGCTAGGTGGTTACATACTGACCCCAAGTAAAAACAGCCCATTTCCAATTCTTTATGATATTCTGGGATGAGATTCTTTCACCCGTTTTAGCATCTACCAGGCTAAAATTATAAGTACAATCATTTATAAAGACACATATATCCAACAAACCCCACAATTTAAGGAGTTGCCCACTATAGCACCTTAGACATGCACATTTTTAAAAAGTAGTTTTCTCTTCTTCCTTAATGAGCTACATCTTGACATTTGATCTTATCTGGCAAATTTGTCAGCACAACTCATTCATAAGCTAATGGGTTCACTCTGCTACTCTGAGTTGTAAAGTTTGTAAAGTGTGCTAATGTGTGCACCTCAGGAACACGAACCCTGAAAGAGCTGCTGATCTAAACTGCACAAGGGTCAAGCACCAAGCTTTGCCAAGTTTCTGCTTGCATGTGTCAAACCCTTAAGAAGTCGGAGAAAACCACTTGATTGTAAACAATCCAATGAGAGTTATGTGTGGATTTTTCCACCATATGTGAAAATTCAGGCCCACCTGTGCTGCACAAAACCAGTATGCAAGACTTTCTCTGTGGTATTTCTTCAATTTTGTCAAATGCAAGTCTTTATCTAGGTGGGAAGTGGCCATGGCAAATATTTAGCAATTGGGCTGTGGAAAATACAACAGAGGGCCAACAGCCTTCCCCAACAAGAAGTCTTTTCATACCAAATATGTATACAGCTGAGGATCCCGAAAACAATCCCTGCAACAAATGCCAAGGGAATAGCCAGAAACGTGGTGAGGATCCGGTAGACGACGTATTTCACCAGCTCGAACACAGCATGACTGCCGATCCACACTCTGTCAAAGCTGTGCGTGGAGATTGGCTCAGCAATGATGTCTTCAAAACCAACCTGTGGAATCAAGGATAAAACATGAAAATCAATAGTGCACAAACTCAACTACTAAATTAGTCCAAATGTATAAAAAGAAAGAAAATGTCAAACTTTATTTTAACTACACACATTTAAAGACCAAGAGATCAGTGTTGCTGAAAGTCTATGTAACATTTATTTTGATGGTACCTTTTGAAGATTGTGTTAACTAAGTAGCCTAACTTTGCAACCACATACCAACTTATTCTAACCCTAACTCTACCAGTCTACTAAGACTCTACTAACACTCTAATGAGTTAGTAGACAATAGCAACGTCAACAGAATGGTAAAGGGGCCATCAAAATAAAGTAAAACTAACTTTATTTCTATATTAATGGAGTATGCAAAACAGCCATGCCAATAAAGTACTCAAAACTGAATAAAAAAAAAGATTATTATTGCGCATGTGCAACATAGCCTACACTTATTCAAATAGAATAGACTTATTCTAAAAAACAATGCACGTGAATGGCGGAAAGTTCAAAGAACTTCTCATCATACCGTAAGAAACACGTTTATCAATTCTTATATCAACGATGTTAAGTCAGTTGTATAGTAACGATGTTTATTAGTAAGTATTACTAAATAAGTGATAGTAAAATCTCTCGCATTAAGTTGTCACCTACCTTTAAGTGCGAGTTAATATCTTTAGGATCTCTGTCCGGTTCATCTGAATACACGTTCGGTTTTTTTCCAAGTATAGGTTCAATCGATCTATTGAATTCATCCTCATCCATAATGACACTGGTCTCCGATTTTTCTTTTTCAAGTCCCATTTTTTTTTGTTTTGGAGGTGCGAGGCGCGCACTGCTGTCTGTCGCGCCTGCTGTACGCGCACTGTGCGCTCGAGACAGGACGCGTCCACGCCCCTCGCGGAAGAAGCGTTCACGCGCAGACAAAACATACAAACGGCGTTCAATTTACTGCTCCAAACAAATGTGGAACAACGATGAGGAAGCTTTTTAGGAATAAATCCCTGTCTAGCCGTCCTTATCTCAAAACATTGTTTATTGAAACAGAATTCAAGGAATGTTAACAGATTGTTACTGTTATTTCCTCTAGAGTAGCTAGCCTAAATAGGTCGCTATTTGAAGTATTTTTCCTCATCCGTTTCATTCATTTATCCATTCATTCATTCATTCATATGACGTTTTTTAACTTTAGGGCATTGCTAAATGTTTATCTCCCTCAGTCTTGGTCTTCATAATCATTAAGCTTCACTGGATTCGTGGAGGAGGTAGCCTACTTTTTGTTCTTTAAAGGTTATTTACACATAGTATGCTTAAAAGTTCTTTATAGAACCATATTGTCCCGAAGAACCCTTTTGCTGAACTGTCAAAAATCCATTGAAAGCTACATTGATTTTCTGGAGCTCAGCCATTCAACAGACTGTCAACACACAGTTATTGCTTTTATGCATAAACTGTACTGTTTTTAAAGCAAGTGTAGGCCTACTAGTCTACCTTAAAAGGCAGTATTTTTTATTTTATTTCAGACACAGTCTTAACTTCAGCCCATAGGCTGCTCTCCATATTTTTTACACTGAAACTGATCCAGTAATGGTATTTGCTTTGCTATTTGACTTTTTAAAAAGAGACAGTTCACCCAAAAAGTTGTCATCAAAAACCTCTCTTTCTTTGTGTAAAATGTTAGGGTGATGGAACTGCCCTGATACCATATAATGAAAAAAAGCATTTTTTAAAAAAAAAATCTTAAAACCTTTTGCATAATCGTTCAAAATGTCGTATTAAAATAATACTTTAACAAAACAATTTTGCCTTTATTTTTTTTCTGCCATATCAAAGTCATGTGGTGCAACCCACATGCATAGAAAAGAGAAAGTGTGACTCTTGAAACTCTTTGTGAAACTCTTTTCCACAGTGAAAGTGGATGGTTGGTGACCAGCTTGATCATTCTGCTAAGCATTTATCGCCCTAACACTTTGTTTTCATAATTCTTACTAAATGTCCGAATATAATGTTTATCTATAACCAGAAGGAATGGAGGGAGTTTCACTGGAGCTAATAAACACGTAAACAACAAACTCATTGTGTTGTAACAGTCGGGAGTAAAAGGGGAGAGGCCGGCGGCTCATGACAGCAGAGCAAAAGCACAACAGTGGGAGTGAAAAGCACATTCTACCCACATGGACACGCACAATACAGGCCATAATCCTGTATAAATACAGGATAAACGCACAGCTGATTTCCAACAGCAAAACAGCGTTTGTGATTGAAGTGGTGATCAAACTTTGTCAGCATCATGAACGGTCTATAAAGATCTATGATCTCGAGTTTGATGTGGGTGTACTGTTTTTTTTGTGTTTCTTTTTGGTCCAAATAAAAAAGCGAAACAGAGCAATCAGACTTCACTGCTAAACTCTTCAATGAATGTATCAAGTACTATAATCTGTGATGAAGGGTTTGGCTGGCAAGTCTGATTGATCTATTCAGGAGCAATCTTTTACAGCCATAATAATAACGTAAGTTTGTAAAGTCAACAGTTTTCCCCTTGAGGAAATGGGACCAGCCCAACAAGCTACTGAAGCAAAGTAATCAAACCAATATGTCATATTCATGACAACTTAGCAGATGAATGACAGCTGCCTTTTAAGGTTTCATAAAATGAGTCAAATTTTTATAGCTGAGGTAGTAATTAGCTATTACTAGCAAATAAAGTGAAGCAGTTTAAAAATCCTCTCAAATTCATACTTTCCATGAGGACTTGGTATGTTGGTCATCACTATGTTTGGGCAATCGGGTCAATAGCATTGATTATATATATATATATATATATATATATATATATATATATATATATATATATATATATATATATATATATATATATAAATATTTTTTTATTTTTCCATAAAAAAATAATACATTAAAATGTAATCCACTGGAATCCACGACTATTTTTCATTTCTGAAATAAATTCATTTGGATTTTTTTGGGGGTAGCATAAAATAAAAAATATCAGGGTGATACATCTGTCCTGGAATCATAATGATTTTTTTTTATTTAAGGATAGTTTGGCACAGTCTTTTATTATTACTTTTTATGAATATATATATATATATATATATATTTAACATTTATTTTAATATTTTAACACAAGTAGTCATGTGGTGCAATCATCAAACAGGAAATAGCATAGAGACACTCATGACTGTTTTAAAATCAGCAGGTCTATTAAAATATCAAATAATTTGACTTTTTAATGACAAGGTAAGTTTAGTTCAGACTGTAAAATATAATGCGGTGTCACTTTCCAAAAACATAGTAACAGATGTATATAAAGATTAAAATTTACACTCACATGGTCAGGGTGTGAGAAAACGGTTCATCCTAAGGCACAAACAGTGCTGGGGATTTTTGATGAATTAGCCAAAGGTCATATTCCATGGTTTTGTTATATAAATCTACCTGCAGAAAAACAATGAAATCAGCACAATGATATCAGATGGGCCTTCCTGACACTCACCTCATCTGTTAAAGTTCTCAGCTCTGTGAATCTCCTTACACTGGCACATCATAATAAACCCTGACATGCAGTAATCGTGAGAATCAGCCTAAATCAGCCTAAAGCAATGCTTCTCTATTGTCATCACCTTCCAGGTTTGGAACCTCGTATTTTTTACATGCATTAGAGTACAACAATTACACTATACAAAAAAATAATTGTAAATATACAGTAGCCTATTTCTGGCTACTTGTAGAGCAGGCAATTGGCAATCAAAACAGATTTCAATTGAAGTCTTCAGCAGAAGGATGAAGGAAAAGCACATAGGCCTACTTTACAGCACTCACTGATGAAAGTCTTTGCTTAAACATTGCATAACTCATTCAGACAAAAAAGTGGCATTTGTTTCTCCATTGACTCTTATAAAGACTGAACTTAAGGAATCAAACTTAAGGATCAACTTAAGGAAAGGAAAGTAGACTAGAGAGAATACATTAGCCTTTTTGCTCTCTGCCAGTTGTCTATACAGATCAAATTTAATGCTTTGTAACTTTTCCAAGCACAATAAACCTGTCAAAAGCACCCAATCTCTTCATCTGTACCCATGTTGCTCTGTGCTTGCGAACACACACTGGCTGAAGTTGTGGTAAACACATCAGGGATCCGCCCAGAGCCCGAGGTCACATTAGTCGGTAGAGTATGAGCTTTACGGGAAGAGATACATACGTTTTTTCCATCTGTACTGAACTGTGGAGCAGCTTTTGCTGAGGTGTTGCATGAACAAGCCCTTGAGTCCTTGCAAGCTTCAATCCTGCAGCTTTGACACAGCTGCCCAGTCGCACACGGAGGAATATTCATCTCCATCACATGACAGACCCCTCAAACCATTTTCCAGCATAGTTTAGATCAGGTAGATGACTCTAAATGTTTCAGATTGTGCATACCGGTGCTGTTACTCAACAGCTTCAGGTGTGCCTTTTCCCTTCATTCTAGGCCAAGTCTGGAAATGCTGGCCAGTGATCCTATTTCATGCACCTCCTTTGTGCTTTTATAAGCTGCCCTAGTGATAAATGTTCCCTTCATGAAAACATACTGCCACACTGGACAGAATCATAAACTCAGAATGTTTAGAAATCATATTAGTTGTTATTTCTCACATTATCACATTTGGGTGAACATAGGAGTGTGTTTTAAATAATTTCTAAATATTTTTTACAATTATGTTATTAGCTAATAAAACTAATTTTAAGTAACATCTAAAGTGAAAAGGAATTTTCTTTGTGAATATTTAATGTTTTTTCTGTGTCCATCATGTTACCTCATGTTCGAATATGTCTATTTTCCTACTGTATGTGAAAATGATAAATCTATCTATCTATCCATCCATCCATCCATCCATCCATCCGTCTGTCTGCATCATGTATAGTCGCAAAACATGAATGTGTTACACAAACCAATACATTTTATTCAAGCTTTAATTTATTATTTTCACAGTTAGCTATTAGCTATGTGTACATTTGAACCAGGTGACTAGTGACTGAAAACGCTGGAGTAGCCGTGCAGTCCAAAGCAAACACTGTCAATCGTCACTGCTCTAGTAGTTTTCCAGACTTGTTCGCACTGGAATATGAGGACTACACTTGAATGTGCTACCTGAATTAGCATGCATAAACCATAAACCATGCTAGCCACGGACCCCCAAATTTAGCAACAGTGAAGTTTTACAGGACCACTCACCCTGATTCTGTGCCAAAAGGGTGTGGGCTGAGGGGAACACAATTAGCGAGAGAAAAGCCCTTTTGTTTTTTTTTTCTGTAGTGTTTTTTCATCTTGAGTTGAGGGCGGTTAGCATGTTGCTAATGGCCTCTGCAGTAGTCAGTCACGCAAACTCTCATCTAGGGTTCCCCCAAAGTGGAATTCCCAAGTTAAATTTAGTCTTTAACTACGCCTTCTCTCCTTCGTTCTCTCCAACCACACTATCAGCTCACACACAGCTTTCCTTCTCTTTCCTTCCAAGCTACGGCAATGAAACGGTTCTGTTGAGGCTATTTTTAGGCCTCGGCTGCCTCCTTTCCACCTTGCTCCACAAACATCATCTCAGGGATACCGTTGAGTGGTTAATTGTCTCATTTATGCAGTCTACATAAAAGTGTGTACTCTAAATCCATCAATCTATCATTAAGGACATTAGTACATAGGGAAAACTCAGCATAAACTGTACGGCCTTCACTGCAGTCTTTGACACTGTAAACCCCGCAGGCTGAATTCCAAGCTCAGTGTCATCAAACCTTTGTCTTTTCATGGAAAAACAGTGTTTGAAACCAAATACTCAGCTATCGGACCACACACTTCCTGCGGTATGAATGTGACCTGGAGTGAATGAGTGTGCGCAGGTGGGTGGAGTGTCCCGGGGATTTCAAAGGAATCTCCGGGCATGAACACACAATAATGAGACCACCAATATTCTGCTCGCTTGATTGAGGGTGTAATGAGTATTTGAAAACAGATGTGTGAGAGATCACTGCTCTTTGCTATCCCAATATTAGCACAAACAATGAGCAGACAAAAAACAAGGGCGTGGTCATGAGGAAGCTGAATTTCCAATGAGAGCTCTTGAGGAATGTTATCTTCTTAAGACCTCTTTTGGCTTGCGGAAGCTATCTGGGTTTAATAAAAGGTTTTAGAGTTGGCAATTTGTTTTCAAACTGGCGGTGCTTTTGAAAGTGTTCCAAAGACCATGCTAATGCTAAAACTATGTCCTTTAGCCTAGTAATTCAAGGCAGCTATTTTTTATGTCATGAAAGTACAGCTCCTGTGTAATTAAATGTAGAAACAAAAAATTTCCAAGCTCACATTTCAATTTACATTTTAATTCAGCAGTAATTTTAATTCAGCAGTAAAATCTGACAAGGCTGGTACCATAAACGTTGTTTCTTACCTTTCAATAATGCTAAAAATTCTATATTCTGGAATCTGGACGGTCCAGCCAATGTACATGCACTGAGCGAAGTTTCAAGCAAAGACCATGTGCATGGTGACTTTGCTGACAAGCTCTTTTATTTGCAAGGAGGGACTTACTTTACTAGAGCCACCATACTGGTCATTCCAATTTCTTCCATTCATTCTCATGGCCCATCTCAGGTACAGTGAATACAGTCTCAGGCTCAAGTACAAAAATGCTTTGAGATGAATCATTATTTTTTCTGATAATTTCCATTGAATAATGCCTTTTTTGTCTGGTTAATGCAAAGCTATCGCATGATATTAGAAGACTATATAGCATGACTTATATCGTTCGTTATATCGTTCGTTATACTATACATATGTGTACTATTGTGATAACCTTTGCCTTAAAGGGATTGTTCAAAAAAAAAAAATCATAATTGACTCACCCTGTTGTTGTTCTAATGCAGTATGGCAGTCTTTCTTTTTCAGATCCCCAAAGAATTTTTTTTCGCACTTGTCCATATAATGGCAATGAATAGCGACCAGCATCTTTTAAAAAAAGTATCACAGAAAGGTCCCATGCAATATGTGTTGTACACATCCGCCAAGTGGTCGAGGAATATACAATGGGGTTTGGTAAAAGAAAAAAAAAAAAAAATTAAATCCTGACCTTGGCTGTTTGTCTTTTGTACAGGACTACACGTTCATGAGAATCTATTAGCGGCGCAGTTCAATTGAGTCTCATGAGAAAACCAACGACAAAGGTCAGGATTTTTGTTAAATAATACAATAAATGTTGTTAGTTTTTCACCGAACCCTATCGCATACCCCCAGAACACTTGGAATATACGACACGTCGCATGGGACTTTTCTGGTGCATTTCCATCTTTTTATTTTAAAAGTGTGATTGATGATCGTCTCTGTTCACCGCCATCTTATGGATGAGCGAGAATGGGACATTTCTTTTTTTTTTTTAATTCTCCTTTTCTGGTCCGAAAAAATAAAAATAGCATACGGCATTAGAAAAAGACAAGGGCGAGTAAATGATAACTGACTTAATCAATGGAAATATTCATTTTTGGTTGAACTATCTCTGTGTTTTGAAATTAAATGTACTCAAATGTGCTTAATGACATTATTTAGACAAGTCAGCGAAAATATTTTCAGGTGTTGTGGAGGGGTGGTTAAATGCCGCTGATGTGTGTTAACAAGTTAATGGAAAATCACATCCGCTTGTACAAAGGCAGGGAAGAACATGCCTCAGGCTGCCTTCTTATGAAGGCTAAAAAATACATCTCAACACGCCCAATTAACTGCAGCGAGTTATACAAATTAACTTCAATTGAAAAGATTACACAGTCATTTGACAGGAGTAGATACTTTTAAAGGGTTAAACTGCGTGTGTCCCCCGTATGAGCTGTCGTAGGAATATAATTAATCACATTATAGGGATAACTCAACTATATATATCTACATATCAAATATTCAAGGTCATAAAAAAGAGGATAAAAATGGGCTGAAGCGTGTTTGCTGCAAGTGTACTATCATTGTCCCCCCCCCCCCCTCACTTTTTTTTTTTAGCAAAACGTCTGCACAGCTCTTAAATTTGATGGCGAACTCTGAGAGCAAAACATAAAGGTCCACTGGGACTTTCAACTGGGGAATTTTAAACACAGTCCTCAGATTTTTTTCTCTTTGGTGACGGCAGGAGCATGTCCATTAGCAGCTCGGCAGAGTTTAATGTTTCCACCAAAACCATGTAAGGAGTTTTTAGGGTACTTCAGGATCCTAGCATGATCAGAGACATTGTAAGGGAAGGGGGGCCGGGCCACTCATAGAAAAATGAATGGGAAAATCCCAACATACTAGTCCATAGGCTTCTTCAAGGATTGAAACTTGCTGGCCTCGAAAAGTTATTAAAAACATCGTTAAAATAGTCCAAGTGACTACAGTGGCTCAATCTTAAGTTTACCAAGCGACGAGAATACTTTTTGTGCGCAAAAACAAACAAAAATAACTACTTTATTTCAACTATTCATTTCCTTCTCGTGGGCCTCTAGTCAGTTAAACTAGTTTGTTTGCGTAGAGCTACGTCACACGTAGGCTCACTATTGGCCGACGCTGGTCATGTGTGTGATGCGTGTGACGCACAACAGAAGCTTACGCTGTTACACTAGTTTAACTGACTCAGAAGCAAATGAATAGTTGATAGTAGATAGTTATTTTTGTTTGTTGATAGTAGATAGTATTCTCGTCACTTGAGAAACTTAAGATTGAGCCACTGTAGTCACTTGGACTATTTTAACGACGTTTTTAATAACTTTTCGAGGCCGGCAAGTTTCAATTCCTGAAGAAGCCTATGGATTTGTATGAGGAGTGATCCAGCTGAAAAATTTATATTTATAAAATACAATCTTTACAAACTAGAGTAGGATCTTTATTCCTAGAACTTTCCTTAAAGGGACAGGCATGATGCAAGCCTTCAGTGCTGATACTATTTTTCATGTTCAAAGGATTTGAAAGTGCTTGATTCTTCAGAGATACATCACCTTTAAACACAAATGTTCCTCAGAGTTGTTGCCAAAAATCTCTGTAGTTGCTCATCATTTCCTTGCAGACGTCTCCGGTCGGATACGCTGCCATCCAGCATGAGTAGGCTGCGATTGGTTGGTTCTAAAGCCTATGGTCATCCGCTCATCAAACTATGGAGAAAAGGGAGGTTTCAGTTGCTTTGGCATCATCACACTGTTCATGTTTAAAGGCGGGCATATTCAGGAGTAATTAAGTACAGTGACCCATGTGGATTCATAAACAGAGCGACTGCATTGGCAACAAGTCCTCTAAAGCCTCTGTAATCTGTTAAGAAGACACAGACCACTGTGGTGACAGTGTTTTTTTCTTCCGAGACAGACATAAGAAGATGGGCATTCAATCGTGAATCATTTGAAAATGCAATTTTTCAGATATAACGATTCATGGGATCTGGACTCCATTTGTTATAGATAGATTTACATGTTATGAAACTTCTAAGAATACTGTGGTTTTGCTATACACAGTTACAGATACTGTGGACATCACAGAATATGAAATATTGCAAAAAAGCATACACGCACAAATCATCTAGGGTTTTCAAACTGGGGTCCGGAGATGCTCAATGGTTCATGGAAAATCTGAGAGAGAGAAAAATATTTTACAAAATATTTTGAACCTTTTTAAGTTACCCTAATTTAAAAAAAAAAAAAATGTTTAATGCAAAAAAAAACATTACTATTACAATTAATTTTGGTTTCACATACCACATTGTTATTTTTTATATTACCTTTTTACATATTTACCAAATTTTATATTTTAATTTTATTACCGTGCATGTTCTCATTCTAAAAACTGATCAGAAATCATGACGGTCATGACAACAGTTATCTTTTAATGACAGCCCAAGTTATAACTTTGCAGTACTAAATAAAAACTAAATCTATTTCAAATAGGTTTATACTATTACATTATTATAATAGTGGGGAAATGTCACCTAAAAAAAGTAAATATTTTCCATATAATATTTCAATAATTTAGTCTTCCTCCCTCACCAACCTGATACAGGAGTCTCTCTGTCTATTTCTCTCTCTGAGTGGACCGGTGCCTCAGTGCTCATGCAGGATGTTATGTACAGTTGATAACAGAGAAAACATGAGGAGTGGGCCAAACTTCTTCCTAAAATGGGATGTCAGTAATTAGCAGAGAGCGGGGAATAGCATTTGTTTTCCTTGTGAAGCTGAACATGAAATTAAAGCTTTATCTGAAGGTAACAGGCCGTTGGTCCCAGGGGTCAAACTCATGTAAGTGGACTGGGCTCTATGGCCAAGAAATGTCTACAGAAGATACATTTTACAGTTTACAAGCACAACATTAATTTTGAACCATAACACACTAGTTTCTCCAAGTCATATGCTGTTTATACTCCATCATCTCTTATTTTCACTTACTATGTTCATGTAATTGAAGCTCTTGCTGTACAGTATCCCACTATTGATACCTAAATCTACACCAAAAAGGGAGTCCCGAGGAGCTGCAATGCTATATAAAGCCGTTTGCCGCAAAACTCCACCAGTTTTTGCCCATAGTCTTCCCAGAGCCGAGCTGCCAAGCCGACACACATTTTCCTGGCCAGAGTTCAGGAAAGTGCTGCTCCAAGCTGAAGGATGGAAACTTCAGACTGCCTTTGCCTGGATACAATAAAAAACAAAAACACAGGGCCCGGTGACTCAGTGATGCAGACAGTGCCTTCTTTATCAGGAAGGGGGCTCACCCGCTGAATACGTCCCTTATCAGACCTCTGTACCCATTAGTAACAGATACAAGTCATTACACACTGTCTGACATGTGAGGAGCCATAACTATTCTTCACTGTTCAATTTTTAAATCTATCATCCCTAATGCCAACATACTACAAACCACAAGGGAAAATGTCTCTCATTTTTTGTATCCCTCATTTAAGTCCAGTGAGTCATACTTGCCTCAAAATGCAACATTCCCGCTCAAATGGGTTACTTTAATGTTACATGCAAATGACAAAGAATAAAGGAACTCTCCCCGGATCAAACTGTACCATTAATAGAAGCCCGAGTGGTTGTATAAATTAAAGTGACAGAAGTGCCATAATTTATGCAATTAGTCAGGGTATGTAATTAGATCAATTTGAATCAAACTGAGGTCCAGGGATCCTGAGGGGTCCGTTGAAAAACTCACAACAACAAAAAAGTTTTAACAAAATGTACTTCTCAGGGTTGTGGAAGTTAAGACACTAATAAAACATGTAACAATACCAATATAAATGAATAATCAAAAGCTATTTTGACATTTACCAAATTTTATATTATTTATATTGATATATATGTATAACATATAGATGGAACCATAGGCCTTTTTTTTAAACAGGGTTGGGAAAAGCCTTTGTTGCTGAGAACAGTGTTTTCAAACATAGTTAATAACTTATATATTTAGATAGTCAAAGACTACTTTCTGTCACAGTTTAGATTTTACTTTGTAGTTGTTGAATTTTCAGGTGAATTAACTGGTACAGTCTCCAACTTATCCTTTGACCTCCCCCTCTCTCTCTCTGTGTGTGTGTGTGTCAATTGTATACTTTTGATGGTTTACAGTTTAACCCATTCATGCTTTTGCCAGTATTAATGGATGACAAATAGGCCTTCTATTTGGCCTTCTCTTTTTCTATCAATTTAAATAACAAAATAAAGGCATAGAACCAGTTCATCTGTACTGCACTGACAACATAATTTTAAATAATTGGTCATTATTTAAAAATAAATAATTATTAAATAATTATTAGGTTAATCAAAATATAAAAAGACCTTAAGATAGGCTAAATACTCTGGACTTACAAAATGGCCCGTCATTGCGATTTGCCTTTGGCAAATTGATTTGGCCTGAGATCTTTTCAGAAAACGTCCCTTTCTCAGAATACAGTACAAAACCTCTTCTAGATCCTGTGAAAAAAAAAAAAATAAGTGTATGTGGCCAAAAACGTAGTAATACATACCTGCACAAAACTCCAAACCCCGAATTGTGTCAGAGAGGGAACTCCCTGACTGAGTGTTTATAGCCAAGTCCATCCAGGAACCCAATGTGAGGAAAATTCTGTCAACATACGCCACAGCCTCCAACCGCACAAATACACAGTTCCAGTTCCCACAGTTGCCATGACAGCAAAGAGCCCATTACATAATGTTGTGGTGACCCACTCTTTCCTGCAATGGACTCCAGGCAGGATGTGTTCGAGTTGTGATGAATGTGAGCTCTCTGTGAGATTTTCCCTGATGCGCCATGTGCAAAAAATGAATCTACCTTCTAAAATCATGGGATTTCACGAAAAGATCTGGTATCCACGATAAAATTAAATGGGGACCAAAACATAACACTGTGCGTTAGGGAGATAGAGACTTGAAGTCCGGTTTCTAACATAAGTTCTCTCTCAAACAGCTTTGTTCCTTGCAGAAGCACATGTGTTTGACATTAAATTTCAGAGACGGAAAAGCGATACAGTTAAAAGCAGACATCAGGAACAAAAGGAAGAACAGATGTAAGGTAGGAACACAGAACGACGTCAGCTGGCTAAAATTATCAAAGGACATCCCTGCTCGCCACGTGGGTCGTCTGTTAGGGAGAATTCTTCTACTGGAGCGGGGAACTCCTGCTGTCAGTGGAAGCCCATACAAATGGGACAGAGAGCATAAATCTTCCCCCAAAGGCCTAAGACACACCCTTGTATTGTCCTCCAACTTGCAGTAGCTTGAGGAAATGACTGCAATTGTTTTTGGACAGAAGACGTGAAAACAGTTCCTCTTAGAGATGTCTACTTTTATCATGCGGCTTCGGCCGAGAGCTTCCGACTATTGACTGGTCATTTTTTCTAATGCATTTATCAGGCAGAGAACACCAGATGGGAAGATGGTTGAGCGATGTTTCAATGAGGCGTAGCAGATGTAAGAGGTGCCATTAATCTTCTTTATGCTGTGCTAATGGAAGGTATCTAACTAAATGCGGCAAGACTAAAGATTATATTTCAGCAACATTTATTCATAAATAAAATGCAAAATAGTATAATACATTTTTCTACTTTAGCTCATCACTCACACAAAAAACAGGTTTATTAAACAATTCTATTAAAAATGTGATTGGCTGTTTTAAAGGCAGGGCTTCAATTCCTACAGTTGCCATATTCTGTTACAAGTTCCCTCATTTATTTATACTCTCTCTGTCCACCCAAAAAAATGAAAATCGCTGCGCTTCACGTCTTTAAATTTCAACACATTATTCTCTATGAGTGTACACACACCGGCGGCGCCATTCTGCGTCTGTCCGCGGCGCCCAGCTACGGCTCAGGACCTTGTTCAAAATCCTGCCGCGCTATTTACATAGTTTTATATTAAGTGTACATTTATTTGTCTCAAATAGTCGTTAATGTACATACTGACTTCACCCTGTGCTGCAATATATATTTAGTTTTACATTCATTAACAGAAATCAGCTGCTTGAATGAAAATTGCTGATGTTATCGGGTTTTCAGGTAAAATTCATTCAGTTAACGGACGCTCTGAGGTAAAGTTTTCAGACTTCAAACTTAACAATGATTGTATTTAATTGAACAGTACAATCATAAAATAGTACAGACATTATCTTAATTCCAGTATGTCCTTAAACATAATATTGCTGGCCATAAACTGAGAAAGTGCGCGTCCGGTGCGACCCCCTAAGAGTCCACATGGGGTAGAAGTCGCTGATTGGCTAATGGCTAAGAAGCTTTCACTCAAAGCTTTCCTTGGGCTGCTTATTGGATGAACTGGTAGAATGAAAATCACTCACTACTCACTATAGGCCTGGGTCAACATGGGCGGGCCCGGAACTACGGTAACGCTGCGGGTGCTTGGGGGAACTGTCCCTTTAAGATGGTGCAGTACTGTTTTGTTTTCATCATTATGACTGAATAAATGAAGTGTGGTTACTGGTTGTAAACAAAATGTTTCTGTATTTTGTTTATAATCATGGGGGGATTGAATTTTGCTCGGATACACTGACTTTAAAAGCACTGTTTCAATCCCAAAATCAAACACACATGTCAGCCAAAGGGAGTATTCCCCATTTCAATTCCAATCATTATTTTCAGCATCATCCAATCACAACACCGCACCTGAAATTTATTTGGGCACGTGAGATAAGAGAAATTTGCTACGGTAATAATTTTAGTTCAGAGATATTGCCAGGCTTTAGAATGTACCAATATTTAATACAGGCTGATCTGATAATAATTTCATAAATGATCATAAAAAAGAGAATATAAATCGTAGGCATATCTCATAATAGACCCATTAATTAATTATTGATATTTTTTATTTTACTATGACACTAAAACACTGTCCTAATTATGAAATCATTCTTAAAACATTGCAACTTTATGCTAATAAGAAAGATAAAATACTGTAATACATCAACATGACCTTACCCTTAATCAGCATGTAAACAAACATTTTTGAACACATACACTACCGTTCAAAAGTTTGGGGTCGGTAAGTTTTTTATGTTTTTAAAAGAAGTCTCTTCTGCTCACCAAGGCTGCATTTATTTGATTAAAAATACAAAACACACCCAGTAATATTGTAAAATATTATTTCAATGTAAAACAGCTGTTTTCTATGTGAATATATTTTAAAATGTAATTTATTCCTGTGATCAAAGCTGAATTTTCAGCATCATTACTCCAGTCTTCAGTGTCACATGATCCTTCAGAAATCACTCTAATATGATTATTTGATGCTCAAGAAACATTTATGATTATTATCACAGTTGACAACAGTTGTGCTGCTTCATATTTTTGTGCAAATAGTGATTCGTTTTTTTTCAGGATTCTTTGAAAGTTCAAAAGAAAAGCATTTCATTAAAAAATAAATATTTTGCATTATTATAAATGTCTTTACTGTCACTTTATATCAATTTCATGCGTCCTTTCTGAAGAAAAGTATTAATTTCTTTACAAATTGACAAATTGACCCCAAACTTTTGAACGGTAGTGTATACAGTCAATGTTTTTACATTATAAACAGATACTGGGGCTCTGCAGAGCAACACTATTTGCATAAAATGTTAATAGATGAAGACTGTGCCTGAGCGGAATAGGAGTGGCCAGTACAACAAAAAAAAAGGAGAATGAGTCACTGGAAACGCATTATAGCCTATTTGAAGTTGCTGCCACAACATGGCACATTCTTTGGGAAAATATACAGTGGCATACTCCCAGCCTAAGGCTACAGATTTTACAGAAGCAGGATAACTGGATATATAGTGATTAAATACATGTTTTATACATTTATTTTACATATTAAAATAATTTTTAAGTATTTCTCTTCACAAGTGTTTATTTAAGAAGGCCAGGTCTGGAGGAATTTTGGAAATGCAGACACATGACATGAAAACAACAGGGCAGGCACCAGCTGGATGCACTGACATGAATCACAGGTTGTTTTCAAACCAAGCATCAGCATAGCGATATCATCTGGAAGATGTTAAAAGAAAGTTTTATCAGGGTGTGTCTATCTATTCAGCCTCCCACATTTTCTCACTCTTTCTGTTTTTCTTAACAACACACATAAATTCTTCTCAAACAGAAGAGCTGTGAGCACAGAGGTGAGTCTGAAGAAGCTAACCACGATCATTATACAGTGCTGAGGGACACTTGGGAATTCACAAATATGTCATTCTTCCCTTGTTTCCTTGGAGTTCATTGTGAGTCGCTAAATTTATTGCATGGAAAGACTCCAAATGTTTGGCAGAAAATGGGGTCTTAACCATTGATATGTCTGTTTGAAAGATAACCGGCTTTGACTGAACTCTGGAGGCCAAGAGATGAAGCATCTTGGGTCATGTAGGAGAACTACTTGAAGTTTAAAGGGATAGTGCACACCAAAATAAAAACTGTCATTATTTACTCTTACTCCGGTTGTTCCGATCTTGTGACATTATTTCTTAACACAAAAGACGATATTCTGATTTTTTTTCTTTTTTTTCTTTTTTTCTGTATACAATCAAAAGCCAATGAGGGCCAACATTGTTTCAGACCCTATTGACATTCATTGTTTGGACAAAAACAGTTAAAAATTCTTCAGATACTTTTCGAGGCCACTGTAATTTATATTTTCTAAGCCAATGTCACATCTAACCAAATGCAAAATGATTTTGAATGTGATTCTTAGTATTACATTCTGATTTTTGGAAACACACTACTGTTCAAAAGTTTGAAGAAAAAAAAATCTCATTCATCAAAGAATTTATCACTGTTTTCACAAAAAAAGCAGCACAACTGTTTTCAACATTGATAATAATAATAAATGTTTCTTGAGCATCAAATCAGCATACTGATTCAGAATGATTTCTGAAGGATCATGTGACACTGAACACATTAAAAAAGAAAAAGAGTTGGTTTGAATTTCACAATATTGCTGTTTTTATCTTTATTTTTGGTCAAATAAATGCAGCCTTGGTAAGCATAAGAGACATCTTTAAAAAAAAAAAAAAACTGAAAAATCTAACCAACCCCAAACTTTTAAACATTAGTGTAACAGTAAACGTATAGGGAAGAATCTCATTGAAAAAGCCCTGCCCTGGGACACCCCTCAGCCCACAGGTGCCCACAGGGCGTATAACCTACAAACACAGATATAAATGAGCATATCCTCCCTAAAGCAAAGACTGAGAGGAGAGGAATTTTCCAGAAGTGGTGTGAAAGGCCCATGTGTGTCTTCAGTTTAGATTGCAGCAACGGGAGAAAGAAACAGTCAGAAAGAGAGAGGGAGGGAGGGAGGAAGGGAGAAAAAGAGAACATTTGCTAATTAAATTGGGTAAAGCATGGCTTGCTTAATATATTGTCATTAGAGAGCAAGTGAACCCACCCGTGTTTTCTGGGAGAGAGGTGAGGTTGGGAAACTCCTTCCACATGATGGAGGATTCTCCTCAAATGCCACAAACATGACCATGAAAAGTATTTTTGTATGTTAGTTTTTCATGAATGATGTGCATAAAAAGACTGATCTTCAGTATTTTTTCTTTCTTCTGTGAAGCAAAAAAAAGAAGATATTTTTTAAAATGTCTAAAAAAAAAGGTGCTTTTTGGCCATACAATAAAATAATTGTATTCATTATATGGACCAAAACATGATGTAACATGAGATTTTAAACAATAAACTATTGTTAAAATCCAAGTGAAATGATAGGTTGGTAACCTGTGACTGACACAAATTCTGCAAAAATACAAATGCAATATTGCATAAATATAGCCTGGATTATTGCACCATTTAGCCATTGTGAGAAATGAGCTGCTGGTGGATCGCAAAGGATTTCACCCAGTGCCCGGTGAAGCCTACTTCACACAACTGTTAATCTTTCCACACTGTTGCCGTTTTCCAGACTGTTGGCATGGCAATGGGAATATACTGGTGCTGTTGCTTGAGGAGGCATTTTGTATAAACAGTATCCTCTTTATTTCAGTGATGTCTGATTTATGATCTGAAATTGACAGATGAGTTTGGGGCAAAACACTCTATGCTCATTAAAATACAAGACAGAGTCCCTCTTTCGTGTGTATTTGAACGTATAGTACCTAAGTTATACTAAAAGCTTTGATCTGGACAACAATGTGGCAAGTTGTGAAGTTAGTTCATTGCATGACAAAAATCTTTCAAGAAACTCAAGAGAAGTTATAGCCTGCTGACAGAAGAAGCCACACTGGTTTTCTCTTTCTCACATTAACTCTGGCACAACAGTTTTAGAAAGCAATGTACAGTATGCATCACTTCATCTTCAAGTCGTAAGAAAAGATTTCATAAATTAGTAAGCATTAGTAAACATTAAAGGCATTATTTAAAAAAAATGAGCACTAGTGCGTCTTAATCGCATTAGAAACATAAATAGCTAGTTTCAACTAATTAGATGAATGCAAAGAAACTCAATCTCATTACCATAATGTGAAAAAATATATCAAAAGATATTTTGAATAGTAATTGTGAATTGTATAAAATTTTGTATTGCCTTTATCTTAAATTAACAAAAACAAAATAAAACATAAAACAACGAAACAAAAACAAAACACCAAACAACAGCAAAAACAAAACAAAACAAAGCAAAACAAAAATCAAACGTCAAACAAAACACCAAACAAAAACCAAACATGGCACTAAACTAAACAAAAAACAAACAAAACACCAAACAAAAACTGAAAACAAAACTCCAAACAAAACACCAAACAAAACACCAAACAAAGCAAAACAAAACACCAAAGCAAAACTAAAACCAAACAAAACACCAAAAAAAAAACATAATTATATAAAAAAACAAATATTTAAAATAAAATAAATTTGTATTTTTTTATAACATAACACATGGGTCATTAAAAAAAAAAGAGAGAGAGAGATTTATACATTATCTGAAAGCTGAATAAATAAGCTTTCCATTGATGTATGGTTTGTTAGGATTTTATTTGGCAGAGATACAACTATTTGAAAATCATGAATCTGAGGGTGCAAAAAATTTGAAACATCGAGAAAATCGCCTTTAAAGTTGTCCATTTATGTTCATGATTGTGCTGCATCCACTCACAAAATTAAATGTTTTATATATTTACGGTAGGAAATTTACAAAATATCTTCAACATGATCTTTATAATATCCTAAAGATTTTTGGCATAAAAGAAAAATCAATAATTTTGACCCATACAATGTGTTGTTGGCTATTGCCACAAATATACCTGTGCGACTTGTGACTGGTTTTGTGATCCAGGGTCACATATATATTTATATTTTATAACAATTTTATAACATATTCATAAAATCTTTTCCTTTCAGTTCTGGTTTGAAAAATACCCAAACATGATTTGTGAATTTCACCCAGTTATTTTCCTATAGTTAATCATAGTTATTATCGTATATAAACACTGGAGGTTTCTGAAAAGAGGCACAAAAAAAATTTTGTTTCAGAGCAATGTATGTAAATGCACCTTACGCTGTGAGCCCGGTGAGGGGGTAACAACTTTTCTGAATTTACTCCATTAGCTCAGACAGTAAGAATTCCAGAGCCACAGACTTATCAGTACAGCATGTTTGTGAAAACACTAGGACATG
Source organism: Meda fulgida (assembly GCA_030578275.1). Lineage (NCBI taxonomy): Eukaryota > Metazoa > Chordata > Actinopteri > Cypriniformes > Leuciscidae > Meda > Meda fulgida. The sequence continues at coordinate 16,323,686 of CM060640.1, forward strand.
CTGTTACCAATTCATTCCATGGAATAAATGGCATCAGTTTCAGACTTGGAGGAAAACAGAATAATGATTGTTGATAAATATATAGGCTGTTTCACATCATTGAGACCTGTCAAACCAAGGCAATCACATGAGCAGAATTACACGAGGCATCTTTTACATGAGTGCCTATGATGGCCAGGTTTGTATAGAAAAGAAACTGTATGGAGTACAGAACGCGTTTCTCCATTCCATTGCGGCACTGTTTTTCAATGTTAACATGCAGTTTTTAACTGCAAAAACGCATTCTGTGCGAACCAGCCCCTAGTCTGCTTATGGCTGCCTTTATCTTATCCCTCTAATTCACTACAGCTCAAATCTTCATGGCTTAGTGTTTCAAGGGAATGGAGGTGCAACTAAGTAACATCCAAACAAGTCTGTGACAGTTCGTATTGTTCATGATACTTGGCTCGAAAGTTACAGAGATACAAAGACCGGCATTCCATGAGGTGCATTCTTTCAGCAAGCATGGACCAGCTCTCTATAGTGAATCAGTCCCAGGGGAAGGGAAATTATTGTGTTGTGTAATGCCAAAACAAGACAAGCACAGCCATGAAATAATGTTAAAAGTTTACAGACTCACAGGCTAGTCAGCAATGAAGCGGTAAGCGGGCCAAATCAATTCAAATACCTTTGAGAAAGGGTTATGCTTACGCTGACCTGGACAGTTTTGAAAAACTACATAACAAGGCTAACGTTATATAAAGTTTGTGTAAACATTAGAGACAAACATTCCTAGAATCCATAACCGAAAAAAATGAAAATTCTTTCATATTTACTCATGCGATTCCAACTTCCTGTCTTCAGTGGAATACTAAAGAAAATATTTTGATCATTTTCACGCAGCTCTTTTCCATACAGTTCAACAGTTCTTTTTGGAGTTTGACAGATGAGGTCATTTGAACTATAGTTGGAAGAGTAGGGTGAAAAAACTAAAATGTCTTCTTTGGTGTTAAATTTCAGATTATAAAAAGCAACTTATATTCCAGAAAATATGGTAATATAATATTTCCTTGTAAAACTGGGAAATAATTTACAGTTTCTATAATAATTGTTCACTGTAAAAAGTGATCAGTTGACTTAACTTAAAAGAAGTGATGAAAACCTGATGACTTAAAATTAAGTTATAAAGTTCATGCGTATTAAAAAAAGTAAGTTATAAGTTAACTAGAAAATTCCACATAACTTAATTTTTTCAATTACGAATGAAGTTTATTTACTTATTTGCTAATGATTTTAAGTCATAAGGGTCTCCTCACTTTTTTTAAGTTAAGTCAACTGAACACTTTTTACAGTGTTCCTAAAAAAGAAAAAAAGTGGACTTTACAGTAGTCTTCTGTATATTCAACAACTGAACTATTGCAATAATATAAATCAATGTTCATTCAGAGAGTGTTTCAAACATGTTATGTTGCTAACATTACAACAACCAAACTATAATGTTTGCTAAATGTTTTGTAGAGTATAAATGTGCTAGCTGGGAGTAAATCAGCTCTGTTTGGATATAAAGAGTAATATCAGCAAACAGCTTGTTTAAATAGCATTAACTTATTAGTAACTCTTCTTCATGAGGTGGACACTGAGTTTAAAAGCAAACTTTTGAATATTGTTTTTGCTGGAAAGTGGCAAGTTATGAAAGATGTGGATATACTGTAAAGGTCAAAGGTTAAAGGCTAAGAATTGGGCTAATTCTGACATGTCTCTGTCATCTGTCAGCGGAATGTGCAGTACAGGAATAGAGAGGCTTGTCCTCTGTCTTTTGGTGTCAAATGTCAAACAATGATGGAAGGATGGAAAAACTGATGGAGATGTAAAAAAGAAGTTCAGAAACATTACAAGAGCCAGACTTTGACCCCTCACATTCTCACCTCAGTATTTCTCCTTCACAGAGAGATGATACTCAGTGGCATCAGCACCATTCAGGAAGAGGAATCCTCTTCCTTCTGTACCACCTTTAAAAAGGTCCTAGAATGAGAGAAGATATAGTTTTTTTTTTTAATAATCTCTGTTTGACCTTCCCACCTCACCACCTTTAGAAGTCCACATTAAATAAAGTAAACCTCTTTGCTGCAGAAAGATGATAGCAAAAAACGGGCTCTTGATTTTCATGCCCATACAAGGTAGTTACACATTCCTGCTTGAGACGTTTATTAGCTCTTAAAATTTGTCTCCAATAGCTTGCTAAATTCAGAGTACAGTCTTTAAGAATTCTTATCTTTCTACAGTTAAAACAAATTAAGTGTGGGGTTTCATACTTATTTATGTAAAGGTTAAGTGCTTCAGTCATTGTGCCTCATCATTATTGTAAAGTACACGTGAACATGAATCATTGGAAAAAAAACATATGGTTATACTGACAGGAAAAAGTTACTATCTATATGTGTAACATGTGATTATGTGATACTGTGTTTATACTCCATCTACATTGGTCAATCAGATAGTTACACCCCAAACTCATGATACAAGTTGTTCGAGAAGAATCAAACAACAGAGGATCTATTGAATGGGTTATCTACCCATTTGTGGCATTTATGTCCTTTATGTCTTGCTTCACCAGATTATTCGCTTCTCTTGGCCTAATCTACTGTGCGTTTCTGAGGTGTTTAAACGACTGAGCTCTGATGGATTGTGTTTGCCTCTGCTTGTACGTTTTTCCAGGGTGAAGAATGGGAAATTAAACAGTGTACTACAAAGGCAGGAAACTGAGGCAGTTGCTAGGCTATGCAAACTGAACCTAGAGAGCCCATGGTTGATGAGGCCTGTAAAATCTGTGTCAAACACTGTTGAGTAAACATCAGCTCCAGCAGTAACACAATACACCAAGAATGTACTGGATTAATCTTTATATTTTTTCATTGTTCTGTAGATTCTCTGCATTCTTGCCATAAGAAGAAATTCCACTTTTGTACATCAGCTTTGATACATTTTTCTTGACTGAAATAGCCTATGTTTGAGCAGAACACCTTAAAAGGTCTCATAGACAAAAAGCAATCAATTTGAGCGACTACCACAACTATTCTAAAGTGGCCCAAAAAAGTATTTGGACACTTACACCAGGTTTAAATGCATATAGCCTATCAAATAAATAAAGACATTTACTCAAGAACAAAATTCTGAGTATTTTCAATGGTTAATAAAAACATATACAATTGAGCAACTTACAATGTAACACACAATATTGCAGTTACTTTTTTTTAATCCTCTGCTAAAGATAAAAAATCGAAGCCAAGCACAATCTATTGAATGACTCATTTTGTAAATGAGATGATGACTAATGAAAGGTTAGGCCTACTTATTCATCCGAATGCCTGCAATCAACAAAGTTAAACTGCTCCTGATGATTAATTGTAGGCCTATTACATTAACTATTAATGTTTTGGAAATGTAAACAGGTGTAGTTTAAGCTTAACATTGAAACTGTAGACCTTAGGCAGGCATCTTTACTATTTTGTGTTTGAACTGCGGGAGCTGGCATGCTGTCGAAGTGAATTTATATATTATGGAGTTACTGTTAACGAAAGTCGTCATGGGCATTGTCATATTTAAAGCGGATGTCATAAATGTCAGTAGACCTGTAAGTTTTTAAACGAGCGGTTCGTCCATAAATCGGTAAGATCCTACCTTCATGCTGTGGAAATACAAACCAAAAAGCTGAAAGTTTATCCATGGATAAACTTACTGTTTATCCTGTAAACAGGTTGTGATTTGAGGATTATGCGCTAATATTTTCAGTTCCATTCGTTTGAACGTCGTCTCCAAAACACTATAATGTGTTATTTGCAAGGTATATACCAATAAACATTTTGAGATCATGCACTCCAGACAAATTTCATTTCAGGTAAAGTGGGCCAGCTGGTGTGGTAAAGTGGGACATCCCTGATGTATATATAAAAAAATCAATTAAAAACACAATATTTTATTAACACATATCATCAAACAAACATATTCACAAAACAGATTTTAACAAACCCAAAAGCATATAGCCTAATGGCTATAATTAGTAAAATGAATCAGTTCACTCAATGCATGTGTAGAATTCAAAACAACTGATAAAGCATGTTGTGTTGACATTAAATATGATGACATCTGATTATCAGAATATTCAGAAATCAGAATATGGATGAAAATGAACTCTACAACATGTAACAACAAATAGGCCAACATAAATTAAATAAGAGGAACATTTAAAATGGTATCCATTGTAAAACTTTTTGTTTGTTTTCTCTAAACACTTTAAATTAAATAAATTGTGTCCATATATTCTGCATCTACATTTAGCTCCTCTCATCCTTTCTTCACTCCACAGATTGAACATAATGCCTTGTCTTATTTTCTGCTCTTTCTTTCTCTTCGTTCATCTCTGACTTGAATTTCCTAACGGCACACTCATTTATGTTTTCTAAAAAAACTATTACACATGTCAACTATAAAATAACCAGTGTGTGTCAATTTATTTAATGAATTTGAGTGTAATTACTGAAGGTTAAAGGTCTCCCACTTTACCTGAATCCCACTGGCCCACTTAATCTAACACATTCAGCCAAAGTGGGCCAGCAATATTTAAACACCTTACAAGAAAAATAACACATTTTAATCATTTTATTCTTATTCACTTTACCTGATGGCCCACTTGACCTGCATTCATCATATCTGTGCAAAAATCTATGTATCAGCCCAAGAGTAGGTCATTCTGTCTGTCCATCCATCCATTCATCTATTGGGCCAATTAAATTCGAGGACCGGAACTAATTGCGATATTATAGTGCAATTACTTTCTCTATATTTTAACTGGGAAATGCTAAACCAAACATTCGAAAACGCTAAAATGTACAAAAGAGAGTTATCTCATCCTAATTCACTGTGCTTAAAACTTTTTTGTGCTACCCAGAACAAATACCCACAATGCCAAAGAAAAACACTCCCAGTGAATAATAAGTGTCACTATGTGAAATATCTTAAATGGTCTTGGTGGAGTATGGATAGCACATGACTCCTCAACTATGTTTGTGGAGAGCTACATTACTCTTCAGCTGGGTGGGGCTTCTCCATTTTTGCCCAAGAGAAAAACACACTGGGAGAGAAATAGATAGAATGAGTAAGTACATCAAACAATGGTCTAATAAACCAAAGGTGGGTGTGGAGAGTTCACTTAATATCGTATTTGACATCGACACAATGAAAAAGACAGGAAAAGGAGGAGTGTACGAGATAAACAAAAGCACAAAAGAGCGCCGAAAGAACCCAAAGCTAACCGCAGATATGATTTAAAGACCATTTGGGCAGTGCCAGGGATTTGCTTTATTTGCCTGCCCAGAGTTGGTATGAGCATGCCCAGAGGATAGAGGCGGGGAGTACACCTGGAAACCCTGGTCTGGTCTGCTTCATATCAGCACACATATGCAAAAACAGCTCAAAAAGAATTTGGAAAGCCGTTGAAGAGATATGCGAAGAGAGGTGGCCTTAAGGTTTTATGGCTGAGTAAACATCACTGAAGTGACTTGAAAAGCGTCAGGCCAATTCTGGCAGGCAGCACACTAGTTCCTTCTGTTTCGTCACTGTTATGTGTCAAACTCTCCCTTGTTTTCTCTTTTTTTAAGAGGAATGTTGTTAGGGAGGCTTATCAGTCAAAGAGACAGCTGACATTTAACTTGAGTTCTGAGTCTGACTTTACCTCCTCTCTTTCTGTATTCACATTCCTATCACAATTACCTGGAGCATCTGGACGAGTCTCATGCCGTTGGATAATTCCTTAACAAAGAACAAGAAAAAGTCAAATAACTTGCCAAGTAATGGTTAGACATTTCTTTGACGATATTCTTGTTATAACCTTAACCACACACTTCCCAAAAAGAGAAATTATTTTTTGATAAGAATGTTGTTCAGAAAATAGTGAAGGCTGGTGCTGTGCAACAACATTTAGAATGTGGAAGAGCGCCCTCTCCAGGATCATATTAACAATTACTGCTAAAGCTATTGAACCCAGAGGAAACATGAACCACAGATGAACATTTGTCTATCTATCCAGCCATCTACCATTTCATTTTGATAGTCCCCATTAGACATTCTACTACTTACTACAATTGACTTTGCAACTACATGTCAACTTCCAGTCAAAAAAAGCATAGTAAACTGTCACCTTACTATCTGCTAACACTTTATTTTGATGGTCCCCAACAGACATTCTACTGATTATAAGTAACTTTGCTAGTACATCAATTTATTCTACTAACCCCAACCTAACAGTCTACCAATACTCCGAGAGTTAGTTGACATGTAGTTGCAAATTTACGTATAGTTAATAGAATGTCTAAAGTGAACTAATCGAAATTAAGTGTAGCTAACCCAACTACCTTGATCTGGCCATGTGTACATTAATAATATGCTAACAACACCAGATTATTTTATACTGAACTACACAATGGATCGGTTTTGTTTCCATGTGCTTATCTAGGAATATTTTCTCAGCTAAAGGCCAGATAAACATGACCGCAATGAGGAGGGGGTCTTGCAATACAAACACTTTTAACTAAGGCTGAAAAGACATCACTGCATAGTTAGCCAGAAAATACACTATAGCTATAGGCAGAAAGGGAGGCCTAACCTAACAACCATATTTTGCTATATTGTCATTTCTCAAGTGTAAAAAACAAGCTCAACAGTTATGTGACTAACAAGTAATTCCAGGATCCCATCTGTCACATTTCTGCTGTCACCAGAAGGATCCTCCAGGATTTGGATCATCGCCCTGGCCTGTCTTGGCTCTTCATGTGTGGGGTCTGTGTTATAATTTCGCTGAACAGCATCGCCGCTTAACGCTTTGCATCTGGGTTTCATCACCTCAGGGAGCTACAAATCAACAGATCATATCTCTTGCACAGTTAGTCCTCATGGGGAAAACAAGTGTTGAGGAGGCAAGCATGCAAGTAAGTGCTCTTCATGTTTGGCAGGGAAAGCACCATGTAAATAAATTCCTGCACGATGGGTGACATTGAAGGAAAGAATTCCCTGCTGGAAAACTCCACCCTAGTGTGGCGTGAGGTGAAACAGTAGAGCCCCTCGTGCAACCGTGGACAGTTACGATGGGAGGAAATGACGGCATAGTCTTAAGTTCGCCGCCATTAGAGACAATGGAACCGGGCTTCCTTGAATTGTGCTCGGTTTCCACAGCTAAGTGCAAGAAAACACACAGAGGACTAACTTTTCCCCAAAAGTGCCGGTCTAGATTGGAATTTTCAATGGTGTGAAATGGTCAAGACGTTAACATGAACACAACACCTGTCCCTTGAGATCCCGAACTTGTACGTCACAATAACGATGGATATTTGGATACATAGTTGAAATGGAAAGATGGGGAAATAATCCATTCATATTACTGCAAAACATTTATTGGGTTACATGAATGATAAATGAAAGCTATGAAAAAATAAAGTGCAATTTTAGAACTAAAAACGGGGAAAAAAATTCAGTAGCCATCATTGCTTCTGTTTATTAATACAAAATTATTAATAATAAAGACACTGTCACATTGACAACACTTATTGGTTCATCAGCCGTTGCTCTACCGTATTGCTTATTATTTCCCAAAAACCATTCAAATGACATGAAAGTTAAGATTAACTACATTCATTTCTAAAATAGTGGCAGTATATTTATGAGTAATGTATTCGGGAGAAACTGGTTTGCAGTGCTCTGAGCATTCTATAAAGTAGAATTCCTAGGTGTTCCTTCACGAGGCCATGATCTTTTTCTTGCACTCTACGGAGCAGAGCAGCATTCCCTGCAGGGCCATGAAGCGCTGGCCCATAAGGCACTTGGAGCAGCAGGAGCACTGGAAACACTGGGGCTCAGCGTGCCAGTGGTGCTCTCCATACGACACGCGCTGAGCTTCAGGCTCGATGGGGTTCTGACAGGCCGCACAACACTGTGAACACAGAGAGACATGGAAACATTCACAGGAAGTAGTATACCATAGTAAATGTATTTGTTTGAAATAACACTTGTGACAAAGTTTGATTACATATGTTACAGGCACAATCAAGCTAGTGCATTCTGGGATAGAAATATTAAATAAAAATTAAATATGTATATTTTGCAAATGAATATTTTTTATTATTATTATTATTGATTTCTTAATTTTTAAGCATATAAATATTTATTCTAAATAATATTAAATATTTAATTTATAATTATTAAATTACATTAAACATTAATTCATATTTTAATAGTTAATATAATCATTAAAATAATTAATAATCATTCATTTTTTATTTATATTTTATATGCCCTTCAGCAACATCCCAGGATGCACCAATGTGATTGCACCTGTAATAAGTGTAATCAAAGTTATTTGGAAGCAAGCCTAATTAATTAAGAACATTATTATATCAATATAATATATAATTATATTATTAAAAATAATAATTGTACATATGTGTAAATTATTATAATAAATATTAAATGAATATAATATGTACAGATGATCAAATATAAAAACTCTGCTTTTTTGAATGTCTGAAGTTTTTTTTCTAAGCTGATGTCTAACAGATGAGTCATAAGACCTGCGTGTCATTGGACATGCAGGTGTTGAAAGAGAACGGTGGAGTCCGATATCACACAACTCCATTATAAGCGCATCCACCCTCCCTTTCCTCTGGTTATCATGTCACTGGCACTTCCTTAATCTCCTTCACCTGCTCCTGAACCAACATGGCTGGCAAACACATGCCGAGCCTGTTAGTTTTAATAGCCCAGGCTTAGCAAGAATGCATTTCCATTCAATCTACTGTATCTATCTACCATACTCTAACTAATAACAAGGAGTAATTAGGAGTTTATTGAGGCAAAAGTCGTAGTTCATTTATCCATTTCTTTCTGAGGAAGATAAAAAGAAATCCAATAGAAAGAAATATACTCAAAATCAAATAGAGCAGAGAAACAGTGAGGGAGAGAGAAAGTAAGGAATTTCTTCTCTTTACCACAGCGTGGTTCTTCATGTAGCAGGGTTTGCAAACAGGTTTGTCTTTCTCCATGACGTAGGTCTCTCCAGCCAGCACACAGTCACAGTGAAAACAGCAGAAGTGCTTCAGGTGCCAATCGTGGCCCTCGGCCTGAGTGTACTCATTACTGAAGATGAGCTGGAGACCACACACACACAGTTTAAGAACATTCGACAAAATTGCATTCAATTGTTCACTTGTTCAGATTTTAAAACGAAACATATGGTGGGGTCTAAACATCTGAGATGACATTGAAAATCGTCAGCACGTTTTACTGTACCAATCTTTTTTTATGAACCATTGAAATAAGCATATAGGACAATGCACACCGAGCCACCTATTGCACAATCAGCCCAATTTGTGGTGCGGTTTCTAAGGTGCCACAGAGGTACTGCTCTAACAAAATCCAAATTTTGAACACTTTACTGTACCAATCTTTATTATGAACCATTGAACTTGTCATCCAAGACAGTGCACGCTGAGCCGCCTATTGCATCATCAGCCCAATTTGTGGCGCTATTTCTCAGCTGTTACAGAGGATGCATTAAAGTAGACAAAAGGCTGTTATAGTAGACTTACTGCTCTAACGAAATCCAAATTTACAGCCTTTTTTACTGTACCAATCTTTCTTTATGGACCCTTGAACTTGGCTTATAGGACAATGTACATTGAGCCGACTACTGCACCATTAGCCCATTGACCTTTTGTTTAAATTAAACCTGGCAATTATCAAAGTTAAGGTTTTGAAACATTTAAAACATAGCCATTATTAAGTTATTGAAGATTCTGAACTATTTCCAGGTTGCTAAACAAATGAAAGCAAATTTGTGACATTGACCGTGCGAATTACTTTGCCTCCACTCACCTCATCGCAACCTGCACACCGAGGCTTTTCACTATCTCCATAATGGCGGCCACAGTATAGCTGATCCTTCTTCCAAAAATAGATCATGTCCACCAGTAGCTCGCTGCAGTTACAGCACACAAAGCAAGCAGGGTGCCAGAGTTTATCATAGCCTGCCCGCTCGGCGTAAACCGCCGGCTCACCCTTCTTCATGGGCAGCTGGCACCGGTGACATGACTGTGGGCAGAGATTCGGTGATGAGTTCAGCTTGGCATAAACATCAATGAAGAATGAAAGGGGGGAAAACACAGCGGGGGGAGGTTGGTATTAATGAAAAGACCTGAGATGGTTCACTTTGAAAATTCATCACAGGTGAAACATTAATTTTGGAAATAGGAAAAACTACCAAGTCTAAAGGAATAGACCCAAGATTCACATTACTTTATATGGCAAAATGTGAATATTTCTCCTAATTACTTTATATCTCACAAAAACTACAACTTTATATCTCATAATTATGCCTTCAATCTCACAATATGAATTATATATCTTGTATCTTAATATAACAATTTCATATTATTATGAATTTACATCTTGTATTTATGACTTTATGAGAAATAAAGTAGTAATTATTAGATATACTTAACTTTATTTCTCACAATATGACTTAATCTCATAATCATAACTTTACTTCTCATATTTATGACTAATATTTCTCATAATTCTACTTTTTCAGATAATCAATTTCTCATATTTATGACTATCACAATGCAATTATTGCATGCAATAATAACCATTTCTCATTTATAACTTTATTTCACTTACGACTTCTTGTATTTATCTGCTTCACTGATCTATAGAGAATATATAAAGTCATTCTAAATAGATCAGTGAATATTTCTCATATTTATGACTATATCTTACAATGCTAATTTATTTTGTATAATTATGACCTCATATCTCACAAAATAACTTTATTTCTCGTAATTATAACTTTATATCCGTTTAATAATTATAATTTTAAACTTTATTATACAATAACCTGTTTTTGGAAAGCTGCAGCAGAGGGCAAGATTTTCAGTGAATAACATTTCAGTTTGCTCATCAGAAAGTTATTGTTTGACTTCAGAAGACTTGAAATATAGTGAATGAATTGTATGGATCACATGTATGGTGCTTTTCAGAGCATGAGAAATGTGATCACTACGAACTGTTGTTCTATGCGAAAGAGCAGCTGAAGATTGTTTTAAGTCTTCTTACGAGTTCCAGGGCAACAATAACAGCATACAGGTTTGGAACAACATTAGGTTGAGTAAATAAAAAGAACAATGTTCATTTTTAGGTGAACTATCCCTTTAAAAAGGGCAAGAACATTAGTCTGATGGCATACATGTGTTCCCATCATGAGATTTTAGAGACTTACAATAGATTTTGGGAAAATCCACCCGAGCTCGAACATAACCACAGGGACTAAGTGTTGTAAATTCTGAAGATCTCTGGACGAACATAACGTTCATTCCAGCTGCCTGACTAACACAGGCTTGGCAGTACATGAACCACTCTTATGTTAATCAAGTGAATCCGGAGATAAGCACTGGACAATGATTGGACTCCTGTGGCGCACATGTGGTGGAAATAAATACTGCTGCTCAACAACTCCAAAAGGCGATTCTTCATTAATAGATGTTGACATTTAACTGGAAATAATCTAAAATTGAGATTCATTTAGATTTAAAGGGATAATGAGAATAAAAAGGTCACAGATGCTATTTGTATGTGACAGAGAAAAGTATTCATAGCAAGCAACAGTCACAATAGGTGTCCATTACTACCGTTAATACTTACGTAGTTACCAGCAGGTCCACTGAGTGAAGTCCCAGCAGCCCCTGGGGCGCCAACTTTTCCCACTGTAGCAATAACATCACCTTTGTCTCCTGGTGTCCCTGTTGTTCCAGCACCAGGCTTCCCTCCAGCCCCGACACCTTGAGGGCCCTTTTCCCCGGCCAAACCGGCCTGCGGCCCCATCTCTTCAGGCAAGGTAATGTCGCCTATGCCCAAAGCCTCATCCTTGTACTTTCGGACATACTGCTGCATTTGCTTGACCTCGCTGGGAGAGAGTTCGTGGCAGCGCTCAGGGTCTTGGTCGTGGTCGGGAAGCTGCTTGGCCATCTGCTTCTTCCGGTAATCTGCTCCCGCCGAACCAGCGATGGGTCGCCGCTCCGGAGGCAGAAGTTCCATGTAGAGCAGAGCCTGAGAGGACAAAAGTGATGTTTTTTGGTCAATATGAAACGGGATTTGCAACTCTTATTTGACTTCTGTAATAAGATGTATTATTTTTTATTGAAACAGGGTATTGGCAGGACTTTCATTCTTTGTGAACGTTTTTTATTTATTTTGGGATCTTCTAAGATATATTTTTATACATATTTTGGAATAATTTAATTATATTAATACTTTAAAAAATATATATATAAATGTACAATTCTATTATTTTATTAAAAATAATAATTTAATTTGTATGTGTAATTTTGCAACAGAAAGTTTAATTAAAAACATTCTTTGAGTAATGAAAGTTACACCTTTCATTAATAAAAATCAAGCTGACCTTTTTGTCTGTAGGGCTACATTGTTCTGTTATTTTCTGTAAACTTTCTGTTGCAAAATTACACATAAAAATTTAATTATTATTTTTAATAAAATAATAGAATTATACATTTATATATATTTTTATATTCTTTTCTGAAGAATAATGTTTTTATTGAAAAAAGTAATAAAAAAGTCACAACAGCTAATATTTTAAACTTCAGGTTTTTTTTCATTTTTAAGTATCAGCTAAATTATAAATGCTAATTATATTTCTAGTATTCAGCATTTTAAGACAATCAAAATATTGGGAGAGCACAAACGTTTTCCAAACTTTTAAAGTGGCTGTCTAAAAAAAAAGAAGTAGAGAACACTGACATCTAGTGGATCCAAGTATCATAGTACAATTACAAACTGACCCTCAAGCACAAGTTTGAATAAATAAATTATATATATATATATACTGATTTACTATACATTGCATTATGTTTCAATTAATAGTATATGATTTTAAGATTAAGAGAGTTACCAAGCCTTGGTTGATCCCAGGTGGAGCCCATTCATAGGTAACGGACTTAACCACATCTGTCTTGGCAGGCACCGCAGTGGGGGTTGGGACAGCAGTAGTGGCAGCACCAGGACCTTTAGATGGGATGGAAGCACTATGGCCTGTCCCTAAAGCAGCAGGATGGCCTGTTCCTGATGCAGCGGTACGGCCTGTCCCTAAAGCAGCAGGATGGCCTGTTCCTGATGCAGCTGTGCGGCCTGTTGCTGGGGCTGTAGGGGAGTGAATTGACGCTCCTGGGACTGCAGTGGCAGCAACAGGTGGGGCATGAGTGGACTGAGAGCTGGGGGTGTAGGTCTGGCTGGAGCCGGGGATAAAAGTGGAAGCAGGAACAGGAGTAGCAGTGCTGATGGAGGCTGCCGGGATGCTGAATGTGACTTGGTTGCCTTTATAAGACGGGATGCCATCTCTCTTCAGCTTGGCTATGAGGCCTGTGTACTTGGTGTCCTCAAAAAGCTTCCCCACCTTCTTATTCTCCTCCGTCTCGAGCTGCACGTCATGGTCCTCAACACCGCACTTGCAGTTTCGGCAAATCTTTCTGATAAAGAGAATGACAGAATTTTTATTTTGGGGTGAACACTTGTGGAAACACTTAAACCATGCACTACAATTCAAAGGTTTGTGGTCAGTTTGATTGTTTTAGAAATCAATTAATACTTTTATTCAAGGATGCATAACTTGATTAAATGTGACAGTAACAAAAGATTTATATATCAAATAAATGCTGATCTTTCGAACCCTCTTTATTTATTGAAGGGGGGGGGGGGGGGGGGGGGGGTCCACAAAAAATATCAAGCAGCACAACTGTTTACAAAATTGATGTTTCTTGAGCAGCAAATCAGCATATTAGAATGATATCTCTGTGGGGAGAGAACAATGATTGATAGAGAATGAGAGTAGCATATTATTACTGTTGGACGAGCTGTCTCTCTGAGTTATGTCTGTTTCGTTAAGTTAAGAGTCTGATAACACTAGTTTGGATTGCTGTGTGTGCACTTCGAGTTACGGCACGCACAGAGTATTCAGTGATTACATGGAAAAGAACAACGTGTGTTACATGCTGAAACCCTTTCGTCATGATTTTTACCGCAACGAAAAATAAACCAGATTGTGTTGCATTCAATGAGACCTGTGAACATTTTGAGAAAAGACTTTGGTTTCTGTAGAGAAGGATAAAGTGCATTGTTTATCAGCAATTTGAGTTATATGGGACATGTCATGGAAAAACTTTTTGTTGACAATTCAAATGGAAAATTAATGCATTTTGGTCACTTTGTTGTCAAACCACTGTAATTTTCCATCCACCAATTTTTTTTTATGTGAATTTCAGCATATTTCATAAAAAATGCTGGATGGAAACACCAAGATGTGCATAAAAATGTATGTGCTCAATTGAGGCGGATACATTTTTTATCCAATAAGAAACCATGCGCATAATTACGATGGAAGCAAATAAATCCCTCAAAGCGCAACAAAAAAACTCATGTGACTTTGCCTCAACAGTAAATGTGATAACTGGACTAACCAGTAGACCAATTTCATCACACAGTATCTCAAACATTAGTTTGATCATTCTGAAAGGCCTGAGCCAAAAGCTGTCATCAGAGTGATTTTGTTTAATTCCATCCCAGAAGCGTCTCACACGATTGCGCTCCCAAACACCAGCATCCGAACAAAAGATAAAATACAGCATTTGTTGTTGCATTTTCTCAAGCAATTTACAATGTAGGGAAAAAAAAGTCAGTCTTCTCCAATTGCAGCAACTTCTATTTGTTTTATTATTATTATTGATTCTTTGAGCCAGTTTCCCAGGATGATTTTGTTCTCTTGAACACACGGGATGGAAACTGTGCTTTATTTCTCAAATCTTTTATGCAATATTCCAATTATGTGCATAAGTTACATTCGCAACTTTGTATGGAAACCAAGCTATTGTGAACGCAGGGTCAGCGAGAGGGTAATCAGGAAAACTAAATGATGACTTTTTGGTGGAAGAAACCCTGACATTATAAGGGAAGAAAACAAAATACTACAAAAGTGGAAGATGGCCCCTTTTAAGGACACTTTGAGCTGTTTAACATATCAAAAAGAGCCAAGCAGAAAGAATGATGGTCTTTGGAAATGTTACAACATAAATCGTAGCCACAAATCCAAAGAGGCTTTATCTTCACACCAAAAGAAATGTTTCAGCACGTCAGCGATCCAAAGCATCAAAGCACAGATGTTTTTACCCACAGCTATTTACAAACGAAAGACTTTGAATTAAAGATGAGGAACAGGAAGTGGACCTACGCCTGTCTGAGTCACTTTACTCCCACTCAGATGTCACTAACTCTGTTCAGCCGCTGGATGAATCCCATCTATACTGCATAGAAACAAACACAAAAGATGAAGTCTCTGGCTCTGCATCCAATGACCTCCACATTGACGTCTTTTCATTCAAAGAATTCCTGAAGCCCCACGAGGGCGCTCGGGAATGGCATGCAGTGCCGCTGTAGCGATAGAGCTTTGGCACGGGCATCTTGGCACATGTGACTCTCGCTTCAGAAAAACTGGTCGAGTGCAGCTAATGGCCAGAGCTCTCTCAGCATGACACTTTTCTTGTCATATTTGTCAGATAGATATGGTACTGCATGTTGACGTGTTTTTTCAAGATGATGATGGAAAAAAACAGAAGTCAAACCAATGATGGCCCGAACATGATTACACAGTTTTCACAGTAAAAACCACATGCATGAACAATATCGCTACACAAATACATAAGCAAGTACAAACCGCCAGAAGTGAAGATCAAAGCCTTCACACTTGTCCTTGCATTTCAGACAGGCAGCTCCGGCTCCAATCTCATGGCCCAGGGTTATCTGCCAAAACAATGCATAAAGACACATGGGAGAAATCAACACGTAACAAACACATGTGTTGATCAATCATCTGAACGTTAAAAAGCATTTGCACAGTTTACAAAAGATTTTCTATTTAAAATAAATGCTGTCCTTTCGAACTTTCTATACATCAAACAATCCTGAAGGAGATTTTCAACATTTATAATAATAAGAAATGTTTCTTGAGCAGCAAATCAGCATATTAGAATCATTTCTGAAGGATCATGTGACTGAAGACTGGAGTAATGACTGCAAAAAAAAAAAAAAAAAGATTTCAACTTGTAATAATATTTAACAATATTAGTGTTTTTTTTTACTGTATATATAATGCATATATAATCCAACAATAATAAAAAAGCCTAAATAAATAAACTATGCCAAAACATGTAAAAGGTTCGCGCAATTTAGCATATATTAAGATGTCACTCGGGTTAGCAAAAGTTTGGGACCAAATTATTATTATTCACTATTATTTCTTTATTCTCTAAAATAGTCCCACACCCAAGTTCATAAAAATAAAACCTTTGTGTTTCCATTTATTTATAAAAAAGAAAAGACCAACATGTAACATGTTCATGGAAGGTTCTCACACTTCATGTATGCTTTACTTGCGCCAAATTCAACAAAGGTGAAAATGCATTTCTCTGTGGTCTGTTTCTCATAAGATTTTTTCTCCTTAGATACATGATCTAGTGCTTCTAAAACTTCATAGAACTTACTATTTTAGACAAAATAAAAGACTTTACAAAACCCCTTCAGTAAGAAGCCAGGACATCATTTACATAATTAAAGGAAAGGAAGGAATCTGAAACCAGATATTCTAATATTTAGATTATAAAGTTCATTCCTGTCTCAGCATTTTTCAACAGTAAACCTCCTGAGCTAGAAGACCGCCTTATAAGGTCAAGTATTTATCAAGATGGAGAATGCCTGGAGGGATTTTTTCTGCCTCAACACCGAGAGATCCCTCCAGATCTGAGGAGTTACTGTTGAACGGCAAAACTATGAGGCCCACAGTGGCATACACCTGTAAATACTGTTATTACTGTATCAACACTAGTGCAAGTCTTAATTATTGCTTTCAAAAACATGACAATTTTGCAGTTCTAACAAAAATTTAGCAGGCGAAAAATATTGCATCTGTTAAAGATGTTTTAAAAATTACAAATGTAAATATTTTTTAATTGTTTCTTTGATAGACTCTTGAACTCGTAGCACACTCAGTGTTGCAAAGTTCTGTAAAAATGTGGAAATGTTATATGCATGAGAGACTGTCAGTTTCTCATGCAGAGGTGCCATAAAAGTATCATTAAAGTAGTCCTTGATACTTGTATAATTTAAGTCTTCTTTATAATAATTTGTCTTTTATTATATCTCCAGTGAGATGTTAACTGTGTTGACTGGATCATTGAATCAGCAAGTTGAACTCAAGAACTAGACCAGTCTGATTTCAACAAAACATTTAGATTAAATTACATTTAATTTTTGTCTGTTCATCACACAAAGTGCACAATGCATATGAACTATTTTTATGTTGAATTTGAGTTATTTTTTAGGCTTGACATCTTCGGTCATCATTCATTGTCTTTGAAAAATATTTTTTCTTTTGTGTTTCACAGAAGAAAGAAAGAAAGAAAGAAAGAAAGAAAGAAAGAAAGCTTTGGAACGACATGTGGGTGAGTAAGTAACAGTAGTATTATAATTTTGGTTTGAACAATAACTTTAAACTGTCAAGTAGTGGAACTTCACATCTTTACATCATCATCTTGCAAAAAATCACTTCTTTCTTTACTGTATGTCAAAACATATTGCAACTTGGCTTAACTGCAATGTGCGAAGAACGTTTCTGCAGTATCTAACACTCCTACAAGAAAAGTGAATGTATCTGCAGAATGATATATAATAATCATAACATCTTCCAGCTTGTTTACAATATGGAAAATTTAAAATCTATTGGCTCCATCAACTCCAATTCATTTTTTTTCCTATCAAATAAAGAGGAATCAGGGTCCTCCTCCTATGGTTTACTTCCTATTAATGACCACTTCCCATTTCTTAAAAAATTTAACCAAGCTTTTTAACCATTTGCTCATAACCAACAGTCGTTACCAAATGTTTCGCCATGTAAGTTATAACAATGGCAGTGGCTTTACCTTTAAGGGCGTTGCCGAATGTTTCAGCAACTAACCCTTTGAACCATGACCAGTTTAATAAGCGTACCTTTTTAACTTCTTTCTCGATCTCCATTCTTGTCGAGCTTGTTTAGATTTGACGTTGAATCTATTCCCACCGGCAACTTTCCCTGAAGGATCACTTTTGTTGCACGGGACAGTTTCCCACCTCAGCCCCTCTCTGAGACACTTCCGCTCATTGTCAATGTGCGCTGTTCAACCAATAGAAGCAGAGATGTCAATGAAACTACCAATCAGAGCCAAGCATGACATGTCGAAGTTACAAATCGAGACAATCGCGGATAGATCGGAGGCTATATGAATAGTAAAATAGCCTACTATATTTCACTGTTATGCTGTGTGTGTGAGACGTCACGTGGATTACATTGCTTCATTTTTAAATTATATTTATACAATTATTTATTTTAGATATTCATTTGAAATTATTATAAATAAAATGTAATTGTTTAAAATAAAATACTTTTGTCTTTTGTATAATATATGAAATCATAGGCTACAGATAGATAGATAATGTAAAAAAAACTTTATTATGTAAACCGAATAAGAAATATTTAAGCTGATATGATTACATACGTAGCCTACGTACAGTCATGTGACATAGAAAGGACACCCTATTGAATTATTTGGTTTTATGTGTATGACATAATTAAAAACCATCTGGTCCTTGGCAGGTCTTAAAATTAAGTAAATACAACCTCAGATGAACAAAAACACATTATTGCCCCGTGCATTATAGTATTATTATCAAAAAATAGGCCAAAATGGGAAATCCATGGTTGACAAGCACCCTTACTGCTTCCATAGCAATAAAGAGGGGTAAATAGCAGTCAGGTGCTGCTAATCAAATATCTTTGATTAATTGAGCATCAGCAAGCGTGATCACCTCTATAAAAGCAGAAGTTTTGGCTGGTTGCTGGTCTGAAACATTTAACATAATGCCAAGGAGGAAAGACATCAGCAATGATCTCAGATAAGCAATTGTTGCTGCCATCATCAAGGTAGTTTATTCACAATTGGAAAACATTCAAGACAGTTGCCAGTCTTCCCAGGAGTGGACATCGCAGCAAATTCACCCCAGGTCAGACTGTGCAATGCTCAGAGAAACTGCAAAAGAACCCAAGAGCTACATCTCAGACTCTACAGGCCTCATTTAACATGATAAATGTTAAAGTTCATGACAGTACAATTAGAAAAAGACTAAACAAATATGGCTTGTTTGGAAGGGTCTCTTCTCTCTAAAAAGAACATGGCAACATGGCTTAGGTTTGCAAAGTTTCATCTGAACAATCCTCAAGACTTCTGGAACAATTTCCTTTGGACAGACGGGACCAAAGTGGAGATGTTTGGCCATAATGCTCAGCGCCACATTTAATAAAAACCAAACACAGCATATCAGCACAAACCCCTCATACCAACTGTCAACCACAGTGGTGGAGGGGTGATTTGGGGTTGTTTTGCAGCTACAGGACCTGGGCACCTTGCAGTCATTGAGTCGACCAAGAATTCCCATGTGATTTTGAAATCCTAAATTTTGCATTTCTGGCTCTTTTAGGGGTTTGTTAAAGATTTGTGAAGACTTGTCTTCATTAAGCCTGCTTGAATTCCTTGCTTGCTTTTTTTTTTTTGGGACATGAAGCAAGGATAGCATGTGCTTCATTGTCACGACTAACTATAGTCATTATTGATAATGTCATTGCTGTCTGAATATAATCAGAGTGTTTCGTATCTTATCTTGGGTGTGATTACTCCCTCAATACAGTCATTCCTTTAATTAGCTCTGTTTCATCTAAATGCATAAGCTTAATCTTTTTATTGGTTTTCCATAACCATTCTATACCTGCTTATTCCATTTCATGAGATAAGAAATGGGTCGAATTAATTGTGACTAACTGTAGCACTGCTATTTATCTAAAGTAGTAATATTATGAAGGGTGAGTTTGTTTACATGTGAGTGTATGTGACTTATTGAACATTTAGGTGTGCCTCTCCTGTCAGGATATGAATTATGAGGTTGTGCAGATAAGAAAACTCAAGTAAACGATTGCCATGGATTGGTTATCTTGACCTATCTGATCAGTTTTGGTATAAATGCAAATGTTCTGACCATCTGCTCTATTCAAACAAAGTTTATTTCAAATAATATTCTGCATTTTTGAGACTAACAATAATATTATATTAAAAAAATGAACAATAATAACTGTGTAAGTGTCATTGCCACATTACGGTTCATCTGTTTCCCAAATAATATTCTATATTATTCAAATTGTCTGCTTTCTTTGCTGTAACTCATCTAATAAATAATTCTTAAAAACATATAAAATATATTCATAAAATGATTGTATTCATTTATTATATAAGAAAGGACTACACCAATAATTTAGCATTTTTGCCCCAAAGGACCCATGACTCATTGATTTGGTCTTGATTTTCCTATCTCTCTGATTTCAGGCAATACCAGCTGAGGCATATTGATTACATTTACTAGTCAACTGAGGCATATTTATCACATTTACTAACTTATGTTGCTAGAAGTAACATTTAGGAAAAACAGCTGCGTTCCTCTCACTCAAGCATTAGTATTGTACAACATTGTGGGAACTACAGCAGCAGGCTTCCCTTCCCATTACCACCTCAAATACAAGGTCACAGCCAGTGAGGCAGTATATAAAAGATGTCTTTACTCTATGGAAGCATATGGATATCAATATCACATTTAAATGTAAATGCAAAATTTCATTTATTTAAATTAAAATGTATTCCAGAAATTATTAGATATGTTTAACATGTTCAAGCATCCGCCAGTGATAGAACCAGTATGCTAACAGAACCATTATGGTTAGAATGTCTCGCAGAGAACGTGACTCGTGCTCGTGAACCTTATCATGAGCCCGTGTCTGTTGAAGTGCTGACCTGGGCACCTTGCAGTCATTTAGCCGACCATGAACTCCTATGTATATACAATGTATTCATTGCTTCAATAAGCTCATTGTTTCTGCCTTAAATTAATAAATTGTTAGCCAACTTCATGATTTGTATATGTACATTTCTGAAATGCATAACTTCACAGTCAACTCTAATAACAGATCACTCTAAATGAAGATGCATGCATTTTCTGTAAAGCTGCTTCGAAATGATATGTATTATGAAAAGCGCTATAAAAATAAATGTGAAGTGAAGCATACCAAAGGATTAGAGTTAGCTGTGAGGTTATCTGTCCGACAGCTAAAGTTTGGCCCAAATTGGGTCATGCAACAGGACAATGATCCCAAGTACACCTGCAAATCTACAACAGAACGGCTAAAAAAATAAGAGAATGAAGGTGTTGCACTGGCCAAGTCAAAGTCCAGACCTCAACCCGCTTTAAAAGCTGTGGCGGGACCTTAAGAGAGCAGTTCACAAACCTCAATGAACTGAAGCAATGTTGTTAAGAGGAGCAGGCCAAAATTCCACGATGAAAGAGACTGATACTGTCATACAGAACACGATTCCTTCCACTTGTCACTGCTAAAAGTGGCTCTACAAGCAATTGAATCATAGGGTGTACTTACCCAGACCGCAACATAGTCTCGGCCCAGATCCGGTCCACATCTGGGCCGTGTGGTATCCATGTGTACCAGATGTGGGCCGGATCTGGGGCGACATGTTGCTGCTTGGGTAGTTTGTCACCCATGCCTTTTCCATTTTGCCTTTATTTTTGTTAAATAAACAATGACACTATGTAAAAATATGTAATTTGTTGCTGTTTATCTACCTAATTTTAAGACATGCTAACTACCAAATGATCTGTTAAAGTGATGAAACAGCTGTGTTGAGTGGGCGTTGCTTTACAAGTTCATTTAATCATATAAATAATCTTAGACAAGCTGTCAGAGATTATTGCTGGCTCTATCAGTATGATTGTACTGTATGTTTTTCTGTTTTTGTTTTACCATTCTGATAACTCTGGTGATGTCTAAACCCATCTTTCACATCTTAGAAAGTACTTTGGTCTGATGTGAATAGGTGTTGGGCTTTGGGGGTATTTTCTTGGCACACTTTGGGCCCCTTAGTACCAGTTGAGCATGGTTTAAATGAGTATTGTTGCTGACCATGTCCATCCCTACCACAGTGTCTTCTGATGGATACTTCCAGCGAGATAACGCACGTCACAAAGCTCAAATAATCTCAAACTGGTTTCTTGAACATGGACACTGAGTTCACTAAACTGAAATGACCTCCACAGTCACCAGAGCTCAATCTGAATGTCAGTAACCAAACCATTGATGGGCCCCATTGACTTACATAGTGGTTTTTTTTCATACTATGGAAGTCAGTGGGGGCCCATCAACTGTTTGGAAACTTTTGTGTTCAGCAGAAGAAAGAAATTCATACAATTTCAGAACAACTTGAGGGTGAGGAAATGATGATAATAATAATAATAATAATTCATTACATTTATATAGCGCTTTTATCTGCATTCAAAGCGCTTTACATGGAAGGGGGAATCTCCTCAACCACCACCAATGTGCAGCATCCACCTGGATGATGCGACGATAGCCATATTGCGCCAGAAAGCCCACCACACACCAGATTAATGGTGGAGAGGAGACAGAGAGGAAGCCGTTAGTATGTATATGGGGATGATTAGGAGGCCATGATGGACAGAGGCCACTGGGGCAAATTTGGCCAGGATACTGGGGTTACACCCCTCTTTTGACAGACATCCTGGGATTTTTTGTGACCACGGAGAGTCAGGACCTCGGTTTAACATCTCATTTGAAGGATGGTGCTCTTTGACAGTACAGTGTCCCCGTCACTCTACTGGGGCGTTAGGACCCACACAGACCACAGGGTGAGCGCCCCCTGCTGGCCTCACTAACACCTCTTCCAGCAGCAAACTGGTTTTCTCATGAGGTCTCCAATCCAGGTACTGACCAGGCTCAGCCCTGCTTAGCTTCAGTGGGCAACCAGTCTTGGGTTACAGGGAGATGTGGCTGCGGTAATGGTAAATGATGACAGAATTTTAATTTTTGTGTGAACTATCCCTTTAAGAGTCTCAAGAGGAAGCTGTGGCTGAGTGTTAAGGAGGAGGGTCAACATGGTCAAAGCTACAGGGCCAGAATATAAAGTGTGATTTTTAATGTTGATAGCTCTACTTTATGTAAAAAGATGAACAGATTACTATTTTTAGGTGCTCTTTTTGTGGCTGTTTTTGCCAAAAAGTCTTACGAGAGGTGAGTTACTTTTTATTTTTAATTACAAAACTGATAATTTACTCAATTATGACATTCCAAACTGTATGATCCTTCTTCTGTAGAATACAAAATAAGTTGTTTTAAAAAAGGTTCACTGTTTTATATATTTTCATATCTTAAAAAATACCTTCATTTAATGAAATTTAAAATAACGCCACATTTCATGTCTAAAAACATAATTAAACACATGGTGTTATGTTGATGATGTCAGAGACCAGGTTCTTCGGCTCAACGCAAAAGATGAGGCACAAATCTCTCTCCTGAAGGAACTTTCTGAACAGAAGCATCTTGGGGTGAGTCTCACATCAAGACCAGATATTTACATGTTTTATGTTTCTCATATGCATTTGGTATTTAAACTAGGAACTGTGAACATCAGATTTCCTTGTTTACTTTGTGTTCAGCTGGACTTCTGGATGGACCCCGTTCATGAGTCCCTGCCTGTGGATGTTCATGTCCCCTTTCACAGCCTCCAGGCTGTCAGGGCGTTCCTGGCATACAATCAGATCCAGTATAATGTCATGATTATGGATGTCCAGGTGGGACTATTTCTGGAGAGAAAAAAAAACAACTAATATTACTTTCTTTAACTAATAAATCTTTTTGATTATGATTGTAATATATTTTAGACGATAAACAATAATACAACACCCATTCATTGGTATAATTTTTTTTTGACCAAAACTTAAAATATTTTATAATACGCCTAAAAAGTACCAGGCCTGTGAGATTTTAAGTTGATATTCTAATACTTTAACAACAACACATTCACATGTTCTCACATGTTCAATCTCATAATTGTACATTTTTATTTATTATTAGCTAATCACCA
This sequence comes from Meda fulgida, assembly GCA_030578275.1. Classification (NCBI taxonomy): domain Eukaryota; kingdom Metazoa; phylum Chordata; class Actinopteri; order Cypriniformes; family Leuciscidae; genus Meda; species Meda fulgida. Next base: position 16,347,850 of record CM060640.1, read on the forward strand.
ACTCTTGAACCCCCTCTATTTCCCTCACAAACCCCAGATTGGGAAACCCTGGGTTACTCCACAATAAATCATTTGTCGTATTTAACTTTTTTTTTCTTGTTGACATCATTCTTTTTGCACCATAAGGATTTGCTGGATGATGAAGAGCGTGAGATGGTGAAATATAATGCCTTTCCAAGAAGTACAGATGACTTTGTCTACACCACCTACCATGACCTGAACTCTGTGAGTGTGTTTCAATGCGTTTCTTATGTTTTTCAGACTGTCCTGTTGTATCTTTTAAACAATTTAACACACACAAAATCTACAATCATTTGATCTTCACCATGCTGTTTTCAGATTAACTCTTTCATGGACATGCTTGTGACAGAAAACAGTAATCTGGTCAGCAAAATTGTGATTGGTAAGAGCTATGAGAGCCGCCCCTTGAACGTCCTGAAGGTAGGCCGTGATAAATAACTATATATGTGTTGGGTGTAATGCATTACCAAACAATTAATTACATAAGGAATAATTGACTCGGGGCCGTTGAATTATTAGAAAAATAATGCCCACCCGAGGTGTGTCCGTACTGTATGAGTGTGCATTTGAGTGGTAGAAAGAGAGTAGGCTATGTGCTTTTCCATAATGAATATATAATAGGCCTACATAATGAAACGTAATTTTCTGGCAAAAAACCTGGAAATCATTTGTCATTTTAATCCTATTGTTTACTATATTTATTAGATCAGTGTCCTTGCGGGTTTTGATTCTTATGCTGTTGTAGATTGTATAAGGACCTTCGAAATAACTTAAATAATATGGTGAAGTGATATGTAAGTAGTTATTACCGGACACCATGTGTCAAAATGATTGATGACTTCCGGTTGACCTTTGACCTTTTCCGGTCCCGCCCTTTTCCTGGTGTGCATCCGTTATCTATAGATAAGGATTGACCTATTGACCCCACCCATCCAATCGATGTGTTTTGAGAGATTGTGCATCCGGCGTCTATTGTTAAGGGTCAAGCAGTTGACCCCGCCTATCCGATCAATGAAATGTTTTGACCATCTGGCCTCTATTGATAAGGGTTGTGGTGTTGAGCTATCTGATCAATCAACTGTTTTGGCATTCCAGAGGCCATAGTGGTTTCAATGTGATGTGGGTAATGTGAGAGGAAAAAAGTCAGTGTCACAGACGCTCCCCCTACCTCTGCTCTGGCCTCTATTGATAAGGGTTGTGGTGTTGAGCTATCTGATCAATCAACTGTTTTGGCATTCCAGAGGCCATTGTGTTTTGGTGTGTAATGTGAGAGGAAAAAAGTCAGTGTCACAGGCTGTCCCTACCTCTGCTCTGGCCTCTATTGATAAGGGTTGTGGTGTTGAGCTATCTGATCAATCAACTGTTTTGGCATTCCAGAGGCCATTGTGTTTTGCTGTGTAATGTGAGAGGAAAAAAGTCAGTGTCACAGGCTGTCCCTCACCTCCCCTCTCTATGTGTGTCACAGACACTCCCCCTACCTCTGCAAGTGTGGCATTCCAGAGGCCATTGTGGTTTCCTGTGTAATGTGAGAGGAAAAAAGTCAGTGTCACAGGCTGTCCCTCTGTATGTGTGTCACAGACACTCCCCCTAACTCTGCAAGTGTGTCACGGGGGTTCTTGCCTACCCCTCCATGTCTTCTCTGATATCTGAAACAATGTTACATAAACAGGGTCTATCGTTTAAAATATTATTCAAATGAAAGCAGAGTTGAAAAACATACTGGTCTTTATAAATGTTTATAAAATAATTTAACTACAGTTGAAAATGTATAGTTTAAATGATGTAAATGAAATGGTTATAAAATAATTTAACTACAGTTGAAAACGTATAGTTTAAATGATGTAAATGAAATGGTTATAAAATAATTTAACTAAGGTTGAAACATACTATTCTTTATAAATGTATAAATGAAATGGTTATAAAATAATTTAACTAAGGTTGAAACATACTATTCTTTATAAATGTATAAATGAAATGTTTATAAAATAATTTTACTATAGTTGAAAACATAGTTTAAATGATGTAAACGAAATGGTTATAAAATAATTTAACTAAGGTTGAAACATACTATTCTTTATAAATGTATAAATGAAATGGTTATAAAATGGTGTAAATGAAATGGTTATAAAATAATTTAACTAAGGTTGATCGTTTAAAATATTATTCAAATGAAACTAGAGTTGAAAAACATACTGGTCTTTATAATTGTATAAATGAAATGTTTATAAAATAATTTTACTATAGTTGAAAACAGCTAAAATGGTGTAAATGAAATGGTTATAAAATAATTTAACTAAGGTTGAAACATACTATTCTTTATAAATGTATAAATGAAATGGTTATAAAATAATTTAACAATAGTTGAAAACATATAGTTAAAATGGTGTAAATGACTGTGTGTGTGTGTGTGTGTGTGTGTGTGTGTGTGTGTGTGTGTGTGTGTGTGTGTGTCATGGTGTCAAAGCACTAAACAATCTATCTCTGATACACACGGATGAATAGGTATTTGTTTAAAAACACTGATCCGATACATTTTGTTGACCGTTTGAATTAAATTAAAAAGTACTTATACATATACATATATTATACTCATATACATCCTCATTGTAATTTATTTATCCAATTTCAAAGACTTTTTCAGTATACGCTCATTAAAAACCTCTCAAACATTTTTAAGTTTTACTATTGTAAATCAGAAACACCTGTCATTTTGACTACCCTTATTTATTGTATCTTAAAGAGGTCATCTCTTTTGGGGTTGAATATTGAGAAAATTGTAATGATCTTTTGAAATAATAGTTCAATGTTTTTTAATGGATAAGCTGCAAACACATTTCATTTTGTAAGTGTAAGTTCTAGATGTGTGTTGCACCTTCCACTCTGCATATCAGAGGGGATGATAATCATTAACTGGTATTTTGGTCAGTTTCTCACACAAAGCTACTGTATGGTTTTGAAGATTTTGATATTATGGTACTTTTCATATGATAGCCTACTTTTATGGGGCTTTTTTTATTGTGGAGCTTGACAGGTCTCGTTCCTTTCACTTTCATTATAATGAAAAGAGGTGTGCAGGATATCTTTTTTAGAAATTCACCTTTTGTGTTTTACTGAAGAAAGAAAGTTATACAGGCTTAGAACTAGGTTTTCACAGTACCAACATTACAGTAGTCGGTACCAATATACCAGTCTCAATACCAGTTCTCACTACCAGTTTTGGAACCATAGCAAAAACGATTTAAACTATTTTGTTTAATAAAAAATAAAAAAATTTGAATGGCTTATATAGAAAACGAGCAAAGAATGCTCCTTTTAATAAATATGCCTGGGAGCCAGGGTTGCCAGGTTTTTGCTACAAAACTAGCCGAATGGTCAAAGTCAAAGTTTATTCATATAGCACAATTTATACAGCGACAGATGACCAATGTGCTTTACACTACATCATAAAACATAAAACAAAACAAAGGAAAAGGATAAAAAAAAACATCATATATGAAAGGAATGTGAGTATATATCAGCATTTAATGATCATTAAATGCCAGAGAGAATAAATAAGTTTTTAACAAAGACTTAAAAAGAGGAAGGGATGGCGCGGATCTAATCTGGATAGACAAGCTGTTCCAACGTTTAGGGTCCACAACAGAAAATGCACAATGTCCCCTTTGCTGTAATCTGAATCTAGGGACAACTACGTTTTTTTTTTTGGTCCCAGATCTGAAAGGGACTAATAGATTAGAGATGTAGGATGGCGCCGGATTATTCAAACATTTACAAACAAACAAAAGGATTTTAAAATCAACTTTAAAACGAACCAATGAAGTCATGATAAAATTTCAGTGATCATCATGTTTTTGCATAGACATGGTTATAAAATAATTTAACTAAGGTTGAAACATACTATTCTTTATAAATGTATAAATGAAATGGTTATAAAATAATTTAACTATAGTTGAAAACATATAGTTAAAATGGTGTAAATGAAATGGTTATAAAATAATTTAACTAAGGTTGAAACATACTATTCTTTATAAATGTATAAATGAAATGTTTATAAAATAATTTAACAATAGTTGAGGTCACCAGCATCAGTTGTCAATGTTAAATAAATATAATTGGGATTTGGTACTGTGGAGTGCTCTGAAGCCAGACTGAAGTCTCAAATAGAGATAGTATTTAGGTTAAGATAAGAATCAAGTCGACGTAACACAACTTTTTCGAGACCTTTGAAGATGAAAGGTAAATTAGAAATGGGGCTATAGTTTTCAATGAAGTTGCTACTTTTTATACTCATTTGTATAATTATTGACCAAATATATGTTCAGCTGTGGCATTTCCACCAGCAGAGAAGCACTTCCACTCACCTGGAAAGTAATTAGAAATATTAATATTTCCTTTGACTGTTGAATTTAATATGACAGGTGCTGAAACATTGCTTACATTTTGGGCAGAGATATTGATTTTAGAGACTCCATAAGGCTCCACGGTTGCCCCCTTTTTCTTCTGATAGTGAGGAAAGACACATAATTAATGATATTTTTTTAACCATAGTTTGTACGCAGGGCCTATAACAGAAATCAGCCCTGATCTGACTGGTGTGTTTCATAGGGCTGTGTACATTACCATAATACGACGTGTCCATCTGCTGTTTTCAGTGCACTCCTCTAATCTGAAATGACCAGCTCAACCTGAGAAAAAAAGGCAAATATTATGTAGGGGTGAAGTTTGGTTAATTGTGACACTTTTTGCCACTGAGCTAACTGGGAAAAAACTATTATGCAATTGTTCACTCATAAGTCACGATTTTTCTTTTTTTTTTTTTTCCTTTTCTTTTTTTTTTTACGTAATTAGCAATATACTAGGTAGCCTAGAAATTGCATTGATTTATCTCCAAATAAGTTTACTACCATTTATTGATTAAGTGTGTCAGATACCAATCATAATAATTTATTTATTACTTACCTCCTTCCCAAATGTATAATTAGAATAAAATTCAGACAGTTATTTTTATGGCAGTAAAACGATGCTAACCTGTCACTAGCAAGCACTATTATAAACAATGGCTGAAAGAATCTGAAAGCTTCTTAAAAACGATACTATGTTAAAATTTTATTAGGATAACATTATTGTTTATATTTGAACAACTAGTTGCCCATGGTTAAATTAAGGACAGGCTACATCTTTTGTTACAACAAGAACGGGTTGGAGTAGTCTATTAAAGAGGACATGTGTTCTTAACAGTATGTTGTCATATTTCTAACAACAGCAAGCATTTGATGAATTGAAGAGATACATTCGACTGCGCAGGCGCACATAAATAATGCGTCACGCTGAACGTCAATTCACGTCACGCCCTTTATTTTTTTTTAATGCAACAAAAAATATACAAAGATTAGCATACATGCGTACACCTCACAACAAGTAGAAAACATACATAAGGATATGTAAAATAAATTAGGGGTAAAATTACAATAATTTAAAATAACAAAAAGCTTCATAGGTCTTCCTTGCTTTTTTGTTAAATTTGATCTAATGTAGTACCATTTTTTATTACTTGCGTGATGACTTCATAAAGTAGGCTAGGCTATACTGCGTGGTCATCCTTATGCTTCCATCTATCCATCACTCAATCATAGCAACTAGTTAAGTTTCGGTTTTTCATATGTTGTGCAAATGTATATTATTAGGCTAAATATTATTTTAAATAACTTATTTATGGTAAAAACCGAGTCTCAAGTAGTCTATCACTTACAACTGACGAAGATTTCTAATTACATAGTTACATTTATAGCGCTTTTTACAATAGGCTACTACAGATTGTTTCAAAGCAGCTTTACAGTGATAACGGGAAATAAGGCAACAACGTTTGTTTTGGCTGTTCAGCAGCTCTAGAAGAAAACTGTCATCCAGCTCGAGTAAGTTTGATTCAATTCCGTTGTAAATCGGAATGTCATCGGCCAGCTCAGTTCAGTTATCAGTGTCAGATCAATAATATTGTTGATTATTAAGATATATGTAGATAATCTTCTAAACGTAATAAAATTAGGCTTCGTCTTGTGATTGTAACAATAGTTTAATAGATCGCAGGAAATACTGTGATTCGGTGATCTTATTATTACTTTTTTTAATTATTATTAATAAAGTCAAGAAGATGATAAACCCCATAATTACCTGTCGCTTGTACATCGCTGTGTATCCTGCGTGCTTGAGCAGGTAGTGATGCCTGAGAGGAAAAAAACTTTCACGTTTAATTTGACAATGAGACCAGTCAAAGTGCACTACATAAATTTTTTTATCACTGTGAAACCATCCATCCTGTACACTCAACTCTTTAGAAAGCAATCTTTTTCCCCAGAAATGTGTCACTTTGGTTTTCAGTGGCATTGCATAGGCTATAATTTTTGCATTATAGGTGCTGATATAATTGATCTTTGTTTTTATTTTTTAAATGTTTCAACAGGGGTTTAGATTTTTTTTTATTATTATTATTATTATACATTTTATTTATAGGCGCCTTTCTTGACACTCAAGGTCACCTTACAACATCATCAACAATAACAAATTTAAAAAGCAATGAGACACAAGACATATATAAAAAACAAAACAAAAACAAAACAAAGTGCAGTTATGGTCAAAGGGAATAAGCTATTCTAAACAGATAAGTTTTGAGTTTGGATTTGAAAAGTGAAAGAGAGTCAATTTTACGGAGGTCTGGTGGAAGCGAATTCCAGAGCTGAGGAGCAGAGAAACTGAAAGCTCTACTCCCCATAGTAACAAGGCGGACACGGGGAACAGTAAAATGAATAAAAGAAGTGGATCTTAGAGTACGCGTGTGTGTGGGTATATGGAGGAGATCAGAAAGATATGAAGGGGCTAGATTATGAATGGCTTTAAAAGTAAGAAGAAGTATTTTGTAGTTGATACGATAAATAATAGGGAGCCAATGCAGCTGTTGTAGGATAGGAGTGATGTGATAAATAGGAGGGGTGCGAGTAATGATACGAGCTGCCGAGTTTTGGACCAGTTGAAGTTTATGAAGAGTTTTATGTGGGAGGCCAAACAAAAGGGAATTACAATAATCTAAACGGGAGGTGACTAAGCTGTGAACAAGAATGGCAGTCGAGTGCGGCGTGAGGAAAGGACGCAAACGGTTGATATTACGAAGATGATAATAAGTAGACCGGTAACGTTGTTAACATGAGATGTAAAGGAGAGGGTGCTATCAAAGATGACACCCAAACTCTTAACCTGAGGGGATGGGGGAAATGAAGGAGCTATCAAAAAGAATAGAGAAATTATGGATTTTGTTTAATGTTGATTTTGTACCTATAAGAAGCAATTCTGTTTTATTACTATTTAATTTAAGGAAATTTGATGTGAACCAGGATTTTATGTCAAGAAGGCAGTTAGTAAGGGAAGATGGTGGAAGTGTGGAATTAGGTTTAGTTGAAAGATAGAGCTGGGTGTCATCTGCGTAGCAATGGAAATTAATATGATGTTTACGGAAGATGTAACCAAGGGGAAGAAGATAAATAATAAAAAGTAAGGGCCCCAGAACAGAGCCCTGCGGCACGCCTGTTATGACAGGGACAGAATAAGAGGTGAATGATTTTAACTGAATAAACTGAGTGCGGCCAGAGAGATATGAATTAAACCAGTTAAGAGGTATATTAGTAATTACAATAGAGGAGAGTCTGTCAAGAAGTATGGTGTGTGAAATAGTATCGAAGGCCGCACTCAGATCAAGCAGAAGAAGAATGGAAAGTAAACCAGAATCAGCCGCTAGAAGAAGGTTGTTAGTGGTTTCAAGTAATGCTGTTTCCGTACTATGATGCGGACGGATTTAGGACACCAGTAGGTCACCTGATGGAGTTTTAGGACACCAGTGGGTCACCTGATGGAGTTTTAGGACACCACTGGGTCACCTGATGGAGTTTTAGGACACCAGTGGGTCACCTGATGGAGTTTTTCGGTTCCTTGCCACTGTTGCCTTTGGCTTGCTCAGTTGGGGATATTCAAATTAATTAACCAAGCATTAATACCATTGATCAGCCCTACCAAACGTGGATGTTTTTTCACTAAGAAACAAACATTGTTATGTTATTTGATTGATATTGTGAAGCTGCTTTGATGCAATTTATATTGTGAAAAGCGCTATATAAATACACTTGACTTGACTTGACTTGACGGAAACCTGACTGGAATTGCTCATATAGATTATTGTAAGAAAGATGAGTATGGAGTTGAACAGCCACTATTTTTTCCAAAATTTTGGAGATGAATGGAAGATTTGAAATAGGTCGGAAATTATTATATTCACTGTAGTGGAATGCTACTTTCAAAATATTTACATTAATGTAAATATTTGACATGACAGTATTGCTTTAGTCTCTGATGAGACTTTGACTCACATTGATAAAACATTTGTGCTGAACATGCTGATCAGATCAATCAAAAATACATTTTTTTTTTCCCACTTCTGTAACCTGTTTTGTCTCACTGTATCCCTAAGATTGGTGAAAAGTTATCAGGGTACCCGCGGGTCTTAAAAGCCTTGAAAAAGTCTTGAATTTGATCATCTCAAATTAAGGCCTTAAAAGCCTTGAATTTAGTATACAAAGTCTTGGATTTCGTTACAAAGGTCTTATTTAGTTTTTACCAAAAGTAAAGTAACTGCAGTTTGACTAAAAGTTGACAAAAAATGCAAAGACTTTTCGTCAACTACAACTATGAAAAACAGGATGACTCAAATGTGATTAAGACCAATAAGCATTTTCGTCTGAAGACTAAGACTAAATCAAAAATGGCTGCCAAAATTAACACTGGCCTACACACACGTGCGCGCTACAATGCTGTTGCGAATGTATTAAATATGACTGATATATAATTCAATATATATTTAATTCAAGTAACCTCCTTGTACATAATTATTTTCTAGGGTTTAAAATGTATACAGATTTGACATTTTCCCCTCATACTTCTGTCGGAATGGGTACGAAGTTGGCATTGAATTTCATTTGTAATGGTATTAAAAAGGTCTTAAAAAGCCTTGAATTTAAGTTGGAGGATCCTGGGGGTACCCTGGTTATACAAGACAGAGGAAAAAAAAATGTATTTTTGATTGATCTGATCAGCATGTTCAGCACAAATGTTTTATCAATGTGAGTCAAAGTCTCATCAGAGACTAAAGCAATACTGTCATGTCAAATATTTACATTAATGTAAATATTTTGAAAGTAGCATTCCACTACAGTGAATATAATAATTTCCGACCTATTTCAAATCTTCCATTCATCTCCAAAATTTTGGAAAAAATAGTGGCTGTTCAACTCCATACTCATCTTTCTTACAATAATCTATATGAGCAATTCCAGTCAGGTTTCCGTCAAGTCAAGTCAAGTCAAGTGTATTTATATAGCGCTTTTCACAATATAAATTGCATCAAAGCAGCTTCACAATATCAATCAAATAACATAACAATGTTTGTTTCTTAGTGAAAAAACATCCACGTTTGGTAGGGCTGATCAATGGTATTAATGCTTGGTTAATTAATTTGAATATCCCCAACTGAGCAAGCCAAAGGCAACAGTGGCAAGGAACCGAAAAACTCCATCAGGTGACCCACTGGTGTCCTAAAACTCCATCAGGTGACCCAGTGGTGTCCTAAAACTCCATCAGGTGACCCACTGGTGTCCTAAAACTCCATCAGGTGACCTACTGGTGTCCTAAATCCGTCCGCATCATAGTACGGAAACAGCATTACTTGAAACCACTAACAACCTTCTTCTAGCGGCTGATTCTGGTTTACTTTCCATTCTTCTTCTGCTTGATCTGAGTGCGGCCTTCGATACTATTTCACACACCATACTTCTTGACAGACTCTCCTCTATTGTAATTACTAATATACCTCTTAACTGGTTTAATTCATATCTCTCTGGCCGCACTCAGTTTATTCAGTTAAAATCATTCACCTCTTATTCTGTCCCTGTCATAACAGGCGTGCCGCAGGGCTCTGTTCTGGGGCCCTTACTTTTTATTATTTATCTTCTTCCCCTTGGTTACATCTTCCGTAAACATCATATTAATTTCCATTGCTACGCAGATGACACCCAGCTCTATCTTTCAACTAAACCTAATTCCACACTTCCACCATCTTCCCTTACTAACTGCCTTCTTGACATAAAATCCTGGTTCACATCAAATTTCCTTAAATTAAATAGTAATAAAACAGAATTGCTTCTTATAGGTACAAAATCAACATTAAACAAAATCCATAATTTCTCTATTCTTATTGATAGCTCCTTCATTTCCCCCATCCCCTCAGGTTAAGAGTTTGGGTGTCATCTTTGATAGCACCCTCTCCTTTACATCTCATGTTAACAACGTTACCGGTCTACTTATTATCATCTTCGTAATATCAACCGTTTGCGTCCTTTCCTCACGCCGCACTCGACTGCCATTCTTGTTCACAGCTTAGTCACCTCCCGTTTAGATTATTGTAATTCCCTTTTGTTTGGCCTCCCACATAAAACTCTTCATAAACTTCAACTGGTCCAAAACTCGGCAGCTCGTATCATTACTCGCACCCCTCCTATTTATCACATCACTCCTATCCTACAACAGCTGCATTGGCTCCCTATTATTTATCGTATCAACTACAAAATACTTCTTCTTACTTTTAAAGCCATTCATAATCTAGCCCCTTCATATCTTTCTGATCTCCTCCATATACCCACACACACGCGTACTCTAAGATCCACTTCTTTTATTCATTTTACTGTTCCCCGTGTCCGCCTTGTTACTATGGGGAGTAGAGCTTTCAGTTTCTCTGCTCCTCAGCTCTGGAATTCGCTTCCACCAGACCTCCGTAAAATTGACTCTCTTTCACTTTTCAAATCCAAACTCAAAACTTATCTGTTTAGAATAGCTTATTCCCTTTGACCATAACTGCACTTTGTTTTTTTTTTGTTTTGTTTTTTATATATGTCTTGTGTCTCATTGCTTTTTAAATTTGTTATTGTTGATGATGTTGTAAGGTGACCTTGAGTGTCAAGAAAGGCGCCTATAAATAAAATGTATAATAATAATAATAATAAAAAAAAATCTAAACCCCTGTTGAAACATTTAAAAAATAAAAACAAAGATCAATTATATCAGCACCTATAATGCAAAAATTATAGCCTATGCAATGCCACTGAAAACCAAAGTGACACATTTCTGGGGAAAAAGATTGCTTTCTAAAGAGTTGAGTGTACAGGATGGATGGTTTCACAGTGATAAAAAAATGTATGTAGTGCACTTTGACTGGTCTCATTGTCAAATTAAACGTGAAAGTTTTTTTCCTCTCAGGCATCACTACCTGCTCAAGCACGCAGGATACACAGCGATGTACAAGCGACAGGTAATTATGGGGTTTATCATCTTCTTGACTTTATTAATAATAATTAAAAAAAGTAATAATAAGATCACCGAATCACAGTATTTCCTGCGATCTATTAAACTATTGTTACAATCACAAGACGAAGCCTAATTTTATTACGTTTAGAAGATTATCTACATATATCTTAATAATCAACAATATTATTGATCTGACACTGATAACTGAACTGAGCTGGCCGATGACATTCCGATTTACAACGGAATTGAATCAAACTTACTCGAGCTGGATGACAGTTTTCTTCTAGAGCTGCTGAACAGCCAAAACAAACGTTGTTGCCTTATTTCCCGTTATCACTGTAAAGCTGCTTTGAAACAATCTGTAGCCTATTGTAAAAAGCGCTATAAATGTAACTATGTAATTAGAAATCTTCGTCAGTTGTAAGTGATAGACTACTTGAGACTCGGTTTTTACCATAAATAAGTTATTTAAAATAATATTTAGCCTAATAATATACATTTGCACAACATATGAAAAACCGAAACTTAACTAGTTGCTATGATTGAGTGATGGATAGATGGAAGCATAAGGATGACCACGCAGTATAGCCTAGCCTACTTTATGAAGTCATCACGCAAGTAATAAAAAATGGTACTACATTAGATCAAATTTAACAAAAAAGCAAGGAAGACCTATGAAGCTTTTTGTTATTTTAAATTATTGTAATTTTACCCCTAATTTATTTTACATATCCTTATGTATGTTTTCTACTTGTTGTGAGGTGTACGCATGTATGCTAATCTTTGTATATTTTTTGTTGCATTAAAAAAAAATAAAGGGCGTGACGTGAATTGACGTTCAGCGTGACGCATTATTTATGTGCGCCTGCGCAGTCGAATGTATCTCTTCAATTCATCAAATGCTTGCTGTTGTTAGAAATATGACAACATACTGTTAAGAACACATGTCCTCTTTAATAGACTACTCCAACCCGTTCTTGTTGTAACAAAAGATGTAGCCTGTCCTTAATTTAACCATGGGCAACTAGTTGTTCAAATATAAACAATAATGTTATCCTAATAAAATTTTAACATAGTATCGTTTTTAAGAAGCTTTCAGATTCTTTCAGCCATTGTTTATAATAGTGCTTGCTAGTGACAGGTTAGCATCGTTTTACTGCCATAAAAATAACTGTCTGAATTTTATTCTAATTATACATTTGGGAAGGAGGTAAGTAATAAATAAATTATTATGATTGGTATCTGACACACTTAATCAATAAATGGTAGTAAACTTATTTGGAGATAAATCAATGCAATTTCTAGGCTACCTAGTATATTGCTAATTACGTAAAAAAAAAAAGAAAAGGAAAAAAAAAAAAAGAAAAATCGTGACTTATGAGTGAACAATTGCATAATAGTTTTTTCCCAGTTAGCTCAGTGGCAAAAAGTGTCACAATTAACCAAACTTCACCCCTACATAATATTTGCCTTTTTTTCTCAGGTTGAGCTGGTCATTTCAGATTAGAGGAGTGCACTGAAAACAGCAGATGGACACGTCGTATTATGGTAATGTACACAGCCCTATGAAACACACCAGTCAGATCAGGGCTGATTTCTGTTATAGGCCCTGCGTACAAACTATGGTTAAAAAAATATCATTAATTATGTGTCTTTCCTCACTATCAGAAGAAAAAGGGGGCAACCGTGGAGCCTTATGGAGTCTCTAAAATCAATATCTCTGCCCAAAATGTAAGCAATGTTTCAGCACCTGTCATATTAAATTCAACAGTCAAAGGAAATATTAATATTTCTAATTACTTTCCAGGTGAGTGGAAGTGCTTCTCTGCTGGTGGAAATGCCACAGCTGAACATATATTTGGTCAATAATTATACAAATGAGTATAAAAAGTAGCAACTTCATTGAAAACTATAGCCCCATTTCTAATTTACCTTTCATCTTCAAAGGTCTCGAAAAAGTTGTGTTACGTCGACTTGATTCTTATCTTAACCTAAATACTATCTCTATTTGAGACTTCAGTCTGGCTTCAGAGCACTCCACAGTACCAAATCCCAATTATATTTATTTAACATTGACAACTGATGCTGGTGACCTCAACTATTGTTAAATTATTTTATAAACATTTCATTTATACATTTATAAAGAATAGTATGTTTCAACCTTAGTTAAATTATTTTATAACCATTTCATTTACACCATTTTAACTATATGTTTTCAACTATAGTTAAATTATTTTATAACCATTTCATTTATACATTTATAAAGAATAGTATGTTTCAACCTTAGTTAAATTATTTTATAACCATGTCTATGCAAAAACATGATGATCACTGAAATTTTATCATGACTTCATTGGTTCGTTTTAAAGTTGATTTTAAAATCCTTTTGTTTGTTTGTAAATGTTTGAATAATCCGGCGCCATCCTACATCTCTAATCTATTAGTCCCTTTCAGATCTGGGACCAAAAAAAAAAACGTAGTTGTCCCTAGATTCAGATTACAGCAAAGGGGACATTGTGCATTTTCTGTTGTGGACCCTAAACGTTGGAACAGCTTGTCTATCCAGATTAGATCCGCGCCATCCCTTCCTCTTTTTAAGTCTTTGTTAAAAACTTATTTATTCTCTCTGGCATTTAATGATCATTAAATGCTGATATATACTCACATTCCTTTCATATATGATGTTTTTTTTTATCCTTTTCCTTTGTTTTGTTTTATGTTTTATGATGTAGTGTAAAGCACATTGGTCATCTGTCGCTGTATAAATTGTGCTATATGAATAAACTTTGACTTTGACCATTCGGCTAGTTTTGTAGCAAAAACCTGGCAACCCTGGCTCCCAGGCATATTTATTAAAAGGAGCATTCTTTGCTCGTTTTCTATATAAGCCATTCAAATTTTTTTATTTTTTATTAAACAAAATAGTTTAAATCGTTTTTGCTATGGTACCAAAACTGGTAGTGAGAACTGGTATTGAGACTGGTATATTGGTACCGACTACTGTAATGTTGGTACTGTGAAAACCTAGTTCTAAGCCTGTATAACTTTCTTTCTTCAGTAAAACACAAAAGGTGAATTTCTAAAAAAGATATCCTGCACACCTCTTTTCATTATAATGAAAGTGAAAGGAACGAGACCTGTCAAGCTCCACAATAAAAAAAGCCCCATAAAAGTAGGCTATCATATGAAAAGTACCATAATATCAAAATCTTCAAAACCATACAGTAGCTTTGTGTGAGAAACTGACCAAAATACCAGTTAATGATTATCATCCCCTCTGATATGCAGAGTGGAAGGTGCAACACACATCTAGAACTTACACTTACAAAATGAAATGTGTTTGCAGCTTATCCATTAAAAAACATTGAACTATTATTTCAAAAGATCATTACAATTTTCTCAATATTCAACCCCAAAAGAGATGACCTCTTTAAGATACAATAAATAAGGGTAGTCAAAATGACAGGTGTTTCTGATTTACAATAGTAAAACTTAAAAATGTTTGAGAGGTTTTTAATGAGCGTATACTGAAAAAGTCTTTGAAATTGGATAAATAAATTACAATGAGGATGTATATGAGTATAATATATGTATATGTATAAGTACTTTTTAATTTAATTCAAACGGTCAACAAAATGTATCGGATCAGTGTTTTTAAACAAATACCTATTCATCCGTGTGTATCAGAGATAGATTGTTTAGTGCTTTGACACCATGACACACACACACACACACACACACACACACACACACACACACACACACACACACACACACACACACAGTCATTTACACCATTTTAACTATATGTTTTCAACTATTGTTAAATTATTTTATAACCATTTCATTTATACATTTATAAAGAATAGTATGTTTCAACCTTAGTTAAATTATTTTATAACCATTTCATTTACACCATTTTAGCTGTTTTCAACTATAGTAAAATTATTTTATAAACATTTCATTTATACAATTATAAAGACCAGTATGTTTTTCAACTCTAGTTTCATTTGAATAATATTTTAAACGATCAACCTTAGTTAAATTATTTTATAACCATTTCATTTACACCATTTTATAACCATTTCATTTATACATTTATAAAGAATAGTATGTTTCAACCTTAGTTAAATTATTTTATAACCATTTCGTTTACATCATTTAAACTATGTTTTCAACTATAGTAAAATTATTTTATAAACATTTCATTTATACATTTATAAAGAATAGTATGTTTCAACCTTAGTTAAATTATTTTATAACCATTTCATTTATACATTTATAAAGAATAGTATGTTTCAACCTTAGTTAAATTATTTTATAACCATTTCGTTTACATCATTTAAACTATGTTTTCAACTATAGTAAAATTATTTTATAAACATTTCATTTATACATTTATAAAGAATAGTATGTTTCAACCTTAGTTAAATTATTTTATAACCATTTCATTTATACATTTATAAAGAATAGTATGTTTCAACCTTAGTTAAATTATTTTATAACCATTTCATTTACATCATTTAAACTATACGTTTTCAACTGTAGTTAAATTATTTTATAACCATTTCATTTACATCATTTAAACTATACATTTTCAACTGTAGTTAAATTATTTTATAAACATTTATAAAGACCAGTATGTTTTTCAACTCTGCTTTCATTTGAATAATATTTTAAACGATAGACCCTGTTTATGTAACATTGTTTCAGATATCAGAGAAGACATGGAGGGGTAGGCAAGAACCCCCGTGACACACTTGCAGAGTTAGGGGGAGTGTCTGTGACACACATACAGAGGGACAGCCTGTGACACTGACTTTTTTCCTCTCACATTACACAGGAAACCACAATGGCCTCTGGAATGCCACACTTGCAGAGGTAGGGGGAGTGTCTGTGACACACATAGAGAGGGGAGGTGAGGGACAGCCTGTGACACTGACTTTTTTCCTCTCACATTACACAGCAAAACACAATGGCCTCTGGAATGCCACACTTGCAGAGGTAGGGGGAGTGTCTGTGACACACATAGAGAGGGGAGGTGAGGGACAGCCTGTGACACTGACTTTTTTCCTCTCACATTACACAGCAAAACACAATGGCCTCTGGAATGCCAAAACAGTTGATTGATCAGATAGCTCAACACCACAACCCTTATCAATAGAGGCCAGAGCAGAGGTAGGGACAGCCTGTGACACTGACTTTTTTCCTCTCACATTACACACCAAAACACAATGGCCTCTGGAATGCCAAAACAGTTGATTGATCAGATAGCTCAACACCACAACCCTTATCAATAGAGGCCAGAGCAGAGGTAGGGGGAGCGTCTGTGACACTGACTTTTTTCCTCTCACATTACCCACATCACATTGAAACCACTATGGCCTCTGGAATGCCAAAACAGTTGATTGATCAGATAGCTCAACACCACAACCCTTATCAATAGAGGCCAGAGCAGAGGTAGGGGGAGCGTCTGTGACACTGACTTTTTTCCTCTCACATTACCCACATCACATTGAAACCACTATGGCCTCTGGAATGCCAAAACAGTTGATTGATCAGATAGCTCAACACCACAACCCTTATCAATAGAGGCCAGATGGTCAAAACATTTCATTGATCGGATAGGCGGGGTCAACTGCTTGACCCTTAACAATAGACGCCGGATGCACAATCTCTCAAAACACATCGATTGGATGGGTGGGGTCAATAGGTCAATCCTTATCTATAGATAACGGATGCACACCAGGAAAAGGGCGGGACCGGAAAAGGTCAAAGGTCAACCGGAAGTCATCAATCATTTTGACACATGGTGTCCGGTAATAACTACTTATGTAACTGTAACGCGGTCAAGACTTGCCTGGAACTAGCTGTGCGTTTCCCTGAATATAATTGCACACCTTAGAACGTTTCGACAACCAATCAGATTCAAGCATTCAACAGCCCCGTAGTATAATGTAATTGAATTACTTTTCCAATGAAAAAGTAAAGAAAGGGATTACTCTTAGTTTTTCTGTAATTTAATTACAGTTACTTCTAATGTAATTGCATTAAATACTGTAGAGACCAGGGGTCACCAACCTTTTACTCATGAAGTGCCATTTTTAAGTTTCTGAGTTAATCACTGTGCCATCATCTATCAACTCTCAGAAAGGATAATTTTCATGGCCACAGAAAAATAACTCTTTCTTAGCATGTGATCGCATTGTTAAATTGAAGTTTACAAGCAGACGAACACATAACTAATCTAAAAAACACACAAATCACGCATACTGTACATGGGAAATGGAAAAGTGAAAGTGAATGAAACTGGAACAGAACAGGGGAATGACGCCATGGGAAAAAGTAATTTAACCATCTGAACGATCACCATCACTTTCTAACTTCAAAGCACCTTTGTTAACAAAGGGGTTCACAGCTTATACTAAACCTCTGTTTAGTTAGTTAATTGTACGATACTTGCAATGCCTTGGCCACTATATAAGACAGTAATTAATCATACACACAATGTTCAGCATATCCATGTTCCTTCATTTAGTTTGAAAGTTTTATTTAGCCTTTTTTGTAACTCATTACTAATTATGTTATTTATTTTATATTATCAATTATATCAACAATTTGAGTGAAAAGTTTAAATGAAAAATTAACATTGGTTCAATAAATAGATGAATGCACTGGACATCAACAGAAAAAATAAAACCGAATTTGAAAAAAATGTATCTCTACAAAATGATATCAGGTTTTACTAAGGTCACTCCTTGACTTTTTTAAATTAATTTTTCATTATAAAAAACATTTCCAGATTTCTGATGTCATTTCTGCATCACTAGTGCCGCCTGCTCTAACTGCATATGCAAAATTTGAACGAGCAAACAAATTCACGGCATGTCAAAATTAACGTAATTTCGAGATGACAACACGTGAAGTCCTACTCTGAGCTGTTTACGTTGTCAGACAGGGAATTATGCGTTTCTTTGGCAACACTACCAATGCCTAAATCAGGAGTGTCCTAACTTGGTCCTGGAGGGCCACTATCCTGCAGAGTTTAACACCAACTTACCTCAACACACCTGCCCGGAAGTTTTTTAGTATACCTAGAAAGACTTTGATAGCTGGTTCAGGTATGTTTAATTGGGGTTGGAGCTGAACTCTGCAGGACAGTGGCCCTCAAGGAGCCGGATTGGACACCCCTGGCCTAAATGAGTTAGCAGCGGTCAGGGTGGTCACGTGGTACAAGTAGGAGCTCTCAGAAACTCAAAACAAGCGCTCCTAAATCACATTGTTTACAGTTACAAGAAAGTTTAACCTATGAATGAGACTGCAGTATTTTTTAACACCAAAACATTTACATTATTCAGCTTCAAAAGAGATTTTGAATCTCATACTTTTCCAAATGTATATTTAAATGCAGTATGTGTAATATAGTCACACTTTTTTCCCATTGTGATAATGTATTTTCACGCAGTTCAGCACTGGAGCGAACCGTCCAGGTATCTGGATTGACACTGGTATCCACTCCAGAGAATGGGTCACCCAGGCCAGCGGAATCTGGTTTGCCAAGAAGGTCATCTGAAATTCTGAAATACAATCTACGACAACATAACTGAATCAAAGATTTATACCCGTGTATTTGTTGAGTAGATCGTGACTGACTATGGACGTGACCCCGTCCTCACCGACATCCTTAACAACTATGATATCTTCTTGGAGATCGTCACCAACCCTGATGGTTTTGTCTACACCCACAGCAGAGTGAGTTTTAGAGTCTGATGCCTTGAAGACTTCAAATGCAAATTCAATTCAGAACAACTATATTCTGGGAATAAATCCCAACTGACTGCTTTTCAATTGCGAATCTGTTTGTTTAAGGATCGCTTGTGGCGTAAAACCAGAAAGCCGAACCCTGGCTCCAGCTGTGTTGGAGTTGATCCCAACAGAAACTGGGACGCTGGCTTTGGAGGTGAGATGCTTTCATCATTGAAGTTACTGTAAGGCCCATGTCTTGGGGCAGGTGGGTTTTGGCCCATGTCTTGGGGCAGGTGGGTTTTGGCCCATGTCTTGGTTACACTTTGTCAAAAGTCCACTTTAGACATTCTACTAACTATAAGTAACTTTGCAACTACATGTCAGCTAACTCTCATCAGAGCACATGTAGACTATTAGGTTAGGGTTATAGTAGAATAAGTTGACACATATTTGCAAAATTACTTACAGTCAGTCAGTAGAATGTCTGTTGGGGGACCAACAAAATAAAGTTTTAGCAGATATTAAGCAAACTGTCTACTAATACTCTAATGACTGGTATGTAGTTGGCTCCAAAGTTACTTATAGTTAGTAGAATTTCTAGAGTGTACTATTAAAAATTGTAATAATTAAAATGTACTTGTAACTTTTAAGGGGCTCTAAAAATTCATAGTATGTAATACTTTCTTGTAATTGTGTTTCTCATCTATAGGTGGTGGATCCAGCAGTAACCCATGCTCTCAGACTTACCGTGGACCCAGTGCTCATTCTGAGCCAGAGGTCAAGGCCATTGTGGACTTTGTGAAATCTCACGGCAACCTCAAGGCTTTTGTGTCCATCCACAGCTATTCCCAGATGCTCCTGTATCCATACGGATACAAGAGCACTCCTGCCAAGGACCAGGCTGAACTGGTATGCATGTGGAAACACACTATTCTAGATTTATTTGAAAACATTTCAAATTAATTCTGTATTGTCTCTTCAGAATAAGCTCGCCAGGAAGGCCTTTACTAGGCTGTGGTCATTGTATAACACCTACTACAGATACGGAAGCATCATTACCACCATCTGTAAGTTTAATAAGAGTCACTTAATTTTAGTTTTGCATCACGGTTACCCTGCTAACAATCTCTGTTTTGTTCTCAGACCAAGCCAGTGGAGGTACTATTGACTGGACTTACGATCAGGGCATCAAGTATTCCTACACCTTTGAGCTGAGAGACACTGGTCGGTATGGTTTCATCCTGCCAGCCAATCAGATCGTCCCGACTGCTGAGGAGACCTGGCTGGCCCTGATGGCCATCATGGAGCACACCAAGAATAATCCATATTAAACATACAAGAATATTTCTTTTGTGTCGAAGTGAATAAAAGAGTGTTAATGAAAACAACAGAAATAATCACCATCTTATGGATGTTGCTTTGATATACATTATCAAATATAAAGAACACGCTGTTCAGCCCTAAAAAGCTTCTGGAGACTGACATATCTGTACCATATCAGCCATTATAAGAGATTTTTTTTTAATTCATCAGTCGGTTAATATCGTATATTTAATTGTGCATGCTGATTTCCTCTATTTCGATTATATTTGTCATCATCTAAATGCTTTCTTAAAGGTTATCTTTAAAAACACTAACTTTAATGACAGTTAAATGTAATCTTTAGCAGATCTCAAAATTAACATACATTTTTTCATACTTTACATTATAATGTTGTGATGCTTAAATTCACTTTATTAACGATTTATTTTAGTTTTTAGTGTTTTATTTAATAATTTATTTAGACAAAAGAGATAATTTTAATAGACAATTTATTGGTTATTGGCCATAATATGGAAATACTTATTAGCTAATCAATTCAATTAGATTTTTTATTAATCTTTTGCAGTAAAATAACTCCAAATAAGTCCAAATAGCATTTATATGGCATTGAACGCCATACATTTATTAAACCAAAAGGCAAAAATAATTTGTTTTAAATTCATGCAATATTGTGACATCATCTGATGCATCAACACATGACTGCCCACATTTGCATGATGCCTGCTGAGTGAAACCGATTTTTTACAGTCTATGGTGAAACCCATTAATCAGAAGAATGATATAATGAACTGGAAGCAGGTCAGATGTTTCTATTCCTAAACACTATAGAAAAACTATAAGAGTAAAATGGGCATCAAGCCTTTCCTGCTGATCTTTAAATTCCAAATGATCCAAAAGTATGAAACAGGCAACTGAAGTTTATTTTTAACAGGAGCCCAATCAGATTTCGGATTTATGAATCTGTCAGAAAATACATGTGGAGTATTTCATAAGAGTATATTAGAGCAAATATTGGTAGAACTCTTTCCTTCTTTCCTTTTACCTAATAATGTTGAAAGCTAAAGTGATTGTAACTTTTGTTATCTAAACGTTCAGGTTAAAACCTGTGTTTTCTATCCTATCAGTTCTAAGAAATATTTTTACATTTAAAGAATAAGAAGTTAAAGGATACAACTTTAATGGGGTCTGATTGATTATATTGGAGTCAGATAATTTATAATAAATTATTCACTTTATCCTTCAACTGCTGTTTGTTTCGATTATTATGTTATTGAATGATATTCAATTCACATGCAAAGGGGGTGTTTCTTTAATGCAAAAAGGCTAAGACAATCACATATCGCTATAATCGCTATAACAACAACAAAAAATAATGCACTTTAACAGAGAAAATGGATATAAAAATTAATTTCAAAACTTTGACACACCTAAACTTTTGCTCTTAATCATTCAACTTATTTGGTGTTCACCCTCTCAACATTTTAACTGGCCTCGCCACACACACAAGAAACGTACTGATTTGTTTATTTCAAACCCATGATTGATGCTTCGAATGATCACGTCACTCTCAAAATTTCTACAAAAACTTGCTTCAGCAATATTTGCAAAACTACATCAAAATATCACAGAAAACAAATGAGTAGGTTTGCATGAAAGACATACAAATATGTAAATATAAATAAAAATATGAATTGTAGTGACTATAGCCTGAATTTCCAGTTTACCTCCTCATTTGACAGTGAACCATGGACTTGAAATAAGTAAAGTAACTTGGTTTCTTGTCAATAAACCCTAAGTTGCTATATTTAGAAACAGGAGAACAAACAGATGCAATGTTCTCATCCCTTTAAACTCCATCAGTGTTTTATAAGGTTGTGAGAATCAAAGCAGCAGGTTTGTCTGAGCCCTGACCCTGTTAGCTCCTCGAATCCAGTCATAATCACCATGATAGTAGGCCTATATAAAGGGGTTGCTTACATGAGAAACTCTACTTCAAGCAGCAAGATGAAGGGGTTACTGGTTCTAACGGCTCTTTTTGTGGCCGTATTTGGCAAAGTGACTTTTGAGGGGTGAGTTCTCTTGTGTCTCCAAGTATCCCTTACTTTATGCTTTCAAATTCCTGGTTAAAAAATAAACGTGTTATCATATTTTCCTATGAAATACCGACAGCTGAAATACAGATAAACAAACTGTGACTTCCATGTGCCAGTTTTTGTTTTATTTATCTAAAACATGCAAAATACTATACTCATTATTCTGAATATTGAAGCTAAAGACAGTGTACAAATGTTTCTACAGAGACCAGGTTCTTCGGATCACTGCAAAAGATGCAGAGCAGATTTCTCTCCTGAAGGAACTCCCTGAACAGACACTCGGGGTAAGTGTTTGTGAAGCCAATAGATCATCTGATTGTTTCAGATTTGTTGGGATAAAGGTGACTACATAGATTTTCATCTGTGATCAGCATTGTTTAAATAGCATTATATGCTAAATGATAGTTTAAGTTTATATTAATATATTATATATTTGTATTAATATATAATATTAATATTTATTATATATTATTATAAATATATATTTTTTGTGCTACTTAGGCTACACTTTATCATCATTATTAGCTTTTACTGTTATTAATTCCAATAACATTATATATAGGCTACTGTATATAATGCTGTCAGTTCGATCACATCTAACATAAAAGTTTGTATTAGGGATGTCAAAATTAACGCGTTAACGTACCTATTCAACTTAGCATCCATTTTTTCGTAATCCTTTGCCTGACGTTACAATATTATCAAGCACAAAATCCGCACGAGATGCGATTTTTTCGTATCCAATCTGAGCTACTTCCAAATGTGTTTTTTTATCCGCCATCTGGACATCTGACCTACGTCTAAACACGTATATCCAATTCCCATTTCAATTCCAAGCCACCACAAGGCAAAGGTGACAAGTTTGCCCACAAAGATAGCTTTTTAATGTTGTAGCCAATAAGAAGAAGATGTAGCCTACCTTTCAGGCCATTCAAAACCAGAGGATCTACAATGTGCATAGCAAAGCGATCACCGACGATACATCGTATCAGACACAGTCGTGTCGACAGTGAATGTAAACAGGCGGGTCAAAAGATCGGATCTGTGCATTAGCAGTGTAGACACACTTTCGACTCTTGCGCACATTCTGCAGAAACCCACTTCAGATAGCACTTGAACGGACAAAAACACACAAAATTATGCCAAATCGCCCATTTGGTCGAGATCCTATCGAGTTTTAAATGAATTAAACGAAGTCTTAAATAAACGTCATGAGTTGTGAGAAAATGTGTATCTGATTCGCTTAATCTGCGGCAGGTATAAATAATGTAATTATTTAGGACTCAAATAAAATTAGTTTAGACCTCCAGACCGCCAGCAGCCGTTCAGCACTTCAGTCAATGTAAACAGTTGAGAAAGAAAACGCATGTGTAACAGTACGATTGGTCAGTGCGTCAGGTCTTCAAGTGACAGCAGTTTAACATACCTGCTCCCAAATTGAGATAATATTAAAAATATCTATATAGCAGTTTTTTCCCTCTTGGTATCAATGTCAAAATTATGGCCAGTGAAAATGCTGAGTGACTTTGGAAAACCACTAGCCACAGAGGTACAGTTTCTGAAAACGTTCAATGATTGGTCTGTATCAAACTCCCCTGACGTGCTCATGTTGAATTCCTAGTAATGGACGAGTTGATGTCACAGTAAGGTCTTAAGAATATGAAAGTGGATCTCAAATGAGAAAAATAGCCAAAAAATAAAGTGGAACGTTAGTCAGATTTATTTGAACACAGGCCTCGTTAAAGAAGCAGATGATGGCGAAGGACAAAGGCAATTACCACCACTTATTGGTAGGTCATGTGCTAGCAGATACAACAGGCTATAATTAGTCAAATATTAACTCCTTTTTCAGCTTAATAGCATAGTTAAGCTCCCAGTAGTTAGTTAGCAATATCACACGAGTAGCAGTGCGATTCGGCTGTATAAAAGGAAGCTGTGATTACCTACGGCACTATGGCCGAATCACAGCCATGCTGATTATATATAGATTATAATTACCGGTATACCTATATTATGCAATATAAAGTATTACCCTATATTTTCCTTTGTGTTCAGCTGGACTTCTGGATGGACCCCGTTCATGAGTCCCTGCCTGTGGATGTTCATGTCCCCTTTCACAGCCTCCAGGCTGTCAGGGCGTTCCTGGCATACAATCAGATCCAGTATAATGTCATGATTGAGAATGTTCAGGTGGGACTATTTCAAAGCTGTGGTATAAAAAAAAAATAAAAAAAAATGTGACAAATCCTTGCTTATTTGATGGCTTTCTGTAACATAAGGATTTGCTGGATGCTGAAGAGCGTGAGATGGTGAAATTCCGCGCCTCCCCGAGAAGTACCGATGATTTTGTCTACACCACCTACCATAACCTGAACTCTGTGAGTGGTGTGCCTTTAATTCAATAGGTTTACAAGACATTGAACTTTCAACCTTTTCAAAGAAACTATATGATGTTAATTGTACTTTAAAATAGTTTGTATTAAATGTGTTTATGACTTCAGTTACATTTTTTGTGTGTAAGCTTACAGAACCAAATTTTACATGCAACTATGCATTTGATCTTCACCATACTGTTTGCAGATCTACTCTTTCATGGACATGCTTGTGGCAGAAAACAGTAATCTGGTCAGCAAAATTGTGATTGGTCAGAGTTATGAGAGCCGCCCCTTGAACGTCCTGAAGGTAGGTCACGACTCACAATCAATAACAATCTTATGATATTCTTTATGCTTATTTTACTATTAGGAAACTTTAATGTTTGTTATTACATATGAAAGGATTTAATAGAGATGAAAATTATTTAAATTGATTTATTAAATCCCAATTTGTGTATATCTATATGCCAGATTAGTGTGTCCCAAATCATAGTATGCTGATAATAGTACCTTTGAAAATATCAAATCTCAGGTGAAGTGAGTCCATGAAATATGCATTGTTCATCATTTATCAGCAAATATTGCACACAAGATAAGATTTTGCTACGATTTCAGTAAACCACTAATGACTTTTAGTATAATAATTGTATCTATAGATGCTACTAAGGTGGTATCAAGAGGCAATTTTATTTCACTGCTATACAACTTGCAGAAAAGTGTATGCTTTTCAATTTCCAGAGTGGTGCATAATGTTAATTTTTATTAAAGAATTGGCATGCATGCAGCCTAATATAAATGTCAGGATAAATGAATATTTCCATTTGTTCATTATGACTAATATCCTGTCACTCAGTTCAGCACTGGAGCGAACCGTCCAGGTATCTGGATTGACACTGGTATCCACTCCAGAGAATGGGTCACCCAGGCCAGCGGAATCTGGTTTGCCAAGAAGGTAATCTGAAATTCTGAAATACAATCTACGACAACATAACTGAATCAAAGATTTATACCCGTGTATTTGTTGTTGAGTAGATCGTGACTGACTACGGACGTGACCCCGTCCTCACCGACATCCTTAACAACTATGATATCTTCTTGGAGATCGTCACCAACCCTGATGGTTTCGCCTACACCCACAGCAGTGTGAGTTTGATACCTGGAAGACATTATATGCACATTTGATTAACAACTATTTGAATGAAATTTGTCTTCTTTCTTGTGGAATCCAATTGGTTGTTTAAGAACCGCATGTGGCGTAAAACCAGAAAGCCGAACCCTGGCTCCAGCTGTGTTGGAGTTGATCCCAACAGAAACTGGGACGCTGGCTTTGGAGGTGAGATGTTTTCATCATTGAAGTTGTACTGTAAGGCCCATGTCTTGGGGCAGGTGGGGGTTGGGTCTGCCTGCCTTCTTTGATTTGATTGGCCATCTCAATTATTTTGACATTGACGGGTGCTGGTAAACCACTGAAGCAGACCTTTAAATGTAACTTGGTTACACTTTATTTCGATAATCCACTTTCACATTCTACTAACTATAAGTAACTTTGCAACTATGTCAGCTAACTCTCATTAGAGCATAAGCAGACTGTTAAGTTAGGGTTAGTAGAATAAGTTGACATGTAGTTGGCTGCAAAGTTACTTAGTTAATTGAATGTCTAAAGTGTACTACAGAAATATAGTGTTACTTGTAACTGTTAAGGGGCTGTAAAGATTTAAATAGTGTGTAATAGTTTCTTGTTATTCTGTTTTTCATCTATAGGTGGTGGATCCAGCAGTAACCCATGCACTGAGACTTACCGTGGACCCAGAGCTCATTCTGAGCCAGAGGTCAAGGCCATTGTGGACTTTGTGAAATCTCACGGCAACCTCAAGGCTTTTGTGTCCATCCACAGCTATTCCCAGATGCTCCTGTATCCATACGGATACAAGAGCACTCCTGCCAAGGACCAGGCTGAACTGGTATGCATGTGGAAACACTCTATTCTAGATTTATTTGAAAACATTTAAAATTAATTCTGTATTGTCTCTTCAGCATGCACTCGCTAGAAAGGCTATCTCTGAGCTGCAGTCATTGTATAACACTAGCTACAGATACGGAAGCATCATTACCACCATCTGTAAGTTTAATAAGAGTCACTTAATTTTAGTTTTGCATCACGGTTACCCTGCTAACAATCTCTGTTTTGTTCTCAGACCAAGCCAGTGGAGGTACTATTGACTGGACTTACGATCAGGGCATCAAGTATTCCTACACCTTTGAGCTGAGAGACACTGGTCGCTATGGTTTCATCCTGCCAGCCAATCAGATCGTCCCGACTGCTGAGGAGACCTGGCTGGCCCTGATGGCCATCATGGAGCACACCAAGAATAATCCATATTAAACATACAAGAATATTTCTTTTATGTGTTGAAGTGAACAAAAGAGTGTTAATAAAAACAACATACAAATCAGCATCTTATGGATGTTGCTTTGATGTACAATATCAAATATAAATAAAACATTGTTCAGTCCTGAAAAGCGTCTCGATACTGATATATCTGTACCATATAATTTATCAGCCGTTATTAGATTTTTTTTTTAAATTTATCAGTATTGCTAATATTGGATATTTAATTAATGCTAATTTCCTCTATTTTTACTTTTAGATTATATTTACCATCATGGAATGCTCTCTTAAAGTTCATCTTTAAAAACACTATGAAATGTAATCTATTGTCAAATCTCTAAATGAATATCCATTTTTCATACTGTACAATATAATGTTGTGATGCCTAAATTCAGTTTGTTAACTATTTATTTTAGTTTTTAGTCTTTTATTTTATTTAGACAAAAGAGTATATAATTGTAATATAGACCATCTATTGGTTATAGGCAATAATGTGGAAATAATTATTACAATTACATATTTTCCAGAAAAAGAGCTTTAAACTTCCTCCCCAGTCAAAAAAGAGCTTGTATGTGGCATTAAAAGAACGCCATATATAAAGCCAAAAAGCAAAAATAATTTATTTGGTATTGATGCAACATTGTGACATCATCCAGATGCATCAAAACATGACCGCCCACATTTACATATAATGCCTGTTGGGTGTTGAGAAACCCATAAATCAGAATAATGAGGAAGCAGGACAGATGTTTTCATTCCTAGAAAAACTAGTTATATAAGACTAAAATGGGCATTGAGATTTTCCTGCTGATCTATAAATTCCTCCAAATTATCCGAAGGTTTGAAAAAGGCGTTTATTTTTAACACGAGCCCAATCAGATTTCAGATCTATGAATCTGTCAGCAGATATATTATTTAATCAGTAACAGTATTTAATCAGACTCTATTTAAGCGAATATTGGCGTAACTCTATCCTTCTTTCCTTCTTTCCTTTTACCTGATAATGTTGAAAGCTAAAGTGATTCTGGCCCAGTCACAAATTCAGTTATGCGAACACAGAGACTTGGTGCTCAGGCAGCTCAGCCGCTTGAGGCTTCGGGTCAACTGGGAAAAGAGAAAATTCTCCCCGTGCAGAGAATCTCTTTTCTCTGTACGGAGTTGGACTCTTTCAACATGAAAGCGTGTCTCACGCACAAGTGCGCCCAGTCAGTTCAACTGCTTGAATTTGTTCAAGGGCAGGACAGCAGTTCCACTGAAACTGTTTCAGAGGTTCCTGATGCATAGGTCATCCACAGCCGCGATCACGCTGCTCGGATTTCTTCATATGAAACCGCTTCAGCACTGGCTTCACGATCGGGTCCTTTGATAGGCATGGCACACATCGAGTGCAAATCACACCGATCTGTAGCCGTACTTTCAATTTGGGCCAGCCGACTCTGACGTCATCCTAAAACACCGGTCTGGATATGTGGCCAAAGTTCGCACCACTCCTTTCAGGGACCAGGTGATAACCTTGCAAGTGCTGCCCCTGGAGGAGGCAGACCCTTTTGCTTTGCTGTGTCCTGTTCGTGCCTTGCGCTTGAATGTGGATCGCACGCAGAGCTTCAGAAACTCAGAACAGCTCTTTGTCTGCTGTGGTGGCCAGCAGAAGGGAAAGGCTGTCTCCAAACAGAGGTTGGCCCACTGTATAGTGGGCCAACGTCTAGTGCCATCGTCTTGGCATACCAATCCCAAGACAAGCTGTGCCCCCTCGGGTGAGAGCTCACTCGACTCTGAGTGTTGCTTCCTCCTGGGTCTTGGAGCATGGTGCCTCTCTGGCAGACATATGTAGCACTGCGGGCTAGGCGACACCTAACACATTCACAAGATTCGACAATCTCCTATTGGAGACGGTGTTTTCCCATGTGTTGGGTACAAACAGGTAATATGCAAGAAGTTTAACTCTGTGTCTCGCTTGCTGCGCCATTGCCCTCTGAGGATGGGATATGAGCACCTATGCTCCTCATGTGAGTTCCCCGGCTGGTGAACCCTGGGGGAGTTCCTCCAGCATCATCGGGAGTCAGATGCAGCGGCATCTGACGTCAAGCCTAGTAATTGTGTGTATGCCTGGTTGATCAGACCCTGTTCTAGACTAGATGCCCACATGTTGTGATTCCCCTTTAGGTGATCCCATATGTGTATTCTTCCACGATACGGCTTCCCTTTTGGCGAGCCCGTGTCTTTCCCTTGGCAGAGTCCCCTCTGCTATCTCTGTAACGGTATTGTCTCCACCCCAGCACAAGGTGGGATCTACCACAGAGATCTTCCACATGTAGCACTACCCTGTCAGCCAGCCCATGTGTGTAACTCCACATGTTACCTCCCTACGGGTAGGATGTGGTTGGATGTGGAAAGCGCCCCTTTCCAGTTGGAATAGGCATGCTTTCCTAGTGTTATCCAATAATTTCACTGTACGGTGTTAAATGGAACTTCCGTGATTGACATTGTCCGTGCACAGCACTGTCCTTTCT
Source organism: Meda fulgida (assembly GCA_030578275.1). Lineage (NCBI taxonomy): Eukaryota > Metazoa > Chordata > Actinopteri > Cypriniformes > Leuciscidae > Meda > Meda fulgida. The sequence continues at coordinate 16,377,701 of CM060640.1, forward strand.
TCCGCATCAACAAACCCCGGGATGACCAAGCGGCTTACTCGGGGCGCTGGAAGGGGCAGCAGTTGTGGTGGCTTCCAAGGGAATCCCAAATTGTCAGTCGTTCTGATGTAATGTCGAACGTGACTGACTGATAGGGAACGTCTAGGTTACTAATGTAACCCCACTTTACTGAAGGACATTACATCTTGTCGCCACAACTCCGGTACCTCTTCTGGTACGACCGGGACAATGTCTCGGATCCTTAGCGGAAAACTTAATGTGAGACTTTGCATGCTGCCTTATATACCCAGAAGCGGAGAGAGGCTTGTGATGCAAATCTCACTCGCCAATGTGCATTGGCTTGTTCTGTTAGCACTCGAAGTTGATTGGGCTCTCAGATGAGATCCCAATTCGTCAGTCGTTCTGGCGTAACGTCTCCGTTCCCTCCTTCAGGGAACAGGGGTTACATTTGTTATCTTAATGTTCAGGATAAATCATATGTTACCCTATCAGTTCTAAGAAAGACTTTTACCTTTAAAGAATAAGAGGTTAAATAACAACAACTTGGTCAGATTACTTATATTGGAGTCAGATAAATAATTGAATTATTCACTTTATCCCTCAACTGCTTTTAAACTGCTTTTTGTTTTGATTATTATGTTATTAAATTCACATGCAAAGGTATTTTCTATAATGCAAAAAGGCTAAATATAACAAAAAATCTAAATAAATAAATAGAAAATTGAACTTTAACGGGGAAATGGATATAACAAAATTATTTACAAACTTTTTTATTGACACACCTAGACTTTTGCTTTTTGTCAGTCAACTTATTCAGTGTTCACCCTATCAACATTTTCACTGGCTTCGACACACACACACACACACACACACACACACACACACACACACACACACACACACACACACACACACACACACACACACACACACAAACACACACACACACACACACACACACACACACACACACACACACACACACACACACACACACACACACACACACACACACACACACACACAAAGCTTACTTATTTGTTTGATTTTAAACCCATTCTGACTGAAGGACAAAAGACAAAAGGATCCCTTCACTTTCGTCATTTCTACAAAATATTACTTCAGCAACATTCGCAAAACAACATCAAAAACATCACAGAAAACAAATGAGTAGGTTTGCATAAAAGGCATAATAACACATGAGCATTATCAAAAAATATTTGACAGTGAACCATGGACTTGAAATAAGTAAAGTAACTTGGTTTCTTGTCAATAAACCCTAAGTTGCTATATTTAGAAACAGGAGAACAAACAGATGCAATGTTCTCATCCCTTTAAACTCCATCAGTGTTTTATAAGGTTGTGAGAATCAAAGCAGCAGGTTTGTCTGAGCCCTGACCCTGTTAGCTCCTCGAATCCAGTCATCCACCATGATAGTAGGCCTATATAAAGGGGTTGCTTACATGAGAAACTCTACTTCAAGCAGCAAGATGAAGGGGTTACTGGTTCTAACGGCTCTTTTTGTGGCCGTATTTGGCAAAGTGACTTTTGAGGGGTGAGTTCTCAATTGTGTCTCCAAGTATCCCTTACTTTATGCTTTCAAATTCCTCAAATCATATTTTCCTATGAAATACCGACAGCTGAAATACAGATAAACAAACTGTGACTTCCATGTGCCAGTTTTTGTTTTATTTATCTAAAACATGCAAAATACTATACTCATTATTCTGAATATTGAAGCTAAAGAAATTGTACAAATGTTTCTACAGAGACCAGGTTCTTCGGATCACTGCGAAAGATGCAGAGCAGATTTCTCTCCTGAAGGAACTCCCTGAACAGACACTCGGGGTAAGTGTTTGTGAAGCCCAGATCATCTGATTGTTTCAGATTTGTCGGGATAAAGGTGATGTGTGTATATACACATACACACACACACAAACACATTACTATATATTTACAAACTTTTGTTAGATGAGATTAATCGATTTGACAGCACAATGTAATATTTATTACTATTATATAGTTTATATTACTCATATTTTAATCTAATATAAATGGCTTTATTACGCTATATTTCTTTCTGTGTTCAGCTGGACTTCTGGATGGACCCCGTTCATGAGTCCCTGCCTGTGGATGTTCATGTCCCCTTTCACAGCCTCCAGGCTGTCAGGGCGTTCCTGGCATACAATCAGATCCAGTATAATGTCATGATTGAGAATGTTCAGGTGGGACTATATCAAAGCGGTGGTCGTAAACAAACAAACAAAAAGCTGAAAAATACTTACTTATTTGATGGCTTTCTGTAACATAAGGATTTGCTAGATGATGAGGAACGCGAGATGGTGAAATATCGCGCCTTCCCGAGAAGTACCGATGACTTTGTCTACACCACCTACCATGACCTGAACTCTGTGAGTGGTGCAACTTCAATAGGTTTACAAGATATTGGACTTTCAACATCAGCCTTTTCAAAGAAACTATTTTTTATTGTACTTTAAAATTGTTTGTTTTTTGTGTGTAAGCTTACAGAACCTAGTTTTACATACATCTATGCATTTGATCTTCACCATACTGTTTGCAGATCTACTCTTTCATGGACATGCTTGTGGAAGAAAACAGTAATCTGGTCAGCAAAATTGTGATTGGTCAGAGTTATGAGAGCCGCCCCTTGAACGTCCTGAAGGTAGGTCACGACTCACAATCAATAACAATCTTATGATATTCTTTATGCTTATTTTACTATTAGGAAACTTTAATTGTTACATATGGCAGGATTTACAGATCCCAATTTGCGTATATCAATGTGCAAGATGTCACAAATCATGCTAGTAATAGTACCTTGCAAAATACCAAATCTCAGGGGAGATATTGCACACAAGCTTTGATAATGCTATGATTTCAGTAATGATTTTTAGTATAATAATTTTAGCTAGATTCTAATAAGGTGGCAAAAAGATGCAATTTTATTTCAAATTGTATTCACTGCTATACTACTTGCAGAAAAATGCATGCTTTACAATTTCCAATGTGCTGTATAATCTACATTTTTATTCATTGGGATGCATGCAGCGTAAGTAATATAAATATCAGGATAAATGAATATTTCCATTTGTTCATTATGACTAATATCCTGTCACTCAGTTCAGCACTGGAGCGAACCGTCCAGGTATCTGGATTGACACTGGTATCCACTCCAGAGAATGGGTCACCCAGGCCAGCGGAATCTGGTTTGCCAAGAAGGTAATCTGAAATTCTGAAATACAATCTACGACAACATAACTGAATCAAAGATTTATACCCGTGTATTTGTTGTTGAGTAGATCGTGACTGACTACGGACGTGACCCCGTCCTCACCGACATCCTTAACAACTATGATATCTTCTTGGAGATCGTCACCAACCCTGATGGTTTCGCCTACACCCACAGCAGTGTGAGTTTGATACCTGGAAGACATTATATGCACATTTGGTTTAACAGAACAACTATTTGAATGAAATTTGCCTTCTTTCTTGTGGAATCCAATTGGTTTGTTGTTTAAGGACCGCATGTGGCGTAAAACCAGAAAGCCGAACCCTGGCTCCAGCTGTGTTGGAGTTGATCCCAACAGAAACTGGGAAGCTGGCTTTGGAGGTGAGATGTAGCATTAAGTTTGGGATATTGATTCTGATTGATTTATATATTCAACTATATATATATATACTGTTTAAACTATATTATACTATATACTGTTTTTCATCTATAGGTGCTGGATCCAGCAGTAACCCATGCTCTCAGACCTACCATGGACCCAGAGCTCATTCTGAGCCAGAGGTCAAGGCCATTGTGGACTTTGTGAAATCTCACGGCAACCTCAAGGCCTTTTTGTCCATCCACAGCTATTCCCAGATGCTCCTGTATCCACATGGATACACAGCGACTCCTGCCAAAGACCAGGCTGAACTGGTATGTATGTCACAGAAACATGCTGATTTTGATGTTTTTAACATATTAAATCTGATCAAATCAATTCTGCATTGTCCCTTCAGCATGAACTCGCAAGAAAGGCCATCACTGAACTGAAGTCTTTGTATAACACTGCATATACATTTGGCAGCATGATTACTACCATCTGTAAGTACATTTCCAGTGAACCTAAAGCTCTAATCTAATATCATAATGACTATTGATCTCATTGCTACGGTCTTGTTCTCAGACCAAGCAGATGGAGTCACTACTGACTGGACTTACGATCAGGGCATCAAGTATTCCTACACCTTTGAGCTGAGAGACACTGGTCGCTATGGTTTCATCCTGCCAGCCAATCAGATCGTCCCGACTGCTGAGGAGACCTGGCTGGCCCTGATGGCCATCATGGAGCACACCAAGAATAATCCATATTAAACATACAACAGTATTTTTGTGATGAGTCAAAGTGCATAAGTTTGTAAGTGTACGCATGAAATAAGGGATAATGTACAGTCAGATTGTACAGTAGATTATCCATTTTATTAAATTGCTTCTTGACAAATAAATAAAGCTATGGACATGAAATATTGATTTGAGTGAAAAGTGTTTTATAATCTTATATGTAAAAAATGTTTTGATGTCAAGAATTTGTATTTCTGCAAGTGATGACATCATTGAAGATCCACCTTTTTATTATTGGAAATGTAATTCCTGATTTAACAATTAGCAATTGTTCCTAGTAAAAACTCCGTTCCTGATGTCAAATGATAATATTAACAACTAATAATTGAATTCTTGATATCAGAAATTCATAGAATGACAGTCCAAGCTGCTTGCCATAGTTGCGCCGGTTAGTTAAGAGGTCTGATATACAGCGTTGCAAGCCAAGGACGACAGTGAATATTAGAAAATATTGGGCCACTGTATAATAGTCTGTTACGATGTACAAAATATACAGCATGAAGTTTATGACTTAATTTCAAGGCAATGGGTTTCCTCACTTTTTTAAGTCAAGTCAACTGATCATTTTTTATTAAATGCTGCACTGGTTAGTTACGAGCAGTCTGATTTAGAGCATTGTCAGGGATGACTGCGAACATTACGAAACATTAGATTGCCTTATTAATACTGCAAATAACCAACTAGAATCAAGTATTACAGGGAGTTATACTCGTAATAAAGAACAATTTTTGAACAATGACTAAAAAAGATAATATTGTCATAATGTAAACAGCTCAGCTCATTAGATCAAGCCATTTCTGAACATACATGATACATATACTTAAAAGTCATGTAGGTACCACTTAAGTCTACAATATAAAATTGATCTTTATTCATACTTTCATTACAAAAGAACAAACCAGGTAGTTTTCATTATATAGATTACATTAAATTATTAATTGGTCAATAAAACAAGGTCTTTGAAAGAACAGGAATAACTGATTTCAGTCAATCAGCACAGACCACAAAGGCCAAACAAACCAGTCAAAGCTCTTTCTACCACTCCATGTACACATTCCACCAACATTGACTCCAATAAATGCACTTTAAGTTCCTTTATCATGCTCTGCAACAGACAAAGCAAAGATTCACACAGCAACATCAACTTCATTAATGCCAGCAATCACATCTACATTTCATAATATTCAAATCACAGTCGAGCAGATCTATAGGAATCTTCCGCACTGGTTCAGAAAGCATCAATCGTTTAAATAAATGCACTGAATGAACAGATTAGCTATAGATTTAAGGCATAAAAAACATCCAGCACATCTAAAATACTTCTTAAGGAATGTGCCATACCTACTGTGTCTACTGAGCAAGTAAACATACAGCATGCTCAATGAACAGATCATGTCATAGCACAACTAAAGCAAATAAAATGACCACCAAGAGGTGGAGTCCTTCCACTAAGACCTGCTTACTTATGTAACAGAGAAGAACCCTACATATGCATTAAAACAGCTAGATGTCAAACCATAGACATCTTGTACCATCATTATAGTATAAATGGTTCTTGATGCCAAGAAGTTGTTGACTGCGCAAATCAGATTTTAAACATGTAGTTTAGATTTGGAGTCAGCAAGTGCATTATGTATAAACTGAAATAATAAAACAGTGCCATTTCGGTGTACTACCAGGACCAATAAAATGTTCAATTTCTTCCAGTGTACTTCTGAGAATTAAACCATGTGCATGTGGCCAGTAGTTTAGAAAGTCCATCACAGATGTTCACAGGAATCCTGCAAAAGTAAAATATAAAGGCTTTATTTGCATTGAAGTGAAGACGACAATGCTGAGAGTGATACGGAAGGTTATTTCCAAGGCCGACTGCTCCGTGAACGAGCGCTTTCTGATCCTGCTATGGATGAGCCCTGTCGACTGCTCCGAACTGTAGACGCTTTGGAGCCAGCGCTGCTAGTGGACAATCTACTGCTGAGACGACCTAAAATGTGTGTGTGTGGGGGAAATAGTAATATATTAGTATTTGTGAATGTGGTTCACAGAATAAAATCAAAACAACATGAGGGTGAGTAATTGATGAGAGTGTTTTTTGGTCAGGGAAAACGGTTATTTAATTTCATAATTTTTGAAATGGATGACTCACTGCCGGGCTCGCTGGGTATGAACACCTCCTCTAGGTAATGCTGGATTCTGCTGAGGTCCTCTGAAGTGAACCGCCACTTTTTTTCAGCTAACTGTGACGTCTGCCGTGGCACCGATCGCTTACGACCTCCAGGTCCCGTGGGTGATGGCAGACAGGAGATGGGAATGGAGCCTGTTGTTATTCCTTCAGGGAACTTCTGAGCAACCACTTTTAAACCTTGTTGAGAAAGGAAAAGATGAATACTGAAATACTGACAGGATTAACCCACGTGTATTCTTTGGAGATAATTGAGACCCCAATGATCAATGTATAACCATATTAATTTCAAAAATAACAAATAATAAATTATTTTCCCTTCTATGAGAAGTAATGTAGAAAAATGTTCATGGAAGTCTTTGAGGTTTGTTATCAGTCTCGAGTCTGCCTGGAAGAAGTCGTCACAATGACTTACCCCCCGACAACATGAAGAGATTCTCAAACCCTCTCTCGCACATGGTGGTGGCCGCTTGACTTGCTATCCTCTCATCTTCATCATACAAAATTATGATCTTTCCCGATACATTTTTCTGTGTAGCTGTTAAAGATAAAACTAGGAATGGGCACGAGTACACAAGAACTTGAAATGACAGAAATGATTGATCGCACAAAAACAGTGTGAATTTTTCCAATGGTATCCTGGGGTCCTATGAATGAATGCACAATTGATATTTTTTATGTTATTAATTTATTGTTCATGAATGAAATAAAATTATTTTTATTAAGACCCCCTAGCCTGGGAAAACCCTGACGAACTTGTACCGGCAAATTTGAGATTTGCTCTGCAAGTCCGTCTGGCCAAAAGCCCATTTCCAATTTTTCCAAATCGAGGAACCAATCACAAAGTTTGAGGCGGGCTTTACACGATGACAATAGCGCAGCGACGTTGAAGCGTCATCTCCTTCATCTCTCTGATTGGTTATAGGTCTATCCAATTGCGCTCAGAGGCATTTGAGCGACTTCCGTTGGAGACGCCCAGACTCTCAGTTACAACTGAGAAGGGTCTTGTGTCAACCAGGCTAAGGACCCCCTTATAAGTATTATACATTATAGTGCATTTCATAGATGCACATCAAAGTTTCGATGAATGAATGAATACAAATATTAAAAGTAAAAAATATAGTGCATTTCATACATGTACAATAAATAAATAAAAAATATTAATTTATTGTGCTTCTGTGCATTAGATGCACATTATAGGTTTGCAATACATTTAAATACAGAACAAACATTTTCACATATCAGGAATAAAAGGATACGTAATCAAGGACTTCTTTCGTGTATGGGTTCATTGTCCTTGATAAGGTCGCTATGGGGTAACTATAAGCTGTGAGCAAAAAGTTTTTTAATAATATTATGCTAATGTATTTCATGCTTTGAGTAAAATTCTGTTTTCCAGGTAAGTTTCCTACCACTGATAATATGGCACTGGTCATACTGCTCTCTGTCCCGCACATCCAGCAACAGATACGGGCAGTCAGGTAAGGGGCACTCTGTGGTGTTGGAGGTAGACACTGGAGACAGTCGGGCGGTCTTCTGTCCGTTCTTGTCCAGATCCATTTCTCCCACGCCACTGATGACACTATGAATGAGCCCAGAGATTCTCGATTACATCGAGTGAGGACAGTCAGTGGTGCTCAGTGTTACAGGCTATATCTCATTGTCCCCCCCCCACAGGGTCTCTGAGGACGGAGTCCGATTGCACCGACTGTCCCCAAACAGACTCAATGGCACTTGGGGCCATGAGAAAGCAGCCTGGCCAATGAGAGCTCTTGTGGGTGTACAATAGAGGAAAGGCTAGAGGGGGGGATCAGTTAGATGCATAAAATGATATTCTGATGTAACTGGTTGAATTAAGGACATGGACAGGTGTGTCACAAACACAAAAGTGATTTGACTACCTTTGGAGTGTAGATCTAGGGGAAAACCCAGTGTCGCCGGATTCCTCGTTGTTGATACACGGTGAGTTGAGAAGTGTCGGCTCTGGGGAGCTATTAGTCTGATCGGAGAGGCCGTCAAGCCCCGGTGACGCTGAGAATATTGAAATATCATCTGAAACCATATTTTTAAAAAAAATTGGTTGTCAGGGTGTTGCTATGTGGTTGCTAATGTACAGAGATCCTAAGGGAAACAACATGAGATAGTAGGGAAAAACTGCTTTGCAAAGCTAACAAAACTTTTGCACTGCCTGAGAAAATTCACATTCACTTGCGCTACGTTTGTTATTTTGTTTCCCCAAGAAACTTTACGTTTGCTTGCATATATTTTGCATTCCACTAAGAAACGTTGTGTTTGCGCACACATTTTTGCGTTCCCCGAGGAACTTTGCGTTTATGTGCACAACTTTTGCATTCCCAGAGGAACTTAGCATTTGTGCGCACAACTTTTGTGTTCCTCAAGGAACTTTGCGTTCGCTTGCACAAATTTTGCGTTGCCCTGAGCATTCGCTCAAAAAAGCATTAAAATAGTTTTCCTCCCAACTTAAATTGTTTCCATCTGCAGGTTTGCAGGCTCATGCAAAAGAAACAAGCGAACACAATGTTTCTCAGGTGAGTGCAAAAGATTTGAAAGCAAACGCAAAGTCATTGCAATATAATTTTTTCCCTCCCATTTCATGTTTTCCATCACCATGGGGCTCCGTATGTTGCTATGCGGTTGCTAGGGTGTGAATTTGTAATAATTGTTAGTAAAAACTACAAATGAGAATAAAGAGTAACATAAAAGAGAAATGAACCTACCATCTAATCCAGGCATTTCATCTTTAATGTTGTCATTCTGATCTGACACTGAAGCAACTTGGATAACCTGAAAAAATAAATAAACAATCACTCTCACACGCACACAATTAATAAGTGTTAGTAAAGACATTTATATCGTCATAAAAAAATATTTTAAAATAAATGCTGTTCTTTTGAACTTCCTCTTGCAAATCACAACTTTTTTCAACATTGTTAATAATCATAATTCGAAGAAATGTCTCTTGATTAGCAAATCAGTATATTAGAATGGTTTCTGAAGGATCATGTGACACTAAAGACTGGAGTAATGATGCTGAAAATTCAGCTTTGCCATCACAGGAATAAATTACATTTTAAATTGCATAAAACATATGGTTTACTTTCAGTTTTAATACAGTCAAAATATTTTTTTTAGAAATATTATTACAATTTCATTTTCACTTACCAGCTGAGCAAATGTAGTCACTTTCAGTCTTTTAAATAGCTCATCCTTCCTATACCTGTAGTCTGGGAAAAATATATATAATAAACATACATTTCAAAAGATGCAGTGCTGCTGCACAAAAACAATTCTGATGCATTTTACCTGGATCCTGAGTGTTACCATTTTTCACTTCATCTTCATTTAAAGACACATCATTTAAATTCACACCCAAAATATCAAACTCCATTTTGATACAGATTAAACTCACTAAACTTGACTTTAACAAGCCAATTGCTGCTACAAACTGAGACGAGCTCTGCCAACGTCTCTTTTTATCTTTGGCAAGAACTCCAAAGTCCAGCCTCATCACCAAACCCACTGTAAGACGCCAAGTGAAACCACTGGATGAGGTTATGCATCTCGGTTTCACTGCAGACAATCTTAACAGAGGAATTACTGTAATCTACAGAACAATAACAATCCATTGCTCATGCATCCAAAAGAAGGAGCAAGAATTGCTTATCCTTGAGAAATCAGAGGGAATCTGTAACAAGATGACCAATATGGACAAAGCAGTCTTTCTCTCCTCATCAGGTGAGTAAATATAAGTAGGACAAGTGCATTTGAAGACAAAACAGCTGAAACAAGTCATTAAGGAGATGCTCACAAAAGATGCATTACAGTGCCATTCTGCAGTGTTTTGTATATTTTTATACACACTATGTATGTAAATACACACTAGTTTTGTTTGACCACTGTGATGCGCTTGAATGTCTGCGATTTATTAGGTGTAGTAAAAAAAAAAACTATTAGTTAGAATAACCCTTCTGAATTAAATGCACCATGACATTTTGAGATATTAAAAAATGTTTCTTCAATAATACGAATTAATAATATTCTGAACTTACTTTTCCTGGCCTCCTCGAGTCTCTCCATATATTTTGTCAGGCTAAAGCCTAGAAAGTAAACAGGGTTAGTCATTACATATTTTGTCAAACATGCAATGAAAATTCAAAATGTTAGTCACGAAAAAATGGATACCTGTATCAAGTCGTGTTTTTACATGTTGATATTTAGGGTTCTGTGGAATCCTCTTCTTTAAATACTGGGGGAAAATACGTTTCAATAAAACATACTGTCATTGTGAAACTAACTATTCTGAAATAATTGTTTTTGGGATCAATGTAATTGTTTAACAGTGGCTCATCACATTAAGAAAATGATGTGTATGAAACAAAGAGTTTACAGTAAATATAAAAGCCACTGTAAGCTCCAATAACACCCATTAGTATATATAATGGTTTATTTATTGATTAGCACTGGTAGAAAACAATACAACATGAAAGCATCAGCAGTGAACTGGTGTTGATGGTCAGCCAGGTATGGCAACGGAGGAGCAGCTGCGCCGGTGTCAGATTCCTTTTTAAATCCTTGCTTCCCATGTAAAACATTCCCTGAGCTAGCTTTCAACATATATACGTTTTGCAAATGACACTTTGTAGAAACATAAAAAAACTGACCTTTGAATCGCCAATCCCCCGCTTGACCGACATCTTCCAGTAGCTAGGCTTCGGCGGCTAACGTTAGCTTCCAAAAATCAAACCTCAAAGCGTTGCCTCTTTGAGCAAAGTCTTCACTGATTGGCCCGTTGAATTGATTATCCAATCAGTGACGGAGTTATTTTAACCTCAAAGTTAGTTCTACTGCTTTACCGTTTGGGGTTGTTGCTATGCAACGGCTTTATTTCCAATGCTTTTTGCAGTGACAGAGAGCCCCGTCGGCAGAATTTATTAAATGCTTTGTTCTGATCTATGTATTTTACCAGTAATTCCTGAATTATTTATTTTTCTGAAGACAATTGCTTACAATGTTTGGATGTGCAACTAATTAACTCTACAGACAGTATAATCTTTGTAAGACAAGCTTGCAAATTTTAGTTTTAATCCCAGCAAGCCTTCTGTTGCATTAGAATTGGTTACATTAGCGGTTTCCATTGACTGCATTAATGCAGAGGGTTATCTGTGTAAATTTGTATTTTGTCAGTCTTAATAACGATTCATACATGTAAATAATTTGAATCGAAAGGGATTTTAAGTCCATATTGCTCATCTAGTCCCGCTGACTCGATGATTCGGAGCGTGGTTTGTTTGGTCTGGGGGAAACGCGGCTTGTTTGACAGATGGGAAGTTGCTCAGCATGAAGGAGTTTCACTTGTTTACTTGTAAAACAAAGAACAAACTGCAACAAATTCAAAAACTTTCTCGACGTTTTCCAGAACAATGGCGTCTGTAATGGTAAGACTACTTAGCAGAAATATTTTAAAGTGCTAACGTTAATGTAACGTTAGACATTTTATTTAGTTTCTGGTTTAGTTAGCTCTGTGCAACTGTGCTGGAAAGTTTCGTGATTATGTTTGAATATGGAGATAACGTTACTAATATTGGTTATATTTGGCGAAATTAACCGTACAAAACAATATAATTAGCTAAAAAAAGTACTATGAAACTAACATAGTTTTGGACACTAACGTTACCGTGGTATTAATTACACACACACACATAGGGTATATATATATATATATATATATATATATATATATATATATATATATATATGAACATGCACTCACATTGTTTTATTGAAAAAACTTTAGAAAATAAACATTTTACACCTTATTCTTCTATGATATCCTTTTCAGGAGGATCCCACCCTTGAGAGACATTTTAAAGGTCACAAAGATGTTGTTTCCTGTGCTGATTTCAGCCCCAATAATAAACAGCTGGGTATGTCATATTATTTATCTTCTATTTTCAGTCAGAGAACATCCCAACATAACCACTTGCAACTTCTCTTGCAGCTTCTGGATCCTGTGACAAGAACCTTATGATCTGGAACCTCGCTCCAAAAGCAAGGGCGTTTAGGTTTGTGGGTCACACGGACGTCATTACAAGTGTTCATTTTTCTCCAAGCGGATCTTTGGTGGCATCTTCATCCAGAGATCAGACAGTTCGACTTTGGACGCCCAGCATGTGAGTACAGATGATCCCTTTCAAGTTCTAAAGGGTTAGTTCACCCAAAAATGAAAATTATCCCATAATTTACTCGCCCTAAAGCCATCCTAGGTGTATATGACTATCTTCTTTCAGCCAAACACAATCGGAGTTATAAAAAAAATAAATATCCTGCCTCTACCAAGCTTTATAATGGTACCTTGTTTTTTGAAGCCCAAAAAAGTGCATTCATTCATAATAAAAGTAATTTATACGGCTCCAGGGGGTTAATAAAGACCCTTTGAAGCGAAGCGATTGGGGGTGTAACGAAACACGTATTCGTATCGAACCGTTCGGTACGAGGCTTTCGGTTCAGTTTTCGGTACGCATTTTCAAACCGAACGGTTCGTTGGACCATTTTTCCTGCCGTCCAAAATGTATTTATTTCAAATGTAACCGCGTGGCAAGCGCGCTCGAGATGCTGGCGCGACCACAACATTGCCCAACATCAAATGGCAAATGTAATGTAAGCAGAACGAAACTGAGCTACTCGTTAAATGTGGTTGACGGACCGTTTATCAGTTCGGACCAATGCAGGTTGCTTTTGGAGCGAGCCGATCTGGATTAAGCAGCACTGTTAATACACAGCGACATCCAGTAAAGAAAGTGTTTGAATTCGTTACTGAATAATAACACCGCTGCGAGATCTGGTGAGGAGCATTCACATTTCTGCATTATTAACGGATCAAACAGCGCTGACGTTGAAACCAGGAAGAAACATTGTGCCATGAATGAACTATCCATGGTCCACAGATCAGCAACATCACCCTGGGGTTACTGTAGTAACTCACTGTAACCATGGGTTTACTGTAGTAACTCACTGTAACCATGGAAGTGTGGCAGGAATAGTAGGCTTTATAATGCTTTTAAGTAACATTACGTCGGTTTTATTTGGACATTATGAATACAAATGCTGCCCTCAAATGTTAATCTGAGCTAAAATAAACCTTTGTTTATAACTACTACAATATTACATTTAATTTTGTCCAAGCAGCTGTTTTGTTTTATATGCTCCTAAGAAAAGTCAAGTATAGCTCCATCATTGCTCAAAGTAAAAATAAAATGCATACTTTATGATGTTAGTTTTAATAAAAATATATATATAAAAAAAATTAAATCAAGGAAATTGACTGGCATTTCATTTTTCTGTATTGAAAACGTACCGTACGGTACCGGACCGAACCGTGACACAAGTGTATCGTATCGAACTGTGAATTTTGTGAACCGTTACACCCCTAGAAGCGATGCATTTTTGCAAGAAAAATATCTGTATTTATAATCTGTATTTATAAGCAAAAAAACACCGGTCAGAAGTTTAAAATGAGAATTTTGAACTGTTTGAACTGCGAGAGGCGTCCACTCTCACCTAAGCTTACACTATGCCTAAATGCTACATCATACGCGCAAACTCGACTCTCTCTTGAGCGCGCAGACGACCATTAACGGAAGCTAGTGATTAAAGTTATAATTATGGATATTTTTCTTACATAAACACATTCTTCACTTCAGAACGCCTTTGTTAACCCCTTGGAGCCATATGGATTACTTTTATGATGGATGGATGCACTTTTTTTAGGCTTTAAAATCTCAGTTACTATTCTCTCCCATTATAAAGCTGGGAAGAGTAATATAACTCTGATTGTGTTCGGCTGTAAGAAGAAATTCACATACACCTAGCACAACTACAAAACTAACCCTTTAATGTATTATTTTTATCTTAATGCATTATTGTCTATGTGTGTTACAGAAAGGGCGAGTCAGCTGTGTTCAAAGCACACACAGCGAGCGTTCGAAGCGTTCATTTCTCTAGCGATGGCCAAAGGCTGGTCACGGCCTCAGATGACAAGTCTGTGAAAGTGTGGGGTGTCGAACGGAAGAAATTCCTCTACTCTCTAAACCGGCACACCAACTGGGTGCGCTGTGCGAGGTATGAAACTGTGTCTAACCTTTCCGGTTTTGTCACATAAAGTGGGATTTCTCTCACTTGTTCTGTCTGTCCCTGTCAGGTTTTCACCAGATGGTCGTCTCGTTGCTTCCTGTGGCGATGACAGGACGGTTCGCCTCTGGGATACATCCGCACGTCAGTGCATAAACATTTTCACAGACTACGGCGGGTGAGAATTGAGTGTTGTTAGCCCTTTCCGATCTTTTTGAGGATACTGTTTGTTTATTGGACCAAAGTTTTCTGATATTTTAAACTGTCTGTTTAGGTCAGCGACATTTGTGGACTTCAATTCTAGTGGCACATGCATTGCATCATCAGGAGCGGACAACACATTAAAAATCTGGGATATTCGTACAAACAAGTTAATACAACATTACAGAGGTAGTTAATATAAACGGAGATGGTTTCACATCATGAAAATTCATTTGTTTTTAATTAGTCACAAGACTGGACTTGTTTTCAAGCAATTTACTTGGTCTTGTAGTTCATAGCGCAGGGGTCAACGGCTTTTCCTTCCATCCATCCGGAAACTATCTGATCAGTGGTTCGAGTGACAATACAATGAAGATCTTGGACCTGCTGGAGGGGAGGCTCATCTACACCCTTCACGGCCACAAGGTGTCACCCTCTTCTAATAACGTAGAATTTGAATTCTAGCTGGAACAATTGGGAATTCATTCATTCAAAAAAAAAAAAAATAGATTCTCTCATCTTTTACTCACCCTCATGTCATTTCAAGCCCATATTCTTTTTTCTTTTTTTATGGGACACAAACCGAGTTTTTTTGAAAAAAAAAAAAAATACAGTTCTTGCCATTTTAGCAGGAAATCAAGAAATCACCCAAAAAAAAAAAAAAAAAGAAGAAAAACAACCGGAAGCTTTTTAAGCTTTTTAATAATTTTCACATATAATTTTGGCATCAAACTTTCAATAATATATTGACTTTTTAAAGTTAATTTCCAAAATATTATTGTTCTTTTTTTTAAATATTGAAAATGCTTGCTTTCTTATTTGACTGGTAATATTTGGTCTATCATGTTTTGCTTTATTGTGTTACTGTCCATACTGTCTATGGTGAAGCCGAAGACAATTTTACACATAATAAAGTTTCTGAATGTGAACTGAAAATAGTCATATGGAGTACTTTTACAGTATGGTAAATTATTATTTTATTACATTAATTAATTTTTCTTCCTTTTTTTTTTAGCTTGATACAACAACTGTATCATGAACAACTGTCATTGTATGGCAAGAGCTGCATAATAATTTGTTTAAAAAAAGTGTTTTATAAAAAATGATTCCTCAAATTTTGTGTATTTTGTGATGTAGACCTGCATTAAACAGCCCACCCTTTGAAGAAAAGCCATAAGGTGTCAGTTTTTCCCCCTCTACTCTCAGGGTCCAGTGTTGGCTGTGACGTTTTCTCGAGATGGAGATCTGTTTGCTTCAGGAGGTGCTGACTCTCAGGTAATTATGATGTAATGTTAATGTTCTACTATCCGATTACCGTCGAGCTGATCATGTCACTTATGCTCGTGATCGTCTGGGTTTCAGGTTCTAATGTGGAAGACCAACTTTGATTCACTGAACTATAGAGAGCTGTTGAGCAGGCATAGCAAACGAGTCACTCCAGATCCCCCTCCACACCTGATGGACATTTACCCTCGATCGCCTCACCGACACACTGCTCAAAATGGCACAGTAGAGGTCAGTGCCCACAACTGCAGTGCTACTACAATACCAATGTGTTTCACAAACAGTACTGAGTTTCCTCTCGGGGATCAGTACAGCGTCAACATTGTAGATCAATCCAGTACATTGCAGTCTATATGTTAGCTCTTTGACACCAGCACACACTGCATTCAGGTTAGTTATTATCTCTCATTGTTTCGTTTCCTTAGATTAACCCCATTGTTGCTGATACTCAGTCTGGTGACCCTCAGGTGGTTGAAGTGGGACGTGTTCTTTTCTCCACAGAGGTAAGATCTGAGCTCTGTCAGAAATTCATTCATGAAGTCAGAACTGTTTCACTCCAACCACTAGGGGGAAATATAGGCTAGCTAATGTAAGCCCTCGTCGAAAAGTGTACCGTCACTGCCACACTTTTGCTGTCCCTCATATTTTCTTTTTAAATGATCACTCCTCATCAATATTTATCAGTTTAAGTTTTTTCCTCGTTATTATGTTTTTGTCTACTTCATACATTTCTGTTCTCTTGTAAATATGACAATGGGGTGTAAAAATCTGAGACCACATTGAAAATCTGCCATTCTGTCATGAAACCAGGAGAAACTAGTAAATTCCTGGTAATTTTAATGTTGTCACTAAGTTTTCATTCATTGCTTTTCTAATACTTAAATTTGTAATGAAAATTAGATATTTCATTGTTTATTAAATGTAATTTTAATATAATAATAATAGTGTGTGTGTGTGTGTTTGTGTGTATATATATATATATATATATATATATATATATATATATATATATATAAAAATAGAAGCACTTGCGGTAAATTTTTGGATCCCGCTGTATACTTGTAGTTAATATGAGGCTCATGATGGCTATTAATGTGGCCGGTTTTCCAATACGTTTTTTTTTGGACTGTTTATTATATTCAGCCCAGTGTTGTTTGTATGGCTGGCAGCTTTCCAAATCTTTCTTATTTACTGTGTGCCTTGTTCTGATCCGAATTATGGGAATGTCCTCGTGCTTCCGTGCAAAATGCTGTGCTTTCTGCTTTACAAGCGGATTGAGGAAATGCTGCGAGACGGCACACAACAGGCTGTGGGTGCCTCGCTCACGTGTTTACAGGAAGTCTCTTTTTCTCCCCCTCTCATTCTCTCTCTCTCTCTCTGTCTCTCTCTCTCTTTTTTGAGTGCTCTGGTTCTGGCTGTGTAGAGTAGCTCGAGCGTGAAAGCAAAAACACACCGAGCACACACACGTGTCTAAAGCTGGGCTCTGATGTGACCTCACTTTGCTGCTGGAGCCATAGACTAATAATAGACTCCTCCACACTGTGACTTTAGCTCTCTCTCTCGCTGTCTCTCCCTTTCTTCCATTTGTTCCTTTTGTCTGTACACACTGTACTGCATAGAGAAAACAAGTGTCCGACTTGGACGTCTGCACACACGTTGACTCGTCGATTTGTTATGCCAATAGACTCACTGGATATTTGGCGACATGTTGTTGATCATGTGACTTTAATTGCACTTGTTCTATATGGTGCCAGTTGATGTTACTGTGCTGCGTCCCAGTGTTGCTATTTGTCTATGTAGACCTACCACATTCAGGTTTTTGCAAGGTCCATCCTGGTTCGATTCTGATTCACAAGCTTTAGATTCAGTTCTTCAATTCATTTTGTTTCTGTTTCATTTGAGTGCTTTATCAGTTGTAATGAAAAAATAGGAAAGATATTTTCCATGTTTTTGCGAGTCCCATCTGGATTTGATTCTGATTCACAAGCTTAAGATTCAGTTCTTGTTTCGCTTCATTTTGAGTCTGTTTTATTTGGGTGTTTTTCAGTTGTAATGAAAAGATTTGAAAGAAATTTGGATTCTGATTTACAAGCTTTAGATTCAGTTTTGATTTGAATTCAGTTTTAATTGATTCTGTTTCATTTGGGTGTATTTCAGTTGTTTTTCAGATATTTCAGGGTTTTTCCTTCTTTGAAAATATTTTGGCTGCCTCCAAAATGAATCTTTGTCCCGGCAAAGATTTATTTTTATTTATTTTAATCATTTAATGTGACAATACCAATAACGGAACAAAATAATCTGATACTGTATGTCAAATGATCTGTGCATTAAATCTTGGAGTGCAAATGCAAAATAGACCTGCCTCTTTCTATGTAATGAGTTACTTTGTTGTTCAATTTGAGTCACTCAGTGACTATAGTATAAATGACCCAAGTGGTTATTTTTTATTTTATGAATAAGAGGATAAGTTAATATTACAAACTGTTTCTTTGCATTTATTTTGGATTTATTATGAGTATACTGGCCTGGGTAAGGTACTTTGCACTGTGTGTGTTGATGACTGTGTTCGTCCGCTACTACCGAAGACCAGGAAATACCCTGCATTTTCTCTCTGCTAATGCTGTATATTATAGAGGGCAGTGTTTCAGATTCTTTCAAACTGGCACCTTTTGAACTATTTATTAAAAGAACCGACTCTTGGGAGTAATTTGTTTGTGAATCAGACTACATTGGGTGAACTATCTCTTGCCAGAAAAAAAAGGCTGCAGAAGCTGCATGGCACATGGTTTAACCCACTGACTAGTCAACTAATCTTTTGGACAACAAGTTGAGTAGTAAAAAATGGGCCTTGCCATAGCGCACAATCACTTTTACCATTCACATTTAAAACATTTTCAGTTCAGTCCAGGATGCCCTCCCGAATCCGACCTGTCAGGGCCCATTTTCAGGGAAACCCTTTCATTATCTGGCCCTGAGCATCCTGCAGTCCTTCAGGACAGAATTTCCTCATTCTGCTTCCCTGCCTTGCGTGCGTGGGAGCAGAGACATGAGGAAGTGGACAGCAGAGAGAAGTATGACCCGTGTCGCCTTTTTGTGTGACGCTTCCTGCCATCACTTCCTCTTGACTGACTCTGTCTGGAGTCCTTTCAGCTTGTGTGTGTGTGTGTGTGTGTGCAGTGATGCGATCCTCAATTGGTGGAACTCCTTTGCATCTCGGTCCTTGTTGACTCCCTGATGCATTAGGCCTGCTATGCATAGACATAAGGAAGACCAGAGGCATCTGAACAGCAGGGAAAGGACCACGACCCAAGTATTAGCTTGAGTCAAAGCACTCGTGGGTCTGGTGGTTAGCAGTAGTTAGTTACGTCACTTTCCCATCCCACTCCCACCTCTTATACATCAGTAAAAGCGGTCAAATAAATCATATTAAATAATATTTTCCTATAATAATACCTTTTTTTACCAGTATCGATATGTCTGTTTATTTGAGCACTCATAGCACATCTTACAGTGCAAGAGATATTGAATTAGTCACAGTCCAATTACAATATTGTGATGCATGACTGCATATTGAATCTTGATGTATCGCATGGTGAGGTAGTTGGCGGTACTTAATATACAGTATCTCATAAAAATGAGTACACCTCTCACATTTCAGCAAACATTTTAGTAACTCTTCTCAAGGGACAATACTATGTAAATGAAACTTGGATACATTTTAGACTAGTCAATATGCTGCTTGTATAGCAGTATATATTTACTGTCCTCTGAAAATAACTCAACAAATAGCCATTACTGTCAAAATAACTGGCAACAAAAGGGAGTACACCCTCAGTGAAAATAGCTGTACGTCGTTTAACCATGCAAAGCCGCATGTCCTATTCATCATCTTCATGTTTTTGTCTGCCTGACAGGACCATACAAATTTGTGTATCTTGTCTTAGAGCAGTTACAATTTGTGCTTTGAGTACAATTCTCTCATACTGACCATTGGATGTTCAACATGGCACCTCATGGCAAAGAACTCTCTAAGGATTTAAGAATTTGAATGGTTGTTTTCCATAAAGATGGCCTAGGCTATAAGAAGATCCTAGGCTATAGGAAGATAATATCAAGATAACATCCTGAAACAGATAAACTTGTTTGGCTCAGATAGTGTCCAGCATTTGTGGCGACGCCTTGGTGAGTATGTCTCCAGACCTGAACCCTATTGAGCACCTGTGGGGATCCTCAAGCGGAAGGTGGAGAAGCGCCATATGTCTAACATCCAGCAGCTCCGTCATTATGGAGGAGTGGAAGAGGATCCCAGCATCAACCTGTGCAGCTCTGGTGAATTCCATGGCAAGGAGGATTAAGGCAATGCTAGATAAGAATGGTGCTCACACTTTGGACACAGTTTTGACATGGTCATTTAGGGTGTACTCACTTTTGTTGCCAGCTATTTTGACAATAATGGCTGTGTTGAGTTATTTTCAGAGGACAGTAAATATATACTGCTATACTATATACTGCTCTAAAATCTACCCACGTTTCAGTTCTATAGTATTGTCCCTTGAGAAGATATACTAAAATGTTTGCTGAAATGTGAGGGGTGTTCTCAATTTTGTGAGATACTGTATATGGTATAAAATATTGTTTTACCAAAAAATACTATCGTATAATATCATCTAATAATTAATAATACATAGATCAATTAATTAAATACATTAATAATGCTATTATTAATATTATTATTAATAATTGTATATCTTTTTATATTTTAATATTATTTTAATACTTTTTCTAAATTTTTCTATACATTGTTAAGCAATAGCAAAATTTAATTCAACAATGTTCTGCTATTCAGCACAGTTCAAGAAGTTCAGTAAGTGTGATGTCAAGTGTAACATTCACTCTGTGGCTTATCTATAAATCAAATCCAAATGGGATTCTAAACCAAATTAAGGTTTTTTGTGCTCTATGTATGGTAAAATGTAATAATCATTGTGGCTCGACGAGGGTGATTATCTCATTTTTGTACAATATAAATAGGTTATAAGTTGTAACTTTATTAGATGTCAAAAAAGTTAAAATTGGTACAGTTTTCTGATTGTGTTTGTTGCATTGCAAAACACCTTTTCTGCTATTGAGGTGGGATAAGAGTAAGGTTAGAGACCGATTTCATGGTACGGTTAGGTTTAATGGTGAGTTAATAGTGTAATAATAGATGCAATTAGAGAAATTAATTGCACGTAATTACAGGTAGTTTTTTTTTAAATATAAGTATAATGTAAAAACAAAATATGCAAAAATGATTAATTGTGTTATGTGCTTTCAAATTAGTATTCCAGAATAACATGTAGACTAATCAAAT
Organism: Meda fulgida; assembly: GCA_030578275.1. Lineage (NCBI taxonomy): Eukaryota > Metazoa > Chordata > Actinopteri > Cypriniformes > Leuciscidae > Meda > Meda fulgida. The sequence continues at coordinate 16,399,277 of CM060640.1, forward strand.
TAAACCTTGATGAAGAAGATGGAACCTTTTTTTTATCATAATATAGTTGTTCAAATGATACATTCAACCGAGTGTGCATGCTTGTTTGTTTGGGGGTCTGTAGATGTGTGCGCGCCACCTGGTATTACGTTTCTGAAGGTTGCTTGTAGAGGTGACAGACAGGAAACAGGCAAAGAGCCTCTTCCTGTTTTGTAAAGAGCAGGAGATTGGGTGGCCGCGAGGTGTGGATACCAGCTTGAAGGCCTGCCACCGGCTCCGGTGACAAGACGTGACATGACGGAAGTAAATCTCTAAAGATAGAATGGCCCAGGGGAAGGTTCACTTTCCACCGGGAGAGCTTTGAGAAAGATAGCCTTACAGGGAGAGAGAGTGACTTGTCATCCTCAACCGAAAAAAGAAGAGCTGTCAGCAGGAAGTACTCATTTATTTGAATCCGATTGCATTGGAAGAGATATTTAGTTTGTTGTTTGTGCTTTTTAGAGTTGCTGTTCCCAACCTTTATGGTGAAACATACATAGCACCTTTCATTGAAGAAATGTAGGTGGTGAAGTGTGGAAATATGTTATGGTTATGCAACTGCAGTCGTGTTTCAACTGTTATCGCAAATATTCTTTTGTTATGACAGTAGGCGGCATTGGCACTAGAGTTATTACACCTTTCTCGGATTCTACTGAAAGCGCAAACTAAGGCAGATAATAGAAAAGGTCAGTTTGCATGTCTCATCCGGCTCATAATCCCCTGCACTGACCCAGGGACCTCAGACGGGGACTCCGGCAGACAAACAGGCGCTCACACATCAAAGACACAGGAACCCGGGTTGGTTCATCACTTATTCAGTGTAGGGCACACCCAGAACTCAGTGTGTCTGCCTTAATATTTCATCTTGTTTCTCACCCATTGTGTCCGTCGGCACCTCTTCCTTTCTTTTCTGTCCATTAAATACTGTTTTTCATCCACCCCTTTCATCTCTTTTTTTTTTCCATTCATCTGTTTTATCTGCTCTCTTTTTCGAGTTCCACCCAAGGGTATTGACCCCTCTCCTAGAATAGAGCTGTTCCATCCATTGAGTCACACTGGCACTTTAACTTAATGGCTGATCTCACTTCCTCCATTAAAGCAGATGGTTCCTAAATAGTCCAGACCTCATCTTAAGTACCTGTCAAAACGGAGCACTATCACATTGACTGTAGAGTTCAAAGGACCTTATCAGAATCTGGCTTAGGGTCTGGCTTTCCTCTCTCACCTGATTTTCTCTCTCTCTCTCTCTCTCTCTCTCTCTCTCTCTCTCTCTCTTTCTCTCTTTCTCTCTCTCTTTCTCTCTTTCTCTCTTTCTCTCTTTCTCTCTCTCTCTCTCTCTCTCTCTCTCTCTCTCTCTCTCTCTCTCTCTCTCTCTCTCTCTCTCTCTCTCTCTCTCTCTCTCTCTTCTCTCTTTCTCTCTTTCTCTCTTTCTCTCTTTCTCTCTTTCTCTCTTCTCTCTCTCTCTCTCTCTCTCTCTCTCTCTCTCTCTCTCTCTCTCTCTCTCTCTCTCTCTCTCTCTCTCTCTCTCTCTCTTTCTTTCTCCATGAGCTCCCTCAAGGGTATATGGTGGCCCAGAGGGGCATAGCTTAAAATACGCTGACAGTTCGTCAACATTGATTCTAAAAATAGTGTGTCTGTGCTATTGCAGGTAACAGGGACACCTCAAAGGCAAACGTTGAGCTGCCCTCCTGCAATGCACTCACTGTGCTATCCGTCTACACAATCTCTTCTATTTCAGATATTATGCTACAGCAGAAAAAAAAAACAATTGTTTAATTTATTTTAGTTTTGTTTACTGGATGAACCATCCTTTACAAAATTACACATTCAGCCGTTTGGGGTCGGCAATATTTTTAATGTTGTTAAAAGAAGTATTTTATGCTCACCAGGCAAGAATTTTCAGCATCATTACTCCATTCTTCATTGTCACATGATCCTTCCAAAATCATTCTGATATGCTGATTTGGTGCTAAAAAAAATTATTATTATTATTATTAATGTTGAAATCAATTGTTCTGATTAATATTTTGGTGGAAACTGATTCTTTGATAAATAGTAAGTTCAAAAGAACAGCATTTATTCGAAATAGAAACCATTTGTGTCTTTATAAACTGTCACTCTTAGCTGGTTAAAACTATTAAAAAAACCTTACTGACCTAAAACATTTTATTTTATTTTATTTATTTTCATTTTATTTACTAGTGGTGCAGAGTTTATACTTTTAATCATAACAATTGTAATACAATTTTATAGACATTTGATAGCTTGCTAAAAACAGTTATATATCCTATTCATCATTATTAAAGGATCATCATTTACTAAAGGAACAAGCCAACATTGGACCATTGCAATGTAAGAATAGATTAATTGCTCAATACTTTTGAATACCCACTCAATTCTCTATATGAGACTAAATATACACTCCTCATCAAACAGGTTGGTGCATTATGAGCACTTTGTTGGTGCATTATGAGCACTTTTATGCAGTAAATTGTTTGTTTGTGTACATGTTTTTTAAGCCTAACCATGGCCTCTTCAGAGCAGTAGAGCCTGTGAAAACGTAGCAATTAAAAACACAGGTCATCCCTCGATAACCCTTTACTTTAATAGACAGGCACTGCATGCGCGGTTTCGTGATTTATTTTGATGCTCCATTTAACTGTCGCTTTCCTCTTCACCTGTATGAGTTATTTTTAACATAGTATGAATGGAAGGCGGAAGCGCCTCTGTGAACTGCGTAGGATGAGCTATCAAAACATCGCTTTTCACTGATGGAAAGAAATTAGCTAATTTTTAAAGCTCAAAACCAGCTATGAAAACTAAACAAAAATGAACCTACACATACTCTTGGTAAATCGTTTGTGTGGAAGTTTTATTTTTAGTTGGTGAAGAGGTGAGTTTTGGTTGATTTTTCGGAAAAATAGAGCTGAGTATTAGATTAAAAATATATTTTACTCCCTTGGCATGAGTGTTTGAAACGAACAGGGGTCAGAAAACAAATCAACTTCCTCTGAGCGAGAGTACAGGAGGGTCATGGGCTCCGGAGGTACAGCTGAAACTCAATACTGATCAGGGTTAGAGGGTAAGTTGTATCCCCTCGTCCCACCTGTTAGGAAGTCATTCATTTCTATTCCTCCCTTCTCTCCCATCTCATTCACTCTATCTAAATCTTCCTGTGTCAAATGTTTCCCATCTTCTCCCAAAGCTCTTTAGCTTTATTGTGTGTAATAGCTGTTGTAATATTTTTTTTTGTAAAAGTCAATGTACATTTTTGTGTCATTTTCAAAATATGGTGACCAGCATCCCACTTCTGTTACTTTTCAGTATGAAAAATATTTAAAATATTCAAGAAACCTTATTAAAGCCATAATTATATAAACTAACTTTGATTGACCTTGACTATATTATTTCATTTTTGTAACTATATTTTTGATACCTTGTCTCATTTATCTTACATACCACGTCAATTTTTGTTTAATTTTGTACGTTTTTATTTTTTATTAAGAAGATGAAGAGCCATTGCATTGAATTATTAATGTACCTTTTAATAAAAATTTTTTTTTTTAGAAAATGGAAAAAGCTGATGTTTGAATTCAGTTCAGGTCCAAGTCAGAAAGCCAGTATTTTTTTGAGAATGCCTCTTGTACACGTTTCCATTCTTCCTATTGTCCTTTTCACACTCTTTCCTGTTTATTTCTTCAGTCGTTTTATACCACGACCCTCCCTCTTTCTCTCACACCAACCCTGTTTTCCTTTCTTTTTTACACAAATACCACACGCACGCCGACAGCACCACTGTTGCCTGTTTGGCGTCAGCTGGCCTCGGCCTCACAATGAAAACACGCGGGGAATGTCCGTGACCCTTTGAACCTCAACCCCTTGCGTCCCACTCTCCCTGCTGCCCCTACCTCCTCTCAGCTAATCCCCAACATCCACCTTCAGCCACAGGCCCGCAAGAGCTGTCAGGCGCCTCTCTGCCGACCCGTTCGGGCCTTATGGGCTTAACCCCGCACAAGTCACGGCATTCTTCCTTGCCTGTGGGAAATGCGTTAGCATTACTCATTCTCTTTCCCCTCTAACCCCTCACACCTATTCCCTTGAAGATGAGGGGAAGTCTTTGGGTTGAATTGGGCCAGGGGGCTTTGACGTGGAACTTTGAAAGGAGGCAAGGCCCAGCTAAAGTGCACTTAACCATAAAGCTTCACATTCCTCCCAGGGCCTCCTCTTGCGAAAGCAGTGACTACGCCAACCACATTATTCACGTCTATCTCAAACACACTCCAAAAATGCGGTGTTAAGAGATTGAGGTCAGTGAAGTCCTTATCTTATCACCTTTTAACCCTTCAAACACTGCTTTAAATACAATCTGTTTTCGCAAGCCAATTTTAATGCAAGCTATAATTGTAATGGAATTTTATACAAAAAAGTTGTTGTTATTGTTGCACACCAATATCTAGTCATGTGAACCAATTTTAAAGATGAAAACCAATGAAATCCTGTTGTCTTGCTGATTCGCGATTAGAGGCAAGCTCATTGTGTGTCACAGTTTCCCACAGATACTTTGCAGTCGATTTGGTATTACAAAGTTCGAAAGCAGATTATCTAGCATTTGTGTAGCAATGGGGTTTAGCTTAAATTAAATCCCACAGGGACCCTCTTGTTTCCGTGTATTTGTGAATTTACCTACATTGCTTTCCGATGTTTCAAAGTTTACTGTTTTGCTGTTTTTGAGCCTGATAGTTGTAATTCTAAAGGAAATACAAAAAAAAAAAAAGCTCTAAAATGTGATGTGAAGTTCATGTGAAGTTAAGGCTGGTGTACAGGAAGGGATTAGTGCATTTTTGTTTGTTTGAAGTAATTACTACATTTTGTATTCAGTGTTTTCATGCTAACCATGTCGTTCATACTAGACTATAAAGCATGCATCTCAGTAATTTATCAGTTAGACATACCATAATCATTTTGGTACCCTGGAGGTTATGAACCTCCATTAGAGTTAATTGTTGTTGGTCAATATTGCATATTTCGTAGTTCATGCTCATTTCATCTATATTTACTTTTAGATTTACATTTTGACCTTTGCCATAATTGCAATATTTAGTTTTTCTAAAAATGTATGTACAGTTAGGTCCATATATATTTGGACACAGGCACAATTTTTCTTTTTTTCAGGTATTTACCAACACATATTCAAGCTATGGTTATTTAATGGATATGGGCTGAAAGTGCACACTCTCAGGTTTAAATTGAGGGTATTTACATCCAAATTGGAGGAAGGGTTTATGAATTAAAGCTCTTGAGAGAGCCACCCCCCTTTTTTAAGGGACCAAAAGTAATTGGACAATTGAATCAAAAGCGATTTCATGGACAGGTGTGGGCTATTCCTTCGTTATTTCTTCATCAATTAAACCGGTAAAAGGTCTGGAGTTGATTCTAAGTGTGGTATTTGCATTTGGAGTATATTGCTGTGAACATACATCAATCGTTCAAAGGAACTCTCCATGCAAGTAAAACAGGCCATCATTAGGCTTCAAAAACAAAATCAATCCATCCGAGAGATAGCAGGAATATTAGGAGTGGCCAAATCAACAGTTTGGTACATTCTGAGGAAAAAAAGAATCCACTGGTGAGCTCAGCAACATAAAAAGGCCTGGACGTCCACGGAAAACAACAGTGGTTGATGATCGCAGGATCCTCTCCATGGTAAAGACAAACCCATTCACAACATCTAGCCAAGTGAAGGACACTCTCCAGGAGGTAGGCGTGTCATTGTCAAAGTCTACAATCAAGATAAGACTTCACGAGAGCAAATACAGAGGGTTCACCACAAGGTGCAAACCATTAATAAGCATCAAGAATAGAAAGGCCAGATTAGACTTTGCCAAAACGCATCTAAAAAAGCCTGATCAGTTGTGGAAAAGCATTCTTTGGACGGATGAAACTAAGATCAACCTGTACCAAAATGACGGGAAGAAAAAAGTATGGAGAAAGCTTGGAACAGCTCATGATCCAAAGAATACAACATCTTCTGTAAAACATGGTGGAGGCAGTGTGATGGCATGGGCATGCATGGCTTCCAGTGGCACCGGATCACTGGTGTTTATTGATGATGTGACAGAAGACAGAAGCAGCCGGATGAATTCTGAAGTGTATAGGAATATACTGTCCGCCCAGATTAAGCCAAATGCAGCAAAGTTGGTTGGACGGCGCTTCACGGTACAGATGGACAATGATCCAAAACAACACTGCAAAAGCAACCCAGGACTTTTTAAGGAAAAGAAGTGGAATATTCTGCAATGGCCGAGTCAATCACCTGATTTCAACCCGATTGAGCTTGCATTTCACTTGCTGAAGGTAAAACTAAAGGCAGAAAGACCCACAAAAAAACAACAGCTGAAGACAGCTGCAGTTAAGGCCTGGCAAAGCATCACAAAGCAGGAAACCCAGTCTTTGGTGATGTCTATGAGTTCCAGACTTCAAGCAGTCATTGCCTGCAAAGGATTCTCAACAAAATATTAAAAATGAACATTTTATTTATGATTATATTAATTTGTCCAATTACATTTGGCCCCTGAAAATGGGGGTACTGTGTATAAAAATGGTTGCAGTTCCTAAAATGTTTACTTGATATTTTTGTTCAACCCCTTGAATTAAAGCTGAAAGTCTGCACTTCAAATTCATCTTGATTGTTTCATTTTAATTTTATTCTGGTGGCATACAGAACCAAAAGTATGAAAATTGTGCTTGTGTCCAAATATATATGGACCTAACTGTATATTTTTCATACTGTGCATTATTTTTGTGTGTGGTCTATTGTCAATTAATTTAGACGGAATAGTTATATTGTATGCCATTTCCTAATAAGTGTACCCTTACTATGCATTAATACTAAAATAATATTTCCGTGCACTAGCAGACAACAGAGGTATTTGTAAATATGAGACTCTTTTTATTGACGGATGACGGTCATATGATGACCATGCAGGAGTTTCTTAGCCAGTGTGGAGCCTCTTTTCCATCAGGCCCGGAAGCTACATAACCATTAGCACAGAACTGAGAGAAACCTCTTCAACCTGAGAAATGACCCAGGGTCAGAATGTCTCCATCTCCCTACTCCCTTGCAATTTTTGTCCTAGTCAAAGTTGATATTTGGAATTTGTGTGTGAGTACGCATGTACCTATTCTGGCTGGTGTCACAGGTTTCCTGCCCATGATTTGTTTGTACTTGCAATATGGTTGCAATAACTTACACACAGAACAGGGAGGCTTTACTTGAAATAAACATGGATTTAAGTTTTTCAGGTGTGTCTAACAGTAGTATGCAGGTAAGAAATACTACAGAAATTAATCAAATGTAAAATAACACTAGATAGTCTTCATTGTAAAATGAAATACAGATGAATGCTTACAATTAAAGTTATTCAGTCAAGAGCCGTGAGTGGATTTCTCTGTCTTTTGATTAACATGACTTTTAGAGCTCATGCACAGATCCAATATATTGTTACACAACTTGCGTTTTCTCTCAACTATTTACGTTCCAAAAAATTACCATATTTACCTTAATACTTGGCAAGACTGGCACTTTGACATAATTTTGTATGTTTTTGCCATTTAAGTCCAATTTGGTACTCATGAGCTGTCTGAGTGGTGGCTTTACGTGTGCACCACTTATACTGTAGATCAGTTGTGCATGTGCTTTTGGTGTGAGAAACATGCGGGAATGACTAAAATGATGCGCAATACAAGCACTATTCAACCAGAGCGAATGAGACGAGATACTGCAAAAAATGAGTATTGGAACCGTTTCAGATATTTCAGTACCGATACATATCAAAATATCAATATTTTTGCACTAAAACTCAAATATATACAGTCACAAACACATTGAATTGCTGGGGCTCATTTGAAGAAAACAATGCTCCTAGATCAGAAAAAGACTATTTATGGTTTCAAAAAATGTGAAATGATTGGGTAATTTAACATAACTAACAAACACTCTTTTTTATCTTCTTTTACCCCCTGCCTCGTGACAACCTTCCAGACCTCGAGTTAGCATATTCAGACAGTACAGCTCTCTGAAATCTCATTATCTCTTCTTCGTCGGACATCGCATGATTTTATTTTTAGAAACTTGCGTCGATGCTGGGGGGAAAATTGGTTGCTTCCTTCACCTCTGCTTCCCTCACATCTCCTGTGAAGACTGATTTCATCCCACTCGCTCTGCCTCTTCCTCTATGTGCTATTTACAGACTACCTCATGTGAGGGCAGTGAGTTAGGAAACACGCTTAACAAGCGCTTCGCTGATGTCCCTGATTTTGCATGGATCAATCGGATTAGCCAGAATCAAATTACAGAATGTGTGTTCCTAGCATTGACTGGCACAACAGAAGTCATATGTCCTGCAATGTTCTCTCTGTGTTTTGGAGATTTGACTCTCCCCTCATTTTCTTAATTTTGAGGCTTTTTGAGGCTTAACTTGAAAGTCTGAGGTTCGTATGTAAATACAATACAATATACATATTAGAGGGTTTACGTCATGCATGGAAATAGCATGAAGTGTAGACACAGGTAATCATTACTACTTAAATCTGGCTAGACAAACTATATGCTTCCAAATTACCACTCGACCAATGTTCTAGGAATGGGCAGGATGGTCATCGAGTGGTGGCAGAGGATGAATGTAGAGAAGCTGACTTTCCTGAGTGTGTTTTAACATGTTGTGTTTAGCATGCAAATCAACTTATTTTCCTTCTGGTCAGTAATTTAGATTTCTACTTGCCCTGCCAACCTTTTTATCGAGCTCAACATAAAAATAAGGAGAGCAATAGAAGCATTTTTTATAAATCAGGCAATTTTAAAACATGTGTTCTGGAGTACTGTTGGGGTTAAAAAGGGGTCATCAGGCCAAGTAATGACCAGAAGTAAGTGAAGTCATTAGGGAGATCACTCAGCAGGAGCCCTTGTTGAATCAGGAAGATCTACTTTGAATTTGAAATTACTGCATTGTTGAATTCACTTTGGATCGGGGAAATCCTCTATTGCAGGCATTGTTCTTTTGTGATCATTGTCGTAAGTATCAGATTAAAATGATAAAAGCTGTTTTACCTTTTAACACTGAAATCTTTTTATTGACTTGCTATAAACTGTGAACTGCAGAAATGGTTCTCCACTGCTTGATAACCTTCAGTATTACCATGCAAAATCACAAGTGTAAACAGTTGCTCTCACTTTATCAGAGGGGGGGATCTGCTTGCCCTCAGTCTAACCTTCAAGTAGGTGATGGAAGAATTGTGGAGGAATGGCATTGGTGACTCTCTCTCATGTTTACTTACCTAAGTGCGTCTACATTTTTTCCAAGCCAACACTGGAAAACATCCACCTTTTCTCCTGCCGCTCCTCTTTCTCTTCATTCTCTTGACCTGCATTGACCCCCTCGAAGCAGCAGTGGGGTCAGGTGTCAGGCTCGAAGCTCAAGTTCCAATGCATTCTGGACATGCCTCAACATTTTCTCTTCCTGTTTTTCCCCCACCTTACTGATATCCATCACTGTAGCATTTGGAATATCGATGTCAGTGTTTTTTTGGCTAGGGTTAAAATTAGCCACTAGTTTCACACCTTTCAAGTAGTAGGTGTATGTGATACCCCAGAGATGCCCAAAACTCTATTCTGGTTTCACTGCTACTATCTGCTCCTGTCTGCAAAATGATGGGCTGTCTACTTAGCCCCTGAGAAAGCGTATGTCGTAGTCTGAGCTTAAGTGTCATGTTTTTAACATCATCACTACCCATCTCTCTCTCTCTCTCTCTCTCTCTCTCTCTCTCTCTCTCTCTCTCTCTCTCTCTCTCTCTCTCTCTCTCTCTCTCTCTCTCTCTCTCTTTTATATCAGTTGTTAACTAAATGGCAGACTTAAGTGTTTATCTGTTTTTTAAGTCTAAACATGATCAGAATTTTACGTCTGGTCTTTTTATTATGAATAAATTGAAGTGTGTTTCTCAGCTTCACTTAAAATATAGAGGTGACTCTACGCGAGAATGGAATGGAATGCACGGGCCTCTTGAGGCCAAAAGTTTTAGCAGACTTCTCTAAAGCTGTAGGTTAACTTTGGACTAATAGGTTTTCTAAGGAATCAAATTGTGGGAACTCACAAAGAAAGGGGCCAATACAGGCGTGATTTCTCTGCGAATGGCCTAATCGGCTTGCACTAGAATGAAAAGGTTTCACTGTCTTTAGTCTGTTGGCCATGCTGCTTAAGCAACACCTTGCATCAGCTTACAGCCAGACAGATAGCCTCTTTGTAAGTCTGGGATAAAGTGAGACGGCATGAGATCTCGCTGTATGCTAAGGTCTGTCGATTGAACCTGAATTGCTCACAGAAAGCAACATCCATACTGAATATCCTTGATTTTCCAACTATACATTTTAAAAACATTATTTGGCTTGTACAGTACATGCCAAAACACACATACACCAAGAAGCAAGTGGAAGAGTGCACCTGTAGTTTTACATTTTCAATTTGAATTGCAGATGTCATACCTATTTAGAGCAACAGGAAGCTCTTCTCACTAATCTGCCGCCTCTGGCACCGGCTCATATGAGAGGAAGCGCAGGGGAGCCTTGATATTCTGCTTTATGGGGTTGACCTAGGGATATACTGCACTCGAGCTTGTGGCTTTTTCACATGGTGACGCTATTCTGAGACTCCCCGCCACTGATATCATGTCCCCTCTGCTTGTTCATCAATGCCTCATTTCTCCAGTGGCATTGGGTAAAATGAGAGCATCTAGTGGCGAAGCTTCTGGAGATACTATGATGGTTACCTTGATTTACAAAGAGTATGATGTTAGTATGTTGCTAAAGTAATAGAGCAATACTCTTAAAGTAGGGATGCACAATATATCTATACTATATTGGTTATCAGAAGATGATAGAGCTTTTTCAAGGCTGTGTAATTAAAGTTTCTACCTTTTGAATCAGCCTTGTGGAACAATGTTTCTTAGGAACAACAGAGTCGCCACCCCAATGTAGCTCTCAGGCTGATTTGACGTGAAGGTTCTGTCCGTCCCGTTTAGGGAGTAACGGTGGAGTTGAGAGGTGGCATGCTGAGACTGAGGCCCCCTGATGGAGCTCAGTGAAGGGTACAGGCTCAGCTGGACCCCATGCCACCTGCTGCTGTAGCTGTCAATCAAACGGCTGAACTTTCACTCTGTCCGCAGTCTTCGCACTCTTTGCTGCAGTGCTCCAAGCTTATAAGCTGGAAATAGTGAGGAATACATACTAAGACACTTTCTACTCCACTCTGCTTTTGAGAAAAGGGATTCAAAATCTTGTATGTGTTTTTGATCCGTTAATTTGCAGATTAAATGCAGCATTTGGTATTCATTACTGGCTCATGCTTAGGTAGTTTCCGCCTGTTCTACTTCTTTGTTTTATGTATTAAGCACTGTAATACGGAAATGATTTATTTCCATGCCTGCTGAGTGCGTCATTTGGCATGTGTTGCAGAGAGGGGTAAATATTTTAAAAGTGGATAGTTCTTTGAAAGCGAATTTAAAAAAAAAAAAAAAAAAAAAAAAAAAGGGTTAATGATTCGAAAAGACGCCTGACAGACTCCTGCGAGGGACGCCGCCCGTCTGCCAGTATTCGACTCAGCGGGGAACAGAAAAACAAGCAGGCGAGAAAGTGCAAGAACAAATCTGTAGTCCATAGTAAATATGAAGACTACATAATAATGAAGTTTAATGAATTTCTCAGAGGATTAAATTTCCCTTCTGAATATCATAAATTGCAAATTACTCAAAGGTACCTTACAATAGGGCAATAGCTAGGGGTGCACGATGCGACTAATTTGACTTTCGTTTAAAATTACGTTTTGTAACCAACTAGTCTGAAACTAAGAAACACCCAGAAGACGTTAAGCACTTGGCATGTTTGGTACGATTAAACAAACTCTGGTGCGATTACTCTGTTAGTGAGGTTCATTTGAATCTCATCTTTCAGGAGTTGTCAGCTCCATCATATGTACGCACATGCGGTGAGCGCATTTAGCAGTGCACAGCATTGTTTTGGATGTCCGACAAGTTCCAGCGCTAAATATATGTCATAAAAGCCTTTTTTTTTTTTTTTTTTAGATTTGGTGTTAAAAATGACTGTGTGAACTAGGACTAAATGTTCTTTTTCTTTTTTTTGTCTGGATTCTGGACCTAAAGAACCAAGAGAACTAAACTACAAGTATGAATACACACAAAAAAACTTGTGTGTGTATATATGATCAATTTTAAATACTTAATCTATTATAATGCAGCTAAAAATAGGTCCTTAATATGTGGTGCTTGCCTTTTGTTATGATCATTTAACATTTAAGCTGTCTTAAAAAAAAATAAAGCAACCATTTAATATTAGCCAATTTAGGCATATTTATTCAACTCAACTGTATCAGTGAAGGATCAATAAATACAAACAACCAACCTTGATGTGATCATTTTCCGCCCTGTTATTGTATGGCTCGATGAAGTTTTCGGAAGCCTTGCCCTTCAACAAAACTGAGTGGTAACATGTCTCTTGCTGTCATCTTTAGGATAAGTGCAGTTATTTTTTCAGAGCGGACGGGATCACATCGGCGGCGAGTTGAAGTGAATGACGTGATGGGGATTTGCTTGATTTGGTAGGACTTATGGTAGGACTTATGTGCCAATGCTGAATATGTTTACGACTGTCTCCGGTTTAATTATTATATGTATATATATTAAAACTTTTAACTTTTGTCTTTCGAGTGGTCATTTCTGAGGCTGCCGCGGAGAAAACTGAAGTAAAATAAAAAGATTTTGTATATTCTTCAGATACACTTTTGAAAATAATGTATTGTTAATGTATTATTAGTAGCATTTAGAAGCAAGTCATTTGATGCAACAATTCTCCAGTAATTACCACTCAGACCTTAAACATAGGGGCCACCGCTCAGCTTTTTCAATTTTCCAATTTAGCAGTCAGCATTCTACTTCACAGCAATAGTTCTTGACTTCACATCTGATAGCATTTGAGGTCTCACCAACTCATCTCTTTTCAGCACCAGCATGTCACGATTTTGTGAACTGCGGGTAATGCCTCACTAATCCCAATGTTCTGTTGTAGTTCAAATGTATTTGGATCATTGCAGAGACCATGGGCTTTGGACCAGGTAATTTCTGACGAATGAACCACTCTTAAATGGAAAATCCACAGTATTCTGGCTCTGTCTGAACCACAGCTGTGCACAGCTGCCGTTAAGCAAGAGAATTAAAAATTAAAGCAGAAGTGGGTGATTGAGAGAGAGAGAGGAAGAACGAGAAGAGGAAGGGGTGAGATCGGAAACAAATGTGCTGACTGCACCTTAAAATAAGTGGAAGTGCGAGGATGGCGACAGGCTGGGACAAAAACAAGTGTTTTTTTTAAACACCAAATTAAAAGTAATTCAACTTTATATCCTGTTTTATATAATTATCATTATATATAATATATTACATATAGTAAAGTTTGATGTAACATCTAATTTTTTGTGAATTAGTAAAAAATAAAATGTTTTTTTATATAAGCATGTTATTTTATTAATATTGATTATTTGTAATTTATATATATATACACTACCGTTCAAAAGTTTGGGGTCAATTTGTTTTTTTGTTTTTTTTAAAATAAATACTTTTCTTCAGAAAGGACGCATGAAATTGATAGAAAGTGACAGTAAAGACATTTATAATAATGCAAAATATTTATTTTTTTAATGAAATGCTTTTCTCTTGAACTTTCAAAGAATCCTGAAAAAAAAGAATCACTGTTTGCACAAAAATATGAAGCAGCACAACTGTTGTCAACTGTGATAATAATCATAAATGTTTCTTGAGCATCAAATAATCATATTAGAGTGATTTCTGAAGGATCATGTGACACTGAAGACTGGAGTAATGATGCTGAAAATTCAGCTTTGATCACAGGAATAAATTACATTTTAAAATATATTCACATAGAAAACAGCTGTTTTACATTGAAATAATATTTAACAATATTACTGGGTTTTTGTATTTTTAATCAAATAAATGCAGCCTTGGTGAGCAGAAGAGACTTCTTTTAAAAACATAAAAAACTTACCGACCCCAAACTTTTGAACGGTAGTGTATATATATATATATATATATATGTATATATATATGTATATATATATATATATATATATATATATATATATATATATATATATATATATATATATATATATATATATATATATATATATATAAATATATAAATTTAAAAAAAAATTGGATAATTGAAACGTGGATAGCATTGAAATTAGGAAAAGGAGCATTTGGGAGAACTATCGGACATAGGGGCATATTCTGTCATGTCCAGCCCAAATGAAACAAGGCCAGCATTGTTTCACTTTCATCGTAATGCAACTGACAATCACCCACTTGCATGTCATATAATGTTAATCCCACTTTCTTTTCACACATTTTATGAGAGTTTTATATGACAACTCTATTAACACCATCAGATCTCCCAATGTCAATAATGATTGCACAATGTGCCACATGTACAGCACACGGCCTTTATGTGTCAAACATTTTTACGGCATGGTAGTACATCATGTTCTCATTTAACCTTGTGCAAGTGTTTTCTTATCTTTTTTTCTCCCACACTTAAAAGAGCATTTGATTATGAAGCCACAAAAAGCAGAAGAGAGGATGTGGACTCTCTTGGTGTGAACAGTTTGTCGATGGGGGTTTGATCCAACACGTCTCAATGAGGTGTCAGTTGGCGGCGTGATACCTCCTGCTGATAGCAAAGCTTTTACAGTCAGTGGGCTGTTGACCCTGGCGTTAATCATTGGCTGTAAGATCAGTATGGTTGTGCATAAAAGCCAAGATAAGCATGGTGCTTTAGTGTTCATTGGGCAGCTTGTGTTTTTTTTTATTGCAGTTTTGGATTTCCAATGCTGTTGGACTTTGCCTTTTTTTTCTCATCTTGCTTATGCAGCCTGGCAGATATGTGATTATGACATGATTGTCAGCATGTGTTTGCTCATAACCAAGTTTTTCTATAAACGGTTTGGGGGTCTATGAAATCCAAATATGCTTACAGTGTGTATAATATCAGTTTTAATTTATTACATTTTTTATCAAATTATACTCAATTTTATTTTAATTGTTATTATAATTCATTTTGTTTATTTATTTGTTTATTTGATCATAGACGTGTTTGATTTCATTTTATTTTGTGATTTCGCTAACTCATCTAACATGACCTCCTATCCCTTCTTCCTGTTTGGCTTCTAGACCGATAGCAACATAAGTGAGATGGGGTGACAGGGAAGGAAGTATAGTACAGGGAGCTGAAAGTATCATAAAAGTAGTCAATGAGACTTGAGTGCCATATTTTTCCAAGTCTTTTGAAGCCATCAGCTTTGCAGGAGCAGATTTGAATCAGATTTGAACTCAAGAACTGAATCAGTCTGATTAGTGAACGAATCATTCAGACTCAAACTCACCATACCTCTCTGTTTTCCTCATCCCTGCATGACCCTCATCCAGGGTGCTCTTAGCCAGCAGAAGGCAGTAATAATCAATTACCCACAGGGAGAACTGTGACATCAGTTACTCAAAGACAGCCGAATTTAATTTCCTGCCCTCCATCCGCTGCATAATGCCATGTTAATGGTTTCCTGCTTAGAAACATTACGGCTGCCACAATGGGCATCAATTTGTATCTGCTATGAGCAGCGCCACAGTGAGCTGGCCTGAGCCAAACACACACTTTTCTCTGCCTTGCATTATATTTGGACTGTAGAGTTTAGACTGTACGCTGAACTTGCCTTCTCTACTGATTTTTTTTATTTTATTGTGTTGATTAAATAGTGGGGTAGTGTTGAAATGTTGCTTCAATGTAACATTATTTTTTAGCAATCCGGTCGTATATCTTGTATTTCCTGTCAACTCAGAAACAGCTATGTTTGATTTGTGAGTGGATCACTCTTTTGAGTTGATTACTTCAAATGAGTTAGAAAAATTATAAAAAATATATTTTTATAAGAAATGTAAAAGTATTTTTTAATTTAGCTTAAATGTCGCATTTAGTATGTAGTATGTCTTTTGTCTTGTAGTTTATATTGTACCTAGTATGTAATAATGGATTTTCCTAAATTTTAAATAACGATTATTTGAGTACAGTTTCCAAGAAAATACTATTTCAGTTTTCAAAATTTCACATTTAATTAATTGTGTTATTTGCTTTTTAACCAGAAGACTAATTTACCACTGGTTCCTTTGAGATTTTCCTTTGGCATTTTATACTGAGGCTTTTCAATTTATGATTAAAATAAGGTTTGTAGTAAATATAAGTTGACTATACTTGGACACCCCAAAATTTCTTATCTAGTTACTTATTAGAAACGTACTTTTTTTTTTAAAAATGAACATAACAGCTTAAAAATTCGCATTTTCAATATGTGTGTGTCTAATTTCTGCTGTAGAACAAAACATTGTATCATCAACTTATGTATAAAAACCCATTGGAAGATCTTGAGGGAACTACTGGCGAATTAGTCATCCGGGTTTCAACGTCATATCAGAACCACTCAATTGTCTATGAAATTTCCTTGCAATTTCGGAGTGAAAATTGTTTCTACACCAATTTTCTTTCAGTGTAGCTACTTTGTGTAAACAAATTGTTCCTTTTGAATAGTTTGTAGCTTAGTTAGCTTAATTTTCTTTTAATCCCAACACTGAGGCTGACTTTTTGTCATTCTAAGCCTGCTTTTAAGGTCGATATTTTTATCCACTCCGAAAGTAGCATTTTACCCGAGGATGGTAAACAAATTTCTGTTTGTCTTTATTATAATGAATTAAAAGAGTGCATAAACTGTACCTTCAAGACTTAACCTTCAGTTTTCTCACAGTGACTCATCTTTGCCTACTCCGAGAGGCTAAATTTCCTCCTACACATCCTCAGTTGACACCACTACCACCTACAATGCAGCCTGTATGTTTAACCTTGCCAGCATTCCTGCCAACAGGGCGCAAAAAAAGAACAAAAGGAGCTGCGTTCCAGACAAAACAAGCGTTTCAGACAGCGAACTTTGGTCGCTCTCGCAAGGTCATTTTATGCTGAATTTTTCCATCACGACTGCCGAGCACCAGGCACTTGAGTGAAAATGAATGGAGGTGTTTGAATGCTGTAGAATGTGCTTGGTGGGGAAATGATGGACATGGTTTTCAAGAACTGGGTCTATTACAAAATATATATATATATATATATATATTTTTTTTTTTTTCCTATTCCTATTTTCTAAATCCATATTTGATTGATTTCTGAAGGATAATGTGACACTGAAGACTGCAGTAATGGCTGCTAAGAAGCTTTTATTCACAGGAAATTTCATTTCAAATTATAATAATATTTACCAGTATTAAAAAGATACTATTACTACTAATAATAGTAGTACTAATAAATAAATTAATAAATAAATACTAATACATCAATTAATATACATTTTTATTTAATAATATAACTTATTTATTATGTACAGTAATTTATTATTATTATTATTATTTGACAAATTTGTTCTTTAGGAGTTATTAATAGGTTATTAATGTGCTTTTAATGTTCAAGATGTGATGGAATGAGCGTCATCCCTCATGTCAGCGTCACCCGACCTTCTCAATGCCCACTCACCACAAGGGCACGTTGCCCTCTTTCATACACAGAACATTGTTTTAATTTTCCATACGTTTTGGTTTTGTGATTTTTGGGGGGGGGGGGGGCGCGTTTGGAACCATTAGGTGTGGTGAGCGTGAATGCGCCTGATGACTCATCCAGTCTGTGGGATCTGAAACTGTGCCTCCAATAGGAATTGGGTCAGAACACAGCATTCATCATCCCTCTTTGCCTGTTTTGTGGAGGGATCCCCCATTTTCTTCAAAGAGGGTTTCTGATTTGAGTTCCACCAGTCGAATTTATGCTTTTGATTCTATTGGAATGAATTACAAAGAATCCCCTAATGATATTACATCATTCAGTCTGACTGTTTTTAAATCCATTCATTTTATTCCAGATACATTTATTCAGTGCATCCTGGTTTGCATAATCGAGTTATATCATATCCTTTGGACTTGGCATTTAGTGGTTTCAGGTCACTGGCGGTATCAGCACTCATTGTGAACACGGCTCATGAAGAGCAGATGAGATGATACTGACAGCGATCTGCAGGTTTTATTGCTGTGTTTGGTTGTGTTGTTCTCGATGAGGGCGTACACCTCAATCACAATCGAAATGTGACATAACCACTTAGTCACAGAGCTGGTTATAAAATGCTGCAGTTTTGTGGTATCTCTGAAAACGGATATTTATCTTCCCTGAAGCCAACGTGTGGGCGAGCGAATGGTGGTTTGATACTAGAACAGACGGAGAGGGAAAAAGGAAGCGTCTGCTTCCCCTACCATAGCGTGCTGGAGCCATCTCTGATATTCCAGTCTTTCAGTACATCTTTTCATCTGGAAGACTAACCAAACAGCTCTGCTTTTAAAGCCCAGGGTCAAGTTTTGCGTGTACATGCATGTGTTTGTTCGTCTCGAAAGTGTGTTTCTCATTTCGGGACAAAGACCCTTTTCAAAGCCCATTTCCTGAGCACCGATACACACCAAAGCAAAAGCAGGGCCTCTTTGAGCTTCACCCATAACCTGACCTTCTATGTGAAGCTCATGGTGCTGCAGACAGCTGTGGTGTTGGTCCCCTGACAGGATATGGCCTACATTCAGAGTGACAAGTGTTGGTTTCACTTTTCCACTAGGCCAGCCAGCGTGAGGGTCAAGTACACCATATAATAAAGAAGTTAGGCTTGGCTTGCAAAAATAGCTGTCATCGAAATCAGTGGGACATGTGCAAATATGAAAACATGACATAGCGGTGCAGGGATTTTTAACTATAATGAACTGTCCAGACAGTAATGCTTATCATTCACAAGTCTATTTTTGTATGTGTGTGTGTGTCTGTTTGGATTTAAATAGGCAAATGCTTAAGAGTCTATGATTGGATCATTATTGCAGTGATTGTTATGTTTCTTGCATGTTATGTTTGGCAATAGTTCTTACCCTAATTGGTGGTGTGTAGCTTTTCATTTCTTAGATAAACACGCAAGAACACACATCATGGCCATATTTCAGGATGACAATATCAAGATGCATCCGGCTCAAATTGTGAAAGAATGGTTAAGAGGAAGCATGAAGATGTGGTTGTTTACTTTACTGGTTGTTTGACTCTTGCATTGTTATTTCCATCAAGAGGTGCATCAATTTTTGGTCAAGATCATGTGTTGATGTGTTTGCCCTTTTAAATCCAAACAGCGACTTTATATATATGGAAGACAGTTCACTTAAAAGCAATGAATAATTTTTCAGCATTATTATAAAAGGTTATGAATCTAAAATTGCTCTTTTCTTTTTCCCATTTTCCCTGTCAGTTGTTTTAGAGTCTCAGTTGAGTCTCAAAATTGAGTCTTATTGAGTTCTGGAG
Organism: Meda fulgida; assembly: GCA_030578275.1. Classification (NCBI taxonomy): domain Eukaryota; kingdom Metazoa; phylum Chordata; class Actinopteri; order Cypriniformes; family Leuciscidae; genus Meda; species Meda fulgida. The sequence goes on from CM060640.1 coordinate 16,418,832, forward strand.
CCAGATACTAGCTTAAACCCCATTATAGCCAGCCTTTAGAAGACACTTCACACAGCAGAAACCAGCCTCTGATCCATAGAAAGACTGTTAAAAGAAAAAGATTTGGAGATATTGGGGTATAAAGAGGCTTGCAGGTCAAAGAGCTAATGGCTCCTTCCTTGATCTCAATAAGGATTTTCTTGTACAAGAGAGCTCACTTTAATGGCATTACATGGCATCCTGTGACAAGAAAATATCTTCTGTCACAAGACCAGATCAGTGAGTGGTTTAGTGGCAGTGAGAAGGGGTGCTTATCTTTTAAAAAAATAAAAACTAACCGTTTTGGGACTTTCAGTGCCTATCCTTGAGGACAAGCATACGCTTCTGCAAATGAAGGACGTTTGACATTTCTCGCACTGGCACGGACACATTGTTCTAATATTAGCGCTAATGAGGAGCCGATATTGTTGTGAGGGGGCCGTTGAGAAGGTGTCTTCCCATTTCTTAATGAGTAGACGACCAGACACGACTTCAACGGCTGCTCTGATCTTGTCAAGGGTCCAGTCATTATGCTCCATTTCCCAGGTGTTCAATGAGGAATGCAGTGATGTTTCAAAGGGTTGTTGGGGGGGTTTTGTTTAGGAAGCTCATAAATATTACCAATGGCTCAGTGAAGTACCTGCTTAGCGGCCAGCAAGCCTGTTGACATAAATTATATCTTCGCTGGCATAAAGACCCTCGGTCTCAAAGCTGAATGAATATGTTCAAACTGTAATGACCCACCTGTGCCCACTTTAGACTGCAACACCATTTTTGACTGAACACAACAGTTGTTAATAAGGTGCACATTCTTAGAACTGTCCAAGAAAGATTGAAGTCAGTTCACATATCGCTTACACTATCACCAAGGGAACAGAATGAGTGTAACTCTTTGCGAGCAACCCCAAGTACCCCTGTTGTCATGGCAACTGGTGAAGCAATCAAGAACAGTTCACCCTGCAACACAGGATAGTCTCTTGCCTAACCTGAGCCTGAGCCCATTGAGTAAGAAACACTAGGCCAAATCTGACCTTTCTGCTTTGGTAAGGCAGCGTTATGTGCGATTCGATATGGCAGTATGAAATACAAGATAACTCTAATGTTAAAGCTGTTTCTGCTTTGAAAAGGTGGCCTCTTTTTCCTAGAAAACCTTAGAAAAGTCAAATAAATTAATTGTCTTATGCAATAAACTGTGTTTTTTTTAGTGAATCGAACACATACAGCTTACTATTGTAAGACTCACTGGTTGTTCATATTACAATGTGTAGTTAAAGATGCACATTATGAGCTTTGTCGTTAGTATTTTATGATAAACAAAAAGTATTTTAATAAAAAATAAACTCTTTTTTTTAATAACACCCTATCTATTTCTAAGTGATTGGTCTTAGTGTGGACCATTCATCCATACATGTTTTATTTTTTAATTATTAATTATTTTTTTTATATCATACTATAATCATAATATCATTACTTGTGATATCATCTTCCGGTGAAACAACAATTGTCTTTCTGGTGTCATATGCCAGACTTCTCCAATCATTAAGTCTGTTTAAACCGCGCCCCAGAAAGCTCACATTTATCTGCCTCAATTCTTTTAAAATCAAATACATTTTGATGGAACTATTTAGGAACCAGATTCATCAGGGGTTTATTGCACCAGATTAACATTTTCATAGTTCCTATAACTAATGGCGGAAGTACCCGCTTTTTGACATGTTCGCAGCGCAGGAACTGGGAACGATTTTAGTTCTAGGAATGCCTTTTGGGGAAACTAAACTAGGTGGCGAGTAGGGTCTAACCCAGCACAAAAGGATCTACCAGTGACGTAAGTATACACTGATTGGACAAATGCATGTGAAACACTGGCACCCGCCATTTTTAAAAAGCTGTGCAAAAACAGTTTACAGCCTATAGATTGAATCCACTAACATGCAAACGGCGATAGATGGACCGACGCCAAAGTCCAGCCACTTCTCAACATTTTTCAGCGCTGTCAAAATAAACGTCCTGCACAACATCCAAAGAGGCTGGACATAAGTGATGGCTTATATGACTTGAAAGGTCCAACTGGCGGTCTGAATGCAGTCAGGAAAATGGTCCTAGGGGAACATTTAGTTATAGGGGGACTGCTCTGGTGGCTAGTTACTATAACTTAGTTCCTATAACTAACTGGTGCAAAAGCCCCTATTTAGAGGAATCTAAGCTGGAGCTTTTTTCCTGGTTTGAACCGTTATGTCATGCATACACGGAGACCCTTACCTCAGTCATTTTCACAAATGAGACATTGCTACTAGCACAGACGGCATTTTCCAAGGGCTGTTTTCCACTAGGATAGAGAAACTAAACACACACGGAAGAAGATACTAGGTTTGGAGCGTAGCATGATCGAGGTCTGAGCGTGAAGCGTGTAAATGAGGCTAGCAGATGTTTTCCAGATGTGGCTGGTGGGTGCCGGAGGACCCCAGAACCAACCCTTCAACATACTGACAGCTTTGTTCACCTCCTCCCTCCCTTCCTAGGCCGTGATGCTGTCTCTCAGGCCTGAGCTTTGAAGTCAGGACTCTGCACAGGAAGTAAGGGTCTGCAATCGATTTTCTTCCTGCATTAGGGCAGGAATGTATGACCCTCCCCTCCTCCTCGCTTTGTCTCTCTGTTCTGGAACTGTTCACGATTTTGGATGCATGATAGGGTCAGAGGCCCATATACTGATTCTGTGTTTCTATCATGTATTGTTAGCAAAAAGATGACTGTGATGTGGTGCAATTTTTTACGTTCAACTAATATGTCTACCACAATGAACCTGAAAATTTAAATTATTTACTCGACCTCATGTCATTCCAAAAATTATTTTTTCTTATCTGTGTAGAGACTAGAAGAAATGAAAAAATTGTTTGTGATGCACCGTTTTGGATGAATTTTTTATTTTTTTAGGGCCAAAATCAATGACCAATACTGATGTTTAATTAGCGGAAAAATTTTATAGCATTTGCCGTGTGGCCAATATTGCTAGCTGAGCAGAAAAATGTTTATGTTTCGCTTGGTTCCTTCAAAGTCGTGTTGGATTTCCTCAGCGGTCGTCGGCCCTTCTATCGCTGTTTTCCATGTTCATTGAGTATATAAGGCTATAAACTGTGTCTTTTTAAAAAAAAAAAGTGTACACCAATCAGGGTACACTTACATCACTGGTAGTTCATATTGTGCTGGTTTAGACCCTACTCTAAAGTAGGAGCTAATTTAATACCCCAAAAAGGAGTTCCTATATCTAAAAATCATTCCCAGTTCCTGCGGTGCGAACACGCCAAAAAACGGGAACTTTCAAAATCCCCTTATGAGTGAATGGGGATCGTTTCTTTTAAGCTCCAAAAATGACAAAAAAGGACCATAAAAGTAGTCTTTGTGAAGTCTTATGAAGCCATAAAATGGCTCTGAGTGAGGAACAGACCAAAATGTTATCTACTTTAATGTTGTTTGTTGATTGTTTCATTGGAAATAAGAACCTGGTACATTCTGCTAAACATCCCTTTTGTGTTCTGCATAAGAAAGGAAGTCAAACAGAATGATATGAGGGTAACTTTTAATTTTGGTTTCCCAATTCCTCAGGATGTAAGGAGCCATGATTTTGGCACAAGCAGCAGAGATCAGCACATCTCAGGTAGTGGCTTAGGTCCAGCTCGAACTCATTATCGACCCAAAGAAGGGGAGGATGAAGAAGAAAGGTTTCCTGGTGGCATGACAGCATCTGCAGCGGAGCATTCGGGTATCCCATCAAACCTTACTAGCACTCTGGAGAATATTGTACAGCAGTTGGACATCCTGACCCAGGTGAACTGCTTTTAGGCCATCTCAGTCTGTTGAATAGTGCTATTTTGTTTAGATCTGTTTGTTCAGTCTGTTAGATCTGTTGTTTAGATGCAAATCAGCATGTTTTTCCCAGTCAAATCTGAACTTTGTTTAAAGATAAGGTCATATTTACTGTTGTTTGACCATTTTTGCGGGTAAAATCAAGTCATTTCATTAGGAATCCATGTAATGGGGAATTTTGTGTGAGGGTGAAAGATTTCCTCATGCAGATTTCACAACAAATTTAACTTGGTCATGCAAATTTGCTGTGTTGCCCAACAGAAAGTGACTCCTGTGTGAGCTGTGCTCCATTAATAGCTACACTAATGGCAATAGACCCTTTTTGTCTATGAAATGTCGCTAATGTGATTGTGCCTTAAACTGTTGGTTTTCACATCTCAGACCGTTGCTGTCCTCGAGGAGCGTCTTACGCTGACCGAAGACAAACTGAGGACATGCCTCGACAACCAGGTCCTGCTTTTGCAACAGACTCAACAAGTGGACCGATCTGACGAGAAAACCAAGGGATCATCTGTGTGAGGGATACCCAACCCCAGTGGTCTTCACTTCAATGGAAACTTCCTCTGGCCTGCAGAGGGGTACCAAATCCCTTATTCTTTTTTCACTTTAGCTTAAAGACATCCAGCTGTGTCATTCCAAATGAGGACATTAGACTTAACAATGCAAAAATAAGGACACAAGATGAAAAGACTGAAAGCTGGATGAGGGAAGGGCAGAAGGGGATTTGAGGGATCGTATAGCAGTCTCACCCAAAAAAGTGTCACGTTAAGAGGACAGCTGCAGCTAAGACAACATCCCAGTCATGTTTTGACAGCAGCGAGGGAAGAGACTGAAAGAATAGACATACATGCACAGATTTTTACTGTATCCAAAGCGGTTTGTGTCTGCTGCATGTATTATGTAAATACAGACCATTATAAATGAATTACAGCTCGAGTCTTTGATGCGATTGTGTCCCAGGCAGCATGAATGGCTTGTGCATGTGTATGTAAGAGAGAGAGACTGAGTAAGTGTCCTCAGAGACACTCGCAGTCTTGTTTACTCTTTCTCAATCAGTCGCAGCCTTGTGGCTTTCCTCTGGCTGGAGGTCAGACGGAAGCAGGGAGCCAATCGACAGAAGGCCCAGTGGTGCTTGTTTGCTTTGTGTACCGCATCCGTCTGTGTGCAGCAGCTCTGCTTAAGTCTTCACAACAGTCTTACATAAAAACAATGCATCCAACGGCAGTGAAAGAAATCATTCAAGTATTGATTATTAAATAATGTACCTGATATCTTCAACATAATGGTATATTAAACTGTGTAGATATGCATGTGTGTGTGTGTGTGTTTATATTAGGCCTGTCAAAATTAACGCATGCAATTATTTATTTCTAATTAACGCAGCATCTGTTTTTTTTCCATCATCCTTTGGCTGCAGTGCAGTATATTATATGATCACTCTATCATTCATTCAACTGCTATTAAACCATTCAAGCACGATAAGACTTAAAAAAGCAGAGTCTTAAATTAGTTCAATAAAATCTTAAATGACCCTAAAGAGGCCATGGGATGTGTGTCAGATCTGCATCATGTGCTTCAGTTCTTAAAGTGACAGCAGCCTAATAAACCTGTGGCTGTGATGTCTTTCATTTATGTAAATCAAAGAACAAAAGACAGAGAAAATCACTCACTGTTCATGACTGCATAACATTTGTAGCTTTAACAAGGATTAATCTCTTTTTAAACTGTGAAGTGCTTGATAACTTAACTTGATAATTAATTCGTTTATTTTTTAATCGATTGACGACATTCGTTTATATATATATATATTCTCTTAATAATTTGTCATATACACAACAAAAAAATCCAGCATGTGACTGTTGTTGTTGCTGAAAATTCCAACCAAACATCTCTCCAGCACACAGTCTCGCACAGACAGCAGGTGTGCGTGTGACCTCTCTGTGCAGAACACGAGTCCCTTGTCTCTGGTGGGGCCCTGAAAAAGGGCTAGAGCAACCAACTTACGAATGAAGAACAAAGAGGAGACAATGGAAATGAACACGTGTGCCTGTGTAAAAGTGGTTTTGTGTGGCTGTCTACTCAAGCATGTGTTTGTGGGCTTATGGATTTGTGCGCATGCACGTTTTTGCAAGACCCACATATGGTAAAGCGGATGCCTGCTTATGAGGCAAGGGAGGGTAAACATTATCCCCCCCACAGACTTCAGAGGACAAGTTCTTCCTTCTATTAGCCAGGACTTGCTGGCGTTGAATCAGAGCACTTTGAGGAAATTCCCTCTGACCTTCTGCTCTAGGGAAGAACAGATAAAGGAATGGAAAAGAGGTCGCTCTTATTGTTTCTGCAGTGCCACCTGCACAGAATAGACCTGCTCCATTTTTTTTTAGATTAGGGGAACGTTGAGAGGTTTTCTCTTTCAACATATATAGATGGAGCGGAAAGTTTAAAGATAGGTATACACCTGTTGTGGGTCAGAGATCTTTCTTGAAGTTTCCGAACTGGTGAGAGAAACCCTGGTTTGAGCAATACAGGATGAGAGAAAACACAGTGCTGTTGGACAGTGTATTAAAACCACTTGAAATTTGAGGAGCAGAACTAACTGCTGCTTCCAAGCATTTTGATCTATAGGGCTGAATTGGATTCACTTGTTTTAGTCTCGTCTTGTCATAAATCCATCATGCACGTATCTTTAGATCTGTGGCTCAGACTATGACCTTTAAATGATATGTTCCTATTCAAATCTGTGTTTTAAAGCGTCCTCACACCTGGTTTATTGAGCGGGGTGTTTTCCAAATCCAGGTGGCCTCTCCCCAGTTTTGATTATTTTTGGCTACTACATAAACTTGTTCCAACCTCACAGTTTTGAAATGCTTATTCTCTAAAATTACTACAGACATCAAAACAAAAGACAAAAAAATAAATAAAACAATGTTGCACTTAAATTACATTTTTTGGGGTGGCTGGATAGAATTTATAATTTTTAATAATTAAAAAGGGAAAGTATAAAATGGAGACTTAAAAAATTAAATGTAGGCATAATCAACTTTTATTTACAATAGTTGATGTATACGTGAGCATGTCACACCTCCTGATGTTGCTTATTAAATATTTTCAATATTACATATTTTTAATACTTTTCTAAATAATTTCAGAATAATTTGTAATATTTGTAATAATAGTAATTATCTTTGAATATTTAAAGCTGCCGTCTTTAACTTTTTTGGGTTAAAAAATTATTCAAAATAAACTTTTTGAGCAGGTACATAACCAGCCAGTGTTCAAAACTATCTGCTTAGCTCAATTCAAAACGGTAAGCTTGTAATAATGTTTTTAACTCCAGTGGTACTAGTGGATTTCGTCTGGAAATTTGAGCATGTCTTTGCGTCTTTACGTCACATCTGTACACATAAAGAAGGTGTCCCGGGCTCCCACTAAGCTATATTGCGTGTGAGGATGTTGGAGGTGGAGATTTATAGCCTTTTCTCACAGCACTTGATATAATTAAACTTAATAATTTGATATAGACAACTGGAGATTCAGCCGTTGTAAAATGCAAAAGACTTCGGACTTCGGAGTGGCTACAGAAAAAAAGAGACTGCAACCAGGCCCTTGCGAAAACAAGGATAAATATCGGAAGGGCATTAGATATAGTCACGCAATGCTGATGTTGCGGTGAAAATTCTTATGTTGGTCATACTTCCAAAAAAGTTTAATCTGTGATTCCGAATGACAGTATCCACACCTGCGCGGTGACTGACAGCCGCACATTCTCCTCAAAACATTAATTCATCTGTGCCGTGCCGAGGCACAACCCACGTAAAGTTGATTATTCTTTGAATAACTGCAATTGCAGATCTCGAACAGAGATGGCGACAAAGAGGAAAAACTACGGACTGCAGCTTTAAAAGGCTGTGGAGTATTTGCACTATTTTTTATCACAGCTGATGGAATCTTGTAGGCATTTGCTAACAGTTGCGTGTCTGAAAATTTGCAATGGAAATTGGGACAAAAATGATGAATGAAAAACAATCGCTTGGGTTAACAGACTCTCAAAGTGTTAAAATCTCCTTAAGAGAGGTATTTTAAAAGGTGTGAAGGGTTAATAACCCCCCACCCAGATACTTCCTCCTTGGCTTTTCCTCAAAACCTTAAAACAACTCTTTCCTCCTGACTGAAAACCCCCTGTGCTCTTATCTCAAACTGTTTTTTTTAAACCCTATGTCCTTTGAAGTCACACATATGCACTGCCTGTAGCAAATCCTTTGACCCCAAGTGTGTTTTAGTTTTCTTTGATTGAATAACACAAGGAACCTGATGTGTTTTCAGAAGAGAGATGTCAAGTTCAAAGGACACAGAGGTGCGTTGATTACAACAGCTACACTTAATAAAATCTTGGAACATGAAAAGAGAAAGAGTATTTTTGTTTCACACCAAAATGAATTGTTGTTGTGGATTTGTTTTTTACATTTAAATTGATTAGTGATGTTTTACATATGTCTGTCGTTTTGCTTTTTTAAACTGTTTTTACTTTGATAGGTTTTTTTATTCTCCCGGGAATGCCATTTGTGTGGGAAAACACACCAATGTTGGTGAGCTTTTACACCCATTTGTCATGATTTTCCAAACACTGATTCTGTCTCTATAATTTCCTCTCACTTCTGAAACTACCCTATACTCTTTGTTTTGCTTACATTTCATAAAGTCTAGAAAAGGGCCATTTTCCTGTAAAGTCTCATGAGCTTCCGGTTTTCATAGATATCAGTTTTTTTCTTTCTTGTGTCCATTCAGCTGGAGGAGGAAATGTGGGAACAGGCTGTCTCTGCTGCTGATAAGGACGTACGGAACTTCCCACCTTCCACATATGGGACCGGTCCTTTAACTGGAAAGAGGTGCTACCAGAGGTCATTGCAAAAGCTAGAACATCCGTCCTGTCTCCTCACAGCCGGTTTGAGAAATCTGACCTTGTCAAAACATATTTACTTTGTACAGTAGAAATGAAAAGAGGAAGAGAAATTCCTGTAGAAACATACTTTTTTATTTCTTTACCTATCTCATTAGTAATCCTAGGTATTTGTACATAAAGTGTGGTTACAGCATGCATAATTTTGCATAGACATTTATTTATTTTATTCTTTCTTTTATTTATTCTTTCGTGAATACATTATTGGAAAATTGGAATTAATAGGCTGATTTAATTGTATTTATTGTGTGAATTCTGGTGCTGTATTAATTTTGCAGACAAACATACATCCAATACATGTCAATACATCCGTATTTTTCAGCATATTCAGTGTAAACAGTGTATGAATGCCTACAAATTCAAATCAGATTAGACTTGAGAAATCATTAAAAAAATAATATTGGTATATTTGCTGTTTTTATGCCCACTATAAAGGGCATATGTGTTAATAAATCCATTTATTTACTACAGTAAAATATTTGAAAACTAGCCCCTAGAAAAGTGTTATTTGTTACAAAGCCAGCTTATTTTTTAAATGCAATTTAACTGTTATTTAAAACAATTCTCAATTGAATCAACTAAACACTAATTGTGCCTGGCTGCATAGACATTACGTGTGTGTGTGTGTATGTTCTTATGTGTAGGACTGTATCACAGCGTTTGTCTGTTCCAGTGTCCATGTGCCTGTCCAGTCATGTGCCACTCGATTAGCCAGACTCCATCTCCACATCTCAATCCTTTTCCTTAAGCAAGACTTTCAGCCTATTCCATTGATGCCTCGTGTCTGAGAGCTGGCAGGTGGAGACATCTGTGTAATCTTCCTTCGCTTCACCCTGTCTCTAGCCGAGTGGAGTGGGTCTGAATGAACCTGCAATGTTTGTCAATTCATCCTTTAGGAGTGTATGTGACAGTGAAACTCATTGACCTCCGTGGCTCAGCTTTCCATCTGGCCTGATTGGATTGGCTGCATGACAGTTTTTTTCAAACACTTTTGGGGTTTTATTGACTTTTAAAGTGAATATCATGAATAAATGGTCATATTTCACCCCAAAATAATAATAATAAAAAAATTAAAAGTTTTTTTTCCCCATTAAATATTTTATTACATTTCTTTCAATTTTACCCCAAAGTTATGTATCTATATTTTATATATATATATATATATATATATATTTATATATATATATATATATATATATATAAATATATACTGTATATATATATATATATATATATACTGTATATATATATATATATATATATATATACTGTATATATATATATATATATATATATATATATATATATATATATATATATATAAATTGTAATTTGCAAACATACTAAATCAACAATTTGGTAATGATGTGAGAAATGGGAACATTTAAAAAAGTAATTGGCAAAATTTTAAAAAAGCACTTAAAAAGCTACCTTTTCTTTTTGCTGAATATTGTTTTAATATGTAATTTTTAATATAATTGGAATAATAATTATATTTTTATAATATAAGTATAATACATTTATAATATTCTTAGAAATATGTATATGTATTATATAATTTGTAAACTAATTATTTAATAATGAATTGCAATACAATAATTATAAAAATGTAAATATAAATTAAAATAATTGTATATTAAATTATTACTTTTTAAATATAATTAATTTTTTCCCCCTTTTGTTTTTTTTTTGTTTATTGGCTGAAATATGAGTATTTCAGTTTTTGTGAGACTCCTGTATTAGTATATAATAAAATTATATAATTTTTTTGTCACGCCACTAATCCTTGATAGGTGTAGTTTGTCTTCCTTACTTGTTTTTATTCTTTCCAATTGGTCACATTACATCAAATGAATCAGGCTCTGATTTCATAAATTGTGCTGTTATTGTCTTAACCTATTGCTTATTATTAGATGCTGCATATACTCTAAGCAGCATTATGCAATGACTGTGTCTCGGTTACCTCATTTATTTTTGACATGTAGTAGGATAATACACGCTTAGTCCACTTATGTCATGTCTTCTTCCTGTCTGTAAGCCTTTATGTAAGCAAATGGTCGCCATCCATCCCACACTGATGTGCAGGTGTGTTATGGGAGGGCCCTGCTAATCCCCAAAATTGCCAACAAAGCTGTGCCCTAGAGAAGAGAGTGCTTTGTATGTGTGTCTCCTTGTCTGTAATCCTCTCCAGGTGCTCTCGGCCATTCTCAACTCTTCTAATCACTCTGCTTGTCTTCGGCTGAGGGGGTGGTACCTGCCAACTGCTGTTTTTGTTTTAGATTAGGCGCTTTCCTAAATCCCGACCCTCGGCCGGATGTCCCAAACCCATCTGTCACCGAGCCCTCTCCCAGAACGGAGGATATAGAGGAGGAGGCCAAGAAAAGAGGATGAGCTAGTGAAAGAAGCTAGGAAGTAATTGCATCTGGTGTTATTCCTCTCAGCGCTAGAGGCTGTTTTTGCTGTTGCAAGGGTTACATGCTAATGTCCTGATATTCACAATGTTATGATTTGGTTAATTGATAAAGCCAATGATCACATTCATATACAGTAGCGGTGAATGATTTGTAGTGGGGTGGGGTGAGTGTTTGCAAAGTATAATACGAAAACAAACAACCCATAGATATCAAGAATATGCTAATTGCTAAGTCCATAATTCTTGTTATGGACTTAGCAATTAGCATCAACTTGATGTCTTTGGGTTGATCTTGTATACTTTACAAACACTTTTTTGTGTGTATAATAGGTGTGTTCTAATTCAACCATAAGTGCCCTACGAGGTGGACTTCACTGGGTATTCCTTCTTAAATCCGAAGGGAGCGAATATGTTCTTTGCTAGTTCCGCTAGTTTAATGTATTTGTCAGTGTCAACCTCATTGGTTTTATTAAATGTTAACTTATTGTACATTAGGAAGAAGATATTTTCCCCATAGCTATTGCTAGCAAGCTTATTTTTGTCTATAATTTGTAGTGTAGCTAACTACTTTTTCACTCAAGTAGTGTCTATAACTACTTAAAATCATGATTTGCTTGTAGCTTGACAAGCTGCAAATTTATATTAGCATCAAGCGTTATTGTTGACATAGCCTACATATTGTAACCCACTAGAAAAATCTTGAGTGGCTGACTCAAGACTTTCAGATTAGATATAAAGAGATCTTAGTGAGTTTTGTGCTTTTTTTAGACATTAAATCTTTCATAAACATTTGCCTGGAATGATCTTTTGTGGATGTAGTTGTCACATTTGGTGAGGTGAGCCTGTGTTTCCGGCAATCTTTCCGGTAGTTTTGTGTTAAGCAGGTTAATATGCATTTCCTAATCTTTTAAGATGCTGTTGCGCTCGAGACCATGCTGGCAGCCCGCCTGGATGAGGGGATGACAGTGTTTCATACGCAAACCTTCATCCAACTAGCTGGCAGGAGTACGTCACGCTGAGGTGGGCAGTATGCTGTTTGTCTCAGACCTGTCTCTCCGCAGCGATCTCACTGTCAGATTAACTGGAGGATGTTTATGTCTGTTTATATGGTTAGGCTCTTTTAAATAGCATTTGTGGTTGAATTTGACATGAGATGTGAGGTGAATCATACTAGCTGAGCTTCTGCTAAGAATGTTAAGTTCAATAACTACTGTTTATAGTATGCATTTAAAAATAGCTCCTGGCTCAACTTAATTAAAATAATCAAATAATTTTTTTCAAAGCTACATGAACAAATTGGCACTACATGTAAGAGTTACGTTGTTCGTAACATTTCTAAAACAGGCAGGGTTTATATATCAAATTTATATATATTGCCCTTTTGGGAATTAGTATTATGCTAGAAAGTATGCCTACAATTTACATTTTATGTGGTAAAAAAAAGTTACATTTAGCATAATAATATGTATTTAAGCTAGTAGTTTACTGCAAGAAATTCAGCTGAGTTGGTTTCACATGCATACACTTTATTGGGTTCATGTTGGGGATGTTATTGCTTAATGTTCTGTTATCTTGCCGTTTTGGCAGTTAGCATGCTAGTTATATTATACTGTGTATTGCTCCATATATGCTGTAAATGTTGTTTGGCGTGCTAATATTTGCTATTACTAGCTAGTAAACTGCAAGTGATTCATTTTAACTATTTTAAATGCGTAAACTTTATATACTCTGCAAATTGCTAGCATGGAAAGAAAACCTCATTAATGTGCTTCCTGCCTATAATTTACATAATATTTTGTAAGGAAATGTTATATTTTGCATGTTAATATATGTTAATGCTAGCTAAGCTAATAGTTAACTGTGATTCATTTGAGGTATTTTTTTAATGCTTAAACTTTATAGGATTTATTGGTTTCATGTTGAGAATGTTATGCTTAATGTTCTGATTTCTGTTTTGGGAGTTAGCATTATGCTACGTTATGTTGCTGTACATTGCTAGCATGGTAAGAAAACCTCATTAATGTGCTTCCCGCCTACAATTTACATAATGTGTTGTAAGGAAATGTTATATTTGCCTTGCTAATATATGCTAATGCTATAGCTAAGCTTATAGTTAACTACGAGTGATTCATTTGGCCTTGTTTCAAATGTTCAAACTTTATTGGGTTCATGCTGACAAAGTGCTTAATGTTCTGTTATGCTGCTGTTTTGCGAGTTAGAATTATGCTAGTTATCTTATACTGTATATTGCTGTGCAAATGTTGCTTCCCATCTTCAATTTACATTATACGTAACAAATTGGAATTCGCAACTATTTTTACATGTTGGTAAACTGGTGGCTATATTCATATGAGCTTTTGCAATGTTATTCGTACGTTTTTGTACAATCTGCTTATAGCCCACTGGTTTATTTAGTTTGTTTCCACTACACACAATGTATTTGAGTTTAATAATGTTAAAGAAATCCATTTCCAATGTGTGGATCCACTGTTCTTTTTTCCCCACAGTATGTATAAGTGGAAAATAATGTGTGAGTTGCGCTTCCTGTTAGATTTGCCAAAGTGAAAATACAAAGACAACTTGCAATATCTCACCCTTTTCCTTTCGCACACTTTTGCTGGTTGTGAAAATGAGACGGTGGAAATGATTCGGGTTGCATCTGCTCTTTTCCTCTTGTTAAACCTACATCTGCCAGACCATGACAGCTTTAACACCCTCACATGCTGACAGTGATTTGGACATCCGCAGCTGGTAGGGGCTCACCTGACCTCAGACTCTGTAATTATTGAAGCTTCTGTTTTCCCTCAAGTCTGCTAGAGCATCCAGAGGTCTGTTTTCCCTCAAGTCTGCTAGCATCCAGAGGCTCTCGAATGAACGCTTTACAAATCTAGAGGTTGGATTGTGTTTCAGAAGGCCCCTAAATTCTCAGAAAATACATTGCAATTAATATGAGTGAAATAGTGACAGCTGTGAGATATAATTAAAGTAATTTGTCCTTGGGCTTAACAATTTAAACCAAGACACTAAAAGCAAAAACAGTTTTTTCATGCACTGATCATTTTTTAAGTATGGTGATATCTATAGTTATTTTATACCCTATTCACCTTGTGATGTCTTGCTTTTAACTCAACTAAGAGGTGAATAATGCAGTTTGGAATGAGACAACCAAGTGTAAACTCGAATGAGAGATTTAACACTCTTGTATTTAAGTTGAGGACTTGTTTAGTCTGGGCATTAAATATGGGCAGACCAGCATGCCAGTCCAAGAACGTAATGGGTGGCACCATCTCCTTTTACATTAACCCTTAATGCACCACTTTGAAAGACACTAAACCGAGTGGGACTGCAGCCCCTTTAAGGTTTTGTGATCATTTGTCTCATTTGCCCTTGAGAAAATTTGAATGGCACTTGAGTAATTGTTTCAGAACGTCTTAATCTTTTCTCAAAAGAGGGGAACAATAGTCCCATTGAGGTGGTGGGACTGACCATAACCTTGTGGGTGGTCCCGGAGCAAAGCACCTCAGATATTATTATGGAGCAGGGCTGCTTTTTGAATCCTCGCACCTTCGTATAGCATGACCTTTGTGCGAGACTCCCCTCACAGAGGGATAAAAGAGATGCTGTGAATATGCTAGTGGGGTGGCGTATCACTCCAGCTCCCAGTCTATCGACCGTCTCCAGCGGCTCTGTCCAGAATAGCCCCGCCGTCTTGCTTGAGGAACTGTTGAAACTCTTTGAGGGGTGACGCAACGCTTTGGGTCTGACTTACCTGGCTAAAAATGGGCATGTGTTGGACAAACATTCAGCCTCGGTGGGTGGTCCGGCCTTATGAGCCGTTTTCCAAGCAACTTTTATGTCTTTGTGAAGAGAGGCTGAATATGAATCCTGCCACTTTTGTATAATTCCCGTTACAGAGGACGGGAGAGAATCCGAGATTCATTTTGCCACTGTTTAAACGAATTAAACGGCAAGAATAGGCTATATATCAGGAAAAAATATTTATTTAATAAAAACTTACGTTAACTGGCAAAATGGCAAATATAGTGAGGCTGAAATGTCTAATTAAAAAGCTTAAAATGATATTTAATAAATCATTATATTAAAATACATAAATATATTTAAAAAAAATGTAAAATATAATATTATGAATTACATGTATTTTATATATGTTAATATAATAATATTGATAATATAAAATGTTTTTATTAAACGGATGTATCTATAAAAAACTTTGCATGTCATACATTGGCAAATGTTGTGAGCCTAAAATGTCTAAAAAAAAAAGAAAAGTTTACATTTGAGGTTGAATTATATTTATTTTACTTCTTGTTTATGTCACAAACAATGGTGCCTAATATGCAAAGAAAACTATCCATTTCCTTCATCCCAATGGCAGTTGCTCGGCTGATGCAAGACTTAGATTAGATTTAGTACTAGATTTTTTGAAAAACTTTTAAAGCATCCACTAGACCAGGCACATCATTATGGTGTACAACATAAAGAGAACAAAGCGTAGAGGTGCAGATATACTGGAAGTTAAAGGAAAGCATAAACACATTCCACTATTCCTCTGCAATTTGCCTTTCCATTACGCCTCAGCACAAACCAGTGGGTCGCTGCTGGGACTTGCAAGAGGATGTAAAGTGTTCCCCTCTCAGCCAGCACTGTAATTACACGCCATCAACTCCTCAGTTGCCATACAAACACATAATAACCTTCATCCTGCTCTCCTTCAATTACCCTCCCCTCTCTCCGCTATTACCCAGGATACCCCGGGGCCCCCTGTCTGCCTCTGTTTACACATTCCTGCCATATTTCAGGATCTGCAGGACCTCTGTTAAAGGGGTTGAGGAAAACAGCTGGGTCTGGAATGACGCCTTGCAGAAGGATCTTTCTCAACAGCTCTGAGCCTCTACCATTCATTCATCAAGAAAAGTGTTGAAATAAGAAGATTCTCTCATGTGGAGGAAAAGGCGTGCAGTGGGAAGGATCGCTTGAGAGAATGTTTATGGGTGTTTCTTCAACTTTGACCACTTTTACATCCCAGGGGTTGATATTTATTAAAACTAACAGTTTCAACTTTTTTTTCCTTTTGTTATCAGAAGGTCAAATAAAAACTTGGAAACATTTTGCAATGCGTTCATCTGTTAGATACTTTCACAGTCCTTTTATTTCTAAATCTGACTGTTTTATACTTTTGCCCCACACCAAGACTTTTAATCTTAAAATCTTATTTTTATCATAAATATTATAATTTATTTATTTTTTTATTTTTTTATGTTTGAAGAGAAACGTAAAGTACGAAAATATTATTTATGTGTATATATTTAGGATACATTAAATGGCAGCACTGAAAGATCCCTGGCCAGAAAAACAGTCTTCAGTTTTATTATTCAAAATGTCTTCAAATCTTAGAATTTTTTTTTTTTTTTTTTTTTTTCAATTTTGACTGCTTGGATTTTTTTTATCACTTTCAGAAGAAAAAAAAAATATATACGATTTTATTCTCGAAATGTAATGATTTTATTCTCAAGATTGTATTTCGACTTTTTTTCTCAAAATTAACGAGTTTTTTCTCGAAACACGACTTTATTCTCGATATTTAATGAGTTTATTCTCAAGATTGAAGATTGTATTTCGACTTTTTTCTCTAAATTTTATGAGTTTAATCTTGCATTATAATGACTTTATTCTCGATATTTAATGAGTTTATTCTCAAGATTGTATTTCGACTTTTTCTCGAAATTTAATGAGTTAATCTTGCATTATAATGACTTTATTCTCGATATTTAATGAGTTTATTCTCAAGATTCTATTTAGACTTTTTTCATGAAATTTAACGAGTTTAATCTCGCATTATATTGACTTTAATCTCGATATTTAATGAGTTTATTCTCAAGATTGTAGTTCGACTTTTTTCTCGAAATTTAACGAGTTTAATCTCGCATTATAATGACTTTAATCTCGAGATGGTTTTATTTTTTTATTATTGCTTGGCCCTAATCCTCTTCCGTACTGTTCTTTTGAGCTACCTATTCATCAAAGAATCCTGGAAAAATATTCCAGCTGTTTTTTTTAAACATTGATGATAATAATAATAATAATAAAAAGTATTCTGAGCGCAAAATCAGCATATTCAAATGATGTCTGAAGAACCATGTGATAATGAAAACTGGAGTAATGATGCTAAAAATTCAGCTTTGGTCACAGGAAAAAATTACATTTTAAAATATATTCAAATAAACAACAGTTGATTAAAATATAAATTTCACATTGTTACTGCTTTTTTTCCTGTATTTTTTAATCATAATTGCAGCCTTGGTGAGTATAACAGACATCTTTAAAAAAAAAAAAAAACTTGTAAAAATATTGGACATTGTTAATTGAGCAATTAAACTGACTTAAACTAAGTGTTTCTGAATGGTCAAAAGTGCCTGCAGTTGAGCAAACACTCATAATTGCAATTTTAATAGAATTTTTCTTAAAGTGGAATTTCAGAGTTCAAGAGCTTTAAGGATGTTAATGTGAAGTGACGATTGTGGAAAACCTGATGAAAACGAACCAGCACAAAGGGCTTTTGTGTTTAAGGGTGGTCCGAAAAGACATGCCCTGTGGGAGTGATAATGGTTTTATAGTTATATGTCCAGATCGATAATGTGTCCTGGGCATCTTTAACAGTCACATGACTGAATGTCCATATATATGCATGAAATCACATGAATAATGAGAATTTGTATAAAATTAGGCAGAATTTAAAATTTTACGATGGTTTTAATGAGCTTCACTTTAAATGACTTTTGTCTCTTTCTTTTAAAGGGATAGTTCACCCCAAAATGAAAATTAGCCCATGATTCACTCACCCTCAAGTCATCCTAGGTGTATATGACATTCTTCTTTCAGACGAATACAGTCGTGGTTATATAAAGAAATGTCCTGGCTCTTCCTAGCTTTATAATGGCAGTGAATTGCTGTTTCTTTTTTGAAGTCCATAAAAGTGCCTCTATCCATGATAAAAGTGCTCCACACGGCTCTGGGGGGTTAATAAAGGCCTTCTGAAGTGAAGTAATGCATTTGGGTAAGAAAAATATCCGTATTTAAAACTTTATAAAGTAAATAACTAGCTTCCGGCCAAACGAACATATGGATTCAAGTCCAGTCTAAGCGCAACTTATGCGAGTAATTCGACGCACTGCGGATATTTACTCTACGCCATGATGCACTACGTACTTCTGACGTCATAAGTTGCGCTTTGGGCGTAAGTAGACAGCGTTTGGCCTGAAGCTTGAATCTTACTTTGTAACATGTTGAATATTTTTCTTACAGAAACGCATGGCTTCGCTTCAGAAGGCCTTTATTAATCCCCCGGAGCCGTGTGGAGCACTTTTATCATGGAGAGAGGCACTTTTATGGACTTCAAAACAGAAATGGCCATTCACTGGCCATTAAGCTTCCATAAAGCTTGGAAGAGGCAGGACATTCTTTTCAGAACTCAGACTGTATTCGTCTGAAAGAAGAATGTCATATACACCTGACTTGAAGGTGAGTAAATCGTGGGCTAATTTTTAGGTGAACTATCCCTTTAAATGACTTTTGATACCTTATTTTAACCTCTCAAACAGTGTTCTTTACAGGCATTACTTGCAGTTCTGATGTTTATGAAAGTTCACTAACCCCCCTGGAAGAAATCGGCTCACAAAGAGGAACAAAAGTAAGTCAACATGAGGGAGGAAGTAAACATCACGAGGGCAGGAAGTTGCACTGTATCATAGGTGAAAAGGAGGAGGTGGGGGCAGCAGTTAGTTTAAGAAAAGAGAAACCCTGGAGATTCACAACACAATCAGATTGACCTTTCATCCCAAGAGCACCCTGGGCTGCTGTCAGAGATGGCGGGGGGTCAGCAGAGACCCTGATGCGAGACAGAGACCCGGCAGATAAAAGCGGAGCCGGTATTGTCTAAACCTCACAGTCTAGAGGGCAGAAACTTCCAGCCCCACCCAGGAACTGAGGAAGAGTAGGGAAAGAACTGTCCCCCCCCCCCCCCCCCCCCAAACCACAAGTCTACATGCACGCTATCCCACACATTTCCCTGAAGGTATTTGAATGTATTTGGATAGACACATTGTAATTCATACACGACTGCAAATGGTCTGTAACGTGCATTTGGCTAAATGAAAATAGCTGCAAAGTTCAAGAGTTGTGTATGTTCCAACCACAGGGCTATTTTGTGCTGTGCTTGCTTCTAAAACACAAGATATCATCAGTTCTGTGATAATAGCAGGAAGAACTGAGCGCTTATCTGTTTGCATGCCGGTTGCTGGAGCCGGATGACCTGCATGTGTCTGTTTAAAGGTTGACTTTTACTGGAGTCTGCTTGATGGTTTGCTCCATTTGTTGTTGACACACATGACAGATCGATGTATTACAATAAGGTGTCTAATAAATGAGGGGATTCCTCAAAATAAGTGTTCGTATTTATTCTGTCAGTAGTGTAAAACTCATACAGTGTGAATACACGAAGGAAAATAATTCATTTATTCATTTATTTCTGAATTTTAATTAATTTCTAAAACACTTTCAGAGGTATTCATTTAAGCTTTGACAAATTCTGTCTCTTCCATGTTTTCACAAAATATTATATTCTTTATATTTTTTGTATATTATTTGTGTGCTAACTAAAATATTTTAAAATTATCATTAAACTATATATGATGCTATCTGTCCCTGTTTATTCATTAATATATTTTACAATTTGGTAACATGTTTTATTATTATTATTAAGTTTCAGTAATGTAATTTTGTTAAAATAAACAAATAAAATGATTATAAATCTATGTATCTGCCTCTAATTTTTTGCACAAAATATTCAATTCTTTATATTTTTGTTTATATTCTATTCGTTACAATAAAAATAATTTATATATATATATATATATAAATTCATATTATTAATAGATTTTTTAAAT
Source organism: Meda fulgida (assembly GCA_030578275.1). Lineage (NCBI taxonomy): Eukaryota > Metazoa > Chordata > Actinopteri > Cypriniformes > Leuciscidae > Meda > Meda fulgida. The sequence continues at coordinate 16,439,044 of CM060640.1, forward strand.
ATATATATATATATATATATATATATATATATATATATATATAAACTATGATGCTATCTTTATTTAAGGGTTTTGTTAACATATTTTATTAATATTATTATTAAGTTTTATTAATGTATTTTTTTTATTTTGTTAAATTAAAATACTCTGTATTTTTGTATGCAGCAGCCATTTTGTTTTCAGTTGTGATAGGTAATATTTTTATTTTATTACATGTATTATTATTATATTTATTATTATATATTTAATTTTGTTCCCATAAAAGTCATATTAAAGTATATATATATATACAGTATATTATACACATATATATATATATATATATATATAGAGAGAGAGAGAGAGAGAGAGAGAGAGAGAGAGAGAGAGACAGACAGACAGACAGGCAGGTGAAACTCGAAAAATTTGAATATCATGCAAAAGTTTGTGTATTTCAGTAATTCAAATTAAAAGGTGAAACTTATATATTTAGTATATATAACTATTTACATATGCATGATTTCATGTTATATTCTAATTTTCTGAGATTTTGAATTTGGGGTTTTCATAAGCTGTAAGCCATAATCATCAAAATTATAACTTGTGCACGATATTCACATTTTTCAGGTTTCAACTGTGTGTGTGTGTGTGTGTGTGTGTTTTCTTTTTAAATGTTGATCAAAGGAATAGCAAATGATATGATGGTATCATGGTATCAAGTTTTATTTCTTTTGTTTTCTTTTTGAACTACTGAAAATTCAAAGAATCGTGTGATTTATAAGATCTAAGATTGTGGAAATTGTAGAGGGACCATGTCTCTCAAAGACAAAAGCTCATCCAGATGGACAGTAAAGCAGCCAAAGTGGATTACAATGAGAATACAATTCAGCCTCCCCAGAAGGATCTCCACAAGCTACAGGATAATGGCCATTATCTTGGTACTGTGTGGCGTTTCATATGTTAAGCGGGGTGAAACTGAACACACCTTTGACCCATGTGACTCCTGTGCATGTGAATGATGAGAGAGAGCCTTGATGGACAATTAATGAGCAATTCACTGCCAAATGACACAGGAGACAGGAAGTCTGACAGCATGTTAATCAGGTCACCCTAATCTGGGCTACTACATTCACTTAGACCAAAGTGAACACATATTTCATGAAGATTATTATTTTAACATATTAAATCTCAGGGATTCATATAGGCTATAGGCATAATAAAGCAAAAATGATCTAAACTCGCCAACTTGCAGCAAAGTTAAATAACATTTAGCCTCTTGTTTTTAAGCTTCAGGATTTCTGAGCACCAGAGACCAGACCTGGCCTTTTAACGAATGCATGCGCTGTAGTTTATCCGTATGCAATTCAAATGAATTTTGGCTTGTTCTTCTGAAACCGATAGCAATACAATTGTAAAATGTTTTCCAAGACATCTGGTTTAATGTATGCGCAGGAATCCAGTGCAGCTGTTGAAGGATTTGTGAGTAATTCTTTTTTCAAAGCTTTTACGCACGTGATATGCGACACACAAGATGACATTATAGGTTCAGAGTAGGAAATGACTGTAGGAGGTGAAGATAAACTCCCAATTCACATCTGGTGTTAAACTATTTTGATGGCCCTGTTTGTGTGTTTATTGGGGCGATCATTCGCGCTCCCCACCTTCATTGAATCCGGATTGAGCTATCGATCAAGACAATACATACAGGAGAATTGATCAAATCACGCGCGATTTTGCTTGAAATAGCCTACTTTAACATGCACACTAGTAGGGGGGATGCTGTGATTCAAAATCTCACCATGTTTTTATCTTTATGCATAGGCTGTTTAATTTTACATTTTATCCAATTCAATTTATGGCACTGTCAGTTTTCTTCTGCAACTGTTTTGTTGCATGGTTATTTCATTGCATATTGTTATTAGGCTATTATTTCACGTTACTTATACTGACAAATAATGTTGCTTTATTTATTATTTATTTAGCCATCGTTTTAGTGTGTGTTGATCCTTTTATACGATGGCAATTTGAAATGTAGGCTAACTTACTTACATTGTGCACACTGTAAAATAAATATTGGTTTAAGTTAAAGTTACCTGGTTGCCTTAAAATAGTGAGTTCGTTAAAATAAAAAAATCGAGTTGATACAATTAAATATTATGTTATCTGAACCACGTTATCTAAGTTTAATTGACAATTTGACAAAAGATAAAACGTGATAACAATGAAAATATATATTTTTTTTACAGTGTACTAAATTATAAACGACTTATTTGAAAACACCTACAGCATAGAATAGGCTAAGTTCATTTAATCGTCTGCAAGCAGCGACGCACGAGACTCCACAAACCGACCTACAAACAGCAGCTGAAACGTGGCTAAACAGAGTTCAAGTGTGTAACCTGAGCATGAGGTAGGATATAGACCCCTCACCAAATACACTCGCACTCCTTCCTTCCCGTGCAGTGCCTCTTTACTGTTTGTTTGCACTCCGCTGATCCGGAGCGGAAATTCCTTTCCGTTTTTGTGAATGACAAACTTATTAACAATTCATCAACACAGTCTGTTCCATCCGGCCCCGTTTCCACGGCGACGATTGCTCGGCGCCTCCTGATTGGCTGGCCGACATAATGTATCCATTGAAACGCCTCGCGCTTGTATCCATTCACGAGCTCGCTGTGACAGAGAGCGCATCTAGGACTAGAGGACGCAGTGTTGCATTCTCCGGGATAAATCACACAGGGAAGTAAAGCTACGAAGCATTTTGCATTCGTTATTAGTCCACCACCGATATTCGACTGAATATCTAGATTGATTCGTGCGAAAAGCGACGGCGCGAGAGAAAATAGGTTATATAACAGATGATAACGTCAGTGGCTGTGGCTCGCGCACTCACTGGCTAGTGTGAGTCATTGATAAATGCACACAGTTGCATGAATGGGGTGGAAGTAGAGCGAGTCTGCGCTTGACTCTCGAAGGAAACCCCGAGGATTTAAATCATCCCGACGGTGCAGAAGAAGACACTTTGACGTGAGAATCTCAAAGCTCCAGGCCTGAGACGTCCACGGCCTCTTGCAGCGCGTCTTCTCCGCAGTTTAAGGTCTCACGGTACCGTACCTTATTTCACTAATGCTCGATAAGTTCAAACCCGTGCAGTTCGATTCGGTCATGGCTATAAGCAAGACGGTAGAGTGGCTGAAGGAGCAGCTGGAGACGCGCAGGGATTGTTTGCTCGTGATGGACTGTCGAGCGCAGGAGCTCTACGAATCGTCGCACGTCGAAACGGCCATTAACGTGGCCATCCCGAGCCTCATGCTCCGGCGACTCAAGAAGGGCAACCTGCCTATCAAGTCTCTGCTGTCCAACGGAGAAGACAGGGAGATGTTTGCGCGGAGGTGCAAGACGGACACTATCGTGTTGTACGACGAGTACAGCCGAGAGTGGAATGAAAACATCGACGGCGGGTCCGTGCTGGGTTTACTGCTGAGGAGAATGAAGGACGAGGGCTACAAAGCGTTCTATCTGGAAGGTACGTTCATTTACACTGCATTTTAGGATTTAACTTGGTGTATATTTGACAACAAAATAGTATCTGTTTTATGTTACTAGTATTTATGAATTGCTTACATGTATTTCACTTGTAACCATTTATTAGATATTTATAGTAGGCTACTAACTAGTATCTATTCATCTACTCACAAGTAGGCCTACTTATTTGTCACTTCCGTTGTTAACTATTCCAATTGTACTTGAAACAAATTTCAAATTTTACCATTTGTTTCTATAAAAATCTGTGGTTCATACTAACAAATATTAGGCTATGTATTCTGAAATACGGCCTACTGGTGATTTTTTTTTTTAATTCAAAACTAGGATATCTTTATGATGTACTACCAAATATCCCAATTGTTACTAGTCACATTTCGTAATCCACTGTAGTTGCAGTTGTCTACTTTATAGTTGAATTAAAAATAGTAATAGTCATATTGAAAATATTATTAGTAACAATAGGAATACACACTAATATTTAATAAATAGGTACTCTAGTGTCTTTTTAACTATAAATGTTCAAATAGTTACTAGTAAATAAAGAGTACTAACATCTAATTAATGGTTACTATTGAAACAGAAAATGATACTAGGCACTACTTGTAATTAAAAATGAGTACTCATCAGATAAAAAAGGATAGTTCGTTAGTTTGAAGGAATACATGTTAAATGGTTTTCTAATTTGAACTTTACAGGTGGCTTCAGCAAATTTCAAGCTGATTTTCCCACAATGTGCGAGACGAACCTCGACGGTTCCTCCAGCAGCAGTTCACCGACCTCACAGGTACTGGGTCTCGGAGGGCTTCGGATCAGCTCTGACTCCTCAGACATCGAGTCAGACATCGACCGAGACCCAAGCAGCGCTACCGACTCAGACGGCAGCCCTCTGTCAAACCCCCAGCCCTCATTCCCTGTTGAGATCCTGCCTCATCTGTATCTGGGCTGTGCAAAGGACTCCACGAACCTGGATATCCTGGAGGAGTTTGGCATCAAGTACATCTTGAACGTGACCCCTAATCTTCCCAACATGTTTGAGAATGCTGGGGAGTTTAAGTACAAGCAGATTCCCATCTCCGATCACTGGAGCCAGAATCTCTCACAGTTCTTCCCAGAAGCAATCAGCTTTATTGGTAAGAATCAGTTTTAAACACAATTATTCTAATTTTAATTAGCTTTTTATTCAGTCCCTGTTTTGATTAAAACTATAGGGCCTTTCAATGTTTTGAAACCAGATGGACAGCACCGTATTTATTGTTTGCATAGTAACATATCCTGCGGGTTGTGACACAAAGGCTTATGATGAAACGGGAGACGGAGGGGGGAGGCAGTAATATGAGCTCAACAGGAAGGAAGCAAGCAGCATTGAAAGTAATCTAGGACAGAGCAATGTTTCGGCACACAATGAGAACCATTTACAGGGCCGTGTTGACATCCTGTTAGCCTTGACAGAGTGCTGCCATGACTTCTACATTTACACGTCCAAATGGCACCATTGTCAAGTAACCTGGCGAGCGGAAGGATCATTTGATTAACCTTAATAGCCCATTTCCATGTCGCATTCTCTGAGAAAATGAGCGAGTTGTTTTCAGTCATGCACTAGAAATCCCGCTGAATGAGGCCCCTTTTGTCAGCGCAGGGACCGTAATGAATTCCGACAGGCGAGCTTATGTACAATTGCATATTCATAAGTCAGTTGCACACAGATAACTAATCATCTCGTCTTTTTTTCTCCTCAGATGAGGCCCGCGGACAGAAGTGCGGCGTGCTCGTTCATTGCCTCGCCGGTATCAGCCGTTCTGTAACTGTGACGGTGGCGTACCTCATGCAGAAACTCAACCTGTCCATGAACGATGCGTACGACATTGTCAAGATGAAGAAGTCCAACATCTCACCCAACTTTAACTTCATGGGCCAGCTCTTGGACTTTGAGCGCACGTTGGGCCTCAAGAGCCCATGCGACAACCGCGTGGCTGCCCCGACCCAACCATTGTACTTCACCACGCCAACCAATCACAACGTTTTTCAGTTGGACCCTCTGGAGTCCACGTGAGGACCCTCCTTTTTCTCAAATCGAGCGAAACACAAGTTTCATTTTTTTCGACACTTGTCGAGGGATTCCTGACGTTATTGATGTTGGCTTGAGATGACGGCCGACCAGAGTAGCCACTGATGGGGCATGCGGTGTGCCCAGAGCTTCTACGCTGCTGTTAAATGGAGAGAGATCATGTGACTCTGTACCTCCAATACTCTTAAAGTAGTTTGTTTCATATATATACCTATACATACATATTCAAGCATGGAAAGAACGTCCGATATTTTGGGGCTGGTGTGCCAAAGAGACTTGACTGGAACTGAACAATGACAAATACTCATTTGTTTTGTTTAGCACTTGCACCTTGACATTTTCTAGGTGTGCTCTTCTTGTCTTCAATGAAGACTTGCCTGTTTTCGGGATGAGACTTCCCTTCGGTAATGATGGCAGAGTGTACTGTACTCCGACTTATTTGCGTGGAGAAATTTTTAAAAGCATTTATACATGTGTATATTAAGATGTTCGTAAGCCTTGCCGTAGTTAGAATACACCTGTTTTAAAGGAACGGCTGTAGATTTTTCTTCTCCTTTTCGTCCTCTTTATGTAAAAGAAACTGAATATCGATCAATATTATCTTAAATGCCAAAAATTTTAACAGGTTTTTGCAAGATCATCAATGTGTATATGTATAATATATTTATAGTTTTGCTTTACGGATCAATTCCGCCTTTCTCAGCCTTTTAACCACCATCACGAATCAAAGTCGTCCTTCTCTTGCCTTAGTTCTGTACATACGTAAGTGTTATTGTGCGGTAAACTTTTAGAGCAGTTCCCCATATGCTTTTTTTCAAAATTTTTTAGCAAACCTGGCCATAACAACTTGCACGTTCAGAGGGGTTGTCTAAACTTGTACGTGTACGAGTCATTCCTCGATTGCTATGCGGCGGGGTTTCAGATGCATGCTCATTTAGGACCCATACGCCTTTATACTACTCGCTTTTTGTAATTTTTCTGGGGACAATGGAAGGGTCGAAGCAAGTAATGTAGATATTTTTTGTGCGCAAGGGTTTAAGGTCTGTGTTGACAAAGCTGGGAGAATGTTTTCTCTCCTGTTCAGGGAAGTTATGTGACATGCAGTTTTTTTGTGAGAAAAGTGATGGTTTTCAAGAGTGTTTTTTTTGTCCCTCAAAGCGAAGGTCTGATTGGGGGAAGGGGCTGTTTTACAAAACCAATACCCCCCCCCCAATGTTACGAATGTAAAGAAATAAGTTATTAATAAATTGCTATTTTGTCTATTCAAATGTATTTATGTCTCTTTGTTTTCTTTGCACAAATGAAACATCAATTAAAACTAATTACAAAATCCAAATGTATTCAGGAAAAATGCAGAATAATGGATATACTAGCACGCAGTTCATTAATCACTCACAAAAATATATAACTTAGTATTTAAATGTCAAAGCTAACCAAAGACTAGATTAATCTTTGATATAGAACAGTTGTACAATGAAAAACAAAAGATAAAGTGTTACTGAGTGTCAAGTGAGCAAAACAACTTTCCATGGACTGGCTGGTATTTCCAGGTATGGGTTGGTTAGAGTGAAATGTCCCCCCCTGCGGCACTTCCTGTCAGGAGATCAGGCTCCTGCTCTCAAAGCAAGTCCAGGCAAAAACAAGCTGTATAACCTGACACCCTCTTGGCTTTTGCATACATCAAATAAAGGGATAATCCCTGTGTGGGAGTAAGAAATAGGGCTAAAATGAGTAATTATTATTTTTGATGGCAAAATAGTGTATTGTTGTTATAATAATAACAATGATCTATTCTATATACCTATGAAGATATATACATAGTAGGAGTAGGAGTAGTATTAGAGAATGGATTTTCTCACATTAGACACTCCTGTAGTTTTAATTCGGTGATCTGCATTTGAATCCCATTCATTTATGTTGTATCATTGTAACTATTAGATCGTTTTAGACATTCATATATTATATCACAATGAAATACATACATATATATATATATATATATAAAGAAATATGAAAAAGTTGAATTAAATATAACATCCTTGTAAATAGTCAAAATGTAGTGTTTGTGTGTGTGTGTGTGTGTGTGTGTGTGCTCTTGTTTTTGTGATTTGTGAGGACACAAATTTGTTTAATAATAATAACATGGGTATTACACTGGTATTACAACTTGAACGTGATTTATGAGGACATTTCCTGAGTCCTCATATTTCAAATGGCTTTAAAAACATACTAAGCAGTGTTTTATAAAAAATTTTAAAATGCAGAATGTCTCCTGTGATGAGTAGGTTTAGGGATAGGGGCAGTGTAAGGGGACTAGTAATGTCCTCACAAATCACAAAAACACAGCTGTGTGTGTGTGTGTGTGTTTGTGTGTGTGTGTGTGTGTGTGTGTGTGTGTGTGTGTGTGTGTGTGTGTGTGTGTGTGTGTGTGTGTGTGTGTGTGTGTGTGTGTGTGTGTGTGTGTGTAATTATTGAAAATGTATTCCAATTAAATGTAATATCTTAGCCTATATATATATTATATATTGCTGCTGTCAAATCGATTAACCGCGATTAATCGCATCTAACATAAGTTTGTAAATATATATTTTTAAAATACAAATAATATGTTAATATCATTCAATTATATGTTATTGCTTTTAGAGACCAATGCACAATGGTTTTAAGACAACATGTGTCCATTGTCCCAGTATTACTGTTACACGTCTGTAAGTCTTTAAAGCATTGAAAATAAACCCAACAGATTGTGACTATACTTGGCCAATGTGCTAATCCTGTGTGAAGGGTTTCAGTCCCTTGTCGTCCTCTTGTTACAAACTGCGCTGTGAAGGATTTGCCAACATGCCCAGCAATTTCCGGTGCTCAAGTTCCAGCGACCCAAAGCCCACCCGCCCCGTACTCCCATCAGGCAACGTCCACCCACCACCTCTCTGCACACCAGCTGCACTCCTCGATTTGTGTTGTTATGTGAGTTGCAGCAGTACAGGCCACCCCTGGCTAGATGACCTCGCCTGTTGTCAATCATTTTTAACGGGCAGGTGCATAACCAGCCAGTCATTGGGGCCAAAACAGATGGTGTGATGATCCACCCCCTTTCTCCACCGTTGGTTTCATTAGTGCATGATTGTCTTTGCAATTTTTACAAAAATATATATATATATATTTTTTTACAGCCTAATGCCATTGGAGAACCTTTTATTTTCCAGTTCTTCCAGAATCAGTTAGTCGGAATCCAAAACGCCGATCTGGAAACCCTATCAAGAACATTTTCAGCCAAAAAAAAAGCATCTCAAGAACCTAATACAACTAAAAAGTTTAAATCAAGCCATGGACTCACATCCCAATTAAAAGCTTACACATCTGTGCTTTTTCTATCAACATGGTGGAAGTGTCCAGACTTAAAAGAAATATGGAAGCATGTCTCTTATCTCATTTTTCTTTTCTTCCATAACAAACAGCTTATCAAGACTAAACATCCTGGAGGTTATGCACAGGGCAAAACCGAGTTTGAGTGCTGTGAGTAAACACCATAGTGGGCACAGTGTATACGCTGTTATCACACTTAACTGCTACGGGCTCTTCTCCAAACCACCCACATGGAGAGTAAGAACTTCCGCCAACGTGGGGAGAGAACTCACCCCTGGCAAAGTGATCTCTTTACCTCCTGCTCTCCATCTCGCACTCACTTTGAATACAAAGAGGCTTCAGAAAAAGCCAGAACTGCTAAGAAGACATCAGTAATGTTGACATTTTTTATCAGAAATTGAAGAGCCAGATAATCCAGAGATGTTGCTTTTTCAGCACATATGCACATATAAATATTAGTGCTGTCAAAATCGCAATTAATTGCATTGCGATTATTCGCATCTAACATAAAAGTTGTTGTTCACATGATATATATACAGTATATATACATATATACAGTATGTGTGTGTGTGTGTGTGTGCGTGCGTGCGTGCGTGCGTGCGTGCGTGTGTGTGTGTGTTTAAATATAAGGTAAACAAAAACTACATTGTTAGATGTGATTATTCACAATGCGATTAATTGCGATTAATCGATTTGACAGCACTAGTATGCGTATATATATATATATATATATATATATATATATATATATATATATATACATATATTCCCTTCGATTGTACGGTGTATACATGTAGCCTATATATATATATATATATATATATATATATATATATATATATATATATATATATATATATATAAATATTATGTAAACAAAAACTTTTATGTTAAATGGGATTTTTATGTCGATTTGCCACCACTAATATATACACACACACACAAAGATATAATACATTTTTGGATATTATATATAATTTCATGTATATTATATCATGCTTGTAGTGAGAGTGGTAGTCCGACAGAGACAAAGAGGTTTCAGGACATTCAGTGTGTGTAGGTGGGACATTTCATTAAAAATTACAAACTTAATTATCCTCAGACCCAGTGGTCGAGATCTCCACCTACACAAGCTCTGGAATGCTGTATTGGAATGTCTTCCAAGAATTGGACACACAGAAGTGCTTTGTTTGGAATTAAAGCTTTTTTTTTTTTTTCTGTTTTCACTCGCTTCTGGACTTTAGCAGCGGAAAACAAGAGCCCTGTCGCTCTGTGCTTCATCGCAGCCCACGCTTGTCTCTCCATGACAAAAACTCCACGAGATTCCTTCCGTTCCTGCTCGCAGAAATGAGATGTGCTGTTGATTTAGAGCATGACGGACTTTTCTGCCATATTCTCTAATCCACCAGAACCAAAAGTGTGTGTCTGTGTTATTTGCAATCAGGTGTGCAACACATTTGAATTCATAACATTGAAGGCTCTTGTTGTTCATGTGTTTAACACTAAAACAGGAAATTGTGGTGACTTGTATTGAGGGACACTTTAATTTTACATCACACCAAGGGTTAATTACATTTAATTCATCTAAATCAACAACTTGTATGTTAGACCCTATATCGACTAAGCTATTGAAAGAGATGCTTCCAGAGATCATAGATCCTCTTCTTAATATCATTAATTCGTCTTTGTCTCTAGGCTACGTACCAAAAACCTTTAAGCTGGCTATGATAAAACCGCTTGTTAAAAAAACGCAACTTGATCCTTCAGAATTAGTCAATTACAGGCTGATCTCAAATCTGCCTTTTCTGTCAAAGATATTAGAAAAAGCAGTATCCTCACAACTGTGTTCCTTTCTTGAAAGAAATGATATCTGTGAGGATTTTCAGTCAGGATTTAGACCGCACCATAGTACTGAGACAGCTCTCATTAGAGTTACAAATGATTTACTTTTATCATCCGATCATGGTTGCAGCTCTCTACTAGTGTTACTTGATCTTAGTGCTGCATTTGACACAATTGACCACAACATTCTTTTAAAAAGACTAGAAAACTATGTTGGCATTAGTAGAATTGCACTAGCATGGTTTAAATCATACTTATCTGACCGTTATCAGTTTGTAGCAGTAAATGAAGAGATGTCTTATCGATCACAAGTTCAGTATGGCGTACCACAAGGCTCAGTACTAGGACTGCTGCTGTTCACTCTGTACATGCTACCATTAGGAGATATCATTAGGAAACATGGAATTAGCTTTCACTGTTATGCCGATGATACTCAGCTGTATATTTCTTCAAAACCTAACGAAACTTACCAATTCACAAAATTAACGGAATGCATAGCTGATATAAAAAATTGGAAGTACTTGAAGTAAGTACGCAGTACTTGAGCGAGCTCTTAACGCATTATAGTCCTTCACGTCTATTTCGATCTCAAAATTCAGGCCAGTTGATAATACCTAGAATATCAAAATCGACTGCTGGCGGTAAATCCTTTTCCTATTTAGCACCAAAACTTTGGAACAGTCTTCCTACCATTGTCCGGGAAGCAGACACACTCTGTCAGTTCAAAGCTAGACTAAAAACACATCTCTTTGATCTAGCATACACATAATATATTATAGACTTCTATTATTCAATGTTAGGCTGCATAGATTAGGTCAGCCGGAACTGGGAACACTTCCCTTAAATCCTGATGTACTCGTTACATCATAAGAAGAATGGCATCTACGCTAATTTTAGTGTCTTTGTTTATCCCGAGGTTTTCTCGCAGCCTGTCGGATCCAGGCCTTATCCAGATCTGACTAGGAGCTTTGCCTGGACCCGATGACAACCACAGTGCTGAAGTGCCAACTAGCCTCTCCCTATGGAGGATCCCTTTCCCACTCTACAGATAAAACGTTGCGATTCCGGTTCGCGTACCCACCCCAAAGTGATAAAATAAAACAAAATTCTGTATCAAATTACAGTTACTGTAAATCCGGCCTCTAGTTCATAAACACCAGAGGAGAACTGGCCCCCGACTGAGCCTGGGTTCTCTCAAGGTTTTTTTTTTCTCTCCATTAAGTCACCTGATGGAGTTTTAGGACACCAGTAGGTCACTTGATGGAGTTTTTCGGTTCCTTGCCACTGTTACCTTTGGCTTGCTCAGTTGGGGATATTCAAATTAATTAACCAAGCATTAATACCATTGATCAGCCGTACCAAACGTGGATGTTTTTTCCACTAAGAAACAAACATTGTTATGTTATTTGATTGATACTGTGAAGCTGCTTTGATGCTATTTATATTGTGAAAAGCGCTATATAAATATACTTGACATGACTTGACTTGACCAAGGACCCTGATTTGCTAATTCTTATTGCTAGTCAGAAGTAGGTGGTATTAGGTGGGTGGGACAATCTCATTCTAGAAAGCCTCTGATTGGGTAAGATCTATATAGTGCAAGATGAGTCATGAATGTTTTTAGTTTGTTTTTTTTTTTCAGAAGAGAAAGACACAATTTTACATGTGTGTATTTGATAAAACATATTAATGTTTAGGCTTGTGCTAATATTTAGCATCAAAGCTAACAGGCACAGACTAAAAGATTAGTTTCTCGCAAGTTACGGCAATGTTCTGGATTTTTTCCTTTGTATTATCGTTCACCAGGTGAAAAAAAGTCTATTCCCTTAGAAACATAAACAATTGGACAAATTGAAATTTAAGCATGATGTTGTAACAGATGTTGTCTTACAAGCTGTACATCACAAGCTACAACAACAGGTGCAAATGAAATGAAGACATTTAAACTTTGAATTTCTATGAATAGACTTGCTCTGTGAATGTCAGCCCAGAGCTTACAGATCTGTTTGTGTTGCTTCCATCCATTTCAAGGCCCTTCGTGGCTTCATTTCTATGAAGGCCGTGTTACAGCAGAGATGTGGTGGCAGCAGTTCACAAAAGGAGCACTCCAACCGATATGAATCACCCGCCGCTGTCTCTGTGTGAGCCCACGCAGCTTGATGGAAAAGGAGTAAAAATAGTCATTATCATTTAAAAGTGCTTTTAAAAATAACATGTGTGAGGGGGAGAGCGCAACAGAGACAAAAAGGGAGAGAAAAAGTAAAAACTTTGTGCCTCAACAACCCACACTACCTCCAGCAAACCAGGTTAGACTGTTGTTATACAGACACCAGAGACCTGTTCCATAAAGTGCACTAAGAAAACTGGGGATTACAATCCAATCCACCTGACTTGAATTAACCTAACAAATCAGTCAGGGCTAAAGCCCATAAAGGACAGTTCAAATTCACGCAATCCTACTAATTTGACCCAGGTTCAATGAGTCAAGATCATTTGATGTCAAGTCAAGTCATCATCATTTATATAGCGCTTTTTAGAATACTGATAGTTTCAAATCAGCTATACAAACAGGAAAATAATGAAACAAAGTTTGTTCCGGCTGTACAGCAGATCTAGAAGAAAATAGCGTCATAGTTCTAAATTATGTTCAGTGATGGTTCATTTTTGTTATAAAAAGGTTATTAATTTAGTTAATTTATATATATATACATATATAGCCGCTCTGGAGAAAACAGTGATGTCATTGTCCAGCTCAGTTCAGTTCTCATGTAATGGTGTCAATGCAGGCAGATCAATACTATTGTTTAAAAATGAAGTGTCCCCAATTAAGCAAGCCAAAAGCCTTGGGAGAAACCAGGCTCATTATCTCTCATTATCTCAGGTAATTGAGTTGAAGTATTTGACAAAATAGATGACAAAATGCGTGTAATATGGTTAGATAACAAATACGGCCTCATAAAATCAGCACCAGGTGGCAAATATTGCTCTTAAAAATAAAAGTTAATTATGACACGGATACACACCTACAGATTGTGATGCAGATTTATATTCTCAACGCGTCTTTGTCTTTCTAATTCTTTTTCCAGTGCTGAGACACGGCTCTAGTCGTTTCAGCTCGCCCACTCAGCACACAAACAAGCCAGACACAGGAAGTGAGTTAAGACTCACTCAGATCACAGGAGCTCAGACCTGCCTTGTGAGTGGCTGCAATCCAGGGAATGATTAATATGTCTCATGGTTCAGAAACAAGAACAGTGGAGTGAGGGAGAGAACTGGGGTAAAGAAGAAGTGTGAAGAGTGTAAACCTGCAAAACAATTCAATATCATAACTGGCCATAGCATGTAAGGCAAATGAGTAATTATCAAGGATAATTATGTCCAAAAAGGACACTGATCCAGTAGGAAACTCAAGTTGTGCATCTGACCTCTGTGACCTTTAACAGCACACATTCATTTCAACTCCTGAATGTGTCCAATTTCTCACCTGGTTTAGGTTAAATTCACAGCACTTCAGTCTGACAGCATCTCTAGCTTATATCATCTGTCCTTTCATCTCTCGCCAGTACGACAGCAGGTTGACTCACCGCTGCAGTGCTTCACTTTGCGACGCGGTTGCTAAGCAAACCCGGGAGATAAATAAATAAAGAAAGTGAGTGAATGAGAGAGAGAGAGCGAAGGCAGGGCTTGTGCTGCGCATGAATGAGTGTGCATTGCACTCTGGGCTTCTGAATGGATCGGCCTCTGTTTGAATGAACGCTGGCAGATAGGTAGAGCAGAGCATGCATTTACAGGAAGGACTGTGTTTAGAAGTGTAGAGGCAGGGTTTATTGTCTTTACAAATATGTTATTATACAGACAAAGGTACAACCCTGATATTTATGATTACATATCACTATGCACATACCTGGCCTGGATGAAACCTGGGTAATATTTCACACTAAACTAAATATATAGGCTATATTTATAATTAAATATTTTGCATTTTTTTTGCACCATATTTGTGACAATTAAGTACATTTTTCCCTCAAGTTCTCATTATCATAATGCAAAAAAAACAAAAAAACAAACAAATGTAATCCAAGAAACATAATATATATAGATGAAAAGTATACTTTCTAATGGCACCAGGACATTTAACACACTTTTTCTTTTTGTTAATTATTTAATTTCTAATTTAATATTTATTTATGTTTGAATTCAAACATTTTAATATTTATATATTATTTACTTATATGTTATAGTTACGTTATAATAAATTATAAATGATCATAAATCAAAGATACACTTCATCTTTTTGTTTACTATTAATTTCTTGTTCAAAATTTATTTACTTTTAATTATTATAAATTACTATACTGAAAATATTATAATTTAACTTGATATAATGCAAATATTTTAATAAATGATATATATTAACAGAATTTTATACAGATTACAAAATAACTTTTAAAAATGTAATAAATTAATAAATATATTAAATATAGGCTAAAAAATTGTACGAATATTAAACCTTATTTTAAATCTTAATTATATAATATAATTATATAATAAATATAATATAAAAAAATTATATATAAAAAACATGAATATATTAAAATGCAAAAAAAAAAAATATGGTTGGTCCTAAAACCAGAACTAATTTTCTTTATGCTAATACTATTGGTTTTGTGATGACATTTAGTCTCAGCTCAGAGATGTGTGTTTTGTCTGCCTGTCGTATACATACACAGTCTGTTAGAACACTGTGTTCTCTCTGAAGATTGACACCAGAGTGAAAGCTAAGAACAGGAAACACATTACAATCAATATTTTCCTTTCAGCCCTGTCCTTTCTAATAGAGACTTGAAAAACACCAAAACGGATACACTTCTGTACAATTTAAGGCACTTCAGCAATGCTTCATCTACAGTAGCCCCCGACTCTTATTGGACTTGATGCGCAAAACCATATTTAAAATGTACATTCTCAGTGGCATAACAATATGCAAGCAGAGGTGAAGTAACAACAGACATAAATTCAAGTATGTCAAGTCATTTAATGGCGCCAAACAAACTAGTTTTGCAACACACACACACACCCACACAAACTAAGAATGAAACTTCACACTGGCCCTAAATGACTCACTCAAATCCTAGTCATAGTAACATCCTCATAAACAAACTCTAACAAACACATGTAAAGACACAGAGCCGCAACAGGAAGCTAGCTAGCACTGAGAACAACCACCACTTTTCTCCTTTCAGGACGCGAGCAATTGTGAAACCCAACACTGCACAAACCTCCTCCCCTCCACATGCCAAAACACTGAGGCTATAGCAGGCCTATTTCTGTTTCAACTAAAGTACCCCCAGCCCGTATCTCCGACGTTCCAGCTTCCCATCGTGTCAGATGCCTGTGTGCTGGTATTTACTAGCGTAACAGTTCTGCTTCCTGTCTTGCACAAACACACACACAGAGAAGGCAGACACTCTTGTGCTAAACTGACCACCACCTGCCCAAGCATGACCTTACCCTTTGAGCGAAGTGGTGTTAAATTGCTCTGACCTCTCATTCAACCAGTTCGAAATTCACTTGGGGCAAAGCCTTCACCATTGTTTTCCTCTCAGGTTTCTTGCTGCCGTCAGGATATTGCCATCATAATACTCTGATGGGTTTGACCCATTGCCCATCAGTTCATTCCAAAAAACCTAGCTTGATTGTAGTTGAACTACTTTAAATTAGGATTATTTTAGTTCGCCAAGTGACACTTTCAAAGTAACATCCCCAACACTGTTTATGAGAATAAAATGTCAACACTGATCTATATAAATGATATTATTAGATCAGTGGTCACATTTACTTGGGATGTTACTTTGAAACTGTCACTTGTCAAACTAAGCTAATCCTTATTTAAAGTTCAACTACAATCAAGCTAGGTTTTTGTAAATGTAACTATAACTGTATACAGTATTGTTGTGTATATAGTATAGTGTATTAATACATAGTGTATATAGTATATATACACAACATATACAAATGCAAAAATCATATACAAAAGTGGGGTCGGTAAGATTTATTTCATGTTTTTTGAAAGAAGTCTCTTATGCTCACTAAGGCTACATTCATATGATCATAAATACAGTAAAACAGTAATGTTGTGAAATATGCCTATAATAGGCGAGAACAGTATGTGAGCCGAGTTGTCTGAAGTTGTCGAGTTGTCTTCATATCATTCATAAAACAGTAGGCGAAAAGTACCCGGATGACCTACTACTTCCGGCGAGATTCTGAAATGGAATTCGATGGACACGTGGAGAGAGGATTTGTGAATGACAGTGAAGGGACACGACTGACTCCGTATAGGTCACATGATAATGACAACATGGCGGGTGTAGTAAGTCCGAATTTCATTCAGACTACACACGTTCATACTATAGCTGTGTCCCAATGTGAAGGTTGCATCCTCCGAAGGCCGCGTTTGAAGGCCGATTGCGTCACAGTGGCGCGAAAAAGGATGTCCCAATTCAAAGGCTGCATCCTTCAAAGTCCGCGGCCTTCGAAGGATGTAGCCTTAATTCACATTGGGACACAGCTCATATAGATTTTTTTAACGGTCGCAAAGTAAGTTTCAAACCAAATGTAGTACCAACTATATAGTATGCGATTTCGGACGCAGCACAAGTGTCGACCAATTCAGGGTTTTGCCTCACAGAGAGAGAACGTCCGCTCTTCTGTTTGATCCAATCCTCTAATCCCTTTAACAGAGCCCTGACTTCCTCTCCTCAGGGACAGGATGAGATGGGGAGGGGGGGCAGCACCTGTTCAGTTCCCCCACATTCCCTCCCTCATTAAAACAATGTCCAACTCTTGGCTTCTACTTCTTTCCCCTTTGTGCTGTGGATAGAAATTCAAGACCACTTTTATGAAAACTAACAATTTTAGATTTCAACATCTTTTTTCCTTTTTGTTATATGGTCAAATTAAAACTGACTTGGAAGCCATTTGTTAATTTTTTTTCTACTTTTCAAATGTCTTTCATGTACAGATTTCATTGTTTTAACCAGTATAGACTTTCAATTTTAAGCTATTAAAATGCATAAACACTGGCTGCATCCGAAATCGCACACTTCCCTACTATATAGTAGGCGAAAAACAGTATATGAAAAAAAGAGGTATGTCCGAATTCACAGTACTTGACCGAAGTGTGCATATGATGGACACTTTACCATCCCATGAGGCCACGGGAGTGGATTTGTGATTAATGAAGTGGTCACATGATTACAACATACTTTTTAGCAGCCGTGAAGTAATTACTTTTTAAATATAAGTACCTACTCAAGAGAGTATGCGATTTCGGGTGCAGAAACTCTCACAGCTGTGATGTCATTTCCGTGACGCGAAACAATTTATTTTCAAAGTGAATAAAATGCAAGGTAATGTGAAAAAAATCAAGGTTAATATCACTTGTGCACAGAATTTAATTATTAATTGTATGTATTTCGAATGCATACAATTTTAGCTTTGATTATTTGGTTTAGCAAGGCAAATTAGACACAATACATGGTGGAAATGACACTCAAGTGGGGATTTTGATTACTTTCAGAAAATTAAGTGTTGAACTGTAATGTCTTGTCATTTACACAATGAAAACTTTGCAGTAAAATACATTTGCTCTCAAGAAAGGCTGTCATTTGGGAAACATCCATGAATGGCGTCACAAGTCGGCCTCACTGCCAATAATGTCCATGTGTGCTTGTTTGAGTAGTGTGTTGGTTTCTCTTACAACAGCAGGCCATCAATCTCAACAAAGGGGGTTATGGGGCCCCTGAGTCAAGCTGTGGAAAATAGATGAAGTTGGGGTCAAAAAACGGCCGGGCGCCCCCCCCCAAAAACACCATACTTGTCACCATACCCAACACCCTGCCCCCCCACCTGCTCGACACAGGCTGAATAACAAATTTCACGCTGTCTGAGGAGGGAGGTTGAGAGCAGATTGTGTGTGCGGAGGAGGATGGGAAGTGGGGGCCACCATTGAAAGGTGTTAAATGATAGTAAAATGGTGGGATTAAGGCAGGACAATACCGAGCAGTAATCCCCTTTTGCACAATAACCCCCCTCTATCCATTTCCCTTGTTCCAGTCCTCTGCTCTCTTTCTTTCTCTCCCCCTTTGCTCCTCTCGGGGGTCTCTTATAATGCGGATGGGAGAGAGTAATGAAAAAGAGAAAGAGCGACACGGAACAAAGACCAAAGACATTGAATCAGGACAGCGTTCCCGAATGGACCGAGTGTTTCACGTTTGCAAGTGGACGTTAGTCTGAGAACTTGAATATCCATAAATGTTTACACACGCAATTGCGCGTTCTGAAAGCCACGATGACTTGAAAGTGTGACTCTTGACTATTGTGATGAATGCAGGAAGGTCAAGGGTTGGGAATTCCTAAGTGATGAGCACAGTTGTTGTTCTTGTCAAGCCTCTTTCAAAGAAGCGGAGGAAGGGTTTGGAGGGCAGCGAGGTTGACAGCCGGGTCGAAAGGTCACCTTTGAGTTTCAAGTTAAAAAAATCCAAAGAGAGATTCAAAGAGATAAGGGCAAACCGTTCTTGCAGAACGTCCAGCATTACAGATCTGATGAGACCATGACCGTGGAAGCAGAATGAATGCTTGAACTTCGAGTCATTTACATCTTTGACAAATATTCCAATGATACTTCATACAAAAAAAATTCGAAAATTGCTGATTGAACAATACAGATCTTAAAATATTTAAATAACGCTCCTCTTACTCCTTACCTAAATGAATGACTGAATTTATTAATTTTCCAAGTAAATAAATAAATAAATAAAGATGTATTATTTCCAACATAACAACATATTCCAAAGTCTTGGGATGCCATGAAAAATTGCCTAATTTCATTTATTTGGTCTTATTTATTTTTATTTGTTTGTTTGCTTTTTGGAAAATTTATTTCCCAAATAAAATAACTATATTCTAAAGCCTTAGGATAACATAAAATGGCCTAACTTTATTTATCTATAAGAAAACAAACACACAAATAAATAAATTAATTAAAAATGTCAAATTCCAAAATAATATATAACTCTATATTCAAAAGACTTAGGATGCCATGAAAATGACCTACATTTATTTTTTTATCCAAAAAATATCACTAACCTTGGCTTGACAACTGGAGTCAAATAAAAAAATGTAAAACAGTCCACATGAGCATCTTTCAAAATGTTACTAAATGACTGAATCATATTATAAAGTTTTTTTGCATCTCATGTATTTAAACACTTTTAGTGCAGTCTAACTTTGTGTTTGTACATGTGCTCTGTGCAAAAGAATGAAGTGGCAGACATGTTGGAAACCTGCTGCTGAAAGGTATGCCAGCTGCTCACCAAATCGCACTCCTATCTAGGGTTCATGAAGGGGGCATGAATGAGAGAAGTGTAACAGAGGACAGATATGAACACACACACACACCCCTTCATCTACCCTCTGAGTGGCGCTGACAACCCTGGTGTCACAGGGTCATTTGACTGGAACATTTTGTAAAGTGTTTTCCTTGAAAGACATATAGACAGATTCCCAGTACATCAGATATGTGTCAATGCATCAGTGCTGATCCTTTCACAAATTTCAGTGACCAGAAAAATATCGGTTTAAATATCCCCTTAAAATGAATGTCATTGCATTAAATAAAATATCAATCCAATAGGTTGTCTTTAATTTAAAGAAACACACAAACAAACAAACAAACACAATTTTATGTTTGTTTGTTTGTTTGTTTGTTTGTTTGTTCGGTTTGAAATCATAAAACAATATTTACACTACCCTTCATAAGTTTGGGGTCAGTATTTTTTTCTTTAAAAGAGAAAGAAATAAGGCCTGGTTTCACAGACAGGGTTTAGATTAAGCCAGGATTAGGCCTTAGTTCAATTAGGACATTTAAGTAGCTTTTATAAATGTGCCTTAGAAGTAACATTACTGATGTGCATCTTGAGGCAGACATATTTTAAGATATATGTCAGTGTAAGTTGCATTTTAGTCTGAGACTATAAGCCTTGTCTGTGAAACTGAGGATAATACTTCTATTCAGAAAGTAAATTGAAACAGTAAAGACATTTATAATCGTACAAAATGTTTATATTTCAAATAAATGTAGTTCTTTTGAACTTTCTATTCATCAAATTATCCTGAAAAAAATAAACTTCTGTTGTCAATTTGACCTCATACATCCAGTAAAATCCAGAAAACCTGTCATATTTTTTTAAACGTTTTCTTCATCACTAAAGGCTTTGAACAGAAACACTTGTAATGTTATGTGCATAGAGTGCTGAAAGGTGGTCCAGGAAGTGGAAAGACTGTGGGCTGGGGGTGTTGAGAGGGTGGCAACAACACTGTAGTTGTCACCACAGCATCTGTGAGCCAGTTCCATGTTGTGTGTGTGAGCCCACAATCACGAGCTCCCAGCTTTAAAAGAAAAAATCCAGCTGTCTCACAATTCTAATACAGAGGCAATACTTACTACACACACACACACTTAGCAGAAGTTTGCCATAAACTTCCCATCAGCACAAAGTGAAAAAGTGCTCCACTCTCCACTAAATAACCGCAGCCAATTTCCAGTACCTCCACCACATTAACAGATTAACAGGCGTTCACCTACATTTATTGGGGCCTGTATGAGCCCTCATGACCTTAGAGACAAAACAAATGCGAAGCAAAATCAGGCTTTTTACGACACTCCAGACAGGAAACAGCCACACCACCTCCTCCGGATATCATAAAACTACGAGAACAGGCAACTAAAAGTTGACTGGCGTGTATGTTTGTGCATTGTGGGGCTTATTTAGTCCCGACCTTGTGGAAAATGTATATATGACGTGGGAGCTAATGAGAAGGAGAGCTGCCTACTAGTCTGGCCTACTAGCTGTGAGGTCAATAAAAGCGAGTGTCCAGTGCTAATCATCTAAGGCAGGAAGGAAGGACAGAGGGGACGCATTAGTCTGGTATAGGCCCTCTTGGACGGAGCGTTTTGGCTGTTTAATGAAGTAGTAGAGGGTTGGGTGAAGCTGTTACGAGGCAAAAACCACAGGAGCCTCTACAAAGACGTCTACATAAATGCCACTACAGTCTTTATGGCAGTTAATGGACATACAAGAATGTTTTCGCCGGAAATGAGGGGAGTGGGACGGGTTTCCTCTGTAATAAACAACTGTTGGCCAACAATTTCCAGTCTGGTGGCAATAACAGACCCACTAAACAGGAACAATGACAGATTGAATAATTAGAAAGAGTGTATGATTGAAAGAGGAAGTGTGGTTGCCTTGGTTTCTGTCTTTAGCTACAGGTTTAATTTTAAGCTATTGATTAGGTGACCAGAAGCTGAATTAGTTACTGATAGTGACACACACACACACACACACACACACAAACACACACACACACACACACACACACACACACACACACACACACACACACACACACACACACACACACACACACACACACACACACACACACACACACACACACACACACACACTTAAAATTGATGTCATTGCATTAAATAAAATATCAAACCAAGAGGCATTATTTAAAAGAAATGAATACTTTTATTTAATAAGAATGCAGTTAATTGATCAGAAGTGACAGTAAAGACTTTTATATTATTAAGCATTTCAAAAGATTCACCAAAGTTGCCTAAAATAGAAAGTATCATGGTTTCAACAAAAATTTTAAGCTGCAAACATTGATAATAATAAGAAATGTTTCTTGACTACCAAATCAGAATATTAGAATGATCATGTATTTGAGTTAGAAAGGATAATGTGACCCTGAAGAGTAATAGCCTATGCCGCGTATATATGGTAAATGGTAAATGGACTACATTTATATAGCGCTTTCACAGACCCAATGGCCACCAAAGCGCTTTACATTTTGCCTTACATTCACCCATTCACACACCGACCGCGGTGTCAGCCATGCAAGGCGCCATCCAGCTCGTCGGGATAGGTGTCTTACTCATGGACACCTCGACACTTGGTCACGTGGAAACAGGGATTGAACCACCAACCTTTTTTGGTTTGTAGATAACCTACATGAACCACTGAGCCACTGCCGCCCCTATACAATATACAATATACAATATTTCAGCAAAGTTGTGCACATTTTTCATCAGCTGTTTTCAGTCAGATTTAGCAATGTCTGATTCATGAATGAAACATTCTTTTGAACTAGTAAAATTTGTTAGCAAAATAGTTCAGTCTGAGTCAAATATTACAGTTTCACAGTGTAATTGGGCTACTTTTACACTGTTACCCAGCCAGGAACCCGATTGGGCTATAGTTTTGGCCATGATTCAGCTAGTTTTGATTAGCATTTGGGTGGGTTTTGTTGTGCAGACCTGACAACCATAGGCAGCCTATTAACAGTTAAGTTTTGAAATGTACCATGGTAGTACAGTTGATTATTTTTTTTTACTTTTTCATATTTACTTTACAAAAATTACATAGCAAAAATACGCACCATGCTACTTTTGCCAGACTTGTCCAGTACTATGTCCTTTCTCTAAAGGATGGCTTTCAGTTTAGCTTAGGTATGTGTTTAACTGTTTACTAACAGGTTTGAACATGTTACTGGGAAGTTAAACTTTAAAATGCCTTTTCTGTGTGCCTGATATGTGCCAGCTTTTTGTTTTATTGGGCCTAAACCTATATTTATAAGAACAAAAAATGAACTTCCAACTCCATTGGGCAACGTCACACTTGACCAAAATGAAAACAGTAGCTCACATGCATATCAATTATGCCCAAACACAAGTCTCAGATGTTTTGGCGGAGGTCACAGGCAGTTCAGGCCGGCTTCTGTAGAGTGATTGATGACAGAAAACCAGCCATCGGTTGCATAACCTGGACACACAGCCCTTACCCCCATTAACCAAGAAAACAGGGATCCAATTTCCACATTAACACCAGAATGGATTTGAGATGGAGCCTGGAGTTGTTAAAAGCCAGATCTGCTTGAATTAGATTAGATCATTGGGCTACAACGCTGGTTTTTGTATTAGGAAATGACCATGACTCAGTTTTATTGGTCTAAATATTAAGATGAAATTGATCAGTTATATACATCCGCTTATGAGTGAATCAAAGAAAACATCAAATGATTACATATGTTTGAATAAGGTATTTGTTTAACAGGGAGTGGTGGCAGGTTTGGTCTTGTAGGTGTTGGTTCTAAACCCACAATCACAACAATCAGGTTTTCCAGAGAAGCAATGACACACCTTCACAAACAGGTGCTGTCATGTCTTTTTCTGCTCTGCCGGATGTGAACCGGGTGACCTTGCTCTTGTTGAGCACTCAGGAGGCCGTACACCTGCTGCAGAACAATGATGGTTTGGTCACATGACGAAGGTCTTTTCAGGTCTAATCAATGTGAAGTTAAAGGGATGAGCCGGATTCCTTCACGGTGGAAATAACCCTGCAGTGTGTTATGGGAAATCCTTGACTTGACTTGCTGCGGGTGAATAAGTGGAATGCTGAATCTGTTTAAAAATAATTATTGCATCGGGATTTTTAACATCAATATGCATTTCCTTTCTTTTTTAGATTTACAATGTGTTTTTACAATTTTTTTTAATAACAATTATTTTAGTAACTTGAAAGAATTATATTCAGAAAAAATCATTTCATTACCTTAAAAGAATTTTCAACCGACTACACTGCTTGCTCTATTTGTTTTAGCTTCACTAAAAGGACCGACGTCATAAGTTCTAAGGTCACTGTAAAATAATATTTTCATGATTTGTTATCACAATTTTTTTTCTTTTTTCAAATCAACTTAGATAATGTGGTTCAGATAACATATTTGGATGTTCTGTTGATTAAACCAATCTCCTTCAATCAATTTCAATGAACTCAAAATTGTAAGGTAACTAACTAGGCTACTAAGGTTTTTAAGTCGAACCAACAATAATTTTTTACAGTGGGGATTACACCCATTGCACTGGATGAGTTTTAACCAGATAAGAGTTATTTTATTTGAGAATCAGTCTACAATAAACGCTCTGCCTCTTTTGCCCTTTAGACTCAGATGCGTTGTTGCACAAAACTCTAGAGTCAAAGTATTTTAGCACGATGTTCCATCCACACCAACGGAAGAATGCAAGAACCGTTAACACAATGATCCAAATGACACAACAACAACAAGGCCTGCAGAACACACAACCATACAGTCATGGCACTGCTGCATTTTCCGACATCTCCTCCTCCTTGTGAGAGCTATCGTTTCAGGCAACAAAATGAGAGCATAAACAGTTTGACATGAACTAAAAAAAAAAACTCTGAGAGAATGTTTCTCTCTCACGCTTCTCTCTGCTTCCTCATCCTCTGTCCAAATGGTATCATGAGATATAAAGAGAAGGCCAGATATAACTGCTAATGTTTTGTGTCGAGGTCCACATGACCACCCGATAAATGACGCTATTCATTAGCTTTCAGAGCGAGGGAAGATCCTTCTTTACAACTGCAGACTGGCTTTTACTGCCTCAGAGGGTTTGTTCTTGTATGACCCCTATTTAGGTTTCATTGTGTTACATCAATGCTTAACAGTGAGGTGATCTTTTGTGAGAGGTGATTCATTGGTTTAGAGATTATTAATGAATTACTGTGAACATCTTACACATTAAGTCATTTGTTAACAAGTTACAAATGAAGAGAGTCAGAATGAATGAAATGATACAATTTCCTTCTAAATAACAAAACAAATGGCACTCCTAATCTTCCTGTCAGGGTGTCATTTGACCCTTCATTTGAGGGTCAAACCTTTGGCTCCTCCCATAAACACGGATGGACACACACTTCTCCCTCAGCATAATTATATCCTGTTGTAAAAATTCCACTGTGTTCTGGTTGCACCTTGATGGCTGAGACTCCTCAAGACAGGCG
This sequence comes from Meda fulgida, assembly GCA_030578275.1. Classification (NCBI taxonomy): domain Eukaryota; kingdom Metazoa; phylum Chordata; class Actinopteri; order Cypriniformes; family Leuciscidae; genus Meda; species Meda fulgida. The sequence goes on from CM060640.1 coordinate 16,464,778, forward strand.
TTTTGAAGGGGCAGTTCAAAAGGTTGCTCCTGAGGAGGAGGAAGCGTCACACCTGATAAGGAATAGATGCGGGGCACACAGGTCACTTTGAACCTTTTGATCTGGGTAGGAGGTAAAGAGGTTTGCGCTTCACGACCACACAAGCTCCAAACAAGAAGTGATAGTAGTACATTCTTTCAGTCAGTCAAGTCAAGTATATTTATATAGCGCTTTTCACAATATATATTGTATCAAAGCAGCTTCACAGTATCAATCAAATAACAATGTTTGTTTCTTAGTGAAAACAACAACAACAACAAAAAACATCCACGTTTGGTATGGCTGATCAATGGTATTAATGCTTGGTTAATTAATTTGAATATCCCCAACTGAGCAAGCCAAAGGTAACAGTGGCAAGGAACCAAAAAACTCCATCAAGTGACCTACTGGTGTCCTAAAACTCCATCAGGTGACTTAATGGAGAGAGAAAAAATCCTTGGGAGAACCCAGGCTCAGTGCCAGTCTAATTGGTGACAACATACTTAGCCATTCAAAACTGAATGTTTTCATCACATATACTTCTTTTTTTTCCGCTTTAACTCTTCTATCTTCCTGTTGCTGAGCTGAGAATGCATTAAAGTCAAATTATGCAAGAATTACCTTCACTCAACCATGAGAGAGAGAGAAGCAGTAAGCCGAGCTGTTTAAATATTGATGGGTTTAAAACAGCCGTGCCGTGCTCAGTAAACTGTTCAGGTCTTTTCCTTTCAGTGTTGCTCAAAGGGTGTCAAATCATCCACCCTGCCCCCTGCACAAGATTAAACAGATCACAGATACCTCATTGACCAAATGATACACTTCAATAATCTGTTTAAAATGACATAAAACTACACTAAATAAAAACATTATAAGCAATAATAAATAAACATACATGAATTAATACATTTTGATAAATTATTATTAATACATTTGTCTTATGCTTAAATTGATTGAAATTGGTTTTGTAGGCACATATAAAAATGTACTTGAAATCAAAATGTCACAAATCTTAGTCCAAAAACTAAAATGTATTACTTTTTCACTCTTCTTATAATATATATGAAATCATAAAAAATAAATACAAAACATAAAGTTTACTTTTTAATAATACATTTGTGTATTATGTGTGTGTGTGTGTTTATTTTATTTAGCTGTTTTGTTGCTGTGTTACATTTATTTATGATCATTTGAGCCCATTTCCCCTTTAATTATTATTACTGTAAGTGCATATATATCGGTTACAGTAATAATAATTTAAGTGCTCATATTTTTGGAATTTATGGGCTAAACATGACCCTGAAATTTCTTTGTGAGACTGCCCTGGTTAATGTGTTACTTTTGGCGTGTAAAGCAGTTGTATAGTCCTCTAATGCGATTTTGATACAGCAAAGGTCACAGCGCATTGTGCATGGGTGTCTACAGTGGATTAGCAGTCATATCAGTAGGAAGAGTGCTAAACCAGAGTTCAGGATGTGGTCTGCGGCTGTTGGTGACAAAGGGAGGGCTGGGGTTGAACTGTTTGACAGTGAGGAAGGAAATCATGCTCGGATGATACCATAACAAAACTTATGACACCATGTGGCTACTGCCAGTCACTGCTCCACTGGGAGCCGTTTACTCCCTTTCATGCTAAAGGAAACTCCCTCAGCTCTGATCCAGCAACGGTTTCCCATTACCCACCAGCTTCTACACCCGTATTGGGCCAAAATAAAAAGAGGTTTACTTCTAAAAGGACACCACAAAAAGTTTAATGGTACATCTTATGCAGAAATAGAATATTTTTCACCGTAGAGCAGAACATCGTGTTCCCTCACACAGGAGTCACTGGATTTTCATGTTTCGTTTAATAAAAGAGGCAGATTTCCTACGATTAGGGATTTGGAAAGATGTTTACCTCACGCTCGGATTAAGTAATGTGTGATAGGAAAACAACAACAACAACAACAACGCAAGAAGAATCAGTGTGACTTCTGCACATATGCTAAGAGTTTCTCTAGGAGCCAATGCATTATTTAGACTAGTCCTTTTGAAACTTTGGCCTACACAATGAAAACCCGTTTTGTGCCTTCACTGACTCAAGGATCCATGGTTGTTCGTCTTTAAGACGCAACGGGGCGTGAAACAGCGTTGGGTGCACCTGAGCGGGCAGGAGGTGACGTGCCAGTCTCATGTCGCACTTCTGAGATGAGATATGCCGTGGTAAGACTTGCAGATGAGCTTTGGGTTTGTAGCAGTGATCGCTAGAGAGGTTCATGCCGAAGCCTTTCATCCTGTCAGGGAACAACACCAAACAAGTAGTTGAATCCTTCCTTATAGTATCAGACCAACTCAGATCTTGGAATCTGGTTGATAACAGATTGTCCACGCAGAATTGTATGTAAGCCCTTGTCCGAATCCAGAGTTAAAAAAAAAAAAAAAAAATAGATATATATATATATATATATATATATATATATATATATATATATATATATATTATGCAGGTTGCAGGTAACTGCAACTTTATATCTCAAATTTGCAACATTATTCCTCAAAATTACATCTTTGTTTCTTATTACTCCGCTTTGTTTCTCATAATTGCAACTTTGTTTGTCAAATTGTGACTATATATTCCTTAAAGGGATAGTTCGGCCAAAAAAGACAATTCTGTCATCATTTTCTCACCCTCAAGTTGTTCCAAACCTTAATGAATTTCTTTCCTCTACTGAACACAAAATAAGATATTATGAAGAATGTTGGTAACCAAACAGTTCATGGGCCATATATATATATTTTTTTCATACTATGGAAGTCAACCAACTTGAGGGTGAGTAAATTATTACATACTTTTCATTTTTGGGTGAACTGTCCCTTTGACTTTTTTTCTCAAATTTTCAACTTTATTTCTTATAATCACATCTGTATATCTCACAAGAGTGACATTATTAATCAAACTTACTGCTTTATTTCTCGTAATTTTAACTTTATTTCTACTTTATTAACTTTATTCCTATATATATCACAGACTTACTTTTATATTTCATAACTGTGATTTTATGTCGTACATTTGTAACAAAATTGCAGCTGTTTCTGATTCAATTTTATATCACACATTGTGACTTTAAAGTCCTAAACTGCGACTTCGCATTTATACATTTTTCCCCATAATTACGATGCTTATGTCACAGTTTGACTTCATATCACACAATTGTTTCATTTTATAAATATATGTAAAATTTTATTTTAAATTTTAACTTGCATGTGCTCATCCTCAGCCGTGTTGTTTCAACAGTCTCAGGTTTCCTAACCTTTTAAAAATACAAATATTAAAGTGTGTTGCTTATATGTTATGTGTATGTCAGGTAAAAAAATATTTTTCAGCAGAATCAGCACTTGTGTGAACCCGGACAGAGAGCCGATACGTTCTTGTGTAACCCGCTCGGCCGCTGGAATCACTGGGCTAAAAACCAAATAGAAAACATCCTTCCTGAATCATTAAATGCTTTCCACTGATTGTGACTTAAACTGTAGTTGGCATGGACACATCATCATTTAATTAAACAGGCTTCTCCCGGATCCTGAGGCAGCAGGAAGAAGATAAGCTAGCGAATACAAGAGACTTAGTCATTCAGCCAAAGCATGAACAAAATGGCCAAATATACTTGACTACCTCATTTGTGTTTACATCAGCATGAAGAATGAGTAAACATCCCAACACACTAAGAATGAATAAAATATGGTTGTAGCCACATAGCACATTAAAATTCTAATGAATTCTTCAGGTTGACCTATATTCATTCGATCTCTCTTTAAATCCTTAGAAAATTCTGACATCATAGGCAAGGCAGCTGCATTTGAATCTGTTCCCTCAATATTCCCCTCATCTGCTTCATTTTTGATAAGATGAGTTCATACTGAAAGATTTTAAGAGCCCCCTCATGAGATCTCCATACTCGTGTCATGACATCATACTGGATAATGCACACTAAGCTCCCACCACTTACCAAATACCCATTAATAATGTAAAACATTTTAGCATTTTTAAAAACATCATGTCATTGCATGCTTCCACGTACTTCCTCTTTCTTCTCAAACTAACCACACTAATAGGTTCACGAGAAAAATATTGACAACTAAAATCTGAAAAGTTTTTGCATTTTTCGCATATACGACAACGTTGACAAAACGACTAAAAACGCAGCATGCCAGTGTTTATTAATTAATTATACTATTTATACTTATTGGTCATTTTTAAAGACAATTTCACACGTTTTGGCTCTTTTGGCCTTACTTAGTTGGCGATGTCACTGCGCCTAGACTGAACACGTAATACGAATGACGTCACATGATGTCATCTTTTTTGCAAATTTGCATTTTGTAGTTATTTTTGTAGTTATTTTTGTAATCTGTTTGTCAGACAACACATTGGCTCAACCAATGGCATGGGTCTGGGGCGGGGCTATCAGGTTATTTGACCAATGGCAGCAGATCGAAGTGTTTTTTTTTTTAAACCTGTTTAAAAACAGTTATTTTTGTAGTTTTGTTTGGTCTCACTAGTGGCACAAAAATGACATATTTCACTAGCTTGTTTACTGACAGGTAAATTCAATAAAACACTATTGAAAATGAACAACACTTTTACTACAGTAATCAGAGTCTGACTATAGGCTATTTGTTGTAAAAACACACTAACCACAAATGTACCCTTTTTTTACTAAAATAAAATAAAACAGCCAGTTATGCAGAACCCTGTTAATTGTCTAGATTCGTACTAGATTGGACAAATGACTATTTCTAGTTGCTGGGGTGTTCTGTGTGGTTAAGGAGATCACAGCAGTCTTTTGCATTAGCTTCTAACACAACAAACTCAGGTGTAAGTTTAGTGTTACCGTGTGTTCCTTACTCTTTCAGATGACTCACATTCCCACATTCTGAATCATGTGAGATTAGAAAGAGAGTGTGAGGTTTTATTCTTAGTCTGGGCTCAGTCTTCCTGTCACTGGCTGGCCTGGAGGATTTTGAGGCCTCATGCCCGCCTACAACTTCACTTACATGTGTGACTTCTGCTAGAAAAACAGAAACCATGCCAACCATCATCATCACAGAATCAAGAACAATCCTGAACTTTATCTGACCAGATGACCCTCTTTTCATTTCTGGAAATGATGGATAGAGATAAAATGAAGTGTGTGGCGTCAGTGCAACTTCTGGTCTTTGTTTTAGATCTGTGAGGGAAATATTGCACCTCTCTAGTGAAAAGTGCATCAAACGCATTCCTTCAATCCGCTATTGACCAGCTGGTGCCGCGAACACCTTGGTTCTCCCTCAGCCCATCTGTTCCCACACCTCTCCAGTGTTCCTAATTTACTGGACCTCAGGATAGTTGTAAACATTGAGGAGTGGAGGGATTTATCTTTTTGTTGAGGTGGAACGACAGCAAAAAAGACAAAAAAAATATAGAAGATACTGAAGGTCAAATGAAACATTTCCTTTCTTTGTTTTCATTTTGCTGAATGGTTAAGAAAAGCACTTTCTATTAATTTGAACAAGATGAAGGGAGCAATTAGCCTTAAGTTAGCACGCAAATAGCTTAGCCTATTAGCTTAGCATAGCGTTAACGAGAACTGAGGGAGGTGAAGAGGATTGTACATGAGGATACCACATTAGCCTTCTAAGTCTGCGAAGGTCAGACCGAGCATTGTTAAATGGGATGGTCTAGCCTACGGAGGATTGCTCATTGCTTTACAACTGTTACAGCTACTAAATTTAGCAATTTTTGCATCTAAGCAAAGACTTTATACACAGAAAGACGGTGCACTCATATTACTATGATGTGAGAATGTGCAACGTGCAATATGGTGGAATAAGTCCCGCCTTCTAAATAAAAGAGACAATCGCCTATTGGCCTAACTGCCGTCAGTAGCTTCGGTTCCTATAGATACAGTCAATGTTCTGAGACGTGCGCTTAGCACTGCGCATATACATTAGCTTGGTCCAGCCTGAGAAATGTAGTTTTTTGTCTTCATTCAAGTGATTATAAACAAGATTTTTGACATATTTTTAAAATGTAATCTGGCAATTTCTAAGCTAAATAAATCCTGTGTTCACCGGCACACGTATAATAATATCTGTGCTAGGCCGCGATGGGATCTATCTATTGTATCCTTCATTACCCGGGAAACAAAGGACGCATTTCAAGGCCACATTTGAGGACAGCCTTCATCACGCCGCTGTGACGCAAGCGGTCTTCGAATGCAACCTAGAAGAAAGTAGCCTCTGAACTGGAACGCAGCTGTTTCTGGTTTGCTTTTGTTTAATCTAGTAAGCACTTTCTGTATACTTAAATAATGCAACTGAACTATTATGCATCTTCTAAAATGCTTCCTGATGGGTTTATATGGCACTTTTCTGGCTACTTTATTCTTAAAATGCAGTCCCTTTCCAACCAGCCTCCCAAGATGATTCCAGATGATTCAACTCTTCTGCTGTCAGTACATCATCCTCAAACTCCTTCTAACTTCACTAACACGTCTCATGACTCAAAATAAGGCGTGACAACCGGAAAGCAGCAAGATGCTAAAAAGAGCAAACAGAGTGGGTGCTGGAAGAAATGCCCCACTTTGAAAAAAGAAGAAAGGAGAAAAGATATGAAAGACACATCGAGACTCCCTTCAAATACGTAATACTGAGTGAAAAAGGATGGAATCGGAATAGGGAGGAGGGAAGAGGGGGTTGACTGATTCATCCGGTTTCATAGGCAATTTATTTTGGTTCAGTGGAATAAAAACTCTCGAGGGGGAACCTGAAGAGAGGGAGCGAACATAATACAGGCCAGATATGGCTGATGACGTCAAAGCGGAAGAGAGCTGGATTCTCCATCTCAAACAAAGTAGGACAAAATACAGGGACATGCAGTTTGATTGTGTCAGACAAGACATCCTTGAGGAATCCCTTCCAAGCCAGGCCATGTCCTATTTCCAAGTGAACAAAAGAGTTCATTAATAATAATAAGCATACTCTTTGAGAGGACAAATGGAAGTTGAAATATTTTGACAAGCGGTCAGAGTTTAAGTTCTCTTTGATTATTATGTCAATAGACGACAATAATACAACATTCAACCAGCGTTCCTCTTTTATAAACAGAATCTGTTTGCTTTTGACGGCGCAGTGCGGATACCTATGGTGGCTTGTGATGATTGGCGGCTGTGGTTTTGATCTTTTTGAAGGGAATGTGGGAGGGCTATGAAATCCAGCCAGCCCACCGCCCATTGATAAACACTAGGAGGGATTCTCAGGCAGTTATGCAAGACATTAGTCATCCTGGCATGATTCATTTTGTCTCTCTCTCTCCTCACACTCCCCCGTTCTAAATCTTCTTCCGTTATTTTTATTTTTTTTATGAGATGGAGGGGGTGTTGACCTCATTTTCAAAGGGATGCTATTCTGGGTCAGTGTAGGATGGACCAGTCAAATGCCCGCTCAGCAAGAGTGGGAAGGGTTTATCTGTCCTCATGCACCATTGATGATTCTGATCATAATGAAGCATTTAAGTCAAGTCAAATTTATTTATATAGCGCTTTTTACAATACAGATTGTTTCAAAGCAGCTTTACAGAGATATAAATGCAGGACAAGGAAACACAGTCACAGTCCAGCTTAAATAAGTTCAGTGATGTTTCATTTTTGTTTTAAAAAAGAATTTCAAAATTAATTTAGTTCATTTAGTTCATATATATATATATATATATATATATATATATATATATATATATATATATATAGCCATTCTAAACCATGATGTTATCGTCCAGCTTAGTTCAGTTCTTGTGTAATATTGTCAATGCAGGCAGATCAATATTATTGTTGAATATTTCATTAAATGTTCAATTTAATGTCCCCAACTAAGCAAGCCAGGCCAATGGCAACAAAGGTGGAAAAAAGCGACAGTGGCAAGGAACCAAAACTCCATCAGGTGGCAGAATGGAGAAAAAAACCTTCTGTTCAAAAGTTTGGGGTCAGTAGATTTATATTTAGACTTTAGACTTCTTTCAAGAAAATTGGTAAATTGGCTTTGGTCAAATATCTACTAGCTATAGCCTGCTGCTATAGATAAATATTTTCAATAGGTTGTTATGTTTGAAGAAAGAAAAAAAATCTGAATACACAGTTACTTTTGATTATATGTCATTGAGAAAGACTTGTGAAATTATAGTTACGGCATCTACTAAACGTGTCAAACCTTGACCTGCTAGTTGAAAGACACTGCTTTATGACATCAATGCTATATTGGATGGATGTATCTATGGCTCCTCTATGGATCCATTCTGGAAAGAGTTTTTGCAATCGTTTCTACCTCAGTGGCACAGTATAAATGAGATTTTTAGTGCAATCACATAAAACCATGCTATATTTTGTCTCTTGGAGTTTGTACGCTTGTTCCAGAATTTTCTTTGTTAGCACTGTCTTTCCTGACAACTACAGCGCTAACAAAATAAAAATCAGACTGCACCTAGTTCTCTGTGCTCCTGAATCAATGACATCATCGTGCCTACGTCAAACCCCTGCACTGGCATGTGCTCTGCCCCCCTTTTCCCAAAACGACCTGTCCTAATAAAAAAGCTTGCGTATGGAAAGACTTTCCACATTTCTCCCACAGTACTATCCCAACAATGGTTTGAAACGTTTTCAGCCAATATAAACCCACATCTTCTCTGAATTGAGCTTCAAATCCATTTTTGCACACCAGCGTTTTCCCACAATTTGTGGGATTTTTGGCAGAACGAGTGCACGTCTGTGTTTCATTGCAACTTTGCCTTTGTACTGCGGTGCCTTTGCAATGACGTCATTAGCTCCCTCCTCTTCCTCACCGCTGATGAAGATGGGGGTGTGGATGGATGAAGCTGTGCTCGTCCCCACTCACCCTCCTTCATCTTAGTGATCCCCCCCCCCCCACACACACACACACACACACCCCAGTGCAGGCAGGGAATGTGAATAAAGAGGAAATTATATGAATGAATCAGCAGCCATTCTTAATCTCATCTCTTCTTTCTATCTCTTCTCTCCCCCCCTCCCCCTCCCCCTCCCCCTCCCTCTCCCTCCCTCTCCCTCCCTCTCCCTCCCTCTCCCTCCCTCTCCCTCCCTCTCCCTCCCTCTTTCCTTCCATCATCTCAGTGAGAGAGAGAGAGAGAGAGAGCGGGGCTGTTGCTGTGCAGATTATGGGCTGTAATCCTCAGGCAGGGTGAGTGTGGATGACAGAGTTCCCTTACCCCCCTTCCTCTACATCGAATGGGAGGCTGGATGTTTCAAGCTTGCACATGTAAGACAGAGACAGAAGCTAATACCTCCAGCATCCCTCCCTCCCTGAGCCACAGCCGCAGCGTGGAAGCTGCCGGTCCCTGAGCTTCAGCATCCATTCAGGAATAAGTCAGCAGGAGGGGGGAAGGGGAAGTTCATATACCGCAGCATGCGTGTGAGAGTCACATTGTGAATAGAAAGGGTGTGCGCCATTCACAAGTCAAATTTAAATTGAAATAGCAAACAGGATGCATAAATGAATCTACAAAGTCTATTAAATATTTCAATTATATATACTATATATATATATATATATATATATATATATATATATACATATATACATATACAAGTTACATATAAACCACTGGCTAATAATTAGAAATAATTATGATTTTTTTAAATGTTTTTGAAGGTAGTTTCTTATGCTCAACAAGGCTGCTTTATTTTGATCAGATAAAACAGTAATATTTTGAACCTCTGTTGAAAACAGTTTTTGCTTTTTAATATTTTTGTAGAAACTGTGACACATTTTTCAGCATTTCAGAAGTTCAAAAGAACAGCATTTATTTATTATTATTTACAATAATAATCGGTTTACTTTTATAGCACCTTTCAAGAAGTCGCTTCACAAAATAATACAACAGTTGACAGATAAAGAGACAAGCAAACTGCTTATTATAACAATCGAACAAGCAGAAAAGCAGATGGAGACAACAAATAACTACAAATAATTAACATGATAAGTTATAGAATCAATTTCGATAAAGTAAACATGTAACATAAATACTGAAAAAGTGGAAGACAGAGAAGTATAGAGGAAAATTATTATTTACTGAGCATGGTGAATAGATGTTGCGATTTAAAGTTGATATTTAAGTTGCGATTTAAGTTGCAATTTAAAGGTCTGGAGGTTAGGGGTGGCACGAAGATTATGGGGCAGCTTATTCCATAACTTAGGGCCTACTAAAAGCCCCACCACCCACAGTAGATGTCACGGTCACCAGCTCTGTCACCTCTACCGCACTTCACCTCCCAGCATCCCTCATGATTCCCACCTGCACACCTGCACACCATCAGCCATCACCTAATTACATCAGCACCTGCACCTCATCATCAGCACTCCCAATAAAGAGAGTTTTGCACGATTTGAAGGTGATGTATTTGGTGGGTAAGCCTCTATATAAGGAGTTACAGCAGTCCAATCTGGAGGTCCTAAACGCGTGGATAACAGTTTCAGCATCTCCAAAGTCAAGAGAGGGGCATATGCTAACAACATTCCGCAAATGGAAGAAGCATGAGTTAACAATCTGACCAATGTGTGAGTCAAAACGTAACGAGGAGTCGAACAAAACTCCCAGATTCTCCACAGTTTTTGAAGGCAATATCAATATCAATGAAAATGTCATGCCGGGGTAAACACTGTGATATAGGGCCAATCAACAGGATTTCAGTTTTACCAGCATTAAAAGCTGTCAGAAGTTATCAGACATCCATATTTTAATTTCCTGAAGTCAAGAGAGAACAGAAGCGGGTGGACAAGCTGACTTAGGTCATAAATTTGAATATCATCAGCTCAACTATGAAAGTTGAGACCATGCTGTCTGATGATCTGTCCTAGTGGCAGCACATAAATGAGAAATAAAAGAGGACCAAGTACAGAACCTTGAGGTACACCATGAGAAATAGTGACGGTATGGTATAGATTCTCACCTATCCTAACAAATTGCTGTCTATCCGGTAGATATGAAGTTTACCACTGATTAGCAGCACCAGTTATACCTATTGCAGACAGCCAAGAAAGAAGTGTAGAGTGGCACACAGTGTAAAATGCTGCACTGAGATCAAGAAGAACCAGGATACTATGGGCACCAGAATCAGAAACCAGAAGGAGATCATTTCGCACTTTTAAAAGTGCTGTTTTTGTTCTGTGATAGGGACGAAAACCAGATTGAAGCGGTTCAAAAAGATTATATTTCTCTAAATGTGACTGCCACTTATTTCAGTTTAAAGTGTCCTTGCTTAATAGAAGCATTAATTTCTTTCTTTTTTTCCCAATCATACTTACCTGAAACTTTTGAGAGAGAGAGAATGGAAAAGAGAGAGAGAATGGAAAAAAGAGAGTCTGTGTAAAGAGAATGCATCTAGATTTCGATCACATTTTATTCCTTTGTAAAGCCGAGCTAAAAATAATACCTAATGGATTCAACAGATATTAGCATTGAGTGTGTCAGACAAATCAAAGGAACGAGGGATGAATGAAAGCTTATGAATAATGAGAGTAGGCAGACAAGCAAAAGAAAACTAATGGATGAAACAAATGACAGAGAAGATAAATCTGAGAGAATTTTGAGTCCAAATCCTGAATGAATCAGCCATCAAGACTACCGTTTATAAAAAGAAGACCATCATAATGACCATTTAACATTATATTACACAACGATTTTCAAATTTGATTGGCTGATCGCTGTGCATTAGTGGTGGGGATTTTGCACATTTACATTATTATGCCAGCAGCGACAAGTGTTTTTTTTTTTTTTTTTTTTTGAGTGAGTCATTTAGTCAACAATTCGTACAAACACACTGATTAATTTCAGGAAAGAAACAAGCAAACGGTCTTCGTGGATGGATTCGTTTAGATATTCACTGAACCAATGAGTCCAAAACACTGCTTCTTTCATTGAACTGCCTTTGAGTGAGTTATTTAATCATTCACTCAATTGATTTATTCAAAAACACGGATTCATTCAGGAACAAAACACCACTACTGTGTTGCTCTGAGACACACAATGGCATTGACTGAAACTATTTTCATTGATGGAGTAAAAAAAGGCATTAAAGGGCCATTCACAAAGATAACTATAACGATAACTATATTAGAGTCCACACCAATGCATGATAATGTTCTTTTTAATCATAAGTGCATGCTGCATGTGGTCTGCCGCTTTATATGCTCAAGGATTTTAACCAACAGATGATAACGTTCGCTGCATTGGAAACTGCATACTTCCGTACTAACTATAATCAGCTAGTAGGTGAAAAACAGTATATGACAAAAGTACTATGTCCAAATTCACAGTACTCATACAAGAATAAGCAATATATCCCATGAAGCCACAGGAGAGAATTTGTGAATGGCAGTGAAGTGACGCAACTGGTGCTAGAAGGTCACGTGCCAGTAACTAAATGGCTGTAGTCTGGATTATATAATTATACTAAACAGATTCATACAATATAGAACATACTTTTTTTAGAGGTCGCAATTCACTTATTCAAAATAAGTGCCTCAAAAGAATAAGCAGCTGTTCTGTTTATTTTAGGCCTAATTTTGCGGTGCAGTTTTGTCATCTGCCACTTTAAATGTTTGAGCATTCTGATTGGCTGCTAATGATTTTATTGTTCATTAGCTGGACAAAAACGTTCTGAAAGTGATTCCAACTACATAAGCTTCTCTGTGATGTTATCGTTAGTTGTGGTGGTGTGAACTCCGCTATTCTAGAACTAGAACGATTTTTAAAGCTTTATAATTATGGTTATCACATTATTTTTCGTCCTTGCTGTGAACAGACTCGAACTGGCAATACTGTTTCATGGCTACGGCTGAATTATATGATATTCATAACAACAGCAATCTTGCTCTTCTAATATCTAAATCTTGGTTAAAAACTCTAGCTGTACAGAAACAACCGAGACTGTTCACTCAACAACAACAAAAACCTATATATATAAAAAATACATATATTCCCCCATCACCAAGAATGCAGATTTCCAAAAAAGGGGAGTCATGAAGTGATCTAACTTTGATGTAATGTAACACAGATGTACTGGAATCCATTGTGTCTTCGAGAAGTCGTACTGAGACTTGAACAAATCAGGCGTTCTTGCTGCATGAAGCAATATAAATTCAGCCATCCACTGTATGATTCATAACAAGCAGATAAATCAGAGGAAAGGATATCGGTACACTTCATTTTTTTGTCACCCGCAAACCTTCTTTCTCTGTGTCGCTTTGATATTAAAATGGCATGAGTTCCTTTATAAGCCACACATAGTAATAGAATTGTCAATTAGGGCACAGTTGCTGGTGGCAGGGATGACATCATCCCTCACTAATCCTGCTCCTCTCAGCATGTCATTAAAAGCCAGTGGCTAGTGACCCTTCTGTGTCACTATTGACTGTCCACTCTGTGTTCACAGGAAGCTAATTGGCCTGATTCGGTTGAACAGACATGTTATCAGTCCCTTCCTGGTGGAAATGTAACCGTTCTAGAGATTAAGAACAGATGCAGAGGCCATTGTGGTGACCTAGAGAACGACAGAATGGTGTCGTTTCAGCACTTTCCATCAGAGGCTAAACTGGACCATGAATGAACCAGCCAAATCTTGAGCCCTAAACATGATGTTAAATATTCCCCAGGTGTGATCAAGTGCAAATCCTGATGTTTATGCATACATGTGACAGGAGCCGTATTTCTTCTTTGGGTTCATTTTATTCATTACAGTAAGCTGTGAGAATTCATTCATGGGTTACCATGGATATGTCTGCCCCAAAGTTGATGATGTCAGGAGTTTGCTGTGCGGTGCATAAGATGATATATGCTTCCATCTGCTGGACAGACTGCAGTATAGCATTCAAAAAAGGGTCATTTAACAGTTGGAGGACATTGAAATCAATGGAAGAGTAAGAAGAGGAAGGATGTAAAGTGTTAAGTATTTCTTTAAAAGGGCTATACAGCAAACTTGTAGCATCACATTTGATTAATTTAATCTAAATTATTATTTAAAATTGATTTGAATAATTTTATATGACTTTCTTCTTACAGTACCTTTAACACATTCAATTCACTGTGATACAATTAATGAATTAATTCATTTGAATTAGTTTATGCATTTGTGTCATCACATGTGAGAATTTGAGGGGTTAATTTGCTCCCTCAAAACCGTATCACTTTTAAAAGCCATTAAAACAGCATGTAAAACTGTGAAAACAGTAACAATTAAAAAAGAATAAATGTTAACCCTGTAAAGCCTGGCATATGAAATATAGACACAAACCAATTATTATTGTTATTATTATTTAAGTTTGAAAAGTTTATTGAACATTTTGACAAATATTAAAAAAAATATTGGGTGTATATGTTTTTTTGTTGAGTATCATATTTGATATGTCAGGCCTTTATGGCTTATACAGTATGATATAGTGAGAATATGTAGCGCTATATGCAATTTGTTGTATTTGCTGTTATTTATATATGACCAAAAAGCAAGATTAAAATCGGATAGCTTGAAATGTAAATAATCTTTAAGAGTTAAAGACATAAAGGCTTAAGACTTAAACAAAATGCATAAATCAGTTGCCACTCTATAGGCCTATCTCCCTTAGATTAATTTTATGAAATGCTTAGTTTTATGATAAAAGCTCTGCAGTTTTTACTGGGTGCAAAACGTATAATGCAATGCAATACAATGATGATTGAGAAATGTACAAATAATAAATGTTCCTCAAAAGTTTGATTATATTTGATACTCACAATGATATCTTACTTAACATGATTTTTCTAATAAATTATGAGTGGATAATCCAGTAAGCGTCCATCTTGAAAAATTAGTAACAATATGTTTATTTTATAAAAATCATTAAAGATTTCATAACAAACACGCGAACAACGACCTGAAGGTGGATATTTTTAGAAGCCCTTTACTTGCTAAAAAAGTGCTAAACTCAGTTTTTCAGCAAAGTTTTGATTGTAGATCATTAAAGTCCATTTCAAGTAGAAATGTGTATCAAATGTCAAATCTTTAAAAGGAACCCCGACTAGTGCGGCATGTTGGCCTTATAAGATTAACGTGGGCGTCAGCTACAAAAAGGTGATACAAAAACATTGCCATTTTTTGTTTTTATTTAAAAAAAGCGAAAATCCATTCACTCCTAGGCCGCCATGGTTATTATAATATACTAATATAGTCATTCTATATAGATCAGTGCATAGATATACATAATAAAGGCCTTTATTATGTATAGGCCTATCTGGATCAGTGGCTAGGCTACACGTAGGCCTATGTGTATCAATACATTGAGACGTAAATAACTATGGCGGCCTACGATTGAACAGATTTTTGGCTTTTTTTAAATAAAAATAAAAACATTTGGAGTGTTTTTGTGTCACCTTTTTATAGCTGAGGCCAACGTTAATCTAATAAGGCCAACATGCCGCAGTCGGGGTTCCTTTTAAGGTTAATTTGTTTTTGTGTTTGTTTCATAATTTTTCTAAATTCTAAATATAACCACTATGCTACAAGCATCATGATGTAATCATGTAATCCCTGCCCTAGCAATATGGTCATGCAACAGGGCTTGAATGGCGGTGCGGGAATGCGGGGATTGCGCATAATTTAAACCATTCCCGCAAGGTTAGCTTTTATAGTGCGAGAAATTCCCGCACAAATATATTTGCTTCATCTCAGAGCAAATTATTTAAAAATAAATTCACAGAAGCGAGAAAAAAAGATGTCAAACTGTCTTTTATTTTCGAATTTAATTCCTCAATCAGCGCTGGACCGGCATCTCTGTCTCCCGTTGAGCCCTGGCTGTAGACAGATCCTGTTTCAGTTCATCTTAATCAATTAATCTTTTGCTGATACTTCCTTGTCATCCTGGAGAGTGCAGTTCATGGTTGCATAGCAACGACAGACGCCGCGGGAGCGCACGCGCTTGTGGAAAGGAGACAGCGGCGCGCCCCCGCTTCCACTTGTTTTTACACATCGGCGCGCCCTCGCTTCCACTTGCTTTTACCATTGGGTTTTTACACATCTAGACCGACGTTGTTGATTGTTTGAGCATTTGACTGCGCGTTTCTCCTTGTATCAATTTGAAGGAGAGCATGGCGTATTTTGTATGACGTTTTTAAAAAAAAAGCAAAGAATTGAACTGAATTGAAACACATGAACGACACTGAAATAGAGACATCAATATATAGCCTATAGGCCTAGTTTAAACAGAGGTGTTAATGTCAATTTGTGACATTAAAATAATCTTTATTAAAATAACCCCCCATAATCTTTAGACCCCCCCCCCCCCCCCATGTGACCCATGTAAGGGGGGAATCCCCCCCAGTTTAAAAAACGAAATTCAGGCTCTGATGCAATGAATGCTCAAAATTGATGTTTTGGAACTCATAACTCATACTTATGATACAAAGTTTAGGATACTGTGGCCAGCATATCCATGTCACCACATGCAAACAACTCCACCGCAAACAAGACATAAATCAACTGCAAATCATTATGTTTGGGGCTGGGGCTGAGGGGGCATTAGTACCAGTATTCTCTCATTTCCTTTAACTTGAGTTCACGGATTTCATAGAAATCCCCCTAGACCCCATTTTGCTTTGGGGCCTCTAAACAACACCACAACTTGAACATATGGAAACTCTGACCATTCTTGGCCAGTTCTATGAGAAAACAAAACAGTATTTAATTTGAGCTAAGATCGCATTGATTTTAGGGGAAATGGAATGAAACAGGAGGAATGTGTTTGGTCTTATTTGATATGTTAAAGTTCTTCTTAAATTACATTGATCATGTTTCTTTGAGGAATTTCCTCTGTGAACTGATAAAATGTATAACATCATTTCTTTTGTTTAAAGTTTATGTGTTTGTCATATAAATGTTAAAATATACCAATTACAGATATCCCCAAATATCTAGTTATAAAGTACCATATATTCCAAAAATATCCTATCTAATATTATATATCTCCAAAATATCCCAGTTATAGTGTATAACCCCCCGCCGCCATTAAAAAATATCCCAGTGATTTGTATCCCAAAAAAGGTTATATTAAAGAATGCCAAAATATCCCAAAAATATCCCAGCTATTGAGTATGTATCCCAAATTACTCCAGTTACACAGCATTATATTACTGTATATCAACAAAATATATATATAAAATAATATATATATATATATCGACATTTACTTACAAATTACAAAACTGAAAATCCATAAGTGAGAAAAAAGCCAGAGGTTCAGGGACTATAGATATTACATCACATTTGAATTCAGATAAAGAGAGAAAAATAAATAAACAGACAAAAGTAAAAAAAAAATAATAATAATAATAATTACACAAAAACACCAAGAATTGAGCAAAGTTTTAGTGGCCTTTTTGTTACAAGAGGTAGATAAGGATTTGATATAGATCTTAACATCATTTTGAAAGTGAGAACAATTGGGGGTAACTTTCACAGTTTTACATTTGTGGATAAAGTATTTTGCAAGCAAAATAATCAAGTTGCAAAGAAAAAAAATATTTTCATATTGCTTCTCGAAAATGAAAAACCCAAACAAAATATCCTTGAAATAAAGCTCAAAGTCTTAATATATATATATGTGGCGAGGGGGGCGTGGTTTCGCGAAGTCTGTAGCGGGAGAGGAATCAGCGAGTCGCGCGGTGAGTAAGTGGGTCAAGTGCAGATGACGAACACCTGTGTCTGATTGCAGTAATTGGCGTGGAGACTGCATAAAAGCTGCCGGCTGAGAGGGAGAAGGGAGAGAGACCTGGGACTCGCACCAACCTGTGAAGCGACACGAAAGCTGTGATCGAGATTGTCTGTTTACTGTCTATTTGTTCTTTTGTTTTTGCCGTGTCAAGTGACACGGCGGCCGCGCACGAGCGCTCTGTAATTGTTGTTTTGTCAGTACCGAAAATAAAGTGCGAGTCCCAATTTCGCCGACCTCGTCTTCTTCTTCCTTCAACCACACTGAACTTCTCTACAATATAGTTTACAATGAATTGACAAATGTCTTGCCAAAGTTTTCTTGTATGATCACAATGCCAAAAAAGATATAAGATAGTCTCTGGTTGTGAATCACAAAAATTACAATTTGCAGACTTAATTTAAATTTTGACACCATGAACATTTTAACAGGATAATATTGATAAATAAGCTTAAAAGAGATCTCTTTGACCTTATTTATCAATAGGTACTTGTCAGGGAGAGTCCAAACCTTCTTCCATGAAATATTTTACACTAATGTGTTTCATTTTGTAGCAACATGAGTGGAAACATAATCATTGAGAAAAAGAAAACGAATATCTCTATTTTTTAATGTAGATTTAAAACATATCCTGTATACGTATCAGCCGGGTCTGGGAGAGGCATTTCAGAACTTGTCAAGAAACTATTACGGCCCTGAAATAATGACACCAGGGATAGCACCAAATACAGTGGCAAACTGTTTTGGAGTAACAGGAATATTATAGTGAGAGAGAAATTCTTGATAAGTAAAAAAGTAACCATCCTGATTAAATAACTGGCTAACCCGATTGATCCCATTTTTAAATCTTCAGCTTTTAATTGATAAATTTAAAACGAAGACACGCGCGCCTCAAAAAAGCGTTTGTATATTTAGACATTTGTCCAGCTGTTCGACATGTTTGGACACTTCATGGACACTTCAAAAGCAAAAGACACAAACAGAAAAATTCCAGGTGAAAAGTTACGCAAGTCACATCTCAGTATCTATAATATGATTCTGACCCTGTCAGCCAAGTCACCTTTCACCCAGATTGTGATGAGTTTATAAGGGCTCTTTGAAAATCTATTGATTTGATGGCTGATGAGGGGGGCAGGATGAAAAAAGAGGTCAGATCAATTGATTCTTTTATGTATCAATCCAACAGACAAAATCCAAAGCCACAATGACAAGACCGCTTTAAGAGAGCTGCTCTGACACACTATTAATCAATTATAATTGTGACAGTGAGAAGGCATTTAGAGCAAATAGGGTCAGAGCTGACATCATCGAATGTATTCATGTAATGATGATTCTACAAAACTGCCATCAATGTCCATGCTGGTCTAGGCTGATTCATGCTGGTTTAGTGCTATAGTCCAGACCAGCACTGTCATGTTCCTCACAAGAAAAACTATTTCTGGTGAAGTTGGTTAAAGGAATAGTTCACTTAAAAATGAAAATTCTGTCATAATTTACTCACCCTCAAGTTGTTTCAAACCTGTATGGATTTCTTGCTTTTGCTGAACACAAAAAAAGATGTTGAAGAATGTCGGTAACCAAACAGTTGATGGACCCCATTGACTTCCTTAGTATTTTTTTTATCTACTGGGGAAGTCCATGGGGTCCATCAACTGTCTGGTTACTGACATTCTTCAAAATATCTTTCGAATTTCTAAGTGAACTATTCCTTTAACCCATGAAGTTTTCCTGGTTAAGTTCATCAAAAAGCAAGATGACTATAACCGTACACCAGCACTCCATGCCTCATAAATGCAATTGAGATATGCTGGTCTAAATATATTAATTTGATAGGAAAATAATTTTGAAATGCCAGGTAAAAACCTGTTAATTGATCAACTGCGTTTCTGTTACGAAGGGCCCTTGAGAGCCCCCAGAGGGCACTCCACAACAGACTATTGTCATTCCCTCACAAACTACATCACCCATAATTCTCTCCTGGACTCATCAGTACTCAATGATTTCACCTGAGTCTCATCCTGTTTGCTCACCCTATATAAGCCTGGATCTTTCTGTTATTTCTTGTGAAGTCTTGTTAGTTGTTTGCGCTGCAATTCTGAGCGTTCTGCCTGTCCTTGGATTTTCCTTTTTGCCTGTATGTGACCCTGTTATTGTTTGGACTGATTACCCGGTATTTATATCCTCTTGCCTGTTTTCTGGATTACATTTTTGGATTACCCTCTGTTCAATAAAACTGTGTTTGGATCCTCAACCTTTATGTCACAGAGCAGTACATGACAGTTTCCTTACCATATACTGTATGTTCAAAACAACACGTTGATATTATTTTGGTAATTGATTTGAGAATTCTCAGTTTTTATTATATTTTTACTGTCAATGTACAATGTAAAGTTAAAGGCATCTTGTTAAGACACATTTTATTATTAATTGCATTTAAAATAATTTTGATGGGAGAATGAGAAAGCATAGTACCAGCTTGTTAATGGGTTAACTTCACATTAAACATTAAAAGTAATTTTACAGTCTATTTTGATCATCCTGACTTTAATTCATCCTTTGTTCTATTTTACCACAAAACAGTTGACACTTTAACATCATATGAGATTTGTTCGGTTCTTGATAAACACTGGGTTGATTCCTTCTGTTTCTGCTTTACAAAGTGTCTTTCCCAGACTAGAGAATAGATTTTGATTTGCATCGCTCTTGTAAGCGTATCTCCTGTTCCACTCGACATAAAAGAACACTCCCTGGTCGTCCTCATGCTCAGTCAGGGTTGGTTTGATCTGCCTAAAATCAACACAAACACTAGGAGCGCTCGTGTGGTCTTGGGCCCTATGGCCGTATAGCGGTCCTCGGGGAGGCACATGACTCCAAAACCCTCAGTCAAGCTGGCGATTACATAAATGCTTCAAAAGTTCAAGGCGCATGTACAACACAGCTGTGGTTTCCTTGACAACCAGCAAACTTCAAAGACCAGTGTCTCTCTCTCTCTGAACTTATCAGAAGTGTGGCCGGTGTCTCTCTCCAAAACCTTCAGGTCAGCTATGCATCTCACTCACCAGGACCAAAAGCTTGACATTGTGTTAAGAAACAAGGGAGCCACAGACTCGGCTTTTGAAGTAAGTGTCAAAAAAATCGTCTAAATAAAAGCTCAGTTCTGAGAAAACCAAGTTTTATCAATTGCTGCTTGTTTCTATTCATCACATGTGATTTTATATAGTTTTGTCCGTTTTAGTTATGAGCAAGTCAATACATGGGTATCATTTTACAATAAGTTTTCATTTGTTAACATTAACTAATGTATTAAATAACTTAACTTGAACTATTTACTCATTAACTATGAGCAATACATTTGTTACATTATTTATTCATCTATGATAACTCTATAGTTAACAAATATACAGCTGTTCATTGTTTGTTCATGTTACAGTAGTTCACCGTGCATTAACTAATGTTAACAAATACAACTTTTGATTTGAATAATGTATATGCATTAGTAGGCTAAATGTTGAAATTAACATTAACAAAGATTAATAAATGCAGTAGAAGTGCAGTTCATTATTAGTTAATGTTAACGAATGTGAAACAATGGTGTATATTGTTTTCTGGAGCCATGTGGTGGATTATGTGTTAACAGATGTTAATATATTTGGGATTCTGCTTTTTGAATAATGAGGTTAAAATGTTACATGACAGAATGCAACTGTTCAAACTGGATTCCAAATTTCTTAGGATCATTTTCAAATCATCATAACCATCTTGTCATAGTGGAATTCTGCAGCACTAACTTTAGTAATCTGAGATGTTAATAAGACATAATTTGTGGTCTTGAGAGACCATATGAATGCTGGGTTTGTTGAGGTAATATTTAGCCAATGGTTTTAGTGAAATTCTTGTTGCCACCACATTATGTATTATTAATATGCTTTACAGGGCCAGTAACACACATAACCACAAAATCAGAAAAATGTCATATGCAATGAAACTGCATATGAAGTTCAATTTTAAGTAGTCTGATTCCAATATGATGTAAGAAAAATATAAGTATAATTAATGACCACACTAGAAAAATTATTTTCGTAATCAGGATTACAACACTACATTTATAGTAGGTCTATATATTGCATAATATCCTATAGTTATTGAAATAAAATAACATTGTAAAGCATAAACATATATACTTTATTTATTCATGCTCTGATAATGCGTCTTTTAATACGTTTATTATTCATTCATTACAGATATATACAGATATATAGGCTATGGGTTAATAATTTGATCTAGCCTACTATTTTGGGGGCTTCATTAAAAGAAAGCATTATTATAAAATAAAGCATATAACAGATATGAATACATTTAGCTCTTGTCAATTTGTTTCATATGTTGAGGAGGGAAAGGCTGATAAAGACCAGAGTAATTTAATTACGGACTGAAAACAGATTTAGAAAGGTCAAATGGCTTTGGGGGAAACAGTGGGATACCATCTTGTTGTTGTAGATAAACATACTTACTTCCTTAAGTGCAAAAAATAGACACCATAGTCCAACAATAACCAACACTCCTCCCTCAACCAGCTTTTAATATTTTGCAGAAATAGGCCAACTGGGTTGTATGAAGGATCCGTCTATGTGGAATTGCATACATGAACAACTACATCATTGATTAAACATTTATAGGCTACAACAATCATCTGCAAACCTAAACAAAGCATTAGTCAAAAATAGTGCATAACAACTGAGAATTCGGTTAGGCTATTATACGTACTTAAATTAGTAGCCTATTATATTTAAAAAAATATATATATCTTACAATTTGTCAAGACTAATTCTACCCTCACGTGATATTGGAATTATCGTAAAAAGTTTTCTAGGTAAAAAAAACAAAACATGAACATACACGTCCTCTCAAGAAAAAATTGAAAGCAATGAACTCGTAATCACGACTTCAGAAGTGGGATGTAGGAAGTTTCCGATAGCACGTGAAGGCAGAATTTGTGTACTTGACAGTCAGCGGTGCCAGACTAGACCCGAGGCCTAATAATGTGAATGAAATACCCACCAACTACCACTACGAGGCGGCAGCGAAGCGTATGCGTAGGGGTTTTTTTTTTTTCAGCTGTTAGATAAACCTCGGATAAAATGTGTTTACTGTATGCAAATCTTTGAACAACATTAACAAATATGTATTTATATCCTTGATGGCGGATTTGATGTGTAATTAGACGTGACTGGCTGCACCAGTTACCAACAAACAACATCAGAGCTTGAAACAGAAGCATGGTTGCTAACGAAACAAGAGCTGAGTGGATTTAAATGCCACACATACAGAATGCAAAAATTACAATCTTCTTGGGAAAGCAGACTGGAGAGTTTTATAAGTGATTTGCTTTAAACATCCTCGGTGTTGATATGAACCAGAAGGTATTATATACCATTCAGAAAAGCCTCGTCAGTCGAGTGCGAGGCGGCGTTGCTCAGGTAAACGTGTAATTTGTTTTGTAAATTTAGTAGCGTTCATACCAAATTCAACCCCTGGACCTCAACCAAAAGGGAAGTGGTATATTTTCACCAGATAGGATTGAGTATAGTCGTAAATTCATAAACCATGAAGTGACATATATCCCAGTTTATCTTCACATTAAAACAACTGTCAACACAAAGTTGATGTACACATTTCCTTATCAGAGTTAGGAGCTTTGCAAGAACTGTCAACACACGTAACTGTAGTATGTCTGCATAAATTACATGCTGATAGATTCCTGTAAAATCATTATGACATGTGTATGACATTAATTTAGCTTTTTAAAAAATCTATTAAAAAAGTAACTATCAATATCTGACTTTCGGAGTTGCTGGTTAGCTAGCTAGCTTATTTCTTTTTAATTCTTAATCTGTCTGTTTGACCGGCTAACTAACTGGCTAGCTATACAGTTTCAATTACTGTCAGTACATCTGTCTGTCTATCTACCTGTTAGTCTTTCAGTCTGTCTGTCAGTTTATCTATATTTCTGTCAGTTTATCTGTCTGTCAGACTATCTTTCTATCTATCTGTCTGTCTATTTATCTATCTATTTATATCTCTGTCTGTCTGTCTGTTAGTTCACTCAAAGCTGAAAATTAATCTGTCATCTTTTGTTGTTTTAAATCCATGTCTTCCATGGAAAACTCATAAAGATTGTTTAGACATCATCAGTCACCATTTACTGTTGTTGCATCTTTTCCCCCATTCAGTAACAGAGAATGGTGACTGACACTGTCAATCTGCCAAAAATGTTCTTTTGTGTTCCACAGAACAAAGAAAGTCCGACAGGTTTGGAACGACGTGAGCTGAGTAAATGATGACAGAAGTTTCTTTTTTTCCCCCAACTATTCCTTTAAGACATCATCAATCTCACTACCTCATAATGACTTTTTCGTTCACGCATGGATGAATCATTATTCCTTAATGTTAAAGAAATGCTATGTATTGAAATTGACCTGATATGTAGCTTATGAAAAGAAAAGAGCAAACTCCTTAAAATCATTCATACATGCATATGCGTTGGACCGAATCGCGTTAAATCAAGTCACTTGTTTGCTGTATCGTGTATCCCCCGTGAGATGCTCTGGCCTGGTTTTTCTTAACTGCAGATCAACCGCAGAACAAACACTGTTTAAAAGGTCCATTATTTGCCTGCATGCATGCTCATCTGAATTAACTTCTCAATGAGGATGAAGCGAAAGGAAAAGGGGTGATTGGGAAACTCATTGACTTGAATGAGTCACATGAGAAAGTAAGTGTTTGGAAGGAGAGTTATTAAGATAACATAGATGGTGAGACAGAAATGCATTCATTTCTGGTAGTGTGTTCCTCTGAAAATGAACCAGTGGTGTTTTCCACTGGAGGAGGCACAGAAGACAGAGCCTCCTCAAAAGAATTAGCATGACATAATTTAAGAAGTATACACTAAAATAGAACTAGTGTAGGTTCAGAGGGATGTAGTATCTCTTTTGCCTCAGTTGATGGGGTTATTGCAAAAAAACTAGTGAAAAGTCACATGAGAGGAGGCAGTGCCTCCTCGTCGCCGTCATTGGCTGATTACAATGTTAGCAGGATAATGTTGACCTATCATGTTCACATCCACTTGGCAAATCAGCCTCCAGACTAAAAAAAACAACCTGCCATAGTTGTGAAAGTAGCCCAATTCCGCAGGAAAACTGCAGACTTTGCAGCAGTGTCGTGCTGGGCAGAGCAAGATATTTTTTCTTTCGACACTGAAAATATTTGAGGAATTTGATTAAATTATATAAATTAGAATTAAAAAAGATAAAAAAAATTGCCAGTCTTATCCACAATTTACAAAAGTATATGTATGCTTCAATAGTAAGGAGCCCCTAAAGAGACCTTTGCAAAAATAAAAAATATACAGACTTTCGAGAGCGCACACAAAACTATTCTCATGCGTTAAAATTTCTGGTTTATGTATACTATAACCTATTTCCTTTGTGCATTACTGCCATCTTCTATGAAGAAAATGAGAACATGAATGCACATGAATTAGAGATAATATTTGTTAAAATGTGGCTTTTGTTTGGGTAGTACCTATAATTTCATGGCCAGCATCCTCGTGTCACGAAATGGGCTGATGGTGGCATGGTGCAATACGGCGCAATATTACTCACTCCAAACTAAAGTTGGCAGCCCTGCATTTAGTTTGAATTACCAATATTAAATAATATTTTTTGAGTTGAATAAAAACAGTTAATTTATATGTGACCGTTTTTTTTTCTTCTTCTTTTTTTTTTTCATTGTGTCATTTCCCTCATGTCATCTATAAATGCTGCCTTATAGTTTGCCAAAATTGTCACTTATGAGGTTCCATAACTGTTAAGATGCTGCTTCCTATGTAGAGAATAAAGCAGCTCCCTAGGTTCTGGAACAGAGCTTTTCTCTGAACATTAAACATTTTTCTATGAAACTTTGCTCTCTAAATGAACCTCAATGCTGAGTCTCCTTGAATATACTGAAATAATCCCCACTACCTTCAGATTTCAGATCCCAGCATTGACCCTGAGAAGAATGTTAGCACTGAACCCCATGCTGACAGTTTGGAAGAGGGCCTAGACCCAAGGCCTGATGGCAACCTTATCTACTCCATCAATGATCGCCCTCCCTGGTACCTCTGCATTCTTCTGGGTTTCCAGGTGAGAGACACAACATGCAACAAATCTCTATTTTGCCTTTCGAGAAAGGCAGCTTAACCCCCACCACACATAAATACATCTCTCCACACATTCTCAAGCGAACAGGTCTCTACTATTAAATTACTGACCTTTAATGGCCTTTTTAGGGTTAAACTGAGCTTGAGGGTATAGTTAAAAGGGTAAAGGGTAGAAGAAAAAGGTGTGTAAACATCTGGATGGTAGAGTTGCCTTGAAGGGTATGAGCAGAGTGGCTAAAGATAAAGTTAACTCCTTAATACCCAGGAATGTTGCACTGAAACCTGGTGGCATCTGATATTTCACAGATCCTCTTATTTTACGTATCCTGTTGTTGCAGATGAGATAATGTGTTTAACATTAAATAAACTTTTTTTTTGTTATCAGGTTAGATACTGATTTTTAATCATTCAAACCGCTTTATCTAAACCTCTCTACTTAATCGTCGGTTGCTCGTATCTGGCATGTTTTTAGTTTTTAGTTTTTATTGCGTGTTTGTAGTTCTAATCGAATCCGCATCTAACGCCCAATGGGTTGTGGGCTATATTAGCTATTGAGTGTGCATGGATCTTCATTAACTGAAGATCCATGCACACATCCGGTATTCTAACCGCATATATAGACCATCGGGTATCTTTGGAATACTCACTTCAACATGCTATGATTTGGGACATATTAATTTTAATTTCGAGTACTATTTATGACGGATAGTATGCAAATGGAACCAGTCTACACTGCAAGTCCACTAGTCACCTAACTAGTTTGCAGCGCTTAGGTGCTTAAAATAGGAATGTTCAAATTCTCAATTTAATTTTTGTTGCATCCCACAGTTTAGACATGGTGTAAGGTCTTGTTGACTCTAAAATTATTTGCTGTACTGTTACTTTCTAGTAGCTTTTCCTGCTAGGGCTGGGAATAGATATATATTTTATGATCCAATTTTGCAGTTCACAAGCTCTTAATTCGATTCGTTTGATTTGATTTTAGTATGAATCTTTTGGGGTATATTTCAGTTACCCTTTGCATTTTGCTTACATAGCTTAAAAGGATAGTTCATGAAAATATTTTACAAGATGTCAATGGTATTCAAAGTGGATTGTTTACAAACATTCTTTAAAATATCTTCTTTTGTGTTCTGCAGAAGAAAGTCATACACGTTTGGAATGATGACAGAAAATGATGACAGATGATGAATTTGAAATTGTTGTGTGAACTATTGCTTTAAAGTTCATTCCAACCAAGAACAAAAACTATTACAACAACTATAATGCTAACTACAATAGTGTCAGTTCACACTAGTGGACGATAACATTCTTTTTTAAGCGTGATTTTAAAAAACAGCAACAGTTTAAAAAAAATGTTGGTTATCATTCTTGGTGTGAACAGGAGTTCACAGTTTCCATTTTGTAAATTGTCTCTTTCATTTCAAACCGATTCTTATTAAAACCGAATGACTTCTAGTTGCTTTGACACCACTAATCATCATTGTCAGCCTAAGTGCCTTAAGGCTTCACTGCCAGTCTTGATCGTGTTATTCCTTATTATATGCATCTGATGGAATATGAGCCAAAGCATTTCACGTACTCGTCCTGATGACACATGGAGATCAAAGGCAACTGGGTGGGGGGAGAGAAAGGGCAGCAAGGTACACAGGGGACTCACATTGACATATGAGGTAAGATGATGTGCTGAGCGTAAAGAGGAGTACAAAGAAGAAGTCTCACTCCTTCAGCATGCTCGCTTTCATCTCTCCGGTGTCATGGAGAGGAGGAAAAGGCAGGGAGAGACCTGGTATTTCATGTCAGTGCAGACTCCCTTGGAGCCCCGACCTGTTTCTGCTTTCATTACTGGTGTATTTACGCTAATGCACGTCCCTTTAGGGTTATGAAGTTTTAAATTCAATTTTACCTGCTCTGCTGTACTTGACTTCTGGGGGAAGGCAGCTGTGAAAGCATAAACTAGAACAGCCGAAAAACCAATAAAACAACAGGAATTTTAAGTGTGGATAACATAAAGCATGAAACCTTCAAAACTTCTTATTTCCATACCTCTCTTTTTGTGTAAATAGTCTCCCGTGCCCCATCTCCTCATCCTCACCGTTATCTCCTGTCAAAGCTGCTGAGCATTCTGGCAAGTTTAATTTTTTCTGAGCCTGACAAATTTATGAAGCTTACTGGTGAGAGTCAAGAGGTGCTATCAATTCACAACAGATAGTCCAACATCTGTCTTCCATTTCTCACACATCTCCCTGGCTTAGTCAGACCGGATTTAAGACTTGCTACATTTTTTGTGATCATCTGTCTTTGATTGTGTCTCGTCCCACATAACAAGTTGTTTGCGATGAACTTAAGCCCTGTGTCATCCATGGTAGCTCTTTATACCCATTTCTTGCATCACACAGCATTACATACTGGCATTTGGTGGCATCCTGGCAATTCCTCTCATCCTGGCTGAGCCGTTGTGCATCAAAGAGAACAACGCTGCCAAAAGTCAACTCATCTCTACCATCTTCTTCGTCTCGGGCCTGTGCACCTTGCTACAGACCACCTTCGGGACCAGGTACGGGGATTAACATTCCTCAATGTGTGAAATCTGAAGTTATATACACTGCCTGAAAAAAATGCCTTCACTCTTATAAATTTCATGGATGTTAAAGGTTCCATAAAGATTTAAAGTTCTGTCATCACTTGCTCACCCTTATGTCGTTCCAAACCCATAAAAAAATCGAAAAATGTATCCAAATGAATCGAGCGGTTTACTCCTGTGTCTGTAGAGGCACAATCGCAACAGGCTTTTTCACAAATAAACATTCATTGATCTGCAAGGCTGTAAGCTTACGCTGCTATTTTGAACCAATAATCAGAACAAAAGGCTCCATTAATGTTGTTGTTATTCTTTAACCTCTTATTCTTTAAAGGTAAAGGTCTTTCTTAGAGCTGATAGGAAAACGTAGGATTTAACCTGAACATTTAGATAACAAACGTTATAATCACTTTAGCTTTTAACATCATCAGTGATAAAAGGAAAGATTCTCAAAGCCTTTAAAGCAGGCAAAGTTATTTATTAAGTTACATGTATAAATATAAAAGCTGAGAAAATCATGTTTTTGTCAAAGACTAAATCCGAATTAGATTCAGAACAATGATAAAACATTGATCCGTTAGATCTCATCCATCAACACTGCGTACTTTTACATGTGCATAAGCAATGCTTCGATCGCTTGTTTCTGCTTCTTCTGTGTTTTGATCCAGAGATACTGTACTATATCAAAAGATGTTTAATAGTGCCCCCTAATACATGAAAATATGGATTGCCAGATAATTCTGTCAATGGCGGGGAAAGAGTTAAGAGTCTAGAGTCATATTAGTACATAACATAAGAGTACTGGTTTTGTCCATACAATGAAAATCAACATCATTGAACACTGACTGAAAAAAACATATACCGGTAGTGAAGTTCCACAGAAGAAAGAAGCTTGGAATGACATTTACAATTTCAATATAAGTACATTAAAATCAGTCTGGCTCTCGTCTTTTCAGCCGGGACCTTTGCAGTCAGTGATTTTTATGTACTCCATAATTCAGTGAAAGGAATATGTTTTGTGTGACTTCCAATGATTTATGATTCAACTGATATAATCTATAAAATAGCCTCAGAGCAAAATAAACGTTCGTAATGACTTCGTAGGTTGCCGATCCTCCAAGGGGGGACGTTCACCTTCATCACCCCGACCTTGGCTATCCTCGCCCTCCCCAAGTGGAGATGCCCAGACATGAGTGCCACCGCTCAACCGAACACCACAGATTCTCCAGCCCTCCTCGTGGATGGCGACGAGGTGTGGAAGGTCCGCATCCGTGAGGTACTTGGAAATATTATTTCAAACCTGAACCTAATTGCATAATAAGTGTGTCTGTTCTTAGCTGCGAGTCATGTGTCAAAAGGAAATGTGTGTCAAGAGCAAAATAAATAATGACAGCTGCACGATAATGATCCACTATCTGGAAAGTGAGCACATACATTTTAGTGAGTTTTGGAGACTCGCAAATCTTTACGAAACCTCATCCGAACTGAAATCGTTGGAAGCTTTGTGAGCGAATTCAATCCTCGCAGTGATACTCTCATTGAACTTTTAAAGACATTTTAAAAAATGTGCTGATATGTAGTATACACAGTAGAGTAAAAAACGTTGTATATGCGTTAATTTAAATATTATTAAACCAGTTTGATTTCATTTATATTAAATGCAATTCAATTCATAAAAAGTATTGATAAACATTTGCACGCCTCTAACGATTTTCCAATGTAAAAAGGTTTGATTTAAAAGCTGTCTTGGAAATTGTAATTATCAGTAATGTACAAAAATGTAAGAATGCTCTTATTATCCCTGTTCTTATGAATACTAATGAGATCATGTTGAACTATTGTCTGCTCATTTAAATTGAGTGTTGACTGTAAAATTAGAGAATTTTTTGTTCCTGTAATAATTTTACCTTGTAAAGTGTCAGATGTGAAGAGCAGCAGCTTTAAGGTTAGTCTTAAGTATTGCAAAATAGATTGATGTTCTTTGTAAATTATGGGGAGGCTTTAAAGTTATTCAGTTGTATAGGGTAATTCAAATCTGTACATTTACATTAAATGGAGAATGGAATGGAATTAATGCATAGAACAAATATGAGGTTAGCCCAGTACTAAATCAAGGAGTTAATTATTGTTATTATTTTGAAAAAAGAAATGACCAGGTCGTATATATATGAGAGGTTGTGGTCACTCAAGACTCGCTCATTCATATTTATTGTAAGGTGAAGAGAAACCAGTTTGTGATGTATGTAAGAATTTCTTGAATGCAAAACATATTTTGATAGAATAAATTGAACGTGCAGGAGATAACCAGGGAATAACTCACAATAGGGCTGGGTGGTAAATCGAGTTTGTACAATTTTTTTTATTTTTTTTACGCGAATGAGGCAATACCGCTAATATCGATACAGTAATTTGATACGAGCACATCTGAAAAATAGCGGAGGACGCAGTGTGAGCTGCTGCAGTGAAAGTACATAGTACAATTTGTCCTAAACATGACACAAGCTTATATTAAGCGCTTCAAGATAACTGGTAAGATATAGTTAACAAGTTTAAAGCAGCTTGCCATGTCAGATGCTCTGACAGATAGGCCTTTGCTGACTTACAGATTTAAATACTTGCGCTGTTTAATGCGTTTGAGATGTGGTGCTTTCCTCAGTGCTTAACTTACATTTTACAGGTATATTCTCCATCTGTAAATGTTAGAAAGTCAAACAAATATGTCCATTTCACTGTCAGGAGAGGGCGAGCTGCAAGTGAATCTCCGCTAAAATCTAAGCTTCCGTTAATGAGGGCCTGGCTAAAATATACATATTGCTAAAATATTTGTTGTTGGAGACAATGTGCCATATATGGAATTTTAAACCTACAAGTATATTTTTATGAAAGTGACCATTATAATAAATGGGGTAATCAAATGCAGGCCTAATATAATTAGTTTGTGCTTTTGATTTTATTTTTAGTTTAGCCTTTATTCGTTTTAAAAACAAAAGCATTCTTTTTGTTTTTTGATAGTAATGTTACATATAATACAAAATAAATTGCATAGCCTAGGCTACATTACATTCACTATATTTGTTTCCATATCCTTCAATATCAACATTGTTTGGATATCATTGACCAGGATGTGAATTAAAAAAAAAAATGCAGATTTTCTTTATCCAAATAGAAAAACGTAGAAAGTACCGAAATATATATCGTATATCGCTATTTAACCAAAAAATACCGAAATATGATTTTTTGGCCATATCGCCCAGCCCTAACTCACAACAAAACGTTAATGACGTGAAACACAGAACTCAGGCAACTAAGGAATTAAATGCTTAAATTAAAGACAGAAAAATGAAGGTAAAACAGTACATGTGCACAGCTAATTAACAAACAAAGAAAGTAACTAGGAACACAGACAGGCAGGCAGACAGGGACAACCAAAACTCAATGAACGTACCTTGTTTCCTGAATTAACATTTACAATTTTCATATATTTTCTCAGAACATTCTGGCCATTTTTTCACATTCCGTAGATCCAGGGTGCTATTCTAGTGGCCTCAATGCTTCAGCTTGTCCTGGGCCTGTCGGGTCTCGTGGGGCTAGTGCTGAGGTTCATCGGGCCGCTGGCCATTGCTCCCACCATCAACCTCATCGGACTGTCGCTCTTCATCCAGGCTGGCCAAAAATCAGGAGCTCACTGGGGAATTGCTGCTCTGTGAGTTAATGCAGAATTATGTGTAATTTTGAGAGCAGAGTCACTAATCTGTATTTCTAATTGTGTATGGCTTTCGTGTGGGTCTCACAATGCAAGGCCCCTTTAAAAACAAAACACCCTCAGGATTCAGTGTTTATCTGTAAAGTGTTTTCATTTAAATGATAAAACATTGCTCAGATCCTTTGATGAAAAAAACACTGTTCATTACTCATCCTCAAGTATCCCTAAGAGAATACATTAATCCTGCCATCGGTTTGAGCGTCTCACCCCTCAGACCCTCCCTGTCCAGGTGCCTCAGAGTAAACAAAGGTTTATGTGTGTGAAACCCAAAGTAATCATCTCATCTTAAGCCCTGTAAATAAGATTCATGTTGTGGCAGCATTAATTAGTGTAAAATGCCTGTTTGTATGAACAAATAACGTGTTGATTTTTGTGTGTTTTTGATGATATACCTTTATTTGAAGTTTGTTGTTGTCAGCTACTTTAAAAAAAATCAAAGCAGATGCTATTTATGAGGATTTTTAATTCAGTATCAAAATAAATCCAATCCTTATTCATAATCCTCTCCCTCATTTTCGTCCAGTCCTTAATCTGATCCTCACTAGTCTTAATCTTAAAACCTTACCTACACCCTATACAATATGGCAACCTTTGTTGTTAAAGTGAACCAATTGAATTAGAGTAAAAAAAAACCTGAATCGTATGCACATTAAAATTATGGTTTAGTTTAAAAAAAATGGATTATTGACATTTTGTTCTTGAAGAGAAAATTATGTTCAAAGCCGTCCAATCAGGGTTTACACGTGGCAGATACTTGGAAAGAATTCAATTCTGCTTTGCTGGACCTACAAAACAGATAAAAGTAATGAATTAAAACAGTTAGAATAATTTTAGAATAATTATGGTTTTTATAAGATGTTATTTTTTACGGAAACAAATATTAAGATGTTTAATATTGTTGTTTAATGTTTAATAAATTGTATAGATCTGTTCATATGAGCTACTATCTTTCTAACGATGATATCTTTTCATCTTTCTACAGAACTGTTTGCCTGATCCTTCTATTCTCCCAGTATTTGAGCAAAGTTAACCTTCCTCTCATTGCTTATAAGGACAAGAAGTGGAAAGTCTTCCAGTACCCTCTCTTCAAACTCTTTTCTGTGAGTGTATTTTATATTGCCTAATTATAATTATGTCTGTACAATATAATTACATAGGTATATCTACCATGGAATCCGAAGGTCTGAGGCCACCAGAGAAAAGGCTTCTGCATTGCTGTTTAAATTGTCATTACAAATGTATATTAGCATAACAATTTGAGTGAAAATTTATATTTCTTAATATTGGGTATGTCCTCATTTTTCTTTAGTGACAAACTGGCATGAACTCCACAAGATTGGGCCTGGTGAACCAAATTTTTGAATCCCTCAATTAAATTAGTGACCTAGAAATAGCTAGTGCAGATTTTTAGTGCAACCATTTTCCTGGTTGCATTCATACTGCCAGTTGGAACTCTGAAGTGACAAAGCTGCGCTTGTTTTTGTGACCTTTATTTTGACGGCACGGCAGACTACCCAGGGGACAAAACACCTGTTTTTTTAGGAAATCAGACATGGACTGCTGTAAAATGTTGTCATATAAAAATGAAATCTATGATGTCTGAGGATCACAACCTGGGTGGACAACCCGGTCAACAAGCTGCTGGAAACTTGTAATTAGGGTCAAAACAATGCTACCTCAAATTCTGCTTTAACTCCCCGGAATCACCCAATGAATGAATAGGGTAAAAATTTTATCTAGCAGATATCACCATGAAACTTTCCCAGTTGATTAACTAGATTAAGATGAGAAAAAAATGTATTACAAGTTTTCTGTAATTTAATGTTTAAATATGCAAAATAGGCATTCTGTAATTAAATATTCACTAATTTGCATATATTTTAAAAGACGAAATCGGAGTATTGGATAAAGCCAGGTTCAAAATTATTTTTTCATTGTGTTCACATATTAGATGGGGAAAAAATTACAGATTGATTTATTGATATCTACTTTTGTTATCCTGTAAATCAGAATATACTGTCAATAGCCTTAAAAAATGGATTTTCGCCATGTTTTTTGGAATAAAATGTCATACAAATCAGACTAGGAATAATATATTTACAAATCCCTTTGCAAATGTCTTCATAATATAACTAGGTACAAGACTGGAAAGTTTGGTGTATATATGTGCTACTGAAGAGGATTTCTTTTACGAGAGTACTCTCGTGTTGCCACTCTCATGACCGGAAAAACCTATTTTCTCGAGAATACTGAAGCCAAAATTATCCTTATAATTTGTATTAATTTAAAATGCATTTGCTGCAGCAAGCAGACCTAGGTGAAGGCAGCTCCCGTGGCTGGTCCCGTTGAGGAGGGATCTCCTCTCTCAGGCTGGGGGTTTGATTTGGCACCCACACCCCGAGCTGTGGGCTTTGCAACGGGGTACCCGTTGATCTTCCAGATGGGGTGTTAAACACGATTACGCAAGCTAGAGTGCCCTCTATTTGATGGCTTTATGCTTCCAAGTGGTCAGTGTTCTCAGAATGGTGCTTAATCCACGACATGGATTAACACGATTGTGGGGTACCTGAGGTTCTATCCTTCCTACAGGAGCTTTTGGATAAGGGTAGGTCCCCATCCACGCTCAAAGTGTACGTATCGGCCATTGCTGCGTTTGTGAGACATGCGCACGGCCAGTCACTGGGTAGGAACGACCTTATAGTTCGCTTTCTTAGGGGAGCCAGAAGGATGAACCCTCCTCGCCCCCCTTCGGTTCCCGCATGGGACCTTTCTCTGGTCCTAGAGGCTATGAAGGGTCACCCATTTAAACCTCTACAGTCTGTGTATCTAAAGTATCTCTCTTTTAAAACCGCCTTACTGACAGCTATCGCCTCAGTTAAGCGGGTGGGTGACTTGCACACACTCTCTGTTAGCGCGACGTGCCTTGACTTTGGGCCTAATGACTCCAAAGTTATTCTCAAACCAAGACATGGATATCTCCCCAAAGTGCCTTCCACTCCTTTCAGAGCGCAGGTCATTTCTCTGTCAGCCCTCTCTGATTCTGACAGTGAGTGCGGCGTGAATCTCCTCTGCCCCGTCAGGGTGTTGAGATTTTATGTGGAACGGTCGGCTGCCTTCAGGCAGTAGGAACAGCTCTTTGTTTCTTTCGGTGGCCGCACTAAAGGCTTAGCTACCTCCAGGGGCGGTTCTAGGGTGAGTGGATATCCGGGGCTTAGCCCAGAGAAATCCATGTATGTGTCACGATACAAGGAATAAACTTAAAATAAACATTTTATATTAGTTTTTTTTATTGTTTTTTAACAAGGTAAATATTTCTAGCTTATTAAAATT
This sequence comes from Meda fulgida, assembly GCA_030578275.1. Classification (NCBI taxonomy): domain Eukaryota; kingdom Metazoa; phylum Chordata; class Actinopteri; order Cypriniformes; family Leuciscidae; genus Meda; species Meda fulgida. The sequence continues at coordinate 16,500,445 of CM060640.1, forward strand.
AAAAGTCACAGTGACACACAGTTAAACTGAAACATAAATCCACCCTCATCAACAAAAATGCAATAATGCATTCCAAAGTAAGAATACCAAACATTCCAAGATGCTATTTACAAACAAAGGGAACAGCACATGTCAAGTTCAACATCAGGTCAAGTGCAATGCAATAGCAATTGAGAGCAGGAAAATCAGTCCATTTCTCTTTCCTATACTATTCTGCTGATGTTGTGTCTCTATCTCACTTTTTTGTCTCTGTCTCTCAGTTTTCTTTTCTTTTCCAATCAACCCTTCTGCCCACAATTGTCCTGGTAGAACAGGGGTAAGAAGCAAGCATTAAGCAGTGCACTGACATACTCTCTACAAAGACCCAGTCAAAGGACCTTAGCTCTGTGTTTATGCATTACAGTAAACCGATTCAAGTTATTCAGTCTAGCACTACAGATAAACCGTACCCTCTACTGGCGTCTGTGCATCATTCCTGTGGTGTGGCTGCTTCATAAAGTCTTGTCCTATTGCTTTGCTGTTTGCCTGCTTTCCTCTTCTTTCAATTGTTTTCCTTCTCATCATAACAGCTCTCCTTTTGATTTGGGCTGCTGACAGCTCTTCTTGCCTCTCTCTACTCCTTTTCTCATCTTCTATCCACACTGCTCATCCTAAATCTAATGTCTTCATTCCTCTTATTGGTTTCAATTGTTTTTAATGTCCTCCCTTTCTCTTCTCCATACATCTTCTCCACTCATTTCTCCTTTTTCCTCCCTCCCCTTTTCCCGCCCCTTTTACACTATTCTCCTCTTAAAGTGTGCCCACCTCTCTACTTAATGTATTTGGCTTTTTCATTTGCTTTTAATTTTCTTTTTGTTATAATGTTTTACAGTAAAATTATGTTTGTTAACATAAGTCAGTGTAATAGTTAAAGGAACACTCCACCGTTTTTCCATATTAAACTATGTTATTCCCTTAACTAAGACGAGTTGATACAAACCTCTCTCGTCTCAGTGCATGCTCTCAATCGCTCTGGCGCGGGGTGACACTTTGAGCCCAGTTCATTCATTAGGATCCAAACAGAGATGAAGTTAGAAGCGACCAAACACCTCCACGTTTTCCCTATTCGAATACAGTTACACGAGTAGTTACACGACCAAGTATGGTGACACAAAATAAAACGTGTAAAACTACTCTACTAGACTGTGCTGCACAATTTGTTAAACGATCAAAATGTAAATCAGACACAATTTAAAACCGAATAAGAAATATAATGCTATGATTAAAATTTACAGATACCAGCTGAAGCTGTTGTATTTTGTTTTAGTGATGTCTGGGGGTGTTTTACTTCCTTTTTTTTTTGAAGAACTTTGATATATCCATTTTACTCATTCATTCATTACTAACTTACACATCAACAAACCGCCTGGGTCCAAAATATCTAATTTCATTGGCTGGATCGTACAGACGCTGAACTTCTCATCGATGGTTGGCCAGTTTACATGTCAGTCAGAAGCACTAGCCTGAGTCGGCGGTTCTTGTCGGTTGTGATGACAACGCGTATGTTGACGGGCGCTTTAGATGCGAGAGTCGACAGATATTATATATTATATAATATAATATAATTAATTAAATTCTAATAAAAATTATTTCAATGCGCATGGAAACTCAGTGATGGTGCGTGCAATGCATGGTAATAAAAACATTCAGGGCTTTACTGAAAACATTCGGGGCTCCAGCCCCCTTAGCCCACCCCTAGCGCCGCCCCTGGCTACCTCGAAACAGAGCCTTTCCAGGTGGATAGTGGATGCTATCTCATTAGCTTATACATCTAAAGGCCTCCGTTGCCCCTTGGGTGTTAGAGCTCATTCCACGAGGGGCGTGGCCGCTTCGTGGGCCTGGTTCAGATATTTGTATGGCGGCAGCCTGGGCCTCTCCATCTACATTTATTAAGTTCTATAACCTAGAAGTTCCTGCTCTTCAGGCTGGATTGTTATCAGTCTAGTTATCTGTGCAGCTCTGTTGGACTTGGCTCCTTAAGACTGCATAGGTTCTCAGTTCAGGCCAACTATGTCTACCCTGACTGTTATACTGTGCTATGCACGATTCATTTATATTATGGTAACAATGTTGCCTTCTATTATTATTAAACCCACATCCTGTCGGCTTTTTATTCCCATTACCACTGAGCCCGGTGCTCCCCCCATGCTTACGCAACACTCTCTGAGTACTCTCGTAAGAGAACTCCTCTTCAGTCGCACATATATACACCAAACTTTCCAGTCTTGTACCTAGTTGTATTATGAAGACATTTGAAGAGGGATTTGTAAACATATTATTCCTAGCCTGATTTATATGACATTTTATTCCAAAAAACATGGCGAAAATCCATTTTTTAAGGCTATTGACAGTATATTCTGATTTATAGGATAACAAAAGTAGATATCCATAAATCAATCTGTAATTTTTTTCCCCATCTAATATGTGAACACAATGAAAAAATAATTTTGAACCTGGCTTTATCCAATACTCCGATTTCGTCTTTTAGAATATATGCAAATTAGTCCATATTTAATTAGAGAGTGCCTATTTTGCATATTTAAACATTAAATTACAGAAAACTTGTAATACATTTTTTTCTCATCTTAATCTAGTTAATCAACTGGGAAAGTTTCATGGTGATATCTGCTGGATAAAATTTTTACCCTATTCATTCATTGGGTGATTCCGGGGAGTTAAAGCAGAATTTGAGGTAGCATTGTTTTGCCCCTTATTACAAGTTTCCAGCAGCTTGTTGACCGGGTTGTCCACCCAGGTTGTGATCCTCAGACATCATAGATTTCATTTTTATATGACAACCTTTACAGCAGTCCATGTCTCCTAAACCCCCTTTGCACCCTGGGTAGACCTTTATTTTGACGATGTAGCCAGAGCCTGAGCACACAGTGCTTGCATTCTGCATGTTCAGTTTACGATCTGTCTAACAGGCCGGTCTAATACGTTATTAGATAGAACTATTATACATAGAAAGTAGACAGTATATGAAAAGGTATTTGCGTATGCCATGTGGTTGATGTCCAGTGTTGCTAGCTAAGCAGAAACACATAATCATTTCGCTTGGTCCTCTCAAAGTTGCGTTGGATTTTCTCCTTAGCGTAAAGGATAATAAGTCCATCTATCACTGTTTTCTATGTTCCATATAGGCTATAGTCTGTGTTTACACTGCTTTTCTAAAAATGGCAGGTGTCTGTGTTTCGCGTGCGTTTGGCCAATTAGCGTACACTGACGTCACTGGTAGTTCCGGTGCTGGTTTATGGTGCATTCAAGTCATCTCGTAAAGATCTTATTTACGATTTGAGCGCACATGAACTCCACCACAATGTCTTACACGAGTGGGAAGCTCGGGATTTGTTTTTAAGCCCCGATCTTTACGAGTTGGGGGCGTGTCACTGAGAAACATTGCTAAATACCTTTAAGTATTCTGCCATGATATTGCTAGACTTTTCTATTTACAGTAAAGTAAGCTAATTGCCTGCACAGAATATGATGGCATTATAATATAATAATATGTAACGATAAAGTTTGCAGTGGCTTCATCAATTAATTTAAAAACATAAAAAACCAAAGCACACCTGATGCACATTTCTTTGTTCTTCATTTTCTAGAACTAGGTTTTAAGAAACTTGCTCTATTTTTGTGTAATTAATTAAGAGGAAGTACTCCGACATCTTACTCCGACAAAAGTGACTGTAACGCACATGCCGTCATAAACACGACTTCCCACCTCGTAAGTACTAACTTCCTAAAAGGACTTGAATGCACCATTAGACCTTACTCTGAAGTAGGAGCTAAAAAAGGAGTTCCTAGAACTAAAACCGTTCCTAGTTCCTGCGGTGCGAACACGACAAAATCCGGGAATTTCCTCCAATAGTTCTAGGAACTATGAAAAGGTTCCTCTGTTGCGAAAGCCTCTACTGATAACAGATAAGATATTAGATGTAATCTGTCACATGGTGGTTTCGATACGTCTAAAATACCGCTCAGTCTGTGATAATCTTGTCAAAAGAGTTGTGGGAAGAGTTCAAATAAAAATAATAGTTCTCTTTCGTGGTCACTCCGAGTTACGTCGGAATGACGACGAAATGGGGTTTCGCTTAGAACACCTATCGACTTCGAGTATACAAAAACGAGCCAATGTCAAAGAAATGCCATGGGTCTGCGGAATTTGCATGACGTAACTCCGCCCCATCTCGTGGGTATAAAAGGAGGACGCCGGCAACATGCAGTTATGTTTTCGATTCGAAGCCAAGAGTATCTCTTCACTCCACAGCCATTTATGACTTCACTCTACGAGACGAGCCATTCTCTCCGGTGTTGGTGTGATGGCGATCTGCAGCGAGTTCACATTGCCTGCTGATCTGTGCAGTGATCTGCCAGTGAGTGTGTTCTCCCCGCTCGCTTCAACATCGCAGAGTTTTTTTCTCCTCTCACAAAAGAGCTCGCACGCGGCACGTCTTTTTAAAGACGGCTCGCCCGTGCATTAAAAAAAAAAAAAAAAGTGGCGGCAGATTGGTATCGGACTCTGATGGGCACGAGCGCTGTCTAGTGTGTAGGCATTTTATCATGCTTGTACAGCGCTCGTGGGTGATTCATGTTCTCTCTGGGAACATGATCATCGCGTCATTTAGGTCGAGACTCAATGAACTCGCAAGAGTGAGAGTCCTCTCATCCACACCCCGATCTAGCGCTCCCCCGAGGGGTGCTACTTCGGCTGGTGGCCAGGGTGACCTGAGGGTTATAGTCTGGAACAAGGCGCCGACTATCTGTCCGCGACCCCAGCCCCCTCCTGTGTGACGGTGCCCGCTAGTGAACCTCCGATTCCCGCGAGTCGACCTTCGGGTGGCCCGCGAGTTTCGGTTGAAGCTACAGAGGAAGATGCTATGTCTGCAGTAACATCATAAGGTGGGCTTGGTTCTTTTGGAAGTGACGACTCGTCACAGCTGCCACCTTCTGGTGTGTTATGCTGTGCCTGAGTCTGATCCGGAGATGACGGCCATGCTTTCCTGGGACGATTGATTTTTGGGTAAGGCCGCCGACCCGCGTCCACGGCAAACCCCAATATCTTTCTTCCCGGACGTGCATGATGAGATCTCAATGTCCTGGAAGACCCCCGTGTCTTCTCAGGACCGCTCGTTGGTCTCATCCGCCTTTCCCCCCTCACGGGGCCGCTGCCCATGGGTACACTGGGGTCCCCCCGGTTGAAGGCTCTGTTGCGATGCTACTGTGTCCTCAGAGTGCTTCCCGGCGCTATCCTTAGCACCCGTACGAAGCCTGTAGTTCTTTTCGTCTACACTAATCTGTGGCGAAATCCTATAGTGCCACAGGACAGGCAGCCGCCTCACTGCATCCCATGACCGTTCTGTGGTCTACCTGGCCCAGATGCTCATGGTTATGCATGAGGGCGGGACTGACTCGAGGCTCTTTAATGAGCTACCAAAAAGCGCGCCGCCACTGATCTTGCTCTCCGAGCGACGAAGGTGGCCGTGCGCTCTCCGAGTCAGGTGATGTTTACCACTCTGGGGCTGACCGGTCTGATGTGCTGGATGTCGGCAGACTCGTCTGCTCGACACCCCCACATCCCAGGTCGGCCTCTTCGGCGGTGCGGTTGAGTTCTTCTGCCCAATAGTTCTTAACCGCCCGGGAGCAGATTGAGGTTGTTCTGCCGACGGCCCCGCCGTCCGTTCAGGTCCCTCAGTCTGCCAACTCAGGTCTTGCGCAAGGTCAGGGAGGACGAGGAGCAGGTCCTTCTGGTTGCGCCGTACTGGCCCACCCGGACTTGGTTCTCCGAACTAGTGCTCCTCGCGACAGCACCTCCTTGGCCAATTCCTCTGAGGAAGGACCTCCTTTCTCAGGGACGGGGCACCCTGTGGCACCCTCGTCCCGATCTCTGGAGCCTCCACGTGTGGCTCCTGGACGGGACGAGGTAGGTTTGAGTACCCTACTACCTACGGTGGTGGCTACCATCACTTCCGCTAGAGCGTCATCCACTAGGCACGCCTACGCGTTGAAGTGGAACCTCTTCGTCAACTGGTGCTCTTCTCGCCGAGAAGACCCCCGGAGGTGTTCGATCAGTTTCGTGCTTTCCTTCCTTCAAGATGGTTTGGAGCGAAGGCTGTCTCCCTCCACCCTCAAAGTTTATGTTGCCACTATTGCCGCTCACCACGACTTAGTGGAACGTAAGTCCATAGGGAAGCACGACCTGATCGTCAGGTTCCTGAGGGGTTCTCCTCTCGTTCCCTCTTGGGACCTCTCAGTGGTCTTAAGTGCCCTTCAGAGTGCTCCCTTTGAGCCTCTGCAATCAGTGGAGCTTAAGTTCCTGTCAATGAAGACAGCGCTCCTGGTTGCATATGCCTCTCTCAAGAGGGTCGGGGACCTGCACGCATTCTCCGTTGACGAAGCGTGCCTGGAATTTGGGCCGGCTTACTCTCACGTGATCCTGAGACCCCGGCTTGGATATGTGCCCAAGGTTCCTACCACTCCCTTCCGGGACCAGGTGGTGAACCTGCAAGCGCTGCCCTCGGAGGAGGCAGACCCAGCCTTGGCACTGCTCTGTCCAGTACGCGCTCTCCGCGCCTATGTAGACAGGACGCAGTGTTTCAGGACCTCAGACCAGCTCTTTGTCTGTTATGGTGGGAAGCTGAAGGGAAAGGCTCTCTCAAAGCAGAGGTTGTCTCACTGGATAGTGGACACCATTGCTTTGGCTTACCAGCAGCAAGATCGACCGTACCCCCTTGGTGTGACTGCCCACTCCACCCGGAGTGTGGCATCCTCTTGGGCTCTAGCTCATGGCGCCTCGCTAACAGACATCTGCAGAGCTGCAGGCTGGGCGACACCGAACACATTCGCCAGATTCTACAATCTCCGAGTGGAGCCTGTGTCCTCTCATGTACTCGCTTCAACTAGCTAGTACCGGACCCGCTCAGGTGTCTTCGCTTGCTCGCCATTCCACTCCACGGACTGGATACGTGCGATATTCTGCTCAGGTGAGCTTCTCCGCAAGCCCTGAGTTCCTCCAGCACCCCTGATGCTAGCGCCAGTGTCTATTGCCTGGGCGTCGGCTAGGTGCCTCCCGTGTGCATGGTCGGTCCCCGGAGCTACCCCCACACGTGTATTTCCACTGTAAGCCTCTCTGAGCATGTGTCTTTCCCTCGGCAAGCCACCTTGCCACCCCTGAGGTTGAAATATTCCACCTGCTGCTGGACACCTCAGAGTTTCTCCATATGTTTCCTTCGGGCCATATGTGTATTTTCAAATGCGCCCCCCCCCCCCCCCCCCCCCCACTGAGTTGGTGATAATTGCATATTTCCTCTAAAGCTATGGGATATGCTTCCCAGTGTACCTTGGTATTCCTGTGATAAATAGGAGTCCTTCGTCCAAAGTCTCTCGAGGGCTCAGATTTACGCAGGGCACTGGAAGACAGCTGTGAAGGTGGCGTGATTAGACTGTTAACCCCATTTCGTCGTCATTCCGACGTAACTCGGAGTGACCACGAAAGGGAACGTCTCGGTTACGTATGTAACCCTTGTTCCCTGAGTAGGGAACAGAGACGTTACGTCTTCCTGCCACTTCCGCTGTACCGCGGGGATCGCCTGAGCTCAGTCTTGGCTCCTCAGCGAAGAAACATAACTGCATGATGCCGGCGTCCTCCTTTTATACCCACGAGGTGGGGCGGAGTTACGTCATGCAAATTCCGCAGACCCATGGCATTTCTTTGCCATTGGCTCGTTTTTGTATACTCGAAGTCGATAGGTGTTCTAAGCGAAACCCCATTTCGTCGTCATTCCGACGTAACGTCTCCGTTCCCTACTCAGGGAACAAGGGTTACATACGACACCGAGACGTTTCAAGCTTTACTTTTGGCAAAAATCAAGAAATACCGCAGGGCTAATGCTTCCCTTGATGAAGATGATTGTTTATTTAGCCGAATGGAATTCGTTTTCAGTACAGTATGTTTAAGCACTACATCATGTGTATGCATTATAAACAACAGATAGACAATACATTTCACAACAAGTAACAAGTAACAGTGCAAGATACAGTGGGTAAGTGACCGTGTGTCACATGTTAAATGCTACAGATATAGATTACAAAAAGATTTCTAGCATTACTAGCCTGACATTAATTGACACGAGTGAGCTAATAAATCCAGCCTTTAAAGGTTCAAAAACAAGAAAGTGTACATTGTGAAGTCCAGGACAAGGAGAGAAAGCCATATGTTTATTTATGTTGTATTTAATGTACAGGCTTTATTTGGGATGTGTGGAGCCTGGCTGGTGTGCTTCCTGCTGACATATTTCAATGCCCTGCCCTCATCCCCGAATGAGTATGGATACATGGCCAGAACTGACATCAATCTCAATGCAGTAAAAAGTGCTGCATGGTTTTATGTGCCTTATCCAGGTGAGCCACCATCAAACTGCTCTACAGCAAATAACATGGGCTTTTATTTGCAACCCTACAGTTAAAAAATTTTTTTTTTACTATTATGTCATCATAATCTTTTAAAATTTTTATTTAAAGATTTAGATTTTAGAGACCCAGACTTTCACAATTTTTTTCACTATAAATTTATATATATATATATATATATATATATATATATATATATATATATATTTAATGTATTTATTTATTAAAAAAATCTTACTGATCCCAAACTTTTGAACAGTAGTTTATATATCATTTATATCTTTTTTGCTCACCAAGGCTGCACTTATTTTATAAAAAAATACAGTAAAAACAAGAATATTGTGAAATATTACAATTTAAAAGTACTGTTTTCAATTTGAATATGTTTTCAAATGTAATTTATTCCTGTGATGGTAAAGCTGCATTTTCAGCATAATTTCTCCAGTCTTCAGTGTCACATGATCCTTTAGAAATCATTCTAATTTGCGGATTTGTTGCTTAAGAAACATTTATTATTATTATCAATGTTGAGTACAGTTGTGTAAAAAATGTTCACGATTCTTTGATGAAAAGAAAGTAAAAAAAAAAAAAACAGCATTTATCTGAAATAGAACACTTTTGTAAAAAAGTACACCGAACGGTAATGGTACACAGAAGTCACAAGTCAAGGTTCGGTACGTACCACGTTTTTTGGGTCACGGTTCGATACGGGTTCAGTACAACAGGAAAAAGCTACAAATCCATAATGCTGATTTATTGTATTTTATTTTGAGCCAATAGTAGTGTAAATTACAATTTGTTCCACCTAGCGGCATTAACCCCCCCTGATTAGTTAGAATGAATTGTTTGCTGGTCTTTATTTATTATTGTATAGCTTCTTATACTTCATACTTAAACTTTTATAAGGGATTTTGATCATTAAAACTGACATTTAACAAAAAGAGTTTCATTTTAGTATACATGTGCATAGTGAAGAGAATCAGAGTGCATATGCACATATTGCCTGAACCACATATTAATGTTTCATATTTTTTAAATGAAGAAAACAAAAGACAGGGTAGTTTTATATTTGGTTTTGTAATACATGCAGTGAAGATAATCAATGTACACATTGCCTGAACCACATTTGTGTGGCTATCAATACGTTTAAGATTTTTTAAATAAAAACAAAAAGAGGCAGGGTTTGTTTTATTGTAAATATACATACAGATAACTATAGTAGCCAAGGCTAGGTTGAGTGACGCTGCTGTACCATTTGCAGAATAACTGAATCTGCATCCTCCCTTCCTCGGGAGTTGGTACTTCTGAGTCGAACTTTGTGAGTCCGAACTACCAAGGATGCAAGTTTGAACTTTTGCATACTTGTTATTGAGAAATGCTCTTGGCTGTCTGAAATTGCCCCCTATTTTCTTAAATAGAGCACTATTTAAGGGGACAGACATTTTTACTGGTGTCCGAAACCATAGTGGACATTATCGAGTGCACTCATTCAATCCCAGAATGCACTGCAATAACGAGTGTACAACCAATCTACGCTGAACAGCTAGAGCAGTGTTTCTCAACCCTGCTCCTGGAGGCACATTTTGGATGTCTTCCTTATCTGACCCATATATTTCTGGTCTTGGAGTCTCTACCAATGAGCTGGTGATTTGATTTAGGTGTGATAGAAAAGTCGATGAATGGTTTGATGCAAAGAGACATGGTTTCCCTGGAACTCATTAAACAAACATTTTGTCAACCATCTGACGGTTCTGAATAATATATGAAAGTTGATTTTCATAGTCAATGAACATGAACGTTAGCTATTTTAACAGTACTGTCAAAGCTGATTCCCAAGTGCTGTTTGCCAGCTGTTTTAAGACATGCCTAAAAAAGAAAGAGCTATCTTGAATGGTAGTGTTTCTTTCAGAATCCAGAGATGAGAGATACAAATGCTCCGCATTATCACCAATGCCGAGGGCATTGGTGATAAAGTGACATGAATGGGGCTTCTCTAATTCATCCCCCATAGAACATTTAGGAACTGTCAGTCACCGGGAACTATAGTTTTCTTTGCTAGGGTCAATCCTCACTCATAAAGGTGTGGTGTATTATTGTCTATGACAGTCAAGCTTTTGAGCCCTCGCCCGTTTCAGCGTGCTACCCACTCAGGTCTTTTCAGTCGTTCTGTTGTATTAAGAAATGCATTCAACACCAATCGTCCCTCTTCAATGAATCAGCTAGCACGTATGTATTTGAAACAGCTTTAAGGTTTCCATCATTAGATAAAGCCTATTAGTTGTATCACCCAGGGGCTTATATGTTCGGGAATGTGGAATTTTAAACATCAAATAGCTAATACAGGTTTGACTGCATCAGTGTCTGAATGTTAGTGAGGACAATCAGTCCTTAACATGGGCCTCATATTACTGTGTGTATTTTTTACCATAGTGTATTTCTACTGTGTATTCTACTACTGTGTGTATTATCCTTTTTGCTTTATATTGCTGCAGAGCCGGCCCTCCCTATAAGCGAACTAAGCGACTGCTTAGGACCCCGCCGCCACTAGGGGCCCCCCAAACTATGGTCCGACCATAGACCCTGACCGTGAGAGTGACCTGTAACTCAATGGACATTCGCATCACATGTTAACGCAGCGCTAGAGTTACTCACGGCACACTTCACTTATTCGCAATCACAAAAGTTTATTATTTGCATTTGTTTTATAGCCTTGCCGGTTTAACATTTCATTCGCGTGCTGTTCTGACATGCGTTTTTCCCCCTGTGCGTGTACACACTGAGCGTGTGCAGGATGCGCTCAGCCGCTCACTAAAAACCTGTCAAACAGCGCCCGATTCCTGGACTTTATCTAAATTGCGTCTGATTTTGAAAATACTGTCAAATACACACAGGGTTTACATAAATCTAGTTGGTTATGTCTAAAGTGAAAGTAATCAGTTGCGTCTCTGTCACTTTGTTAGAAGCGGGACAGCCGCCTATAGTAGGCTATACATGGATAGTTATAGGGAAAGTTCACCCAAAAATTATATTATTATTTCTTTTTTCAATAGGGTCAATCAACTGTTTGGTTACACACATTCGTCAAAATATCTTCTTTCGTGTTCAGCAGAAGAAAGAAATTGATACACGGAGAGTGAGTAAATAATGACAGATTTTTCATGGGTGAATTACCCCTTTAATGTTAATACATTTATTATTGTTATCTTGTTACAGGTCCATCTGATTCTGATCTGTTCATTTTATGTCTTATTTAAGTAGGCTATTTTATTGAATATGGTCCGTTTTGTGTATGTATATATATATATATATATATACATATATATACATAAAATGTATATAAAATTGATAATGGGTGTGTTTTGTAGTCTGTGAATAATCAAGCATTGACAATAGTCAATCATATTGGTGGCAGAGAGAGAGAGAGAGAGAGAGAGAGAGAGAGAGAGAGAGAGAGAGAGAGAGAGAGAGAGAGAGAGAGAGAGAGAGAGAGAGAGAGAGAGAGAGAGAGAGAGAGAGAGATAGATAGATAGATAGATAGATATATAGATATGGTACATGGGCACACTGCAGTCATAAAGGGATGGTCAGCATGGTCAGCCACAATACTCAGGTAGGCTGTGGTGTTTAAGCGATGCTCAATTGGTACTAAGGGGCCCAAAGTGTGCCAAATTCAAAGTGTGTTTACACCAAAATCTGACCCTACCATCTGAATGTAACAGCAGAAATAAAGACTCATCAGACCAGCCATTTTCCTCTGACCCCAGCCCATTCTCAGTAAACCCTAGAGATGGTTGTGTGTGAAAATCCCAGTAGATCTGCAGTTCCAGAAATACTCAGACCAGCCCATCTGTCACACAGCCATGCCACGTTCACTTCAATCACCTTTCCTCCCCATTTTGAGGCTGAACTATTTGACCATGTCTGCATGCCTATGCATTGAGTTGAGTCATTGAGAAAACTATGCTTATGTATTACTCAGTAAGTCTGATTAAAATCTGATATTTTGAGTATTTATTTGGCTGAAAATCTGATTCAAATTTGAATGGGAGTCAAAGCATACCTTCATGACACCATAACAAACTATTAAGCTTCCTTGTGTTCACCCGCGGCTACCATTGGGCCCGGGTGACCCGTTTAGGTCCGGGCCCGCCCATTTTTACCCTAAAATGTCTTAAATGATATATTTAAAATTTAAGGCCATAAAAAGTCTTTAAAAGTCTTATTTTTACTTATGAAATGTCTTAAATTTGCGATGGAAATTTGACATATCTAAATGTTTTCCAAATTAAAACTATCTAATTAGCGTACTTTTCTTTCTTTGTGGATTTTTCTTGTTCACGTGACATTTCGCGTCAGCATTGCGTCTCCAGCACGCGAAACAGGAGGAGGGAAGGAGAAGCAAGTTGGTAAATGTCCGTTCAATTGTAAGTTCATTCTTTTTGTGCATAGTGGTGTGCGATGTGTATTGTCTATTATGGTATTGTAATCATTGTTTTAACAATGTAGGCTACGAGGCACTGTGAGCTGACATCGCTTTTGTGTCTCGTGCTTTCACTGCATGATGTCCCTAAATGAGTTTTTGTCTTATATTTATCATATTAGTTATCATACAATATCATGTATGTCTAACCCTAATCCGCAAGAGGGCCCCTTTTCCCGTCCACAACAGCAAATGTGATTTATTTTATATTTCAGTTAAATAAACAACATTGTGAGTTACATTTTATATACAATATTGTCAATATTTTTGGTTTTTCCTTTATTTCGCCGACGAGAATTTCAAAATGAAACCGTAGCAGAGTCTCAGGCCCTGTTTACACGAGAACGATTCCGGGTGAAAACGTAAAAATATTTCATCGGATTTGCCTTTCGTTTACACGGTGACGGCGTTTTGGGGGCTTAAAAACGCAAAAAAGTGAAACCACCCTCCAGAGTGGAAATCTTAAAAACGCTCCACCGCCGCGTTCCCGTCTAAAGGGTAAAAACGCAAATCTGCTCACGGTGGCACATTTAAAGTACCCTTTTATTAAAATGTTAAAATTAGAAATCAGTTCATATTTAAATATTTAATAATAATAAAAAATCTCATAGCTTAATTATTTATGCAATTGTAAATGGAGTGTAAATATATTAATGCCAGTTCTGATGCCGCTTCTGTGCCTCCTCTGCACTGAAGATGAATTTTGATTTAATGATTTAATTGAACTGATACGGTGAGTAAGTGGGTCAAGTGCAGATGACGAACACCTGTATCTGATTGCAGTAATTGGCGTGGAGACTGCATAAAAGCTGCCGGCTGAGAGAGAGAAGAGAGAGAGAGACCTGGGACTCGCACGAGACTCTGAGGCTGAACCGAGACTGCCGTCAAGTTTGATTGTCTAGTGCTATATTTGTTGTTTTGTTTTTGCCGTGTCGAGCGACACGGCGGCCCGCGCACGAGCGCATTGTCCATTATTATTGTGGGAAATAAAAGTGCGAGTCCCAATTTCGCCGACCTCGTCTTCTTCTTCCTTCCATTACTTTGAACTTCACTACACTGGTGCCGAAACCCGGGAAGAAGAAGACTGCCGCCGCCATGCAGACCCCGCCGGGAACGCCGTTTGCGGAGCTTATACAGACGCTCGCGGGTCTTCACCGGGAGCAACATCACGCCCTGCTGGCCGTGAAAGAGGAGCAGGACCAACGCTTCCAGATGCTCCTCCAAGGCCAGCAAGAAGACCGCGAGCTGTTCCGGAGCTGGCTCGACCGGGAGGTTCGGGCCGTCCCCGTTCCAGCTACGGCCTCGGCCCCGCCCCTGCCTCTCAATAAAATGGGTCCCCAGGACGACCCGGAGGCGTTCCTGGACCTATTTGAGAGGTCCGCCGAGGCCCGGGGGTGGCCCCAATCGGACTGGCCCATGCGGCTCATCCCGTTGCTATCGGGTGAGTCGCAGATAGCCGCCAACCAACTGCCAGTCCAGAACCTCCTGGTCTACGAAGACCTGAGGCGCGCCATCTTGCAGCGGGTCGGCCGGACCCCCGAACAACATCGTCAGCGGTTCCGGTCCCTGAGCCTGGAGGAGTCTGGCCGACCCTTCGTGATGGCGCAACAGCTCCGGGACTCCTGCCGCAGATGGCTGATGGCCGACGGAGGCGACGTCGAGGATGTCATCAGCAAGGTGGTACTGGAGCAGTTTATCACTAAGCTGCCCAAGAAAACTGCGCAGTGGGTCCAGTGCCACCGCCCGACGTCGCTGGACCAGGCCATCCACCTGGCGGAAGACCACATGGTGGCGTGCTCAGGGGTCGGCGAAGCCCTTCCATCAGCTTCTCTCTCTCCTTCTCTCTCTCTCTCTACCCCTTCTCTCCCCAAACCTGTGCCCCTTCCCAGGTCTCGCGGCGGGCTGGTGCCCCGGCCGGCGCCAAGGTGGAGGACCTCGACTCCGGCGGAGCCCGTTCCTGTGACCCGGGTCCCACCTAGGGGGCCCGCCACGTCCGACCACCCCGTCCCGAGTCCGGCAGCCCTGCACTCTCCACGCCATTTCCTTGACCCGCTTCCTGCCACCGGAGCGGCGGGGAGGCCTGGGCCGGCCTGTTGGCGCTGCGGGGACCCGGGACATTTTATAGATCGGTGTCCGGCGATGGAGGTGGGGACCCTGATCCGGGTTCCCGACGCGCCGCAGGCTGCCCCCGACCAAACTGGCCTGTACCAGATACCAGTGAGTATAAAGGGGGGTACTTATCAGGCTTTGGTGGATTCAGGTTGTAACCAAACCTCTATACATCAAAGTCTGATTCAACCGGGGGCATTGGATAACAGCCGCATGGTTAAGGTGCGGTGTGTGCACGGGGTGGTGGTGAGGTATCCGATAATGCCGGTCGTAATTCAATTTAGGGGCCAAAAGCATAGTGTCGAGGTGGCCGTTAACCCGCACCTCCGGCATCCGCTCATTTTGGGGACGAATTGGCCTGCCTTTAATGAATTATTGGGGTCGTTATCAGCGGGTGCCTCTTGGGGTAGAAAAAACAAGGGAAAGACAGCGGTCGTTCAGCTGGGGGATGCTGAGCCGGGACCTCTGGGTCCTGCTGCAGGGGAACAGAGGGCTCTGGCGAGAATGGTTCTCTCAGAGCGCGATGACTTTCCCCTGGAGCAGTCCCAGGACGAGTCTCTTAAAAACGCCTTTAATCAGGTCCGCTCCATCGACGGCCAGCTGCTTCAGCCAGACCAACCGCTCTCTTATCCCTATTTTACTGTAGTAAAAGATAGGTTGTATCGGGTGACCCAAGACACCCAGACAAAGGAAGATACAACACAGCTGTTGGTTCCTAAAAGCCGCCGGAAAATGCTTTTTCAGGCGGCTCACTGTAATCCAATGGCCGGGCATTTAGGTCAGGCGGCAACACTAAACCGTCTCATGGCCCGGTTCTTCTGGCCGGGCATTCACGAGAACGTGCGCAGGTGGTGCGCGTCTTGTCGTGAATGTCAGTTGGTGAATCCACCGGCCAATCCAAAAGCACCATTGTGCCCCCTCCCGTTAATGCAGGTCCCCTTCGAGCGAATTGGTATGGACCTCATCGGGCCATTAGAACGGTCAGCACGAGGGCATCGCTTTGCCTTGGTTCTGGTGGACTACGCAACGCGATACCCGGAAGCAGTCCCGCTTCGTAACATTTCGGCTAAAAGTGTTGCGAGCGCTCTCTTCTCTTTAATCTCCCGAGTGGGAATCCCCAAAGAGATTCTCACTGATCAGGGCACGGCGTTTATGTCACGAACGATTCGCGAACTCTACGAATTGTTGGGCATTAAATCGATTCGCACTAGCGTCTACCACCCACAAACAGACGGTTTAGTGGAACGGTTTAATCGCACTTTGAAATCCATGATTCGTAAGTTCGTTCACGAAGACGCCAAAAATTGGGATAAATGGCTAGAACCCCTCTTGTTTGCTGTACGCGAGGTCCCCCAAGCCTCCACGGGGTTTTCCCCCTTCGAGCTTCTCTATGGACGTCAGCCCCGCGGGGTGCTTGACGTTCTTAGAGAGACTTGGGAGGATGGACCGTCCGCTGCTAAAAACGAAATTCAGTATGTCCTGGACCTGAGAACAAAGCTCCACACTTTGGGGCGGCTATCAATGGAGAATTTGTTACAGGCCCAGGGCAGACAGAGTCAGCTTTACAACAGGGGAACTAGACTCCGCCAATTTGCACCGGGAGATAAGGTACTTGTATTACTCCCTACTACCAGCTCGAAATTACTCGCAAAGTGGCAAGGGCCCTTTGAGGTCACACGGCGAGTTAATGATCTCAACTATGAGGTAGCCCGTACAGACAGGGGTGGAGCACATCAAATTTATCACCTCAACCTTCTCAAAAAGTGGGTTGAGGCAGAGTCAGTGATGTTGGCGACGGTGGTGAGCGGAGAGGAGGATCTCGGGCCTGAGGCGAGTTCAAAATCACAATCTCTCGCGCTGGCCCTTGGTGGAGACCACCTCTCGCCCTCCCAGCTCACTGACATTAAAAATGTACAAGCTGATTTTGCGGATGTGTTTTCTCCCCTGCCTGGCCGGACAAACCTCATTCAGCACCACGTTGAGACCGAACCTGGGGTCGTGGTACGCTGCCCGCCCGTATCGTTTGCCTGAACATAAGAAAAAGGTGGTTCAGAGTGAATTAGAGGCTATGCTGGATATGGGGGTAATAGAAGAGTCAAGCAGTGACTGGGCGAGCCCGATAGTTTTAGTTCCCAAACCTGACGGCTCGGTTCGCTTCTGTGTAGACTATAGGAAGGTGAACGCGGTGTCTAAGTTTGATGCTTATCCAATGCCAAGGGTTGACGAACTGCTTGATCGGCTGGGTACTGCTCGCTTTTATTCGACATTGGACTTAACGAAGGGGTATTGGCAGATCCCCTTGTCTCCAATGTCCAAAGAAAAGACAGCTTTCACAACGCCGTTTGGATTACACCAATTTGTCACCCTTCCTTTCGGGTTGTTCGGGGCTCCAGCGACCTTTCAGCGTCTGATGGACAGGATTCTCCGACCGCATGCTGCGTATGCCGCTGCCTACTTGGATGATATTATCATCTATAGTACCGATTGGCAGCGTCATATGCAGCATTTGCGGGCTGTCCTGAAGACGCTGAGAAGGGCGGGGCTCACGGCCAACCCGAAGAAATGTGCAATTGGGCGTGTGGAGGTAAGGTATCTGGGTTTCCACTTGGGTCACGGACAGGTGCGTCCCCAAATTGATAAGACGGCAGCAGTTGCGACCTGTCCGAGACCCAAGACCAAAAAGGAGGTTAGACAGTTCCTGGGGCTAGCGGGATATTATAGAAGGTTTGTGCCTAGTTATTCGGACCTCGCTAGCCCGCTGACCGATCTAACTAAAAAGGAAGCGCCAGATACGGTTCAGTGGACGGAGCAGTGTCAGCGGGCCTTTACCCAGATAAAGGCTGCTCTATGTGGCGGGCCGCTTTTGCATGCTCCTGATTTCTCTCTCCCCTTTATCCTACAGACGGACGCATCGGACAGGGGGCTGGGCGCCGTCCTGTCCCAGGAGGTGGAGGGTGGAGAGCGGCCGGTGCTGTACATCAGTCGCAAGCTCTCTAAGAGAGAGACGATGTACAGCACCATTGAGAAAGAGTGTTTGGCCATCAGGTGGGCTGTTCTCACCCTCCGCTACTACCTCCTGGGGCGGGAGTTCACCCTCTGTTCGGACCACGCTCCCCTGCAGTGGCTCCACCGCATGAAGGATACCAATGCGCGGATCACCCGTTGGTATCTAGCTTTACAGCCTTTTAAATTCCAGGTGATCCACAGGCCGGGTGCACAGATGGTTGTGGCTGACTTCCTCTCCAGGAGGGGGGGGGGGGGAGGCTGCAGGCCGGACGGCTCCCCGGCCTGAGACGGGCGGTGGGGGTATGTGGCGAGGGGGGCGTGGTTTCGCGAAGTCTGTAGCGGGAGAGGAATCAGCGAGTCGCGCGGTGAGTAAGTGGGTCAAGTGCAGATGACGAACACCTGTATCTGATTGCAGTAATTGGCGTGGAGACTGCATAAAAGCTGCCGGCTGAGAGAGAGAAGAGAGAGAGAGACCTGGGACTCGCACGAGACTCTGAGGCTGAACCGAGACTGCCGTCAAGTTTGATTGTCTAGTGCTATATTTGTTGTTTTGTTTTTGCCGTGTCGAGCGACACGGCGGCCGCGCACGAGCGCATTGTCCATTATTATTGTGGGAAATAAAAGTGCGAGTCCCAATTTCGCCGACCTCGTCTTCTTCTTCCTTCCATTACTTTGAACTTCACTACACAGTGGTATTGTGTTCTCCAATATTATTTAATTTGAATGTTAGAATTGAACATAAAATGTGATGCATTCCTCTAATTTTAAAAGAAAAGGTCCATATATAGCCTAGGTGAAAATGCCCCTGGAAATCAATTTAAGGTTGCAAATATTGCCCGTTAATAAAAAAATAATAATTTCTGTCACTGCTGTGAAACTGCATAGAATATGAAAAATATGAATATCTTTGTGAGTCAGCTGTCAACAACAAGCCTAAACCAGCCATGGTACCAGCACAAAAATACAATCAGTAAAATATCATCTAATTATTATCAACAAAAATGTGAAAACATCGAGACATATCTTTGTCAATATTGCACACCCCAATGTAAGGTATTCATTTAGATTTCTTCGGGTCTTAAAAAGGCCTTAAAAAGCCTTACATTTGAATTTAAAAAGTGTGCAGAAACCCTGATGAATGACGTTGGCGCGCAAGCTTTTCAAGCTAGCTCAATGAGACAGACGGTAGCTATTAGCTAATATGAAACGCAAAGCAAAGCAGCTTGTTTTCATTTAATTCAGCAAGAAACGCTCCGAGGAGCAGGAGGAGGACCGCGACACAAGAGCCACACAGGTAGGCTACTGAGTCGCTGTCCTCAGTGCCACAGAAAAGCGCTGAAACGGAGATGAAGGGGAACCCGTTTTTTATCTGGCCCATCCAGTTTTCTGAAGGCCCACCTACAATCAAAATCCTGGCGCCGCTAGTGCTTGTGTCAATAGACAAAATGAAAAAACAACATCCCAAAGTTTTCTTTTGGTTAAGTTTCTCCACCTTAAACGGTTAGAAGAAATGGTTTTCCTAATAACCTCATAATCTTGTTATGCTTCCAACCATACTATAATTATGTTTTACTCTCAACATGCCAATGTAAAACTCTCTCTTACATATTCAGTTTTTTTTTAGTTTTTTTTTTTTTTTTATACATCATAAGTATATTAAGGAACTTCTTACTGTCCGTAACAAGCATTTCCTCATCTATTAACTCTTTTACAGGACAGTGGGGTTTACCCACTGTGAGCGTGTCATCTGTACTGGGCATGATGGCTGGAGTGCTGGCCTCAACAATGGAGTCCATTGGAGACTATTATGCGTGTGCCCGTCTCTCTGGTGCGCCTCCACCTCCCACGCATGCTATTAACCGCGGCATTGCGGTGGAAGGCGTGGGCTGCATTTTGGCTGCCTTGTGGGGTAGTGGTAATGGAACCACCTCCTACAGTCAGAATATCGCCGCTCTGGGAATTACAAGGGTAGGATTTCTCTGTTTATTGACAACAACAATAATAATAATAATAACTATAACTATCTTTATTGTTGTAGCCACCAACACCAAAGCAGGTTCTTCATTATATTTCAACACTTTTATATTACTATTCAACTAAAACATTGACTAGGCTTCCTTAAGTCACATTAGTAATCCATACTCGATTTTATTTTATATAGCGATTTTCACAATACACATTATCTAGAAGCAGCTTTACAGAAAATCATTGTGTTATGGTTTATACTATTTTAATATCTTCATGCTTTATATAGAGGGTTTTCACCAATGTCACGTTCTGGGTGGTAACCGGGATGTGCGGCCATTATGGAGGCACTCGGATGTAAACAACAGCATGGACTGCACTGTTTATGTACTACTGAACACATTGTTACACTAATAAACCACGGAAAAAAAACACGTGGAAGCTGCGAAATCATATAGAGATGATCGGACTTAGTAAGCAGGAAAGAGCGCGAAATTTTGACAAACTAAAGTTAATATGTGGTAAAGATCTGAACGAGCTAGCTTCTCTAGCCCTTAGGCTTACTGCAATTCTTCCTTTTATTTCTTGTCACGACATAGCCTACGTTCAGAGTGACAGTCCAAAAAAGCACATGAAATCCGTTCCAAGCTACATCCATATGTGGTTTGAAATCCTATTCAAATCATATATCAGGACATCAGATTCAGTCTGAACGCTCTGATCACATTTTGCGTGGTATGTGGCTTTCTCACGCCATGTAAAATGTAAACGTCAGACATTGTTATAGGAAACATGCTGAAAGTCACTGCCGAAACAGTGCGTGTTGTTGCAAAGTGCCGGATGAGCAGAAATTATTATTTTTGAAACCGGCGCAGACAAGAGCATGGGAAAAAAGCTGTGCATAACAGCCTCCTACAGTTCTGCCGCAGGCTCAAGGCGCAGTAGTCCAGTGCGGCGGCTACACATTTCCATGTTGTAAAATTTAAATAAGACAACATCTCTATTGTAAATGCAAACCCCTCCATCAACGCAACGTCATTGCCATATTGCCAAAGAGCTGCATGGACACACAAATCAGACCTGAACCGTTGCGATACACAGTGTGGACATCATTTTAGATCAGATTCCAATCGGATACAAAGATAATCGGATTTGGACTGACAGTGTGAATGTAGACATCGTTAAACTACGTCAACATTAGCCATAGTCAACGCTTCATTTACACATGTGGCTGATGCTGTAACGTTACCTCTTTACGAGATTCAGAAGGGAATGATTCAGATTTCTCTTGGCACAGCTAGAAGACAGGTTGCTCACGTCACATCTATGTCGTCAAGCTCAGTTTGAGCCTGTGCAGTACGCTCAGCCATCAGGAAGTGAGTGCTTCTAAAGGGCTTCAGTTCTCTCCGTTGAAATCATGCTGTGTCCATTTATTTTACTGTCTTTTACTGTGCCGAGAGAAATCTGAATCATTCCCTTCCGAATCTCGCAGAGATGGAGAGCGTGAGTATTAGCTGTCCATGAGCTAGCAGCAGGATCAACTTTATGACTCTCTATGGGCTTCTCCCTTGACTTTATGCCTCCACGTCCCCCCGATTGCTTGTGAGCTTCTCCGCCTGTCTATACGGTAATTTCTCGACTGTGCGACAGAGAGTCGAGTGGTTATGACGCAATCATAGCCTATTTTTACAAAAACGGCTTCTACGGGGCCATAGCGTAAGATACAAAGTAATGGAGCCTTTTATACATTGTCGTGTTTCTTTAGAAATAAATAACGGACAAATGGAGTCTTTGGACGCCTCAGATGTAAAGTTATTCGCTGTCAAAGTGACGCCAAAATGAATGGGAGTCAATGGAATGCTAACTGCTACAATGGCAGCCCCCAGGGGCACGCGTAGTGCAAGCCTAGGGTTCGGTTCGGTGGAAAAAAATTCTAAGGTTCGGCAAAAACCGAACCCCCTTAAAAAGCTCCAATATTCGGCCGAATCCTGGATTCGGAGCATCCCTAACATATAGTAAAGTACACTATATTTGAGAATAAAAAATGTGAGAATGACATGCTATAACATAAAACTTTATGTAGGCCTACTTCAAAATTAAACTAATTTCAGATGAAGTTTGATATCTTCTTAATATTAATATTGCCATTTGTATATGTTGTATAATAATATCACCAGGAATAATGTACGAGCCCATGCTGCATGTTTTTTCACGTAACAAATATACATCTTGGACAATCTGCACATGCATTAATTTTTTTTTGTGATTAAGCTTTTCATAACTTGTCATTACTGATATTTACATATT
The DNA here is from genome assembly GCA_030578275.1 of Meda fulgida. Classification (NCBI taxonomy): domain Eukaryota; kingdom Metazoa; phylum Chordata; class Actinopteri; order Cypriniformes; family Leuciscidae; genus Meda; species Meda fulgida. The sequence continues at coordinate 16,522,760 of CM060640.1, forward strand.
CAAGAACATAAAATAATAATGTTTCACTTTTTAAAGAGTTAGAGCAGTAAATAAATAAATTGAATTCAATAAAATAATATGCAGTACACAGATATACATATAATCCCCAACCCCACAAAATTACAGAAATTATTTTTGGTGCTTATTATTTAGTGTTGACTTCCCGAGTATCAATGACCATTTGTGGCCTTTTATGATCGTTCCTGTGCATGAGTTCTGAGTAATAAAGGTGCCCACTGTTCTCAAACATACTGCACTTCCTGTCAATTATTTTGGTTTTTGAGCATCCTCTGCACATTTAAGGTCTTCCCCTCTCAGGACTATTGAGGGTCTCATCCAGATCTATCACCAACAGCTGCAAGCCGTCATTGATGCTCGAGGAGACAACACATAACAGGAGATTAATGTATTTTTTGAGGAATGCTTAAACATCTGCAATGCAGCTTCTTCAGGGCAGAGCTATATAAAAAAAGTCTTATTTTAAAGACTTTATCTCGATTTTTGCCAAGTGTTGTTTAAATGTTATCAGGCCATTTTTATTAAATTAATTTATCTCTAATTTATCACTAATTTATCCCATTCATGGGAATGACAATGATTGCATTTCTGCATGTTCATAAATGTTTTTTTGGTTTGGGTTTCATGAGGGTATTTTGGATGATTTATATTTTTTATGGCTGATCCCTACATTGTGTGCCAGGTTGGGAGCAGATTGGTACTTCAGACCGCTGGGCTTCTTATGATCATCTTGGGACTCTTTAGTAAATTCAGTGCAGTCTTTATAACTATTCCAGACCCGGTCATTGGTGGAATGTTCCTCATCATGTTTGGCATGGTAGCAGCAGTGGGTATTTCCAATCTTCAGGTATACTTGATAGAGAGTTTTCATACAATTTTATAACAATGAAATGAAAATGTATGTCAGGGCAACTTCATATTATAAAATGCATACTAAGAGTTTGTTTCTTTTGTATTTAATTTATTTTCTTGCAGTATGTGGACTTGAACTCCTCCAGGAATCTCCTAATTCTTGGCTTCTCGACCTTCAGTGGTCTTGTGCTCCCAACCTGGTTTCATTCCAATCCAGGCATGATCAACACAGGTGAATATAACATTGAAACATATACAAAGTAACATCCGTATCACCTAACATATGCAGCATTTAACCCATCAGCAAACATATTTTACTCCTACCTAGGGGCATAGCACCAATCATTGGGCCCCGTCACAGAACCAAAGGGTCAGGCCTCTCACCACAACAAAAACCCAGTACTGCTTAATTTTCACTATGATTCACAGCTTTTATTTCAAATTGTATTTATTTGCATTAAAACATTAAAATGTATTATAATATTTTCAGGTGCTCTTTGTTTCGGGGTCACACTTGTTATATTCCCAGTCAAAAGTGACCGGACGCCTAAAAATGAAACTTTATCCATCCCAGTAAAACCAATGCAATTTATTTTTGTTCAATAATATTTTTTCTTTTTAATTTTGTATTTTGAGAGAATTTGATGTTGCTTATTCATATTTATGCAATATTTATGGTTAATTTTTGCCCCAAAAAATCCCTAATTTTTAAAAAGTATTTCTTCAATTATTGCAATATTATTTCAGATTAATATAGAGACTAGGTAGCCTGGGAAAACCCAGACACCTTCCGGCAAATTTAGATTTGCTCTACAAGTTAGTCTAAGAGCTCATTCAAGCCCATTTTTAATCCGTCGAAACGTAGGCACCAATCAGAAACGTTGGGGCGGGCTTTGCACGATGACAACGGCACAGCGACGGTGAAGCAGATTTTGTACATTACAAAGATGGATGCTGTCGTGGAACATCACTCGTTCGAATCAGCTATTGCGTCTGTTTTAAGCGATTTGAACGTTTCCTTTTTGTTAAAACCCGAGCAAAGAACAACACTCAGAGATGTTTCTCCGTCGCTCTGCATACGTCATCTCCTTCAGCGCTTTGATTGGTTTTAGGTCTATCCAGAGGCATTTGAGCGATGTCTGTTAGTGACGCCCCTTTGGAAATGATATGTCTGTGAAGCTTTGCCAGACCATAACTCAGTTACTACTGAGAATGGTCTGGTTTTAACCAGGCTAGAGACTAGGCTTTTTAAATCCAATTTTTGAAGTCAGATTAGCGCCATCTGTTGAGAGAAAATAAAATAAAACATGTCATTTCATGGTGTAACCACTAGATGCCTGTATAGCTCTCTATGGAGAGGCTTGTGAATTCTCTAGTTGTTTTTGGACAAAATTACTTACTTTTAAGATGTGGATTTGAATGTATTTTTTAGAAATAATCAAATAATACTTTTGCCAAGGTTTATAAAAAAAATTAAATAAATTTGATGTGAAGTGTACTCGTTTTTTAAGGATTAAGGATTAAGACATCATTCCTTTTAAAAGACCAAGTGAAAAGTCAGTTAAAAAAACACATTACATATCATCATTTTTTCCTTCCATCTATTGCTATAATTATCACTGTCAATCATTTCAATTTCCGGGTGACTTAACAAAACAATAATTTAACAGATTCACTCTCGGGTTTTCACTCCTGAAACTGTACACTGTGTAGTGTGTTGGTAGCATGAAATGCACCACATTTATTGAAAAAGCAAATGGGATTTAGCCCAAACAAGCTGTAGAAGTTGTCTGCCCTTCTTTTCCTCTCTCTCCACTTCTTTGTTTTTTGATAACCTGGTGTAGACTTCATGTTTTGTAGTCTGTGACTCCTTTCTACGCCACAAACTGAATTTAAACAACAGCACCAGACTACAAGACCAAACCACTTTGCCTTTTCCCTTTTGGCACCATCTGTAGGGCGCCCAGTTTATGAGTATTCAGCATCTGTGGTCCGACTGCTCTTTTAGAAAGACTGTTAGTAATATAATACTTGAACAAATGGATACCTTGTAGTGTGGCCAGATCAAAAGAAACGAAACCTGGACAGCAGACAAGTGTTTGCACGTGATGTTAAGCCTATCTCACAACACTATAGGCACATAACCTGATGACTTCTGTTATGGTTTCAAGAAGCATTCACACAAAAATAAGTTTAATTTTGTTTGTTGAGTCTTGATGGCTTTGATATAAATGTTCAATATCTTTTCTCTGAAACGGAGTATAGTTGAGCGATACCTTCTGCATTTTGCCAAAATATAAACTTGTAAATTATATATATATATATATATATATATATATATATATATATATATATATATATATATATATATATATATATATATATATAATGCATGCATGAATGTGTATGTTTGTATACAGTCATGTGAAAAGAAAGTATATCCTTTTGAATTATATGGTTTTGCTCATCAGGAGTTCAGGACATAACAAAAAATCATCGGATCTTTAGCAGGTCTTAAAATTAGATAAATGCAACCTTAGATGAACAACAACATGTGACATTTTACACAATTTAACAAAAATAAAGCCAAAATGGAGAAGCCATGTGTGACATTTAACAGCAATAATTTGAAGTAATCATTTTCTTTATGCCTTTTTCATTCTCTCAAATTATTCTGGAGGAATCTTGGCCCGCTCTTCTTTACAGTGTTGCTTCAGTTCATTGAAGTTTGTGGACATCTGTTTATGCACTGCTCTTTTTAGGTCAGTTAGTTTTTCAATCGGGTTGAGGTCTGGACTTTGACTTGGCCAGTGCAACACCTTCATTCTCTTCTCTTTTTTGCCATTCTGTTGTAGATTTGCTGGTGTGCTTGGTATCATTGTCCTTTTGTCCTTTTGTATGACCCAATTTGACCCAATTTCTGCCAAGCTTTAGCTGTCGAACAGATGGCCTCACATTTGAGCCTAGAATACTTTGGTGTACAGAGAGTTTATGGTTGACTCAATGACTGCAAGGTGCCCAGGTCCTGTGGCTGCAAAACAAGCCCAAATCATCACCCCTCCACCACTGTGGTTGACAGTTGGTATGAGGGGTTTGTGCTGATATGCTGTGTTTGGTTTTTGGTTAAAGGTTTTTGGTTTTGGCCACATTATACAAACATCTCCACTTTGGTCTCGTCTGTCCAAAGGAATTTGTTCCGGAAGTCTTGAGGATTGTTCAGATGAAACTTTGCAAACCTAAGCCATGTTGCCATGTTCTTTTTAGAGAGAAGAGACCCTTCCAAACAAGCCATATTTGTTTACTCTTTTTCTAATTGTACTGTCATGAACTTTAACATTTATCATGTTAAATGAGGCCTGTAGAGTCTGAGATGTAGCTTTTTTTGTGGCATTTCTCTGAGCATTGCATGGTCTGACACACACATCTGACTAAAAAATTAATAAAATTAATAAAAAAAATAATACATTAAAAGAACAATTCCAGTCTGAACTCCTTTGCTGTGCATTAGACACAAATATTGCTTCAGCAACTGAACATGGTAAGAAACAGTAGTTCTTTGAGATCTCATTTGAGATGTGGCGGGTCACTCGGTGCAAGTGGCACATCCCGAGCTTATCCGCAGTGGTGAGAAGCATTGTCTGGACTCCTGAGGTTAGGGCGACTTATCTGCCAATCCTCTTTACAAGTCTCCATTTGACTCTGCTGTAATCCCCTCCCTTCGCTTCAGAGCGAACTTTTCACGTGAAAACCAGCGCTCTCCCTTTGACATTCGGGCCAGTGCACCCTTTCGATGAACTTTGTCCTAAACTTCACCCTGAGTGTTGGGTTAACACTGCTTAAAATGTGGGAGGTTCATCAGCATAAGTCTTATAGTGCTTCATCAGGGACTCTTTTAAGATTTATTGATAGGTTTTAAGGAATTAGTGACACATTGAACTCTTGACCATCGCTTGCTGTGTTGGTTTTGTCAGATGGATGGTAATTGGTCCTAGAATATTTACCCTATTAAGACATAATAATTAAGATATCTTATACCAAGCGTTTTTACACCCACCTGTTGACTTGCAAATATATACATGCATTGGGCATCTGTCACTGTCCGCCCAGCTCTTTGTGACCTGAATGGTTTGTATCTGTCAACAGGCATAAAAGAGTTGGATCAGCTCATTATGATTCTCTTCACCACCCACATGTTCATTGGTGGATTCTTTGGGTTTGTTTTGGACAACACAATACCAGGTAAGTTTTAAAAAAGTATGACTGCTGGGTATGTAAATCTGCAGAGGCACGCTGTAGTCAAAAGGTCTAGCTAGCGTGCCTGTTACTCCTTTGTACGGGCTTGTTTCAACTCTTCGGAAGCCATATGAAAGTCACTATTCAATAAAAATGACATCTGTGAACATAACAGGAAATGCTAAGGAATTCTCCAAAAGGTCCTTTTTGCAGTGATGTCATGGAATAACCATTTTTGGTTCCCCAGAGACCCTTTCAATTAACCGTTCTTAAAATAACATTTTTTTTTAGTGTAAAGAACATTAGTAATCTACAGAATCTTTTTCCACTATAAAGAACTTTTTGTGCAATGGAAAGATTCGATGGATGTTAAGGCCCGTTCACACCAAGAACAATAACTATAATGATAACTATATTAGCATCCACACCAATAACATTCTTTAAGATTCTTATTGGCTGTTAATGTAAACAATATTTATGAAAGTGTATCCAACAATATTGTTCCTCTGCGACATTGTTGATATAGTTGTGGTGTGGACTCTGCTATTATTTTACATTAGAATGATTTTTAAAACTATATCTTTATTGTTAATCTTATAGTTATCGTCCTTGGTGTGAACAGGCCTTCAAAGGTTCTTCATGGAACCAGATGCCAATAAAAAAACTTTCTTAGAGTCCAGATCTAATTGGCATATAACATGACTGAAATCTATTTAAATGAATGTTTGCAATATGAAAAGATTTAAATATCTGCTTTTTCATTTAGTTGTGTCAAAGTATTGTTAATATAATTAATAAAAATCATGTCTTTTTTTGCTTAGGAACAGAAGAAGAAAGAGGAATAAAGAGCTGGAGGAAGGTTGATGTAGGATCTAAAATACACATGACCGATCATTCCTGTTACAATCTGCCTTTCTGCACAAACTTTATTCAGAGGTTCAAATTGCTCCACTACCTCCCATTTCTCCCATCACAAGAACTGGAAACGCATCTGTAGCATCGTAGTTTCTGTGGTGAGGCTTAGTTTTTGAATGGCACATTCCAGGCAAGAGGTGAGCAACATTCAAGCCCAGCTCCAACGTTAAGCTCATTAGAATAAGAGTTCACCCTAACCACAGAATTGCTCCAATTTTTCACGGGACTCATACAACCTTGGACATTTTCAGCTATTTTTTTTATTTTTAAATTACATGAAAGTTTTTCAAAAGCTCCTACCAATTTTCATTATAATATATCGTCGATGTCGGGTGAAAACGTTGTATGTCCAAAATGACTAGTTTTCAGGAAATGGAAAACATATATATAATATATGTGGCTTTATGTATGGTTTATAAAAAACCCTCTGCACTCAATTGGATAGACCTACAACCAATTAGAGCAAGCAAACAGCAAGGAAGGCAAATGCCTTGATTGCGATTTCTTTTACAACAGACGCACGCGATAGCGGAATCTATACATCTCAATTCTCCAGCTGCAGTCATCTTTGTTGTAAACCAGTTCAAACCAAGCGCTCTTTGATTACGTTATTAATACGTAACTACAGATCATCTGTCCATCATCGTATAAAGCCCGCCCTGGCAATTTGATTGCCCCGACGATTTCTGAACCGATCATAATTACTCCTCAATGGATCGAGTCCAGACCAAACTTCGCGAGCAGAAAATATTGTGGGCGACGTTCGGGCTGGCATCCAGGCTATCTGTTTCCCTTAATATGAATGACGAATATAGATGAATATATCTGCATAAATAGACAGTTGTCTCATTTACACGCAGGCGCAGAACGCGCATTCTAGCTGACAGTCGCCTGTAGTTCTCTCGGTGTGTTCCTATGGTGTGTTCAAGTGCATCTTTTTCCCCTGAAGCGACAATACAATCGGCTTTCCTCAGCGCTAGTTCTTTGGCGTCGGTTTGGCTTTAAAGTTTATTGTAACTGTGGACGCTCTGTTTTTTTCCTGTCATTTGGCCAAAATCTCATGTTATAAAAGATGAAGTGCTTCGCACAGACTGACAGTGTTGACTATGACTCAAAGACAAATGCTAGACTACAGGTCGACACAACAAGTTTATGTCAAAGAACTTGCGGCGACAAAAGTTGACGGTTTTGTCACCTTGCGTCGACTGCGTCTGGGACGCTTACTTACCATTGTACTTACGCTTGCTTACCATTTTGAAGATCCATCATGTTGATCAATTTCTTCATTTCAGGCGGCTCATGTTATGAAAATATTTCCGTATTGGAATGCTGAGATAAGATTGCGTAAAATTAGAACAGCCATCTTGAATTTTTGCTTGCTTTTATCACTTCCGCTTTTATCGTTCGCTAAGCTGAACAGGCAATCAGAGCAATCTGTCTTACAGACAGCTTCGGCGGTGGACTGGCAGAATAGAGGCAACATGTTAAACACACTGCATAAACTAGCCCGACAGACGTGCACCGACAGGTCTGGCTTGGTGTGTCGTGGCCATTATACACTCTTTTCACCTCCTCAAATACATAAAAAATGTGGCTTTGCAAACAAGCAGAGATGGTCCAAAATGTGAACGCCACTTCATTCAAGATTGAGACAGTAAAGGCTAACCAATAGTAGGCTAATGATTAATAAGAAAAAAAATCAAATGTTTTCTGTCTGACAGCAACAATATATATGTTTATATAATAAGACATTGGTACATTTAAATCATACTATAGAAGTTACTTTTTCAAATAAGTGACTCACATTTACAATTGAAAACCCTTCAGTTTGGAGTTCTTGAGCATGATGGCTGTACATCACTTTTCTGTGACCTACAAGTCAAGATTTAGGTTTCAAAAAGTTCATAGTACTCATAATAAATTAAATAAAACCCATTTGCGCCAGTGGAATCTGGTTGCACTCGCTGTTTGTAGTGGATAAAATAATATCTCACCTCAGGGCTGCGGCAGATTTGCTGTACCCTGGAGCTCACAGGTACCGTTGCCATAAACGCTGCCGTTGTCATGACAATAATTGCACTCCTTTTATGGTATAACATATTTGTCATCGCATGCCAGCTTTGTTGGCAATAAACACTTGTAGAACACAATATAAAAAATTCCTTCCTTCTGCTCTGCGTCATTCATCTTTTTCCGGGTGCCATTTCAGTTCTGCTTTGTGACATTAACTGAATTCTGTAACCTGAATACAGAAATGTACTACTACAGAATAAATGTCATGTCAGTTCTGTGAGAACTGCGCATCAGGTATTCGAAATCCACAATGTGCTTTGAACACATTCAAACTTTTAGTAGGAATTTTGATTTTTGATCCTGATTAATACTTTAATAATTATACCCATTTAGATTTATTTTATATTAGACTTGTGATTTTGAGGACATTGTTGTGTCCTATATATAATATATATATGTACAGTATATTTTCACGCCTGAATATCATGTGACAATATAATTTCAGCAAAATTCTTTTATGCTACCTCTACAGAAAATTAAATATTCTGTAAAAGGACTATTATTCTGTCCTCAAATGCAAATGTGACGCTATGTTCAGTACTGTGTTTTGCAAACTTGTGCATGTAAATGACTGTGTGCCAAATATATATATATATATATATATATATATATATATATAAAACATATGTTGTCATAACTTATTGATCATATAATTTTAACTGAGTGTGTGTGTAATATTATTATATATAATAAAATATTTATTACAACATGGGTCATTATTTACTCAACATTGTAAGCCCGGCTGGATCAGCCCAATGGAGGCTTATCCGATCAGTGCGTTACTATCTTTCCTTTTACGCAACACAACAAGATTAAATGGAACACATTTTCTCAAATGTATTACTCATTATTTCATCTGACTCCATAAATTAAAAAGGTATTAATGATATCCGTGCATCATTAAACGTTAGCGAATGTTTGATTATTCTTTTTGTCGAGTTGTATTCTGGACAACTCTTATTTATATTTTACCCACTCAGTGCGTCTTTCGCAGGTCTCCGACACAATCTCGTCAGTTCCGGTCATCTAACGGGCGATTGGTTAAATATCTGAGATTTGCCGTATTCACACAATAAAATCATCAGTTAATCATATCATAACAAGAATTTAGAAATCGAGGAATTTGTAGAAATTATTACCTGGCAATGAAAATTCCACACAGCAGTTGTGTAGGCAGTCAACCTACAGACTCCCAGAACCCTTTTCCTCCTTTTCCTTATAAACCCAGATAATTCAATATTCTTACCAAATGGTGGTGTCTGTCATTATAATTAGATTTTGGTTCCCTATTCAGGGGCTCACAACTGTGAGATCAGAATTTGTACTTGAATGGGTTCTTGTTTTACATACAGGAGGTAGTTTGAATGGAGCATCTGGGGGAGGGAACATCTTTAAGGGACATATCACTTTTCTAATCTTTTATAACTTCTTTTAGCTTTTCATTATAGTTGGGAGAATGAGACCAGGCGCACTGAGACACTTAAATGACACCAAACATGAATAGTTACTTTTTGTACACACATAATATTGCATGGGTTTTCAGTGAGTTGTAGGTGAGGAGCAGAAGAGGGTGTAAGAGACTTAAGAGTAAGGTGTGAACTGTACTGTGTCTCGGATGTTGCTGTGCAAGAGGGAGTTCACATGTTAATTCTCAGGAGAGGCTTTTGTTCTCTCGAGGGGGAGCCCAGAGCCTTTCTGGCCCCTGCCTCACAACATCATATTGTTCCAAACCAGCCCGGTCTCATGAAACTGCGTATCTGTACCACAAATGCCATTTATACGCTAAAAATAGTTTTTGCGTGTATTTGATACGCAGTTTTCGCACGTATATGATACACACTTTATGGCGTGTAACTCCACACCCTAATCCTACCCAAGGGGTTTACAGTGCGTAGCATATGCACGCAAAAAACATTTTTGGCGTATTAATGGTACTAGATATTTAATTCGTGGTATAGACGCACTTTTAGGAGATCGTGTTGTCCAAATCTGTATTACTTTCCATTGCTTCTTTTGAAAAATGTCTCTTTTTTGTTGTTGTTGTTGCATACATTAAAAGTGACTGAGGTCTAATATTGTTTGGGCCCCAAAGTTCTTCATAAGTATCTTTGTTTATGTTCTACTATACGTCACAGGTTTCTTATGACATGAGGTTGAGTAAATAATGATAGCATTTTAAAATGATTTCTTTTAGACACTAAGCGGGGAAAACGTTGAAAACAAACTGTGACCTTAAAGCGTTAGATAACTGAAAAGAGTTTAGACACTGGTCAATAAAGGATCTGGGCTCCTCGGCACCACAATATTTAGCTCACTTACCTAAGAGCCTTCTTTTTTCTTTGATGTAGGACAGTTGCGTCAAAGTATCAGTAAATAGAAAGACCGACATCGCCATGACATTTCAGTTGTGCCAAATGAAATTACAGCACTGCCAGTTCTCATTCCCTTTCAGAGAAATTCATGCAACAACATTTGTTTTAAATGCCTATGGGAATCCCTGTGATAACTGCAGTGCTGTCTGAGGCCACGCTTGACTAAACAAGTAAAACACAAGTAAACAATTTTCAAAGTCACCCTCAATCAATCACAAATCTCTAAAATTCCATGGAATGAGTTCAGTTATATGCGCCCCTTTTGATGTTTATTTATTACACAATTTTAAACAACCTTCAATTTTACAGGCATTATGTCATGAGGAAGTAACTTACACCAAAACTAATTTTCAAGAAACTTCTTCTAGACTCTGAAACCTCCATACATGCAAGGCAGATCATATGCGGAGGTAATGACGTGTGTGTGTAAGTGTAAGTATAGCGTGCCATTCAACTTTCCTTTTCATGCATGTAAATACATAATGCAGTGAAGTTCTGATGACAAAAAAAGCACACATAAACCTATAAAAACAGATGATTTGGGACTTCACTAAACATCTGGTTTCTGCTCTTTCATTTCAATCACTCATGTGGTTTCTCAGCTCAGTCAGCTGACATCAGTTGGACATACTGGCGACATCTTTGGCATTATTCAATTGTGGCCTTAATCAAGATATGGGACATTTTGGAATAGATGCAGAGAAAATGCTTAAATGAAAATATTATATTAGCAATGGAATGCTTTCTATTAATAAAACCTGCTCAAATTTGTAGACAACGAACCCTGTCATGAATGAGGTTCGATCGAGATGTAAAACATTATCTCTCTCTCTCTCTCTCTCTCTCTCTCTCTCTCTCTCTCTCTCTCTCTCTCTCTCTCTCTCTCTCTCTCTCTCTCTCTCTCTCTCTCTCAATCTAAAGACAGGGCTCTTTTGAGATCCCTTTTTTTTTTTAAAGTTTAGCTAGTTTTGACTTAATTTGCTGTGCTCATGTTCAAGATGTTCATTAATTGAGTCATTAATCAATGTTATTCATTCAATAAAATGTTTTATTCAAATGACGGCCCTTAAAGTGCAAGAAGGTTTGGAAGCAGTTTCACTTACAGTAACTATTAGGTAACAACTGTTTTGTTCACACTTACAGGGAAGCCATTGTGGTAACTTGACTCTCAGAAGTACTGGCGTAAATCTACAGCATTACAACTCGGCCTCCTAATCTAAGTTGAATTGCATTTACATTTACATTTAGTCATTTAGCAGACGCTTTTATCCAAAGCGACTTACAACTCAAAGATTACTTCAAGATTTCTGACTGACCTTGATGGGGTGATTGAGGAAGAATCTAGCTGGATAGTGAAGTCGTGCTGTAGAGACGGATTAGCAGGGAGGATGAGAAGCTCAGTCTTTGCCAGGTTGAGCTGTAGGTGATGTTCCTTCATCCATGCCGAGATGTCCGCCAGACAGCTTGAGATCCGTAAAGCTACTGTGGGATCATCTGGTTGAAATGAGAGGTAGAGCTGGGTGTCATCAGCATAGCAATGGTAAGAGAAACCATGTGCCTGTATGATGGGTCCCAGTGATGTGGTGTAAATGGAGAAGAGGAGCGGTCCAAGAACTGAACCCTTCGGGAACCCCTGTGGTCAGTTGATGTGCTTTGGATACCTCACCTCTCCATGTGACCCTGAAGGACCTACCTGTGAGATAGGACTCAAACCAGTGGAGAGGAGTACCTGTGATGCCCAGTGAGGAGAGGGTGGACAGAAGGATCTGATGGTTCACAGTGTCGAAGGCAGCAGACAGATCCAGGAGGATGAGAACTGATGATTTGGAAGCAGCTTTTGCGATCCGCAGGGCTTCGGTGACCAACAGCAATGCAATCTCGGTTGAATGCCCTTTCTTGAAGCCAGATTGGTTGACATCCAGCTGGTTCTTCAGAGCCAGGAAAGATGATACTTGGTTGAAAGCAACTCGTTCAAGTGTTTTCGCAATGAATGGTAGGAGAGAGACAGGTCTGTAATTCACTGAAAGTGATGTGTTTAACTTTGTTTTTTTTTTAAGCAGTGGAGTTACCCGAGCCTGCTTGAATGCTGTAGGGAAAATGCCAGTGTGGAGGGATGAGTTGATGAAGTGTGTGATGCCTGGAAGAAGTGTGGGAGAGATTGCTTGTAGAAGGTGTGAGGGAATGGGGTCCAGAGGGCAGGTGGTAGGATGACTAGAGAGGAGAAGTTTAGATACTTCATCCTCGGTTAGTGGAGTGAAGGAGGAGAGAAGGTTGTTGGCTGTGGGAGAGGTTAGTCTGGGTTCCTGTGTGTGTGAAGCTGAGAACTGACTGCTGATAGTTGTAGTTTTGTTAGTGAAGAAGTTAGCAAAAACATCAGCAGTTAGCGAGGAGGTGGGTGGTGGTTGAGGTGGACAGAGGAGAGAGTTGAATGTCTTGAACATTGAACGTGTGTTAGAGGCGCTGTTGATCTTGTTGTGGAAATATGAAGATTTTACGGCGTGAACATCAGCAGAAAAGGCAGAGAGCATAGATTGATACCTACTGAGGTCAGATGTGTCTTTTGATTTGCGCCATTTCCTCTCTGCTGCCCTGAGTTCGGTCCGGTGTTCACGAAGAACCTCAGATAACCAGGGGTTGGAGGGAGTAGCGCGTGCATGCCTGGAGGAGAGAGGGCAGATGTTGTCTAAAGAAGAGGTTAGAATGGAGCATAAAGTATCTGTTGCAGTATTCACATCCAGAGATAAGAAATGCGAGGGTGAGGGAAGAGAAGATGACACAGCAAAAGAAAGATGGGACGGAGAAAGTGAGCGCAGGTTTCGTCTGAAAGTAACTGGTAGGGGAGTTGGTGGTGCATGGGTAGTGAGTTTTAGATTGAAAGTAATGAGGAAATGGTCTGAAACATTGAGAGGTTTCACCAAAATATTGTCTGTGATGCAGTTGCGTGTGTAAACCAGGTCCAGTTGGTTGCCTGACTTGTGAGTACCTGTGGTAATAAACCGTTGGAGATCGAAAGAGGCTAGGAGAGAGATGAAGTCTGTTGCATACGGCTTCTCTAGATGAATGTTGAAGTCGCCAAAGACTACAAGTGGGATGCCATTCTCAGGGAAAGAGGAAAGCAGCATATCCAGCTCCTCTACAAAGCTTCCCAGTTGACCTGGGGGGCGATATATGACTACAATATGGATCTTAATGGGAGTTGTAAGTGTAATAGCATGATATTCAAATGAGTAGTTATTGCATAGAGAGTTGAGTATTTCCAATTGTTAGAAATGAGAAGACCAGTACCCCCACCCCTCCCCGACTGGCGAGGGGTTTGGGAGAAAGAGAAGTTGTTAGAGAGAGCAGCAGGGGTTGCTGAGTCTTCTAGATGGATCCAGGTCTTAGTCAAGCCCAAGATATTAAGAGTAGAATGAGATGCAAATGCTGGAATGAAGTCAGCTTTATTGACTGCTGATTGACAATTCCATAGACCCATAGAAAAAGAGTGAGAGGTGAGTGTGAGGATGAGAGAATAGGGCGCAGATTAGCAGTATTGCGCTGCCTTCTGTGCATGATGAGAGAGCGTTGTCGAGAGACAACAGGAATGTATTGAAAGCACGTTGATTAAGGGAAATAAGAAAAAGGTGGGAAAGGAAAGGGTGAAGAAGCGAGCTGAACGCTAACGCTTCCGCGACAGCACGCACACTACATAGATATAAAGCTTTCAATCGCCTGAATGAGGATAGCTGTGGCCGCCCTTGCAATTAGCACAGCCAAAGCAAATATCCCGAGAATGGGCGAAACCGAAACTAGCTGTTGAACAGCGCTACTTAAGTGCTACAATAAAATACAGACTACAACCCTTTAGATGTGTGCCATAAATTCAAAATAGGAACGCGTCTAATTAAAATACAGATATTTAGTGAAGATAAAAATGATAAATAAGCATAGAATCGAAAATAGCCCTACCTGCTTGACAAATAGTAAACAGAACAACAGGAGAACTGGATATTAAGAAAAAACAACTTTTTTTCATTGCTAGGATGGATTACATTAACAGATGTATAAGCTGACTAAGAAACAAATCACCTAGTAGGCCTTGAACATTGCGTATTAGTGAAAGTCTGTCCCCACCTGCCAAGAGATTTATAGGTCAAATCCAGGTGCAGTCGATGCCAATTCTTTTTTTCACTGGAGCAAATATGACTCAGTGAGGGATAGTTCCCCCAAACTGAAAAATGATCACTATTTACTTATCCTCAAGTCATTCCAATAGAAAAAATGAAAGGAGAAATTTTGAAGAATGTCCTGGCTGCTTTTTTCTTTGCTGTTACAGCGAATGGGGACTGCTCTTAGCTCCAGAAAAGACACAAAACATATCTAAATATTCCAAGTCTTCTGAAGCCAAACGATTGCTTTATGTGAGAAACAGACAAAAACACAGTCTGATTATTGAGTTGAATGAATCGCTCAATCATTGATGAACTGCATCAACAACAATAAAAGATTCCACCCAAAAGAACTAGTTGTTCACTAATTTCCCTTTTATGGCGCTTACTCAGCCAATTGTGTAATTGTGCATGTTGTTCAAACCGTGCCAGAGGCATAAACTGTCTAATGTCTTACATCTGAGAAACACCAGTATCCAAACCACTTTCATTAAATTAACGAGTATGATGTCTTGTTTGACACATGCACCTGAACGGTTTGTGACCTGCTCTTTTCTTTATAAGGGTTCATAATATACGTGATTTTTGAAGCTATCGTCCCAGTCCCCAAGCCCAAACACTGAGCAACATTGTTGTGACTTTTGCTCTGTACCTGTTCCAATAAGTCCCTTGATCCAGCTTTACCCAAAGGTACATCATATTGAATTATCACCAACAGACCAAATGGCCACCAGCTGGTACTTGCGCCCTGAAATGGGGCAGTGGATTTGGCTCTCATTTAGTCAGCAAAGTTATCCAATTAGGGTGGAACGCTACAGCTGGCCCACTCTAGTAGTGCTTCAAGATGTTAACACCTATGCAGTGATTTCCACCAAATATAAGCAAGAGCCAGGTGATACATGGAAATATTTTGATTTGTTAAACCTGCTGGACAGAAATTACGATTTGTTTGTTTTTGTTTAAATCTTTTGACTGCCCTATTTATATTATTATTATATATTTTTTATTTAACGGCTTAGCATATTCAAATAATTTTTTGTTATTGTATTGTTATTGTATAATAACAAGAAAATATAAAGATAATTGTCTGTTATTATTTGTAATTTATTGTTATTATCGTTTGACACATTCAGTTGAATTCTTAAGTAACAATTCCTTTACTTTTTGAATATGAGACAAGAGATCAACATTTCAGATTTTATTTCCAGGTATTTACACCAGGATCTGATATACAACTTAGAAGATATAACCTTTTGTTTGAATAAGACTTCATATTTAGTTGCAAATCATTTGCTTGCAATAACTGCTTTAAGCCTGTGACCCATTGGCATCATCAAACTTTTGCATTCTTCTTTTGTAATGCTTTTCCAGGGTTTCACCGCAGCCTCTTTCAGTTGTTGTTTGTTTTGGGAGGTTACTCCCTTCAGTCTTGTTTTTAGCAGGTAGAATGCATGCTCTATAGGGTTTAAGTCTGGAGATTGACTTGGCCAGTCTAAAACCTTCCACTTCTTGCCCCTGATGAACTCCTTTGTTGTTTTGGCACTGTGTTTTGGGTCAGTTTGGTTGGTATTAGAAATCATTCTAATATCAGTTTGGTTGCATCTTTCTGTAAATTGGCAGACAAAATGTTTCTGTACACTTCACTTCTGAGTTTATTTAGCTGCTGCCATCATGTGTTACATCATCAATGAAGATTAATGAGCCCGTCCCAGAAGAAGTCATGCAAGCCCAAGCCATGCCATTACCTCCACTGTGTTTCACATGAGCTTGTATGTTTGGTGTCATCAGCAGATACCCTTTCCCCCCAAACTTTGCCTTGGTAAAGGTTCATCTTTGTCTCATCAGTCCACAAAACTTTGCCCCAGAATGTTTGAGGCTTGTCGCTGTACTTTTTGACACATTCCAGCCTGGCCTTCATATTCTTCTTGCTAATAAGAGGTTTGCATCTTCAATGCATCTTTTGTTCATGAAGTCTTCTGCGACTTTTGCGATTGTGATATCTTCACTCCTTCCTCTGGAGGTTGTTGCTGATGTCACTAACAGTTGTTTTAGGGTCTTTGTTTCTTTACAGCTCTCACAACGTTTCTGTCGTCAACTGCCGATGTTTTCCTTGGTCTACCAATTGGAGGTCTGTTACTTAGTACACCAGTGGTTTCTTTCTTCCTCAGGACATTCCAAATGGTTGTATCTTCTCTCAGCTTCACAATATTCACCCATAGACAGCTCTCTGGCTTTCATGTTGGTTATACGTCTAACTATAAATGCAAGTTAATACTCTTATTCGGTCTTAATCTTATGACATGTTTTGTTATCCAGTGCACACCTACAACTGTAGCTTCTGTTCTAAAACTGGCAACAGATATCTAACAGCTTTATTTGGTGAGGCAAACACATGTGTGTTCTGAATTTCTCAATTAAATGACATTTGATAAGTAAATCCTTGAGTTTGTAGCTTTGGGTTCTGGCAGGGTAGTCAAGCATAATTAAGTTGGAAAATAAATCCTTGACTTGTATGAGATGTAATGTTTAGACATGACTGTAATTCTAGAGTCACATGATTTGAATTAAAAGTAGATTTTCACATTCTCTTAACAAAACAAGAGCACTAAGGAGTTCTGAGAGATTTTTAGAGTAAATTCCAAGTGCTATTTTTACATTTACCTCTGCAGACATTGAATGCTGTCTTATAATTAATCTTTAAAAAATACTAATAATTTAAAGTCGAGCTGAAACAGAAACAGTCTTTTCTTCCGCTATAGGCTCTATGCACAATCGCTTCCGTGTTTTGTCTCAGCCCGCCCAGTTACATCCGGTGTTGCGTCGGAAGCCGTTTTTTTGCATTAGGTGGAGATAATGGCAAATTACACTTGCTGTTTACAAGAACTTCCCGCGGTTAACGTGAATGACGTTTAAAAATATTGTGAGGCAGTTAGCTGTCACACACAAGAGTAAGAAAGAGAAGGGCTTTAAATTATATATTTCGAGCTACATCGTCAACTTTGAGGGTGAGTATTCTGTCATATCATGTGACATCCAACTTGCGAATCAGTTTCTAAAATCGTTGTCTCCGTTTCTGAGAAAATGAATTTTATCAAAGTTTTTCCACTAGTAGACTTCACTATAGAACGCACTATGCGGAATAGACGCTGGCTGAGATTCTACCGGAAATACATCAGCAGTTTTCATGCATAGAGCCTATTGCGGCCGATGTCTGAGAGTGAAACGGCTTATTGCACAGGAAAAAAATGTTGGGCGGGACTTAATTTTGTCTATTGGCATAGGTTGAATCAAATAAATGCAGCCTTGGTGAGCATATGAGACTTATTTTAAAAACATTAAAAGTAAACATCTTACCGATCCCAAACTTTTGACTGGCAGTGTGTGTGTATATATATATATATATATATATATATATATATATATATATACATATATATAATGTGTTCATATGTGTGTGTGTGTATGTGTGTGTATACTAATATATATTTATATATAAAATAATTTGTATATATTTTATATATGTATCTACTATTCATAACATTTCTTTAATTATTAAAATATGTCAAATGTATTTTATATTTATAAAAGAGTGTACAACTTTATACATTTTAAATGTTTTATACATTTATTTTTTCCTATTTCTAATATATATATATATATATATATATATATATATATATATATATATATATATTTGTAATTGAAAGGGTTTAATGACAATCTACGGTTACACTTAATAGTTACAAAATAGATGTATGAGATAATAATAACTTTAATTGTACCCGCAGCATATTTACAGAGAGAGAGAGAGAGAGAGAGAAAAGAGTTTAGAAAAGACCTGACCATGTGACTAAATCCCAAATTGTGAGACAATCAGTCCTTGCTCACTATCTGTGCCTTTAGGAACTCCATATGGTCATTGGGGAAAGAGGGGGTGGAAAACAGTAAATCAAATGTCTTTTTTCATTTCAGATATCTTGTATACTTTTCAATCCTACACTAACAAGGAACACCTGTGCATAATCAAACAATGAAACAGTGAGAACATAAGGGAACCAAGGCCGTTTCTCAATACACGCAAACTTCGGACTTGCTTCCTTAGTAGTTCGGACTTGGCAAGTTCGACTCAGGAGAACGAACTCCCGAGGACGAGAGGACGCAAGTCTGGTTATTCTGCAAATGGAACAGCGGCGCTCTTGATCACGTCACTCAGCACGCTCTGGCTACTACAGTTATCTCTTTATGCAAGAATAAAACGAAATAGGCTATGTTATAAACACCACTCTGCCACTTTTCCTTTAAAAAAATCTTAAACATATTGTAATAAACCTCATGAACAGCCCTACAGTGGTCAAAACTCAAAACTCTCAACAGCCAGCCGGTTTGATCAAAAGGGGTTTAAAGCTCACCCAATTCCAATTGGTGCTTTCACAGGGCTCTAAACATCTACCCATTGCTGCCTTCAATTTCACCAAGCCTAATCTGGCAAGCCACAATAAATATCCCGCGCACGACCTGACAATAACAAAGACATACATTTTAGCTTTAATACATCATCCCAACCATTAATCTCTGCAGCCATTTCGAACTGTTCTGCCCAATCAAACCACTCACGCCCCTACACGTAAATGTTTTGGGCATAAAAACAGGACGAGGCGTAGCATTTATCTCCCCGGAAGCCTCCGCACCTGCCACCGGCACGGCATTAATACCACTGGCCACCTCCTGTGGCTCTAACATTTTGACGAACCGTAGGCTATCAAAAAATATAGTTGAATGATATTTAATATAAATCACTGCAATCAACACTGATCTCACCGCTACCACCAGTGTAATAAACCTCATGAACAGCCCTACTGTGGTCAAAACTCTCAACAGCCAGCCGGTTTGATCAAAAGGGGTTTACACTTTATTTCAGATAGACAAGATAAAACTTATAATCACGAGTACAAGTATAGATACTAAGCAGGGGAAGAGAAACACGGGAAGACCCGCAAACCACATCACTTCATTTACACACAGTGAGTTTCACGCTTTACACGTCACTCTGTGTTTTATACTCTATGTAGCACCCCAGCCTGCACAGCACACAGTGAACACAAGTTGGGCATGTTTCTCCGGTCTCAATTCCCCGGCCTCCCCTCCCTGACCCACTGTCCATTACACAATCAAACCAGTCCGTACATGCATGAATAAATTAAAAACACTTCCCTCTCGCAGGGCTGAGAAGACCCATCCGTATGGAGTGGATAGTGCAGGCAGCAACCCGTATCCTACCCGTAAGCCGCTGCAAGGGACACCATAATGGCAAACCCACTCCTCAACAAAAACTTTAGCAACTGATCGTGCTTCCTGATTTGGCAAAGCAAAAGTTTCTGTCCACTTAGAAAAATAGTCTCCCACAACAAAAATATAACGATTTTTATCAATGGTTTTGGGGAGTGGACCCAAAATATCCAGAGCCACACGCTCATAAGGGCGAAACGTGACAGAAGGACACATCAGGGCCTGTGAGGTTCGAGCTGGAAGCTTCCGTGAGCCGCAGTCCGAGCACTCACTACACCACCTCGTCACATCGGCAAACCACCCCGGCCAATAAAACCGATCTTTAATTTTTCCCTGTAGTTTTTGCACCCCCAGATGGCCACCTGTAACCACATTGTGCAACATGGCTAACACTTTCGGAACCAAACACTTTGGAAGTACCACTTGTACTTTATCAGCGGCATCACAATTTCATGGAGGGACTCACACCAATAACTGGTCCTGTATCTGAAGCTGATCCCATACTCTTATAAATTTCTGCAGCTCAGGGTAGTTTCTTAC
Source organism: Meda fulgida (assembly GCA_030578275.1). Lineage (NCBI taxonomy): Eukaryota > Metazoa > Chordata > Actinopteri > Cypriniformes > Leuciscidae > Meda > Meda fulgida. Next base: position 16,543,197 of record CM060640.1, read on the forward strand.
CTCCCCACGCTCCTCTAGTGGCTTAGTTAACAGGTGAAACAATTGCCCCAACTCACCATCCTCCCTCTGCAACCTAACCATATCATCTTCCAGCTTTTCTCCAGGCAGTGGCCCTACACTCGATTTAGCCACTTGTACTACTCTCACAGAACAGGTTTCCTCAATCGCCACGCGCCCAACCTGGTCTGGCACCTGACCCAACATTACACTCAGGCCCGGCAATCTCAATAAAGCATCCGAATTAGTATGTTGTTTACCTGACCTATGAACAATCTTATGTTGGAAACTTGCTAAAGGTTCTAGCCAACCGGCCAACTGTCCTTCTATCCCTTGAAAATTATGCAACCACCGCAGGGAATTGTGATCTGTACGCAGCACAAACTCTGCCCCTTAAAGTGTAATGCTTAAAATGTTTCGTAAATGTCATCATACTCAACAATTCCTTTTTGGTGGTGGCATACTTGCGTTCTTGTTTTTTAAGGGATCGACTTGCATAGGCCACAACCCGTTCCATCCCCCCCCTCCGCCTGGGATAGTAAAGCACCTATCCGAACATCTGAAGCATCGGTATCCAAGATAAATTGTTTCAAGGGGTCCGGATAAGCCAAAACTGGGGCTGATATAAGACACGACTTGAGTGTTAAAAAGGCTCTTTGACAATCTTCTCCCCAGTGAAATTTCTTACCCTTTTCCATCAATTGGTGTAAAGATCTAGCAATCTTAGCCAAACTCTTCATGAAGCGACGGTAGTAAGAGGCCAGTCCCAAAAACTATGAACCTCTATCTGATTCCTAGGAACCGGCCACCCCCTCACCACCTCAACTTTAGAAGGATCAGCCTTAACACCCTCCGCTGAAATTATATGACCCAAAAAGGATTCCTGTTTTGAAAATAGATTGCATTTGGAGGGTTCACCTTCAAATTGGCCTCATATATTGACCCAGATGTTCCTGAAATGTTTTACCAAAAACAATGATATCCTCAAGGTATACTAAGCAAGTAGTCCACCGAAGGTCTGCCAGAACCAAATCCATCAACCTTTCGGAAGTGGAAGGGGAGTTACACAGGCCCTAACTAAGAACATTAAATTCAAAAAGACCTTGTCGTGTAGTGAAAGCAGTTTTGGGTTTATCTTAAGGGGTCAACCTCAACCTGCCAGTAACCGCTGGTCGAAAACCAACAAGCATTCGCCAGACTATCCAATGCATAAGTATAAGTAAAAGTAGCCTAAAAGGTATAAGAAGCTATACAATGAGAAATAAAGCAAAGAATCCAAAACGACTTGCCATGGAACAAACTATAGATTAATGAGACCGAAGATCGACGTATACACAAGACGAATTATATCTCATGTTTAAGCACTAGACTAGACATCAGAGCCAGCGGCAAACATCAGAAGGACTAGCGGAGGAAAAGCTGTTCCAGTCGGGGTTAATGAGCGTTGAACACCCGGTGATCGCCTGGATCTCACAAATCCGAAACCGTCAGATACATTTTTCAAATAGGTGCTATCTTTATAAATAAACCACATTTTTTGAGCTTTAAATAACTACATTCTCGCCTGAAACACTCTTAAAATTACATTTCGTGACACAATAACAGTAGTATTTTTATATTACGCGGGTTTTCTCCTCTGCTATTGACGCTCGCTGGTTGGTGCGAGATGCATTCTGGGATCCCTGGCTGTCTCAAGTCTGCACAAGTCACCGCTCGATGCATCCTCTGATAAAAGGGGCGGATCAAAAACACATCCAGGGATTTGAACTGAACTTGGCTAGATGTGAACTTTGAATTGGAACAGTACTTGGGCAGCGACTAATGACGTTTAACAAGTCCACAAGAAACACAAGTACAGACAAGAACGCATATTGAGAAACGGCCCAAGTCACATGAACAGGGGAAGCACATTACAGGAACATGATACAGACCTAAGGCAAACTTCAAAATAAAAGACATGAAAACAAATATATTATTGTGTTTTATATATATATATATATATATATATAGAGAGAGAGAGAGAGAGAGAGAGAGAGAGAGAGAGAGAGAGAGAGAGAGAGAGAGAGAGAGAGAGAAAGAGAGAGAGAGAGAGAGAGAGAGAGAGGGAGAGAAAGAGACATTTTAGTTTTAGTTTTTTTATATAGTAATAATCATGCCATTCACAGTTCAACTTTATTATAAATGTTTTCTGCAATTTTTCTAACCCTACTACAACAAACACAAACTCTTAATCTCTGAAAAATTCCCTTCACGTGTTCTATGGGCTCAGCAAGGGCTGATGGGAAACATACATTTTTGAATAGACAGTCATCATAAGCCTGGAGTGCTAAAAGAAGTCTCTGAAAGCCCCTGTGTTTTCTTGGTAATGCGTAAACTCTAGAGGGTGAAGGGATGAAGTGTATGGCAAGCCGTTTTAACATTTAATGATTTAAACCTACTAGTCTCTATTTTCATGCTAATAGTATTTATTTTTAGATACTAGTGCTTATTAGCTACTAGTACTTATTCAATAGATACTAGTACCTATTTATTAGACACTCTTTTGTAATTAGTAACTATTATTATCTTACAAGTCACAACTGCTTTTTTACTAGTCTTATGTTATGACTAGTCAGAACGCCCACTGTAGAGTTCAATTAAAAATCTTACTAGTAAAATAAAAAATCTTACTAGTAACATTTGGAATAAATACTAGTATCTAATATATAGGTACTAGTATCTAATGAATAAGTACTAGTATCTAATGAATAAGTACTAGTATCTAATGAATAAGTACTAGTATCTATTGAATAAGTACTAGTATCTAATGAATAAGTACTAGTATCTAATATATAGGTACTAGTATCTAATGAATAAGTACTAGTATCTAATGAATAAGTACTAGTATCTAATGAATAAGTACTAGTATCTATTGAATGAGTACTAGTAGCTAATGAATAAGTACTAGTATATATTTAATAGGTACTAGTATCTATTTAATAGGTACTAGTATCTAATGACTTAGTACTAGTATTTATTGAATTAGTACCTAATGAATAACTGGTATCTAATATATATGTACTAGTAGTCACAATTGGAATACATACTAGTCAGAACTGAATAATTGATATCTAAGGCTGTGTGTCCACCAAAGCGTTTTTCACGCGGCTGGCGTAATTTTGCAATTGTATTCAATGGGAGTGCCGCGTTTTTAAAACGCGATGAGCATAACGAGGCGCTGAGAAGTTTTTTCACACTGAAGCGCAGAGCGCCCGGCATTTTTTACTGGTCGCCGAGAGTTGAAAAATGTTCAACTTTGGGTAAAATGCAGCGTTCATCACTATCACTTTTTGCCCAGCCGTCCAATCACAGTGGAGGAGGGGCGGGACAAAAACCACACCGACCAACTGTCACAACATTCTTTCTGTACAACGACATCAACCAGCAGAGCTAACCAAACAAAATGGATGAAAACTTAATTTTTAGTATGAAACAAAATTATATGCGAAATCAGGCGCTCTCAAGCGCCCACAGCTAGGTGTTTTCAGCAGTGTCTAGCATTTTCAGCTGGCTAAAATCACTTTAGTGACACACGGCCTAAATGACAGATCCCCATAGAAGTCAATGGCAAAAAAATGTATTTGTTACTAGTAACAAAAGAACAGTTACTAGTCACTATTGAAATAAGAACTAGTAGCTAATGTATAAGTACTAGTATCTATTGAAATAAATACTAGAATCTAATGAATAAGTACTAGTATCTAATAATAAGTACTAGTAACTAATGGATAAGTACTAGTATCTAATGAATAAGTACTACTACCAATTTAATAGGCACTAGAATCTAATGAATAAGTACTAGTAACTAATAAATAAGCACTAATAAATAAGGACTAGTATCTAATGAATAAAAAGGTACTAGTACCTAAAGAACAAGCACTAGAAGCTAATGAATAAATACTAGTACTTAATGGAATAGATAATAGTATCTAAAAAACAAGTAGCCTACTAGCAGCATGAAAATGGAGACTAGTAGGTTTAAATGATTAAATGTTAAGACGGCTTGCCATATGAAGTGATGCATTTTGATTGTTGAGTGAAATGAAATTGCAAGATTTCAGCAGCTTGATTAAATTAGTTTCTGTCATGGAGGTGAAAAATTAACCCTCTGTCTGATCTTAAGTTACACATCAATGTCAAGAAAAACAGGCAACAGAAAATAAAAGACGATTAAGTTCACTCCTACATTCACAGATGCACAAGGGGAGGTGAAGTGAAACTTGTGACAACCTGGTGAGAGCAGGAGAAAGAGGAAAAAGCTGTAATAATAGATGAAATCATTATCAGAGGTATGACAGTGCATTAGTTCATGTGGCTGACATACCCATAAAACAACAAACTTGTTGGAGGAAGAGTGCAAGGGATTAGTTAAAGGTCACAATGAACACTGTTCTGTAAGAAACAACAAATAAACAACAAATAAACGCATAGAAATGTTGCCCTGCAGAAGAGGTGTCAGGGTTATGTTTGTTTTTAATCTGTATCCCTGTTTTGTTCATGTCCATGTTTGTTCACATGGTTCTTTGTTCAGTTTCCCATCTTTGTTCAGTTTCCATGGTTACCGTCATTATTAGTTCATTGGTTTCAGCTGTGTGTCATTTATTAGCTCATTTCAGTTTATCACCCTTGTCTTCACTCTTGGTGCAGTGTCTGTTATGTTGAGAAGACATGTGTTTGCACTGCCTGTTTGCTTGCTTTTTTTTTTAGAAAGAATTCAACTTATTAGTGTTTTGTGAAAACCTGAGTCTTCTGCCTTCAGTTTCCCTGCATGCATGGTTACAAGAGGAGAGTGGGGTAAGATGTGCCAGTTTTGTTTTGCTCAACTGAAACAACTTTTTTTCTAAAATGAGTATTTATAAGGCATCTTTAACACCGGGCCGCTGTAGCAGCTAGCTCCATACCATGATGTCGAAGGATAAGTTGATCCATCTTGGGTAAACTGACCAATTTCATTTTAAGTAATAAACAAAACATAATTGGCCCACTTGCAAAGCAGACAAGCTTTGAAGAATATCCCACAGGAATGGAAATGGAAATGGAGATTTTTGTAAACAAAGTAGTTTTCAGTAAATGTCCTCTTAAAATGTATTCGGAAAAAAAACTGATTGTATATTATTGTGTGCAAATAATAATGCAAATGTGATATTGTGGAGATTTCTACACTTATGTTAAACACAAATAATGTTATGGTTGACAAGATATGGCCCTTTTAAAATATATAGCGACATACAATTGTGCATTGTTACTTATACAAGTGGTGGTTCTTACGCTGGCATATCCATGAAACAAGTGAGACATAATAATAATAATAATACTACAAATGTCTTAGGTGAAGTTATTTATAGTACACTTTCATATCTATATTGACAAATCATTTATGAAATTAAGGTGTAACATTCTGAACATGTAATCCACATTGAAACTTTACAGTAGACTGTACACCAGATATCAAGCAAAGCCAGATATCAAGCAAAGCCAGTGCTTTATGCTTGCTATATCATTCTAGTAAAGTGTATTAACAGTAAGCTAAGTTATTAACAGTGTATTAACAGTTAAAATTAAGTTTTATTATTTAAAGTTTAGAGAATGCAATTCAAATAAAGCATTTGGGGTGCTCTCATTGTGTAAGTAGTATGGCAGGATGGGGTAAGCTGGGTCAGTGGACAAGCTGTCACATCCTCGTCTATCTATATAGAGCCATGAGCTGAGATTCAAATGAAAAAGTGTAAAAAAAAACTAAAGTTTTTTTATTTCAAAGTATTTGCAACACTGCAGGTAGAATTCATTTCGAGATGAAGTATATTATATTATAATAATTATATTTAAATGTATTTATCAAGTTCAACTAATATAGTAAGTTTTGCTTCTAGTTACAGGAAATATTAGCCTTCAAATAACGCTTTATTTTGTTGCAATCAAATATTCTGAATAGCCTATGGAAGCCTTCCTGTTTGCAAAAATATAATACTTTGAAATGGGGCTATGGATTAGTAAATTTCTTTTTCTTTTTTTTATTTAATATTTTTAGTGTCTTACACTAGTTTAAACTCCATATATTTCTCCTGGCTTGAAGGGTAACTTAATTTAAAAAACAGTTAGTTTTAGCCAGAATACTGTACTACTGCTGTAGATGTCACTGTTTACCTCAGTGTTCGCACACGTCTGTCACATTTGACACATGAGGTTTGCTCATTTGATTTGCACATAAACTTTAAATAGCCTAGGCTATATGCAGTATGAAACTATGAAACCAACAAAATCACTTCGTTGCTAGCTAGTTTACACAATTTTCCCTTGGCGAAACTTTGAATGGTCTTTTCTTGTTCAAACTTTGAATACATTTCACAGTTTCCATAACATCTAATTTAGGCGTTTGTTTTGCTCTTCATTGTTAAGACGTTTTGATATATCGCAAGCATAAGATGCAGTAAAAACGCTCCCGTGATGGAACGTTTTCCAGAAAGATACCAAAAACCACTGAGCATTTCCATTACGCCTCAGGGCTAAAACACTAAAGAGCCACAGAGTAGCCACAAAACATCTTACAAACTATTTGCTGTCACGACGAGCCATAAACAGGCGACCCCATCCTGTGAAAATTAGCAGGAAAACATCTCCATTTAAATAAATCTCAACTAGACGTTTGTATGGTGATTGTGAAATCGATTGAGCGAGACTCAGGGCAGTAGACGACCGAGAGAAACTGTGGTGGGCGGGAGTACGCAGAAGTCACACGATAAAAAGGCTTTGCTCTTGGGGGAAAAAAAACTCTTGATTCTTTTCTCAGCCTTCCGTTCTCCACCGTGCGGTATGAAGCGTCTACCTGGATACTTACCATCATTACGCAGATTTAGGTGACTTTCTTTCATCCCGACTTGGATTCTACTTTATGATGATTTTGGATATGTACCTTTGGGATGAAAAAAACCCTTTCCCTGCCCGCCGAAGTAAGATAAAATAGGGTTTCGCTGACATTGGAGTTACTCCTCTCGTTCCATATGAAGAAGTCAAACGTAAGTGAACGGCTTTTGCTTTAACGCGAGTAATTTAGCGTGAATCATTATTTGTTTTTCGCTCCGTTGCGCTGGTAAAACTGCGTTGTCTGCAGAAGATAACTGGAAGAAATGTAAATGAAAACAATAGCATGTGTATTAATATTAACACATTAAAGCGACAGTCTTCGTCTTGTCAGACTTTCTTGCATCGAATTTTAAGTCCGCATTTAATAGGGGGTGTGAAATGAGCTACATAATGGTTTATTTGAAATTAACTTGTCGCTTGACATTAAGTGCCTTGATTTAGCCAAGGCGGATGGCATTAGAAAACAAAATTGCTTCCATCCACTTGTCACAATTTATTTAGTCATTTCTACTCAATAGCCTATGAATTGTCGGAGTTTGGTCAAATGGTCGAATGTGGTTTGAAGGTGTGAAACCTTCAAATAGTTTGAGACATTTAAGGCAGGAATAAGCTTAAGTTTTCTATTTCAGTGGGATAAACTGTTTTACAATGATGCGATCTGATCAAAGCGTTCGCACTGAGAAAAGAAATCCGCTTTTTTTGACGTTCATATGCAAAATTATGTCCTCGAAAATATGTGGTGTATTTTGTACGATGTAGTACGATGTAGCCTATCTGAATATGACAATTTAAACATGATAAAAATGAGCGATAGAATGATAAAGTCCTCGAAAACGGAGATAAGAGCAAAATAACTACGATAAAACGGAACGACCTTTGAACGTTGGCCTACACAGGTGCTATATAAACATATTTTGTGAAAACTAGATTTTCCTGATATGTTACTCGCTGTCTTGGACTTGTACAACCAACGGGAACTAAGCCAGTGGAATGGTTTTCATTGATTGTGGTGGTGAGGGTGGATATTTAGGCGAAATGCATCATGCATCTCTACCAGCATCAGTAACGCTTTCCCTCCTTTCTTGAAGTGAAATATGTCAGGCTTTGCGCTTGTCTTTTATCTAGGCTACTGTAAATTATGAGCATTCACCTGAAAAAACATTTGCCTTGCTTTAAGGATCTTTTTACTCTCACTACAAGACTGCTTATCTAAAGTGATGTATGAAGAGCAGACAGAAGTCATTCCCCTTGCACCTTTGCCTTGCTTTGAATTGCATTAACTTTTGCTTGGAGTAAGGCAGTTTTAAGATGATACATTGGCATGAAATGTTGGAACATTTACTTGCTTTAATAAAACACTTGAGTAGCCTACCATAGCTTATAGGCCTACATAATTATTTCATTTCAACTTCAGCGGTTTTCATTCGCACTCGTAAAAATAGTTGTTTTTCTTTTTTTTAAATTGAAGAACGGTTAAGCATCCATGGATCCTTTCCTTTGCACAAAATGTTCATTATAGTGAAAAAAGGTTTAGATAAAAAAAACGTTTTCAAGAACTTTCAAGGTTCTTTAAGGGAAACTAAAATGCTGGTTCTTTGGCATCGCTGCGAAAACCCCCCTTTAGAAACTTTATTTTTAAGAGTGCCACTATATTTGAGTATCATTGCTTTCTTGTTGCCATTATCACTTGTAACATTACACAAAATAGTTAATCATTGGCAAACATAAGCACAGGGTAGCTCTCTCATACTGTACACGTGACAGTTTTGAGTTCTGATTAAGATTGAGACATTTCATCTTGTGGTTATTCTATTAGAAAGAATTGGATGTATGAGGAAAGTGTGTGCAGCTCCGTTTCAGTGTACATTATTCTGTGGCTGCAGTTAAAAAACCAAACCTAGTATGTGAATAATCATTGAACTTTTTTTTTTCCATCACCCGTGACATAAGTCGGCCACTTTCCCAAAACAAATGCATCTAGCATGAAAGCAAACGCCTTTGATCATGTGCCAAGCCCAAAGGCAAAAGTAAGTGACAGTTTGTAATGTGACTATGAGGAAGTATGCTATGCATCGAAAACTAGCTATCTTGAAGGAGGTGATGATTAGGAATTTTGCATTATTGAATTTCCTTTTCATGAGTAACTAATACCAGATTTCTGTCTGGTGTGTTCTTCACACATGCACACACTACACCAGTGCTTCTCCCTGGAAGACTCCAGAAAAATTGTGAAATGTGCAGGTATTTCGACAGTTGACATTCTTGTGTATGGACTGTATTATAAATGTTATTTATGTGTTTAACCTCTGAAATTAGATATGGAAAATGGTATATTAGCACCTCAGCTGTGAAGTCATTGCAAATGAAATATATTCAGTATATTCAGATATTTCGTACTGTTGGCGTAACTTATGCTGTATAGAGACCATAGCAGTAATTCCATTCATAATCTTTAAAACTGGTTTTAATGATAAATCTTTTAAGACACGGCTAGCATGAACAATGAGATTAAGCAATTGCATATGCTTGCCTTGAGTATGTCATATGCTTGCGTATAAGTCATAAGTACTTTTTTTAATTTAGTAATATCAATTTATTTTAAAAGCACATTTAGTTAGCAAATCCCTGGAAGGTCTTGTTACTGTGCAAAAGTCTTAGTTAGGTAACTACCAAATGTTAATTAATATGGAATGTTGCAGCATTATTGCAATAAAGACATAGTTAATGTGCTCTGAAAATATTGTTAAAAACACACAGATGGCCTGCATTATTTGCAGTGCTTTATGGGATGTGTTGTCCTTCAATTCTCTCATAAATTGAATGCCATGTATCGTTGTCTTTTCCCATCATTTAAATACTTTGTTACTACTTCAAATCAAATGTTGTAGATAACCATTTATTGAAGAATTATTTTAAATTATTGTTGTAGTCTTCTAAAGCAATAAGCCATTTTTCCTCCCTAAAGTCACTGTAACAAACATTGTATAGCATAATGTTGTTTTTTTTTTTTTTTTTTTAACGCAGCATTAGCACTATAACATACGAAGACTGTTTAATAAAGAATTATCGTTGATGGCCAATTTTGGGGTAGGCTATATGGTGGAAGGATCTTGGTAACAACAGATTTTCTGGATTTTGCTGGAAATGTTTTTGTGATGCAGTTAAGTAATTTTGCTTGGGCTGTAGATGAACGATAGTGTGTTGTTGTGTCTACGTTTAAGAAAGTTTGTGGACCGTAAATTTGATTTTGTCATATCAGATGTTTCACTTGTGCTGTAAAGATCACTAACAAAGGGAAGATTTTTATAGTCCACTAGGAAATTACCCACTAAACCAAACACACAATGAGCTGAGTCAGTGTTCAGACAAAAAAAAAAATTGGTTAAAAAAAATAAATAAGTTGATCACATAAATATGTGGTTTAAAATAAGAAGATAAAGTACCTTGTATTGTGGGTTGAACCATTTAATGGAGCATTATCGCCAACATTATTGCAGCCATTCCATAGCCTGTTCACCTATTTACTTTGTTTCCATATCCTTTTAGTCCTTATACTTGCCTGGCTTTGACACTGGCTAAGCCTAGTCCAAATAAAAAGGTTTTCAATAGCGGATGGCCATTTACAATAAAGGGTGAAACTTCATCTGTGTTTGGAAAGAGCTTTATTGTATAATGGACTCTTTAAAGTGAATTGAACCCAATGATAGAAATGAAATCACTGGACCGGCAAATAAATATCTTGCTTTCATTGGCGCGCTTTGTAAACTGAATGTCAAATTTAACTCTGAGCATATAATAGGATCCTCATCATTTTTTATTATTTCTGTATCATGTTCTATTTGTCTGTTGTTTTACAGCAGAAATTGGTTTACCCCCAAGCTTTACAATGCCATGGCTCAATTAGTGTCATTTCATGGCTCAAATAAAAAATAATTTTGCGTTAATATCGTTGTATTTCTTTTCTCTTAGAACTGATTTTCTCAGTGTTCTCCTCAAAGCTTGGTGCCATTAGCATAACTACTTTTCTTGGTTAGTTCCTCAACAAGGCCTCCCTCCAGGACAGGCTATTGCCCAGGCTATTGTTATTTTTGCTCCCACCCAGTCATAGAGCCCCTCTAAATTAGCTATCAAATAGGCAGATCACATTTCATTGGACTCATGTGGCCTGTTGCCCTCTATTTAAACACTCATAAGGGGACAATGTAATTGATGCTGCCCCAGATAGTGTAAATCCGCTATGTCTTTTCCAATAGTTTCATTTGGTTTAAGATGTTTAACAGCACCTAATGACTTTGACTTAACTGACTAACCCCAATGAAGAAATAATACGAAGCACAGAAGTGTAGAGTTATGGGTGGTGAGGAAGAATTTTGACATTCTTCTGTCTTGGCAACATGAGAAAGCACATATATTCTTTGGGACACGTGATAGCATCTTTAGCTAGTGTTTATTCGGTTAGCCAGAGGTTTGTAAAGTGAACCTGAATGGACAGGCAGTCTGAGTGCAATTTGCTGAAGCAAATTTGATTTGAGTAGTTTTTGAGTGGATACTGGTCGCTGACTATTCAACAGAGGCTGAAACGATTATGCTAGTTTTCCGGCCACTGATGTTTGTCCTCTTGCTATTCTGGCCTGCGTAAGTTGATCACATGGCTTTATGAAGCTGTCTTCCGGACTCACATCTGGTCACTTTTTTTAATCAAAATTAAGAGATTTTGTTCAGAATCTTTTTCCTTGTAGCATGAATTGTTAGCACTTGTGGTGTTGCTAACACGCAGATAGCTGATATCAGTCATTGGGATTCTGCTTGTATTTGAAGTGTTAGACTGATGTACACCATTAGATAAGTAATGACTGAAAAGAAGGAAGAAAGATGGTGCCTAGACATTTTTCTGGGCACCATGTGTTACACTGGGCTCTGTTCTCACTAATAAGATTATGTAGTGAACGGTACATTGTTCAGAATGAGCTTGTACGTCTGGAGAGCTTGCAAAGTTAATAAACCCTTGCGATCAAAGTGTCTGGTCAGCATGACTCTGCTGATTATATTATTCTCTCTAGCCGACAGGGTTACTATAACATGATGTTCAAAAGGAAGGGTTGAGTTGTTTTTTGTCACTGCCGGTGTTTAGATCAGCTCATGCTCAGCCATAATGAGATATTGTTCTCCTTTGTCCAGCTAAGTGAAAGTCACCTCTTTTATTTAATGTGTTGTAGCTAACACTTTTAAGACGTATTTGTTTATCATTCAGGGGTCTGTACTATATCCTATTAAAAGCCTGTTATTTAGACTAAGAGTGTAAAAGAAAGTGTGAGATATAAAGTCACGTTGCAGGATATGACGTATCTCTTATGAGGGGAAAAATTCAATTGAAATATATAGTGTCAGATTATGAAAATTACAATTATGAAAAACAAATTCAATTGAGATATAAAATCATGTTGTATAATTTGCAATTATAAAGAAAAAAGTTGCGAAAGAGTCACGTGGCCCTCATTTATCATTTTTGCGTAGAAACAGGCGTATATGTTGGCATACGATTATGCTTACACTCCTCTCACCGCCTGATTTATGAAGCTGTGCGTACCTTTGAAATCCAGGTGTACACAATACCTGTCCTTGATAAATGCTGCGGCTGAAAACAATCGTCATTAGAATAACACACCCCTATATATTCAAGTCTCCGCTTCCCCCACGCCCTCATTTTACGCCGTGGACACACGGAAGACGGCAAAAAAGAGAATCTTCTCCGACGTGGAAATCGATACCATCACCAGGGAAGTGGAAAGAAATAAAATAGTTTTATTTGGGAGTTTAAGGAGTGGGATTAAAGGCGCTCACAAAAACAAAATATGGACCCAAATTACGAGTTCTGTCAATAGTGTGGGGGTTGAGAAGCGCACTCCAGCAGAGGTAAGAATGTTTTATTACTAAATATAGACCAATAGTGATCAAGTTAAGCATGAGTTTTCTTGTTTATTGTAGGTGAAAAAAAAGTGGTCGGATGTAAAGATCGCCACAAAGAGGCGCGTCTCGGCCCTGAAGAGGAGCCAGAGTCAGACTGGGGGAGGACCACCGGATCCAAGCCTCCAGCTGACACCGAACGAGGAGCGGGGGGCAGCCCTCATCGGAACGGTGTCTTTAGAAGGCATCACCGGTGGGGGAGATACCAACGACATTCATGGTAAGTAAACTTAAGCGTGATAGACCAATATATAAAAAAATAAGTCCATAGTTAACTCATTTTATTTAAATTTTGCTCTATTGTTTTGACAGATGATGGCACTGCAGGCCCCAGCACCCTCGAGACATCTCCCCCTCAGCCCACCCAGGAGCCTGAGCCTATTCTTGCGCCCCACCCAGAGCCTGAGCAGGTGCAAGCGGGGGAAGCTGAGGACCGTCCACCAGCCTCCCGTGCGCCACGGCCAAGGGTCCTGATGGAAGAGGTCCTGGAAAGACAGACAGAAATGTGTAGATTACTGGTCGAAATTAACCATTCATTGGTGTCAATAAATACGACATTAAAGCAAATAAATGAAAACTTAAAAAAATAAACCAATGAAATCGAAGTCTGTGTTATTTTAACTTACCAGTAAAACCGCCGAACAAGGTCCCGTCTGAGCTGAACAGCTCCTAAAGCCGGTGGTGCTTCCCACTGCTCCACTGGCACTTCTGGGTCTGGGGCCAGCGCGTCAAATGGCACACGGTTTATCTCAGCCATGTTGTGCAAGACGGCACATGCCAAAATGGTGTTGCACACCTTCTTTGGCGAATAGAGCAACGTGCCCCCCGCGTGTGCCAGGCAGAGCCATCTACCTTTTAGGAGCCCCACGCAGCGCTCCACAGTGGCTCGTGTTCGTTCGTGCGCGTGGTTGAAGTTGCGCTCCTGATGCGTCACAGGGTTTAGCACAGGGGTGATCAAAATGTCCAAAAGTGTATAACCGCTGTCACCTAAAGGGGAAAAGAGAGGTTAGGAAACAAATATATTTTGCAAAATAAATTTGCTCTTAGTACTCACCTAAAAGATAACCATGACCCCTCAATGCGCCCTCCTGCAGCCGTCTGCGCACGCTGCTGTGCTCAAAAATGAAGGCATCGTGGGTGCCTCCAGGCCATCTTGCCACAGCATTTAATAGGCGGAGTCTGGCATCACAAATAATTTGCACATTTACTGAATGATAATTTTTCATTGTTTGCTGGGCATTGTCGTATGGGAATTCGATATAGTGTGGGATTAGAGTCCTGATGACAGCCAGCAAGGATGACAGCATGCAGCTCATGGTGGGTTGGGATATGCCAGACCTGTCAGCAATGTACAATGGAAATCCAGTTTAAATAGCTGTTTGGATGAGCAAATGACCTCTCACAATGCATTATTTTACAGCACGTGTTTTGAAACAATTAGCATTTAATTTCGTATCATGTCACATGTATTGGGGTGTACAATAGTGATGATGATGTGATGTGGAGTACCATTCATTCACATTAATAATTGCATGACAATTTGTAATATTCTTATTATTAATCTTATGATTTTTATTAATGACGCTTATTGTTATTTAGAAGAAGAATGTCGTTATTATTATTTGTATTACTACTACTATTATTATTATTTAAAAGAATAAGAATATCATTTTTATTATGTCAGTCTGAATTATTTGTTGGTCATTGAAAGCCTCTCATTACCGAACCCAGTCCGTGCGCACGAGCCGGGCCTTACTCTGGGGCGTCAGGTAAAACGTACAGGCTCGCAATTGAAGGATTACATATGCCTACAAATCAAATGCTTTGGTAAAGTCACACAAATTAAACATTGAAGTCTATGTTGCACAAAAATAAACACTGAAGTTTATAATTGCTAAGTTGTTGTTGTTTTTTTATAGTGGATCATAATATATCATATCTTTTAGTTTGTCAGTGCGTTTTGTGGTGTTGTTTTCATAGGTTGTTTTACTGCGCATTTCCGCACTAACTCAAAACGTGCGTACACCACCTCTTGAGCTGGCGCAGGATTTGAGCGTGCCATACGCCAACGTCCATATTGATAAATCTCAAAGTCACCGTGGTTTTGGGTGTACGCTGGAAATTTGGTGTACGTACATACGTACATACGCTGCGTACATACGCTGGAAATTTGGTGCACGCACTTTTAATAAATGAGGGCCATTGTGAGATAGTCACACACAATTATGAGAAACTAATTTGAGACTGGGATATATGGAGTCACATTGAGAAATAGACCTAATTTTTTCTTAGGCAGAAACCGCTATAAGCTACTTATAGAGCAGAATAACCCTATTTTGGATAATATAATTTCTTTATATACAGAGCTATTTGTAATGAAATTTTTTTAAAATCTTGGAATAATTTGTTCCTGTTATATTTTACATGTTCAGATGATCCTGTCAGCAGTTCACTTTGCTTACACTATATTGATGTTTGACAGTCAGCGTTGAATTTGAGCACAAGTTTGAATGGTTCACATTTAAATGGGAGACAGACAAGCATTTGTTGTGTCCAAAGTACTTGCTGAAATGGTAGTTCTTGCCATGAAGGCACTTTAAAGTCTTGGAGGAAGTAAAATATTGGATAATATAACCAATAAAACATCTGGACTTCCATGTGTTGCTTCAATCACCAAATTTCAACAAATCCTCCTCATCTGGTTCACAACACACAAGAGCCCTTTAAAGTCTCCGATGATGCTGTCAAGACTGGCTACACAAAAAGTGCTTGTTCGAGTGCATACTAAGGAGAAATATAAAGGAGATATATTTTTGTCTTTGAATAGAAACTTACGATTATTGCAAAATTTTCATATTATAAATTTGTAGATTTGTTTAAAAAGCCTATGACCTGCCTAACAGTATCCATCCAATGTGTGAAATCATTGATGCCATAATGTAATCGGTGATGAAACAAGGTTCTTACTTATGGCTGTAGGTAGGACTTATTTACTTTTCATGTCAACAGCTGAGACCTTCCAAACATGGTCTTCAAGAAAAAACTGGTAGCATGGAGTTGGAGATAGTTTAAACTTATCTAGTGTTAGTGAGGTAGACTAGTTTATCTAAATTTTCTTATTTAATTTTTAGTTTAGTGGTGATGGTTTAATTTGCATGCTGTTTTTATACTGTCAATAAATTCATAAGTTTAGAAGTTTACATTCTGTAAAATAACCATTAAAGCACCACTTCTCCAACCATTCATATTTAGACTAAATGGTTTTGGTCTTTGTGTTGAACAGTCTCTCACTGTTTTCTTGAACGTCCTGCCACAGTGTTTGCATTTTTAAGATGCTCTGTCACATTTCCGAAGGAATCAGGATATCTAATGAGAAAGTGTAGAGGTGTATTTTATTTTGAACAATGAAAAGTATACATTACATACATTTACGTAAAACAACAGCTAATTAAAATGTAAGTTTGCTTAAACTATTACTAAATAAGATGCTAGTTTGCTTAAAGGCCAAATAGAATGTTAGTTTGTTAAAAAAATACAATGAAATGTTAGTTTGCTAAAACAATGGCTAAATAGATTGTTAGTTTGATAAAACTACTAAATAGAATGCTATTCTTTTGCTAGAAATAAGACAAATCGAATTCTAGTTTGTTAAAACAACAGCTGAATAGAATGCTAGTTTAAAACGACAGCTAAATCGAATGCTAGCTTGTTAAAAAAACAGTTAAATAGAATGCTAGTTTAAAACGACAGCTAAATCAAATGCTAGTTTCTTAAATCAATGGCTCAATGGGATGTTAGTTTACTAAAACAACTACTAAATAGAATGCTATTTTTTGTAATAAAAAAGACAAATAGAATGCTAGTTTAAAACAATAGCTAAATGGAATCCTAGTTTGTTAAAACAATAGCTAAATGGAATGCTAGTGTGCTACAAAAAGTCAAATCGAATGTTTGCTAAAACAATGGCTAAAAATACAATGTTTGTTTGCTAAACCAAAGGCTAAATAGAATGCTAGTTTGCTAAAAAAAAAAAAAAAAGACAAATAGAAGCTAGTTTGTTAAAACAATGGCTAAACGGAATGCTAGTTTTCTAAAAACAACAGCTAAATTGAATGATAGTTTGCTCAACAACAAAAAAAGAGCACTGCTTTCTTAAAATAAAGACGAATAAGATGTTACTTTGCTAAAACAACAGCTTAATAGAATGCTAGTTTGGCTAAATTGGTTAACATTATCCAATAGCCTGCACAGCCTTAGTGATGTCAGTAAAAAAGGAAAGTTGTTTCAGAGGAAAATTATTACATGTTAATGTAAAAATTAATAGCATGACTCATTCACAATAAGACAAGAAACATGCATTACGTAAACATGGTCAGTTGATGCATCTACTTTACAGAGACCCCTGCATTGTGCTCTAGCTGTTTTTGAACTTTTTTCAAATGTAAATGCCTCCTGAGAAACGCATTCGATCAGGTCACGTGATCCCAAAACCAAACTAATTTTTGAAAATACATAATTGCAGAGCATCAATTTTGTAATTGTGCAATTACATACTCCGAGCATCTCGCAGTTGAACAGCCTGTCCTCGAATGATTCTGCTCTTCACCTCTGTCCGCTCCCTCTCAGAGCAAAGCTGAAACTCTTTCTTTTACTGGCCCGTTTCTCCTGACAAGGCTCATGCATTGTTTGTCTGGGATCACCCTTGTAATCAGGGTTAAGAGCAAATCTGCCTCTTGTTATGCAACAAGCTCAAATCGCTGGTCTGGAAAGAGTAGCGCAAAAGCTTTAAGCTCTAAGCCACCGCATGGAACAACCAGCTTTATAGTGGCGGAAGGGAAGGAGAGTTTGCTAGACAAAAACGTTCATTTATTCTAGTGAACCTGACCCGGATATTCTTAAAATAGCAGTGAAAACATTTTCCGTTTGGCCTAACACTCCTCTAAACAATGAGATTATAAATTAGGACACAGATCTGTATTAAAAGATTTCAGATATGATCTATTAGCCTCAGACTGATCTTTTAATTCTTGTTTTTTCAGATTTGGATATGCACCTGTGTCCATTTATTGCTGTACATTACAGTTGCTGCCTATTCCAGTGAAATAGGAAATCCCATTACAGATGACATCAGGAAAATTTCTTTGTTGGTAAGAGCTTGGACAGTCTTATTTCTCCAGTGCCGTGTTTTCTTTTCGTTTTTTTCTTTTTCTGAGCGTATTTTTTTTGAAAGAGAACAGCAAAGGCTGATTTATCGATGCTCAAGGGAAAAGAGCTGAAATTTATTTCATGTGTGTTGGAATGAAAGCTGCAGACATATGGTTTAAAGTATGATAATGGAGTCGTATACATAAAAAAAAAATGCAGACAGCCTCTTTAGAAACACGAAAAATCATTGGCCTGTTGAAATTATTGAGTTTATCGCTTTGTTTGAACTTGTGAGTTGTTTAATGGTATTCACTTTCCTTTAGCAAAATATTTATGAATTATGATGCCAAATCACTGTGCGTGCCATTTGCTGAAAGGTTGATGACCACCAGCGATCAAAATGTAGATATTTTGAAGTAAATGTGTAACATATGTTGGTGATTTTCATTACTATACCTAAGACAAGGTTATAAAGCAAATTACAGTAATTCCTTGTTTATATTGTGATTACTAAATAGTACATTTTCCGTTTTGCATCTTTATTGATGATCAAATGACCATGTGCAGTGTAGTCCTTGGCACTTAGAATTGGCTTTTTATGATTTATTTCTCTCCCATTAGAAACAGAATATTCCAAAAGACTATAAGATTACAGTACGTTATATACCTAAAGAAGTGGTGAGTTGTTGTTATTCAATCTTCTTTGAATCATTCACAGCAATAAAAGCGAGCAGGGTTATAATGAAGTAATGTCTTTAATTTTTTCTTCAAGAGTGGTATGTGCTGGGTGAAGCTAAATGTATTTCACTTGGAGGTGAGCTTAAAAGGCCTGGCGCAGAAGTTTGGGAACATATCCTCCAATAAAGATAATATAGGCACTTTTGTCCAAATACTGCAAGAGATGCGGTATCACATTGGACATGGCTTGGTAAGTTACTTTATACAAGAAATTTCACCTGTATACAAAATTGCTGAATGAAAAACGGTTGTTTATTGTTATCACTTGGTTTTATTATTTTGATATATTTGTCTTTTCAGCAATAGTTTCTAAAAAAAATTGGTAGCACTTTATTTTACAGTTCTGTTTCCCATGTACATACTATGTGATTATTATACTAACTATTATATAACTGGGTATTAAAATAACTAGGTATTAACCCTGAACCAACCCCTAAACCTAACATTAATCCATGTAGTTTTTACCCAGTACTTTCTTAGGTACGTACACAGTAAGTACACGTACTGTAAAACAAAATGCTACCAAAATGTATATTTTTATAAGTAAAACATTGTAACCAATGACCAATTTTGTAAAATGAATAATCAACAATTTTCTTCTGTACCTTTTAGGAGGATTCAATGCTAGAATTCGAATGTCATTATGTAGAGGAGATGTGGCTTACGGCGAAGTACTTTGAATATGTGGAGGACTTTTTCAACACTGCCAATTCCTCGAGAGAGGCCGAGGATTGCGAGCCCCCGCCATGTCCCACGTCCACAAAAACAACAGTAACGACAACTACAACGGTGTCGACAACGTCAGCGCAACATAGTACAAATGGTGAGGCGCATGTTATAACCAGTCTTAAAGGCCTTTGTATGAAGGCATGGACACCATATTGCAGAGTGTTGTCTTTCACTTTTTAATGAAGCTATTGAGAAACTCCAGAATGTCGTTTGTGGAAGACCTCCCATTTGCAACTGAGGTTTTAGATGTTAACACCCGCTTTTAAATCATATCTCTTGTGGCAGCTTTGGTTGCAATGTTGTGCACGTTGTGTGTGTGCGTTTGTGTGTGTGTTTGTGTGTGTGTTCCATGCCTTTTCAAACGAAGCCGCTGGACAAAACAAGAGAAGGCAACATGTTTTTGTCAGCCCTATTATGACAGTCTCAGCTGAGTTTCAAAACCAAGAGATGCTCCCTAGTGAACAGCATGAAAGGGAGAAAAGAATCGAAGTCCAATTGTCACCATGTTGATTACAGAGCAATCTTCAGATCTTCCCAAGCGCAAGGTCTTTCTTTCTAAAAGAAGACAGATCAGATCTTTCATGGGGCGGAGAGAAAAGGAGATTGTGTCCGACTTTTTAAGCATCTAACAATGAACTTTCTATCTGAGACTTCTAATGCTTCTCTGTTTCTGACTTTCTCTAGAGAAACGTAACAGTTTGCCTGATGACCCCGAAAGAGGTGAGATCACATAAATGTCTTCAGTCATCACTATTGTACGCTTCCAAGGGATAGTTGATCCAGAAATGAAGAAAACAAAACATTTACTTATCCTCATGTTGTTCCAAACCTACATGACTTTCTCTCTTCCCTGGGACACAAGAAGAGATACGTCTATTTTCCAAATGATAAAATTGAATAGGGAATACGGCTGTCTTACGTTTTTTGTTTAGTCTTATTATGTTTTGTGGGGGAATCCAGGAACAACATGGACTTTGAATAAATTATGACAAATTGTATATAATTTTTTTTTAAGGTACACGTAACTTTTGGCTCTCTAGCGGTTAAAAAAACAAAACTGCGCATTTTGTGGAAAAACAATGTTCTGGTTTGACTCTGCATGATTGTGCTGATGAATATGGTTCTTTCTCATAACTAAAAAAAAGAGAGCGAGATTATCCTACTGCTCGTAAAACATTCCCTACTAGGCTTAAGAGATATAAGCAGTTTAGATGGAAAGGATCTAAAGCTGACTAGCTGAAGACATTACTGTAGCTTGTATTACTGTATACCCATTAATAGACACCGTACTTCCTTGAAAACAAATTCCAGCACTGCACTACAATAGCCCATGGTGAAATGATCCTTCACAATAGATAATGCTTTAAAATAAACTGTTAAACAGCTACATATGGCAATTTATCAGTTCATTTCAATTCCCGCAGTTCTTGCCATCTCCGAAAAGCCAAGCCAATGTTTGTTCTTGTTTTATTGTGAGCTCTGTCGCATTCTTTTTTTGACAGCAGACTCTCCTCCGTTCTTTAAAGGGGTTTGAGATATAGCTGCTCCATGCAAACCTTTCTCGCTTGTTGTGACAACTAACCGATGCCACTCCCACACCATACATGTGGCAAAGTAGTCAGAGCAGCTTTTATTTATTTATGGATATGATGAGATGCACACGGGCGAGTGATGTATGTACACAATTTTCTGCGAAAACCATCTTGCCAGGTCTAAGGTATAAATACTTATAATAGGCTTAGCATAGTGAAAAACACGTTTTGGAAGGATTAATAATGTATTGACTCATTATATAAATTTTGTTAATTTTTAAGAAATAAAGTCCATAGTGTACCATTTAAAACATTTTATTTCTTTAACATTTGTTTAAAGAAGACACTATCTATTGAATGACATGAGGTCAATGATATGAGGTCAAATTGAATTGTATCTACCGCGGAAACAAATAACATGTTGTTGAGTAAATCATGACAGAATTTCTATTTTGTTTATTATTTATTTTATTTTTGATTTTATTTTGGTTGATCCATTCCTTTAACATTTATTTGAAGAAAACTGTCCAGCTATGTAGGTTAGGTCAGTTTTAGGTATTTATAACAGGTTATCTTGCTATCTGTCATTGTCTAACAAGTACATATTTGCAAACTAATACAACCAGTCTAATTTGTCTCTAGGGGCATTCCTTCCGAAAGTTGTGGAGAGCAGTCTTATGTCACTCCTCGCCATTCCGTTCATTGCAGTGGTGTTTTTGTTGGTGTGGAAGGTACGTGTGGTGGCTTACCCTGCTGAGCCTTCAAGATCACAGCATTTTCGCTTTATGTTCAGATTGGGATTGTGTTTTGTCCGTTTGTGATGCAGATTAAATCTAGAAGAAACGCCCCCCAAACTGAACGGAGTCCAGAAGAAGGTCCCGCCCTTTTCTCAGGAGAGGAAGCCAGTGGGCCCCCGTTAGATGTGGAGATATCTGAAAAGTAATGTTTGCAACAGTCAAATCTGCATAGTGTGCTGTTTTTTACACTTTCATTGACCATTAAAATATTTGGATACTTAAGTTATACTTCAGATTGGGCACTGCCTAAAAATAAATTGCATTAAATGTCACTATATATTGTTTTAGAATATTAAACCTAACAAATTTGTGTGTGTGTATATGTATTATATATATAATATATATGCACACACACACACACACACACACACATATATACATATATTACATTTATACATTTCACGAGTTCACACTTGCGTACAATTAGAGTGGGTAAGGTTTAGTGCGTATTTGGCGTGCTGTCCGGGGGGAGCGCTCAATGGATTGAGGTGAGATTTCTAAATCTATATATACCTCTAACCATTGATTGATGAGTGCACTCCATCTGAACGTGCTCCTCCCGAACTTTGTTAATAAAACATCAAGTGTGGCTTAAGTGGCAAACATTTTTGGAATTTAGTTTTGTACTCAATTGTGTGCTGATTCAGTTGTTTCACACCAACTTTCTGTTTTCCTTTTCCAGAAACAGATTAAATATTATCATGGCAGTGTAAATATCAAGCCCCATCTTAACCAACGCAGGTGAATGATTTAATAAGTTAATAAATTAAGTATTAACTTAACACTACTTTAACACAAGCTGTTACTGATATATCAAATTTTACAGTCACTGCTTCAGACTGCACAACGGACAGGAACAAACGAGAACCACCTCCGAAAGATTTTCTTACTGAACTTCTAGCTGTGAAGGACACATACAGGCCTGAAACTGCTCTTTGAGAACTGATGCCCTCTTTTATCACTGCTGAACCCATTGGGGTAGATACTGTTGCTCCTTCTGAGATCTTCTGGGAGTCACGCTTCATGCTCTTTAACATGTCCTTCTCCTCTCGGAGATCGCAAGGGGACTGTGCAGGAGGAATTAGATGAAAAACAGAACGACAGCAACATGGCATTGGATTCACCCGGAGATGTCAAATAGCCAAGCGCATTTTTTCGAGCGCAGGATCCGCATTTCAGAAGGAGGGCAGCCATATTATTGCTTGAGAGCAGATAGCTATCGAAAAGGAGTTAAAGCAGAATCGACTACCTCCAGCTGCTCTGGTCCATCTCCTTTCTTTCTTAATCTTTGTTCTCTCTCTTTCTTTTGGTCTGGGCGTCCAAATAGACGCCTTTTCAGTTTTTTTTTTTGGAGTGCTTGAATCAGTAAAGTCATTTTCAGATTGTATCATCTGATTTGTGAATTGTTTTTATTATCACTATAGACTGGTGGTGTGGACTTAATTTATTATTTTTTTCTGAATATGACACAACACCTGCATGACATCAAATATCCAATGAGATGACCAATACACAATCATCTCTACCTTAAAAAATATCTCGCAATCCTCCATCGCTTGTGTACAGTAAACCCTACATTCATAGCTACAACCTTGTAAGTACCATTATAGCTCCTCATCGGAAAGACGCTGTTACGTGAATGACTTTTTAATGCTATATATCATATATTAAAGTCTTTTCAGTACACCCGCGATTTAATGCACTTAGTTCCGCATTACAGCTTTTTATAAAGTCTGTTGCAGTGTTTTTGAAGTCATTCTGGTGGCTGCTAATTTTATAGACGACTCCGCTTTTGTCAATGGTCATGAGAGTTTTATAGATTGTAGATTTTGATTTAGAATAAAAATCAGATTGTTCTGCCATTCCAGTTAGCAAATTTATTAAAATGCATCAGTCAGACTTAAGATCAAAACAAACTCAAGTAGTGTTACGTCAAACAAAACGGTACACCACAAACAACAACAAAAAACGTATTCGAATACAGAAATTCATTGGTCCTTTGACGCTGTCGGAAGATCTCGCTAACAGTACAGTAACCGTAATAGAAAACGTACATGTATGCTTCTACTCATATTTTTGTGCCTTTTCATAGCTCTCCCTTTAAAGATTCTTTTTGGATAACCAGCCATATATTTATTACGGAAAAAAAGTAATGTTATTGCACTTAGTCATATATATATATATATATTTAAAAAAAAATTCCTCTAAGACATTTCTGATGACTTTCCAAGAAAAGCATAACACAATCCGGTTCCGGCTTCGGTCTCCTGCTGAGTACGAATCAATTTATGCATGTTGACATCTGACGTCTTGCGCTTAATTTGTACATACTGATTTATGATAACTACGACTCATATAGACAAGTGCTAATGACTTTGAGACGAAACTCAGTGGAGATCAGATTTGATTTTGTACCCTGCTTTCTCAAACTGGTTGTAATTATCTATATCCTGTGTTGTGGGGAATAACCTGTTGTCTGCCCAGTCTTTGTTTTCTTAGTTAGAGCACGACTGTTTTTAAGATACAGCATGTAATGTGAAGTTGACAATTGGTAATGTTGGATGTTTACAGAGACTCGTATTAACATTGGCAGCGATGGAAACGTCTCTCATTTTAGTGTTCAAACAGTTTTCATGCAGTTATTCCGACAATCATAGTAATTTCGAAGCTCTCGATGGGACATGTCAGTGAAAACTATTTACTTTTTCCATCAGAGATTTCCCGTAAACTGCTTTAGATCGTCTCAGTGTAGTTCAGGGCAGTGCTGGTAATATTAGTGTGAGGTCACAGATGATAAACATGCAAGATAAAAAAAAAAATTCTCAAATTGATTCTGGAAAACTCTGAACTGGAAGTTCTGTCTGTCTAGAGGGTGATGACACTTCCTTTGGCGTTTTTGTCGGTGCCCTGATAAGGAGTCAATAAGTAATAGTGACATAGGCTGCACCAACTTCAAAAGTGTGAACATTCCTACATGTTGTATGATTTTTTTTGTGTGCATATGGGATCGCCCCCAGTCTTAAGACCCCCTGAATCACAAACCACATGAGCCAGCCCGTGAAACTCCCACCACTGCCCTGTTGGCGAAGTGTTGGAAAACACTGTTGCTCCGTTTTGTGATGCTGAGATCTGAGGAACGTACAAGGGAACCTTTTTTTTTTCAGATTTGGCTCGTCCCAACTGCCACAATTGGATCCTGCATCATATTTGTAAGACTGCAGAACACAGCTAGTCAGGAAGCCAGTCAGGTTGCCAAAAGTAAACAAGGAATTGTGGCCAAGTCATTTTCTGGGTGACAGTCTACTGTATTCTGTATTTTATATGAATATATGCAAATATATGTATGAGATGTGAATAAAGTACATTTATCCACCATTGCTGAGGCTTGGGTGGGCTTACTTCTCATTATGACTAATAAAACCATCATAATGACAGTTGTGCTGTCTGCTTTAATTTTGCTTTTTAATATTTTTGATAGTTTCTTGTTTTTGACTTGGTTTTAAAAATGTACTTAAAATCCATTTAACAGGACGGTTCACTCATTTTCTCATGCTCATGTTGTTCCAAACCCACATTACTTACTTTGTGCAGAAGGAAGTATTCACTTAACTTCCTTGTCATCCATTGTAGTTTATGAAAGTTCATCAGAGAAGTGGCTTATCATTTTTTTTAGTCACATCTTTTCCACAAATTAATTGATTTTGAATCCTAAATGATTCAGTCAATTGAAGTATAACTATCTGACTCTGTTATCAGGTTGCAATGAATTGAGGAATGAGTAAAAAAATGATTGCACAAAACTATTGTATGACTTCAAAAGACTTGCAATGTAGATGTTGATACATATTGGCCACTTTTATGATGTTTTGATTGATCCACAATGACGAATCATCTTACATTTTCTTTACACTCTTGAAAAATGTGGTTCCCATTTTGTATATATCATCAGAATTTATTTTGTGTCTTAAGGAAGAAAAAGAAAAACATGGAGGTTTGCAATAACATGAGGGTGAAATTACAGAATGTTGATTTTTGGTTGAACTCTCCCATGTAAGAGTGTGTGAACTTTGTTGATCATTGATTTACTAGGAAATAACATGTCATTGTCACACAGTAATCCGTTTAGGGATTCAAATTTCATTCAAATTAAAAAAAACTTTCCTGGTGAATGGAACAATACATTTGCAATGTAATTATCTTACAAAAGCCATTCCAAAGAAGATCCATAAGGTCAAATCTAAAGAGCGTTTACTTCAACAATATTTTGTATTTCAGAGCCATTTAAATGTCATGTCACAATTCCAGTATGATCAAGCTCCACAAGAAAAACTGTTTAAACACAGAAACTGAAGGAAAAGAAAATACCTAAAGACCATTTAAAAAAAAAAAGCACTTGATGTTGAATGTTCTTGACAGATCACCCAAATTTGAAAAATCTGTCATCATTTACTCACTCTCATGTCGTTCCAAACTTGTATGATTTGTTTTATGTAGCTTATTGTTTTGTCCATACAATAAAAGCCACTAATGTTGTTTTGGACCCCACTGACTGAACTATCCCTTTAAGTGCTTTAACTCCTGCAGTATCTAAATCCCCCAATTAATTCAAGTTTATTTATGGGCCCAACAGCAAGCCTGTGGAGTGAAAATCCACTAGGCTTAATATGACTGATCACATAGGCTACCATCAGGGAGTCATTTTAAAAGGCCCAAGCAAACAAAAAGGACAAGGCAATTAAGCTGTTTTCCATTTACCAGCCATTGCTTCCTGAGGTTATCTGGATGGTGCGTAATATAAACCTGCTGCGTGCAAATTCTCCAGCCCCTATTACAATTCCCTTGTTAACTCAGAAATGTTTCTCACTCCAGAAGTTTACAACCTTAGCAGGAGGAAGCAACAAGTGTTGTAGAGTGGTTTAAGTATGAAATAGCGTTGAAATCTAAGTCATTCGATCTTGTTTATTTGTGCAAGTAAAGGATATATGGACAGTCATCTCTCCCTCCCATGCATGTGTGGGCAGCAGTGTCCCGCTGCGCAAATACGCAGGCGCTTCAGCATGCTACAATAAACTCTGCCGTCTCTTGAATCTTGAACCCAGATTGCAGAAAGCATAATACAGAAGATAAAAATGGAAGCGATTTTGCATAACAGTCTACGGCTCGTTCTCCTCTGCCCTGCTCGTCGGCCCCCTCGGCTCTCTCGCGCCACATTAGCGTGGGTTGGTACGCTGGTTGAGAGCCCAGGCAGATGACACTATAAGCCTGTCCCCCTGAATGCCAGCCTCTCCTGTGACAGTACGTACATTAACAAAAAAAGCTTTTGAATGTGTGACAAAGGTCTTTATGAATTTAAATTGTGTGCGTTTTTTCTCGGCGGTGGGAATCGGCACAGGACCTTAGTCACAGGTCATGTGGTTTAGGGTTACTAAAAGCCTCTACCAATAGAGTTGTGTTGCGCGCTTTTTGCCCTTTTACAAAGCCCTTTCTGCAGCCGCGAGAGAAAGCACTCGCCCCCAGGTGGGGAGCGGAGACGGACGAGTCGGGTCCCTGGAGGCAGTAACCGGAGGCTTATCAGAGCCCAACGTTGTTCTGTAATACTCCTGTGAAAGGCCTTCTCCACCACCTCCCAATAGCTGCGTCTCTGGGCAGAAGGCTGTAATGGAGATCTCCGTGGCCCCTCGGTAAGCAACCAAGGAGCGAAAGGGGGGTCTGTCTCAGGATGAGGCGTCCCGCTCCAGAGCCGAGCGGGAACGGTTCGAGAGATGACACGTAGGTGTGACAGAAGAGAGGAGAGGTCCAGTGAGTCAGAGGAGAAAGGCTCGAGTTTTCCTCAGGGGTCCCCCGCAATGAAGCGTCACCTCACAGGGGTGCAGGTGGACACGCCCGGCATTCGAACGCCACCGCGTTTCTCACAGGCTCCCCAAGGAGTGCTTGTGTCATGGCTCAAAAGGATTGGATAAAGACCGGGAAGGTTTACACCAGTTCAATGACATTGAGATTAAAACCAAGGCCTCGCCAATTCAGCTGAGATGAGCAACCTGAGATTTGCTGATATGACGAAGACGAATATCCTACATGGTCAGATAAAGATAAATGCAGTGTTACCGTGTAACTATGAGTCATGCCAACGGAGGAGCATTGCTCACTGCTTCTTGGCTGCTATGCCGATTGAAGTCCTAAAAGTTGTTTTGGCTTTATTTTTGCCAGCTGAGCTGAGACAACCGGCGTCATGCCATAGCGGCCTGAAAGGCTTTGTGAAAACAAGTTCAAGTGAAACTAGAGTGCCTAAAGCAGTGAAACTGATTTGAGACCTCAAGATGACGCATTTATCACACAGAAGCTTTTAAAATGTGGTTATCTGTCATTTCTACGCTGGAATAATATATAATGCAGTTCATAATTCAATTAAATTATCATTAATGGGTCAGCTTTATTTACAATGTATAATGCAAATTGCATTTTTAGTTTATTTGGTTCTTTAAAAGTCAGCCACTTCAGGGAGATTTCCAAATTCATTATATAACCCCACACATCGTTTTGATTCCAAGGAGGAAAAAAGGGTGTGTAAAAGGAGGTGTTTCATTTTATCAACAATGAGCAGCTGTTGGGTGTTTGTATTGTTTGCTGCTCTTTGAATTTCTGATTCTTTTCACGCTATTTCATTTAATTATTTCAAAAGAGTAACTTAATAACATTGAGGGTTTAGTTGCCCGTCTAAAACATATTCTTGGTACAAAGGCATTTCCCCATGGAGATTTTTGTCAAATGAAATGAAAGGCATCTATTTCATACTGTATGGTGCCATATGGTATACAGTGAGTGCAATCTTGTATTTGAACAATATGGACCAAATTAATGTCAATATTTCGAATTGTGTTCAAATGGTCGACAGCGAGTGTCATGGCACATGAGTAAACTCACCATCATTTTACAAATACTAATGTTGTTATGTCACAGAATTTAGGTGAGAATGTAGTTATTTAGACCTTGAATATGCCACTTATATAAACATAGCGCCTATTTGACAATTTGTTTAAGATGTTTTCAGAGACGTGAGCTCCAGGCCATCAGTGGCCGTTCAGCGCTCATGTACCCACCACTTTATCTCAGCCAGTCCTTCAGGAATTATGTAGATAGTGTTTAACATGAGGTATAATTCATTTGGGTATATCAAACAGGCAATCTTTGGTCTTAATAATCTATTACTTGTTCCAGAGCAAATCGGCTAAGGGCAGAGTTAAAGGGTTAGTTCGCCCAAAAATGAAAATCATCCCATCATTTACTCACCCTCAAGCCATAGGTGTCTACACATCGCATCCAACCATCTATCATAAAGGTAAAACATATGGCTCCAGGATGGAAGCGATGTGCTTGAAAAATATCCATATAACTTTACAATCCACTGAATTCATAGTGAACTCTGACCCGACGCATGACGTATTGACGAACGCGGAAGCGCAAAGGATTGAGCAAAATGAAACACTGGTCAAAGTCTAAAATGAGAATTTTTAAAAGAAATGTCAGGAGCTATTTGTTTGAACAGCGAGAGCCGTCTACTCTCACCTGAGTTTACGCTACTCCTACATCACGCATCATACATCATATGTCGGGTCAGAGGTCACTCTTCCGCCAGAACTAGACTAGACTACAAAAAACGTATTGCTTCTCTTCAGAAGGCCTTTATTAACCCCCTGGAGCCGCGTGGATTACTTTTATGATGGATATAGGCTATGGGCTTTTTGGAGCTTGAGAAATTCTATTCACTACCCTTATAAAATTTGGAATATGCCTATATATAATTCCGATTGTGTTTGGCTGAAAGAAGAAAGTCATATTCACCTAGGATGCTGAGGGTGAGTAAATATGGAATAT
Organism: Meda fulgida; assembly: GCA_030578275.1. Lineage (NCBI taxonomy): Eukaryota > Metazoa > Chordata > Actinopteri > Cypriniformes > Leuciscidae > Meda > Meda fulgida. The sequence goes on from CM060640.1 coordinate 16,572,871, forward strand.
GGAAATATAGAGGTAGGCTATAATCCTGAACTATAACTATGGGTGAATTACTGTGATGATATAGAGCAATATCACACATTAATGTCTCTTCGATAATGTATAGGCCTTATTAATTATTCCTGAGAAACAATAAATAAAATTAAAATGACATGACAAAATGCAGCCTGTAGGCTATATATCGGATAACGGATATGGTTTGAGCGCGTGTTATGCAAATTACTAGTGGTTATTATATTAGGCCTAGTCTGGATTCGTCGACTTTAAAACGAAGGTAAGAACAAATTTACGTTTTTCACTTGTTGAATGCGGAGCTATAGGCGATAACCTTTTCTACACACAAACAGATATTACCACATGGAGCTTCTTTGACTCTAAAACATGAGAATTTATAAATGAGAGAGTTCACTTGAAACATATAACCTCATATAATCATATGTAATCATATATAATCATATAATCATAATCAAAACATATAATCACGTGCTGCTTTCCAATCGCTTTCGTTCTCATTAATATTTTTTTTTTCTTTACAGTTTTCTCTGACGGTATAATTATTACATGCATCCGTTTAACGTCAACATATATGCTATTCTCAGGGGTTACTGCCAGTGCATACCTGTTTTGCACATAGTGTAGGGCCTAAAGAATAGATGTTGAAAGTTCACCTAAACATTTCCATCATTAACTCTTGGTCGGCCGCCAAAATACAGTATAACAATTCTGTAGAGTGCGTCCAGATTCAATGTGACACCATAGAGAGCATGATACATTGAGCATATCACTAGAGGTTACGCGTTTAATTAAATATGGCGAAACCAAGTGAACACGGCTTTTTTAAAGGTTATCCAAACACATAACCCCTGCCAGACTGTCAAAATGAAGAATCACTAGTATTAAAACTGGAACATTTATCTCATATATGAGGAAGCAACAGTTGAGTAATGATCTTAAAAAAAAAAAAAAGCCTCACAAAAAAGGACATTAATGTCATGGTTTCACCCAGATGCTTCCTTTTTCAACCTTATCTTAGGGATATAAACACCTAATGTGCAACTGGGTCAAGGCTTATGTTATCACTGCTGTGGGTCTTGGGAGACACATCTTATATCCTTCTTCATGGGGGATGTTTATTCTAATTTTGTGTGAATTCCATTCACGTGGTATTGCAGTTGGTTTCACAACAAACATCTGATAAATTCTCTCCCTAAACTTAATGGTCCAGTCATTAGCTTTGCTCACTATAAAAGTGCGCGGTACGAGGTCTTTGTCACCTCTGTAAATTGCTTCCTAAGCAGAGAACAAAGCAGTTCACAGGTGCTTCAAATCTCTGTTAACTTGTTTTTTGGGGTGTGGATTTGGAAAAAGGGGGCGTTTAATTGTACATAACCCCGGAGAAACATAAGTTTTAATTAAATTAAAAAGAGAGCAGCTTACCGACCCATTCCCGTGCCCAATCGTTTATGATAAAAAAATGGGAAAACAGCTCTGCGGAACTAATTTGTTTGAAACTCAATCACTTGTTCTTGGCAATGAAAACGCTGACAAAGTCCTACACAGCACTCTTGATTGGCATTTTGTGAGTTTGTTAAATATGCTTTCTACCGCACCCGAACGCATGCACTTGCAAGTATCATATCTTTTCATATCTTCTATATACATGTCTGACAGTTATTTTAACTATTTGACATAAGCAGAGAATGCATTGCAACACATAGGCAGGTATTAATTAAATAATCTTACGTTTATGAATATTTTATTATATGAGCACTGACAGATCCAGTAAAACAACTTCCCTGCAAAAGCATGAATGTATGTTGTTTTGGGAATGTTGTTCAGCTGTAATGGCAAATTTTGAAGTGTATTCTTCTTGTTTTCAGAGTTACAGGAAAAGGCTGTGTTTTCCTGTGATTATCATACCTGGATATAAGGATATCAAATCAAATGTGAATTTATCATAAAGAAATCAAAGCATTTTTATGTATTATTAGACATTATTTTTAATTTCATTATATATTTATATTTATATATATATAAAAGAGGCCCTTAAAAAGAGGCTTTGACATTTTTGATCTTAATCCTTTTTGTATTCCACAGGGAAAAAGTTATCAGTTTGTAGCATCATGAGGGTGAATAGTATCAGAGCAAATGTAAAATTTTATTATCAAAGATAAATCGGTCAAGGAGTTGCATTCAAATGTGTGGCAGTGCCATTTGTGTTTTTTTTAAATAGGGTTTTCATGAGAATCGCAGTGACCGCACACGATGCACAAGCTACTTTTTATCCGAATTTTTTAAATGAGGCTATTATTAGAGACACCCAAAACCAAATAAATACTGATTGTCAAATGCTGCCCATGGATGGGATAGTTGCCACTTTCTCTTTAATGAACATGAGTCATGTATCATATGCCCTAGGTGGTCTTCAGTGTCTTGTGTTAAGCCTTTACTGAAGCATTTACTTTTTTTTTTTTTTTATACAAGTTTTGCACTACTGCTTCTTTGTAGTGCCAAGGCATTTGATTACATATATGTGTCTAATAGGGTCAGTTTCAGTGCAAAAAGAATAACTGTACTTCAGTAATACAACCATAAAATATGATAGGTTCAATAAACTTTGACATAAATGTAATGATGTAACAGCTTTGCACCAGCTGCACTACATGCCTGATAAACTCTTTTAATGGTATGCAAACGATCTTCAAAGATTTTGTGGCCGACAAGCACCTTTACGGCCCTTCAAGCAGAGTCGAATGTCTTTTTGATCTTCAAGCTAATGATCCGACCTGACAGAAAATTGACTTTGTTTCCTTTGTTAGCATTTTTGAAAGGGCGGTGATAAAGTCTGAAATGTAGCACAACAACATGTGGAAGCTGAAGCCTCAGGTCAGTCACCCTCCAGGATTTTAACTAGCTCAACATGCATCCACATAACAGATGTATCTTCTGTTAGATATTAAGCAATGTTTGCTCACATTACAGCAGCGGCGGCACTGGAAAGCCCGTAAGTCAATCACTAGTAAGATCCGATGGAGAATTTTGGCCTTTAATGTAGAATGATGAAATAAACAAAAACAATCACATAAGGACATTGAACTCCCTCTGTGATGGATCTGTATTGCTGTAGAAATGCTCACTAAAGCAAACAACTGAACTAAAATCTGAGTAATGATCTTCTGAAATTCTATTACTATATTAGCCCTAATCTTCATGATCTCGGGAAGTAAAATATAAGGCAGGCAAATAATTTTTTTTTTAAATGCGACCTTCAAAAACAAAATCTTGAAGGACAGAAAAATCACAAATGAGATCTCTTTCAAATCTTAATTGTTTCTCCTACAGCACACAGTTGTAATTGATACATTTATCTGCTCTCACGCGTTTATTAAATTAAATTAAAATGGATTGTCTAATTTGATTGTTTAATTTTACATTTTATCGCTCTGTATACTTACTGTAGCACGTGTCTTCTCTTCTCTAATAGGTTTCCAATTTGATTTCTCCTGAGCCAATAAACTTTAAATTATATCTCCAATTTAGGTGAAACATCAAGCTGCGAACTCCTGAGATCATGGGGTAAAAGGTTCTGGAAACGCAACATTTAAGACCAGTTAGTGTTGTGATCAATAAGAAACGAATTACAGCGATGAAATCAATACCGTGCGTATTTAAATAACACTTTCATAATCCAAATATGAACATATTCTGGTTAACATAAGAATATTCTTTTGCATGTAAACCCAGTCAGGCTATAATGCAATCATGAGAATGACTAACACACACACGGACACACACGGACACACAGTGATTACGTTTTATGTATTTGATCAAATTTTATTTGTCATTTTTATTACATGAAAATGAAAAATTAAACAATTGTTGGAGTAAACAAGTGGTATGATGTATTCAAACATACATCATACCACTTGTTTACTCCAACAATTGTTTAATTTGTTCAATCTGTATGTATGTATTGATGTATGTATTTAGAAACAAAATAAATATGATTACCACAAGAAATCATGCACAAAATTGAAACTGATGTTTGGTATTAGGTATTGGGTATGTAATAAGAATGCCACTCTGTGTACTTGACTTTTTTCTAATTGCATAGCCTAGTTAATAGAGAAGTAGTACATTTAATATGTAGCAGATGAATATATGACCATTAAATCAATGTTTGTGACAAATAACGCATGTAATGACACTCCCCAGTCTACTTCAGCAAACCCCTCACCGATTACTGATCTTCAAAGAACACGTTTAGAGTTATGTGATTGTTTTAACTGTCATTATTAACTTAGCATGACAGGAATAATACTATCTGCAAACTAGGAGTATTAATGTGTAAATAATTAGACTAGACTGTCAAAACCTCTTCCGCCTGCCAGACAATAGTTGAGTAAATTGAAATGTCAACGAGAGAACAAACATAAATGCCTTCTCTCCAGACATTTTGGTGCCTGCTTGTCTGTGGAATGAAATCACATGAAGCCGATATCAAGTGCACATCATTTGTGGAAAACCAATTTATTTATTTTTGTCCAGCCACCAAGCGGAAGCAGGCTTGTGTGGAGTACAATAAGTTCTAAAGATGAAGTTTTTGTTAATTATTATTTTTAACCTGTGCAGGACAGAATATTTTATTTTCTCAGCATTTACAGGGACAGCTCGAAAGAATGTTTATGTCTAATAATATGGGATGTGTGGTGAACAACTTTCTCTTTTTACAGTTCCTGAATAAATACCCTATTAAAGTTTTAGAACAACAGCTGTAGAGAATGTTAGCTTAACAATCAGATGGCTTTAAAGTTAGTTTACCCTCCATATGTGTTGTCAACCATGTTAAAATAGTGGGACATATAAGGAATTAGTGGATTCAAACATACATATGTTAGTCGGTTGACCGTGACTTATCTATTTGACATCTTCAAACAGACAAGGACTGTCGAATGGCTTTTCACCCCTGACCCCTTTGATGACGCCTGACAGCATCATATTTTAGAGCTAGCAAGCTCATGTTAAACTGATGCTGTCTTATCCACAGGCTTCAGGAATCCATAGGCATAGAGCTTGTATTTTCCTGGCAACTGTACCCTGTCTGAAATATGACTCTTCATCAGGAATAAAGTCACATTAATGCATTTGGTATGTTTTTTTTTCCAAAGTGACTTGCAGAACATTTTATTCAACCCATATACTATTATACTATTATAAATGATCAATGCATTCCCTGGGAATCTTGCCATTGTTAGCACTATGCTCTACTGCTTGAGTTACAGGAATTCTAGGTTGGGGCAAGTTGTCACATACTTTATTTTTTAAAAGTTGTAATATTATACAATAAAATAACAATTTATGTTTTCCAAAACAGTGGTTTGATATATCACTAATTTACTAATCAGATTTCAGAATGATCATGGCTCAGAAGCAGATCTGTTTTGCTTGTGTTCTGTGTATTAATACATTGTTAAAGAACCACCTACCCCAGGGGGATCAGTGTCCTCAAAATCAGGAGTGATCCTGCACTTTTTTTTTGCTCACAAAACCAGTCTGACGACATAACCCATTTAGTCACAACTTGCTTTTATGTTTTAGTCTATAATGTGATTACTGCAACTTGGTCATCTTTCTTTTTTTTTTTTCTTAGTTTCTCACAAATGTCAGATGAACAATGTGTGTCTATGAATCTATGAGTTAAATTAAATACTTCACACATGCATCAGCTTAAATGAGTCACTGCTTTCTATTCAGAATAATTAGGTTGAATAGCGTTTCTTTCTCTCTCTTTTTTAAATAGGAAGTATGCTGGCAAACGTGTTTATCATGCCTCCCAGGCACATAGTATATTTAGATGTGTTATATTTAATAATTCCATGTAGTTATTAAACTGTGTTGTTTAACAGATGTAATAAGATCATTAAGGACAAATGTTTAAACTCTTTTTTTTCCCATAAGCTATTGAAGATATCAAATAAGTGAGAAAAAAACCAACATGTGAAATCAATGCATCATGGAAGTGAGGTTAAGTTTTGTAACACTACTCTTGCTCTTCCTATGGAATGTGTGTATGTGAGTCAAGACATGGTGGATGTAAATAATTATCTAAAGCGGTTTCCATGTGTAGATTTGTAATAAAGACAAATGTGTCTTGAGTCTGATCTGTGAGACCTAAATAGATTTAATTTCTGTTAGCAATTAAATGGTTTTATTTTACATAAGAGATGATGTTTTTAAGAGGAAATACATTTATATAAATAATGTATATAGAAACACAGTACATTTGTTAACTTAAAAAATATATTTGAACAAAAAGTCTGATTTGTCTGCCAATAAGTTGTCAGCCACAGCTCTTTTAATGGCAGATGCAATGTACACAATTATCCTAAATAACAGTTTTTCGATGTAAGCCATGGTGAGTGACATAATCCAGTGCTTGATTACTTTGTCTTATCTCTTTAAAACATAGTTATCGTACAGGATTAGGGATACATGTTTTTTTTAGTCCCTCTGTAGTCAATAATTGTATCCCTTAAAAAAAAAATTTTCCTTGAAAAAAATCTTAAAATAGCTTGAATGTAACTCTACACCCTTGCCTCATTTACTATATCCACGGTTCTATGAATATGCAAATTAGCCCCGCCTTCACTCACTCGCACCAGCGCAAGCGATCCACTCGTTGACGATCACACGTTAACAATATAGTTTGTGACTTCAGAAACACCAGTGATTTCAAACTGCGTTTTTGAGATTGTATTTGGTTCACTGCAGTTTTAAGGAGAAAATACTCAGCTGTTGACATGGATTTGTACATGGTTTGTCTTCAAGCACATTAAAAACACCACATACATATAATCAACATTAAAAGTTTGATTTTCATCACAAGGGGACTTTAAGTAATTATGTAGCCTACAGTATCCCTTTAAAATAAGACACCTTATCAACAGTAGAAGTCTCAAGCCTGAGCAAAAACAATATTTGTAATATTTTTTTATTAAATGTAATTATTTGTAAATTATGTGTTTGTTTTATTTGTTTGTTTGTTTGTTTACTATTATTATATGCCAGTGAAATCAAAATGGGAGTTTTGTAATAATAAATTGGTTGACCCAGGTAAGCTTTCTAAACACTGTGTGTCTTGTCTTTACTTGTCACTCTGCATTAGCACCTTACCAAACAGAATAAATGAATGGCGTTGTTCATGTGGGTTTTATCTGGTGGCCTTCGAAAGGAATAGTTCATCACTTAATGAATATTCAGTCATTATTTACTCGTCTTTAAAATTCAAGTGCGATTGTTTTCACTTTAGCTTACGAAACACAAGATATTTTTGAAGTTTTCTAAAGTCAAACAATTTGACACGTGCATAACTATGATGGAAACCGAGTTTACAGAATACCGGTAAATCTCTCAATGCACAACAAAATACTCACGTGACTGCCTCAACAGTAGATGAAATAACTAGACTAACCAGCGAAAAGATCTCATCGCACACCATCTCAAAAATTAGTTGGATCATTCTGAAATACCTGAGCCAAAGTCTGTCATCAGAATGATTTGTTTTAATTCCAGAACCGTCTCACACGATTGCGCTCCCAAACACCAGCATCCGAGCACAAGATAACATGACATTGAAGCATTTTTCCTGCGTGATCTGAGTTGCAAGTCATTTATGATGTAGAAAAATGAGCCACATTGGCCCCACAAGTATATTTTGAGCCAATTTCCCAGCAAGTGACAATTTTGTTGGCAACTCAGGATGGAAACATAGATATTGATAATAAGAATGTTTCTTGAGCTATTTCTACAAAAACATTATAAATCCGAAAACATGGAACATGCAGGACTTTAAATGCTTGGCGACACTGTAGGACTTAATTATTGCTTCGATTGTCAACCATTCCTTTTAGACACCAAGAACCAAGTGACAAATCACGTGAAGTGGCTTAATCTTAAGCCATTGTCTCGCTATAGTTAGCGCCACTTGCCGAGGAGCCACAATGGCGATTTCCTGCATTTGATCTGGAAGTGGCTATTTTAAGATGCAGTGCTCACTGGTCCTCTCATGTAAACAGTGATACAGAGACATCAGCTAGAACAATTGTGGGAATTCCCAGGGTATATGCAGACAGTCTTGGTTCATAGTGCTCTCTTGCAGGGTTTGACTTCTCAACTGTTAAACAGCTGCATACGAGCAAATCGGCAACAGGAAGCCGCTTGTTGGCTACTGAAGCTGAGGAGCTAAAGTGTTTAAGTTGACCCTGACCTCAGATTAAGCGTGGATACCTTGAGTGCTCCCATATACCAGCAGATGGAGTTACGATTAACGACAGGTCAGTACCTCTGCATCCTTTTTCACTTGAAGATAACTCCCTGGATTCTCTGTGCTTCCAGGGAAATCCTGCCATGCGATGGATCTAGACTCTGTAATCTTGAAGATATATTAGTCTGGATCAACTGCCTCAGAAAGCTCAGACAGGTTGTGAAAAATAGACCACCCAGTTTTATGACATTCTAAGATACGTTATGCTCATTGTGAACTAACAAAAGCAATATAAGTTTATATAAGAAAATAAATATGAAAGCTGAAATTTGTAACAGATATGCAAAAACACTGACTGTTGTCAAGCAGGTTTCCCTGAGCACTTCCCTACTCTGCAATTGGCCGGTCAAACAAATAGCCCTGCCCAAAACTCACACCATTTGTTGAGCCAACATGCTATGCAGATCTGAGTGCTCAAAAAAACTTTTTGATTACACCTCAGACAATATTTTACACAGCTTTCGAAGGGAATCAGCATAGAAATGGTGTTCTTTTAGTTTTCTGCATTTTAAGCCATAAGAAAAAAATATTTGAACACTGGGAAAATTACACTTCAGCTTAAAAGATAGTCATGGAACTGTCTAACTTTTGGTACTAACAGTTCGCAACCCTCTCTTTTGTTTAAGCAGAAAGTCAAAATCCCATATGACCCTTAAGTGATTTCACAGACCGGCATTTGCTACAGCATGTTAACTGATTTAAAAAAAAAAAATTAGCCTAATTAATAATAGGCTACAAACCGCACATAAATGTAACACATAATTTGATGAATACTCCGGGTTATGTAATGTGTCTCTCTTTTCTTAGAAGGAATGCCATGTCTTCTCGAACAAAAAAACATTAAGTTACATGCGCAAGCCTGCGTCAGGCTAATGCTGACCAGGGGCGTCGCCAGCCGATTTTGCCGGGGATTCAGCCCCGAATGTTTTGAGTCAAGCCCCGAATGTAATGATGACTGTCACTGAGCAAATATGAAACTGGACAAACAATAGCCTATGTAAACGCCCGAAATCATAAGTTGCTTTATTTCATTGCGCTTTGGCTTTGCATGCATACAGCCTGTAAAAAATAGATCTTAAAAATAATCTAGCCTATAGAATACATTTCTTTGATGTCGGTAGCCAATGGGCTACTCCGTTTCTTCCTCTCTGTTAAATATGCAGCAGCAGCAGGTAGAGGAGGAGCTAGCACAGTCAACCGCAAGAGCGCGAGTTAACAACTGAGACAGTCAGCGAGCGGGAAAGAAAAAATTAAAGAAAAATGAAGCAAACGAGACTTTGGGGATTTTTCGGAAAGAAGTCAGTGGGTAAGAATTCAGTTTTTTTTATCCTTAAAGTCTGAAGATAGATCATCATCTGGCTGGCTTTCACTGTAGGCCTATTTGTTTAACTAGCTAGTTATTACCATAGGCTAACATTATAACGTTAGCACTTAGGACTACTGGCATTTTCTAGTACAGAATCTCTTCCGGATAAAAACACAGGAGAAGAAGCTGAAACAAGTGATAGAAGATTGCTCACTCTTTTAAATATAAAATAACGTGATCATCATCAAACATTAAACCTAAATAAAAAATCCGCTTAATATTATCAAAGGGGGACCACCTGTCCTGCATTTTGTGAAGCTGTGAAGAATGTGAAGCTTTGTTGTCCCGCGTCACGCAAGTCATAAGCAGTGTGCCTCATTTTAATTTTGTCTGCATAATTGTATTTAATCCTTTAAATTCCAATTCTAATGTTGCCTTTCTTTATGAAACTTACCAACATTCAAGTGTTGATAAAAAAAATGCATGAAGCTAATGAAATGTCTTTAAAATTAAAGTACAGTTAAAGGTATTTTTTAATAAAAAAAAATATCTACATTTGAACATAGTAGTATACTGCAAGTGCAAAAATAATACATAAATACTGAACTATAACAAGTATAAGTTTATGTTCACTTTAAGAAAACTTGCAAGTATACTTGCAGTATAAACTAGTAGTTTACTGACAGTACACTTCAGTGTGTACTTTCATAAACTAAAAAATACTAATTGTATTAAAATAGTAAACTACTACTAGTATACTTATAAGTTCACTTGTAGTACAGATGCATTACAAATGAGAAACCTAGTTGTGTACTTAAAGTTTACTACTCTTACACTTATAATACATTTAAACGAATAATACTTCTTCATAAAATGAACTTGAAGTATACTTCTTTTTCGTAAGGGTAGCCAGAAACATTAGTTTTATCCCACTGCACTGAATACTTTCCTTGTTTATCAGGTGTGGTTTTCTCTAAGGATAACAAATAAGCATTAACATAAAATGTATGTGTGACTTGTTTTGTGTTTGCAGTTTGTAGTAAATATACACTTTGATTTGATTAAATGGTTTTGTAGAGGGTAGCAAAGATGAGCTGCAGACTGGGGAGGAGCCAGCAGCAGCAGTAGCAGCTGTGCCAGGATCAGACATGGAAACTGGTAACAATTAATCAGTCATTTTACTTTGGAGAAAGATAAAAGTGAAACATTGTTTATCCCAATGCTCCTAATGAAAAGTTTTTGACAGATGTACATTGAGAATTATATACAGTTCGATGCCAATGTCAATGAATGTAGACTAAAGTCATCCATGTATGGAGGGAATGCATATAGATATAGATAGGTCTAAATCCGAGTGATCACTTACATTAATGTTATACTGTATATCATCATATCGTCCAGCCCTAAAACTTGTATAGTTTTTTTGTCAGTGTTTATTTAAAAACATCCAATTATGCAGAATATAGTCTGTTCTGTAGCTTTTTGCAGTCTATAAAAATATACAGTACCTCAGATTTCTGGTCAAATCTAGTTGTACAGTCAATCACAAAGCTCTTTCCCGTTTTAGATGGGTTTTGTGTGTTTTTCACGGCATTCGCGCTGAAAACAAATGCTGCCGCTCAGTCTTTTTGCCACTTAGTGGTGCTTGGCCCCTAATAAGAACCGGAACAGATACAATAGGTGCCTCCGCACCTTCGGTGCTTGGCCCCTAAAAACCGCTTCGAGTGATCCCTGTATTTACACAAAATGGTCTGGGCTAAGCCCCGGATGTCCTTCAATGCTGGAAACGCCCCTGATGCTGACTGGACAGGATTTAACGCGAATTTTCAAAATCACGATAATCAAACTGTTTTAATGCTGCACAAAACTCTTCCACTACTTGAGAAAAGCCGTAGCCGCGCGGCGATTATTTCACCCCCGCATTCTGTGTGAAACGTCCATAAGGAATCATGCAGCGCGGGATTACATTTTACAAATAAAGACGGTAGCGGTCGGAACTCTGGCGTACCTATAGCCTTCTTTGGACGGAGCGGGCGGTCTGACTGACAAGCCAACTCCCGACATCTTTTTATAGCGTATCCGCGCTTCATTCCGACCACCTGTACACCTAGCTCTGAGGAGCTATTTGCTACTGAAACCATTGTCAGTCAGCTACATTATTTTTTTTGCAAGGATGTTTGTAAATGTTCGAAATCAGAAAACCCGTCATTATTGGTTTTTTCATTTTAGTTCAGGAAATAAATAATGGAAAAACAAGTCGTTTTTCATTGTTTTAATTTGAAAAAAATGATTGAACGAATGATACACGGACCGGATACGCAAAACAGAGTTCATTAAAGGGACTATAAGTAACTTTTTGGGTAATTTATAATCTAAAATCAATATTTTTATTCATAAATATGTCCCCAATGGTGTACAAATACCTCTGCCAATTATCTGATTTATCCTCGTAAACGAAGAATTTATTATATTTATATACATGGGACGGGTAAGTCCACGGAGGCGTTCATATAGTTCCGCCATCTTGAAAAACTATAATAGCAGAGAGGGCCAAAAAGTACGCCAACGCGTTTCCACAACGCGTTTTCGTTCAGAGCCGCAGCGTGACGTAACTGAAAGCAGCAGAAACGGAGGAGCAGAGCAGTGAGAGGCGCTTGTCACTTTTAGTTTTAATGACGGACCATACCTATGCCGAGCCACTGGATAAGAAATCCTCTTCGCCAAAACAGACCAAAAATGATCGTAAAAGGAAATGTGACCGGAGGATACAAAAAACACGAGTGAAGGTCTGGATTGATTTTCCCCGGTGGAAAGAGCTAATGCAGGAGAAAGAATTCAAAAGAGATGCTGAAGTTGCCTGCTTTCTCCTCGACAGGTAAATCAATGTTACAGTCTTAATTACAAGGTTTTTTTAAATTGCTTGGTTGTTTACTTTATTATATAGACAGAAGAACATTTACAGTTAAAAGTTAAACAGGCTCTTTGACGAATAGCAGATACTGAGTAAAGTAGAGAAGGCACTAAAAAAAGTTTGTAAATTTACTTTTGTAAGCTAGAAATTCGATACAAATCTATTTTAATAGAGCATATGATTGTTCTTGCATCGTTTGCATAGCTAACTGTACTTCAATTTTTTATGTTATCTGATATTTTCTGTTATTTATCATTTATACTGTGACCTCACATTGAATAATACAGACGCATAAATTCTGTATGTAGCTCTTGTATCTGCCGGGCATCTTTGTCATCGTTGTATTGACAGTCACTCTCCTCCTCTTCCTCGTCGTCCACCTCCTCGCCTAGATCCCACTGCACTGATCCATTGCCTCTTTGTCCTCTTCCTCTACCTCTAACGTTACTTCTTCCTCTCCCTACTGTTGAATCATCTGATGATGATATCTAACAATGCACATACTTCAAAAAAAATATAACGAGTAAACAAGGCATAATTACAATAGTTCATGTTTTTGACACTCATTACTTCGTACTGTAACATTCGTTTGTTCGTTGTGTCAATTTGAAGTTTGTTTGAAATAACAAACCTGTTCACCCGAGGGAAAACTCGACGAAGTGCTATTAGAAGACATCCTGTCATAGCTTTTTGGTACATAACGGCTACCGTAGATGCAACACGCATTTGAAAACGTGAGGCGCTGGAGAGCACAATTCGTTTGAATGCAAAATACAATTTCACCGCTAGATGGGAGTAATTCTAACTTAATGTCCCTTTAAGAGTATTTCATTTGTATCCATAGGCCTACTCCGTGTAGCTGTTCCACCATCTACTGGCTAAAAAAAAATTTGGCCCGCGGCCAACGTTACTTGCCGACCCCTGGTGTAAGGGGGTTTACAGTCAACCAGATTACCCAGTTTACCCAGAACCAGATATTTGAAAGAAGACCCGGAGTCAGAAGGTTCAGGTTGCAGTTTCTAATTGGCTAAGAACACATTTAGTCTAAGCAAATTTCCACACACATACAGATAGACTGAAGCATATCTCCATCGATTATGCAGCTGACACTCGGACCCTGAATTTAGGCACGTCATGACCTTCCAGGTCGCAGATTTGGGTTGCTGAGCGCCAGCATGTCCAGCAGTCAATCTCCAATAATGCCAGTGGTTCCTTAACCTGCAACCAAGAAGACTAACACACACACACACCGACACACAGCTTTTCCCAGGTTGGATTTGGCCAGGCTCCATCTGTGTATGTTTTTTAGCGTGAATTTGGGAACTTAGCGCATACACATTATTTTCACATTTGCATAGTTGACGATTACAGCATTTCAGTAGACGATGTAATACGCGTTTGTAAACTTTTCTTCTTCCAAAATAAAATCTTGACTGCAGTTATAAAAGCTCACAGGTTTATCTCTTGCATATATAGAAATTAGGACAAAACTAATTATGAAAGTTTCATTTATTTTTTAGTGCATTTGTTTTACAATATATGGCTTTTACTGTAGTAGGAATAATATTATAACATTATTATTAGTATTAGTAGTAGTAGTACCACTGTATTTATAGATAAGACGACCCTGATTATAAGACGACCCCCCCCCTTTTTTCAGTGCTTTTAAAAAAAAATGTTTTAATACTGCATATTTTTCATATGTAAATTTTTGTATTGAAAGTATGGTAAATGCTGGTAAAATGTACTAACGATCAATTTTTTTTTAATACAATTCTCTTTCTGTGCTCGCGATCTAACATTACACTCTTATACCGTATTTCCTGGCACACTCGTTTTACCCGTATTTAGTGCCATCTATTGTTGATGGTGTATTACCTGTTTTTTCAGATGTATTTCTAAGAAAAAAATATTTTCTAATACTTGGAACAATACAGTAATGTATAGAGACACTATCACAACTAAAAAAAGGTTTGAGTCCCCTTTAAAGTTCAGGTACAAGTCAATGCACAGACTTTTTCTTTGTTCAATTTGCACACTAAATATGGGTTGGAGCTCGGAATGTGGCCTGAACCCAGACTACTGCCCAAAAAACTTGGGACAGCAGCCGGGAATATAGTGACTAACCCCCAAAAATATGTCACAAAGTTGGCCGAATGGTGTTTGAGGGAGGAGCCTAGTCACTTGACCAGGAGGGTTCAAGCAGCGACCAACAGGAGCCTGCAGCTTACAGCATCGGACGGGTGAGTCCCGTCAGTAGTCAAAGCCTGCCCGACTGGGAGGGCTCACGTAGCAAGCCGACGGGAGCTTGCGTCATCGGACAGACGAGCTCTGCCAGCAGACGGCATGTGTTACAAGCAATTTGCAAACACCCAACTGGGAGGGCCCACGCAGCGTCACACAGCGACCAGCCGAACAGGCATAAGCAAGTTTCATCTCCGGACCGGGATGCTCACACAGCTACTGACGCCTGCAGCTCACGGCATCGAACAGGTAAGTCCTGCCTGCCAGGTGGAACGGGAGTGTACATGATTCCAAACACTCGACCAGGAGGATCCGACGGGAGCCTGCAGCTATAGTCGAGCAGGGGTGCGAACGATCCCTACCACCCAACCGGGAGGGCCCCCACAGCATCTGACGGGAGCCTGCAGCTTGCAGTATCGGATGGGCGAGCCTTGCCAGTCAGTTAAATGAAGGCATGAGATTAACTTATGAGGGTTTCTTGGGCTTTCCTAATATGAAAGCCATTGGACCTGATATAGCTCTTAAAAGCTTTCTATGATCATCGACTGAGCGCTTGAATCTGCTGTTGAAAGACACCTTTTGTGTTGAAACCCACAGTGGTTGCTGCCCCTATACGAAATGAGTAGCTGCAAAAATTGTCAGGTGAAATGCCAGATTGAATCAGAATTAATTTGAGTGTTTTTGGAACCAAAAACATGTGACAGAGTGGTTGGAGTCATCCACGAAAATTGGGTCAGATTTGGATTTGGCTTGTGAGTTTCTGAAGTATAGGCTATAGCCTAAAGATAAGATAAGACACACTGGAAAAGCTGAATAGGTTACAGGAGATTGAAGATATAAATGAAATTACCTTTTTTGATTTACTTGTTTTGCTTTGTTTAATGAAATAAGAAATTGTGTGCTGGTGTAGAGAGATAGGAGCGAAGGGTGGTGATACACTTAGACAGAAAGTGAGTTATGGGTTTTCTGGTGTTCGGGCGGCTTTGATAAGGAGGGAGGTCTGCTTGTTGATTATCTCGGGAGAATCTGTACAATAAATTAATTTATGAAAGAATTGGATCCCACCTAAGTACCCTCTATTGCAGGGGTACTCAAGTTCAGATGCCAAGGGGGCCACAGAAAATGTGAAGGGCCACAAATTACAACTTGCATCGCGAAATTTTATTTATGACAATATTTACAGTTTTTACTTATTTAGAAAGCAGTTTATTATCTATCTTGCCAGGTAAGCCTTGCTAGTCTTTGTCCTATTTAAAGTAGGCTAATACTGATAAAAAATCTGGAACAAAAAAGTGGATTAACAGTTTTCTAGCAATATTAATTATTGAAAGAAAGCACAAAAAAAATAGTTCATACCCAAACAGAGTATTAAAAACCTCCTTGCAAGGTAAGTATTGCTAGTCTTCTTTGTCCAATTTAAAGTAATACTGAACATGAAAATAAATCTGGAACAAAAATCAGAGTACTAAAAACCTCAAAATGTATGAAGAAAATCATTGAGCAAATACAGGCTATTTCTCATTAAAGAGAAGTGAATGTTTTTCTCTTTTTATTTTGTTGTTTGATTAATATTAAGTGCACAGACAGCATTAGGTTTATAACCCACTGTCACTTTAAGACCAAGTGTTCAGATCCAATTGCACTGATGCATATCCGATATTCTCACAACTGTATGTTCTGTAAAGACATAACTGACTGTGTTTACGTGAATACTCTCCAAAACGGACATTTAGACATAATGTTGTTTAGGCCTATTTGTCCATTAAGACGCGAAAGAAAGCTCAATTCAGTCCTCGCGCGCTGTATAGCTGTCTATCATTTGTCATATAGTAACACAGCTTGTTTTATTTTATTTTTTAAAAGTTATGAGCTATAAATAATTAAAGTGTGATATTTAAATTTCGCAAGTGAAAGTGCGCAGCTCTGAATGCACGAGCTCTGTGTAGCGCACACAAAAGTGGCCTGACAGCTTTACCGCTTGTTTCGCTATATTTGTTGCGTTTGGTACATTTCGGAGATATCAAGTAGCTATAAAGTCCCATTAAACTTTCCACACACATCACAATGACGATGATACATGTTATTTTTTAGTAACTGACCCACGGATTACCCAAAGCGTCGGATTAGTCCGCGGTATAGGCTACATATAGCCTAAGTCACAGTGTCTAATATTCGCACAACCTTTGAGCTAAAAATAAAATAAAAAGTGCATTCATCTTTTGCATGACGCGGCCATGAAATTAATGATCTGTTGAGTAGGCTACCTCTGCTCAGTTTGGAGGTTTTTGACGCTTTAGACCTAAGATGGCACATAATAAGCTACATAAATTCATCAACCCTTCAGAAACGTTGTCAACATGTCACTTCTTCTTGATTCATGAAGCTCCGCCCCCTGTGCTGGGAACAGCAGCTCATTTGCATTTAAAGGGACAGACACAAAACGTGGCGTTTTTGCTTACCCTCAAAAAGTGGCAACTTTAACATGCTATATAAAAATATCTGTGGGGTATTTTGAGCTAAAACTTCACATACGTAGTCTGGGGGCATCAGAGATTTTACATCTTGTGAAAAGGGCATTATACCAGCCCTTTAAAATCCGTTCAGCCTTTTCAATTTGAGCCAGAGTGCAAAATTAGTGAGGACGAATACATTGAAGATGTTCAATGTCTCTGTGGCTATTGCTACTGGATCGAACTAGTATTGTATGATTGACGTGTAGAAATCGTCTGATATGTCACCCGAATACATTACACCCAGTGAAACATTCTATAAGATGTTTTTATGCTGCACAATGTTACAGAGCCCCTAAAGGGACATGGTGGTTTAAAAAATTTGGGATGGGAGAATTTTTTTTTTTTTTTTTTTTCAAAATCTTTTGCATTCCCTTTGCAAAGCTTTTGCGTTCCCCCGAGAAACTTTGCGCTCCATCGGAAAACTTTTGCGTTCCCTACAGAATGTAACAATGGAGCGGTTCATAGTGTTCAGTAAAGTTGGCAATATATTCACAGATAAAAAAAAACTCTAAACGTGAACTAAACGTTGTTAAAACACAAATGACGCCTATTTACAATCATAGTAATGTAGACAACAAGCTACAACCCACTTTTCCTCAAAACGAGCTTTATAATATAAATTGGTCTCTAAGCAGGAGGCTGAGACAAGTCCGAATAAGGGACCGTCTGCAAATTGCAAACCCAAATCCCTTTCGCACAAAAACTTCACTGTACACACTGTACTGTCACCAAATTCAGTTCACACATCACTGCTCTCCTACTGGTTATACAACACATTCATAATATTATTTATTTTGAAACAAAATCATTCCTTAATTTCAAACAAGAAGAGTCTTTTCATATATTCCAGAACTGGATTTTTTTAAATCTAGAGTATCTTATTGTTGCTGACAAGTATGCACATAAGGGACTGCGTCAAACCATACAAATTGGTTAGCACATTGACTAAATGACCTCTTGCACGTTCATAGTGCGAAAGAGCACAGATGTGAGGGCCTTGTCAAACTCTGCAAAGTATTATTTCTCCATGAGGACCTTATTTACCAAAGAATCTGGGAACATTTTTCACAAGGACAGACTGGGTTGGGGAAAAAAAAAGGTCATGTGGGGTAAACAAGTTTGGGGTGTGGGTGTGTCTTCAATGAACAAGGACACACTTCATGTTCATACAGTCTTATAACTTGTGAGCTCTGAAAGAACTTTGATACTCTTGAGTAGGCACCTCTTAAATTCAACCGGTGCAAGCAGATAAGTACCTTTATCAGCCAATTCAGAAGCTTCTATAAGTGTTAGTCCTATTGCTAATGCTAATACACTTGGGATTGTTTTGATGAAATCAAATTTACTCTAACAAGGCGCTTATGGTTCAAACATGTTTGGGTGTGCCTATAGCTGTAGCATATCCTCCCGAACATCTGTTTTGTCACTATTTTGTTTGCATGGATAATAAAAACTCTAAATGGCCAGTGTGTGTTTCTGCTTTATAATACATTGTTATTTTAACCCTCTGGGGACCAAAAATGCGCCGGCACTTTTTGGCAGATTTTTCACATAGCAGAAAAATAGACTTAAAGTGACAAGCTAACAAACCATGTTCACAAAATGCCTATCATTTTGTAAAGACAACTAATCTTGTATTGACAAGTGACATAATCCAACCATTCATTTTCAATCTGCTTCACTGAAAGTATTTTCATTCCCATTTTATTTACCAAGAAATGTTTCCATTGACAACCTCGATTGTGCACTAAGACAGCTATCACAGCATTCCTATATAAGACACATTCAGTATTAGCAGCAGCCTTATCTTGTTGCTCAGGATAATTACCCTCCTCCATCCACAGCTCCTCTCATTATTAGGTACACCTGTTCAACTGTTTATTAACGCAAATATTTAATCCGCCAATCACATGGCAGCAACTAGCATTTAGGCATGCAAACTGAGCATCAGTATGGGTAAGAAATGTGATTTAAAGGGTTTTACATGGTTTGTCTTAAAGCATGTTAAAAACACCACATAGACTAATCAACATTAAAAGCATGACTTTCATCACGGGGGCCTTAAAGTGGTTATGTGCAGTATGACTTTTAAATCACAAAACACCTTCTTATCAACAGCATAAGCGTCAAGCGTCAGAAAAAAAAGCTGCAGTTCTGTGGGTGACAATTCCTTGTTGATGCCTGAGGTCAGAGGAGAATGGCCAGACTGGTTTAACCCTTTCACACGTAAGTTTCAAATATTCTAATCTTTGCTTGCATTAAAAAAAAGTCCCATTCATTTAGATGGCATGATTGCTACTTGATGACTAAGCTCACATTTACTATATCTAAACTAAATAAATAAATAAATTGAAATGTCTGATTGTAGGTTATGAGTGAAATCTAGTGGCTTTTGTTAAAATTTCATGTCATTAAGTATTAGAATTTAGCAGTTGATCACGTGATGCACTGACCTTCTAATCACAGCGGCGTGATCGTGCGCTCCAGGGACCAGCCAAGACTTATCACACCTGCGAAAGGGTTAAGCAGGTAGAAAGGCAACAGTAACTCAAATAACCACTCGTTACAACCGAGGTGTGCAAACGAATATTTCTAAACACGTTGATAAAATAACATGCATGTTAACATGCATGCCACAAAGCTCAAACTGGTTTCTTGAACATGACAATGAGTTCACTCTAATGGCCTCCACAGTCACCAGATCTCAATCCAATAGAGCACCTTTGGCATGTGGTGGAACTGGAGATTTGCATCATGGATGTGCAGCTGACATCTGCAGCAACTGCGTGATGCTATCGTGTCAATATGGACCAAAATCTCTGAGGAATGTTTTCAGCACTTTGTTGAATCTATGCCACGAAGAATAAAGGAAGTTCTGAAGGAAAAAGGGTGTCCAAACCAGTACTAGTACTTTAGCTGGTAAATTTTATGTTTGTTTATAGATCATTGGTAAAACTTTAGTTTGGGGTCCAATATTAACTAGTTTCTTATTAGCATGCATATTACTAGTATATTGGCTGTTTATTAGTACATATTAATGCCTTATTCTGCATGACCCTATTCTACATCCCTCATCCCCAGGTCATGAATTCTCAAACCAGAGACATGGCCATTTAAAATGTAACCAGGCATTTCCACTACAAAAGAGTCATTGAGCCTTTAATCCAATAATATAAATTGTGCTCTCACATGGACTAAAAGCATAATCAGATTACACATCTTGTGTGATCAAATGTCAATGTGATGACAATCTTGTTTTTTTTAAACTGGGAGCTCTGCAGACGATTTAAAGCTCAAGTTCCTGTGGTTTATTCTCCTCTGCCAGCCAGATTCTGTGCATAATTACGTTTGCGACGGATCTCACGGTTTTTCAACAAATCCTAGTTATGGGCCTTCCACTCTTAGCATAAGCCTATTTCCACACAAATCTGGCAGCTTGAGTTAATGGGTTACACAAAGATTTGTTAATTACCAAGATCAATATCATGCCAAATTGTTCAACAAATGAAACAAAGTACCACTTGTTTGCAGCACACTTCATTGTGCACATTTCACATTACAGCAAGCACTATTGCAACACAAGCTTAATGCTGAAACCTGAGGCCTTGACAACAAGTAAAATGACAGTTACAGCCTTTGGGTAGCACACGAGTCAAAGGCGTGGGGGAGTAATTTTGGACTTGGTCATTGAAAGAATTGATCAGGTCTCTGTGTTGGCTTGTTTGCAGCTGCCAGAATGCATAAAAAAAATGGAATTTATGAGACATTCCTGATGTAAGTTGTTTTTTTATTGGAAAACCACAGGTCCCACCACCACTCATAAGTCAAAACATTAGTCCAAGTAAAAAAAGCAAACACCATAAATCAAGATGTAAGAAATGGGATTTGGTGTAAAAGCACAGCATGAGTAAACATGAGGAAAAGGTCCTAAAACATCATTAGGACTCAAGCTGAGCCGAGGGAAACTTGAAATACGACACATCACATACAGCTGAATGAGAGGTGAGTGAAATGATTTAGTGGGAAATGAACCTCTTAGAGAGGTGAATTCCTAACACTAAATATTTTAAAATTAACATGATACAACCACATAAATCTGTCCTTAATGACACTCAAACTTACAATAAAATAAAAAAAGATTTAGATGCACAAGTTTCCAAAAGAAAGAGCAAATAGGTGTAGTTAGGTTTCTCGCTCAAGTTTTATGGGTGAACTCAATTGGCAAAACAGCTGATAATACTGTGAACTACTTAATCATATAAGGGCGACAGTTATGCGCCTTTATTTAATGCAACAAAATAATACCTCAGAATTTCCATGTGTTTTAATACCGCCAGCGTTGAAGAATGTATGGAAATGCACTTACATGCTTTAAGGAGTTTGCCTTGAGAAATCTGTGAGCTCTCAGGTAGCTTTTTTTTTTTTCCCCTGTGAAGATCTTCAAAAAGGTCAAAGGAGATAGAAGATATTTCAGGGCCTGGATTCAAAGTAAACTGTGAAACGACGACAGAATTCCAGCGAGAGCACGGTTGTTTCAGCTCCACAGGAAACTGCCCAACTTGACTGAGCACAACATATGTATTTGACATTTTGTAGCACATTAAAATACTAAAGTAACACATCGGCGTAGAATCTTAGCATTAAAAAATGTGATTGATTCTTTTCAAAAATAAAGCTAAAAGAACCTGCAAAAATGTTGGTCTACGCATACAGATCCTAACTACAGTTCAACCCAAAAATGACTATTCTGTCATTAATTTTTTCCAAACCTTTATGCATTTCTTTCTTCTATGGAATACAAAAGACAACATTTTCAAGAACTGTACTGTTCGTTCATGTCAGTGCAATTGCAATGGAAACTTTTGAACAGAGTTTAAAAAAAGCAACATAATAGTTTCATGGTCCAAGGACTACATATGCACCATATGTGAAGTCTTTTGAAGTCATATGATAACTGTATGAGGAACAGACCAAGATTTTAGTAATTCATGGAAAATTTTCTCTTCCAGTGAGCTGTAAACTTCTTTGAGTGTATCGCTGGATCAGCGAATCAAACAAATCACTCACACAACTAGATTGAAAAGATCAGATTCAAAATGATGGATCAAACTGACCCACTGATCACAAGTTCTCTTATGAACGTACCTAAGTGAGCTTAAGTCAGGATTTTCATTGAAATTACAAATGAAAAATTAAATGAAAATTATTCATTTAATTACAAACAATTTAAATTTGTTTTTGTTAGTCGAACAAAGCTATTACACAGCCCAGAAGTCATGATGCTTTTGCATCATTTATAACATTAGGAGGTATAAAACAATTATTTTATGTTGCAGATAAGAAAGTAAGTCATACAACTTTGAAATCACAAGATGTTAAGCAAAGGATGACATGTTTAATTTTGGGAGAATTAATCCTTTAAATGAAAGTTTACATTTTTTTTCTGATTAATGCTTGATTTTAATGTTATGGCTTAGTCTTTGTGGGGAGAACAAGAAACAGCAGCAGAAAACATTAAAAAGTAAAGCAAAAGGTCCAAATAAAAAGCAAAGTCTGGCTCTGCATGACCAGTCTGTGAAATCAGGAAGAGCCCAAAGAGAATGCAAGTCATATTGAAAAATCCCAGAAGCCTTCAAAAAGGGCTGGCGAAGGTAGGTGACCCTAATTCAGAATTAGATTATGTCAAAGGATATAATTAAACACTGACACCATTCAGCGTTGAGACTAAAATAACAACAATAATGACACGTCAACAAACAGCAGCTGAGAATTGGAGGAAATCGGTGATGTCATGCAAAGAAGGAGAGGGGTTTGCTGATCTAAAACCCAACAGCCATGTGACGGACCCCTCAGAGGCCCTGCTTTAAAATGGGCTGGCTAATATACCAACATTTTATTTGCGATTATGAGTAATACTTGCCAGTGGTAAGTTAAATCAATACACAAATTTGACAAAAACTAATCCAGTGACTCAAATATAGACAATCATAAAAGAACGATGGTAAAATAAAACATTTTTTTTTGCAGTTTCTTTAAAAAAAAAAAAAAAGTACCTAATTTTGTGCTTTTTCAGCAAATGTTGTGAATGCACACCTGGTTTCCTTTTTCTGCCAAACAGCTTTACATAATTAAAGCTGTGGGAAAAGGAGGCATAACGCACCTTATATATATATATATATATATATATATATAAAGCACCACAAGACATGCATAAACAAGGGCTCAATTTGTGGAGGAAAAACATAGGAGTCTTATTCTTGCGCTTTTAATAGTTATATATAAAAATAGTGTGGTGGTTGATAAACAAGGTTAATCGCTGCTTAATATGCGTTCAATCTCCTCCAGTCTCTTCAAGGCAGCCGCCCTTTTCTTTTCTATATCTTTAATCTCTTTTGTGGATTTGCTGTTAGTCCTCTTGTCAGGCTGGCCTGCATCCAAATTCTTTGATTGGCCGTGGCCCTGGCCGCTGACGCTTTCTGTGGGGGAGGATTTCCTCAAATTCTTCTCTTTCCTGGCCCCCTCCCCTGCTCCTGAAGCAACTCCTCGCCCTTCCTCCTCCTCCTCCTCTTTGTCCTGTTGATGTTGCTCTTGCTCTTTGTCTGCCACACTACTGCCCTCTGTCTGCACAATCGACTGCCCCGCGGAAATCGTGGCGGCCATTTTGTTGCGTACAATGGCGAGGTGCCGTCGAACATACTCTTCGTGTGGGGCCATAGCGAGTGTCTCTACCAGACAGCGTTCGGCACGCTGGAGATCCCGTTCTTCAAAGTACACCACGCAGAGGTTGTGCTTGGCCTGCACGTTGCTGGGGTCCATGTTTAAGATGCGTTCGAAACAAGCCTTTGCACCACGTGTATCTTTGCGGTGGTTCATGAGGATGTCTCCCTTAAGGATCAGGCCTTTGACGTGCTCCGGGTGGTACCGCAGCAGCTCCTCAAGCACTGGGAGAGCATCCAGTTCACGCTGTGACTGAGAGTAGAGCAGAGCCAAGTTAAACAAAGCACTGCGGAAGCCGGGTTGCAGTCGAATGGCCTCCCGCATCCAGCGCTCGGCCTCTTCATTCTCGTTAGCATCCATCGCCAGCATGCCCAGGTTGAAGTAGCCGTTAGCATCATCCGGCTCCTCTTTCACATAGGTGAGAAAGCGACGGTTCGCCTCTGGACGAAATTTTGCCTCACCTAAAAAGAAAAAAAATTGAGACATAGGATTGGTGCAAATGTTACAGATAGATTAAATCAAAATGAAAATCAAACTGTTAGTCTAATCGCTAAACTTAAGTAGAGTTCTGTTTTGCTACTTATATTGTGGAGAGAAAAAAGTGTAAAGGATAAGAAACTAGGGATGTCAAATGTACCAGTATTCCAGTACCAAGTTGAGACCAAAATAGTTGGAAGAAAACAACAACAAAATTATGCCAAAATGCCCTTTTTGTCAAGTATCCTTGCAGGCTGAATTAAATAAGTTAAATTAAGTCTTAAATTAACGTAAAGAGAATGTGTAACAAATCCACGTCATCTGCAGCAGGTCTTAAAGTGACAGCAGCCTAACAAACCTGCTTTAGTCTGTCATTAAGGATAATCAAAGAACAAAAGAAAAAGAGAAAAAAATCACTCCCTGCTCTTGACTGAATAATTTTTGTAGCTTTATTAAGAATTAATCTCTATTTTATTTATAATTTATGCAGTAAAGAGTTTGATAACTTTATTCAATTTTTTTATATATCCTACCTATTAGCAAATGCAAGGTTTAAACTTTGGTGACAATGCAGCACTGCCCCGTCAACTGTTCCGAGCATTGTTCACATTTGTTCACATTCACACAAATTTGCATTTAGAATTCATAGTAATGTTACCGGCCAACTGGCAATTGATACCGTTTCATATACTCGCCAACACCGATTTTTACTCGCAATTGGGACTTGCAGAGTGTTAATTTTAGGCCCTTTATATATATATTTAATTTTAGGCCCTTTATATATCTAATTATAAGTAATTGTAGATGTATATGCCCCGAACCGTCACAGTTACATACAGTCAGATGACAAAATACAGTCAGTCACAGCTGATCCACACTCCAATCCAGAAGGGGGGCACACGCAGTAATGCAACACTGTTTGCTAACCACCACAAGAGGAAAAAGAGCAGAAGAAAGCAAACTTTTCCACACAATGAAAGTGAATGTGGGCAAGGAGGTTTCTTTTTTGGTTTCCTTTAAAGTTTTAATTTAATTAAGGAGTGTTCAATAGCATATTGGGTTTTGCCATATCATAAATGGTATTGAGAATCATGACGATTTACTGGTATCAAGTGATGTTAAAAAATTAAATTAAATTATATATATATATATTGTAATAAAACTACTCTCTTCACATTTGTTTTTTGGGTTATGTTACCAGATGTCCCTGATTCTGCAAATCTTGTGAGCAACTAAAGTCAAAGTCAAATATTGCATACCCAAAATATAGGTTATTTAGATTAAGTTAAACCACATTAACTAGGTTTATGCATTTTAAGTCATGCCATGGTCATCATCTTTAATAAAGTCTTATTAAATCAGCGTCCTGTCTGAATTATAGAGTAATGTGCCAAAAAGCCTGACACTGCTATCTGTGGTATTTTGGCTCTGTTTTTTTTACAAGATCTACCTTGTGCGCCATCCTATGTTGCAACAATAAGGTCAGAATGAGGGCAAGGAGTGTCGGTCAGCTTTTTATTACCCCATGAAGACTGTTCAAAATAACTACTGTAGGCCAAAAGCGGGGAAACCGTCGAAAGCAGGTTTGATTTAAAACTAACCTGCTTTTATTTGAAAACCAATATGGATGGGCATAACTACAAAACCAAATGAAAGAATAACAGTTGTCAAGCAGGCCTGTGAATTGATCAACATACGTCCTCAGTCACATGATTAAACAGTCTGAACAAGAGGCCTAAAACCATGTGTAAATAGAACCGCTGTATTCGTCGTATTTACATTGCTGCAGCGTAGGTGTGCTAATCTCCGAAAAATGACAAACTAATGCCTCGCTCGAACTGCATGAATCCATCAGTCTTTTCCTGCTATTCAAAGTTAAGAGTGAAAAAAAAAATGGCATAAAACTCAAAGTTAGGGTCAATGAGTCAATTTCAATTTAAACTTACAGCTGGTGGATCAAACGCTAACATTTTCAGGCATGAGAACATGACCGAATTAGGTGAGAGGTTGCTGCCTTCCCTTGAGGTGGCCCGCAAAGAATCCATAGCTTAATAACTTGGCTTGTCAAACCTCATGTGAATCAAAAACTCTCGCTTTCAAAGAGATTATTATTGAGCACCTTAACATTTCTTGAAATGGACCCAATGTTTTTTAAAGCTCATGTCTGATAAATAAACAAATTAGGAAGTGTATTTTGCAACATTATTTCTTCAGAACCTAGTGAGCTTTCTAAACATCCCGACACAAACGCGGTTTCAAAAGGTGGCTCTCATAGCCAAAGATGCATAGTCAAATTCAAAGGCGTCATAGCATGTAGGGATGCACGATATATCTGCCACCATATCGGTATCGGCCGATATATGTCCATTTTTAATGTTATCGTCTAAATAAAAAAAGTTGGCCGATATATTAAAGCCGATAAATTATGGATTATTTCCTTCAGCTAAGACACTTTAAATGCGCGCTGTTCACCATGATGGTTTTGAATTTCTTGAAATATGATTGAATAATTTTTAAAAAATATACGCAGCGCAAGTCTGTCATATAGGCTACATTTAATTATGATGAGAACATTATAATTGTGTGCTTGGGACATGGCTTTTAATGGTGAGACTTTTGTTTTTGTACTCCGGCTCTCAAATTATATAAAAAAAAATGGTTTTAGATTTATCAACCAATATATATCGGTTATCGGCTTACAAATATAAAGAATAAAAAAAATAGTAATATGGGTGCATCCCTAATAGCATGCACATTTTACAGAGAAGGCAAATCAAAGACTTCAGCTCAGTAGAAAAAAATAAATCCAAGATGAAAGTCCAAGAATCCAAGAAAATATTTTTTTAAGTCTTATTATATTTTTTATTTATCGATAAAAGTATCGATGAAAAAACGCTCAGTTTTCTTTTGTCCTAATATTTGTGTGTATGAATTATGCTTTTTTGTATAAAGCACTGAGTCACAAAGTCCTGAAACGTATCAATAAAAATAGCTTTCCAAATAAGTTGCTTATGATGGTTGGGGTGCTTAGAGGGCAGCTCACTACGTGATGGGACAGAGCTAATTTCATTGGTTTAAATGGCCTTGGCCCACACACCTGACTCTTGCATGAGAAGTGCGGAGTTGAACAGTGCCAGTTTGTGCCGTGGATTCAGGTCCAATGCGCGATTAAAGTTTCTCAGAGCCTCTGAGGGGTCCTTCATCTCGATATTGACAATAGCCAGATTGTACCAGAGGTCTGCATTGGTATGGTCCAGCTCCAATGCTCGTAGGTAGGCGTCCTTCGCCTCACTGGGCTTGTTCATTTTCAGAAGAAGCTCTCCTCTGAGTTTTGAGAGAAACAAAAATACATTTTTGGAATACCTCTCACAGGACACCTCGAAAATCTAATACCCATGTACAACAAGAAAGAACAGTTTCTTTAAGCGATATTTTCTTAGCAAATAGTTTGAGTAATACAAAGGTTTAGGTTTTTTCTTGGGTTAGCTTTGTTAGTTCGTGAGAACCAAGGCATTCCAGTAAATCCACTTTCAATAGCTTATCTGATGAACATTTCATTTACAGGATGAGACATGTAGAGAGAAATCACAAAGTGTGAAGGCTAAGTACATTTTCACTTTATGCTAAATGTAACAAAAACAGCAAACTCCGATACTCTTTTACTATGGCATGCAACTCATATCTATGAAATATTTTCTTAGGGATAGCAAAAAAATCCAGGATGGGTGTGAAATTGTAAGACACAGATGCTCAATTATTTTACAAGATCGTATCTCTTGAACGTCATCCAGTGTACACATGGGCTAAATAAATATAAAATCTCATCAAAGCCAAAATACTGTCTGAACTACAACACATTCAGTTTCATTTGGCCCTTTCAGTAAGTTAGCAAGTATACAAACACATTTTTGACCCTGTCAGCATGAACGGAGACTTGCCGACTGATGTAGGCTTGCTTGAAGTCAGGTCTCATGCTGATGGCCTGTCTATAGAGTTGGTCGGCTTCCTCCAGGCGAGAGTCATTTGCCCGAATTAGGTTAGCCAGGTTAATGTAGACGTTCAGATGGTTGGGGGCCACACGGGTTGCATACTTCTTCCCTGGAATGATCTGCCAATGTGTTTTGGAAAGATCAGCCAAGGTTATAATAATTTACATATACATACATTTGATTCAAAGTACAACAATAATATATTGAGTATGTTCCTTCTACATTCCAACATGAAATATAGACCCATGTGAGGTTAAAGGCCATAAGATTGGTTTCAAGAAAATTGGTTGGAGACATGGATGGAGCATTTTTAAATAGCCAATATGCTTTAGGTACATCACAGATATGATTATAAACCATAATTTGCTACTTGCTAATCTGCTGCAAATGATATTGAGGGGCATTCTCTTTCGGTGGGTAACCAGCGGGACAATCCCAAAATAGGGAGCTTTATCCCATGTCCTGCAAGACGCAAGCAATGTCCTGAATTTTATTTGTATTATTATTTTTTAATAATACTAAAAAATGTGATTGCCGTTTAAAAAAACTTTTGTACAGCTGTCATGTTTGAGCTAGAGCCTACTTTTTAGCTACTAGCCTGTTATTTAGTTTATATTTAGTAGACTGAATAGGTCCAATGGAGTAAACACATTGTATCACTCAAACCAGGGCAAATTGAGTGATAGTCACAGGGCCGGTTACAATTAACAGTTATTATCCAATGTGATAGCACATAGACTTTCAAACTAATGTAAATCAATATCACGTAGTATAATAGTAAATTTATTTTTCAACAAAAATATTTCGCAGCACAAACATTTTCAACATTGATAAAATTTAGGAGTACATGGGCATATACTGTATATGAATGCAAATACACATGGACTAAAATCCACAAACTATAACTTATTCAGCATTGCCTTCTATTTGTAGAAAAGAGTGAGAAAAGAGAAAAGGTGGAACAAGATCACAGACCTTTTAACAGTCCCTGTGAGCCAATAACTCACAGGCCAAAACGTCCCTTAAATTATGATCATCTTCAAAATTGTCAGATGAGCTTGTTGGGTTTTGTAACATTCAGGCAGTGATAGTTTATTACTTCATGCAGTAGGAAAGGAAACCAGGAAAGGAGGAAACCAGGTTCTCTCTTTCAGGCGTTTTGGTTCCTTTTCACACCACACTGATTGCTCTGTTCCGAATCAGTTGATGAAACGAACCAAAATGCAGTCATGTGACAACATCCACATCACTCGTTGGCCAGATGGGTCTTGAACGTATTTTCATAACTGCACTTCGATTGTCAGAATTAATGTGCGGGAAAATACCAACAGAACTCCCGGAATTAAACAAAGAGGAGGAAAATCCGGCAGACAACACGCCGCTTTCTACTATGGAGAGACGACTGCGTGGGCTGATTGTATCCCTAGTTAGTTTATTATATAGTTTGTCTACACCACTTTAGGCGAACAAAAACATTTGAGTATGAAGCGAGGATGCGGCTTGAAAATAATGTTTTATGCAATGCACGCGACGAGTCACTTCAGGAGGAGGCGACGCGTACATTAATATTGCTAAACAGTGACAATGTACAGCGCGGCTGACTACGGCAGCTGGTTTCGTCCAAAAATGTGCAGTTCTTTGGCAGTTGGGTCTGTTCGAGGTCGGATTACGTTCTCACCACAAACGAACCGCTCCAGAGTTCGTTTGAAAGCGCTTGTTTGGTCCACTTTTGGTGCCCACCGTAGTGCGATTGGTGCATTCACACCTGCCCAAACGATCCGCACCAAGGGGGGAAACGAACTCTTGTGCGATTCAACCGAACTAAATGAGTCAGGTGTGAAAGCACCCTAAGTCATTTCTGAACTGCAATGAAAACTACTAATAAACACAGAAGACTACTTAGAAGATTATTATGGTTGGGCGATATATCTAGTTGATCTAGCTAGGCAGCAGACAAATAACATGGTCATGTTATTTTTTTCAATCAACATTTTATACAAATTTATAGGTAATTTCTGTGCCACTGAGCAGAATTGCTAAAAATATAAGTAAGTAATAATAAGTAAAAATATTTTAGCGTTCATAGTTTGTTGACAATCTAAATATAACAAAATCTCTCCTTTTTTTTTCTCCTTATATGGGTATTTCATACCTGTGGCATAAGTGATTTTGCGATTTGATATGCCTCCTCTGCCTCTCTGGACCTGTTTAGGTTCTTGTAGGTTCTCCCAACATTCATGTGGGCCCCAATGTCATCTTAAAAGAGGACACAATTTTTAGTACAAGTCATAAATCAAGAAAATAGCACAGACTAAACAGAGTACATAGTGGAATGTGAATTATATGGCTCGAGTGCAACAAATTGTAACAGTTACAGGCAGCTGACCAGTTTAATACACATTTGGGACAAGAAATCGGCAGGAAAGACTGGGAGAAGGAAAAGCACCTCCTGTGAAAGCTCTCCCCTTTACAAGCTTTTATAGCCATGTGGCCCGCGTAACCTCGAACAACAGAGCGCTAACCATTAGCGTTAGTAGGTTTCGATGTGTAAAACTGATAATGCTACCAACATTTTCTGAGAAACGTCTGATCACACCGAAGCAGTACAGAATTTTTGTTATGAAAAGCAAACTGACGCGTATAGATAGCCTGCCCAGGATTTCCTCATCCATTAATGTGCTTACAGAGTTAATCTTGGAAAAATACATCTTGGGTGGTGGATCTCTGAAGTCATGTTAGCTCAATAAACCAACATAACTTAAACAATTAAAGTCAATAGTTTAATGACTTTGGCAACCGCAGTCGTATTTCTTACAGGTAGCCTGACAACGATACAGCAGAGCCAATACAAAACCTAAATTAAATCCTTAAATCCACATATTCTCAAGACACTAAAGTGCGAAAGTAGTTTTATAGGCCAATGTTATCATACAGTCCCATGAAATGCTACATAAACTACTTCTTGTTAGCTTAATACACAATTTGAAATGGTCCTAACCAAAACGCCTCCAAACTTATAATATTAAGGCAGAATTTCCCACACCTCCCAAAAACAACATATCCGATGGAGAGTTGTTTAAAATAGGCTCAATGTTAACTTCCTCTGCCAACATTTTTGAGAGAACTGTTGGAAATATCATGAGTTGAAGTCTTTTTAGTACTTTGTGTCTGTGGAAAACAATTTGGAGCAAAATCCTTCCCAAAGACAAACTATCACTTATCATTATCACTTTTGTCTAAAATGACTCCTTAAAAATAACTTCAAGTCTGCATGAAAATATAATTGACCATTTACTTTCTTAATGGTCATATTGTAAATGATTAATTGGGGCATTAATCTGTCCCAAACAGTTTTTTTCATGATCTTAAATTAAAATGCAACAACTTGCTCTTCCTCTAAAACGACTGTCTTTTCTGCTGATGTCATTAATTACTCACTCTCATGTCATTCCAAACTCATAAGACTTACATTAATCTTCGTTACACAAATGAAGATCTTTTTTGATTAAATTGAGTTTTCTCTGTCCCTCCAATGACAATGAACAAGTGAAACTTTGACGCTTCAAAAAGTTCATAAAGAGATTGCAAAACTAATCCATATGAATTGGGTGGTTTAGTCCAAAATTTTCTGAAGAGACTCGATGGCTTTATATGATGAACAGATTTAATTTAGTCTTTTATTCACATATAAACATTGATCTACGAACATAAACAGAAGCTCAACCGAACCTGCTTGACACGCAAGAACAAACCTCTTGCGGAAGCTAAAACCTGCTGCGTAACACAAGAATAAACCTCATTGGTTCTTGCGGAAGCTAAAACGTGCTGCGTAACAAGAATTCATCTCATTGGTTCTTGCTGAAACTCAAACGTGCTGCGTAACACGAGAATGAACCTCATTGGTTCCTGGAGGTCAAGCGAACATGCTTGAGCTTCCGTTTAACTGATGTGTGAGTTGATGAATGTTTATATGTGAATAAAAGTCTAAACTCAATTTGTCCATGGATTATTTTTACGATCTCTTCATGAACTTTTTGAAGCGTCAAAGTATCAGTTTGTGTAGCTGCCTATGGAGGGACAGAAATCTCTTAGATTTCATCCAAAAAGATCTTCATTTGTGTTCCGAAGATGAACGAAAGTCTTTCTGGTTTGGAATGACATGAGGGCGAGTAATTAAAGGTGCTCTAAGCGATGTCGGGTGACGTCACTTCTTGTTGACGTTTAAAGTATTGTCAAACAAAATGGAGGCTAGCTAGACCCTCCCTCCTCCTCATCCACGCACTAACCCCCCAAAACCCCACCCCCAAATCCTTCTTGTCGATTATTGGCTGAAACAGTTAGTTATGTTTCCTGGTGCAGGTTTGCCCAGTTTGTTTTTGTTGCCGTTTGTGGAGCCTGGGGTGTCTGCAGAGACCGCATCTTTTTACAGTGTGTTCAGGGGACAGGCAGCCAGCGGATAGTGAGGAGATGTTTGCTGTATGTGACAAAAAATGTTTTGGCCTAAAAAACGCGTGACATCGCTTAGAGCACCTTTAATGAAAGGATTTTTTTTTTAATCATATTGAATATCCTGTTTCACGCAGAATTACATGATCATGTTTACTTTAAAGATGCTTAGGTAACCTTAAAATGATTACCTGGTTGAGTCAATTACCTGGCTGCACTCTTGTGGCCTGAAGAAAGTATCTCAACGCTCTCTCATAACTGTTCTGATTCTCCAAAGCATGTCCGACATTGTTCCAGAGTTTAGCATTGTTCCTGTTCACCTGGAGGAAAACAATTTTAAAATGTTTCAGGCATACCAGGCTGAGATTACAAATCATATTTTCCAGACATTATTTCATTGTACTCTTGTTAACGTCTGGGCTCATCCTTTGATATAAGGCAGTGAGCTGGATTTATTCAAAGTGATGGTCTCAAAATACAAGCATATAATATGTATGAGCCTGTGGCCAGATGTGCATCTATAAATGAATGATGTGTCCTTGGATGTGTTCATACTTTCAGTGCAGATGTAAAAAGCGTGTATTCGGACTCCCAGTCCCAGTTTCTGTTGAAAGTCTTCAAGGCGTGTGTTGTTAGAAGAAATCCCACGAGCAACCAATACATTTTCTTTAGGCCTCTGGATAACATTACAAAAACGAGAGAATTCATCACTGAACAAGTCACTCAAAAGGAATAAAGTATAAGGATTTGTTCAGAGGACCTTTACCCTCTTTGGGACAGGCGTTTGAATCCATGGGCCACCAAAACACAAAAACCCATGCTGGGCACATACAGGACCCTTTCGGCAACAACAAAGCCCACAGGGAAAAACAGGTTGGATGCAGGGATGAAAGGAAGGACGATCAGAGACAATGCCTAAAGAAAAGACAAAAAGACCATAGAAATAATTAAAATATTTGTATTAAAGGAATAGATCAATTGCATTCATATTTCTTGCTTTCAAAAGAAGTTAATTAATAAGTTAATAAAAAAGGAAAATAGTATTGTGCCATTTTCCACACTTTCACAACAGTGAATCTAAAAGCACAGCTCATATCATATTTGATTCATTGTTTATTAATAATCTTTGAATCATAAAGTTGACCAAAACTTAAAACAGTGCATTAGCAAGGGAGCAAAAGAAGCAATCAGTACTTTATTCAAAATTATTCCTGTGTTCCATAGAAGAAAGTCACGAAAGAAGTCAAGTTTTATACAACATAAAACATTTTTTTTTTTGTAAACTTGCATTAAGATGTCAAGGTATAAAAGTTGATGTCTATAAGTCTCACTGACATCTGAAGTCTGTGCAAGCTTTGGGATTTGTTTTAATTTAACTAATCAAGAGTATCAAGCCTTTAAACACAGTACATATCCCCATGCAGAAAATTGTTCATTGACCATTCAACAATAAAACAGCCTGTTTTGTCCTCTCTCTTTGAAATCTAATGAAAGGAAGTATAAAACGGCAGTTGCTCTAGATGAGTCAGGGATTTGTCTAAGTGGCAACCCTGAGTTGGCACAAAAATGGCCCAGTAAACCAAGAAATTCCATAAACAAAAAAAATCTTGGATTTAAATGTTCTCATTGTTTGGTTCAGACAAGCTTGTGCAGGTCTGAATGCTAATCACTCTGGTTTCATAAAGCTTTGTCTGAAACCAAGACCATAAGTTTGATTAATCTGGAACTAAACCCAATTATACACGACTGACCTGCAGAACAAGTGCAAGAAATCTACCGAGCTACATAATCACGATGGTCCAATTTCTCTGAATGGTGATAATGTTCAAACAGATATGATTGATTAAACAAAAATGAGAGCATGTAAATGCAGTGCTCCTCAAACATGGTCCTTTTCATCAAAACCACTAGCAAACACGCCTGTCTTGCACAATGCATGCCAGGCCGCAAGATGTAAGATTGGGATTATAGGTTTTATTTACAAAAAAGCACCTTATGACAAGGTGATGGATCAGGATTTTTTGAAACACTGAAGCGCTGCAAGGGCACAGCCCTTGGACACCCTGTTTTGAAGAACAAACTAATTTTGTTTTTTCTAGCTACAGCTAATCTCCCTCTTTTTATCAGCAGAAGAGTAACTTTTCAAAGCACGCTCAAATTTATTCGTTCTATCGTCAAGTAAACCACAGGGTGACATATAGAGAAGCCTTTTTTTAAATAGCACCATCCCAAATAAACAGGGGCGTTTATCTTGCATTGTGCGGTCTTGAAAGTGAAAGCAGAAATTTGTTTTGGCAGCAGCTTCAGAGTGCATCAAGAACCAAACCGTCAGGCGTTGCTTACGTAGGGGTGGATTAAACAGAGCCGAAAACAGCAATACAGGGAACATCATATTAATCCAATTTGCTTGATGCTACAGAGGCCAAAATCAATCATGATGAAAGAAATTTCTGCACAGACAAAAGCTTTGTCTTTGGTTTTCATCAGCTGCGGCGCTGTGTGCTGTTTAGTTGCTTTGGAACATGCAGTCAAATTAGCCAAACTTTCACAACAAAAGTGTTTCCTGTTTGCTCAAAGTGAGTGTCGAGGGTCTGCGCACAGGGAATCATTAAAATAACTAACCATGGCCAAATAAAACAGATTCGGACCAATATCCTCATGCAACCTGTTCTCTGTCTCCTAACAACAGTGTCTTTGCGCATTGTCCGCTAATGATTTGTCCCCGGTCTCGAAGGGCGGCCTCTGCCAACAGAGCGAGGAAGTTCACCAAACTCTGTTGACAGCACATGGAGACGCGAATGAAGGATTCTTGCCACTGTTACACAACAAACAAGTGGAGAGCTGAACACACAAGACAAGCGGATTTTAACTGTGACATTGTAAACTCTTGTGAGGGTGAAATCAGTCAATGATTGAACATATGTAGACATCAGTGCCAGACTGTAAGACGATAACATCTTTTATGATGGAAGGAAAAAACACGGCTCTTTTGGGCTCTTATGAATTGAGGAGAAGAAAACGTTTAAAAACATAAAATGGTTGCAAAAGTTCAGTGAGGGGGAAATCTGTGTGTTCAGACAGATGACATTAATCATTCACTGAGAGTTGAGACGTTTTCCAGGAGTGATAAAAAAAAGGTCCAGAATGTACTACACTGTGGGTATTTAACAGTGTGAACAATTTTTAAGTGTATTGTTTAGATTTGAATCGATTGAGTTGAAAAAATTCCATGGGAAGTTTATCTAGGATGCCTAAAGTTTATTTCACATACATAGAAAATTCCTCAAATTAAGGGCCAAAAGTGAAAATATGAGGAACATCTACAATGGGTTTTAAACGTTTTTTGTTCAACACTCTCAAAAATAAAGGTTCCTTATTGGCATCTATGGTTCCATGAAGAACCTTGAACATCCATGGAACCATGAACATTTTTATTCAGACTATGGAAAAAAAATTTGGGGAACCCAAAATGGTTAATCTATGGACTCACGTAGGAGTGCTGATTTAGTATATAATGCTATGAGTGGCTATTGATAAAAATATGCATGAAAAATTACCTTCAAAATTAAGCAATATTTATTGGGAGTTAAATTTACTCAATTCACTCACCATTGGGAAGAAAATTATTTAAATTAAAACAATGCAAAATGAAGAAACATTTATAGCCAATACAAATTTCAATTCACCTGCCAATGACAAAACATTTTTAAACTTATGCAAAAATAAGAAACATTTATGGCCAGTAAATTATGTCAATTCACTGGCACAGACTAATATGGCAAAAATGTGGTTAATCTGTGACCAGTTTTGGAGATTCAAGTGTATAGAAGCTGTTCTGCCAATTGCCAACATGGAAAATAGCTGTGTGACGTTGGTCAGATGGCCTTTGAGTGGAGTGATTTGCATGAAAGGGACTTTAAGGGATACCCAGCAAGTTTCCAATAATTTGTAATCACCATCATGTTTGAATCCTGTCATTAGTGTGATGCCATTTAAGCAGATCCGTCTCACATCACTAGTTCTTTGATTTTGATTATTTGAATAATGATCGGTTTAAATTACACAATACTATGATGCATATTTAATTCAATATTGGGTTTACTTGGATTCTGGGAAACCAGTTCATGTGCATGGGTCACCCAGTATAGATGAAAACACCCCTAAATGGTTTCTGACTGACTGCAAATAAGACCAGTATTATGTCAAAATGTTTTTGAATAAACAATTTTCTCTGTGTTTTTCTAATGCGTTTATATAGACAACCGTTAAAAAAAACCCTGAAAGAATCAGCATATTCTCATTCAGTTTGTGGTTACAGACATGCATCTTCACTTAGCAAAAAGTTCAACATAAATTGTCTTGTTCTTTTAAATCACACATAATCAAATTTTCCATAAGACCCACCCACAAACATACCATCATGACGATCTTGGCAGAACTGTGGCCGTACCAAAGGCTGTGAAAAGCCAGGAAGCTCAGCAGACTATAGAATACCAACGTGGCAAGGTTGCGGGGGTCCAGTATGGACTCAACGAGGGGAATAGTGCCCATCGTCCAGTCACAACACAGCTCAGAGGGGTTAAGCAGCAGCCAGGCGTTTACTGGCAGGAGGAAATTGAAGGTCAGCTGCCTGGTCGGGGTGGAGCTGACAGCAGCTGGATTATCAAACCTAATGATAGATGGAAAAATATGAATGAGTTATTCCTCTTCATTAAGACATACCGCATCAAGAGACACTATTCATTCAAAATAGGTTGCATTGATAAGAGGAATACATATAAGAAAGTGCTGGTTTTATGTTTCACCAAATCAATTAATGTCCTTAATGTTCTACTGGCTTAACGTATTTTCAGATGTTTACTGGATATTGGTGCAACAACCTTTATGTTTCATACTAATAATAGAAAGTTTAAGGCAATATTAATACAATATTTATAACATTTTACAGCATAAAAAAAAATTCCCTTCAGATATCCAGAATGGCTGGTGAAACACTCTAATAATTGTTTATTACTGGGAAAGTTCAAGATCTTGTGTTAGTACTGAGCTTGTGAACATTAACCAATATCATAAATATAATTTCATGGGTCTAAGTTCAATAGATCACAACTGTGCCACATTGTCTGAAGATCTGAACGCCTGAAGAGAACTGAAAAATAATTTGAATTCTTACCATTTAAAATTCTACATTATTCAGTAGAGCTGCACGATTAAAGATTGTGATCTCGATTCAAACAGCCACAAGATCTCATCTCTAAATGACAACTAAATTGATCATGTCTATGAGACGTTTAAAAAGTACGATCACCCTGGAATATTCAAATTTGTGTTTGCGCTGCCTCAGCCCCAGCGAGAGTAGCTGTCATGTATAGGTATGAAACAGTTTCACAAAGAGTCTTATTTTAGTCATTATTTCTGTTACAATAATTCAATTATTAAAGAAGTCCTGGGATTTAACAGAAGTATTGGAAAAAGTTTATAGTTTGAATATAAACACTGTTCTCTATGCTAGCGATCAAATTACAGTAAATCACATTTTGAAAGTAGCTTGATGCTTCAAATAAAGATTGTATCAATTATATCGTTACACCAGTAGGTGGCGAGTGTGGCAACAAGTGACTGTTAGACAATAGGCATGTTCGACTTGAAGTTGCTCTGCGCAGACCAATCAGTGTAAGACATCAAAGTATCGCGAGAGCAATTTGAAAGCATACGAGGTTTCATACACCAATCGTCTGCGCAGCGCCGCTTAAAGACGAAACACACCTAGCTTAAAAGGTCCAAAAGTTTAACAATGCAGACTTCAGAGAACGCATTCCAAGATGGGAAGGCATCAAGGCACATCCGAATCCAATGTTAGCTTCACTTCCTGTCTCCTGAGATACCTTCATCTGATCGAGGCAACATAGATCCTTAGATATCCCACAATCCTGTGCTTTCCATTTTGTGGCAGCTGAGCTAAAAAATGAAGATGGCGTCTGAAAGTTGTGCTTGGTGGTCGGTTTGTGTGTAAATCACATTATTAAATTCTGCAACATACTTCCCTTAGAATATGTGATACTGTGAATATGTTAATATGTGATATCATGATACTGCAAGATAAACATTTCCAAGCAAATAGAAACTTTAGCGTATTCATTTAGAGCATTTTTTTGTTAAATTCAGCCCATGGCGATTATTCTGCAATGCATCTTGTTCCATATGCATGTAAAAACACAAAGAGATTTAAAAGGGTCCAAGCCACACTGAAAAACAGCCAGACTGAATGATAAGCATCAGGCGGCAAAAAAAAAAAAAGTTACCAGATCAACGATGCTGTCAAGTTGGCAACACTAATCTGTGGGAACAGGCCATTAACTCTGGTTCAAGACTCACAAATAGGATTAATAAAGTGTTGATGTTCTTTGAATCACAAGCATTCAAAGATGGTGACCTTTACCGCATTAAACAGCAACACTATCTGTCTGGTTAATAATGATTATGAACACCCTATAATATGAAATGAAAGCATCCTTTTGTTAAAAACAAAATTAATAAAAACATTTTTTACATTTATTTATTTGGCAGCACATTTAACATATTCATATCAGTATACAATGTCCATGGGATTTGAACCCATGACCTTGGCATTGATAGTGCCATGCGCTACAAGTCAAGGCAGCTACAGCAAAAAAAAAAAAAAAACTTAAAAAAGAAGTGCTGGACATTGACATGGGCTTTCAGTCTTCACTAAAAAAAATACTTGCTACGTTAATGTTTCTTCTTTTAAGCTCGAAGCTAATATTTTCCAAAGGCAAAAAATTTTAGCCGTTTGAAATGGACACAAACCGCCGTTTATCACTTTGGCTTTCATAGAAGGGTGTGTTTTGGGAGAGAGGTTTGAAGGGTGGGAGAGCCAACTTCAACAAGTATTAAAAACCCAATAAAATCCTTTGCACAACCCTGTCATAAATCCAATCTCTTGGAAGAAGAATGTTTTTGTTTAGGCTAGGGCATTCCAATATTATCACAATATTCCCAAATACAACACAGAGACAAAATAAACTTTGAAAGTATGTTAATCCAGTGTATTTTGTGTCTAGAGAGCTGTGCGATAACACTAATTCAGACGGTCAGAGACAGTCGATGGATTGTCTCAGGATTAGCGATCGCTTCCGTGACAAAACTCAGATCCCAATCAACTTCCCCGGGGATGATGATCAGAGGACGTGAGTATGTCTAGCCATTTTACACAGAGCTCTCAGATTCAGCGTGATGCTTCTTTTGTTTAAGAGTGGGCAGAGTGATCACTATATAAGGACTCTATAGGGGTGGTTCCAGATCAGATGATATATAGATCATGTTCAGTTCAGGGCCAGGCTGTTGATGGTTATAAAAGCACCATGACATCCCTCATCATTTCAAAAGCTTAATATATACTATTAAGAATGATTTTCACATAATATGATATCATATTTACATTTATTAGTCACATTGTTCCCTTGCTATTTGATGCTGATGCTATTTTTGTTTGGCCAATGAAACAATAACCATTTCCTTTTTAAAACCAAATGTTCAATAATAAATCTTTTATTACGGCAATAAACCACTCGGGATTGTGCATTTCTCCATGCTTGATGTGACAAGTTTCCAGTGACAAACCATTTTGTCTGGATACAATACTGCTGAGCTGTAGGGCTGCATGATTAATTGAAATAAAACCGAAATCACAATATGGCTTAGTGCGATTATCAAATCAAAGGCTGTGATTTAATCAAATAAATATATGCGCTGCATGTTTCTTAGGGGCAAAACACTGAAGATACCTTCTTAAGGAATGTCTTAATAAATTCCTCGGGTCATGCAGGGAACATTTTTTTCAACAATTTTGCCATTGTCAACCAAACTTCCTGTCCGCCATTTTGATTTTCTTTAAAACCCTAGTTTTTCCAGAACTCCTTCTAGACGTCAGATCATCTTCAGACTGTGCCAACAAAAAGTTATAGATTTCGTTTCGATACACAAAACCGCAGAAACAAATTTGTGGCATGATGCCAAAATGACTGAGCCTTAATGCTTTGGCAGATTGACACAAAACTTAAAAAACCCACTCTGACCCCACAACATCAATTTGGTCACAGCACCACCTATTGGTCGCAAGTGATGAATCAATACTAGTGACAGCATTTATGATTTTTCAGCCATTTTGCCTAAAATCAAATAATTATAATTTAACAATGATTTTTTTTTTGTTGAACAGTCTTTATTCATCAAAGACTCCTGAAAAAAGTGTCACGGTTTTCACAAAAATATTAAGCAGCTCAACTGGTTTCAACATTGACAATATGTTTCTTTAGCAGCAAATCAGCATATTAGAATGATTTCGGAAAGATCACGTGACACTGAAGAGTGGAGTAATAATGAGTAATGAAATTCAGTTTCACTTTTAATGTAAAGGGAGTGTACATAACTGAGGTTTCACTGGTCTCACCTGGTGAACACTGGCAACTGGGACTGAATGACCTGCACCCTGACGATGACCAGCAAAAGTGTGCTGATGATCAGGACAATGAGCTTCAGAAGGGTCTGGAGGACAGCATAGGGAAAACCATCTTTGCCTCTCACCACCTGAAGTAGGGTGTCAGTCAGCATGGGCAGAGTGAACTATTTAAAAAAACAAGGAGAAAATGACTGACATGATTAAGGAAATAAAATATAAATAAATACATTTAAAACAAATTTATATAGAAATATGAATACATATTTATTGAATATATGTGCACTTTATTTATAAATGTTATTATTATACAATTTAATTTACATGTATACACAACCATTCAAAAGTTTGGGTTCGGTAAGATTTTTTTCATGTTTTTGAAAGAAGTCTCATACTCAAGGCTGCATTTATTTGATCAAAAATACAGTAAATTATTGCAACTTAAAATAACTTTTCTTGGTCAACATGAAACATTTCTTATGCAACAGTTTTGCTGCCTAATATTTCTGTGGATTTTTTATTTTAAGGATTCTTTGATGAATAGAAAGTTAGAAATAGAAACGAACATTTATTTGAAATAGAAATCTTTAGTTACATTCTAAATGTTCACTGTCAATTTTTATATTTTTTTAGTAAAACTATTAATTTCTATTAAAAGAAATCTTACTGGCCCAAAATTTCAAATAGTCATGTATATAAAATTGTTTAAATTATTAAGTAAAAAGTTTAAAGTATTATTTAGTAATAATTAAATAAGAATAAATGAAATACAGTTTGTAATAAATTAAATCTAAAATAATGAACATACATTAAACATACAAGTATTTAATTACATAATTTTATTTAAATTATATATTATATATATAAATTATATTATATTATTAATAATTATATAACTTTCTATAATTCTTATATAATGCTTAGGGCTTTTTCCATTTTTTTTGACTAAATTGTAGAGAAGACAGGAAACGATCACAAGAAGAGACACAATACATGCTGTATTTAAACCCACACATCCCATTTGACCACAACAGCTTAATCTGTCTGCCAGCAGGTTAACCACTAGACCACAGTCACGACCCCCCCAAAAAAGAGAAGCTATTTCACAGCGATAAATGAAATTAATACATACTCTAACATAAATTTGTTAGAGGTCGCTGCAACAACTTTCACACGCCACATTGGCTCTGCTCCGGATACATTAGCTCACCATTACATTTAATACATTATCGTTTAAACGCTGCACCTCTAACGACTTAGGCCGATTAGAGCAAGTACTTAAGCTACATGCATTTCAGCAAAACATCAAAGTCAATGGGCTACTCGCGCATATGGGTTGAATTAGGAGGACTGCGTATGGGGTGAATTAGGAGGACTGCGTATGGGGTGAGCGGAGCAAAGAGCCACAGACCTCAAGTTCCTGTCAGAAACAACAGCTGCTTATATTAATTCAGTTGCTAGCTCACATAAAAATGTTATGCCATAGTCCATTATGTAAAAATGCAATTGCATAATGCAAGCGAATGGAAGGCTATCAAAAGAGCAAAGACCCCGGCGAACATACGAACACTAATGGACATGAAAGAACGCAATGTCGCTGAGTGGCTTTCACTTGATATTCAAATACAGATGCTAATCGGCTGCTAGCTGGTAACAATAGATATAAAATGGAACATTTGAAAAGACTCTTGGAAGGGACACTGCATCCTTAACGCCTGTGACATGCAATGTGTACAGCATCTAACTCGCGTCAGTGCGTCAAAACATTTTGATTTTTAAAATCCTGTAGCTTGTTTTAAACGGAATAGGCAACAGGGTGTTTTCACATCTGGTAAGACTTGTGGTTAACAAAACTATGAGACTTTGCTGTTTTGTTTCACTGCAATTGGAAATGAGAGATGTTGCCCTGAAGTTATTTATTCAACTGTCACTTACAAAATAGTTATGTCTTGAATAGTTTTTTCCGGGCAGAATGTACTAAATGTCGTATCAGATAAGAAACCTGTCTAAGCTGTTGGTAATCACTTGGCTGATGTCTCATTGTTGATTTTCACACTCTTCTTCGAAAAACTCAACGCAGACATCCCCTCTGGGTT
This sequence comes from Meda fulgida, assembly GCA_030578275.1. Taxonomy (NCBI): domain Eukaryota; kingdom Metazoa; phylum Chordata; class Actinopteri; order Cypriniformes; family Leuciscidae; genus Meda; species Meda fulgida. Next base: position 16,616,366 of record CM060640.1, read on the forward strand.
TTTTAACGTATTTTATATTCACACCAAATTAACTAGTAACTGTCAAAACAACAAGTTGTTGAGCAATTTTCACTGCGAGAGATGGATTTAGAGCCTTAGACTCAATATGTTTTACACTATTACAAAACAGCACAGGAAATTGCTCCCACTGATACAGAAAACATTGTATTTGCTTTACGTTTAATTTGTGAATTTCTTCCACCGCAACGAAATGCATTTACCAGGTCGATAGATTTGTTTCAAGGTTTTTTGGTATTAAACTGTCAAGATAGTGACACCACCAGACTAAAGGGTACAAATATTTCTGTAGTCATCGTGTGAGTCTGCTCCCCATGAGGACGCGTTAAGTCGTTCCATCTGGGTAGCGGTTTCACTCTCCCTCTGTATTTCTGCCAACAAAATAGGGCTTTTAATATAATATCAAAAAGAGAAGGATGTTTTATGACTTCTCTTAAAAGCAAAATATTTGTTTTGTTTTTTTACTTTCTAACAAATAAGCTTTTGATCCTAAGACCCCATAGCAGATCATATTGGCTTTAACCATGCACGTCACACGTCCTTTATTTACGAGATGATAAATAAATGTCATTCTTACCCCTTGGGCAACAAAGACCTCGTAAATACAGCATATCCCAATAACAGTAATTCCCTGCTCCTTACAGAGCGTGGCAATGGCAACCAGTAATACGGTTGAAATGATGGGAGTCCACACTGAAAGAGAAAGTTGAAGACACAGAGATGATGTCAGATATGCTTTTGAGTGACTTTATGCATCTTTTGTACATCATTCAGCTGAAAGAAAGTGGAAGAAAGATCAGGAAAGGAAAAGAGCCTCCTGTTGTTCTTCACTCGAAAACTGGGGAAACTTGTCCCACAAATTTCTTCAAGAGAATCAGAGAAAAACACTTAACATAAAGAGAGATGTCAATTTAACGTGTTAATTTAGCATAATTATCACAATGTGACTTGCCAAACCACTCCCAACATCAAAACGTGACTGTGTACTTGAGTTCGAAAACAGATGAATGGAGTGCAACAGAATGGAATAGAACGGACCATGGGGATCTAGAAATTGTTTTTAAATTTATATGGTGTCTTAAAAATGTGGCATTCGTGCTGTAAGATGTGATGCAACAATCAAAGACATGAACAAAAATAAGAAATAAGACTTTAAGTGAACAATATATTCAATTCTAAATTACTTTTATCTATTCGATGTTTTGTCTGTAATAATATGGTAGCTTAATATTGATATATATGCAATTATTTGCAATTCATTCAATTTAATGATTGGCATTTCATATAATTATTTTGATTACTATTATTGATTGACAGTCATAAATACATATTTTTAAAACAACAAAAATTAACATATAAATGTTAATATAAAAATAAATCTATAGTTCAGAAGTAGCAACAGTGGTGGCCTAGTACTGTGTCAACTGAGACATTAATGATGCGGATTATAGGTCATATCATGACCTATAATATGTAAAGAACAATGGCTTAGCATTCAAAACAACACTTGCATGCACTATTCAATCATGCAATTTCTTTTAAAATAAATGTGACGGCTTATTTAGGATGAACAAAGGAAATGAAATAAAATAAGAAAATAATCGCTTGTCATCACACCTTGGACAAGGTAAAAACAAAAATATATTGTTACGGGATTAACATTCTTGTTAAAAAAATATCAAAACTCACAGTGGGAGGTTGACAGTATAATATAATAATTGTTGTGTAGTACATCAAGTCAGAAACAACATGCCAATTTGATCGATCTGTGAAAATAGAGCTGTGTACTCAAGACTTCTGGGTGGGGAGCTCGTGAGCTTTTGAATGGGAGGCGAGTCGCAGCTTGCGCGTCATGTCCTAGAAATGAACTTGTTGCAGCGTGAATGTATGCATGGATGGATTATGAGGTTATGCAATGGCAACGCTTACCGATGGAGTGATCGGCTCCTTTTGATTTGGTATACGCCAGGAAAGCCGCCAGCAGGAAAATGGAGGACAGCAACTCAGCCCTCCCAACAACACCTGTTACCTGCACATACCAAAGGAACGCGGTTAAACATTTCAACAGGTCAATGTGCAAATTCACAACACTCATCACGGGGAGTTTCATTTGATCAAAATGTGCCAAACTCAAGACTGTAAAATCAAATGTCTTAAGCAGGTTTTTACAGTAGTGCTCATTATGAAAAGTATGAGATTGGACGGGGATGTTTATGCCATATAGTCATGTGACAGGTTCCTCTTGCACCTTTCACCTGTCATATAGAGTCATGTGACAGGTGCAAGAGGAACCAGTTTTAAGCAATCAATCATAGCTGTAAAGCAGTAATAATGTTTCCCTTTCATTCATCCTGTGAGAACCTTTGCTAAAAATAATGCAAGCAGTTATATAAGACAATCATGTTATAATTAATTGTTATATAATGTTATAAACAATCAGTGGGGTTAAAAAACTGAGACCAAAAGTGCAAAAGCTCTAAAATTAACTTAATGCAATTTTTTATTACAAATAATAGTGTACACTAGAGCTTCATGATTAATCGTTAAATAATTGCGTTAAATAATAAATAAAAAACACCCACGCAATCTCATTCACTGAATCAATCAATCATTAAAACGATGAGTTACGCATATAACTGCTGTCTATGGGATTTCATGCTCTTGGGCCATTTGCTGAAGACACCCTTATTCACACCTAAAAGGGCGCTGGCGCCTGGCGGTGAGGGCGGGGTTACCTGCCCTCAGCATATAAATGCAGTCACATGAGTCATTCCCTTTGTTCAGTCCAGCTCTTCACTGAGCCTCCAACTGCGAGGGGGAGTTGTACCCCGTATATTCTTAACTCATTGTTCCCATTCAGTCGGTTCACTCGGTACAGCACATGACTATGGGACATATATTCACTACCCGCAAAGTACCTGAACTAAATGTAAGGGACCAGCATCGCCACATTCCCCAATATTTGGGGAAAAAATAAAATAAAAAACTCCTGCGGTGAGCACAGACTGAAATCACAAAAATCTTAAACCATGCCCATGATGTTTCCCTGCCCCTCCAAGAGTGTGCACACACCCCTCCAGGCAAAACAACTGCTTATGCTATAGAAATATCCATGCTTTCTACAATCCAATGTGAAAGACGTAGCTTAGATAGCGGGTTCCCACTGGCCGAGTTGGAAAAGATGACAAAACGGTGGTCAGATGAGAGCACAGCCAGCATCTGCTTAATGTACCTGCATACAACTCGCACAGGGCACAGAGCAAGTCTCCTGTCTACCTCCGAGTCAGAGATTTTACAGGGCAGGCAGCTCGAATGGGCGAGTGACTTAAACTAAATCCGCTAGATAGTCTGCATGTGCCAAGTGCGTCTTTCCATGCACACGGCCAAAGGAGTATACTTTGAAAGGCTTGCGCTCTCTCTGCTGTGCTAAAGACCGAGCGGATTGCGGAAAATAAAGTATACCCGGGCCTTTAAGGAACCGAAAGGCAAGCAGGTGTACACTTTGCTGCAGCACCCTTAATCCCCTCATGACAAGTTGAATCGTCCATCCAAAAAACTTCCAGCATGGAACAGGAGCGACCTTCTTTCGGATAAAAAAAAATCAGTATACCATCAATCGGGCACTGATACAGCGATAAAGATTCCCTCGCACCAAGCTTCAAATACGCACAACGCACTTCAAAATCCAAGCACTCTGTATTGTAGCTACAATCAGATTCTCCCTCTCTCAACAGGTAGGACCCTAAGGACCACAATTCCTGCCAAATTCATAAAAAATTATTCAACTTCTGGATAATGGCTTTATGTAATTTGAATGCTTAACTCCATTAATGAGAGTGGAATATTTCACTCCAGTAAAAGAGTGCGTAAGCACAGTCTAGAGTGTGTGGATGGTGCACACATATTTAAGGCAAGTTTATGTTTATAAATCTCAATACGTGCATTGTGTAGGCACATTTCAATGCAATTTTTGTACGTACGAAGCGTTTATACATCAGGCCCCTGGTGGTTCAATGGAATTAAAATCTAAACTTGGGAGGAGTTCACGTGCTCAATGTCACAAATTTTCTTATTTAAATAGTGACCTTGAAATATTACTCATTGACTGAATGTCAAAGCGTTATAAAAATTTCCTCCTAAACTTTATTTCCACATTAAATTAGATTATGATAAGCCGTTTTATAGTGTGTCTGATTTATACCTCAGTAGCATAAACGGCATTGGAGTTTGTGCATATCTGTGAACAGCTCATAAAAATAAATTGACTCATGACTTTGAAACAAAAGATTTGTTTGCTCAGATCATCACTCAGAAATGTTCATGAAAGACTCCTTGTGGCATTTTTCAACTTTTTATACAAAGCAATGTACTATATATGATTTCTATAGACAGTTTAAAGATAAGCACAATGGTAGATGGTATAAAAGTTTTAGAGAAAGACTAAGATCAGATTAACACTTCAGTTCTTATGTCACCCACATGGGGACTGATCCCCCAACCATTTCAGTAGCATCCCAGATTTTTAACTGATAAACAACCCCCAGTCCTATAGTAATGCACTCTAATCAGATAGCATACCACTGTACTCTGCTTTATACGGTTAATTCATTCCCCCTCTCCAAGAATTTTGACCTTATGAACTTCAAACAAGTGATATCTCGCTTAAGAAAGGACAGCACACAAAATAAGAAACAAATATTGACGGAAAGGAAAAGGGCTCAATTTCAAACAGCGTTTCCATGGTAATGCACAACTGTTTACATGCATTGCACACTGGCACATGAAGCTCTATCTATTACTGCCATCATGAGGCGGCATCTGCAAAGTCGCTTCATTCATGTTGAAGTGTTTGTTCTTCAACTTTGTGCCAAAGTTCATTTCCTCAAGCAACAAAGGCAAAATGACCAAGGAGGAAACTTCAACAAGGTCAACCAGAACCATCAGGATCAATAAAGCACCTTTACATGAAAGTAGCAAAAACTACGAGTTCATTCACATGTCAGATACGTAAAACATGTTTATAAATCTGTTAAAGTGACCCTATCATTTTATTTGAATGGTTCCTAATTTTGCTTTGAAGGTCTCCTACAATAGGTTTAAATACATCCAAGGTCAAAAAACACATTAAATTTCTCATAGAATAGCAGCATCGCCTCTTTTCTCACATTGTCAAACAGTTCGATGAAGGATATGGTCTTTCTAAACTCCTTTCTGGGAGCCAACTCAGCTCTGATTGGTCAAAAGGCCCAGTCTGTTGTGATTGGTCTATTCTGCTCTGATTGGTCAGATGGCCAAGTCTGTTGTGATTGGTTTACTCTGCTCTGATTGGTTAGATGGCACAGTCTGTTGTGATTGATCCACCACTTACAGCACATGTCGGAAATGGCTATTACTATATCTGAATTTCAGCTCCAGATCTTCCTCAGCACTTAATACACAGTGGTAAGAACAGTGATGATGGCGTCGGCTTTACCATATCAATTCGTACAGGAGTCCTCATCCTTTAGAAGTGCATGCAAAGTGCATAAAACAGCATCTTCTCGACATACCAACAACACGAACCAGACTTCACCAGGCCTTAGCTACAGAATTTGAAAGCGAGTCAAAGTAGTTGTTCGTGGGAAGCCAATGAAGACCATAGACTTTCATTTGCACATTTGTTACAAACCTACATTGATTCAAGCAGGAAGCAAGATTGGAATTACTGACGACTCGTTTCAGCCAGTTCAGAAATGCTTCTGTCTTTTGGGAGACAATAACTCCATTTATGACGCACTTTGATCTTTGAAACTTTTCAAACCTTTTACATTCACAAACAGCTATATTACACACTTCATGAAAAGTAATATCTGAAAAAGAGTAATAGCGGTACTTTAAAATGACATAATAGCAGTTACTTACAGCTTCTGTGTGAATGGGATGGACGGCAAACAGCAGGGCCGCTATGAGGCTGGTGCTTCGGTCCAGGAGCAGACGGCAGAAGTGGAGAAAGAGGACACAAACCACGGCATGAAGAACCACATTGAGGAGGTGGTATGATGAGGAGCTCAACTCGCTGAACAGGTAATTGAGGCGGAAGGTGAGAACAGTAAGCGGCCGATAGGACTTATGGCTCCTCTCCTGGAGAAAAAGACAAGGTTGGATACGACGAGCCTCCAAAACAAAAACATATCTCCTTGAGAAAGCAAGCTTAAGTTCTTCACTATGCAAAAGAAAGATGTACTACCTCTGACATAGGTGTTCCCCAGAAGTCATTGAGGAAGAGGTTCTTCAGCTGTGTGGTGGGACGAAGGTCTTTGTTATCCAAGATAGCAGAAACATCATCGAACACAAAACCACAGAACAGGCTGTTCCAGTAGCAGCCCACCACCAGTCCAGTCAGAAGACAGATCTCCTTCCACGACACTACAGCCATCGCTAACGTGAGACCTCATTGAGCACTGCAAAGGCAGACAAGTAAGAACTGGGCTTCCTGACATGATTACAAAATCATTTGAATTCAGGTAATGTTGCCAATAAATCATTCAGACCTTTGTGTGAACTGGTTTGATTCATTTAAAATATCAGATTGCTGATGCAAATGAAATAAAGATAAAGCTAAATAAAAACATTTAAACTCAATATAATGATAAAAAAAATCCACAAAACAAACTTCCAAAACTTAAACTAAAATTAATATTACATTTACTTTAAAATAATTTTACTAATATTTTAGAGCAGAACAGAGATAGACAAATATATAATCAATATAAAAATTCCCAATCCTTTAAAACTTACATTTATTTTGATGACCTTTCCATGCTTGGAAAACCATTTTAAAAAATCCCCTTTAATTTCCCATGACCTTTAAATCCCTGTTTAAATCAAACTGCTGCATTGCAAGTTGTAAACTAACCATGTTGCAAACCTAAATACACTGTCACTGATAAATCAGTAGAATGATCGTAATAATAGAAGAATTCGTGCGGATTGAACGGCAGAGAAGGCGCACCCCCATAAATCAGGACCAGCCCATCTAGCTTAGCTATCAGTTAGCATTTGTTTTCATTGAGATGAATCAGATAATGCATACATTACATTATGAAAACAACAAAGCAACGTCCATCCCTCATAAATAACATCAATGTACAGATGATTAAAATAAATTGGTTTAAATTTACAAGACACTGGTCTGATCAAATATGCAGTCTGACTTAAGCTGTTCTATTAGCATTCAATGACTTCAATCAGTCTCAATCTGTCACCAGTGATCGTCAGGATTTAAATAGATTGACAACTCACCTTGTCATGTCTGGTTAAAATAAAAAACTAAATGAAAACAGAATGTGTGTGTGTTTATTTTGGCTGAAGCAGCAAGTTCGATCTAAAGCATTGAATTAACAGGGAAAACCGCTTCCGGGTCAAAATTCTTGGCAGAATAAAAGTACTGAATTACAAAGCGCTAGTTATAGGACTTTATGTTTCGGCAAATATCAGCTCAATGAAAAGATATCAACTAATAAATATTTTCCATATTATATCCCTAGAAATAAATGTACAGCATAATAGAATATTTTATGAGCGTCACAAATCGTATGGGGTAAAATCAAAAACCAACGGAGACGAGTTTACGACGTTCCGCTTTACGACTGTTTTCCTGGTTGCTTAGAAGCAGGAGAGAAAGGGGGACAAGATGGCTAGGCTGTTTTATCAATAAGGTCTGAATGCGTTATTTACATATATTTATATATTGTATTATATATATATATATATATTATATATATATATATATATTATATTATGAATATATACAAAATGACCATGTGTGACATTAACAAACGCATTTTTATAATGTAGCTAACAAACAAAACAAAATGTGACCAGTTGCACTGTGCTAATCTTGTGTTTCTTGAGGTCTGTATGTCTTGCTAATATCTAGCTTGTCTTTTGACCCTTTATTTAGTATTATATACTATTACTCTGTGTCTTTATATGATCTTGTCATATAAATGTTTGTATATATAGGGTGAATTCATTGTGTCCTGTGAAAAGCCTTTGTGGATGGATGGATGGATAAGATTAGAATATTGTACATTAGCATGACATTTCTCTGTCTGTAGAAAATCTGACATCACACTGATATTGACCAGGTTCAACTGTTGTTGAGTCCAGCACTGTAGGACATTTCCAGCTGAAAGATGCCTGCAGCCGCAGACTGGAAGCTGCTCATGGGAGTAGACCCAGAGGATCTGGGAGATGATGATGATGAGAAAATCTGTCATTTGATTTTAATGGTATGTGTATCATTTTAAGGCATAAAAATAGTGACGCAAATCTGTGTTTTGATAAGTTACAATGATCAGGAAATGATAACCATATTACTGAATTATGTCTCATGTGTTTAAAAACATTCTGTAGTGGATATTACATCAATGGAAAAAAATTATTTAATAATTGTAATAGTATTTCATATATTTAAATTTATATTATGTATGTGTGTGTGTATATATATATATATATAATGTGGAAAAAAATGGATATGGACATTATAGCAAACATTTAATGTATCCTAAATCATTTATCCACATTAGAAAGTTCAAAAGTTTTTAATGATAAAAATTCTTATTGACCCCATACTTTAGATTGGTAGTTTAAAATGTTACAAAAGCTTTCTATTTCAGATGAATGCTGTTTTTTTTTTGTTTTTTTTTTTACTTTCTTTTCATCAAAGAATCATGAAGAAAATTGTACACAAACGTTTTCAACATTGATAATGATAATAAATGTTTCTTGAGCACCAAATCAGCAAATTAGAATGATTTCTGAAGGATCATGTGACACTGAAGACTGGAGAAATGATGCTGAAAATTCAGCTCTGCATCACAGGAATAAATTACATCTTAAAATATATTCAAACTGAAAACAGTTATTTTAAATTTTAATAATATTTCACAATATTATTAATTTTTATTTTTATATTAAATAAATGCAGCCTTGGTGAACAGAAATAGGCTTATTTTAAAAACATTAAAAATCTTACCGATCCCAAACTTTTGAACGGCAGTGTATATATACTGTATATTTAGTGTCAAGTTGTTGGTAGGTTGGTAGGTTGGTAGGTTGTTGGAAATTCTGCCAAAACTGAGGGACAGTTGTAATTTGTGTTAAAAAAAAATCATTTTACTGTTTACACATTAAAAAATGTAAACAATTTTCAGTGTACTATGTGCAAATGCAAAGTTACAATGCTTGGGTATTGTTTGAATGTAAGGTTGCATGTTAAAAAAAAATTCTACCTTTCCAGCTAAACTAGAAAAAATATTGAACATCTCTATATCCTGGGCTTTGCTTCCAAACCAACATCTGCTTATTGGAATGTGCTAGGAACAAAAACATTCTTCCCGCTACTTGTCATATTCATCTGACAATCATGCTTTTCCTTTCCCATGTAGGTCAAACCACGGGACCTGAAAGCAGATGATTCAGAGAAAATGATTCAGCTCTTTAGAATCTCACAAACACTTCTGAGGGTAAGACTAATGCATCGTCACCACACATCAGCTCTTTCATTTGGAAACCTTTGAATTTCTTTCGATTCAATTATCTGGTAATTGAAGTCTTGCCATCTGCAGCTGCTGTTATATTTGATGTCTTTCTGACCCTCAGATGAAACTTGATGAGATTAAATGTGCCTATGAAGTTCTAGACAGCGCAGGTGTGGACCAAGCAAGAATTGGTATGTTCAGTCATTATTAAATTTGCATTTCCTACTGAAAAGTGCTGGTAAGGAAACAAAAGAATAGTGTTCTACTGTAATAAATCTAATAAAAACATTGATTAAATGAATGCCTTTTTTGACGTAAGGTCACGTTACACAAATAAAAATTACATTTTCATTCATAAATCATGCACTGGTTTGATAGACCAATCAGCATCAATCAAAATATCAATGGCAATTAGCTTTTTAAATTCAAACCTAAGGCTGAAATGATCTAACAAAGCTTGAATGGATTGAATGAATGTGAATGTGCATTAAGCGCTAGAGCAATTGCATGCACTGTTTTAATTGTTTCAAACAACATAATCATATTTTATGATTTATTGTAATAGCATGTTGGTGCAATTTATGTAGTAATATATTTATGCTTGCATATTGAATGATTGCAGAAAATGAGCTGAAAGCTAAAGTTCTAAAACTGGAAGGTGAGCTGGAGGTAAGGGAGGAATTGCATACATACAAGTGTGTTTATTATGTGCGGTGTGTGAACAGTCTGTGTACGAGTACTTAAGAGGATTACTGGCTTAATTCCCTGTGTGTTGCTTTCTTTTATAACTATAATTGTTCCACACATCACATTTCCTTTAAAATGTTTATTGTTGTGAAAAGAAGAGAGATGTCATTGAGCCGCACAGCTCGCCAGTGTCACAGATATACACAGATGGAGAGTTTTGGGTCTTGAGCTTTATTCAGATCTGTCTCACTTCCTGTCCAGATGGCCCAGCGCGTGGTGGGAGGGGGAGACACACGTTTCCTCCGGGATGAGATCCACCAACTGGAGAGTCACCTGGAGCGCAAGGAAAGAGAGGTGACCCAGCTGGAGAAAGAAATGGGCAAGGAGAGGAAACTCAATGAGGAGGTAGGCAGCGCTTTCCACGAATAGGGTACTAAATAGTGCCAGAAACACTAACATTATTTTTTGGCAACACTTTATTTTACAGTTACCCTGTTACACCCCGCATGTATTTACTCTAGCAATAACAGTTAATTATGCATAATTACAAGCAACTAACAAGTACACGTTGTTAATTATTATTTCTCCATTTATATACTTATTTGTATAATTACACTGTAGCCTATAAGACGTCAAGCATTAAGAGCTATTACATTTCCTATCAATTAAAGAAAAATCTATTTTTTACAGTAACCTTGGTGACAAGGATGAATGCTTGAGTTGATTAACGCTAAAATGTGTGTAAAAATTTAGAAAATGGAATGAGAGATTATTCATTGTATTCCTTCTATGCTGTAGAAAAGGTTCAAGTGATGATTTTAAGGAATCATTCTTTTTTTTAATAATAAAGAAGAAAATTATGTGTGCATTCAAAATGTGGGACACTGCTTAATATAATGTTTTGGGTATTAAAATATAAAATTATTAATTGAACGAATTGGTTATTAATCCAACCGAAGATGTCAAAATTAGTAAATGTCCTTTTTATTAAAACCAAAAGACCATAAAAGTTCAAAATATAGAATAATATTAAGAACAATACTGTAGCTGCAAGTGTAGGATTGATAACAGACTGATGCATGTTTTCACACAGCTGGCTGTCCGTGCTGAAGAGGCAGAGGAGAAGAACAGGAAATTAAAAAGAGAGGTATGTCCAATCCTTTTCTGGGCCTGCAAAATGCTTTTGGGGGGACATCTTAAATCTTCCTCTTTCTGTTACTTCCAATTATCCATTCCAATATATCTCTTATATCACCTTCTCTTCTCAGCTATTTCCCTAACTGACCATTTCATTTTTTTTATGCATGCCTGTTATTGTTTCTTTTTTTTATCCTTTTCTTTCCTTGCTGTCATTTCTTGTCACTGCCCCTCAAGATAAAGCAGCTTACAAAGAAGGTAAGACCCCAGATTAGGCAGAATTAGAGTAGCCAATGTATTTATCAGAAACATGTTTATGTCAGATGGATGTGCACCTCCAGTGCGATCTGGTCTGGTAACCAAAAGGTGGCCTTGAAGAAATTGCCATCTGGTTTGGAATATAATAGACTGTTCCATTAAGTTCCATTAAGTTAAAACCTAACATTTTTCATTTTTACTTGCCCCGACTAAAACTTGTATATACAGTTTTCTTTACAATTTACTTTACTAATTTTTATAAATAAAACAGCTTATAACAAGTAATTAATCCATTAAGTTATTAATTTGGAAAACTATTTTAAAATTCTATATATATAAAACTTCATTTAACATTATTTTGCTGGAAACACAGTATATGGCATGTAATTCAGCATATTACGGATTTGTTGATCATACTTTCATTCTTGCCATTTCAATAAAACCTCACCTGCATTAGCCGGTTAGATCATTTTATCTTGTATTTAAATCAGTGTAGCTAGCAAAGCATAAAATCAGATGTACATGATCAACATAACACTCTCTCCTCGATAGAGCAAGCTATAACTGTCCTGAATCTGGTCCTTCGGGACATTTTTATTCCTAAGCCCTAAGAGACTGTTCCACCTCTGTGTAGTTAAAGAAAATGAATCAATGCAAGTCAAATGATTGAAATGAGTCATTCAAAAGTGCTGCTATAATATGCGACCATGTAATTGTATAAGATATCCACTCATTTAGTAGTAAATCATGTTTGACAGTAGGATGAGTATTGTTTTTTTTCATTATTGCAGAACGAACAGCTGCAACAGGATGTTGAATTCTACAGAAAGGAAGTAGAGCAGAGAGAGCCTCTTCAGACCAAAGAGGAGAGCAATGAGATTAAGAGGAGACTTACCAAAGCCAACCAACAGCTCTACCAGTGCATGGAGGACCTGCAGGTGATTCCCACATGACCTTTCACGGTGCCATATAACGCCATCATAACATGGCAGGATCACTGCCATAATACACCTCTAATGCTTTTGGCACCCCTTTTAAACAGGCCATATTTGACACCTTTTTAACACATAAACTGCAAGGTGAAAATAAATTCAAGGTGAATTTTTTATTTAATTTAATTTAATATAAATTGACACTTAATGTTTTTTTTTTATAATAATACACATAATCACTTTAGTAGCATTTATATATTTTTAAGGTACTAAGTATTTAAGGTTTATTTTGATTTTAAAAAGAAACCACTGTCGAAATAAGTCGACTTATTCAAAAACTTACAACATATATATATCTGGAATAGTTCACGCTATTGTTAATTAGCTTATATCAATATTGATATCTAAATGTGACATCAGTAACAAAATGTTTGCTGGTTATTTTACATTAAGTGGTGGGTTTTCAGTCTTGGTGGTCTGGTGAAGAACCCCTGCCTTGTGAAACTTAAAATGTATTGACATTGTACATCAAACTCAAAAGTAGCCAGGAGAAACCTGTATCTGTAACTTTTTAAAGTACATTTCAAATCCTATCTCCTGTTATATGACATCTTTGTGATCAACATATTCTCCCTATTCCCAGCATGCCGAAGACATGGCTGCCAACCTTAAGAGCGAGAATGAGCACCTGCAGAAGAATCTGGAGGAGTCTGTGAAGGAGATGGAGAAGATGACGGATGAGTACAACAAGATGAAGATCGCGGTCCAGCAGACGGATAGCATCATGGATCAGCTGAGAAAAGAGAGAGATCATGCCAAGCTTCAGGTGCTTTAATCACGTTTATAAGATTGTTAAGGCCAGTCCTAGATGCTGATTGGTCAAGTAAGTGTTTCAGTCACATGAAACACAGATTCTCCTAGCTACATTAGGCAGAAATAAAAAGCTGTGATTGAGCGACAGAATAGTTTATGAATGTGCATAAATTGGGTTTCTCTCTTTTATGATTGAAAAATATAATTATTGCTATTATTATTGAACCTCATTGTAAAAGGATGTCTTTTCACAGGTCAGAGAGCTAAGTGAACAGATCCAGGCTCGAGTTGAAGAGGACGACCCAGTTATGGTTGCTGTTAATGCAAAAGTGGAAGAGTGGAAGGTGAGCCAACAAACTTGCTTGTAAGCTTGTATTCAAATGTCAAAGTTTCCTGGTAGTACACAGTTATTGTTTTCTTGTGTTTTTATGTGGGTTTTACCTGTCTGAAATTGGAGACATTTTCTGAAGTTCTGAAGAATAGCCTAGGTTAAATAGTTGCCTTTGTGCCAGACTCTTTCAACCAACAACTTCTGGGTTAATGAGCCAAGAAAAACATTTTAAATTTTTTAACATTGTGCTGTCACACATCTACAATGGAATTCAGCTTGTATGCATTCTAAGAAATATCGATGAAAAATATTTGGGCTTTTAATTTATTAAAAAACTACAATTATTGTGTATATAGACATTTTATGTCAAAAGCTCCCAAATGAACCCAAACTAACATAACTTTCGTTACATTTTTGTGGCAGACGAGTAAATCATTGATTAAACGTTACAAAAAGTGCCTTTGGAAGTCAATATGAGAAGTCAAATATAATATAATATTCTCAAATTCGTGTTTTTATAGCATAATAAAAAAAAAATCTATTTTATAATCAATTGTACTAACTTAAGATGTTCCTGGAAAATACATGAGAATATTTTCTAAAGGCTAGTTCACACTGCCCCAAAATAAAGAATAAACTCCAGACACAAATAAAGATCACATAATCTCATTGGGAGAGCAAAAACACTCAAAAGCACTTATGCTTTTAATATTTATGTTGCATAACAAATTAAATAACAACACAATGATAATGTTATGACTCAAGTTGACACAAATCAACTATAAAAAAAAGTCGTTAAGAATGTTTTCACAAAGCCTATAATCATTTACTTTGAAACTACTCAGTTTGAATATATGTGATACCTGATGGAAAAGATCCAAAAAGTTGAATAGCTTGTAATTACAGTTGCTCAAGTTACTGTCTGGTTTGAAACACCATGACTTCTGTGAAAATCAGTGCCAAATGTCTAACCCGCAGAAGGTATCATACTTCCTAGCAGGGGCCGTCCCTAGAGGGGTGAAATGTAGTGACAATTCTAGCGGCCCCTGCAATTTGAACCGAGGGGGGCCAACAGCAACATCCTGCACCGAGGGCCCCTGGATACCCTTTAGGAAGTTCTACATGCTGTAACTGTCATGTGTTTGTGTCTGTTTCAGAGTGTTTTATCAGTGAAAGATATGGAAATTTTGGAGTATCAACAGATGATCAGAGATTTGAGGGAGAAACTTCGAGCTGCTCAGATGGACTCGGACAAAAGCAACATTATTGCACTGCAGCAGGTCAGTCAGGTATCATATCTCACAGCTCTCTATCCTGAAAAAGGTTGAACACTAGGGGTGTCAATATGTACTTATCAAATGTTCAATTTGTCATTTATGATATGTAATTATATGTTTGGTGTCAATAAGATAAATAGATTAAAAATGTCAGTAAAGACGTCAAAAGATTTGTATTTCAATCAATGCTGTTCTTTTGAGCTTTCTATTAATCAAAGAATCTTGGGAAAATTTATCACTAAAATATTAACCAGCACAACTGTTTTCAACATCGATGAGCAGCAAATTAGCATTAGAATGATTTTTGAAGGATCATGTGACACTGAAGACTGGAGTAATGATGCTGGAAATTCAGCTTTGCCATTACATGAATCATTTTCAAATATTTTCAAATAGAAAACAGTTATTCTCATTTTTAATAATATCTCACAATATCACTGTTTTTACTGTATTTTTGATCAAATAAATGCAGCCTTGGTGAGCATGAGAGACTTCTTTCAAATACATAAAAAGTCTTAATACCGGCCCCAAACCTGCATTTATTTATTTGTTTGTTGAATGTAATATTATATTTGTAATATGTAAGTATACATATTACATTTGTGTTTTGATAAAAAATTATAATTATTAAATTATCAACTAAAATTAATTTCATTAATCAGGTGATGACATTCATTGTAATACTCACTTAGTCATTGTTTTTATTCTTTCTCTCATATACATTTTTATTTATCAACCAAACCCATATTACTTCAAATTTTGTTAAATTTTGTGTCCTATTAATTAGGATAAAAGATTTGTCTTATGCCTTTTTCACACATCCTGCGTTTGCAGTGTGACAGCGTTTCTGCAGCATTTCTATATAGGAAATAAAGTGATTTCTGAGTTATGGCATTGAATAGTGCCTTCAATAGCGCTGATTAATAAAATGAGTATTAGAAGTTGGCCATTGATAATTTTAACAAACTTGTTTATTGTGAAATTGAATTTACGTGAGTAAGACGTGAATGAATGAATAAGGAATGAAACAAAAACCCCAAAGTGTAGCTATAAACTGCTCAAAACACCTGGATTCAGTCAGATTTGCTGAATAGAATGTGTTTATGTGTTTGTCATGTGGAACGTAGCCCGCCAGATGTATTGTTTTAAAGAATGTGTCCCACTTTATTTGATGTTTTCTTCATAATAGCCTGTATTGCTAAAGATTGTGTTGATAACACCGATCTAGATAGATAGATAGATAGATAGATAGATAGATAGATAGATAGATAGATAGATAGATAGAAGTGCTCGATTAATAGGTTTAAATTGCATTTCAATGTGTTTTCTCTTAAGTTTAGTACATGACGCATGACAGAAATATTTTCAGTGGCAGAACTCACCACTGTGATGCTTCTGGGAACACAGCATGAATGCTGTAACCTGTTAACATGAGCAATGAAACTGGCCTCAGATCCATGCTAATGCACTGCCAATTTTGCTTAGTTTGTGCGCTTTATTATGTCTGTCTCTCTATTTGTGTTCTTTTTGATGCACGCTCCTTTTAATCGTTACTACTTCCTTTCAAATGCTTCATTGGCTTGCAAATGTTTCCTTTTTCCATTCTCTCACCTTTACGTCTCGGCCGAGTCAGGTCATATATGAACTGTGCGCTGTGAGTATCTCTGTTTCTCATTTCCTTAGCTTTGTGTCATTCATCTGTCTTCATTCATTGTTTGGGTTTGAGTCCTATTGGTTCATCTCATTCTATCCCAGTTCAAAGAAGTCACTGACTTTGTGTTTGACTTCAAAAGGCTGTTCAAGAGAGGGACAACCAGATCAAGATGCTGTCAGAGCAAGTCGAGCAGTACACAACGGAAATGGAAAAAAACGCTCTGCTCATCGAGGAGCTGAAAAAACCATTGAAGCAAGAAAAAGGTCATGTCAGTGTGCATCAGCGTAGGTCGGAGGACTTGAGCAGTAAACTGCTAGTGGCTGAGAGGAGAGCTCTGGAGGCCGAGCGTGCCGCCCAACTGGCTGAACGTGACGCCAGGGACAAAGACAAAGAACTTAATGACACCCTCAGTCGAATC
Source organism: Meda fulgida (assembly GCA_030578275.1). Lineage (NCBI taxonomy): Eukaryota > Metazoa > Chordata > Actinopteri > Cypriniformes > Leuciscidae > Meda > Meda fulgida. The sequence continues at coordinate 16,633,415 of CM060640.1, forward strand.
CGTCTCTATGAGTCTGTGAGTTTATACCTCGCCACTTACCTTCGTTATTGTCAAATTCACTGCCGTTACAAAGTCAAAATACTTTTTTGGGTTGCTATAAATAGTCTGAGGTTTGGTTGACAATTAGTTACTCTATTTTCCAATAGCATCTTCAACTCAATAAGGTCACAAAGAATCTTAACAAGATATTTTTCTTGAATCTACAAGTAGAAGTCGCACGGTTTAGGAACTATATGAGCCAGAGGATCTGTTCTTTATAAGCTCATTTACACGTTTTTTTATTTTTGTTTTTATGGAATCTTCAACAAAAAAAGGTCAATAAATGTACATAAATGTAAATGTAAATATGAATTAACTCGTATAATTATTTGCTCAAACAGCTTCAAAAAAGTTTCTATTAATATTAATTAATATTAAGAACTGGTTTTAAGGATATTAAGAATTATTTCTTATTAAGAAATAATATTTCTAATAATATTTCTATTAATATGATTATCAACCGTTTTAATCGTACTTTGATCTGTCGCATCTACCTTTGTGACAAAACTCATATTTAACTCAAAACAATATGTGTGGATAAATGTAATATTTATACTTTTTAATTAAATATTTACATTTTAAATTTAAATATAAACATTATACATTTATTGAGTAAAATAATACATGTGTAAATATGGTTATCAACAGTTTAATATTTTTTGTTGTTCTGTTACATCTATCTTCGTGACCACTAGCTAAATATAATGATATTTATGTTCATATAATCAGGTTGTATCTGAGTTAATAATGTATTTTTTTTTTTTAAATCACTCTATATTCTAGCAATAAAGTTTTTGGGTGGCTTCTCAAATAGAAAGGTTTTGGTGCAACTTTTACTATGTCTGACATAAGTAGCAACACTTGATCACAAATAATTGAAGAATTGAACATTTAGAAAGCAACAAGGGGACACTTTAGCTTATAGAAGGTTATATTATGCCTACATAGACATATGTCTTGAAGCACTTCACTGTCTTTCAGGGGACGGATGGTTTGGAAGCTGCAATCACTGAGATCAAAGAATGCAAAAGTCAAATCCGAGTGAGAGACCGGGAGATAGAAACCATGATAAAAGAGATTAACCAGTTGGAGGTCAAAATCAACAATTTACTAGACGAGAACGAAGACCTACGAGAACGGCTGGGTAATTTTCTTCAACCTGCTTATTATTCTAAGATTGCCATCATGGATCTGTCTCAATTACTGTATCTCTGTTTTTATCTACACCTAGACATAAAGATTGTTTTCATATCCCATATTGATTTAGCTAAGATTATAATCAGCTTTGATCCTCATTGGGATCATGTTCCCTCCCCCAGGATTAAATCCAAAGGAAGAACTGGATTTGAGTGAATTTCAGAGATCAAAAGTTTTGAAGCAAAGACAGTACAAAGCAGAGAACCAGGTCCTGCTGAAAGAGGTAAAACTTTATCTCTATAGTCTGGCTTTGGTCCGTTATCCCATTTTAATTTTGTCTGTGACTTTTAACGGGACTCTCCTTAGATTGAGCGCCTTGAGGAGGAAAGGCTCGAGCTGAAACAACGCATTCGTGCGCTGGTTAAGGACAAAGGTGAGATCTTAACTCCAAGTTGCTGCATAGCAGTTAGACTCCTATTCACATAAACAGATCATTTGTTTGCATTGTAACGTTATATAATAAAACCTGACAGCACATTTCCTTTTTTTAAGGCATATCAGTAGTCAGTAGTTCACTGCTTGATGACAGTGTTGAAGAAAAGCCCAGCAGATCTCTTAAAGAGAGGCCTGTCTCTGGATCTACCGATGAAGAGATCAAACGTAAAGTAAGCCTTTTTAGAGAACGATGAGTTTGAAACATATTGAGCTTTAAAGCTAAGCTAACAACCTTTTCGTTTCTCAGAACGAGCGTCTACAGAAAGAGCTGAGCAACAAAGAGAAAGAACTGGAGCTCAAGAGAACAGAATCTGCCCAGTTCAAGGCCAAATGTGAGAAGCATCACCGTGACCTTCTAACACTTGCAGTGTCAGGTGATTTCTGTGACTATAATGTTTCTCTCTCTCCTGCAGTGAATGAAATCCTGAATGAGAATAAACAGCTGGAGCAGGGAATGAAGGAGATCCTGCAGGCCATCCAGGACACTCAGAAGAAAACACCCACACCCTCTGGCGTCAATATTCCCAGCCTGGAGAGACTCGTCAGTGTACGTTCACCAACGTTTAGTGGGCCCACACTGAATCTGTATAGCATTGCATTATTTTCTTTGTAAGATTTAATATTATAATATAAAAATAAATAATATTCTTTATAATTCACACATATAAATATAAATTAAGTAAATAATAATAATAATAAATAATGTTTTAATTATTTTTAAATAAATAATAAATATTATAATTATGCATGTGAATTCATAAATTTAAATATAAAAGTATACGTTTAATAAGTAATATAATAATTGAGGAAACAAGAGATTTATGTGTGAAAGATATAATAAATAATTATTTTAATTTACATATACAGTATATATTAGTGGTGTCAAATCAATAAATCAGATCTCACATAAAAGTTTGTTTATTTAATAATATATGTGCGTATATTTGTATAATACATAAATGTAATATATTACTATATATAAATAAAATACATATACACATATTATATAAGCAAAACTTTGATGTTAAATGCGATTAATCAAATTGACAGTATTGATATATATACTGTATATAAAATTATACATTTAATGAGTAATGGAATATTTAATTGAAAAAAATATAGGTAAAATAATAGTAAATAACTTATAAATAATAAATGTCATTGTTATGTAGTTGTACATTTTATATAACTATTAAATAATATATATGTATAATTATATACATTTTTACTTATATGTAACATTTCATTTTTAATTTATAAATAAATAATACATGTCAATTATGTACTTAAAATAGTACATTTAAACATAAAATTTTACATGTAATAGTCTGTAGTAATATGTGTCTAACTGAGCTGAGAGTGATACACTCTTATTGGGTGCTGTAAGGATTATCAAATTAGCTTAAATTTGACCTTTTATTCAAAATATTTAATGAAAGCCTTTACAAGATGTAATTAAAGTGATTATTGTGTTTATCTTAAGGCGTTGGAGATGAAGTACTCAGAGGGAAAGTTTGATGCAAGCCTCCACCTGAGAACGCAGGTAGATCAGCTGACCGGCCGCAATGAGGAGCTACGCCAGGAGTTGAAGGCTGCGAGAGAGGAGGCAGCAAACACTCTCTATCTGTTAACGAAAGCTAATGAGAAGGTATTTACTTCAAATACAAACTCAAGCATTTACTGGATTAAAGAAATGGTTTTAAATTCACTGCCACACCCTCTTTTTTGTAGGTTGCTCACTTGGAAAGTGAGGTTGAATCAATGAGCAAATCAACTGGCACTTCCATCCCTTACAAGACATTAGCTCTGCCTGAACAGATGACGCCAACTAGTGTAGAGGTCATCAACGCTCTCAATGAATACTTAGTACAACTCCTACAGGTGTGTGTCAGTCCGGTTACTGTATTGTGTTATAATGGAAACCAGATGTAAGGTACATAATATTATGACTCCCAACTGTGTATGTTCAGGAGATCAAAAACAAAGAAGATTCCATTGAACAGCTCAGTTCAGCTCTGGAAGAGTATAAAAGGAAATTTGCAGTGATGCGTCATCAACAAGGACTTCTATATAAGGAGCATCAAAGGTATGCCAAGCTATAAAGATATATATATATATATATATATATATATATATATATATATATATATATATATATATATATATATATATATCAATCATACATATGAATAGTAATCAATAAAGCATTGTTTTAATTCACGGTGTCTGTCTGCTCCAGTGAGAGGGAGTCTTGGCAAAAAGAGAAGGACTTTTTTGCAGTACTGAAATCAAAACTTGAGGAGCAAAGAGAGGTGGATGTAGTAAAAATCAAAGAGTACAATGTAAGTCTCTAAAAGACTAACAAAGTCATTCAATTTCTAATTTGTCGTTTTAATGATTCCCATTATCTGTTTGACTCCTTTCCAGCACTGGCTAGAGACTCTTGAAAAGGACCCAAATGATATCAGACAGGAGCTGGCTGAGACGGCTCGGAAAATGATGGTTCTCAGGGTCAACGAGAAGTGTCTGACGCGACGTTACACGACTCTGCTTGAGCTCGAGCAACACTTGAGGAAGGAGAACGGCAAACTGAAGGATGATTTCAGACACATGGAGGCCGTGGTGACAGAAAGAATTGGCTACCTGCAGAGGTTCAAGGTATTAGGCAACGCTCATACAGATGAAAAACAAACTTATGAATGATGGGATTTATTAGAGGCCGGCTGATATGGGTTTTTTAGTGGCCGATACTGATTCTGATATCTAGTTTTGGAAAAGTTTAAAAACAGTGTAAAAAATATAAATAAATCTTTCTTTCTCCTTAAAAATTAATCATTAATCACAATTATTTTATTATTTATTATCAAATTAATACTCTAATTGTTGGTAGAATAAACAAAAATACTAAACTAAGTATTTTGTATATAATATTCTACACATATTTACAATATTTTGTACAGCATACACATATACATATATGGATAGCTACTATTTATATTTTGGGTAGAGTCTCTTACAAAGGGAATCATCCTATTTTTAGGACCATGGTGTCAAAAAGCTTAAAATCCCCTTATGAACAGGAGTAGACAAAAGTGATGTCTGGCTGAAGAAAATTGACATTTTCATCCTTTATTTAAATATTATTTTAAAAACATTATTGTTGATTTTGTAATCATATTGAGTCATGCCAAATTGTTAAGACATCTTTTTTTTTTCCAAGCTGTCATACAAAGAAATTATGAACACATGCAAAAACAAGAGAGAACCAACAAAATTGTAATAGCTTATTATGTTGTAGTCAATAGATACTTTTTCTTGTGAGCTTTTTTTTTCCTATGCATTTTTGTTTTGCATGATAAAATAAACCCAAAGAACAAAGAATTTTGTTAGATACCTTAACCAAGTATAGTGTTTTGTTTTTCCTTCATATTTAAAATATTTAAATATATTATTAAAATAATATATAAATATGTTAAATATATATAATATTCTCAATATAAAATTATTGTGGTAATATAAAATATTAGTCTCATATTTTGATAGTTTAAAGGGGTGGTTGATTATGATTTCACTTTTCTAACTTTAGTTAGTGTGTAATGTTTGTAATGTGTAAAGTGTGCAAACAACATCTGCAAAGTTACGACGCTCAAAGTTTAAAGCAAAGGGAGATATTTTCTTTTAAAGAAATTACTTTTTAAGGACTACAACAAATGGCTGGTTTGGAATACATGACCTTCCTCCTGGGTTTATTGATATCACCAACCCCAATATTTACATAAACCCTGCCCCGGAACAAGATTTATAGATTATCAAGACAGAATATGCTAATCAATGACTAGAAGATACCTACACATAAGCTACATAAAGCTCCGCCCCCTGTGCTGGGAGCAGCAGCTCATTTGCATTTAAAGGGACAGACACAAAACGAGGCGTTTTTGCTTACTCTCAAAAGTGACAACTTTAACATGCTATATAAAAATATATGTGGGGTATTTTGGGCTAAAACTTCACATACTTCATCATCAGAAATTTATTTTACATCTTGTGAAAAGGGCAATATACCACCCCTTTAATTGAATTTGTAGAGTCATGAAAAACATCTCCTCTCCAGAAACTTAATGTCAGCAAAATTACTGGAATGAAATAAACACTTTATGAACTCTCAATACAATATTGACAAATAATAAACATGTATAAATAATGATTGTATTTTTAATGACAAATTTAGTTGTTTTAGTATTGTTTTGTTGTTTTTCCGAGGCTAGTAGTCATCTTCGCTGAGAGCTGTAACTGACCTCTGCTGACCTCTGTAAACTTGTTTTGCCCTCAGGAAATGGCAGTGTTTAAAATAGCTGCATTGCAGAAATCCCTTGATGGTAGTGTTTCAACATCAGAGCTGGAGAGAGCCAACAAACAATACACTGAGCTCACCATCAAGTACAGAAACCTCCTACAGAAAGACAATCACCTTGTTCAGAAGACAGACACACTGGAGCACCTAGAGGTATATCTGTTGACAAATTACATAAAGCAATGGAGGTCTTTCTTCATTTTTATTACAGCATTCTTCTTCACTTTCAGAGGGAGAATGTGTCTTTACACGAATGCATTAACTCCATCAATAAAGAGCTTGAAATCAGCAAGGAGAAGCTTCACACTTTGGAACAGGCCTGGGAAAACTTCAGCACGACTGGTAAACGTTATTGCTACTTGATAATACAAAAGCAATGTTGAAGCATTGTGAAATAGGTCAACTTTAGGATATTGAAGAGAAAAGTTTTTTTTATTCAATGACATATTTCCCATGATTTCGGGTGTTCACAGGTGGTGAGAACAGCATGGACAAGGCAGCCAAAGCCCTGGCCAACAGCGAGATTGTATCTGTGTCCAGACGCATCACCATGCTGGAGATGAAGGAGCTAAATGAAAGACAGCGAGCCGAACATGCTCAGAAGATGTACGAGCACCTGAGGAACTCTCTCAAACAAGTGGAAGAGCGCAACTTTGAGCTGGAGACCAAGTTTGCTGAGGTGGGTCTGATTTATCTCTTGCATCCATCCCGAATACAACCATATAGAAACATGCCAAAAAACACTTTCAACACCTTAGCTTGAACATTTTATTTTATTTTCTATAAAACAGTATGCTGAACATTTAATAACCTTTTAGGTTATTTTAATAAAGCACAGTATGTTGAATATTAAATGTTGAATAATTTTATTTTTATAAAACACAATATGTTTAACATTAAATACGCTTTTATATTAATAAAACAGTATGTTGAACATTAAATACGCTTTTATATTTATAAAACAATATGTTGTACATTAAATGTACTTCTATTTTATTTGAATAAAACAAAAATATAATATATTTGGTAAAAGGTTTAATAAGCTTTTGTTTTATTTTAGTAGAACAAATTTTTTTAAAACATTTTTAAACAGTTGTTCTTTTAATGATCTTTAATTTTTATAAAACACATTAAGTTGAACGTTTAATAAGCTTTTATTTTATAAAACCGTATGTTAAACATTAAATAAGCTTTTATTTTATTTGATTTCCTTTTTATAGCTTTTATTTTACTTGATTTTATTTTTTAAAACAGTGTGTTGAACATTTAATTAATATTTTAATAAATTTTATAATTTTGCATATATTTCTATATGGCGGTGTAGCTCACAAAACTAAACCTGGAGGCTCAGCGGATAGAGCGGGAACTCAGGGACGAGCTGGCGGACAGCGTAAGCAAACACATCAGCGACGCCGATCGGAAGCGAATCACCGAATTGGAGAAAACAGAGGCAGAGCTGCGGATTGAAGTGTCCAAGTAAGCCTGTGGACTCAACCTGTGCACATGCTTGCTATTACAACAGTATCATGAGAAAATGTACACAAACATCTCTTTTAAGAAGTTTCAAATGTTTGCAGATTGAGGGAGGTATCAGATGTCGCTAAAATGCAGGTGTCTGCCCTTGAGGCCAGACAGCAGTCGAGAGAGAAGGAAGTAGAAAGCCTGAGGAGACAAGTGTTGGACTACCAGGTATGTTTCTCTCTTTTCAGCTGTGCACCCTTTTGATCACGGCACTAAATGCACATCTCCTCTTCAGGCTCAGTCCGATGAAAAGGCCCTTATCGCCAAGCTCCACCAGCACATTGTAGCTCTCCAGCTGAGCGAGACTACAGCAATCAGCCGGCTGGAGGCTGCCAACACGCGCCTGCAGAAACTCGAAGCGCAAAAGCTCAGAGTCGAACAGCAGCTGGATGCCCAGCAGCAGACGCTGTGGCACGCAAGGCAGGAGGGGCATCAGCGGGCCAGACACCTGCGCCACACCATTCAGGCCCTCCGCAGACAGTTCTCAGGAGCCTTGCCGCTGGCCCAACAGGAGAAGTTTTCCAACACCATGCTCCACCTGCAGGAGGACAGGGCACGGGCCAAGGAGGAGGCGCAAAAGGCGGCGGAGGAAAGAAGGAAAGCAGAAGGGAAGGCACAAGAACTGGAGCTAAAGCTGAAGGGGTTGGAGGAGCTCATAGCAACACTGAAAGATGCTAAAGGAGCTCAGAAAGTAGGTTGATTGAGTTGTAATGTGATTCTTGAAAACAAGTTTTCTTAATTATATGGGGGGGGGGGGTATTATTATTTATTTATAATAATTTTTCAGATTTATTTATATCTTGTATCTTTTCACTTATATCTTATATCTATTCATATAAATTAAGTTACTCGTATTAATAAAGGAAATTGCTCCCATAAACAGTAATTTGCACTTAGCTGCATAATTTACAGCTTAATATCAACCCCTACAGGTGATCGAGTGGCATAAGAAACTGGAGGAAGTTCGTCTGTTGGAAATTAGGCAGAGCAGAGAGCTTAATACCCAGCGGGAAGAGATAAAATACTTTAAGAACATTATGGCGGAGCAGGAACGCACCATCAGCCGCCAGGAAGAGGAGCTGGTGCAGCAGAATAATGTCAGTATTGCATTCAAACAGGTTTCTTCTCTATTTTTACACTGTTTAGAGCATACTTCAATCAGGATTTCTAATAATATTTGTTATCCTTGTATCAGCTCCTCGAGGAGCGGCAACTGATCTGGGATCAGAGAGAGGTGCAACTGGAGCGCCAGCTCGACTCCTATGAGAAACAGCAGAAAGAAATCCTAAGCACAGCTCAGAAGGTAGCAGACTTGACAAACGTTTGTTACTGTATTGTGGTAAGCTGTTTACTGAACTACACTTTAACTTACACTTAACTTGTCCTGTTTGAGTTTAGTTTGAGGAAGCCACAGGCTCTCTGCCGGATCCAAATCAGCCTTTAGCGCACCAGTTAGACTACGCTCTTGGAAAAATCAAAGAGCACGTTCGTACAATCCTTGAGACAAAAGCCACCTGCAAAATTCTGGAAAAGGTACTTTTTTTCATCTAGTGATTGTGGAAATTTTACCAATTGCAAACCTTGTTATTGAAGTAAGATTATCTTACAAGGAGTTTCTCTGAGCAGAAGCTGAAGGAAAAAGAAGCTGCTTTGTGGACATCAGAACAGAACGTCTTATCTCGAGACAAAGTGATCAATGAACTGAGACTTCGCCTACCAGCCGCTGCTGAGAGAGAGAAGCTCCTGGCTGACCTTAGCAAACAAGAGGACTCTGAGAGCCAGCCCACCTTAAAAGTCGCACACCAGACCATTAATAACCTACAAGGGCGTCTGGATCAGAAAGAAGAGGTTCTCAAGAAGTACCAGAACATGTTAGCAAAGGCTCGTCAGGTGCCTATTTAAGTTAAAAACTGAGGCTTCATAAACTGGTGATCTTATTGCACAATAAAACGCATAAAAGCTGATATATCTTGATTTTATATTTTCCTAGGAGCAGGAAGAGATTGGCAAAAGGCATGAGGAAGAGGTCAGGGCTCTGCATCAGAAACTGGACATGTATATGGACACATCGCTGGATCGTTTCAAACAGACGGCTCTGGTACCTAGAGTATTCATTATAAAGCTCAATTTTGGATAGCGGGCCAGAAAGTAGAAATTAGTGCACATAATAAATATAGTAAAGTCATAAATCATGGCTGCTGTCAACTTTAGTTGGCTATACTCAGTTTTAACCTTCCCTAGGAGCTAATGAAGAAACCCACCATCACCGTACCGGCCAATAAGCACTTGGTGCGGTTGGCAGAAATGGAGCAGACGGTGGCTGAGCAGGACAATTCGCTCTCCTCACTGACACACAAGCTGAGGGGGGTCATTGCAGAGCTGGACCAACAGAGGCAGCTGGCAGCAGCCCAAGCCATGGAACACGCTGCAGAAACAGCCAGGTAAGACAAGGGGCCCTATTTTAACGATCTAAGCGCATGGTCTTAAGCGCACAGCGCAAGTGCAATTAGTGTGTGTCCGAATCCACTTTTGCTAGTTTAATGATGGGAAAAATGGAAAAATGAGTAATGGGTATATTTTGGGCGTAACGTGCAATAAACCAATCGGAGTCTCATCTCCCATAACCCTTTAAAAGCCAGTTGCGCTCACGCCCTGGCAGATTCACTATTTACATGCCGGAATTTGCAAGCAGGAAGACTGGACGCTTCTCCAGAGGGGAAACGGATGTAATTCTTTTATTTTGAATATTTGGCTAGTTTGTGTGCTGCTGCTCTTCCCTGTGTGTGTAATAAGCAGAACATACGCGCGTTGTGCACCCGCCGCCTATAGGTGCATATTACTAATGCAACCTTTAAATAAGAAAAATAAATACTGCACCATTGACTTTAGACCAGGTATTTGTTGGTCAATGGCGCAGTCTATTTCAGTTGCCTCAAAATAGCAACACATTAACAATGCGCCTGACCACACCTCGTTTTCAGACCAGCACGCCCATGGGCGCACAGATGGGCGCAAATGCATTTGCTATTTAAACAACGTGGTGCAGGACGTGAAAATAACTGCGTCGGGCCGAAACGAACAAAAATCTAACAAAAAACACTTGCGTCGCGCTTGTAGCGCCAGGTGTATCAATATCAAGATATTTATTCCTCATGTCACTTTTAATGGTCTTTCATTTCCAAGACTGGAGGAGAAACATGTTGCCCAAATGAAGGGTTTGTCCCAGGAGGCAGAAGAGCTGAGAGCTCAGGTCGTTCAGATGGAGAAAGAGCTGCATTACCTCCGTACGGAACTTGAGGCCCAGAAAGAGGCCAATGTCAGATCACCATCCAACACCATGAAGAACCTTGTGGAGCGGTTGAAGACACAGCTGGCACTCAAGGAGAAACAGCTGAAGGTACCACACAATGGACAACTAGTGTAAATGTGCAGTGAGATTTACCGTTGATTGATGAATTTCATGGGTGTTGGGAATGTTTCTTGAGATGCCCATGAAACTGCGGCAAAATTTTGCTAATGTGATATCACCTTAATTCTTCTGGATATTTTTTTCCGCTGTGATGTTTGAAAGTGACTAAGATAAGAATTCGGTTCCTCATCTGCAGGCTCTCAGTAAAGCTCTCTTGGAACTTCGTGGAGAGTTGACATCTCAAGCGGAACAGCAGATCATCGCCAATGCTTCTCAGAAGGAAGAGGCCCTCAATGTTCAACAGATCGTTGACAAGCAGACCAAGGAGCTAAGGGTAAAAATAAGGAAGACTAAATTCCTACCAGCTTTTAAAATGGCAAAAGAAAATGATTCCCTTATCTGATGTCTCTATACTTTAACTGGCACAAATACATCTGTCATTTTGCAGAAGCTCACCAAATTGCAAGGTAAAAATCAAATTAAATATATAGTTTTCATGGAAGATTAGGAGAAGGGTGACTTAAACATAAATTGAATGAATATATTATCTATTCATTAAAAATACAAATTGATCTGAACAAATCTCTTCCAAAAGCAATAAATAATTGATTTAGTTAATGATTAAAAAGTTTGCTAAAATATAACAATAAAAATATATTACTCATAACTCGTTTTAAATGCCTCTTTTAAATTTCATTTTAAAAAGCATTGGCCCGTTTATTAATCATTTGTCAATCAAGTTTAAAAAATATGCTGTTGGACAGTTAATTTATGGGAGCAACCAACAAACGTTCAACTTTCTGGTTTTTAACACACCCTTAAAATTTTATGATACTGAATTGTACCCCAACCCTAACCAAGCAATTATTTATCCCTGTGTTCCTCATCAGGCATGTGTGAGGGACCTTAATGAGGAGCTCCAGCTGGCTAAGGATGGAGTACGAGCGGCAAAAGCCAGAGAAAACTCGCTGAAAGAGGAGCTGGAGAACTTGAACATGGATCTTCAGAGGAGCCAAAAATCACATAACAAGCTGCAAAGTGAGAAAGAGGCTCTGGAAGATCAGCTGAATGAGCAGAAGAAGAAGGTCCAGAGGCTCAGCAGCGGCCTACAGGTCAGGTTGTTTTTCCAATCCAGAAAGGTTCTTTACCCTGTTCACTTTTACCATAAATGTTCACGGTCACAAAATTCATGTCTCGCTGATCTTGAGTAATCCTACCAGCAGCTCAAAGCACTTGGACAATGAGTCATCGGCCCTGAGTCATTGTCTGCAAATGAAGAGCTTCTGCTCAATGTCTGGTTGAACAGAGCACTTCTTTGACGGCAGTGAATACGTCTAGACACCATTGTGTTGCTCCTCGCTTTTACTCCTATCAGAGTTTGTGGTCCTTGGGAAGACAAATAACAGGGGCTTTATTTGTATGTATAATCATAGTCCTCTTAACTTTTTAAGGTAAATAAAGTTCAACTTTATTTATATAGTACCTTTCAATTGTTTACAAAGTGCTTAAAGGGATAGTTCACTAAAAAATGAAAATTCTGCCATCATTTACTTGCCGTCATGTTGTTCCAAACCTGTTTTGAGTTTCTTTCTTCTGTTGAAAACAAAAGAAGATATTTTAAAGAATGTTGGCAACCAGACAGTTGACAGTAGCCTTTGACTACCATAGTACAAAATACTATGGAAGTCAATGGCTACTGTCAACAGTCTCTTCAAAAATATTAAGCATCACAACTGTTCAAAATCGATAATTATAAGAAATGTTTCTTAAGCACTAAATCAGCAAATTAGATTGATTTCTGAAGGATCATGTGACACTGAAGACTGGAGTAATGATCCTGAAAATTCAGCTTTGCCATCACAGCAATAAACTACATTTTGAAATGCATTAAATTAGAAAGCTGTTATTTTAAATGACAATATTTCAAAATGCAGCCTTATATCAAAAACATTTAAAAGTCTTACATACATATGAAGGGAGAGAAAGAAAATACAAGTCTTAAATAATAAATAAATGTGACTTTTTCCACGACTGTATATCAGAGCTGATGATGTGTGTGTGTCTGTGCGTGTCTGTGTGTGTGTGTGTGTGTGTGTGTGTAGGCTCAGGCTGAGAGTGATGAACCCACAGTAGAGGCTCTTCAGAAGAAGATCCGTAAGTTAGAGCAGGAGCTGGACAGGAAGTATATCTCAGACCCTGCAGACAAGAGGAGCATACTGAAGGAGGACAAGGTGAACTAGAACTGCATTTACTGTTGGGAAAAATACAGTTAGGCAGTTAAAGAGTAATTCATTGCAGAAAAATGTGTGGAAGAATCCTAAAGAAACCTTTATATCTTTCAATGGTAAATACAGTAGTCAAGATTTGAAGTGGATCAAAACCTTTCATCAAAATTATACATGCATTTTGAACAATACCCGTTCTTGTCTTAGGGCAACTTTGACGAAAACTGGTTATATTTGGAAAAATAAATTATATTTAAATCATCATATGTAATCCTTGGTGATTTATTGACATATTAATCATATAAGAATATTGTAAATTCTTTCTATATTTGCAGTCTTCTAAAGATGAAATTGTGAGGTGGGAGGAAGGTAAAAAGTGGCAGGGCAGGGTGGAGAAAGTGCGGAACATTCTCAAGGAGAAGGAGAAAGAAGTGGATTCTCTGTCTAAACAATTATCAACGATCAAGGAACTTTATAGCAGGTCTGTGCCATGACACTAATCCATCCACATAATGGACTATTTCAAATGATGCATTAATAGTTTGAGGAATCTTAAATAAATATGACCTACATTTATGCAATAGATGTAAGCCATTTATTAAAAGCAAGAACCAAAGGGGGAGATTTCCACATGTTTATGTTGGGTGATGTCCATGAAGGTTGGAGCAGGAGAAGTTGGGTCTGCAGAGGAAACTAAAGGGCAGAGGAGTGACCGCAGATCAGGTCGTTGGTGCACGGACCCTTGAAGCTGACAGAGAGACTGAGGAACTTCACAATAGAAACGCTGAACTGGAGCAGCAAATCAAAGCCATAAAGTGTGTTCCAAATCGTACCCCTTTGTATCAAAGCAGTATATGCAATTTTTTTGTATGTGGTCTTGATGAATGACTAATATGTATTATTGGTTATGAAGGCAGCAGCAGGCTTTACCCCGTGATGCTGCAATGGAGGATATTACCATCAGGAACCGATATCTTGAGGAGAGGATTCACTCCCTGGAAAGTCAACAATCCAAAGAGTCTCCATCCAGACCATCTGTAGGTGCAACACTTTCCATGTTTCCGTCTTTTAACACTTTTTCATGAATTTCACTCCACTAATATCACTCTCATGCTTCCTCTTTAACCCGTTTCCTTCTCCATACCTCTATTTCATCAATGAAAATGAAGGACAAACATCCGGCTTCACCATCTCAGCTCAGTTCTTCATCAATAGTTCGTTCTATGACTTTTGATATCAGTAAAGCTGAGAAAACTCAGTCTCCATTATTAAATGACACAACCCCTGGATCAACTGAAATTGAAAAGGAAGTAACAACTCAAACTTTTTTCACATGTGCAGCAGAAGTGAGTCGAGATGAGGAACAGAACAAGGAAAATTGTGTTGTTGATTTAGAACTAGAAGACGTGGTGAATGAAATCGAAAAAGAGGAAGCTGTTGAGAAAGAAAAAAACGAACCAGATGAGGCTCAAGGAGGACAAGATATAGTAGTTTCGGAACATGCACAGGAAGAACTGAAGACTAATAGAGAGACAGAAGAGATAAAGTCAGGGCTGACAAATCAAGAAAAGGCTTTGGAAGAAGATCAGCTGGAAGATAAACCAACTGATAATGGAAATACAAATAAAGAAGAAATGTTGGACAACAGTTGGACTCGCACAGAGCCAGAGACTTCAAAGGTACAACTGGAGGATGATCCACAAGACAGAGATAAGGAACAAGAGCCTGAAGAACAACATATTGAGATCACAGAGTCTTTAAAATCTGAAGGTGATCCAATACATTTGAAAACATCTGCGGGGTCTGAAGAGGTTGAGGAAGAAGAAACGGTGCTCAGCAGTTCAACCACATTTGATGCCAAACTGGTGCCTGAAGAACCAACAATGGAGGAGACCATGTCCTTCATACCTGTGGAAGATGTGGACCCTACTTTAAGTGAGGAAGGTTCCTCCACTAAGGCGTTGAACGCTGATGTTGTTGAAAGTAAACTTGATGTCTTGGATATTCTTCGACCTGTAGAATCAGACTTCACTGTCTTTCATAACAAAGAGCAGACGATGAAAAGCAAAGTGAAAGCTCGAAAGGTACTTGACGCATAGGAGTTCCCACTGAAGTGCTAGCACAAAGCTTCCAGTTGTCCGCCCTATAGCAGTGTTGGCTTTGAGCTTGTGACTTTGCCTTTCCAGACCCGGAGTGTCTGCTCTTGTCCCATAGCAACTTTGTCTTTGTATTGCACCCTCTCCATCTTGCATCAAAACATTTTTTTGTTGTCTGGGTGTTGTTTAGCTATGTGTTTTCTATGGCTTTAACATCTCTTTGTTGTTTCTGTAGACGTCTGGCCGTGGTTCTGGTACCCCATCTCAAAGAGAACATGAGTTCCAAAAAGAGAACCTCAGGTTGTCCACTGAGAACCTGGAACTTCGTTTCCAACTGGAGCAAGCAAACAAGGACCTGCCTCGATTAAAAGTACAGTAAAATCAAAATTATTAACAGCATGTTAAAAAAAACATTTAAACAACCTACCAACTGCATAACATCATTTAACCTGAATTATTATTTAATCTGTTGTACTTACTGTCCTCTCCTTGTAATGAAAGGATCAGGTGTCTGACCTCAAAGAGATGTGTAGTGTTTTGAAGAAGGAGAAAGCCGAAGTGGAGAAGAGACTCAGCCATATTCGTGGGGTTGGTAGAAGCGTGTCTGAGCTCTTAAAACACTGATCCTCTCATCTCCCTTATTCATATTTTTTGCTCCTCTCATACAGTCTGGCCGCAGCGGGAAAACTATACCTGAGCTGGAGAAGACTATCGCACTGATGAAGAAGGTAGTGGAGAAAGTTCAGAGAGAGAATGAGAGCTTGAAGAAGACATCAGAGGCCAATGTGCGTGAGCAGCTTGCAAAACTGGAACAGGACCATGTGAAACTTAAGGTACATTTTGTGAACATCAATGACACACTATCATTTACAAGTTTGAAGTTGGTAAGATGCTCACCAAGGCTTAATCAAAAATACAGTAAAATCATTCATATTAATCATTATAATTTAAAATAACTGTTTTATATTTTAATATATATTTTAAATGTAATTTATTCCTGTGATTTTTCAGCATCATTACTTCAGTCTTCAGTGTCAGATGATCCTTCAGAAACCATTCTAATAAGATAATTTGCAGCTCAAGGAACATTTCTTATTATTATCAAAATTGAAAACAGTTTAAGGGATAGTAAAGGGATAGTTCACCCCAAAATGAAAATTTGCTGTTAATTTAGTCATTTTTTCTTCATTTTACTTAATTTTTTTCTTCAGTAGAAATGTAAAGAAGATCCTTGGTCCTTGGTGGTTTATATAATGCAAGTAAATGGCTACCGTCACTTTTGGATTAAAAAAAAACATGCATGCAAAACCAAATTATTACCCGTGTCTCCTGATGATACTTTGAGGTCTTATGATGCAAAACGATGAAAATTTTGCTTCAACTGTTTAATTTGTGGAAACATTACAAGATTGTGATAGTTTTGTTAGAGTACATCATTCTTTTCTACATTCTGTAATAATGTGTACCCCGATTTTTTTTTTTTTTTTGTTACAGTCAGAATATGAAAAGCAGAAAGGAAAACAAGAGGAACAGCTAAACGCAAGACTTGAGTCAAAAACCAAGGGCATTGAGAAAATCATGATGGAAAATGAACGCTTGCGTAAAGATATTAAAAAGGTTTTTTTTTTTTTTTAAATAGTTTCCATTACCTTCATGCCAGTAAAACTTTCATGCATGTGCCCTCAATACATCACGTCTAAGATACATGATTTTTTGGTAAATCTGCAGGAAGCAGAAGCTGTAAAAAAGCTGAGGGTTGCAAAGGCCAGCCTTGAAGTAACCAATGAGAAACTAAAGGCGGAGCTCGAGGAGACCAATCAGAGTCTGTTATTAGCACAGTCAAAGGGGTCATCTTTAGAGGTGGGAGACAGCAAAACCTGGAAATCTTCAGTTGTGACTAGGTAGTACATTAACTTGAGTACTACTTTATCAATTTCGTATTCATGAAAAGTCATTATTAATTTTTCCCTTCACAGGTTATTTGAAAACAAGATGAAAGGTCTTGAGAGTGAAATCGCTAAGAAAAGCTCCAGCATATCAGAACTGAAGGTGCAGCTAAACGAGGCTAATGAGAAACTGCATGCCACAAAAATCACTGTCAGCCAGCTGAAGGAACAAGTGAGATGCTATCTGTATAATACAAGCTGAAATACACTGAAGGTCATTAGCACAGGTTTTTGACCTGATTTGAGGGCAAAAGGGGGCTTTGAGGGTGTGTTAATGTGTTTTTTTGTGTTCGGAACGACTTGAAAGTCTGGAAGCCGTCAAAAAGGTTTTTGAGTGTTTTATAACCCGTTCTGTTTTTAAAAGCTGTGTAGTGTATTCCAGCTTTAACATGCGCACATTGCCTTTTCCCCACAAATCTAATAATCTAATGTGTATCAACAGGTGGAATTTCTTAAAAATATCCCAGTGGAATCGACCACTGACAAAGGGCTTGCCAGAGAGTTTCAGTCAGTGAGGTGAAGCACTCAAATGGCAGAATATCCATAGACTTCAAAGTACATAAAACAACTCAAAACTCATTCATTGCCAAATGTCCCATTTAGATTGGCCAATAAACAACTTGAGAGAGAGAAAGCTCAACTTCTTCGCCAGATCCAAAAGTACGACGAGCAGCTTGGGACCAGCAAAGTAGGACCAGGTAAGATCACCATTGATTTTTTTGAAGAATTTCATATTATTGTACAAGACGACATGATGCATACATCATCAGCATGGCTCCCGTTTTGTAGGATTCAATGAGCTCCAGGAACAAATTAAGGCCGCAAACACTGAAAAGAAGAAATTACAGGTATTCCTAAAAACAAAATCTCTAAATAATCTGCTGTTTTTAAACCAAGTCGTATTCTAAATGTTTTCATTTTAGGATGAAGTGAGGAAACTGACCCAAGAGCTGAAAAGCTTTGACCCGACTTTTTTCGAGGAACTTGAGGATCTTAAATTTAATTACAATGAGGAGGTGAAGAAAAACATCATCCTAGAGGAACAGCTGAAGAAGCTGTCGGATCAGTTTGGTGTGCAGATTCCTGTAGACGTGTCTATCAGCTAACAGACATCAGATCATTTTTTAGGTAATCAGATTGTATTGCTACGGCTTATTTAGAGCCAAATATGTACATGTAACAATGTTACTTCACTTTATATTCAAGTAGAATTAAGTTGAAATGTTTTATAAGTAGACGTAGGAGAATTTTTTTTTTTTGTCAAATATTAAAACATTTTCATACAGAGTTAGGTTATACAATATTTGTGATTTGGGGCCTTACTAGCAAGAACAAACTAAGTTTTTTTTCTTTTTGAATGTGTAATTATCAATCACTGCCTCATTTTTGTGACCCCTTAGATGTAATAAACGTCAGTTTGCTTCGTTTATTTATATACATATTCCTGAACGTCCTCTGAAACCTTTTTTTTTTTTAAAGAAAAAGATAAAAAGAAACTACTATTCTCTAAAAGAAATTAAAAAGTGCAAAATATAAAGCAATCACAGCATTTGCATACATCACATACCCAAGTGCAAATATGAGCAAGGTGTCAATGGGAATTCGGAACAGGCGGTTTTGGCTAATATTAAGTGTTGGGAAACCAGTCTTCACTCTGGTTAAAATCAGATGTAGTAGGAATGTTTGGTAGTTATATTTTATGGGATCAGGCTTCAAACTGAATGTCCTGTAAGCAGCCAAAGGATTGTCCATTTATGTTGGAGAATGATTTGAACAAGTCCTTCTCGGAAGCATCTGGACCACATGTTTCATCAACGTGGACGACCACTGGTCTGGTGTTCAGGAAGGTGTCACCAACAGGCCATTTCAGACCGAGATGATGGCGGTGTATCTGAAGATAAGATTTAACATGATTTAATCAGAAGAAAATATGGATAATGACAACAGCAGCAGAATGATGTTTACTTAGGCCTTGTCCACACTCATCTTTTTCTTTTACCTTTTGGCCTTCCATCCACACTGAGGGGCTGTTTACACGACACTTTTTCCAACTAAAAACGCAAAACTTTATACGTTTTGGCCTTAAGTTTACGCTTTCCCAAGTGGATAAATTTGTAGTGTAGACAATGAAAACAATGACGTATGTTCCTTTGCGCCCACTTCATATCGCAGTCCTCCAAAGATGACAGAAAATGTACTCGCATTTGCTGTCCTGCGACAAAACATCAGAGCAGTCGTTATAGACCAAACATATAATGGAGAGTGAGTGCAATCTGGACGCATCAGTGAATGGTGAGGTATTTTGCTGAATATAAGGATCCTGTCAGAAGAATAGCAGGAGAACGTTTTTATGTCCGTTCCATCTGTATCATCTCAGTGAGCTTTTATGGGGTTTCACGTATGCTGCACAGTAAGGTGAATTCGGCATTTTCCAACGTTTCAGTGTGGACGATAAACTTTTGGAAAATGCTAGTGTGGACGGAGGGCGTCTTGAAGCCAAAACAGTGTTTTCAAATATATCCGGATTATTGTAGACGTAGCCTTATAAACCCTTTGTTTACCTTAACCAGTGTCCCGTCATCACAGTGCCAAACAATTCCCTCCACTCGCCCTTCTTGGCATTCCCGAAACCAGGAAAACAGCTGCTGGAATTCCACTGGAGGAGCGTTCCGGATGCGCAGGACCCCGTGAGGCACCAGAACATGGACTGGATGCTTCTTACTTCCCAAACCTACAAATCCCACAGTCAGTCGCTTCCAAAACCAACAGAATTCTAGTTGGTTTCTTACTTCCTAAAACCCTTTCACTACCATTCAAAAGGTTTTTGAAAGATATTGTTACTTTTATTTATCAAAATTGACAGTTATGACATTAATTGACAAAAACTGATACAGTATTTCTATTTCAAATACCCCTGAAAGAAAGTGTATCACAGTTTCCACAAAAATATTAGGCAGTAGAACTGGTTTCAATAAGAATGATTTCTGAAGGATCATGTGACACTGAAGACTGGAGTAATGATGCTTAAAATTCAGATTAGACATCACAGGAATAAAATATATTTCAAATATATTACAATAGAAAACATTTATTATAAATTTAAATACTATTTACAATTATTGTTGTATTTTTGATCAAATAAATGCAGCCTTGGTAAACATAAAGAGACTTATTTAAAAACATTAACCCCAAACTTGCCATATGGATTTCCGTTAACATTGGTGCCGATAAGTTCAAGGGTTTGCTCCATGAGGTCAGCCAGAGGAATGCTGACAATTTCAAGCAAGCCTTCATCACCCCCATGTGTCTTCAGGACAAGGGCAACACCAACATCATAGTTGACCACAGAGGCGTGCCAGCAATACTGCTTGTTGGTTTGCTCCACCGGAACCCAACCTTCATAACAAAGAGATATAACTACTATGCCATCAGCTGCCTTTCTTTTCAAGTACAGTATAACATTGCAACAAGAAGATGAGAAACAAGAGCACGTTTCAGAGACACCAACCCACCGGGTATGTGTCCATGTTCGTCAGGCACTGGATGGCCATTCTCTTGCTTGACTCTGTGAGCAGCGATCCAGGATTCTGGCACTTCTCGGAAATCTTCATCCATGTTCCACACAAATCCTGTTATGTAACAGCGAATCAAAAATATCTGATGTTTAGCTCTTTTCATTCTCATTCACTGCTTTTGAGACCGTTTCTTGTTAGACAGTGAGTGAAAATAACACTGTGTTCGTTCTAATATTTATACAAGTTAAATAGCAAGACAAGATTAATAAAAAAAAATTAAAAACTCAAATAAAAATGATTTAGACCGAAATACCTTTACAGGTCTTCTGTGAATACTGATACTTTTTGAATCTCTTGTCCGCCTGCTTGGTGGGTTTCCGATCCAAGCGAGCCCAAAGATAAGGTTCCCCTTAATACAAAAAATAAATTATTACTTTTATTCAGCAAGGACAAATAGCAGCTGTTCCTACTGTTTTTCAACATTGATCAGAACAATCAGCATATTGAAATTATTTCTGAAAGATGCCAAGATTCAGTGTTGCTATCACAGGACTTACATTTTAAAATATATTAAAATAGAAAAGGTTTTTTTATTTTTTATAATACTTAGTAGTACTGGTTTTACTGTATTGTTGACCAAATAAATGAGGCAGGTTATGACTCGTTTATGATCCAGATTCTACCTTTGTATGTGGTGACATAGCAGCATGTTCCATCAATCTTCTCAGTTGCTTCAGCACAGTGAATGCCTGAGGCAAGAGCAGTAGGATGCACTTTCTCAGTGGCCACCACCTGGAACTGCTGTACGAGAATAAGAGAACGAGAGCATGTCAAATCTGATAATAATAAATTCAATCTACCATATACAATGCATGATGACATTTTATGCCATACGTTTTATGTGATTGTATAGCACTTTTAGATCAGCCAGTTGACATGCATATATAGCTTTGGGTGCAGTTTATCCCTTCAATGCACCGACTAAAATAATAATTCAAATATGTATGAAAAATGATGACGCTGGCAGTAAGCATTTACAATGTGTATAGGGTTTTGGTGATAAGACATGGAATGGAACAAAAAAATGCAGCTGACCTGACCAGCTCACCCACCTGACAGTCGTGTTTTCTGGATGGTTCGTTTCTCACTTCCGTCAGGAAAACACATGGGATTTTCTGTTGCACTGAACCCAGACGCCGCATTATCACCGCTGTTAATCCGCTTTAATATGGGGTGTGTTGCTTTACAGACTGAATATGGACTGGTGAGAAGAACACTTTATCAGATCAGCCATTCACATGCGCCTAGTGCTGTTTTGTTCAGATTTCCTCATTCTGTGGAGTTATGTTAAGTTGATATATGTCGCCATCTATTGGAACGGAGAGTAAACGGTTTGTTAATATTGAGCAGGTTTTAAGAAAATGAAAGCCCGTTTCTGCCTCTGAGCAAAAAAAAAAAAAGGTAATTGCGACTTTTAATATTTATTGTTTAAACCCGTTTTACACACAAATAAACGAAGAAAGATTTAAATAATACGCTTTCATCTACATGGAGCGGGTCGTCTCATGGGGCGGCATGTTGAGATTCACTGACTTATACTTTCGCACGAGGGATAATTCTATAATTTCTACGGAATCTCTATCAGAATTTCTACGTTGTCATTTGAAACTGATATTTTGAAACAATGCTTTTGTCTTGACTTCATGCTCCATCATTTCAGTTTTGAACAAGATAAATAAATCCAGTTTAACTAAACATTTAACCTGCATAACTGAGAATCATTCACATTCGCAGGCATATTTACGATCCTAACATAAAATAATGTTATAAAAGTTTTTTTTTAAAATCTGTCCTCCAAAAGTGTTATTTTTAATAAATCTCCTGTGTAAACAAAGTGTATAAACAATTTAATGCCAACAACTTTAATGACTTGAGTATATGGACAGCCTCTCAAGAGCAAATGCATGACTTCTCATTAAATAACATTTTATATTACAAAGGCAGAATTTTATTTTCTTCTGCCCTTTAAAAGCACACAATTAAGCCTATAAATATATACACATCTTTACCATTTGAGTATTACAGTTTTAAATTTTGTACCATGTAACTTGTTTTAGGACAGAAAATACCTTATCCAGGCAAAGTGCGAAGTTCCATAAGGTACTTGACTGGTAATGACCAGAGGTGGGTCTATAAAGCTCAAGTTAATCAGTATGAATCCACTATGAACTCTATTTTTTCTAACTGATGCCAGAATCTATTTAATGTCCCCATCAGGCTTCATGCTGAAGGCTTCCAGGCGCTCACTCTCAGGCAACAGGTTGTTGAGACGCTCCATTAGTGGGATTGTCTGGTCGATGCCCATCTGGATGCGTCTCAGAATCATCGACATCTCGTTGACCTTTTGGATCTGTTCGGCGTACTTGGCGTAACGCTTTTGCCTCTCCTGCATGATGCTGAATAACGCCTCCACAGACAGATCCATCTGAGAGAGAAAAAGTTTAGCATTGACAGATAGCTTGTAAACAGTATAATTCAGTAGAAATAATGGTGAATACCTCTTTGATCCTCTTGACCAAAGCATTCTGGTCAAAGGCAACAGCCTCCGCACACTGGTGAAGATGATCCTGATATCGGACGCACAGCTGCAGTACCTGTGCGGAATCCAGCTTTTCTAAACAGACAGTGCTGAGGGAGGTTTGCCCACTGAGCACACCTAAGACGATGACACCAATATTAGGCCCAAACTGTGATTCCTAACATTATGAACTAAGGCTGAATTGATACAGATTTCATGAATTGATTCGATATCGATTCATTTGAAAATTTCAATTAACTACAGAGTCCAAATATAATTGCTAGTTAATTTTAGACAAAATAATCAACACTTGCATAAAATTGTATATAACTGGAGTTGAAAAAAAGTCAGAATTGTGAAATAAAAAGTAACAAACAATTATATTTTTATTCTGTGGTGGAAACAAGCTATTACAAGCCTATGTAATATATTGCATATATTTATCACAATGCTCCTCTTTAAAACAAAAATTCTAGTTGACTGATTGGTTAAACTGTTCAGTTTAATTGAGGAAGCTACAGTGATCTGTAAAGCCACATTTAAGAATATCAAAACGAAATTTATTTGAATTTCATGAAAAAAAATCATATTTCATATAAAAAGTGACAAAGCATAAAGCTTATTGCGATTTATTAGATGGGAGGTGCACTACAAAGTTTTGATCATTCATCAACTGAAAAGAGCATAGACTAAAAAAATTAGATCTTGGGATTTAAAAATCTATATGCGTTCATCAAAATTAAGATAGATTAATCCATATTGTCAGCCCAGCCCTTTTCTGAACTATTTATTTGCTTATAAAAAACACCTAAACTAACAGCATGGTTGTTAGCATCAGATTAGTTGGCAGTTGGACTGCTGCTTACCTTTTAAAAGAGGCTGAAAGGTGGGAATTTCCTGTAGCTTTATTACATCTGGATCATTATGGATATTCCGTAATGACTGAGTTCCTTGGGTAACAACAACTATGTCATCCATTTTGGCTCTTTGCTTAGCTGGAGAGGGTACAACTGAAACAACAAAACAGAACTTACTGACAGGTAATGCTGGGAGAATATACACAACATAAGAAACATATCCTTTTTAGCAGATTTATGTCTATAATTAAAACTGACAAATTATAGATGATGATGCCACACCCATGTATACAAATCAGCTGATATTATGTTTATTACCTGAAGCACTGAAGTCTGAATGCTTATGTTCAGCATCTCCACTCTGTTCAGCACCCATGGTGCACTTGGCCTAAGCACTGAAGAAAAAAAGACAACACAATTATATATATAAACAAGTATAATACATCTAATAGTGTAATACAGAGGTACAAATATGTTTAAAAAATGTTTAAATGTTATGATAAATAAACTACACATGCTTTACTTACCTTTAAGTTTATGTTTTTAGTTGTTTAACGGCTGTCTACGTGTGCCGATTTCATTCGGCTGACCGTTTTATTGAACGAAAGATTTTCTAACGTGTTACATTGTAACTTACGTTAATTACAGACATCGTGAGATGCCAACCCACAATAGTGACTGCAGATAACGTGTTCGTTGCTATATATTTTTAGTAAATAAGGTTACAATCACTGGAGTTACAAGTGAAACATCCGGTCTAATAACACGAGACGCGTGATGATGACGTCATGGGTTTGTTTTCATGTGACCATTCAAGCATGTTCGATTTTAAATAAAAAGTAAAATAACTAAAATAAAAAGAACCTTTCCACACTTGTATCTCTCTATTCAACTTACAAAGAAAGCGAGAAGAAAAACCGTTTCTGGCAGTTTAAGCAATTCGCTATAATGATGATTGAAATATTAATTAATTAATATAATTTGTATTGCCAAATAACTTTATATACACAAAAGTGATAATGTACATCCCAATATATATTTAGAATTATCTAAATTATATATTATAATTATTCTTTCTAAAACTGTTTTTTTTTTATAGTAAATCGTGTGTAAAAGAACATGTTTATCTTCTAAATGTATTAACTAATCATCATTTTAAAATCAGATTGTGTCTACATTAGTTATTTTTAAACATTCATGTGGTGTGACAAATAAGCTGCATGAATAATACATTTAAGATAACTTTTTGATGGTTGGACACCTTGCCCTGATCTCGCTTAACGCAACACAATAAATTATTAAATAACTAATGTGTAGATTTATTTAAAAAGCCACCTCTTTTAATTAAAAAATATAAACTATTAAGAATACTGTAATACTGTTACATATTATATATGTGGGGAAATCCTTTGGAATTCGTACCCTTTTTGTTTTATTTGTTTATATATCCAGTTGCTTGCTGTGAATGTTTTTTTAACACATTCATATTCAAACTGTTCACTTAATTCATTTAAATTCTCAAATAAATCAAAAGCTCTAGATTTAAAACGTATGATTCTCAACAATCTCATCAATTTCTCCATTGAGCAAGAACCATAGACTGTAAAAAAATAGGCAAGAACATTAGCTAGACAATGCAGCAACATGCGATTGAGAACCACCCCTTACTGGGATCATCAGCCATGTCGGTGAATCGCAATAAACCCCGTTTGATTGGCTATTCTGTATGTCAATGATTCAGCCGTGAAATGTAACCTCCATTCCGATTGGCCAAAATAAGTGCAACTATTTATCCAGAGATCTTATTGGTGGAAAATATAGGTTAGTGGTCCGACAGTCACACGAAGGAAAGAAAATTAGGTCAGAGACTGATTCCGTTTATGTCACAGTTCCTCACGGACCGGACATCAAATAACCGAAATAAACTGTGATGATCAGCTATTCCCCCGGTAAGTGTAACGTTTTGACGTTTGACAATTATGTCTAAGTATCGCTTAATGCTTATCGATGTATTATGTGCGGTTTTTTGTCATCGAATATTGATTTCAGTAGGAGGGGCGTCTGTGACATTTCTCAGGTTGAATACCTTAGAACCGATGCAGCTGCCACCACAACAAAATCAACCATGGTGTCAGTGATTTAGTAAGAAAGCCATCAATCATAGCAGAACGCAGTTACAAAGACACCCGTCATCGATGTGAGGTTAATGATCTGCGTCGCCTTTAAGTCGGTTGAATAGTGTGCTTGAGCCTCCTGTGTGGGTTAACGTTAGGCACTTCAAAAGCTACTTGTATTTATGACTGCTGTATTCGCCTTCTTAATTGGTGCTCTCGGATCATTATGGGGTGGCTGTCTATCTAGACAGCATTTTGTGTGGCTTAGTAGGCTCTCACAAGTGATGCTTTCTAGGTAGGCAACTCGCTATGGTTTGAGCCAGGGCTAGCAACATGTTAATCAGTAGCGTCATTGTGCTTCATATTGTGGTTTACCCAATACCGATTTGCTGTCGTTGTAAAGATACCAGTTTAAAGGTTGTGAGGTTGGCCACCATCTATATGTGCTTTTTTTTTAACCAGTCTGCGTAAGGAATAAGAGCTAGAGACAATTGACTATATATATATATATATATATATATATATATATATATATATATATATATATATATATATATATATATATCTATCTGCTAACACATAGTGGGGTCCAAAAATCCATTAAAAATCATTTAAAACGTGGAATATTTAAAGGGATAGTTCACTGAAAAATGAAAAATCTGTCATTAATTACTCGCCCTCATGTAAGACTTTCGTTCATCTTTCGGAACCCATGTTTTTGATGAAATCTGAGCGATTCATGTCCCACTGTTGACTACGCATTTATCACTTTTTGACACTTCAAAAAAGTTCATAAAGGGATTGTTAAAATAATCCATATTAGCTGAGTGGTTAACTCCTAATTTTCTGAAAAGACTCGATTGCTTTATATGATGAACAGATTGAATTTAGGCTTTAATTCACATTTGAACATTGATCAGCGAACATAAACAGAAGCACAACAAACCTCATTGGTTCTTGAGGAAGCTCAAACATGCTGCATAACATAAGAATGAACCTCTGGTTCTCGCACGTCAAGGGAACAACATGCTTGAGCTTCCATTTACCACAACTGATGTGAGAGTTGATGAATGAATGTTTTAATGTGAATAAAAGCTTAAATTCAATCTGTTCAGTGTAGAAAGCAATCGTGTCTCTTCAGAAAATTACCTGTTTGTGACACTGACCTTGTAAACTCATTTTTACAAAAGGTCAGATGTTCTGTGCATCACTCTTAGGTTATGTTGGATAAAATTCATGTTAATTTTTCTGGTCAGCTTTTCCCTTAAACTTTTATACTTATAATTTGTAATGTCAAAAAAAGGAAAAAATACAACATAGAAGTTGCAAACCACTGTATAGTGCAGGCAGGGCTAGCTGTCACATTTGTGCTTTAGTGGATATTTCTGAACGTGGGTTTATATTTGAAAGATAATTTCTGTATAGGCACAGACCTTAAACTATTAATTATTTTAAATATTCATATTTATTATTAAAATGCAGTTAATATATTTGTATTTATTTTTAATATTTGTTATTGAAATACTTTTTCTAACTTATATATTTCAGTGTATTAATATTGAGAAGTAATTAATTGATACCGACAACAAAGAACTGGGCCCTCATTAAATTATAGAGTAATTGTTACAAAATAAATAAAATAGGCATATCTGTGGAAAAAATATATAATATTTGAGTTACATAAAAGATTTTTATTTGTTTTCTTCCTAATTGTCCTTGAAATAGTGGTAAAGAACCCCCCCCCCCCCCCCCAAAAAAAATGGTTTAGCCACTGATCAAAATTTGATGTTGTCATTTGATTTGAAGTTCAGTAGGCTAACGTTACGCTCAAAAAATGTTCGTTCAGCACAAGTCCGGTGCTCTGAAAAGAAAAGAAAAGAGAAGAAGCAAATAGAGAGGCCTTAGAGATGTCCTAAACAAATATTTTTAAAAAGGTGGTGACGGTGAAGCTGGAACTAACGTTAGTATTTGTCAACGTAGAGCAAGGTAAGAAACAGCGCAGCCAACGTTTATGAGTGTTGTCAAAGACCCGGTACTTCGGTACCAAGTCGGTACAAATTTTTTTCCAAGCGCCCTAAGTTCATTGTTGCATAGTAACGACAGGACAGAAGCCACGGGAGAGCAAGCGCTCATGGAAAGGAGAAAGCGGTGCGAACTGCGCTCTCCATGATGACGAGGAAGTATCAGCAAAGAATTAATTGATTTCTAGCCCTTGCATTAGCTTTACTACTAGATATGTTTATGGAGATGAGAAATAAAAAGCCGGCTGAAACGCATCACTGTCGGCATCGGTGAACAGATAATGGGCCAGATCCGAGTCTATTTTTGCTGCTCTGCTCATGCTTAATTAAAAGTGAAAGCACACTTTTGATGGACAAAAAATAAATATGATTTCACTCAAAAAGTGCCCAAAATGCACAGATTTGCATGTCTAGTGTGTTTTAACAAGAACTGCAGTAGGCTATGTCAGAAAAGAAAATGAAGACATTTATAGAAAATGTACCCATTTAAACGTGTTTTTGTTATTCAGTTTGGGTAAAAGTATATGGTGTTTTGTAAAAAAAAAATTTTAAAATGGAAGTCTGCTGTAAAGTGGTTAGGAGAGGAAGAGCAAAGGAAAAGGAGAGATCTGGGCGTGGGGGGGGGGCGGCATCTAAGATTATCTTGTCCCGGGCCCAGGCAAGACTGTCCAAAGCTGGCCTGTTCATCACTATTGACTTCCAGAATGAGTTGTTTTTCCCTTAACCACATCTGGACTTTCTTCCATTCATGCACACGTCACGTTTCTCCTGAATTTGAAAATCTCCTCCATAGTTGTCTTTCGTCAAACTGAAATCATCTTGAATTCAAATAAACTGAGATGACCTACTTTTATCTTTTTTGCTCGTCACTTTCTTCCTCTTTTTTTTGTTTCGTTTCTTTATCTCTGGCAGTCTGATGACAAGCCCACGCATTTAAGAATAGATCATTTAGAGATGGGTAGAGTGCCGGTGATGCATGAGCTTTGCGTCTGTATGCTTAAATAAAACCAGTTTTGCTATACCCAATAACACTTTTGTGAATTTGAAAAATGACTGATGCGTTGTCGCATGTAAAACTGTGCTCTTGCTCCAGGGTGGGCATTTAAATGGCTGATTGAAGGGTCTATGAACACTATTATAGCAGAAAATCCCGTTTGAACACAGGGGAGTCCTGTTTCATTTACGGCTGGAGAAAATCGGTCTTCTGGTCCTTTCTTTCTGCCAGTTGCGTTTCTGTAATCTAAATGTGGCCTAGATTGCGAGCTTTCCAAGGGTTTCCTGGCAACCAGAGCAGGTCATTGATGAAGCTCAGTCATTCCTCCTGGTGTATGTGAGTGAGTGTGGGAGTATGAGCAAGATTGTTTTTCCTCATTTGTTTGTTAATAATGAGGTAGCCCAAGCTGCCTGTTATCAATTTAAAGGGATAGGTCACTCAAAAATAAAAATTCTGCCATCATGTTTTCACCCTCAAACCTGTATGACATTTTATTTTGTGAAATGTCTTCTTTTTTTTTTTGTCCATACAATGGAAGTCAATGGGGTCCGAAACTGTTTGGTAAAAAAAGAATGGTTTTCGGACAAAGTGAAGTCAGCTATTTTCTGTTAATGAAGACTGACTAGTTTTGACTAACTCATAACCTCAAGTGTGACGTCAATGTGAAACTGAAATATAGTTTGTTGTTGTTCGAAACCATTTGGTA
This sequence comes from Meda fulgida, assembly GCA_030578275.1. NCBI lineage: Eukaryota > Metazoa > Chordata > Actinopteri > Cypriniformes > Leuciscidae > Meda > Meda fulgida. Next base: position 16,663,419 of record CM060640.1, read on the forward strand.
AATGCAGCTATATTTTTTCCACAGGATCTTGCCACAGGTGGAATGCCATGTATTGAACACAGCTGATTGACTGAATCTGTGCAGTGAGCATCTTTTGTTTTCTATACACACACATTGATATAATTTATAGCATATTGTCACCATTTTGAAGAACTAATGTTCTTAGAATAATCTTTTTGTCCCTGTTTCTCTTAAGATGATCTAATGGCAGACCAAAGAATGGACATCTCCTCCACGATGAATGAGTTCATATCCCAGAGCTCGGCAGATCTCATCAGCAGTTCCATTGGCACCACGGGCATGGACTACACCCGCAAGAGGAAGGGCAGCACCACCGAATACCAGTGAGGAAACTCCTGATAGTATAGGATATAGTAATAGAAGAAAAAAAATGTTATTGTACCTTGCAAACTAGGTCTGAGCAGTTCTGTTTTTTTTTAATAATAAAAATAAATTAGTTACAGAAAACTGTAATTGGAAAAAAAAATGATTTACTTTTTTTTGCACTAAAAAAACTGAAATAATTTTAACTATTTAAAAAAAAGTTGCACAAGTATCTTTTTCCCTCAAATATCTGAAAAAACAATGACTTTTTCACTCATTTTCTTAATTATAAATAATATGTAAGTAATAAAATGATTTTATTTTATAGTAAAATATTGGAAACAGTAAGGTACCATTAGTTAAATGGTTAATGCATTAACTAAAAATTAGCAAAACATTTTTTTATAGTATTTATTAGTCTTTGTTAATGAAAAAAAAAAACAGCTGTTCTTTGTTACTTCATATTAGCTCTGGTCTTTTGATTTAAATAATGTATTAGTACATGTTGAAATCAACATTTACTAAGACTAATAAATGCTATAGAAGCAGAATCCTTGTTAGAAATTGTTAGAATCCTTATTAGTTCATGTTAACTAATGTAGTTAACAAATGAAACCTTATTGTAAAATGTTACCAATAGACTTATATTTATATAATAGAATGTTATTTTTCAATATAAATATGTTATAAATTACAATAATTACAATGTTACAATAAAATGTTTTTTATTTTGTTTTACAGAATTGATGGCTTTTCATTTGAGTGAGTACAATTCTCACACAAACTTTGCCCAACTGAGGTCATTAATAATAGTTTACATAATTTGTTATAAAAGCTTGTTTCATTGAACTCTGTGGTTCTGTTTATTTTCACAGTGATAGCATGGACACAGACAAAGATAAGACACTGGGAAGGTAAACATGAATTACATGCTATCTTTAAATTCAGAGTTCTAATACATAACGGGATTAATACATAAATGATTAATAAGTAATAAATAAATAAATCTTGTCTCCTAAATCCAGGGATGAACAGCAGGGCCGGATAAAAAATGCCAGGTAGAGTGAAGATGACGCTTTTCTCTGCTTAGTTCATGTATGTAAATGAGATCTGTTGCTTGTATCTTTTCAGCTGATTTTTATTTTTATTTTTTTAGGGAGGCTCACAGTCAAATAGAGAAGAGGCGCAGGGATAAGATGAACAGTTTTATAGACGAGTTGGCATCGTTAGTCCCCACTTGCAATGCCATGTCTCGCAAGCTGGACAAACTCACTGTACTGCGCATGGCCGTCCAACACATGAAGACATTACGAGGTGAGTTTTCTACCGCAGCAAAATGGATCTAAATGAGCTCTTTATGATTTTAAAAGCAAACTTTTTCCATCTTAATTATACCTGACTTTTCCCTTTCTTTCTTTTTCTTTTAGGTGCCACCAACCCATACACAGAAGCCAACTATAAACCAGCATTCTTGTCGGATGATGAATTAAAGCACTTGATTTTAAGGGTGTGTTTAAAATATCAACTCCAAGACTTGCGAGATTTGATTATATGGAAAACTGGTGAGGATCTGTTTTAAAACTCTTCTTCCCCCTCTTTCTACAGGCTGCTGATGGCTTCCTCTTTGTAGTTGGTTGCGATCGTGGAAAGATTCTCTTCGTCTCGGAGTCTGTTTATAAAATTCTCAATTACACTCAGGTATATTTTCTTGACACTGATCTCTTGCTGCAATGCAGTGAAGTTTTTGACGTTAATACAAACTGTTTTGTTTTGAACCATCAGAATGATCTGATTGGCCAGAGTTTGTTCGACTACCTGCATCCAAAAGACATTGCCAAAGTGAAAGAGCAGCTGTCATCATCAGACACGGCTCCACGGGAACGACTCATCGATGCCAAAAGTAACGTTTATTTTATTAAGTGTTTGCAGTCATTTTATTCACAGTTAAGCCAAAGGCACTTGGACTGATGTTCAGTTCTCTCTGAAGCTGGTCTACCAGTGAAGACTGACATCACTCCCGGCCCCTCCAGACTGTGTTCAGGGGCTCGCCGATCATTCTTCTGTAGAATGAAATGCAACCGTCCTTCTGTCAAGATGGAGGACAAAGACTTTCCCTCAACGTGCTCCAAAAAGAAAGGTATTACTAGCTTTGCAGTTTGTTTGCATGAGTTAACAAATCGTATGAAATAAAAGGCATATTCACACACACACACACACACACACACACACACACTGGCCACTTTATTAGGTACACCTATTCACCTATTCAACTGCTCATTAATGCAAATATCAAAATTTAAACATCAGAATGGGGAAGAAAGGTGATTTAAGTGACTTTGAACATGGCGTGTTGGTGCTAGACGGGCTGGTCTACTTCCTGGACTTCGGCTTCGGTCCATCTATCGCAGTTTCCATGTTCGTGGAGTAAATATATAGGCTATAAATACTGTGTTTGCACAGCTTTTTAAAAATAGCAGGTGCCGATGTTTCGCATGCGTTCGGACAATCAATGTACACACGTCACTGGTGGATCCTATTGTGCTGGGTTATGCATATGGCACACTTAACTGTCATCATCTGACTGGTTGAATTCTACAGGATTTGCGGGAGACATGTGTGTTGCGTTCTTAAACAGTCCACCTGGAAACCAAGTTGCCATAACTCCCTCATGGAAGAACGCAATCGTGTTCACACCTGTGACAATAAGCACATACTTTTGAATATACAGCATTTAGTTGATCCTAATAGGCGAAGTTCACAGCATAAACTTTTTAAAATTCGTCCAAGAGATTTGCACGCTGGTCTGTTATTGTAGGGACATCGGCGTTACACTTTCACACCCCTAAACATGACACAAAACAAAACGAACTGTGATTGGTCGCTTTACATGTCAGTCAGACGGCCTCTGGGCGGTCCTTGGCCAATCAAACCTGCGATAGTCCAGTCCTTCTGCCACTAGTCTGAAGGTCTGGCTACGCTAGACCCTAGTCTTTGCTAATGTAGCATCCAATGCATGTTATAAGGAGGTTATACACTAATGTCCAGAGTGTTTAACAAGGATTATTTTAATATGATACATGCTAACAATAAAGTTTCATTATCTAATAGTTCTGTCATATCGGGTGTCTGTCTTTGCGTGTGGCCACCGTCCCCGACCTGCAATGTCTCTGAGGTCCACTAGTTACCTGGCTAGTGTCAGCTGGGGGAATAAAAGTTTATAATGATCAGTGGGAGACCAGACTTCTTAGAGCCTGCTTGGACCGTTGTTCTTTTAAATGCTTCAAAGACTGATGGGTAAATCTCTCCTCTCTACAGCAGACCGCAAGAGTTTCTGTACCATCCATAGCACCGGCTATCTGAAAAGCTGGCCGCCCACCAAGATGGGTTTGGACGAGGATAACGAACCTGATAATGAGGGCTGCAACCTTAGCTGCCTAGTGGCCATCGGCCGCCTTCATCCGCATATCGTCCCTCAGCCCATGAACAGCGACATCCGCGTTAAACCCACAGAATACGTCTCCCGCCACGCTATCGATGGCAAGTTCGTTTTCGTCGACCAGAGGTGAGAAGACGCCTTTGCTCTATTTCACATCATTTACAAGAGTGATTCGTTTGTGAGAATTCCTGAATGTTTACTGAATCTCTCAGGGCAAACCACTAAGATTTAATATGCAGTTTAGTATACACTTTTAAGGCTCTAACACTAATAATGCCTGAGGTGAACAGATTTGACTACTCTAAAATAAGACTTGAATTGTCACAGAAACCACAAGGATGTACAAGTATTGATTTCAGTTCTCACATCAGTGAATTAGCGTCTCATCTAATCTGTTAGCTCATCACTCCAATTCATTGTTTCCATTTAGGGCGACAGCCATCCTAGCGTACTTGCCCCAGGAGCTTTTAGGGACGTCGTTTTATGAGTATTTTCACCAGGATGATATCGGTCACCTCGCCGAGTGCCACAGACAAGGTTTCGATTTTATCTACTTGATCCTCTCATTCAACCGTAAATAAATGTTTTATTTTACTGTTATAATGCCAGTCAGAATCACATTTGTAATAAATGCTCACTTTTTTATTTCAGTGCTACAGATGAGAGAAAAGATTAATACAAACTGTTACAAGTTCAAGATTAAAGACGGCTCTTTCATCACTCTAAGGAGCCGCTGGTTCAGCTTCATGAACCCCTGGACCAAAGAAGTGGAATATATAGTCTCTACAAACACTGTGGTTTCGTAAGTGTCGCATCACATTTCAGTTGTGAATGTTTGTTTCGTTAAAAAGGTGCTAGGCCAAAATGATTAAAACTGCGTATTCCTTAAATCAAGCAAAGGAAATGTGCTCACAGCTTACATACTTTTTGATCTAATAAATTTGCCTTTCATAGACTACCAGAACTTAAAGCTGACCCCATTTACTTTCTTAATAAATCACCCTGGTGTTACTGTACACATATAACCAGTGCAAGTGATTCTAAACAATATAAATGTTTATAATGCTTTTTAAAGGCAGTTTAAGTTACATTCACAAAAGATTTCTGATGACATAATGAAGAAAAGAATGTATTTAAATAAATCTATATTTATTAAAAACTAAAAATTCTAATATATGTGTAATATTAGTAATATTTTGAAGTATTATCTTTTTATATATATATATATGTGTGTATAATACTATAAAAAATGTGTATGTGCTAATTTCTGTTGATACTAATAATAGTACAGAATAGTAATATAAAATCATATATATATTAAATAACATTTAATGTAATACATTTTTATTATTATTAAGAATAAAACAAAATATAGTATTTAGTATATATCATTATTTAATATAATAATTTGTGTGTGTGTGTGTGCGTGTTAATACATGTGTATATATAAAATGTTATATAGATGTGTTTATTTCTGTTAATGGAGATACTACTACTACTAATACATATTATTGATATAATATTACATATATGAATTTATGTAATAACTTAATTTATTATTATTATTGTTTTTTTTCATAATAATAATAATGTAATAATTAATTATATTATTGTGTGTATACATATAATCTGATATTATTTATTAAATAGTACTAAGTCTATTTTGATATATATAATATAAAATAAAAGAAATTCAAATCCTGCTAAATATTGTTTTACACAGAAATGTCACATTTCGAATGTAAATTGAGTTCTTCTTGTTGACTGAGCCTGGGTTCTCCCAAGTTTTTTTTTTTCTCTCCATTAAGTCACCTGATGGAGTTTTAGGACACCAGTAGGACACTTGATGGACTTTTTCGGTTCCTTGCCACTGTTACCTTTGGCTTGCTCAGTTGGGGATATTCAAATGAATTAACCAAGCATTAATACCATTGATCAGCCGTACCAAACGTGGATGTTTTTTCCACTAAGAAACAAACATTGTTATTTGATTGATACTGTGAAGCTGCTTTGATACAATTTATATTGTGAAAAGCGCTATATAAATGTACTTGACTTGACTTTAATACAGATAATAATATTGTTGCTTGTTTCAGGGGCAGCATGCTTGAAGGAGCAGATCCTAGTTATTCCCAGACAGCCTCGTCCCCTCAGAGCATGGACAGCGTTTTAACATCAGGAGACGGTGAGATCATTTTCCAGCTGTTGAACAGCAGTTTCTCTTACACCTGTTTTTAACAATTTGTATGTTTATGGCAGGTGGAGGGAAACGCCCTCTTCAGACGGTTCCTGGTATTCCAGGAGGGACAAGAGCGGGTGCTGGCAAGATAGGACGCATGATAGCTGAGGAAGTGATGGAGATTCAGAGGTACTTGCTGCATCTGGCACATTTAGGTTACACTGTCACTAAAATGATATTGATTCTATAAAATGATGTCCTGCCCCCAGGATTCGAGGCTCCTCACCCTCCAGCTGTGGCTCAAGTCCTTTAAATATCACTGCCACTCCCCCACCGGACACCTGCTCTCCGGGGGGCAAGAAGGTGAGACCCTGTCCTCGTAAATAGGCCCTTGACCACATAGTATTAAGGCCAAGATGTACTCACGGCGAAGGGGTAAAAAGAAGTTTGAAAGATCTTTGTAGCTGTGATCGATATACTGTGAGCGATCCCACCCACTCTGCTGAGAGCCCCGTTTAGATGAGTATATAAATATGTGAGAACACAGAAAGTATCTGGTCATAGTGATGTGAATAGGAGAAATGAACTGACAGGCCCGGATTACCCATTGAGCGCTTGGGGCCCAAGCGAGGGGAAGAATTTATTTTTATTTATTTATTTTTTTTACATTTACTATAACGGAGCATATATTTGCACTATGTGCCTGTCTTTTGAACGAAAAGACGCTTATTGTTAAACAGCTACTATAGCGTAGGGGGTAAGGCGAGAGGTGCATGAAGCTTTTTGACGCGTTCGACCCAAGTTCGAATCCGCCTTTTGCTGAACTCGCTCTTCTCCCTTTTCCCAACACGTGCAGGTACTGGTGACACGTACGCGTGCATTTGAGCAACACTGGCAACAAAACTAGCACAATACTAGTGTAATTGCTAAATAAGTTAATTGCCATTATGAAACGTTTTAGAAAAGTATGAATTGGTAGAGAACTACAATGCATTCTTTAATTCCCTGTTTTATTCTGCCCTCTGGCATATCGAAATTAATACAAACCTTAACATAAAGAGACGGACAGTGTTATTAACAGACAGTAAAAATCATACTAATAATAGGCAACTATGTACAAAAAAAATCTGATGAGCCAACTCAACGCGTTTAATTACATGTTAAGCATAGCCGAATACACTCAAATGAGATTGACGCAGAAAAGGCGTCAATAAATGCACGTTTCACCTGCTACATCCTCTTTGTTCCATGCGCAAATTATGATCACTAATACAAAATTAAACGTTTTATTCACAAAAATGTCTCTATTTGTACAAATTGCTGCATATTCGTTAAATTCAGAATTTTGCACACATAAGTTGAAAGCAATTTGTTTGTGGATAGTATCCTAGAACTGCAACATTTTCAGCCCCTGGAGAGCTGAGGAGTAGAGGACAGGAGAGGAAGAGAGAGACAGACAGGAAGGAAACATTAATGGGTGTGTGTTCGTGTTTGTGTGTTAAGTATGGAAGAATTTGATTCATATAACTGGATTAGTAAAGGTGAGACACTATGTGCTTGCTTAGTATACCAGCTAGTAGCTCGCTAGAGGTGTTACCAGCAAATAGTATCTAAAAATTCAAAAGCTTGATTGTGGGGGGTGAGGTGAGGTAGGGTGGGGTGGGGTGAGGTGAGGTGAGGTGGGGTGGGGAGGTGGGGGGGTGGGGTGAGGTGGGGGGGTGGGGTGAGGTGGGGGGGGGGGGGGTTGGGTTGTGGGGCCCTACAAGACATTGTGCCCAGGGGCCTCTGAATTCTTAATCCGGGCCTGTGAACTGGTGAACATTTCCACGTCAAAGAAGACAGAGTCTCAGACCCACAGCTTTATATAATCGCCATGGACCAATGGTAGTTCAAAGGTTTTTACCAGCCAGAGCCAACTTTCCTGCAATCTGTTTCTTCAAATCGGAAACACTTCTTGTTTTTCTTTAACGTGTCTCTTATGTTGTAGATTCAAAATGGTGGAACTCCAGACGTGCCGTTAGCAGGAATTGTGCCTGGACCTGATTCTATAGGATACCCATATTCAAATAATTCATTAATGAGTGAGTACACAAGTCAGTCTCGCTTCAATGAATCGCATATAATATTCTCATGCAAGTGCACTAAATGAATCTTTCCGCCTGCAGGTGATAACTCGCATCTTAGCATTGACATCATGGAAGAGCCCGGATCCAGCAGCCCCAGTAATGACGAGGCAGCCATGGCTGTGATCATGAGCCTCCTAGAAGCGGACGCTGGCCTTGGTGGACCTGTGGATTTCAGTGACCTACCCTGGCCTTTGTGAAACCGCAGCAGACTCCGACCACAGGATACTTGTTGGGTCCAGGGCTAAACGGATCTAAGCGCAGGTCACCACAGCAGAGGCTCATGGGACAGGAAGTGCACCGCAGAGGTGTGCGGAGGCTAAAGAGGCTGTGGTGTTAGAAACAGGACCTCATACTCAAAGCACACCAAATGGTTCAGCTGCATACTTCCTGCCGATTGAGGATCTGTGCATTTCCCATCTCACAGTTTTATTCCCGACCTGGCTGTTCCTCTGTAGATATCGGCCTGGGTTATTCCTGTGGTACCCATCACCAAACATGGATATCTTTCTATACATATATAAATATATATTCCATTTTGTTTGTGTTTTACTGTTTTTACACTACAAAAGTTGTTGAAATGTTAAATATTCTATATGCAGATTGTAACTAATATTGTAATTCTATTATGTAAGATTTCTTTATGCAAAATATATATGGTTAAAGTGTAACGTATCAGCAGTGGATATTTTTAAAATAAAAAAATCTTGTCTTCAACAGTGCTATTTTTTTTAGATGGGCACTTTAAGACCTACTATTAATATTACATGATTAATTTTTATCTTGATAAATAATAAACATACTGGCCCCCACAGATTATCAATGTCCTTTGGAAAAATGTTAGAGATCGTTCCTCATTAAGCTCTTCTCATGCCTGCTTTGGCCAATGTCTCTTTCTCTGCCTTTTGATTGGTCCTTGGCTGGGATATTTTTGTTCTGTTGCTATCCAGTGGTAAAATCTTTGAGGAAATGTGTTGTCAGGGGAAAAAGACTATAGCTTGGTAAATGTGTTCTGGATTATAAAATCAATTGGAGACTTTTTTTTATTATTTTGTAGGTCATAAAAATTATGCACATGGTTTTGAGCATTCTAAATCAATTTAATTAGCATGGCGTACAATTGATAGAACTTAAATAGGATTTTTAAAGGTGATTCTCATAAACATAGTGCGGTTCAGTTAGTATTTTTGTAAGAAATTCAATTTATTTGGTTAGAATGCACTAATTTTATTAAAAGTGACTAATATTTTTACATTGTTGCAAAGTTCTGTTTTCAATTTTTTTTAACTTTACAATAAATAAAATCTCCAATAAAATATGAAGCAGCTTGACTTTTCAACATTGATAAAAAAAAATGTTTCTTGAGCATCAAATCAGCATATTAGAAGGATCATGTGACAATGAAGACTTGGAGTAATGATGCTGAAAATTCAGCTTTGCATCAGAAATAAATAAATTTAAATATATTCCAATAGAAAAAGTTATTTTAAATTGTAAGAAAATGTTACAATATTACTGTTTTGAACAGTAGCATATGTAAAAAGATATTTTTGTTATTTGTTTTAAATATTTCATAATGCATTCAGATTCAAGGTGCATTTACATGACAATGTTGTATATAGAATGTGTATAGAGTGGCATATAGTAATTTCTATATTTAGAAACAACTCTAATGAACAAAGCATGCTGATTTCATCATGTTTATTAAAATAACATTTCTCAAGTGGTACACAAGAACTTTTCTCTCGATGCACCGCAATGCAGCTACAAATAACAATAAAATGAAAAGTACGGTACAATAAAAACATGACATCACTTCAGTACTCATTCAGAGGAAATGCATCAAAGTGAGGCTCCACAAGTGCTCCGTTGCATGACGTGACAAAACCAGAATGCTTAAAGACTTAAATGGAAGCATTCTGATTTTATCGCACGATGTCGCTCACTTGCAGGGTGTTCCAGCTGGTTGTGCTCCTTTTTATTGCCAAGTTAAACAGCAGTAGTCTCACAGCACCACAAACATAGTACAATCTATGGAAGCTTGTTTCTGCCACCAAATAAAAAAATAAAAAGGTAATTGTGACTTTTTTTTCTTGCGATTCCAAGTTGTAAACATGTAATTGTAAGTTTGCTGTTTGACTTTTCCCTCAGAATTCCAAGTTTACATCGCAATTCTGTTTATCGTTTCTGCCACAGAATAAAAAATAATAAAATTCTAATTTATCTTGCAATTCTGAGTTTATATCTTGCGATTAAGTTTATATTTGCAATTTTGAGTTCATCACACAACTCTGACGTTTTCTAAGAATTGCAAGCAAAAAAATCAGAATTGTGAGAGAAGTCGCAATTACTTTTTTTTTCTCTCGTTGGTATAAATATGCTTCCATAATAATCACTTCAGATACTAATCAAAGGAGTGATTACCAACTGAGTGTTCTTAAATAAAAAACCTCCTTTGGTCAAGTTCTGTGGGAAAGAAAGGCATAGTGTACAACGGTCATGTGCTGCCGCAGCGATCAGTTTGACACTCGTAAGGCGGGAGAGGACTTGAAAGGCAACGTGGTCTTGGCTGACCTCTCTCTGCAGTGCTGAAGTGGTGTGTGTGTGTCTGGGGGTCAGATGGCCGGGGACGAGGCATCGGGGTCTGGCTCGTAATGGGGGCTGGGCTGAGGGTGGTTGGGGAGGATGTCTAGTTCGTCCACCTGAGGTCCAGGGTGCATGACCACCAGCTGGTCCTGAGGAATGTCTGCAGCGGCTGCAGCGAGGTTTGTGATGGACTTGCTTTTCACGCACTGGAAGTCCACGTGTCGGCTTTTGCCTTCCTCTTTCTCCCAGGACATCCGGATGAAGGGCCGCTGGACGTAGTTGTAAATTACCTCCGGACGCCCGCCGGGTCGCTTCTTTACTTTCTCTTTGTAGGTTGGGTATCCTAAGTGCAAACACAGGTAAGGCATTAACAGGAACGCTAATACAAGGGATAGTCTACCCAAAAATGAAAAATTCTGTCAATTTTTCATTGACTTCCATTGTATTGGAACCGAAACTGTTTGGTTGCCAACATTCATCAAAATATCTTTTATTATGTTCCATAGAAGATAGCCTGGTTTATACACGCCGCATCCCAATTTTGGGCTCCGCTTCTAAAGATGCACGACTTCGAGACGATTCTGGCCGAGCAGTTACGTCTGTGCCATCTTACCGGCACCCAGTTTGAGCTTGTCTAAATTAATTGCTTACATTTAGAAAATTTCTGCCTACAACAGCAGAAATTAAACTTTTTAATGAAAACAAAGGTCCATGTTTAATAAAAATGTTCATAAAATGAAAATGTTTAATAAAATTAGAAAATAATTAAAGGTGCTCTAAGCGATGTTGGGTGACGTCACTTCTTGTTGACGTTTAAAGTATTGTCAAACAAAATGGAGGCTAGCTAGACCCTCCCTCCTCCTCATCCACGCACTAACCCCCCAAAACCCCACCCCCAAATCCTTCTTGTCGGTTATTGGCTGGAACAGTTAGTTATGTTTCCTGGTGCAGGTTTGCCCAGTTTGTTTTTGTTGCCGTTTGTGGAGCCTGGGGTGTCTGCAGAGACCGAATCTTTTTACAGTCTGTTCAGGGGACAGGCAGCCAGCGGATAGTGAGGAGATGTTTGCTCTATGTGACAAAAAATGTTTTGGCCTAAAAAACGCGTGACATCCCTTAGAGCACCTTTAAGAGATTGTGGTTTAATTTAATTTTATACATAATGTGACATTAGAACAAAATATGTGGATATGAGATCAATTAATAATCTCAAGGTTTACTGGGTTCTTGTTTTTGGGGGTCTTTTGTATTGAGGGTTTGGTGAAGGTTAATAAAAACAAACATCGTCACGAGTATACCTTACTTCTTAACTCTGCTTCCTGATAGTTTAAACTATCAGGAAGCAGAGTCGCCCCCTGTCGTTGCAAAGTATAGTACAACGGAACGGCGAACACGTCTAGTATAAACGTCTCATCCGTTTGGAGAGGAGCGTGCGCAGTCAGCGGAGGCTCGTGGTGCGGAGCCAGGGGAAGTATAAAAGTATAAAAAAGGCTTTAGGATTGGTTAAAGGGTTAGTTCACCCAAAAATGAAAGTTCTGTCAGTAATTACTCACCCTCATGTTGTTCCAACCCCGTAAGACTTTCGTTCATCTTCATAACACAAATTAAGATATTTTTGATGAAATCTGAGAGCTGCCTCACTCCTTCATAGGCTTCTAGGCAATTTCATCTGCCGGCCCAGAAAAGTTAGTAAAAATATCGTTAAAATAATCCAAGTCACTACAGTGGCTCAACTTAAATTTATCAAGCGACGAGAATACTTTTTGTGCGCAAAGAAAACGACTTTATGCAAAAAAACTCTCCTCTCTTCCCTGCCACTCTCTTACGCTATTCACTTTGTTGGGCTATTCAAAAAGTGCAGCTCTTCCGTGTTTTACGGCAGAACGCTGGTTCACTATTGGCTGAGAACGATCACATGCATGCGTTATGGTGCTTACGTCAATCGCGTAGCAGACTGGCATGGAGGAGAATAGATTGTTGAATTAAGTCGTTATTTTTGTTTGTTTTTGCGGATTTCATTAAATATATCTTAATTCGTGTTTCGAAGATGAACAAAGCTCTTACGGGTTTGGAACGACATGTACATGAGTAATTAATTACAGAATTTTCATTTTTGGGTGAACTATCGCTTTAATGTGTGTAAATATGTGAACGAGCAGAAAGCAGCCGAGTGAAAAAAAAAAAAAAAAAAAATCCCCACAGTTTCTTACCTTCGATGCCTAATCGAATTTTCTTCAGTCCTCTGTCCTTCAGAACAGACTTGGCAACGTCTCGGTTTTCAATGTATTTGAAGAACCGGTATAGTTTTGTGCTGTATATAACTGAAAAGACACAAAACCATTATGACCTTGAGTTCAAAAATTACACATAATCCTACTAATACATTCCTTACAAAGCTACACTGATCTTTGATAGATCCCGTCTTTTCTGGCTAAAGACAAAAAACTCACCCTTCCCTATGTTAGCATGTTTCTAGCTTTTGCTTCTGAGAAGTTAGTAGCTTGTTGCCATATGCCATAAAATGTTGTTCTGCAGTGTTCTATGATTGTTGTTATTAGTATTGCAATGCAGATGCTAGAGTGTTCTATACAGCCATCAATGTTCACCCATTTTATTGTCTACAAGGGCAAAATCATAACACACAAGATATCATTCATGCCTGTACAAACACTAGGGTTAAAGTTGTTTAAAAACCACAAACACACACCACTAATGACCACGAACAATCAGTTCTCATAAATTACCCATAATGTAGTAGCACTGTGACTGACAAATAGGTAATAGTGTGTAATTGAGGTGCAGGTGAAGTAAACTGACTCTGTGAATATTCCTCTCCCATCTGCGGCGGATACTCTTCATCCCAGTCGACCACGTCGTCATCCGTCAGCACCACCACGTGACACTCCCTCTCTCCGCTCTGAGCGCTGGCCACCATCAGGGGCAGCACCATCTCCTCCAGATAGAACTCAAACTGCCGGCGGGCGCCATCATTAGACAGCTCATGCATGAGCGCACCTGCAATTGACATGTTCCAGAGCGTTATTCAAATGCACTCATTACGATTCTGCAGCTGACTCACGAATTCAATTTAGCCATATAAATCACATACACATGATACTTTACATAAACAAGCCATAACATAAATGCTTAACAGTTCACACTGACAGCATCTAGTGACCCATATCTGGCAATCACATTGGATACGGCACTGACCTACTTCTGTTCTCTCGCATCTACCATCCTCAGACATCCAAAATGCTCGGAATAATGTCCAGTTTCCCCGTTGCCGTGACAATCAGAGGGTTTTCCAGCACAAAAAGCCGAATCTGTTTAGTGCATTTGTGATGTTAATGAGTACTCACTGAGGTCTCTGCACTTGATGGTGCTGTAGTCGAAGGCGATGCAAAGGTAGTCGCATGCCTCTCTCAGCTCCGGGATGGATATCCCATCAGGGCAACGGATTATCCCTGATTTGTAGTAATCCTGCCGGTTAAAAGGGAGAAACGCAGAGGAAAAACAAACAGGCGGCCATTACTGAAGCAGCACTTATTCCAAAGATAAGCAAATGGCTCCGATGCCAGAGACACACACACACACACACACACACACACACACACACACCCCCCCCTGATTTTCCCACTCTTCACACGCACTGATCCATTTAAAGCCAGCCAAACGTGGAAAGAGCTCAGCACACAGACAGCATGAAAACGCTGAACAAAACACTTCACTGAAAAAAGGGAAAGATTCAATATGGCTGTTATTTCTGTAGTGCTGTCCTGATTTTTCCACTGAGCTGAGCCTCATGGTAGAAGCTTAACTCCTTCAATGCCGCAGAGACGGGCTTGTAACGAATGCCATACATGTCCAAATAATGCTGGCTTTGACTGTCACCTAAAATCCATCTTATTTATTATATACAATGGTTAAAAAAATTTGATATATATATATATATATATACACACACATATACACACACACACAGGTATATATGTAATAAAAATGATTTATAAAATAATTATAGAAATTTATATAGTAAAATAATTAAAATAAACAAAATAATTCTACAAAATAAAATGTATATATTTTACATACATAAAATAAGTTACATTAACATACATAAATGTATATAATTTTATAATTTAGCATTTTTCTTTAATCTGACAATCCTGAAATTAAGAAACTTTACTATCATAATTATTACAATTATCAATATATTATTCATAAATCATATTTTAAAATATTATCTCTATGATAACAGCTCTATGATAACTTTTAGATAAGGATGCAAGATATATTGGCCACCATATCAGTATCGGCCGATATATGATCATTTTTAATGTTATCGTTATCGGGCTGATAAGAAAATTCAGCAGATATATTAAAGCCGATAAATAAGGGATTATTTCCTTCAGCTGAGACACTTCAGATGCGCGCTGTTCGCCATGATGATTTTGAATTGCTTGAAATATGATTGGAATCGCTTCAAAAAGGAAAATATAGTTAAGTGCAACATGCAAGTCTGACATATCGGCTACATAAAATTATAATGAGAACATTATAATTGTGTGCTTTGATGTGGCTTTTAATAGTGAGACTTTAGTTTTTGTCATCAGGCTCTCAAAAATTTAGATTTATCAGCCAATATATCGGTTATCAGCTTACAAATGTAAAGAATTATCCCTAAAACCCCTATGCCCTAAAACCTCTAAAAATCTCATGCAAATATCACTTTTGCTGGGAAATTTCAGGAAACCAAAAAAGAAACTCAGAGTATTTGCAATATTACCCATTTAAATTCATCCCCTTCAGAAACATTGCCCCGCTACAACCTTCGAAACACCGCTTTGTAACTTTAATAAATAAAACAATTAAGGCTCACTGCTCAAGCCCTGAATGTTTCTATTAATATGCAGAATACATTAGTACATTTTTGTGAGGACTGTGATAGTTTTGTGCAATAAATATTTAAGAATTTCTGTCAGTTAAAAAAGAGCTGCATTTAATGTCAATCTGTCTGATAGTGGTGAACATAAACAACTTCAGACAACCTACAACTAGTGGATCTTGAAAATGTATATAAAACCCCTGCTATTTCAAGACCAATAATCATCCAGGATCAGAACTATTCGTATTCGTATTTAAACATGAATAGATTTTAAGGTCAATAAAGTGACGAGGCCAGAAAGGGGGACAAAACACTTTGAAGATAATAAAAGAAAGCAAAGAAACCAGACATTCTGCGGAGTTGTCATTTCTATATGTGAAATATATCTGCAATAAACAAAACAGTACGCTTTATGCTGAAGTCATGTGAATTTTGATACTGCAGTCTAATACGGCACTTAATCAATATGTGGTACACTAGGCCAAAGAGATCATTTAAAACCTCAATAAAGCTTTTAAAGCATAGTGCACTCACCAAAATGGCTCTGAACATGGTGGAGCTGATTCCCTCAGCAACCTCATACTCTCCCTTTTCATTAGGACGTGTGAAGTTGTGTTCCCGTCCAGATCCGAACATCCTTCAAGACAACGCCCACCAGTTAACAGCATTGACACAATACGTCGAATTGAATGATTATATTTAAGTAATAACAAGCAGACAAACTGAAAGAGGTGACCGAAGTTTATCCTAACCTGCCGAGCATAGTGTTGGGTTGGGCAGTAAAGATGGATGGGTCGACCACAAAACGTGTGTTATCTACAATCAGAGTAACTCTCTCTGAAGTCCTCAAACTGCGGGGTCCCTCCTTGACGTTTTCACACACGTAAATCATGTCAGAGCTGTGGGTTTTACTGTGGGAGTCGCCATAAAACAGGATGGAGGTGCATGATTTCTGAGGCCTGGGACTCGTGGAGCGCGATGAGCAGCCAGAATCCCGTTCACGGTCTGAGGAATCAATGTGAGAGATAGGCTGGAGTCAAACAATATCAAGTGAACCTTGCCAGTACAGACTTAAGTAGGAGAGACAGCAACAGTAACAGACGCCGGCCAACGCAGACAATCACCAGATTACAGTATGCCACTTCTCAGACATTCCACGACCCGACAAGTGCGGATTCGATATGTTCAATCGACGAAAACAAGCTGTGACAGACTCCAAGAGAACAAGTGGTAACACTGAACCGACAAAACCCAAAGTGTCTGTTGTCGTCTGTCTGCATCTTTCAGTGCAGTGAGAACTGGCCTTTATAATCCGTCATGTATACAAACAAAAAAATTATTCATTGACAATTGTAGCTTTTCATAGTTGTAGCTATAGATTGTAATAATCTGATGAATTAACTATTAAATAAATAAATGACAACCATTCAAAACACTTTTGTAGTTGCTACGTTTTTTTTAATTATAAATTAATACTTAATTGAGCATGGATGCATTCAATTGATCAAAAAGTGATAAAGACATGTAATATGTTACAAAAGCATCTAGTTGAAATAATTTCTGGTCTTTTAAACTTTCTATTGATCAAATACTCCATAAAAATGTATCACAAAACTTATTTAAAAAAAGTATTTTCCTTTGTTTGTGTCTGTAGTACCTTCATTGGAGATTTGATTGACCTTCTCATTGATAATGATAAGATACGTTTCTTTCTCGGCAAATCAGCATATTAGAATGATCACTGAAGACTGGAGTAATGATGCTGAAAATTCAGCTTTAGCATTTCAAAATATATTTAAACAGAAAAGAGTCATTTTAAAAAAGTAAAGATATATTTTTTTTAATGTTTTTGATCAAATATATTCAGTCTTAATGAGCATAAGGTACTTATTGAAAATACTGAAATGCTGTAGTGTGTAATACATACATACACACTCTTTATTCTGTTTTAATTCATTTGTATTACAGAGAATTAATGATCGGTCTATAGTGAATTTATAGATATTAGTGCTGGGCAACGATTACATTTTTTTTAATAGCGATTAATCACATGGTTTTCTGCGATTAATCGCAGTTAATCGCAACATTCAATAATGAATTCAAAAGTAGTGTATTCCGCACTTTTATTTTAAAAGTACTGCTATATAAACAAAAGTGCTATAAAATTTGGTTTGCAAACACTAATCAAATAAGGTGCTTTTTAACACCAATATTCCCTTTACAAAGTAGCAGTTGAAATATTTATTGTAAATCTCAACTTAAACATGAATGTGATCAAATAAAAAAAAATTAAAAAACAAAGCTATTTGCCACTGCCAGGGCATTAATATTTTATCTAGTTTGTTGTAAAAAATAAAAAAATAAAAAAGTTACCGAGTTATAGAGTCACTTTTTTCTGAACAGGTACCAGCAGAAACATTGTTCTTTTATCATGGAGCAGCATAAACTGTCTGTGTCCAGTAGAAGTGTCCCTGTTAGAGTGAGGTGAAGTGGTCGAGCACAAAAGAAGTACACAGCTGGGATTCACTGTGCAGGCTCGGGGACTTTTAAGTCTGTGAAGTCAACTTTGTAGTGGTTAAAAATAACTTTGGTTCTATCAACTCCGCCGTCAGGAAGATGTTTTATGAAAATGTCAATGTTAAGGGGGTCGCACAGTGGACGAGAAGCGCAGCGTCTTTAAAATTCGAGCACATTATTTTCATACAGTGTACACACACCGGAAGCGTCATTCTGTCTGCGGCGCCCAGCTACTCTGTTCAAAATCCTGCTGCGCCATTTACAAAGTTCTATATTAAATTTACATTATATTTGTCTCAAATCGTCGTTAATGTAGCCTTCTGACTTCAACCTGTGCTCCAAGATACATTTAGTTGTTACATTCATTTACATAAATCAGCTGCGTGGATGAAAATTGCTGATGTTATCGGACACTCTGAGGTAAAGTGTTCAGACTTTAGACTCAGAAACGATTGTATTTAATTGTACAGTACAATCATAACATAGTACAGGCATTATCTTAATTTCATAATGACCTTAAACATAACAATATTGCTGGCCATAAACTGAGAATGTGCGCGTACGGTGTGCGATACCTTGAGTTGTCCAAGACGCGCCGCTACGCATCTCGTTCGGTGTGCGAGCTCCTTTAGGCGACCCCAAATGCTCTCTTTTTTTGAGACGCGTGAGGACGCCCATCCCAAGCCAGTAGTGATCAACATCCCACCCCTCCTGTGACCCATGGTATTCAGGGTCACTGAGCAACGGACTTTCAATATAATAATAATAATAAATAAATAAAAAATAATAAATAATAAAAACTCCGTTAATGCGAGATCAAATAATTGTCGCCGTTAATTAATGCGTTAACACGATAACGCATTAACTTGCCCAGCCCTAATGATATATATATATATGAATTCATTTTATTTATATGATTAATATTAGAATAATAAAACAAATATATTTTGATAGAGTTTGTTATGAAACTCAAAGGCATTTAAATTGCTACAGAATGAGGAAGCCAAAACTCACCAGTGAGGTGCTGGCGAATGGGTGAGGTGACGTTCCTGATGCAGGGGGTCAGCTGTCCTTCACCTCTCTCGTGTGAAGAATCCCTGGAGCGATCTCCAGAACGCCGCCTCTCCCTGGGGTGGTCCAGGGGTCCTCCGCTGGCTCCTTGCAGGCTCATTTTCACCAGCTCACCCTCCAGCTGAGCTCCACGCGGCTGACCACTGCCAGGAAAAGCCAACAACACACAGTCAGACACACACGTGAGCATTCGACTGCTGAGGGAGGGCTGGCCCGAGTGTATCTCCGCAACGTGAGGAAATCGGCAACCGCTTACAACAAACTTGGATGAACTCTGGGCTCTAAAAGTGATGCTGAGTGCAGGAAGAGTGATGACAGCAAAGCACAATTTCTCACTACTTCTTTAAAATATGCTGCATGAAACAAAAAGACAGCAGCAAAGGCTCACTTTCAGCACAGACTTATCTGTCAACAAGCCACTGTATTGACCTTGACCCGTGTAATCACAGAGGATGCATTCCCATTTGTCTTTATTTTATTCACCTCACGTGCTGTGCATGTGAGGAAAAAGTCACTGGGGTTTCATTTTAACCTAATCCCTTCAGGTGATTTTTAATACATTAAAAATTCATTACTTCATATAACTGAATTTGGAAATCCAGGACAAAAACTGTGCTGAATAAAAATAACATTTTTATAATAAAACTGAACTATATTAAATTGCAATATTAAAACAATAATATATAATAAGCTGTAAAATACAAATAAATCCTTTATAAACACAGACTGTATCATCCAGACTGCCTATGCCCAGACCAGGTGCTGTTAATTTTTCTCATTCCCCAGGGGGCTGAAACAGGATCATTACAAGACAGATGCCCTTGAAGCAAGGAGACTGGAGTACAGCATAGACCGAAGCAGAAAACACTGTTTTAAAAAATGGTCTTCACATGGAGCTGATTTGCCTCTTTCTTCCCCTGCACTTAAAAAAACTTAAAGGGTCCACTGAAGCGTGCACAGGCAGAATATTCTGTCTGAATAAATGATTAATGGGCTGGAAATAGGACTTGATTTATCCCAGCAAAAGTGCTGCCCAATATGGACCTCTCGATTCATTTTGACTGTCATGACTGTACCAGCCAAGACCTTTTGTGACCCCATCAACCAACTGAAGCGTGACCAGTGCCCACAGCACCATACACAACAGCAGCTACAAATTCAATAAGTTGTGCTACATCTGTTTTCCTGCAAGTTCCATTATCCCACCAGAGCACACATACAACGACCTATAGTATCCCACTGATAAAACTGAATAAAACCAGACTATTGAATAAAATCAGAAATGTGTGGTCACATTAGTCTCTGAGCATGCAAAATTACTCTTAATTCAACCAAGAGGTCACTATGTGATGTTTAGATGGTTGTAATGGTCAAATGTATTTTGGGAATGTTTAACAACTTTGCATGTGCTTGGGTTTCCATAAATATGAATAGAAATTGAATGGAGCACAAATACTAGTGTGTGCTTTACAGTCCCTGTCAGACATAGATAATTGTACAGACAATAACACTTCTCTATTTAATCTAAAAACACAGACAAAATGGTCTCTGAAGAATTGCACACTGTGTTTACAGATAAAGTAACTTGTTTCATGTATTGTTTGAATAATTAGTGATAACTATTTATTCTCAAAATAAATTGAGAATAAATAAAAAAAGAATAAATAAAACAACTCATGATAATACAATGCAGCAAATAAAATAATGGTAATATTAATAATAGTTGTTATAATAATAATAATAATAATTGTTTTATTATTATAGTATCAATTAATTAATTAATAATACAATAAAGTTGTATTATAATGGTGATTATTCAATAAGAAAATTATGATGATGATGATTACTAACATTGTTATCATTATTAAATCATTATTATATACAAACCACATTCTTTTATTGTTGTTATAGTCTTACGATTATTTATTTGTCCAAAACAGAATAAATGGTTAAAATAATGGTTTTGGATATTGCTTTCAAGACTTCAAATACAATAAAATCATCTGATTCGTTTGTTAAAAAATAGATAACAGTCTGACCTCTAACTGCTATGCAAACAATTGATCTACCAACACTTCTCAGCAGCTTCCTCAGTCTTGCTTTCTGATTGATGTTTTAGCACAGCCATTAATGTGATGGTGAAACCTGAACTTCAGCTGCAATAAGCATCTGACGATTCCCTAAGCGGTTAACACAGAAATTCATTCAGCTAACAGGCTCGCATTCATTCAGCTTCTGAGTATTGTGCTGCGTAGAGATCATTTCATGCATCCACTGCCAATCATATCCACAATTCTCAGCAATATAATTACAAGTCAAGATCTTGTTTTGCTTCTCTATTGCATCAGCCCATAAATGTGCCAGGCAGAAGTAGTTCACAATGAATACGGATGAAGGCATGTCTGTGGTTTCTCCGGACCCCTTAGGGGACAAGATCATGTTCTTGACAAGCCAAGCCAATTGATGATCTGTCCTTCTTCGCGTCAATCAGCATGAATAAAAAAAGACAAAATACATGCATTTTTAAACTTGACTTTTGTTCCAAGTAACTAATGGTGCACAATCCATTCTGTTACTTACAGAGAAAGTAGCATAAATAATTCAATGCACTGCTGACACCGCTCCTCTAATGTTAAACAGCAAGACAATGCGTTCCTGAAGGGCACTGCATGCAGATATGGTTAAAATGACGCATACAACTCATTTCTTAACGATTGAATATTTGATGAGGGAACTGCATCGGGAATATTCTCTACAAATAAGAACCTATTTTTAAGCAGAGGTAACCTTTTCTTATAATCTCACGACTTTCTAAAGCGAAGCGACACTCTTTTGAGATTCATTCACAGAGGCGCGTATACGTACCCGCCTGTGTTTAAAACAAAGCAGCAGGGCAGCAGCTGATGAATGAACGCACAAAGGACGCGCGTGCCTCCGTACAACGAGGGCTTGCCAGGCGACTTAGCATCCTTGGGCATTACTTTCCAACTTCAGCATAATGCGAGCACTCTGGTGTAACTTATTCGCTGCGAACACAGCCTGTAAATGCTGTTCTCCGGGAAGAAAGGACGCCCTCAGGTAGCATCGGCGCGAGACACGGCAGGACGGTAGCATAGTAACCTGACAGAGACGTTCGCGCGAGCATGAATGGCTGGTCCCTTTTTCCGCTACTGTGGCACGCGGAGGCTGCCTCGATGACGTAGCCCGAGCCTTATAATATCTCCTGATACTGTAGATTCTCTCACGCACGAAAACACAATAGGCTGATGAAAGAAGAAGCGTGATGGGATTGAGCACGGCAGTCATGCCAATGCGAAATGAACTCAGTGAACCTCTCCGCAACCGCACGAGTGTCAAGGAAGGTATAAAGTGTTATCAAGACTTATTATCATGACCTTCTATCCTGAGTATATACTAAGCTAATTTCAAGGTGAAGAAAATGCGGGTGTTGTAAAGCACGATCTGCTATCACGCAGACCTAAAATCAACCCAAATAGTACTTTGATATCAAAGTAACCATTTTTAATAACCTTTCACAATAAATGGTGCTCTTTTAATGCATATATATATATAGAGAGAGAGAGAGAGGGAGATAGAGAGAGAGAGTTTTATTTATTTTTATTAGTATGTCCATGCTTCTTTTACCTTTAATTTAATTAGTAAACAAAAGCTTTTATGGCCATTGTTTCCAACTACATCTGATAAGCTGTCTATTTCTCAACGGCCAGCAGGTGGCGCTGACACAAAGACGTGCAAGTTGTACATTATGTACAGAGGTGCTCTCTATCCTTTTTCCTCATTTAATTTTTTTTTTAAAATAATACATTTGAAAAGAAGCATCCCCAAAAAAAGAAAAGTTTAAAATCATGCACACTCATATCAGTGGCGTAATAACAGCCATTTAATTTTACATGGAGCGGGTCAGCAACACAATGAGAAGAAACCAGATGAATACTACAGGCAACATTTGCTAGTATGGTGACAGTGAGTTAGTGTATTTCTCACATGGTATTGCCAAATTTTTAATGATGCAGCATGAAGGTCACTAACAGGGTCACTAAGATGACCATATCAGCCAGCACTGATAAACAAAAGATTACTGATTACAGTTCTTGCACACTTAAGTACAATTATACAAGTTGTGTTGCCCAGAAGCTAAATTGTAACTATAAACAGACCCTCATTATAAAAGCACAGCAGATATAATATTAAAGTCTGTGATATTCCTTATAATACATCTCTGAAGATCCCTTATTATACATCATAATGCAAAGCTCCATATAAAAATCAATATAAGCACTAAAACAACCAGGGCTTGATGTATTTAATTATAATATAAACTAGGATTTTTTTTTTTGCTTCAAATTATAGTTTGTAGTAGTGACACCTCCTGGCTGGTTGGCTTGGTTCATGGCTTATAATGCTTTAACAAAGTATTTTTTTGATATCCATATGGGAAAAATACTTCTGGAACCAGCACAGCTAAAAAAAGGGGGTGGACACTTTTACATCTATGTTTCTACTCCAAGTTGTATATGAAAAATAAACATTTAAAAGGTGTCAGTCATGAAAACTTTCTTCATATCAAAAGTAAAGCACAAAGCTGCAATTATTACATATTTTTGTTCACACATCAACTGTAAACAGCATAGAGGAGACCAAAAGATTGATTTTGGAATTTGAGAACAGACCTCAAAATGAAGATTGATTAAAATAAATGATATAATCATCAACCCAGCCTTAATATGAACTATATAAAAAAATGGATTTAAAGGCACAGTACATAAGTTTCAGCGCTTGAGGACGCCTAATAAAGGCATAGCTTTGTGACGCGTGAATGAGCATGGAATCATGGGAGTTGTCTTCTTCACCTCCACAGTCGATGGAAAGCAATCCGACAGGACTCGGGCAGTAATCATGTTCATGGGTAGGCTAATGTATTGAAGTTTTATGAACGTTACTATCGTATGATGCAGTTTTTTACATTGCTGTTTTTATTATGCTTATATGCTGTCAGTCTGCCGCTGGAGCTCATTTTGCTTTGTTGTTTGTTTATTTTATGATTAAAGTTAAGTTTAAAATACGCCACCACCTCCTCTGAACTTGAACTTTGTTACAGTTACTTTTGATCACTTCAATACACTTTCTTTAAATTTCATTCTAGTGAAACAGCCACAAGTGCTGAATTAACAGGTCAGTTTATTTGACATTACTCTCTGCGTTCGCTCGGTGGCTGCTATTAGACACTTGTCGCACACTGCAATAAGCTAGATTGATATTAGAATATCATATTAAAGCAACACCAAGGAACTTTTCCTCTGCGGTTGCCCTACAGGTTGGAAATGGAATTGTCCATTACCGCTGTCGTAAATAATTTAGCCTAAAGCATCCTACTGTCGCACACGCACGCTCGCTGTACTTCACTAACACTAGCATGCAATCAATCAAAAATGCTAACGTAAACATACTCTAAGAATCAACAACTTTGGAAGCGATCAAACATTTGAGGTGCTTTTGGAAGTTATTGTAATCTTCACGGCATTCAACTCAGAACAGCAGTGCTAGAAAAACTGTTTATAAACACAAAATGACATGCTTATCACTTATATGTTCGCACGACAGCTAACGCCTTATCTAACATTAGCCAATCGAAATATAAAACAATCTAGCATGTACACACATGCACAGTGTTTGAAAAAAAAAAAAAATATATATATATATATATATATATATATATATATTATCACTTATAAGTCCAGTAACAAAAAAGCCAAGTGACCATCAGTCTTGCATCTTGTAGCCTCCTTCAGCTCTCACCGACGAGTGTAAGCCGGTCCAATGTTCACTCTAGTTCAAGCTCTTACTCGATCACGCTCCCGTTTTCTTTTCCTTGCCTCCTCCGACACCATACCCTTCCTTTTATTTCCAGACTCCGTCATGATGACAATTCAAAAGCTACCCGGCTGCTAGGTATCTTACATTTAGTTGTAGTCTATTGTAGAGTACTCTCCACCTATCGGCAATTGTAACGCTTGCCGTAAAGGGAGTCAAATTTGTAGTTTTCTTATGTCTCATTAGAACTACAGAAACGCGACCCGATCTGGCAATCTTACATAGCGTGGATATACCAGATAAAGGACCGTGAAGCGGTGGCATAAGTGCATTTCACCATGTCACAGACTTGATGAACCACTGAAACAATTTTGGAAACAAAAAATCCTACTTAGTGTTGCTTTAATAAAAGCTGGATGACTTGTGTTGCTTAATGGCATGCAGTTCATTTTAAAATATATTGTATGGTTGAAGAAAGGATCTATTACAATCACTGCAAATAAAGTTATTTCTAATTATGCTATGTTAGCCACTTGACAAAAAAGTATTGTCTCTAAGGCGTGGTACAAACATGGATATCAGGTACAATACATGGCAAATTTTTTCAAGGAAAACAAATCTCTTAACTAATGCTGTAAACTATGGGAGTCAGTTGTAGCCTACTAGGCTTCATTAGCCTACTATAATTTTGAAGGTAAAAATGAACTAATTTGTAGCTATAAAAACACTTAAATTACACTTATTTATTTTTATAATAAGAAAGTTATATGAAATATAAACATTTAAATGGTGGCTGTCATAAAAACTTGCCAGATTTATTCAAACATGCATTAAATATTGAGGAACATTAAAAATTATAATGAATATGTAATATGGTGCATATATTTAGCAAAATTCTCCTCTCTAGAGTTATTTTTTCTAGCTGACTAGCTGACTAAGTTACTAAGTTTAATGTTTTTTTTTCTGAGGTAAATGTGACATTAGGGTTGGGCGATATGGCCAAAAAAAATTATCACAATAATTTTTTTTATATCAGTCGATATCGATAATTATCACGATAAACGTCAAATCTTTATTTCTTTCAAGCAGATTTTTGCTCCTAGGTGAAAGTTGTAGAAACCAGAGTGTTAATTGTGGTTTTAAACTACTCCTTATTGTCAGAACATATCATGACAAACAAATCTGAGGTAGAACATTCAAACATTTGTAATTTTTCCTTAAAATAAATATCTTAATGGAAAAAAATATTTCTTAGTTTCTGCATGTGCTTATTTTTATTTGGTAAAATGTAATATTCTGACTGAGTTTAATTAAAATTAGCCATTGGTCATCCAGCATCATGCATTTAGATCATGATAACCACAGATAAAAGCACCTCACTATGTTGGCTAAATGTTACTTTATGGTTTCTATGGTATTTTTATGAAAAACAGTAGCCTAAATACATTATTAAATACTGTAATTATATTCCATTAGTCCTTTAATACATTGTCTACAATAATAATATAATACAATTCAATATGTATATCCCACATTTCATAGTGCAGTTAATATTAGTAGGCTAACGTTACAGTAAATCCATGGTAAATGGTTTGCAGCCGGAAAAGCTTCTGACTGTATCGTTGCGCGCAGTGTTCCTCCTGTTCGTCAGCGCTGTTTCATCTGCCTTTACACGGGTTTACATCACTGAGACATTTGTGTTCTTCACTGAACTCAAGCGCTTCTCACTGGATCTCGTGACGAGACGATCAGAGTAAACGCGTCTGCTAGTGAGCTCGCGCTGCGCTGCCGTTTGGACTTTGAGCCGAGCGGATAAACGGTCCGTGAGGCGCGCGGTTCAGATGAGTTTTGTTCCGCTTTTGGCACACAAACATTATCGAACATTTATCGAACTCTTGATATCGTTTTATCGAGAAAAATGATATCGCGATAACTATCGTTATCGTTTTATCGCCCAGCCCTATGTGACATTACATGCCATTGTTTACTTGCTGTTTAACTGATGTCTTTCCAAGGATGCAACACTGATTGAGCGATACCACGTTACATGATACGGATTTCGAAGTTATACTCTATCTTTTAACACTTTCAGATGCTCATTGATGTTTATTTGGCGCTGTAACTGGTATTATTAAGGCGGAGTAACAGGTATTATTAAGGCGGAAGAGGAGATCATGTGCGCACCGCGCTGCTGCTTCTCTTGAGCTGAGCCAGAGCGATCTCACGCCACAGCACCAAAACGGTATTTATGTTTTTGAATTTCGTAAGAAAATGGACGTAATTCGAAATTTGAGACTTTATTTCATAATAATAGTCACAAAGCACAAAGATTATTTCGATTTATTGGATGGGATGCACGCTACAATGTTCTGTGCGCTCATCAAATGAAAACAGGATGACTAATCGATTCTCGATATCGGTTCGTAAAAATGAGAATCGATTAATATCGAGAAATCAATATTTTTTACCCAGCCCTAGTACTTAAATGTATAATTACACTATAACAATGACACCTTAAAATAAAGTGTAACCCAAAACAGTTCCTCATCTGTCTAATAAAAACACAATATATCAAAAGCGTCTTTGGTGTTTCCGTGGTTTCTCAGAGGTAAAACCGGAAAACGATGGTAAGGCGGATATGGTGTCATTGACAGGAGACGCAATGACACGGGCCGTAACACTGGTTAAAATTGCTGATTTCTCTGAATTTAAAATGTTTTGGAAACATTTGGGAGAATGGAAGTACACAAGTCAACAAAGTATATAAAATTGTTCTAGTGATTTCTAGTGAAAATCTTACATATTGTGCCTTTAAACATTTGAATTAAACCGCGATGGGTTTAATTGTAGAATAAATTTTAAATCCACATATTAAACACCAAATGCATCTATTGATGCTAATGTAGTAGACTAGACAAACTATAGGAAATCCATGCAGCAGGTGGACACTCCTATGACTGGAAATCTTTGTTATTATCCAGTCTTACCTTAAGTGTCTGCAGATTCTCCCAGACCGACACGCTGTCCTTTGATCCCAATTTTCTGAATCGCTACAGTGGCTGTCATAAGAGATAGGGCATGCTGCCATCTCAAGAGAGTTGATATTACTGGACCTATATGCCTTCAGATCTCATATCCTAACAAAGCAAAAAGAATTTTAAAAAGTAAAATAATTAGTTTTTGCTCTAAGTAACTGTTCCCAAAATTTGCCTTTTCTTTTATTAATTTCTTCCGACCAAATGCATTCTTTTTTTTAACGAACAAACACACACCTTTTGACACTGTTGACACACAAGCTGAGTTTTGACTTATGATCCTTGAATACATGATCCTTGTCAAATGGATACTAAAGGAATATAATAATTTAATATAATAAGAAGAAATATAATATCATATAAGAAGAAAAATCCAATACAATTCAAATAAGATCCAACTGGATAAAGTGATTCTGGGATTTTGATTTGATTCCTTGAGCTCTACTGGATATTGCGTAACGTTAATGTTTATAAGAACTCTACCGTTCTGTACTGGAATAATATTTAGCTGATGAACAGTTAAATTAAATGGGACCCATATAGGCAGTAAAATCAAAAATTGTCTCATATTTTCTAATAAGAAAAATTACATCCTAGGATCCTTCTAATTCAATATTATGCTTATGATATTAGCTATTTTTTTCGAGAAAAAAAGAAAAAAAAGACTGGCATATGCGGTTTAAAAGTAGAACAATTTCACAAGTCTTGACTTACTTTGTTTGAGCAAGTATGAATAAAATGTTCCAAAAAAGCCCACAAAACTGACAACATATTCCAACTTTGGTAACCTGATTGACTAAGCTATCTAGTTAGCTTATCAGTTAGCTTTTAAAAGTGGGCGCTAAACAAACACAGACGATCTCTCACCTGACTCTGCTTAACGCTGAACTTTCTCCGCGTTGTGTACGCTTCTGACTCTCTGACAAAAGTTAATAGCTAGCATGAATTTACATTAGTTTGATCTTCACCGTTCACGACGGGATACCGTGTTGACAGACTTGGAAGCTACATGGCTTTGGCTAACCAAGGAGAAGAGAGTGACTGTGAGTTATCGCGAGAACACACGAGACGTCGCCGTAGAAACCACATTGCGTCCAATCAACTGGTGAGGAGAATCACGCTGCTTTTGAAACATTTACATTGCTCCCATCCATACAAGGAGCCATACAAAAATAGAATGCAGAGGATGTAGGCTATGGAAATCATGTTATTTAAAATTATAATAACAAGAATACAACAAAAACGAGAAAGTCAATAGGCCTACATAAAAATTTAAAGACCACTTGTTTTAAATAACCTAAAGGTTTAGCCTAGTTCATGCCAAGAAAAGAAAAAAACATGACACAACAGGAGGCAATAACAACGGGTTTTTTATTTTTATTTTTTATATATATATATATATATATATATTGTCATCAAAAATAGAAAACACCTTGAAAAATTACTTTTTCTCTATTTTCTCTTAAGATTTGGTCCTCGTTTACATATTTCTTTTTGGGTTCATTTAATCTATGTTACAATCAAATAACTCATAAATACATAACTGCTTTGAGCTTTAATGTTATACGGCTTAGCCGCCAAAGAAAACTGGAAAACTACATAAAAAAATATAAATAGTTTGTGTATAGAAAAAATAAATATTGTTAGAATAATAAAAGCTATAGGTGAACACAGTGGCTTGATTTCAGTCCCTGAGTAGGCTATAGTCCACATTAAGTGTCAACTTCTGTTTTTACGATGGGTTCATAAGTTTTTCCAAAACGGCAATGACGTCTTCAGCTTCTCTTGGATTTAGATCCTTGAGATTGGGGAAAATCTCTGGAAGAAGTGCTGTTCTCTCTGCGTCTGTGTTCTTGCTTGCGGCCGTGTGGATTTCCCGCAGTTTCGTCTGCAGCCAGTCTTGCCTAAGTTCAACATGTTTATGCACCCCGAGGTTATGCATTAGTTGGACTTCGTTGATAGCCCGTTTGCTTTTGAAGAAAAAAAAATACATTACAATACAATCGAGCAACAACAAAAAAAAATGGGAGAAATATTCACGTAGCGGCTACTTACCTCAATGGCTTGCTATCGGCATTTGTTGAATATAATAATATACAGATGGAGAAAAATACAGCTGTTTTCTCCAAAAATCCAAGATTGATTCTGAAAACCATTTTATGAACCTGTGAAATTAAAGATAAATGCGCTTATGGTAGGCCTAATCATAATTTTATAAATGCAACAAATTATATTGATCTATAAGATTTGAAATAAAGCAACAGCGCAATAAAATACTCAACTCACCTTATTGAGTAACAGGTTTCGGAAGTTCGTGCATTAGCCTAGTCTATCAGTTCGTTGGAGTTGGTTCTCAGTTGACAGGGTGAGCTCCCTTTATACCCCTGCGCCCATTGATGAGACGCTTTCATTATTGGTGATGATGTCACCCCTTGCCCTGATGAAGAATGCGCGTAACAACACCTCTACAACACCACCCACAATTCACTCTTCATTACCTCTCTTGAAATCCCGCCCCTAAAAATTTAACTTCTGTCCGTAAATTAGAGAGGTGCAATTTCTTTAACAACAATAAGCCTACTCAAACAAACAAATAAAAAAAGAACAACAAGAAAGTTGTTAATTCCAAAAGAAAATCGAAAGAAAGCTTGTTACTAAATCTGGTAAAGATAAAAAAAAAAACATTTTTTACATTACATTACATTATATTAGGCTACATTATATTATATTGTATTATATTATATTATATTATATTATATGAATCTCAATTTCAGGAAATGTAATCTGTTAGTTGGGTTTTGTTAGATAAATTACGTAAAAAAAAGCTCATAAAGTTTTGAAGGACACACACACACACACACAGACACACACAGAGACACACACAGATAGATAGATTTGTGATTATCATTTGTATACATAGGCCTAAATAAAACATATAGACCAATAAAAAGATTTCCTCTGAGACTATGCAGAAAGGGTATACATTTATAGATTGCAATTATTTGTCATAACAGCCATGTTTCCTCCATCAGAACGCTCCAGTCACAGGTGTCCAGAGAGGCACCCGGAGAGCCTACTTTTATGGCCACAGATGACAGATTAAGTAACTATGAGCGAAGTTTTCTAAATGTAGCCCATGGCTATGTCATGACACAGAGAGTGCTTTTGAGCACCTAAGCAGGTCTGACCCGGAGATCTTACCTCGTGGTGTGGTTAGGGTTTCTCTTCAATCTATATGCCTACAGCTTCATGACTTCAGAAAAATGGGGTATGACGGCAGGGAGCAGGCAGTCTGATGACACACGAGGCAATAAGCATCTCCTGAGTCTGTAAATTAGAGAGTACAGGGGAGATCATCACCCAATATCTGTGTTTTAATGGAATAACCAATAAAGTGCATGTAAAGCTGAATCCAAAACTGCTTATTCTGGAGATGCCTACTGCATCTCATGCATTGCACCTGTCGGTGAGAGTACTGTTTCATCCTCTGGCATTCTGTAAAACAAACTTCACAGGTGGCAAGCAATTAAAGTTGTTTACATACCATATTTGCAAGATTTATGGCTGACAAGGCCCGAGTGTGGGAGATGGTTGACCCGGTCCTGGACTTTTGCGGGACTGATATGGGCCTAAGTGGGCATGGCCTGTTTAGATGACACCCACCAAACAAATAGACCTTTGACCTTTGCATGGGATCCCTAGCACAGTCCTAACAATCCTAAGCAGTATTTAGACCTGTAGTTCTCATTACCTCATGCTTTATCAATGTAGATCATGTAATCGGCAGTGTGTGTTACCACTACACATGATTATTCAGGAGAATTCAGGGGGAGAATATCAAGTCACCTAAGGACACCCAATGCAATCATGCCACAGGTGTAAAAGCCATGTAGGTCCTCGAGACACAGTGAATTGAATATTAGGTGCCACCATGTGGCTATTTTTGTTTTTTTCTCAAGGTTTATTAAGTGGCAAAATGTTTATTACATGGGTTGACTTGAAAACAAATCTGAAAACTAAAATAAACGGCATCTGAGAACAGGTGAAATATTCAAGTCATGTAAAGGTGTATTTGCATGAAATACTGGTTCTATAGTTTAATATCTTATGTTATTTTATAAAATGTAATTTGTGTAATATGTTTTTATAGTGATTTTAACAGTTTTCTGATGTAGCACATTAATAGCATCATAAATCAAATGCAGCAATATTTTATTTTCATAGAACAAATACGCAATACTTAAAATACTAGTGTAAGAGCAGAAGAGAAAAAAATAGAACACAGAATAGAATAGAATAGAGACAGGGCTAGCGTGTATTTCTGTATTTACAGCTATGAAACAGTATAAACACAAAATGTATAGGCTACAATGTATTATGAAAATAAAACCATACTACTCTAAGAATGTGCAGTATGCAATGCAATACACAGAGCATATGATAAATAAATCGTATAAAAATCACAATGAATAAATACATTTTTAAAAAAGTAAATGTATTTTAAAAGATTGAAAAACTGAATCCAAATTGATGTCGTTTCTTATGCGAATAAACATTGAACTTTGTGAACTTTTCTAAAGAAGTGACGCTGACTGAGTCAACCTTACGTGCCTAAAGACATTAGTAGCACATTTAATGCACGTTCACATGCGATATTGCCATTGGACCGTAAAAAGACTGGCAGTAAAAATCATTTTAGCTGCTGTTTGATGACGCCATAGACCACGGAACCCATTTCTTACAAGAGAAGCTACAAAAAGCGCCCTTTATGTGAGAAAGGGATTTCTCCAGCAGTGAAAATAGTTGCCTGACAAGCCGAGTGACGCACAGAGTAGTGATGCTTATTCATGAATGGACTGAAGATATAAAGGTTACGTAGCTCTTCGTCTCACAGCAACGGTGTGATTTATGAAATGGCACATTTTCAGGACACACTACTGTGAACAGTTTTTTATATGTATTTCTTCTTCAGAGTTTGTATACGTCGTTTTTACAAGATCATTTTGTTTAACGATCTTTTTTTTTTTTTTTAAGATTTTCGAATTTATTTATTAAAATCGCAGCATGCTGTTGATAGATGCTGTCGATGCTTTATGAGCATGCGCAGTGACACACTGCACTGAAGCAGTTATTGGCGGAAAAATATGAGAGCGTATTTTGTTAATTGACTAAACAGGTAAGTTCATGACAGTTTTCCTGTTGATTTTGGGCCAAAACAAAAAAAGTACTTTACATACGTTTTAAATGTACTGCAATGTCAAATATTTAGTCGCTAAAGAGGAGCAGTTGAACAAGTAGCTTCTTGTAACAATGTTGCCGAACATCTGTGGAAAATGACGTCGCGTTACATTGTAGAAGTCAACTTTAGCTACAATGTTTCTCATGTTTTACAAATATTTTACAAATGTAAACACAATAATGCCCTTGTTCTTTTAAGGTCCATCTCTCTGAGAGAAAAGGTGGCCAGCTGAATCCTCAGAAGCCTGTCAGGTAAGAGGTATACACGATTTGGCACATAGGCTAGTTGATACAATTTGATTCCATACAATTGAATTAAATGCATATTATCACATCAACAGATGTTACTGGGGGGAAACAGGACAAAGAGGACACATTACTTGAAGGAAGCATGTGAGTATTCACTAACAATTATACTAAAACTTGGTAGAGCATTCATGTTTTCACATCAGGCCTAGGTCACATGGTGGTTTATGGTAACACTTTACAATAAGGTCAAATCCGTTAATGTTGGTTATTGCATATTAACTAACATGAACTAACAATGAGAAATGCATTGGTTATTGCATTTATTAATCTGTTAACGTCGGTTGAAAATACAACTGTTCAATTGTCATATTAGCTCAGGTCCATTAACTAATATTAACAGAAACATCTTTTGATTTTAATAATGTATTGGTAAATGCAGAGGTGTGAATAATACCTGAAACCCATACTTGAGTAAAAATACAGATACATTACAGCAAAAATTTAAAATACTACTTGAGTAAAAGTAAGGATTAAGCCAGGATTAGTTTACCTTTTAAAAAACAATCCTTAGAAAAAAATATTACCGATGTGCATCTTGAGACAAAACAATGGCACTGACATATTTTAAGAGATATCAGTGCAAGTTGCTTTCAGTTAAAACAGCTCAAACATGCATTTTAGTCTGGGACTAGGCTTAAGCCTTGTCTGTGAAATCGGGGGTTAATGTTTCTGATTTTAACAGTACTAAGGAATTGTACTCGTACTGAATGTAGGCTCAAAGATGCACTGCAATATTGCAATAAATCATGGTAGACAAAACAGCTTCTTAAAGGGATTGTTCACCCAAAAAATAAAAAAAGTCATTATTTACTCACCCTCAAGTTGTTCCAAACCTGTATGAATTTCTTTCTTCTGTTGAACACAAAAGAAGATATTTTAAAGAATGTTAGTAATCAAACAGTTGACAAAAGCCATTGACTACCATAGTAGGAAAAAAATACTATGGAAGTCAATGGGGAACATCAACTGTCTTGGTTACCAACATTCTTCAAAATATCTTCTTTTGTGTTTCAGAAGAAAGAAACACATACAGGTTTGGAACAAATGTCTACAGAAACTCAAGCCTCAGTTTAGCTGAAATGCTCAAAAAGGGCATAAGTAAACTAATATTTTGACAAAAAGATATCTTCTATATATTGGATAAATAAAATAATGTTAAGTAAAATTAAATAGTCAAAGCCTACTTGCACTGGACGTGCTGGTTTCAGCCTCATCTCAAATTAAACATCTGTGATTCACATACCTGCTAATGCACTCATATTCATGTAAAGTACTTGCCTTGTTGACAAGTTTGGGTGAGTAAGCGCAAAACACATATGGCAATATCAGTTCTTTTGTAGCAGAAATAAACTGTTGCAGAAAACGTAAGGTGGAATCCAAAATGTACAAGTCATTGCATTTCTCGTAACAAATGTTTCGGAATAAAGAGTGCATATGCTTATTCAACTACTGAGTAAATGCTGAAGTTAACATTAACTAAGATTAATAAATGCTTTAGAAGTATTTTTCATTGTTAGTTCATGTTAACTAATGCAGTTAACTAATGGTAACAAATGGAACCTGATTGTAAAGTGTTAGCGGTTTATTGCACCAGGCATATAGTTTCTATAGTGTGTATATAGAGATATATGTGTATTATGTAATTACATATTTATACAGTTGTATATACGTTCACATCTGTATATAGGGATTCTACAGAGCACCTAAACTAAAAGCACATGGTCGTGGAAAAAAATTGGGATGGAAGAAAAAAATATTTTTCAAACCTTTTGTGTTCCCCCGAGAAAAATTTGCGTTCTCTCGCAAAACGTTTGCGTTCCCTCGCTTAGATATTTGCGTTCTCTCGCAAAACCTGTTGTGAGCTTGGACAAACACTTCCTGTTTAATGTCCCGCTGGCAGTGTTTCAGACAGCTCCGTCAGAGAGCTCCGGGCTCAAATATAAAGAAATGTCTTCAGTGTTTAGTTCAAAGAGTTGAGTAAAGTTGGCAATATATTCACAGATTCAAACTTCCCGGATCAGTAACTCGTGAGCTAAACGTTGTTAAAACACAAATCACACCTATTTACAATCATAGTAATGTAGACAACGAGCTACAACCCAACTGTCCTCAAAACAAGCTTTATAATATAAATTGATCTCTATGTGCAAGCGGCTGAGAGACACGTCCGAAGGGACCGTCAGCAAAGTGCAAAACCCCAAAAACATTCCTACAAACATAGTCATTAACTTCAGTTTTACACACTGCAGTGTCACCAAATTCAGTTTACATATCAATGGTCTCCTACTGGTCATACTTTTGCACATTTTATGTTATGAAAAATATTAAATAACCTCACTGTAACACACCAAATTCAGTTTACACATCACTGCTATCCTGCTGTGTATACAACACTTTTGGCAAGTAATAGCACAAAAAATAAGTAAGCCTATTCTTTACACAAATTATGTTGGTACGCAGCTAACATTATAGTTACAACCATAGCTTTTGCATGGTAATTTGCTTACTAAATTTGATGGTATTACACTGTATAACAGTGTGACGTTATTGAATATGTTTTCTAATAGCAGTGAAGTTATTTATTTTGTTTCATAAAACATTTTTTATCAAACTAAGTGTTGTAGTATAACCAGCAGGAGAGCAGTGATGTGGGCATTGAATTAGGTGAAATTACAGCATGTTACAGTGAAGTTATTAAATATTTTTCATAATATAAAATGTGCAAAAGGGTTTTGCATTTTGCTGACGGTCTCTTCAGACTTCTCTCAGCCGCCTGCACATAGAGATCAATTTATATTATAAAGCTTGTTTTGAGGAAAATTGGTTGTAGCTCGTTGTCTACATTACTATGATTGGAAATAGGTGTCGTTTGTGTTTTAACAATGTTAAGCTCACAAGTTACTGACCCGGGAAGTTTGAATCTGTCACCATGTCCCTTTAGGGGGACGTAGGATTCTGCTTACTCTCTAGATGTGTATTTCTTAATTTTTTCTATTTTCTACTATTTCTTTGTGTGTTTGTGCACAAATCTAATTCTGATGCATTGCATCTTTCTAAATGTGTGCCAAATAACCCCTGTTCTTTATTGTTACTCTCTAATTTTGTAGAAGAAATGGCTTCGTTCCCAACTAAGAGGATTTTTCCCATTGTTGAAAATGCTTTTAAAGGATCCAAGAAGCATAAAAACAAGAAAGTGAAGAAAGAAAAAAAGGATAAGAGCAAAACCAATTGTGTGCCCAGCTTCTTGTTGCATGATGGCTGCTGTGAGACAGATTTTACTCAAAAGCAAGAGACTAAGAAAAGAAAAAAGGCAAAAAAGAAAAACAAACGTGAGGAAGACTTCCAGAAACTTAAAATCAAAAAACAGCCCAACAAACCCGAAGATACGCACCAAATTCAGCCCATCATCTTCATCTCCCCTGATCAGGAGACAAAACAACAACATTCAACTGAGAATGATTGTCATAGAAGAGTGAAAGAGATAGGGAAGATTAAAAAGAGAGTCATCTTCAACTTGCCAACTGAGAAAAACCAACCTGCAAGGACAAACTACAATGAACATGGAAAGAAGCAGTTTGTGGGCGAAAGCAGCTTGGAATCCAGTACAGTTGAAGAAATGAACAGCCAAGATCTGTTTATCACACAGAAATCATTCTTGGATCCATATGTGGAGATCTCCAGCAGCTCAAGCTGGAACGAAGCCACTATTGTGAAGGCACCAGAGAAGAGTTCATGTAGGTCAACAGCTGAAGCGACCACTCAAACCGAGAACTTCTTTACCTTCCCAGCGCTCTCCAGCTCTCTCAGGTTTCAGCAGCAGAAGAACACGTCAATGTGCTCGGAGGAACCGGTGGACCTGAGCTTACCGAACAGAACAAGACGAATGCACAGGCCAAAACATCCCACTGTAGAGTCTGCAAATCCACCCAAGCTGAAGATATCAGACACGTCGAGTGAAGATGGTGATGCGGGATCCAAGAGCAAAGGTGA
Source organism: Meda fulgida (assembly GCA_030578275.1). NCBI lineage: Eukaryota > Metazoa > Chordata > Actinopteri > Cypriniformes > Leuciscidae > Meda > Meda fulgida. The sequence continues at coordinate 16,700,944 of CM060640.1, forward strand.
TCTGCTCCAGCTGAAAGTCATCCAGACTCGCTTGAACGAGTCTTTCTTTTTTAAGGTGAAGGGCGAAGATTCACCAAAGCCCATGTGCCCTTTGATGAAGTTCACGGAAAGTGTTGAGAAAAGAGGGAAGAAGTGAAATCGTACCAAGCTAAAATGTTACAGATTCGTGATGAGAGAAAAAAAAAAAAGAGTTCTGTGCACATTCAAACTAAGACACAAAGCTTTGGTATTTGCAGTTTTATTCTGTATTTTTACATTGTTCGCTTTGATGTTAACATCCAGTTAAATGTTCCTATATATGAATCTTCAGTGTCTATTGTTTACAATCAAACATTGTTCACAAAAATGCATAAGATTAAAATAGTCTCATGTTGTGTGGGAAAAAAGGAAACTACAGTCTAATTGTGTCTAAATAATTTGATTCCCATCCACTTCCAAAGGTGAAAGAAAACATAAACAGGAATAGTTACTGGCAGCAGCAGGCTGTAGAAACACACGCTGCTTGCACTCGTGCAGCCTTGTGGGAAATTTTCATCCACTGTTGCCGAGTAAAACAGTCCAGTCAAGGATATCAGCGGCACAAGAACAGTTACAGTAGACAGGGAGAAAAACATTGTGGCAGAAAACTAATATTTGCTTTATAAACTCAAGATTCAGTGGGTTGTTCAGTCGTATGGATCATTCGTGCATCCTGTGGAATCATGTTAGGAATACCATCAATGATAGGATATGCAATGCCAAGCTCTTCGTTTATTAATTCATTGCTCCTTTCGTCATACCTTGAAAAAAAAAAATCAGAAGAAAATACATGTATTAGTATTACAGATAATAATATGAACATACCTCTTGCAAATTTACGACGTTAAACGAAGTTAATGATAAAATACTGTTATTATAAAAGCATGCTTAATTATGGGATCTCCATATAGAGGAGGATGCTTTCATATATATTTTTTATAATTCTGTGCCATTCTTGTCTATTTTTTGGAAGTTGCTATTAATTGAAATGATAATAAATTATTTTTTAAACTAATAAATAAATATTTAATTCTAAGCATTATCATTTATTTATTATTATTATTTTTTTTTTTTTACAAAGCACTCATAACATGATTTTTGTTAGTCGCAAGGAAAATTATCACCCGGTGGTTACATAACGTCAGTACTGCTATTAAACTCCTATGATAACTAGCATTAAGTTACATAATGTAATAATATTATGCATGATAAACAATCATACCTCAAGGTTTTTTTGGACAGTGGACACACTAGAAACTCGAGGAGGGACACATCAAACGCCTGACTCTCACTGCCCTTCACTCCATCACTCCGACTCCTCTGTTGTCCTCGGATCTTCACAAGACGCAAGAGTGTCTGGACGCTTACAGATCTCTGCACGCTAAAAACTCCAGTGGAAAGTGTTCTTAATGCAAGAGACATATCCCAAGAGCGATATATGCCCGGAAAACTAAACTTGTTTCACCCGTTAGACAGATGCCAACAGTGATCCGGAAGTGCTAAACTTGGCGCGTCTGTAAACGTGTCCCCTGATTTTTTGCATTCGTGAGAGGTTCCGATGACAAAATGTTGCACAGATTAGTTTAGTTCAAAATTGTCATACATGCAAGATAATAATCGTATATGTAGTTTCATATGCTCTGCACGGGACAAAGAACATCCTTTATTTATAATAATAAAATATATGGATATTAGTAATAGTAATTCAGTTGGCATTGAGCCATTCATTTAGATTTATAACATACATAATTAACAATAATTGTGAAATAATGCCATTGTTATATAACTTTTTCTTTTGTATCACGTTTATTATTATTATTATGATTATGATTATTATTATTTACTGCAGTGATCAAAGTAATAATAAAAAGGTACAATTTGGCAAATACGATAAATGTAAATGAATAATCTAAACTACTACTACTAATAATAATTCAGTTCCCAGTGAGCTATTCATTTAGATTTAAGGTAGAGTATTTCACAATAATTGTGAAATAATGCCACTATTATACATTTTTTTCTTTTGAAGCACGTATATTTTATTATAATTGTTATTTACATTGATCAAAGTAATAATAAAAAGTACAAGTAATAATACTATAAATGTAAATAATCTAAACTAATAACAAGAGTAATCAAAAAAATCGTAATCAATTTCGGTTGTATGCAAATATTGTACAATAGTGGCATTGTCATAATTATTAAATTAAATTAAAGGCTCATTGAAAACTGAATTAAATATCAATTATATCAGAAACACAGAATGATATAAATAACGTTGGTTCCAAGAAATCATAGTGAGAGGAATGCATACACATTTAAAATAGATTTATTAGATAGAATTGTGACATTTTATTTTTTGGATAGAATTGTGACATTTTATGCCTCGTTAAACAAAAGAATTTCATGAAACCAGTTTGTGGCGCTCTTCACGCAATACAAAACAGAACCCCCAACACGTGACACTGAAGAGATTTCTCATGACCAGCAGATGTCGCCAGTGAACCGTTTGTTAAACATCACACACTCTTGCAGCAGTGCGGTAAAGGTTGCCAGATTGGCCGGAGTCCGGGCAATTCGGCGGGTTTTTGTTGCCGAAACACCGGCACTTCAGATCCTTCTTTTGGCGACCCTCTGTTCAGCAGGCAGTAGTCTCTCTCTCTCTCTCTCTCTCTCTCTCTCTCTCTCTCTCTCTCTCTCTCTCTCTCTCTCTCTCTCTCTCTCTCTCTCTCTCTCTCTCTCTCTCTCTCTCTCTCTCTCTCTCTCTCTCTCTCTCTCTCTCTCTCTCTCTCTCTCTCTCTCTCTCTCTCTCTCTCTCTCTCTCACACACACACACACACACTACAGCTCTGGCTGACGTGCCCTCTAAACTCACAATAGACACTCCCTCCCACTACCTTCGGTGTAGGCTACTTTTGTGTCCATTCTTTATTCCCTTTTTAACTCAAAACATGCTTTCTTTTTATTCGTTTTTAGATGGTGAAACAATATTCACATACAGACTTATTTTCCTTATACAATGCTTAGATATTTAATTGAAAATCAAATAAATGACATAAAACTTTTTTTCCGTTTTACGAAATTTTATTTCTCAATTTTATTTGCGTTGACTTGGAGCATTAAGATAAGTGCCTACTGAGCCCGGGAAGTCACCTGTGAAAAAAAAAACGAAACAAAAAAAAACACGGTTTGGAAATTCGTCTCCTCAGTTTAAGCCGTATAGGCTGTAAAATGTAGCTACTCGCGGATTCGTCTGTGCCGGCTGATTCAACCAGGCCAGCTGTTTCAGCCCGATCTCATGAAAGTGCGTATCAATAGAACGAATGTTATTTCTCGCGCGCATATGATACGCATTTAATGGCGTGTAATACGCAAATGTAGCCTAAATACAGCCTATGTAAGCTAAAGCTTGAAATGTCCACTTTTAAACGAACAAATTCGAATCGAAAGCAAATACAGTCTGTCTATGTAATCCATATGAATTTCTTATCTTATTTCTTATCTTATATAGGCTATATATTTTTGCGCAGCATTTGGTGTAGCTATAGGCCTACAGTTCAAATTCAAATTTTGGAAAACCTTGCTGGCATCTGGCAACCCTGAGTGCGGTTAACTTGCGAGCTTGTGAAAAGAGCTGAAACTTAAATCATTGGCAAAAGCTTCCAGGAGTGCATTTAAAAGTAGCTAATACAAAATATAGTATATACAAAAATATTGTATATTGGCCATTTGACCGAGCCTGTGATTTTGAGTGGAAGAGAGCACTCAAGTAGCCTTTCTCACACAAACAACACTCAAGCAAAAGTCAAGCGTTTGACCAACCTCCTGCATTACCAGAACCTCCTCAAAACTGCCCTCTTGATTTTATGAGCTACTCTCTTTAAGAGCTGTTCTCTCGCCTATCAATCCTGCTTGTTTTCTCAGGACTCGACCAGGTTTTTATCAGCCATTCATTTGGCATGTGTTGTTGAGGCATACCTCTCGCGGCTCGAGGCAGATTAGGTTTACTCTATGATTATGGAGGAGGCCCTGTTGACCATGTTTGCATGGATTTATTTGACCACTGATTACACATTCCCCGCCCCAATATCCCTAAATATCAAAGCCGTTTGTTGTCAATATTTCTGCTGCTTCGAGCTGATGGTGGAGTAAGAGGCCCAGGAAGAAGCTCGGGAGATCCAGAGAGCTCAGTTCACCGACCAGCCAAGCATGTCAAATGAAACAAACCCGCTCAAGGACATACGTGTTCTTCGTTGCATTGAATGAATCGATTGCCTCTGCTATGTGTAATCTCACAAAGCCTTTACTCTCTTGCTCTTCAAAAGATGTTAACTTCTGTGTAGGCTAACAAGTACATTAGGCCTACATTTACCTGGTTTGATTGTTATGGGTTCTTGCCTTTGGCTGGGATTTTTTTATCTCCATGTTAAACTGTGTCAGTGGTGTCTGCTTATAATTCTCTGCTGAGGTCTTTTCAACTAAAACAGTTTGTTCTTCGTCAACCGATGACAATTAGACAATTTCGCTATTTGCCTTCTGTTATGATTTCCTGCCAGCAACCTTCACAATCGGTTTCACAGTTGCTAGTGAATCCATTTAATCAAGCTTGAACTCTTTTTTTGCTCCATTATCCACCACAGCAGGAACGCTGAGCAACATACGATTCCATGAACTGTCATTATTTCCTTTCTTTTCGGTTTTCGTTAATGCAGATGGTGCCAATAGATACGAGATACGATTGAACAGCAATGCTTCTCGAAATGTGTGAGTGGGCCAGCACACACCAGATGGGACTGGCTAATTTCTCGCACACAAAATAATAAAAAAAACATACGCTTTTTACTAATTTAATTCAGCTGAATTTAAGGATTCTAAATCTCCTTGTTTTGTTAAATTTGTTCAGTAGGAAATATCTTCATTTATAGTGAGGTTACGTTACACATTTAAAACAGGCCTAACACACATTAAAAACTCCTCCAAGTAGCTGTGGAAGATAATATTGAAAGTGATCTCAATTGTTTTCATATTTTTTTATGGCATTTGGAATGAAATGAACATTTGCTAATGATCCATTAAGCAACATAATAAGGTAATAATAATAGCTAATGTTCTTAATTAAAGTTATTATAAAGCGATTCTGAGAAAGTCTTGTTTTTTAGGAATTTGTAATAATGGATGGACCGAGGTACTGAGGAGGCTCCTGGATCTTACCTTCTGCTAAGAAAAAATAATCAGGTATGGTCACAAAATTTCACAGGCAAAAAAGGTCAGTTGTCCATTGTTCATAGTGTATGAATCACAACTCAAACAGGATTCACTTTCAAACCAAGCAGCTTTCTGTTGATCAATGCAGCGAATCCACATGACCAACTTGTACACATTCCGAAATCTGTGTGGGGAAATCTTTCGTCCTTGTGCAAAATTCCAGATCGGGTAGAATCCTATTGAAATTACTGTATTTTGCCCGTAAAAATTCAATGAAAAGACCGCATCTTACGTTGTTGACCTAGCAACATGACAAACACTGGAAACAACATTAGCCAACAGTAATATTACTACCCCTGCTGAAAAACGGCCCTTTAGACTATTTTATTTTTTTCAGGAGAGATGCCCTTTGAGGTCATTTTCACTACATTCCATTACCAAGGGGCCACTTTCACTAAACCGTTTTATGGCATATATCCGAGTAAAACGGCTTCTCAAACAAGAAAAAAATGTAGGGCGGACTTGATTTTGTCCATGGGGAATTGATTGGATGGTTGTGGTTTGCTACTTTATTCAGAGCAGCGTCATGACAGGTATGAAAGCGAGGCTGTGTGGGATAGACTTACCGTGTTCAATGGCATCCGCTGTAAAAAGTTGTATAAAGCTCCTAGATCCTTTAGAGTAGGCCTAATTGAATAAACTCCGAGGGTTTGGCTTCTCAGCCTGTGGGATTATGAAGTTCAGAAGTGCTAACCCAGCACTTTTAAGGCCTGATAACAAGCTCTTGAAATGCTCTGGGCTTCTAATACTCTCATCAATGAGACAGTGAAGCGGGGACAGTTCTGCCTTAATACCTTTAATTAATGATCATCCTCAGAATTTATACTGCTAAATTAATTTTTCTGGTTACTCAGCAGTAAAATACAGCAGGGGAAGGAGAGGGTTTATCATCAAAGCCAAATTCATGGATGCATTACACCATTCACTACAGATTTACAGTCTAAAAGATGTTGAATAACAGAAATAGCAAATCCTTCCCTCACAAAGGTGCTGAAATATTTTTACCAAACTGCATTCACTCAGATATACATTTTTGACATCATTGTCTTACATTTCCACTCCAGGCCAAACAGATCTTATAAATATAACGTCTACAGCCATTGTGTTTCCAGACATAAATGTTCATTTTCCCAACTCAGAAGGTCAGTCGGAATAGGAGTTTTATCTTGTTAGGAGGCTAACTGTATTTCTGACAGGTCTGGAAGTGCAGAGAGAAATATAAAGAAGATGAGAAATTGTTTCATATGATCGTCTCAGTGTTGATGTGTGTCTTTTTCCCCCTTCTTTTTAAAAAAAAGAGTCAATACAGAATATTTCAAGAATGCAGGTATATTTGAGACTTCCTGACAAATGCACTTCTAAAACTAGATTTCCTATCTCAGGGGATGTAGGAGATTCAATTCATTCAAGTTGCTTTACCAAGATATTGTCACAAGAATGTTGAGACACTTCTGTGGCTTAAATATAGCAAGCCATGATCTTCAGTTCCAACCCGATCTCACGAGAAGACATTATTTTACAAGATCGCAATTTCACATGAAATTGCATGAAAACGTGTGGTTTTTAGAATGAGCATTTTTAGAAAAAGCATGATGGCCCACTCCTAACCACTAAACCTGTGTCAGTCAGTGGGGCGTAAGCAGATTGTATGAATGAGATTGTACAAATTCATGCAAATCAGCCACCAAGTCTCCAAAATGTAAAATAGTCGCATTTTCATATAAATGTGTTTGATTTGTATGAAAATGTATTATTGTTAGGAAAAATAGTAAGCATGAAGGTCCACCAAGTCACTAAATTGAAAAATATTGGTGATTTCGAATTAAATTGTACAATGTTATTTATATAGTAATATACGAAAAAAAAGTAAGCATGAAAATGCACTGGTACCCTTAACCATCAGTGGGGCGGAAAAAGATTGTACGAAACCCTGCAGATGAGATTGCCATATGTGTGTTGCCTGTTGTCTTTGGAGTTCCAGCGTTTCCATTCTATGCCCCCCCCCCCCCTTTTTTATAGTAAACCTTTTTAAACAGAACGACTCGTGAAACTGTCGTTCCTTGTTAAAGCAACGTGTGTGTCTGCGCTTTAGAGATTTGAGGGATTTGGATAGCTCAGAGCTCAAGTGAGGTTGTCAAGTGTCCCTGACTTTGATTAAATGGGTTTTGTCCCATGGTAGATGGCAAGAAAGAAAATAAGAGTTTTTCTCAAAAGCAGAAACTGTGAATGTGGAAATTAAATTTCTGTGAATGCCAGAACTCTCTTTATATGAATAGAAAACCATATGAATCAAGATTTCTGATTAAACCTAAATTAAGTTTTTATACCATAGCATATGCCATTTTTTCACCATTGTTACTTTGATGAAACCGTGTTTTAACCAGCTTTAGGTGGTTAGATGGCCTCCAAGTAGGTTAGACTTATGTTTTAGAGGTTAAAAACAGCTTAAACCAGGAAACACAGTTGTTTCATAATATGTAAAAATCAAGCATGGAGAGTTAAAAGTTTTTAATATTATTTATAAAGATTATTTACATTTATAAAATATCCTTTTCCACATCAAATAATCACAAACATCATTCACGAACTTGAGAAAAAGAAAAACACACTTTAAATTAGTGCTACACAGTAGCAGAATTACCAAATGCTTAAAGACACAAGAGCCAATCATACAGAAGAACATTTGAAAGGACAGTTCTCTCAAAAATCAAAACAAATTTTTGTCATCATTAACTCATCATTAAACCCCCATGTCAATCCAAACCTGTATGCCATTCTTTCTTCAGCAGAACACAATATTTTGAGTGTTATTTTTGTTTCTCCATACAATGAAAGTCGATGGTCAAAACTGTTGTTTACCAACATGATTCGAAATGTCTCCTTTTTTTGGTTTGCAGAAGGAAGTCATGTAACAGTAACTCGCAGCTTAACTACCATATAGTACATTGTTGAAGAAATTAATTAGCTAGTCACGACTGTTTCCCGAAACCATATTGTCATGAAATGTGTCCTTCAACCACGTTGGTTAATGATGTCACGCAGGAGGTGGAGTAATAACTTCTTTTAATTAATCAGTTTGAGATTGAATTAATGCCCGATTTTTGTCAAAGTATGGACATGACATCATGGCACATGCACACTCTTCAAAACACACTTTAAATCTCTTGACAAACTAAAAGACGTAAATGAAATTTGCATATATTCAAAATGAAAGATATAGATTGTATTGAATGTCAGCATGTTTATTTTGCTCAATATAAGGATTTCTTAAGCCCAGGTCAACCACACAACCTTGCGTTTGAACTATGGTTTCAGGAAACACCAACTCGCTGAACTATGCTGATAACAACGGAACTTGCGACCATAGTTGGCTAACAACGCTTTTGGGAAATGCGCCCCAGGTTTGAAACAACATGAGTAAATGATAAAATAAATTTCATTTTTGGAGAACTATCCCTTTAAGCATCAGCGTTTCTAAACCAACAATCTCTTTTAGTCAAATTTAAATTCAGGAGATGTTCCATGAAGTCTTTGAGGTCCAGCACAAGACATGAAGATGTTTACAGTGTTAAATAACAGAGAACAGCACCCTGTCCTCCAGCTGATGACACAGCGATGTGTGTAAAGGGACACAGTATATCCAGTGATATGTCCCTAAAGACACCATGCCTATAGAACTTTCCCAGGCAATAGGTTGGTAATTGTCCATTTTTGATTGCTGCACTTCTGAAGGGCCAGCTGAAATCCATGATCCACTTCCACACTTTCCACCAATTCCAAACATCGCTTCGACTTCCTATTCTGAATGGAGCCTCCCTGCAAGACACAATACACATCAAAATGAGTGAACAATGACAAGTTGTTCCATGACCAAACAGGATGTTGATTCAGGAACATTAAGCAGGACACTGAAGCAGAAAAACAGGTTATATGATTCATGAATCTTAAAGTCCCTCAGAGCTAAAAAGCATTGTAGAGTCCAAGTGACTCTTAAGTGAGAAATCAAAGCTACATTTACACCTGAAAAAACATTCTTCTTTTAGTCAGTAAACACAGTATGAAATACACCACTAAAGCCCAAAGCCTTTTAGAACAATGTCAAAAGGAAGGTGATGTTCCTAAAGTGGTTGCATCTGAAGAAGAGCCTCAAGGATTCTGAGTCTTACAGTATTGAAGGAGGCTCCGGAGACAGCTGAAACATGAAAGAGGAGGCCGTGGGCAAAGTGTCGCCCTCGTCCAATCATCTGCTACCGTATAAAATCCAACTCAGACGAGTTGAATGAAACATCAAACACCATGTCTCACTTCACAGACTAAATCATATTATTGAAGAGACACAGTTGGAATATTTGTTACTTTTGTGCCGCTTTATTATATTCATGGCTGTAATATTAGCACGTGAAAACAAAATTTGATATACTGTGCTGAATGTGAAACTATATTATTGAAGAGAATACCATATGGCATGGGGCATTAACTTATGGAAGTTTGCCATGGAAAACATTTTGAACAATTTAGATGGTAGAGTACAAAGTGCATTTCAATGTCAAACTTTAGACACACTATAACAAAAATACATATATACTATTGAAATCTCTGAAAATATAATTTTGAATTCAAGTAGTATAACTCCACATAATTTCTCGTGGTCATGTCGATTATAAACCAGGCATTATTAAGACCACATGCATCCTTTAACAGGTGTGTGTTCAGCGATAGGGACCACTGCATCTGCTTCAATTATGTCCCTGAAATGATATCACTGTTTTCGTCCTGACTGCTGGTGGTGCCAAATGCGCTAAAGAGCTAAATAATATATTTCAGCTGAGTACATGTGTCCGGTAAGCTTAACGGCGCATTCATTCACAACGTGCCAAGCAGTATCCTGGATACAGACAGATTGACAACAGACAATGTGAGTCAATAAAGACTTAATTAAAGCCATTTCTGATGCTCTCCAATGAGCCAAAAGCTAGTTCACTCTTTCACTGGTTTTGTCATCAATTATTCATCACATCTAAAAGGCCACAATGGATTTGGTGTACCTGATTCCATTTTAAGAAACTCCTGAAAAAAAAAGTGGCTGGCATAAAGCCTTTATCCCACCAATCTCATCTGAGACATAAAACTACGTCCCGAGGGTTTGTGTGAGAATTGATATCGTTCATACTCTTACACTTTCTCGATAGCGCGTGTTTGTTCATCTACTTCGACATCTCTCCCAAAGGGTTAGCGTTACCCTTTCCTAATAACCTGTTCTGACATTTCCACCACACTTCAGCTAAACCTTTTAGATGACACCGCCTGCTGTGACATATATTAATTCATCCACCTTTTAATAGAGACGCATTCATTACGCGGACCGTGTGCAGATGAAATCAAGATGTCTGCTACAATCCAGAACGACGCTTGAATTGAATTAGGAGAGCTTTACAGCAAACACACACACACAACTCACACCTCTGAATTATTAATGCTCAATATCCAGAAAGTGTCCATTGCAGTCACACAGCCGGAGGGCTAACAGATGCTACAAATTGACAGCGAATTTTAAGGGAAAGTTTTGGACTAGTACTTAAATGTTCACAGAACTTGATAAAAACACTTTTGACATAAGCTTTAAAGAGGACCTATTATGCATTTTACATGTTCAACTTTCTTTAGTCTGTAATGTTGCTGTTAAAGTCCACTCCGAAGTGAGTTATTCTCTATATCAGAAAGCATAGTTTCTGAACTCCCTGAAACAAAAACAAACACATCTATATTCCTCATTTAAACAATTGTAGCGTATGAAAAAATAAGGCTGCGGGGGATGTGTGTGTGTGTGGGGGGGGGGTCTGGTTGAGTAGCGTTAGTAGTCTAGTGTGTTGAAATTCATGGTTAAGGTAAGGGGGTGACATTTACGAAACACACTGAAAGTGGTTGACCACTGGTCCAGCTGACCAATCAGAGCACATTGGGCTTTTCAGAAGGAGAGGCTTCATAGAGACAGGAACTAAACAGAATGTTACTGACAGACTGGAAAGAGAGGTGCTGCTACAATGTAACATACATGAAAAATAATGTTTTCAAGCATGAAAGTCGACTCCAAAACAAAATCAAGACTTAGAAAAGAGGCATAATACATCCCCTTTTAATTGAGCTGTGCAGCAAGGTTTATGTGTAATAAGCTTTGTGTAGAATGTAATGGCATACTATGAAAAAGTGAAGCTCTTCATGAAACTTCATTCAAAAACAAACCAGACAGCACAAACTGACCATTCTAATACCATACTCATTTAGACTCATCTAGGCACCAACCAATAGTTAGCATAAAAATGTATGCAATAATCATACAATTCATCTAGCATATTATTACTTTACAGAGCATGAGAATAATAAAGTTTTTAAGCATGTGATTCATTGTTTCCTTTGCATGTATACCTGAGTGAAGAGCCAGGAGAGCTTCATGTGCTTGTTGCTGGAGTAGCTGCATTCAAGCAGTCGCGGCCGGCTGTTCACGTCCACCAGGCACTTGTTGTCATCGTCGTCGATGGTCGGACTCAAGCCTCCGACATGCAACTGCTGAGAGTTTGAGTAGTACACATTCTGAAACAACAGAAGAGAAAAACTACTTTTAAATTATTCATGTATAAAAGTCTATAAAAATATGTATTCAAAATATGCTAGGCTAATGTTAATGTTGCTAATAACATAATAAAAAGTGTAATAATTAAGCAAGAGCAGGTGTGTAGGCTACTTGTGTAGGCTACTTGTGTATGTATGCATGTATATATATATATACATACAGGTCCTTCTAAAAAAAATAGCATATTGTGATAAAGTTCATTATTTTCCACAATGTAATGATAAAAATTAAACTTTAATATATTTTAGATTCATTGCACACCAACTGAAATATTTCAGGTCTTTTATTGTTTTAATACTGATGATTTTGGCATACAGCTCATGAAAACCCAAAATTCCTGTCTCAAAATTTGCATATTTCATCCGACCAATAAAAAAAGAGTTTTTAATACAAAAAAAAGTCAACCTTCAAATAATTATGTTCAGTTATGGACTCAATACTTGGTCGGGAATCCTTTTGCAGAAATGACTGCTTCAATGCGGCGTGGCATGGAAGCAATCAGCCTGTGGCACTGCTGAGGTGTTATGGAGGCCCAGGATGCTTCGATAGCGACCTTAAGCTCATCCAGAGTGTTGGGTCTTGCGTCTCTCAACTTTCTCTTCACAATATCCCACAGATTCTCTATGGGGTTCAGGTCAGGAGAGTTGGCAGGCCAATTGAGCACAGTAATACCATGGTCAGTAAGCCATTTACCAGTGGTTTTGGCACTGTGAGCAGGTGCCAGGTCGTGCTGAAAAATGAAATCGTCATCTCCATAAAGCTTTTCAGCAGATGGAAGCATGAAGTGCTCCAAAATCTCCTGATAGCTAGCTACATTGACCCTGCCCTTGATAAAACACAGTGGAGCAACACCAGCAGCTGACATGGCACCCCAGACCATCACTGACTGTGGGTACTTGACACTGGACTTCAGGCATTTTGGCATTTCCTTCTCCCCAGTCTTCCTCCAGACTCTGGCACCTTGATTTCCGAATGAGATGCAACCACTGAGCAACAGTCCAATGCTGCTTCTCTGTAGCCCAGGTCAGGTGCTTCTGCCGCTGTTTCTGGTTCAAAAGTGGCTTGACCTGGGGAGTGCGGCACCTGTAGCCCATTTCCTGCACACGCCTGTGCACGGTGGCTCTGGATGTTTCTACTCCAGACTCAGTCCACTGCTTCCGCAGGTCCCCCAAGGTCTGGAATCGGTCCTTCTCCACAATCTTCCTCAGGGTCCGGTCACCTCTTCTCGTTGTGCAGCATTTTTTGCCACACCTTTTCCTTCCCACAGACTTCCCACTGAGGTGCCTTGATACAGCACTCTGGGAACAGCCTATTTGTTCAGAAATTTCTTTCTGTGTCTTACCCTCTTGCTTGAGGGTGTCAATGATGGCCTTCTGGACAGCAGTCAGGTCGGCAGTCTTACCCTTGATTGCGGTTTTGAGTAATGAAACAGGCTGTGAGTTTTTAAAAGCCTCAGGAATCTTTTGCAGGTGTTTAGAGTTAATTAGTTGATTCAAATGATTAGGTTAATAGCTCGTTTAGAGAACCTTTTCATGATATGCTAATTTTGAGACAGGAATTCTGGGTTTTCATGAGCTGTATGCCAAAATCAAATTAATTAATCAATAAAAACAATAAAAGACCTGAAATATTTCAGTTAGTGTGCAATGAATCTAAAACATATGAAAGTTTATTTTTTATCATTACATTATGGAAAATAATGAACTTTATCACAAAATGCTAATTTTTTGAGAAGGACCTGTATATAAGCAAAAGTTTCCACGGAAAATTTAATGGAAAAGTAAAATACAATGCTTTAGAATAACAGAAAATATAATTGACAAATGGAAAGTATGAGAATTATACAACTGTTCAAATGTTTGGGGTCAGAAATATATTTGAAAGAAATTGATATTTTCTCAAATATTTTTGCATTTTTACAAAGATTTATATCTCAAATAAATGCTTTCTGTTTATAAAAGAATCCTGGAAAAAAAAAATCACAAAAAGCATGGCTTCTACAAAAATATTAAGAAGCACAACTGTTTTCAACATTGCTAGCATTACATGATCCTTCAGAAATCATTCTAATATTATAAATGTTTTCATCCACCTATTTTTATGTGCATTTTGGGATATCACATAAAGAAGCTGGAAGAAGTTCATAAATGAAAAAAAAAAAAACTTCAATTGAGGACTTGCATTTTTTTATACAAAGAGAATACATGCGCATAAACAACGATAGAGACACGCACATTTATTAAATAAATCCCTCGATACGCAACAAAACAAACTCATGACATTTTATTACAGAAATTTTGCACCAATTTCCCAGGAAGTGACGATTTTGTGGGACGATTATGGAAATATTTTATACGCAAATATTTTATGTGATATTCCAATTTTGCGCAAAAGTTAAATTCACAACTTTGGATGGAAACATAGCTATTGAAGACTGGAGTAATGGCAACTGAAAAAATGGTAATATTTCACAAAATTGCTGTTTTTACTATATTTTTGATCAAATAAATTCAATCTTGTGAGCATATAGGACTTATTTCAACAACAATATAAAATCCTACCAATCCCAAACTTTTAAAGGGTATGCATACCATCAGTTTTAATTGTTTGTACAATTAACGTTTTGTAAAAGAAAGTTTTGTATAGAAATTTGTACATGAACACTTTTGTCAACAAAACGTAAAAATGTTATTTTATTAAAAGCATAGGCCTGAATTGCAATAACAAGAAAGTTGTAATGCCATGAAAATGTTTTATCATTCTGATTAATTAATTTGGGCCGTCTGAATGTCTGTTTGTAAATCATGCGTAATTCAGCTCTGTATTGCATAGGCAATAGAATGAATTATTCATGTTTGTTAATGGTGTCTTTCCTGTGACATCTCTAAGATGATGTGGCTCAGTTCCAAATGCCAGTGTTGATACCTAGTATTGCATCTTAATGGGCTCAATAGGGAAGAATACATTTTTTTAATCAAAAGACTCTCATTTGTTCATTTCATACACCGTTCACACATGGGCTGAATGCCAAATGGCCACTTCTACAAATGCATTTAAAGTGTGTGTACATCACTGGTGATGGGAAAGTACAAACTTTTAAGCATGTAGAAAGAAAATCTGCAAGTAATGTGACATTTTACTATTTCGCCTTGATAGCACAAACCTCTTTGTCATGTTCTGTTTGCATTTCTATGTAAGTATTAACACCTAGATAAATACATTTCTTAACTAAATTTACCTGTTACTTTTGGGTTTATACATTTAAAACTCCTCTTCGGTAGTTCAAGGGTTTATGGGTAATATTAGGAAACATTAGCAAAAAGCATGCACCGACGCATTCTTCTCAAGTGCACTAGAAATAATACACCACCTTTAGCAAACTATTTTAATCATAAGATGATTTGGCATCCACTAATCCTAATACTACATACTATAAAATATGGAAATTATTCAGCCCTGATTTTCACTTATCACTCTAGCTTATTTTCATTTATTTTTACCAACAGCAGGTAACTGACGTGAAATGAAATGTTCAACATTACATTCACTATTTTTTTTTAAAATAATTTATTCACGTTTACATCACTGTTTGATTGCATGTGGTGCAAATGGAAAGAACTCAGACAAGCAAAGTCCCTGATATTCAACATTTGCTTTGAATCACAAATGCACATTTTTTGGAGCAAGTCTTAAATAAATAGCCCTGATACTTAAATCCCTTGCCATACTGGAAAAACAAGCATTTTCAGAAAGAATTCATTTTAATGCAACATGCCCACAATTTTCTTCAGGGTTTGGATGGATTGATATTTCACTTTAAAAGCCAGAGCTTGGTGAAGTGCTAACAATATTATTGATTAGAGATATCTCATGCAGTGCATCAAAGAAATGCATACTTTTCTCAAAAACATAGATTAAATTGGTTGTTTATCATTTAGAGTGATTTTGGCAATCCAAACTTGTCAGTTCTAGACTATCAGATGCAGAACTAGGCATTCTCCTCTTCTCTTCAACGCCAAATCAGTTCTGATCTGTTGGTGGTTTTTTGAGAGCTACCATTGCTTTGTGTGTCAAGACTTTTTTCTCTCTCTTTTTTTTCTGTAGTAAACCTGAGCCTTACTGTAAAATTAAATCAAGTTGTTTGACTGCAAAACGGCTCAAACTTTTGTGAGGCACCTTGAAATGAAAATCTCTGTGAACACAAAGGCGGCAAGTGTATCTCCACGGACACGTAAAACAACTAATCATTCATTCACAGTGGAAACAATGCATATCCTTTGGGATCCTTTGATGAGCACTGGAACTGTGACGGAGGGCTAAAATGGGACGGGGAATAATGTAAGAGAGAAGAAAAATAAGGACTCATGGAAGGGACCCATTTAGCACTGTTTCTGCTTGAAAAAAATTGCTTTTTACTGCTTGGGAGATTTATGGCTGTTCTATGGAAACAATGTTCCTTTTGCTGAATGAATGGGAGATAACGCACTGAAAGAAAGAGTAAGCATGTCTATGCTCCATTTCCAACATGCTCAAATCCCAGAGCAACTGCCACGGTGTTAATACGCTTAGCTGAGGTATTGTCTGCCAGCCCATTAAAGATAAAACAAATCCAGCACCACAAGTATAGAGACGGTGATATCCTATCAGAATGCTTGAAATTAGTTTTAGTGTGCCAATAGACATGAGCACTGTAAATCATGCAGAAATATTCTGGATGGTGGTGAAGTTAAATGTGTATACACTCACCTAAAGGATTATTAGAAACACCTGTTCAATTTCTCATTAATGCAATTATCTAATCAACCAATCACATGGCAGCTGCTTCAATGCATTTAGGGGTGTGGTCCTGGTCAAGACAATCTCCTGAACTCCAAACTGAGTGTCAGAATGGGAAAGAAAGGTGATTTAAGCAATTTTGAGCGTGGCATGGTTGTTGGTGCCAGACGGGCCGGTCTGAGTATTTCACAATCTGCTCAGTTACTGGGATTTTCACGCACAACCATTTCTAGGGTTTACAAAGAATGGTGTGAAAAGGGAAAAACATCCACTATGCGGCAGTCCTGTGGGCGAAAATGCCTTGTTGATGCTAGAGGTCAGAGGAGAATGGGCCGACTGATTCAAGCTGATAGAAGAGCAACTTTGACTGAAATAACCACTCGTTACAACTGAGGTATGCAGCAAAGCATTTGTGAAGCCACAACACGCACAACCTTGAGGCGGATGGGCTACATACAACAGCAGAAGACCCCACCGGGTACCACTCATCTCCACTCCAAATAGGAAAAAGAGGCTACAATTTACAAGAGCTCACCAAAATTGGGCAGTTGAAGACTGGAAAAATGTTGCCTGGTCTGATGAGTCTCAATTTCTGTTGAGACATTCAGATGGTAGAGTCAGAATTTGGCATAAACAGAATGAGAACATGGATCCATCATGCCTTGTTACCACTGTGCAGGCTGTTGGTGGTGGTGTAATGGTGTGGTGGATGTTTTCTTGGCACACTTTAGGCCCCTTAGTGCCAATTGGGCATCGTATAAATGCCACGGCCTACCTGAGTATTGTTCCTGACCATGTCCATCCCTTTATGGCCACCATGTACCCATCCTCTGATGGCTACTTCCAGCAGGATAATGTCACAATTTCACAGGATAATGCCACCATGTCACAATGCTGGAATCATTTCAAATTGGTTTCTTGAACATGACAATGAGTTCACTGTACTAAAATGGCCCCCACAGTCACCAGATCTCAACCCAATAGAGCATTTTTGGGATGTGTTGGAACGGGAGTTTCGTGCCCTGGATGTGCATCCCACAAATCTCCATCAACTGCAAGATGCTATCCTATCAATATGGGCCATCATTTTTAAAGTATGCTTTTAGCACCTTGTTGAATCAAGGCCACGTAGAATTAAGGCAGTTCTGAAGGCGAAAGGGGGTCAAACACAGTATTAGTATGGTGTTCCTAATAATCCTTTAGGTGAGTGTATATGCACAGTGCACATTATATATGTCACAGTGGCTGTAATGATGCACATGATGAAGGAGTAGAGAAACAAAAAACTTCAAATCAATAAATCCTTATTGGAAAACTCATGAGATAGCTAAAGAAACAGTAAGCTCAACCACTTCTAACATAGACAATACCGGACAATGAAACACAGGAAACTGGGGGCTTAAGTACACAGAGGATGATTGACTGAAACAAAACATGAGCTATCTAATCAAGAACCAAGGAGATTAACAAGGAACAAAGGAAAACAGTAACAGAATATTATATTATATTACCTATATTATAACATCGTACAATAATAGCCGTAGAGCCACTCAAATGTCCTATAATTAGCAATAGTATAGTTTTGATTTCCTCAACAGATTCTAGAAAGTTTTGAATCAGCAAAAATAGAAACATTACTGCATTGCTTGGCACCATTGTGTTGTTTCCAATAAGAAAGGCAGAAGCACAAATGGTTATGAATTCAGCAGGTGTAAGAGACCTAACTAAGTAGTTAAAATCATGCTGACAATGCTGTTCTCTCTCACTTTCCCTCCCTCCCTCTTACTCGCTCTCATTTATATATCTCTGACACACATTCTACAATTCTTCCTCACCTAAATGATGCCTGTGGTGGTGAAACAACCCTCCCTGCTTGTATTCCAAGTCATTGCTCTTTATTGAGATTCATTATAGGGACTATAGCCTTAGAATCTGTCTAAATCTGAAATCCCCCGGTGAGTCGATGCTTTATGGAGAAAGATCCCTATTTTTACAGTATTTTTGCAGGATATCATTTGTTGTGGAACCTGGTGGTGTAATACACTCAGAATATGAAAAAAAAAAAGACTGGATTGCCTCAAGCAGTCCAACTGCTCAAAAATTCATATTTCGGGGCATCAGCACGAAATAATGAAGAGGTTTCATGCAATATAATGACTGTTGCAAATGGAACCGTATGGGTTGCAAAAAAATTGATAGTCTATCACTGTGAAACACTGAGCTCAGTTTTAACGGGAAGATGGAAAAGCACAAGATGCCGAAGCCAAATCTTCATAGAGGAAATGACTCACATTTTCACCATGAATTAAACAACTGAAGAATGCAAAGCCTCTGTACAGTAGATGGGAATAAAGATGAGGTGATATAGCTATAAAAAATTCAATCTTTATATTTTCAGGCTTTTGATAGCTTAATATTTATGTATTCGCTCTGAAATGGTTTAAAATATTATTTTTTTCAACAGCCGTTGTTGTCAAACAGATTAAAAGTTTTTAACCCAAGAGCTAAAATACAGAGAAAAAAAAATTGTTAAAATTAATCAAGGGATGTTTTCCACACTGTTTTCACAAAATTAACTGAGGGAAGAATCTTTTTAAATATGTATATGTAAATTTAGTAATGCTTTAAGTTCCATAAATGTTAGTTACAATTAATATATTTATATATACAATATTTATAGTTAGTTACTTAAACTAACAGTAAGTAACACATTTGTTGCAGTATTTATTATGTTAACACTAGTTCATAAAAATACTACGTCATGTTAGCTCAGGTCCATTAAATAATTTAATTAAACAATTTTGACTAAAATTAAAAAATGTTTTAGAAGTATTTTTCATTGTTAGTTCACGTAAACTAATACAAAAGGAACCTTGTTACTAAAAATTTTAATCACCACTTTTTGATTCAAAGGTTCATTCGATTCATTGGAATGGACAGTTGTCTCAGCTGGAAGTAATAATACATTATTTATCGGCTATAATATATCAACCAACTTTTCTTATCGGCCCGATAACGATAACATTAAAAATGAACATATATTGGCCGATTCCGATATGGTCAACTTGTTACATTTCCTGATCCTGTTTAACACATTATTTCCTGTTCTGGAGCTCTTGGTCAAAAATAAGATATTAAAGATGTTTCATTTCATACTGTGCTGTTGACACAGTGAGAAACATGGAATGACAGAACAGGAGACATGATGGAGTCAGACATGAGCACTTATATATAAATGAATTATACACACTCTGAGGGCTGAAAAGTATGAAAGCCAGAAGGTGCAGTGGACTGGACACTAACCTGAGGCGTCAGGCCGTGGCAGATGTACAGGATGGGAATGTTGTCGGAGTCGGGACCTTGATCCACACACAGATCCGGCCTCAGGCTGTTCCTCAGCTACATGCAAACACACACACACACACACACACACACACACACACACACACACATACTAAACAAAGATGAACTAAATGGACCGACACATTAGACCCATTTCACACTGCAAAAAACGAAGAGGAAGAGATGAATTAAGATCACAAAAAAACATCTTTCTTCCTCTGTCTGCTAATGGCTAATGTGTGTGAAAATGGCCTGGAGCTCAGCTTTCTTTTATCTTCACAATGGAGCTGTTAATTATGCTATTCCACAAAAGAATGCCAATTAGGAAAACCACTCTGTTGACCTTGCATTGTGATACATGATGAAACCAGGCCATGAGAAAGAAAAATAATACTGGGTACAAACTATTTCTATAACTCAATATTATGATAAACAATGTCATCTATCAGATATAGTGATATCATGTCTCTTAAGTGCTAATAAACTGCATTGTGTTTTGTTAAGCTAAATTAATAAATTTGAATATGTTATTATATAATTATGCCGTCAGAATGGTAACCGAGTTTAATTTGACATTTCAAGCCTCGTGGAATGACAAGATGTCTTTTAGAAAAATAATTGAATGTTTACCGTATATTTATACAAATATCTACCATATGTATTTAAACTATTGATTGATATAAAAAATTATGGTAATATTTGTGAGATTTTATGTTTTTAGAAAAATGTCAATATTTACACATAGTAAAAATTGCCATCATCTATTCATTAGGTAATAAATACACATACAGTATAAGGACACAAATGACACCGCTTTTGTTGACTACTATTAGAAAAGAAGTGGATACTCACTACACCAAAAGCAATGGTGTCTGTGTAGGTTCTCATCTCAGAATAAATATTCTTCAGGAACCAGCTGAAGGGTTTACAGCGGAGTCTCTCTCTGAGAGCTTTTCGGTCTCTGATATCACCAATATCGATCCCTGAGTCCTGCACACACAAACACATGCAATCGTGACCATACAAGAATTCATTTATAGAGATCAGAATCGAATGGCTGCTAGAACACGAAAGCTCAGAAAATCTGCCATGGTTAATGTGTGTTGTTAGGAGCATAGGAGTGCTTAAATAATCTTTTAACCGTAGTAAAAATCACAGTATAGTGATTGACTTCCAGAGGCCTTTTCTTTTAATAAAACAGTGACTACTGCAGTATGATAAAAAACAATGTTCAATGGATAATTACATTTAACTGAATGCCACGTATGGTTGTAAAGCAGTTTAGCATATTAATAATATACAGTAGTTAATATACACTAAATCTGAAACTTCAATTATGATAAAATTATGCTGAAAATTCAGCTTTGTTAGCACAAGAATAAAAAACATTTTGAATTATACTGAAATGGAATACAGTTATTTTAAATTGTAATATTTCACAAATTTATATTACTGTTTTCACTGTAATTTTGATCAAATTAATGCAGCCTTAGTAAGCATAAGATTTATTTAAAGGGGTCCTATTATGCCCTTCTACGAAGTCTTGATTTTGTTTTTGGGGTGTACGACAATTTGTTTTCATGCTTGATGGTTACATTTTTTTAAATATTTTTCACATATTTTACATTATTACAGCTCCTCTCTCTCCAGTCTGGCTCGAACACATCGATTTCGATGAAGCATCTCCTCCCGAAATACAAAATGTGCAATGATTGGTTAAATGGGCAAGTGTATTGTTTGTGATTGGCAGCACTTGTGCGCGTGTTCGGGAAGTGTCCTGCCTCTACATGACTGCGAGTTCTTCTATAGTGTAAATATGAATAAGGATGGCATCAATTTCAAACCAATTCAGACCCTGAATAAAATGTTATCCACCATTTAATTATGATTTTTGTCGGAAAAACAAAGGTAATACAAACAGCAATTGATTACAAAAGCTACAGAAAACAAGTTGTTCTCCATAAAATGCATAGCGCACAGATAAATGTTATAAGGATCAGGAACAGTGTTTAAAATATATTTTAGCCACTCTAAGATCGGGGCTTTGTCCCCTTTTTTGCGTATTCTGTAGGTGGGGATTATTTAAACCAGTAACGTTGTGACTTTATAAGATCCGTAAAAATCGTGTTGTAGTCCAAACGAGTCGTCGTTGTAGTTCTTGAAAAGTGGATTCTGTTAAATAAAATATCTCCCTTTGGAGTGACTTTGTAACCTTGCAGATCTTTTTTTATGCTCAAACAGCAACATTACACACTAACTAAAGTTGAAAAAGTGTAAAAGCATAATAGGACCCCCTTTTTTTGGATTAGTGATTCAGAAATATTGCAAACTCTTAAATAGTTTTTGTATATAATATGGTTTCTTTTAATTCCACACTTCTAAAAACTATTAGTTTATTTGATATTTATTTGATCAGTTTATTTTAAATCCCAGATTTTCAAATTCAAATGGCCCATCCATTCAACTATTCATAGGTTTTGTACCTGTTGTGGAACGTTCCAGGCCATGTATACGTGGCTTTTGAACTCGTCCATCCACACCTCGGCCACTCTCAGAGCGTTCCTGCGTACGTGAGTTGCCAGGTCCTCCGTGTAGGGCTTGTGGGCGCGCTCAATATGAGCTATTCTGGAACAGGGCATCACCTCCACACTTCCTCCGCACAGCCATACCTGATTACACACACATGAATGGAAGGAAAAAATTAGCTCTCCAAAATGCCCTTTAAAATCCATTAGGTAGTCTAAAAAAAACAAATAATCTAAGTTCTTATGATTCATTAAGCAGAATAAACCAAATTACTGAAAAAAAACCCACATAAATCAAACTCCACAAGGAACAAAAAGCACGTTTGTACTTAATTAGAAAATTTTAAAAGGGTTTGTAGAAAAAAAATAAGCTAAACAATACACTTCAAAAACTAAGCTAAACAATACACTCCAAATACAAGGATGCTGATTTCCTACAATTATCATCTAAAGGTTACTCATTTCCACACAGCGGAGCTGTGTTCAAACTTAACTACCAAAACTGCTCTTCATTTAAAAAACAATATAGAGGCTTTCTAACGCATGACAAGACGAATATCGAAAGAACCTATTTAAAAGCTCAAACAGACCATTTAATTGGTTATAATTGAACATTTCCCTGACATTGAGTAATATAACAGTGCAGTAACCACCTTTTGTGTCAGTAAAGATGGGAGAAAAACCACAAACAGGTGCTGTTTTCCTGGAGTGCTTTAATACACATTTGTTCAATGATTTACCCTCAATTAGTGCATGTTATGCAGCTGAAAATGGAGAGTGGCGGCTGTGTGTGAGTGTGTTGGTCTGATTCCCTGTTTTTTTCCACCCACTGCACTCATGCAGAGCTTCTAAACCGGGAGCATCTCTGTGCTTTGTACATCTCTCTAGTAAATCTTCACTTGGGATTATATAGGCCACATGCCAGCATGCTGCACTTCATTCATACTTTCACACCCAAACACTTGTATTCAGGCCTGGTTTGGTGAAATACGAAGTGCAACATCTGGCTGGGACATATGTCAGGGTTGTTTCAGTGCAGCAAGATATTTGAACACGTGTTGCGTATATTTAAATGCATCTAATTTGCATCAAACAAAAAGTTGATTTATCAAGACACCCTGGTGGCGTATTTTGAATATGATTATTTCTTTGAAAAGGAAGGGGGGTATCACATTTGCTCTGTCTGATCTGCTTGTTTGGCAGGCTTTTAACGCCAAGACTCATTGGGCGGGATTCAACAGGAAGTGGACAGATGCGTGTTGTTCATATTTGCCAGGAGAATGATTTATATGCATAATCATTGACAACAATCCCAATGATCCATGACTGAGCCGTCTGTTCTCCCAAAGCATTAAAAAATAATTTCTCACATTTGCATACAATACCTGCTGCAGACAGAGATATTCAGACCGTAATCGCACAGAGGCAAATTTTGCAAGCATGAAATGAGAATCAAAACCGGTTTTATATTGTCTGGGAGACATTTAAGATTTAGTCTCTTTCCATTCTATAATAATAATCATCATAATCATATTAAAGGTGCTCTAAGCGATGTCACACGTTTTTTAGACTGAACATTTTTTGTCACATACAGCAAGCATCTCCTCACTATCCGCTGGCTGCCTGTCCCCTGAACAGACTGTAAAAAAACGCGGTCTCTGCAGACACCCCAGGCTCCACAAATGGCAAGAAAAACAAACTGGGCAAACCTGCACCAGGAAACATAACTAACTGTTCCAGCCAATAACCGACAAGAAGGATTTGGGGGTGGGGGTTGGGGGGTTTGTACGCGTGCACATGAAGGGGGGAGGGGGGAGTGGAGGAGAGAGAAGCATGAAGAGGGAAGTTAGCTAGAGAAGAGCTGTCCTAGACAACGACTAACATTAGAATTATATTCTCTTGAATTTTGATAAGGCCGACACACGACCAAAGAGACAACGTTCCGATGAACAAATAGCAAAGAAGAGGGAAAAGGAGAAGGAACGCGCAAAGTCCCGAATTTACATCGGAAAAGTCTGTTTCGGGAAGCACGGAAGGGAGGGGGAGGGGAGGGGATGAGGAGGAGGGAGGGTCGAGCTAGCCTCCGTTTTGTTCGACAATACTTCAAACGTCAACAGGAAGTGACGTCACCCAACATCGCTTAGAGCACCTTTAATTTAAGGACAATTAGATATTTTTTAACTAAGAAAAGGGCAATATTTTTGATTAAGAAAATATTTTTTGTTGCATATTTGTCATGATGCATGAATAATAAAATTATCTTGTATGTGTTCAACTCTCCCCTACCTTGACTGAATTAACCACCAATAAACATGTCGCCCAAGGGACATTATTGACAAAGTTCTTTACCTGGAACAAAACTGACATGCTATGGCAACAGATTACAAAAAAACAAAAAAAACAAAAACTATGCTGACATCTAACATGATCAAAGACAGTATTCATTCTCCATCACAGATAAACAGAGCCCTTTCGTGAGGGCTGAGAAGAGCCCAGATGCATTGACCTTTTATTGAGTGTGCACCCTCTTCCAAAGCGCAAAATAACTCCCGTCAACACAGTGTCAATGACGGTCAGCAAAACGGTAAAAAATATTTTGCTTCAGACAGTGCCTCCAGCGTGAGTTTGACTGACAGGGTGCAAAAAACGTCAATCCAAATATCTGCACAAAAGTAACTGCAGCATAGAAGATTGTTTTACTACAAAAACATCAACATCTTCATCTTAAGAATCATAGTATTCTTAATCATAAGATTCATAATATTATTATGGTATTTAAAATAACTTTTATTTTAGAAGCAAAAATGTAAATTACCAAAACTTTTCAGAGAATACATCTTGAATTAAATTTATTTGTCTTACAACACTGGCAAATTATTTATTCTTTGTTTAAGCATAAAATAAAACCTTTAAAAGCTGTATTCTTAAAACAAAAAAAAATGACCAATGTTGTAAGAAAAATAGATAAAGTAAGTCGCTTTGGATAAAAGCATGTTCTAAATAAATAAATGTAAATATATTCTTTAAGTTTTAAAAATCAAACGTAAGATGCATCTCAAGTAATGTTATATTGTTTTTAGGAATTTTCTCTGTAAAACATGATTTTGCATTGTATATTGCATCTATTGATCTAAATAGACTAAGAAAGCAAGCCCCACATTAAATGTATTTTTTTTTTGTTGCAAAATATCTAAACATCAAAGAAATAAGATTTTGTTTGAAATTTTTTAATTGATTGTTTTAAGAATTTAAACTTTTTTTATATAAATATACAAATATAAATATAAATAATTCAAAAATTCTTAAATATTTTCGAGTGAAATGGAATTTTGAATGTGAAAAATATCTTGGTTTTTTTTTCGCTGGGAATGGCACTCCATTAAAAAATGTAGGCAGATCTGAACGCAAGTTTACAATCAGCCCAAGTCATCAGAGAAGGAACGCTATTTTGGAGAGGAAATACATTTTCAGATTTTAATGAAAGATTATCAAGACAATTTATTTTTGTGGATCGACTTGCATGGATGAATTGTTCACTACAACACTAGTAATGAGTGCTAACAAAGTAAATAGAGTCTGATTTTGATTTCATGAGGACTTTATAAAAAGTATAAAAATATATTATCCATCCATCCATCCATCTTCTTCCGCTTATCCGGGGCCGGGTCGCAGGGGCACCAGTCTAAGCAGAGACGCCCAGACTTCCCTCTCCCTAGACACTTTCTCCAGCTCTTCCGGGGGAATACCGAGGCATTCCCAGGCCAGCCGGGAGACATAATCCCTCCTGCGTGTCCTAGGTCTTCCCCGGGGTCTCCTCCGGGCGGGACGTGACCAGAACACCTCCCCGGGAAGGCGTCCAGGAGGCATCCGGAACAGATGCCCGAGCCACCTCAACTGGCCCCTCTCGATGTGGGGGCATTTTATATTTAATATATAAAAATATATTATAATAATGCTAATAATTTTTAGCGCTATAAAACAAGACAAAAATACTGATTTAAAAAGATTTTTTGCAGTCCATATAGAATTTGTTGATCTAAAGAGACTAAACATGCAACTAAATGACAATGAACATTCATCTCAATATCATTCCTTTTGGGAAAGTCTGCAGGATTGCAACATTTGTGCGATGTTGCATTTGGAGATTCGGAGGCACAAAGGAGCTTAAAAGATGAGACTGAGGAATTAGGCTGTAGAGACACAGCTGTATGAACAGATGTTGAGAGCCATTATCCGAATCCCGCCGCACACATGGTGCCTGCCTCTTCCTGAGACATTTCCATTTCCTCTCTGCTCATTGAGGCCCTTAGTGATGAAACCAGAAAAAAAAAGTGTGTAATGGGGGGGGGGGGGCAGGGGGTTGAGCCACTCTGTATTGTGAAGGTGCACCCTGCCTGGAGTGATTGCAACTTCGCTAGGCGAAATAACAGTAAGAGCAAGTGGCTGTGTGTCCGCTGGCGAGGTCCATTCACAGCCTGGGGTTGGATTCTGGCTGCGGAGGCAAATTACAGTGCCGCTGGGTTTGATGGGAGTTAGCAGAGGTCTCGATGGGGCTCTGTACATGTGTAATACTGAGAGGTTAGGACCCCGCCAGTTTGGAGCAAAACTTCTGTATGGCAGGTTATCATTAGCAAGCTGCAGAGAGCTCCACTTTAATTGTGTATGATGTTACACACTAGGGCTGTACAATGTCGGAAAAAACATCTCTCTCACACACACACACACACACACACACACACACACACACACACACACACACACACACACACACACACACACACACACACACACACACACACACACACACACACACACACACACCAGAGGCTGCAAACCCCCACATATCATATCCATCTGCCCTCAAAGAACAACCTGTATAAAGCATCTTTTCATCAAATGAAACAGCATTATTCATTGGCATGCGTCTACTTGTCTACTCAAACTCCAGACATCCTGTCTCCTGCTGTACTTTCAAAACTCTCGTAGACAGTCTGAATAGCTCTTACCCTGATCCCCAGCTCCACGTTTTCCCCTCCATAAACTTCCATCCCTTCATCCAGCAGACCAATCTCCTCAAAATACTCCCTATCGACTACAAAGCAACCGATCAGAGCGGGACTCCTGCAGAGAAACGAGATGCACACGGCAACAATGAACTCACATGAGTTATGAAAACATATTTTTCTACATCAAGGGTATATAGTCATTTGGAATTGGCATTGAAAATTGTCTGATCCAATTTCGTGAGTCACCATTTAACACAGGAAACAGGTTGTTAATGAGGGCAAGGAGAGTGATAAAAGTTTGTTTACATTATGTATGTGTATACATATTAAATGTATATATATTGTATAAATGTCTCAGTGTGTGTATATACTATATACACACACAGAAATGTATATATATATACTGTATATTTGTGTATTATGTACATATTCACAGACACGCACACACACAGACATATATATGATATACATTTAATAATATATATACACACATTATGTAAACAAACTTTTGTTAGATTCGATTAAATCACGATAATACGGAAGCCCTGAACCGCAATAAAAAAAAAATCCATAAAAAAAAAAATTCTAGCATTTCGAGATTAAAGTCGAAACATTTCGAGATTAAAGTCGAAACATTTCGAGATTAAAGTCGAAACATTTCGAGATTAAAGTCAAAACATTAGGCTACGAGAATACAGTCTTTGTTGAATTTGCTTGTGTGGTTGCCGTTGTTTCACATTACCGCACAGGCATATCGCGCGCGTCCACTGGCGCAGAGCGAGTGTTTCCAATTCATTACTCGCGCGCTCACGCGCGTGTGTATGTGTGTGTAAAGAAACGCGTTCGTGAAGTCGAACTGCCTCGGACATAGTAGCTTTTTACTTTTATCTGGGCTTTCAACAAAAGGAAATTATACAGGTGCTATAATCTATATGGCATTACCATTTGTTTTATGACGTTACAAAATAGGCTATAGGCTACTGCGCCGAAATTCACTTTACAGGCGAAAACACTTTTAAGACTGGATGGCGATCTATCTTTATATGCTTACTATATTTAAACTATTTTTAAATTTAAACTATATGCTGAATGAATGAATGAGGCATTTGTCGCTTTCATGTCTACACCCAAAGCGCTTTACAATCATATCAGTGAATCTCCTCAACCACCAGCGGTTATGCAAATATATTATATCTGAGGAAATCGCGGGATCCGGCCGAATGATTGGATGCAGAATGATGCAGTGAACATGTCTCCAGCAAGGGTTTACTGTGAAGAGGGACACAGTAGTTACTGTTGTAAAGTGTTCTCGGCCCAGATGGCGTATTTAGACGAACACACGCTTCGAGTCAACGCGCCTCATAAAGTTTGGACCGGGATCGCGGCCTCCTCCGGCGGAGTCTTCGAGCTCGTCTATAGGCAGCGCCATCTGGGCCGAGAACACTAACAGTAACTGTGTCCCTCTTCACCGTAAACCCTTGCTGGAGACATGTTCACTGCATCATTCTGCATCCAATCATTTGGCCGGATCCCGCGATTTCCTCAGATATAAAGCTGGATAACTCCATCCAGTCTGAAAAGTGTTTTCGCCTGTAAAGTCTATTCCGGCGCAATGTATTTGGTAAAGTCCTCAAACAAATGGTAATGCCATGTTGGGAGATCAGCACCTGTAGAATTTCCTTTTGCTGAAATCCCAGATTAAAGTAAAAAGCTATAATGTTTAGATCCATGTCAGCAGCAGTTCGACTTCACGAGCGCAGTTCTTTACTAATGTTTCGACTTTATTCTCGAAACGTTTCGACTTTAATCTCGAAATGCTAGTTTGTTTGTTTTTTTTTTCGGAATTTTTCTTTTTTACGTTGCGGTTCAGGGCTTCCGTGCGATTATTTAATAAAAAACGCTATATATAAAATAAAAAAAAAATATAGGCCTATATTTTTAAAATATTTATAAAAATATAATATATTTTTTTTATAAATAAAATAACTTAGTTTAAAGGCTTGTCTTAAAACAAAAAGTAGTTATAGATAGATCAGAACCTGTCTTTGTAGAACCATTGAGCTGACACTGATTGTGTCTAGCTTGAATACCTAATTGGTGCAGTTTGATTCTTCTGTGTCCACCAGGATTTGGGAGGGTTTAGATAGCGACACCAAAGTTCCCAGTCAAACCCTTGAGCCGAGAGGGGATATTCTTCGATCTCAAACGTGTCGTATTTGATGTTGTCGAATGATGGCGAGATGACCCGGGTTCTGTCCTCTTTGATTCTGTGAAGGATTGGTTCAGCCCTTAGATCAATAGAAATAGAACATGCTTTAAGTTCAAGGGCAGTAGGTTTTTGATGGATCTATCTAATTTGTCTCTTGGAGCTTCAAAATCGTAGAATACAATGTTTAATGAAGCCCCTTTCATACCACTGCAACTGAAAGGTAATTTCACACTTCATTATTAAAGCTGATAGTAGTTTTCGAACCCATCGATCTAAAACTTAAAATGTCATTGTCTGAGATAATGGTACTTTAAAAGACCATCTGAAAAGTTGTGAAGACAGGCATTAGCGCTGCATTTGGACTTGGAAAATAGCCTCAGGCAAGCTTAAAGCTGTACTATCCACTCTATAAAACCACATCGAACCCCAGAGAAACTTCCAGATGCATCTATGAACCGATGTAACGCAGCATGAATTTCGAGAAGGAATAAGCTGACATCCATAAGATACACTTTGGACGCTATCTAAGCCCTTTAAGGGGTGTTTTTTCGACATGTTGCACTCAGAATAATTAACAGGTATGTGAGTTGACAGCTGTGCCTAGAACAGTAATTGCAGTAGACAGGCACTTCTGCTAATATTCCTAACTCACACCGCACAGGAAGAACAGCATTTCCATCCACATACAGTTGGTCTCCATCTACATTTGAACAGTTGCAGTGACTTAACGTGATTGTTAAGCAAGCAATTATTTGAATTCACTCGTATTGGGGGTCAAAAGAGCAACGAGGGTCACAAGTTACAACGCTCTAAACAAACAATGATCAAAAACAACATTATGCAGAAGGCCTATTCACACCAAATCTGAATTCTCGGCATGAAAATGCCGGCACGACTAGATTTTAAATTAAACTGCATCTCTATGAATTTCCTTGCAGTAATAGTTTTTTTTTTTTTTTGGAGCATAGATTGATTTTCTATTTGTTTGAATGCCAACCAGAGAATGGCATTCTCAGAAAACTGTGCAAATAGTTTTGTTGCAAAACTTTATGAATATTTTGTACTTTAGTGCTGTTTAGTCATATCAGACTGGGTACTACTAAAACTCTACCTGCCATCATTTGGTATAATAAAAATGAATATGTGCTAACAGTATGATTAAAATATTTACATAAGACAATTTGATCATAATATGCGAAGTAATAGTGTTTGGTCAGTTTTAAAAATCAGTTTTACTGAACCATTTTGATCAGCAGATAAAAGTTTTGTACAATATAAGGAAATGTAAATTTAAAAACTTAAATTCAGTCATACTACTTTTATTTCATAAGTGGTGATAAAATTACACCTGATCCGTCAACCAAGATAAAATTGTATGTCAGAGTGTCACGATCCACACACGGGAAACAGGGAGATCCAATTGCAGTTAGAATTTATCAGGGATAATCCAAAATCGTAAACCAGTCCAAAGCAAAGGTCAAAATCCAAAAGGCAATCCAACAGGAACAGGAACAGGAACAGGAACAGGAACAGGAACAGGAACAGGAACAGGAACAGGAACAGGAACAGGAACAGGAACAGGAACAGGAACAGGAACAGGAACAGGAACAGGAACAGGAACAGGAACAGGAACAGGAACAGGAACAGGAACAGGAACAGGAACAGGAACAGGAAGGCAGTACTCCGAAGTGGGGTGATGAAAAACAAGGACTCGTAACAAACACTAAACAGACAGGGTATTTATACACACAGAACAAACAATCATGATGGGGAACAGCTGGGTGCAATGAGTGCAGACAAGGATTGTGGGGAATGTAGTTCCGATGTAAAAGACACCGTGGGGAAGAGGACCACTAGTGGACACCCAGGGAAACATAAACCAGACACTGTGACACAGAGACAGTGACAAATATTCAAATGTAAAATTTTAACCAACAACCTGGAGATAAAATAATTAAAAAAAATTATATATATATATATATATATATATATATATATATATATATCAAACTAAAAAATAAAATAAATAAATATAAAATATTTAACATGTAAATTGTTTATAACTTTTATATTATATGAACTCTCAATCATATTTTGAAAACATCAAAATGTTAGACAGAAAAAGTAAAAAAAAAAAAAAAAAACTTTCATACAACTTTCAAAACATATTCATGCTCAGTTCTGGCAGAAATAAAAGTTTCACTGACCATCCGATGTTGAACTCCACGTGAGCATCAAACAGGGCCACGATGGGGGCGGTCGCAGCTCTCCAGCCACTGACCCGAGAGCGAATCAAGCCCTCCTGTTTCTCATGCCGAACCACTTTAATGAAGTCGGGACGCTGCTGGTTGGTCTCATCCACAAACCTCTGCAGGTTTTCTGACAGTTCAGCTTTGAGTCAGTGGAAGGGAAAGAGGGATTAGTTGAAAAACTGCAATATAAACA
Organism: Meda fulgida; assembly: GCA_030578275.1. NCBI lineage: Eukaryota > Metazoa > Chordata > Actinopteri > Cypriniformes > Leuciscidae > Meda > Meda fulgida. The sequence goes on from CM060640.1 coordinate 16,733,158, forward strand.
CTCATACCTCATACCTGCGGTTTACGAAATCACCCTTGCCTCTAAGAAGGTTTCAGTACTCGCGAGAAATGAGAAGGGAGACCTTAGTGGCACGTGCACCTGACTTTTATTACATTCTAATCAAAACTTGTTTATATAGACTCCCCCCTCGACCTCTCAGGGAATTAGGAACATGTACTGAAGTGCTGCAAACATCAGAAACTAATATTTGCCAGGGGTCTGTGATATTTGGAGTCTTCACCGCTGTCTGCTGGTGATTACTCCCCTCCCATCTGTCTCCTGTGCTGTTTGTTTTTATTAGATCGAAAGCCATCATCCTGTCTCACCATGGCAACCAGATGGTGTGACGTGGGGCCACTGCCAATCCGTGTGAGAATGAACTGTCCAAACCTCTGTACCTCACATTAACCCCCCCTTCCCCCTCGCTATACCCCCCCCCCCCCCCCACACACACAGAGTAAAAGGTCACTGTGGCATAACCACTGTGAAGTTATTATTCTGGAAAAACCAAATACTCTAGAGGTGACTGGGAGCAAATAAAAGGTTTTACTTTCTGATGGGCCTGAGATAAACCCACCTCAGTGGTGTACTTTACCTCACAACAAAGCAGTTATCTTCAGAAAATAATCATTCTTAAGCCAGCAGTCTACACCAGGGGTTTTCAAACATTTTAATGCGAAGGAAAAACAAATCATTGATCCCCTTGCTAAAATATAAAAGCATACAAGTATACAGACCCTTTTATACTGTGAGTGAAAAATAATCAGTTCAATACTATATGTAGATATCTGTTTTATTTTTGGAAATTTTTGAAATACTTAACTGTTTTCACTTTTACTAATATAAAAACTAATCTAAAAAATATATGTAATATAAAATACAATCTGTATAATTATGTTTTAATAATTTTGCATTAGAACCTGGTGTTTAAAATATTTATATATATATATATATATATATATATATATATATATATATATATATATATATATATATATATATATATGTTTTCATATTTTAACTTTTATTACATTGACAGTGTATTTAATAATTTAATAATATTATATCATATTAAAATATTACCTGTAAAATATTAATATTATTACAATAATTATTATGAATATCTTTAAAACTTAAAAAATATATATTTTTACTTTTAGGTCACTGTATCCAGAAGGGAAGCTATGCATTTTTAAGTATACAAACCCATTTATACTGTATGTGAATCTGTATGTGCTTTTATAATGTCCTTGCACGTTAATAAAAGCTACTTCAAGCTTCCTCAAACTAAGGCCTACTACTTGCTTATTCTAAGCCCTGTCTGTGAAACCAGGCCATAATATGCAAGTTGGCACACTGCCAGTTAAATTTCTCTCAAATAAAGATTTTACTTGATTAAACTGGTTGCTTCAAGAGAGAAAGCTGGTTGCTCTGTGAGAGAAAAGTCTCGCTTCAGACGCCAAAGCATAAAACATTTGGATGTGCAGCATACTGGATACATGTACATCTGCTGCCCATAATCCCCTAGTCTTATCATGTTACAGACCTCAGATATCCTTTCCACATGAATCCACATTCATATGCATTATTCATCGTAATCTGTCATACAAGAATCAATCCCCACTGAAGGAGTCCCTGTCTGCCTCTGGCGAATCAAAAAAGCAGTGTTGGGGCAGCAACAGGGCCTCACCGTTGTTGCTGTTGTCGTCCACGAGGATTATCTCCTTGAGCAAGTGAGAGGGCGTCCGATGGATCACCGAATGAACGGAACGCAGGATGACCGACAGCGCCTCATTCATAAAGATGAAGATGATGCTGACTTGGGGTAGACTGGAGGGGTATGAGATGTTTCTGCACCTGCAGGAGGAAAAAAAACAAACATAAATAGAGGAGCACACTTCACACACCTGGAAGAGAAGACTTAGCGTGATTAAATATCTCTCACTTTTTCTTGGTTATGCCTTTAATAGCACTGGTAGCATTTGAGAACAGAATTGAATTTCAGTTTGAAGAGTCTAAAAGGGGATGAGGTATTTTGACTTTTATTTTTAAAAATGAAAGTAGCCTACAAGACTGTTTTGATTTTACACGACCATTTTACATTAGTGCTATAAATAATCACATAACCAGAGGTGTTTAGTTAAAAGTTTGACGCTTTGAAAGATTAGGTCTGGGCTACATTTACTATTACGTCAAATAAGTCCACAACTATATGAGTGCAACATTATAAAAACATGTGTTTTTAGCTCAATTAATTAATTGGCTGTTATATTGTACATACAGACAAAATAATTTATTAAACTATTATCTGTAAAAAGTGTACTTTTTATTATGGTATGTATATGTGTTTTTTCCTCCACCATATCTCTTTAGGGGCTCCATAAAAATGTACATTAAAATTAATATACATAATGTATCATATCATTTTCTGTATGCATATGCATTTATTCTTGGCTTATCAGACAATTTTCTGATAACTGCCTGATATAAAATATATAATTATTTTTTTATGGTTTTACTTTCGATTGGGTTTTATTGACCAGACTGTGACCAGGAAACTATTTATTTAATTTTTAAAAAAGGAACGATAATTTATTAGCTATATTTATATATCTTCACTTCTTCTAAGTGATTTCTTTGTTTTGTTCACCATGAACAAAATGATCCATGTTCAATCCATGATCCATTGAACAAAAAATCAATGTTTGCAAAAGAACAAAGGGTGAGTGCATATATCCTTATAAGAGTGATTCATTCACCCGTCTGGCCTGAGGTCTGGGATGGCTCTGTCTAGAGAAAGCCTGTCGCTGAGGTAGCCGTTGTAACCGTAGTACTGGAACTTCTTCAGGGCCACCTTGCGGCTCTCTGGGCCGAGGTCATGACCCCAGCGTGCAAAAAGAGAGTCTGAGAGTGACTTGTCGGCTGTGTCGTCTCCATCTTTTAAAGGTTTCTCTAGAAGTTCAGACAAAAAGAACAGTGTTAGCAGTGTAAGCCCAAAGGCTTCTGGGTAAGGGTGGTCAACACCTGGGCTGTCTTTAACAATATCTCATGTTCACTCATGCTGAGTTTGAGAAAAAATAAATAACGTACAAATTAGATATAATTCATAAACTACAATAATTTATTTATTTATTACTATTATGAATGTATAAATATTAACAATGCCATAAAACAATACATTCTAATATTATTAAATATATTACACACACACACACACACAAATCAATCAATCAATCATCAATCAATCAAAGTGCTGTACAATAAATGAATGAATGAATGAATGAATAAATAAACAAACAAAAAACTAAAATGATGAAAAACACAATGAAAAAAAAATACCATGTTTTTTTAAAACATGATACTAAGGTAACATCATGTGTTTTTACTATGTACATTTTTTTGGACATGTGACAATATCATATACTAGTACCTGGGAGTACTACATACAAATGGCATGACATAATTTATGATAACACCCTACTTTGCAATGGAAAACAGCCAGTTGCAGTTTGGAAACTATTACCAAGAAAAACAGAAAAATGCAGAAACTCCATCAAGCTGCATAGACAGCAAATATCTGCCTTCCACTGCATCAAATTCAAAAACTGAGAAAATATGACAGGTTGTAGAACTATGACTGCTGAGTAGAATGGAGGGAAAGAGCCCAGGCAATGCTCAAAGAATGATGAAAGGCCAATGCAGGTAATTAAGGAATGCTAATTAGCAGCAGAGGTTATTTAATTACAGCCACTGCAAAGAGCGGGTCTGGGAGAATCATTCATCATCAAACCAACTTCACAGAAGACACTGCTTTCACAAACTATAAACGCCTTTTAAGGGGCTGTCATGTAAACATTCCATTTAGGCTGCCATTCCTTTACATTTACAACCGAAATCATAAATAATAATAATTTTTTAAAAATTAATCCTTGATGCTTTTTATTTCTAGCTTACTTTTCGACCATTATCTTTTTTTCCAATTATTTCCAAACAGCATCAGTGATCTCAACATAGGACTGTGGCTCGAATTAGTCAAATAAGGCTAGGCATGCGGCTTGAGTGTCACTTTTACAGTAAAATAGAGCTTAGCCTCATTCCAGATCTCTTCAGCATAGTAGCCTACATTCAAACAGAGCCAACAGAAAACAGGCCACAACGTTTTACTGGCTGGGAATCAAGCTGCAAGATGAATAACAGTGTTTATGGTCCAAAAAGCCTCCATTATTGTGTTTAGAAGTTCAGTTCAACATGTAATTCAGGTAGTCTCAACATGAGTCATGACCACACTGATGTGTGAAGTAAATACTCTAAATAGGTGTCCTCTGTCTTTGTGCTCGAAATTACTTTAGATTCAGACGATAATCTATGCAGTTGATGACACTGTTGTTTTGTATCATGCTAAGAAAAGAGGAGAGAGTCAAACAGAGACTGAAATAACTGCAGGACCTGACAGATCAGTAGGATTAGGTTGAAAAAAATGATATTTTCTTCATATTATGTGAACAAAAGGTAGAATACTTTAAAGCTTGCTTATAGCACCTACTGTGATGTTCATTTCAGCCTTGTCTTCTGGACAGCAGTAGGTATATGATCACACTGATAATAATTAAATACATACAGAAATGCTAAGCAACAAGCCAACTATAAAGTTATTACTAAACATGCTAAAATTAACTTATCGTTAATTGTTTGGAATAAAAACAAGTTAAAATGTACACTTGCGACACAATCAAATGTTATGGATAGGTACCAACTGGGCTAATAACCTATTATTCTATTTTATATCACAATAGCTCCTCTAACCCAACAGACAATAGCCCCTCTAGTTGCCTTTATATTATTATCATCATCATCATCATCATCAAATAAATTAAAAAAGTTTTATCATCATACACTTTGCACACAGCAATACAATAATATGAAACATATGAAATAAATATATAATGCATAAAATAATTATAAAACAAACTATCCTTCAAATTAACATAATTTTAAAAACATTCATAACTTTACAACCTCCTGCAGAAACGCCCAAAAAATGTTTTTAATGCAATAACCATTTTCAAACTACTTTGTCAAAGCAGTCTGAAATAAATTGCTAATAAAAATATTCATTCTTGCCAAAGTAGTACTAAGATGGTCTTTACTCACCAAATATAGAGCTAATTATAATCAAGTCCACAAAAATAAATACATATTTTACCACCATCATGCACTTTCCCCCCTTTATATTAATGAATTAATTTATGATTTGACACCATATCAGCAGCAATGGATATTCATGGGAAAATCAACATTATTTCAATTCTTATTTCATTCTTATTTCACATTATTTCAATTCAATTATAATATCATTTCTCTGCAATCTTTTTTTAAAAATATTAAATTCTTATTTTTCACCAGCAATATAATATAAAATCAAATATAGAAAATAAATATTTAAATAGCGACATTTAAAAGATTTATAGCTTTGCAACGACCTCATGCGGTGACAAAAATGCAATTGTTTTTAATGCAATAACCATTTTCAAACTACTGTTAAAAAAGTGAAGACTTATTCAATGCAGTATGAAATGACTAATAAAATATTCATTCTTGCCGAAGAAGTACTAACATGGCCTTTACTCAGCAAATAGAGCTAGTCCACAAAAACTATAAGCTCATTTTACAAGGTTGTTTGAAATCAATTATTATAATCCTTAACCGCTGTGCTAAGTTGATGAGACAAACCCCTGCACTTCACACCATGTACTTACAATCCCGATTGTTACTAGATTAAGTTCTCACTGCTAAGTAAATTACTTTTTCATCTCTTTGGCTATCAACAAAATAGAAAACACTGTAAGCTACAGATTAAATATTTAAAAAAGGGTATAGCAGAATCAGGTAGTATTTCCATAAAAAAATATCTCTTTACTACCAAAACCTGGCTTTCTTTTTATCTGTTGAACACAAGAGAAATTTTTGAAGGCCAATCTTTTGAATATAATGAAAAACAACGAGGACTGGGACTGTGAAGCTTCAAAATGACAAAAAAGCACCATTAAAATATCATAACAGTGGTGCACCATATTACAAGTCTTCCAAAGTCATATGCTAGCTTTGAGAGAATACATTATCCAATATTTTCCATAGAAGAAAGAAAGTCAAAAGTTTGGAACGACATGAGGGAGAACTATTCCTTTAAAACACAGTTGTATATAGTAGGAAGGATCCAATAAAAAAAGAAAGTAGTTTCTCCTTTTAAAATGCGAAAGCCTCGGGAGTGTTGCGTCACACTGGACGGCTAGCATTTCTGACCTCGCCTGTGGCATGCCGTCTGCCTATCAGTGCCAGCTGAGCTCTATGGAGCGAAAGTAAAACAAGACACCCGGCATGTAACCCAAACTATTGAAGAGCGCATGCAAATAGCCAGCAAATGCAAAAACATCATGTCCTTCTAACATTTCGGAGAATCTCTTTGCCACAAATGAAGGGTTCACATGAGCGCTCATGTCACTTGTGGTTTGTGTGCATGTATATTTTTCTGAAGAGGATGACTCACAGACCCAAGACGACATCGAAAGCCAAAATATGAGAGTTACAGCTGACCTAATGTTTTGCTGTCAAATCCATCTCTATAGACCGATGAGACAACGCAGCAGGCCAAGAGCTCTAATTTCCCCCCAAAATATAATACAATACACGCAATAAGCATATATAATATGCATATCACTGGAAAAACAATATATGGGTGTTTCTTCATCTACAGACACTTTTATTTCCCAGGGGTTGATTTTTATTCAAACTAACTGATTTTAACTTGAAGGTCACATTAAAACCGTCTGGGAAGCTTTATTCAATGCTTTCATTATTTTTGTACTTTTGTATTTTATGTATTTTAATTTATTTTATGTAAAGATTTTTATTGTTTTATTGTTTTAACAGACCCAGATATTCGACCATTAAAAGTGAAATAACTATTGAAATGAACACAATATTTCTTGAGTGAAAGTGATTTTCATGATTTTTTTGTTGTTAAAAAAAATCAGACGTGGTGTCATTTTCATCATTACAAACTCCTTTTCCCCCCCAAGGGTTAGCGTACTTGCTTACCAAGGAGACAAAAGACAAGTGTAAAATAATGCATGCTTGAGATGAGTATAAAATATATCTAAAATGAATATAAACTATATCTAAAATCAATGAATATTATATTAAATAATTCTGCAAAAATAGCAAAATAGCTGAAATTCAATAAAACATAAGTATTAGATGATATCTAAAAATGAAAAATGTTGCCTTGAAATAATAAGTTTAAGGACAGTACTAAAATTAATAAAACTGAAATAAAAATAAATGAAAGCTAAATAGAAATAAAAAAAATGGCGATAGCACAAAATTGACTACAACCTTAAAGTTCCCCTGCAGTCAATACAATTTTATAAATGTGTTATTTTTGTAAACGATACACAATGACAAGTGGAAATATTGGTTCAATTCAGCCATATATGTTTGAACCAGGAACTGATTCAGAAGAGTGGACTATACAGGGTCGTCTAAAAGTCGATGTATCAGAACGATAATGCATTTATGTTCCGCTCTCTACCACGTCAGACACATAACGGTAATTAATATGATTAGCCTTTGGCTTGACTTCATTCTATCTCAAACAATTAATAATGTGTTGCTAATGTTACATACCATCTTCCCCCATTCACATCTCAGAGTCAGACAGCTTTGAGTTAGAAACGCTTTAAACAGAACGTCAGTGAAGAAAGGCATATAGTTCATCATATCGTAATATACATAATTGACATAATTCACCCACTAAATTGTTACATGTACTCGATTTTTCTTCTTAAATGTGCTCTTGCGTTCACTGTGGAAAAGTCCATAGTTTGTTACGTCAGAAACACCAGCGATTTCAAACCCCCGTTTTTGAGACTCTTTAGATCACTTCAGTTTTAAGGAGAAAATACTTAGCAATGGTGTTGATTGATTAATTTGCACATGGTTTGTCTTAAAGCATATTAAAAACTCCACATAGACATATAAACAACATTAAAAAACCCTTTAAAATAAAAATAGTATAATAAATAATATAATGGTATATAATTGACAACACTATGTTTGTTATCAGATAAATTAAACATTAATAAATATTGAAATATCATTGAATATAAATTATTTATTTTCTTATCCGTTTAATTTGTTAGTAGACAAATTAAATCAGTTAAACAAAGAGTGAAAAGTGCATTTTAAAAGAGTTATTTCAGAAAGTACACAGGACCAAAGTTACCCATAGTTATACCCATAGAACACCCGTAATAAATAATGCATAATGTTTTCCACCTGCATCTCCTAAGATACATTAATTATGTGAAGATGCAACAATAGTTTTAAAGCTCTGACGTCATTAACTTGTTGGCCTGATGCTGCTGCTATAAGAAAAGAAGTGCATGACTAAGAAGTAACAGGATACTCTTGATTAAATTAGCCAATAGTGCACGGCTCTAAGAAAGGTGAGCACAGATACACAACAACGATTTTTTCACATTGTCTAAAATGTTTTTTTATATACCGTGAATAAATGATGCCATACTACATACACAGTCCACTGTCTTGAAATTTTAATGCAGCAATTTAGACCATCGGACAATGTAAACAGCTCTAAACACACTTCTGTTTGTTGTTTGCACCACAGACCAATTTCATTCACGTTATTATGCCAGTGCAAATATTTGGCACAGACACGATCATAAAACAGTTTATTGCTCTCTTTCAATGCAGTGTAATCCAAATAGCTCTTGTATTTCAACACATCTGAAAGTCTCTCTTGCTGTTTTGCACATATCTCAGTGCCGGATCGTCTCTCTGCACACTAACAGCGTCATTATACATTCAGGCCAGTCAAGAGCTGCTAGAAAAGCTTCACATTGCAGAACAAAATGACCAGATGCCCAAAGCCATTTCCACAAGCTGTACTACACAGCAAGAGCATCTGTAACCATGACAGATAGTGCTGTGAATGGCTCTGAAATGCTCCATCAATTCTGGTATTACTCGTTGCATAAGGGGTCTTTTAGACAGCATTCTTGGATATATTATTCCCTACACATCTCTTAATATTTTGCAAAGACTTAGTTATTCCACGACCATCATACCTTCAAAGTTATTAACGGATTTATATATTTATATTACTTTTGTATTCTACTTGTACTTTTTTATATTACTCATATTACATGTCGGTATATGCATTTCCTAGATTCATAAGTTTCAAAAGAAACAAAAGACAAAAAAGTGTTTTTGAAAGAAGTCTCTTATGTTCACCAAGGCTTCCAGCAACCATTACTCCAGTTTTCAGTGTCACATCATCCTTCAGAAATTAGAAAGTCAAATAAAATAATATATAAAATAAAAATCGTATAACTATACAATGACGATGATAAGCTTGAATTGACTTTTTCCAAGGACAATGGAGGTCACTTTTCAGCCACGTTTTTCCACAAAATAGGTTTCAAGCCAGTTATTTATTTCTTTTCCTGTACAGTGTCAGTAATATAAGTTTACATTTCCAAACATTCTTTTTGCCATTAATTGTAATAATTTTTGTATGTACAAGGAGTCTCACAACAGCCGATATGATCTGATCTCACCATCATCGAGTCCATTGTGTCCATCCGTTTGTTTTCGCTGAAAATACTGATGTGCCTATAAGATTTTTCCACAGTACTGTATATATGCAGATTCCTGTGCTATCTAATATGTTCATGCCACTTTGCGTTTCCTGGATCTAATAGACCTGTTATCTGGCTTCCTCCCTTTTCATTACACAGTTTTCAAAGTAGACTAATTATACTGATATGGGTCAGACCGACCTTATTCCCCTCAAAGCGATTAAGCGCATATTTCAGATGAAAGACATCAGAAGTTAATGAGCACTCAGCAAAATTCATGTTTACGATATGTTTGTAATTACTTCTGCCTTTTCCAAAGAGCAAGAGTGAATCACATTTTATTGTTGATTTCTTATGCATTTCTTATACAATGACCACTTGAATATTTTAGAGCTTCCCTTGCTGAAGAATTTTTAAATACACAATTCTTCCATCATAATAATTAAACTAATGTTATTTCCAAGCAAAGTAGAAACCTGCATGCATTAATATAGAATATTAGTGGTGTAACGATACCCTCATCATGTCACGATGCGATACATATCACGATACTGAACTCACGATACGATATTATTGTGATACTCCAAGACATATGGTGAAAGGTTATGAAAAAATGTACTGTTGATTAAAATGCTTACATTTGGTATTACATTGTGGGTGTAAATGAATAGGCTTGGACTCCTGTGCTGCAACCCAATGCACAGGACAATATTGACACTAGAATGAAAATATTTATGATTCTGAAGCTGAAAATACATATTTAAATGCAGCTGATCCATTCCAAAATCACTTTATTTATTAAGATTAATATTTCCAGAAAAACTCATGGAGATTTTTGGGGTCAGTGAGATCTTTTTTTATTTTTAAAGAAATTAATATTATTATTTAGCAAGGACGCATTACATTTCTTTAGAGTGACAGTAAAGACGTAAACAGCACAACTGTTTTCAACATTGATAATACATGTTTCTTGAGCACCAAATATTAGAATATTTTCTGAAGGATCATGCGACACTGAAGACTGTGATGCTGAAAATTCAGCTTTGCCGTTAAAGGAATAAATTACACTTTGAAATTCATTAAATAGAACACCCTGTGATTTTAAATTTCACAATATATTAGCCAACTTTTTTTACTGTATTTTTGATCAGTAAATGCAGCCTTGGTGAGCATAAGAGACTGTAAGAGGACTAGAGAGGAAAAAGGAAGAAAAACATTGGGGAAAAAGAGGCTTGGCCTTTAAAACCCAGATATTTATGTCCATCTTCCCTGACCATTATTGCCAGACCATAACTGCCAAGCAGCATTTTTATATATATTTTTCAGAGTATAGGACATGAATCCCTTGAAAGTAGGATGGATACAGGGCTAATGTCCCAACCAGCGTCATTAAACAATATTGTATCCTGAGACAGGGCAACCCAAGACTACAGAATGGAGAAACAGAAGGTACGTGTCCTGACAGTTTAAACGCTCCATCTGCACACATTCGCCTTCCCCTCCATCACACTCTGAGCAGCTTATGGAACAGGACAGCTTGCTGGCTAACCCAGGAAATATATTTTATTCAATTTCTCTGAACGTTTTTGCAGCCTTCAGGGGATGGTGACATAGAGAGCAAGTGAGGCTGGATTCGATGACCTGGCTCAGCCTGGAGCCAGAGCCGGTCCTGAGGAGAGCGAAGCAGAACGTGATCCGCCGTCCATCTGTCTGACCACAAGAGAGGCAGAACATGGGCCACCATTGAGCAGTTGCATTGCTAAGTCATTTTGAGATGAGATCACTTCAATTAAAATGCAGCATTAATGCAATCAAATAATTGGCCTTAAAAGATAGTTCACCCAGAAGTGAAAATTCTGTTCATTCATCATTTTCTCACCCTCAAGTTGTTTCAAACCTACATGAGTTTCTTTCTTCTGCTGAACACAAACAAAGATATTTTGAAGAATGTCAGTAACCAAACAGTTGATGGGGCCCATTGACTTCCATAGTATTTTTCTTCTTCTCTATACTATTGAAGTCAATGGGGCCCTAGGCTTGTTTGGTTAAAGACATTCTTAAAAATATCTTTCTTTGTGTTCAGCAGAAGAAAGAAATTCATACAGGTTTAGAACTCTAGGGTGAGTAAATAATGACAGAATTTTCACTGTTCACCCTTTAGTATTAAAACAAGCAAAAATCCTGCCATTTTTCATTCATTAACATTTATAAAATTCAGACAAAACTTGAACTACACAATGTCATTTGAAAAACCAGTCTGTACTACTGATCAAAATCTTACAGTGTAAATCTTACAATATAGGTGTTTGACTCACTAAAAAAAATGACTCAAGAGTTATGGATTTAGGAATTGGACCACACAATTTTTACTGTATGTTTTGGATTCACTAAAAAAACTAGTTCACAAGAGTAATTTGTTCAGAAATCAGACTACACTGGTTGCACTTTTTGATTCATTAAAATAACAGACTCACAAGAGTCATTCACTCAAGAGTCAGACAGCAGGCTGTGTGGTGTTTTTGATTTATTAAAAGAACCGGCTCATAAGAGTAATTCATTCAGGAGACAGACTACACAGACTTACACTATGTTTCGCAGTGTAGAGTAGTGTTGTTGTGGCGACACTGAATAAATAATATTTTAGTATGTAGTAATATTTTAGTACCGTATATCATCCACATCAGCAGAAGAAAACAAGTGGGAGAACTGTTGACATAATATCATTTTGATTGCTCCATTTATTTTCTCAAAAAACATGCCTTTGCAATATGTTCCTTTGCAACCAAAGTTTCAGAAAATGCCTTCCATAAAAACAATTGACAGAAGACTGAAACCATCGTACAGTGACCCCAATCAGGCACTGAATACAACTGACGACAAATGTACTGACATCCTGCTCCTTCAATTAATTGAATCCAAATGTCTACCTCTCAAAACGTCAGGCCTAATCAGATCACATAAACCTATTAAGAGCGCATAGGTGTTATATTCACAACAGTGGAAATGACCAAGCAGCTAAGTGAACCACTCACTGGTGATGAATGCCATTTTGGCTGCTCTTCTCATTAAGAGCTGTTATGTAAGCATCTGCTGGGTTCAAATGTCCTGCCGGCGCCATGACTACAGCAGATGAGACATCCAAGTTGACAGATCCTGTCGCCTTCTTTAAGGCACATTAAATACCCAACTGAAGCTACAAGACACATAATTAATAGATCAGACAATGGCCATGAATGTCCTGCCAACTAAATAATCAATTAATTTTTTATGATCTGCCGTGGGATATATTACACACGAGTGCATGGTAAGTACCCCACTTGAGAGGCGCGTACCATTACGGAGCAACAAAGTCGGTTTCAATTGGCGTGTTACTATGAATATCCCATCTCCACAAATTTGAAGTGCTTCAGATGTTAGAAGCACTCGATGCCTCCAAAATGCCACTGATGTAACCAAAACGCAATGGTTTCAAACTTCACAGAGACACGTTTGAGCCTGTGAATCATACATGTATGCCAAAGCAAGCCTTACTCAGAGACACACAGCTAAAACATCACAATCCAAACAGCCCCATTCTATCAGACTGAGATGATTTACAGTCATAATCTGACAAGACAAGACCACAAATACTATAGAGACTTAAAAAGATAGTTCTGAGAAATTCTGTCATCAATTGTTCACCCTCATGTTATTTCAAATCTGTTTTACTATCTTTCTTCAGTGGAACACAAAACAAGCTGTTCTTGGAGTATTCATGACAATTACTGATGAAGGAATCATTCTTTGCTCTCAGATATTCTCAATGAATCAGTCCGATTCAATCATTCAGTGAATGATCTGGTTATTGAGTTCAACTCAACACGACACAATGATCCGGTCGGAGCAGAAAGAATAATGACTTGGATTCCAGTATGTTCCTTACAGAAATTTTATGGTGCTTTTGCATCCTTTTTTGATGTTTGAAAGCTTCCGTTTTTATTTATTGTGTGTGCATAAAAAAAAAGACAAGCACAGCCTTCCACAGGAGAAAAAAGCCATAGAGTTTTCAATCAACATTAAGGAGAGTTAAATGGTAACATGAAGTCATTAGGTTTTAAAACAGCATGAATGAGAGTAAACTGGTTAGCTGACAAATTCAAAATAGGCTGCTCATTGGAAAAATATACTTCTACCTACATTGTTGCAAAACTCCAAAAACGTACCAATACATACAATTCACTGCAGTTTCCAGCTAAAATTAACACTAGTGGCAGTAAAACTTTTATTCCTTTTCACACAAATTATGATTAAAAAATACTTTTCATGTAGTTCCTTACACTAATATATGCTATGATGACCTCAAGATACTTGAACCATAGTGCTTGATTTGTAGAGGTGTGAATCTTCACTTGCCTCACGATTCAATACAATTCAGAGGGCACTCAATGCATGCATCTTTTCCTCCAATTCTTTTATTAATAATAATTACTAAATTAATGATCACATATAGTTCTTTTTGTTATTATATCTTTGTTATTAAAAATAAGAACAAAGATGCAAAAAGCAAACAGCAGAACAATACAATATAAGAATGAAAAATAAATTAACAGTCCTTTACATTTTTATTTAATTAACATCTATTTAACAGAAGCATTCAGGTAATAAATAATACAGAAATGTAATTATTAATCAAATGAAAAAAAAAAAATACAAATAAATTGATTATTATTAACGCTGCAAAAGAACAGTGAGTGATTCCCTCTTTCCTTTTGTTGCTTGATCAACATTAATAACAGTTTTAAACAGCAGGTTTATTATATTAAGACTCAAGATTCATGGATCTAATAAAATGTTACACATTCTATTTTTTGTGGCTTATTGCGCTTTATAAGATCCTGCACTTTGTTTTCACATTCATGCATGATCTTTTTGTAAAAATCTAAATGGAAACCTCAGACAAAAGTATAGTGGCCTAGTTTATTTACAATAAAACAGCTCATTAATATGTATTATAGGCCTATTTAATAATTTTTTTTTGAAAAATCAATGCTTTTGCTTGATGCATCGATGCAGAATCACATCAGCATTGTGATGCATCATAAAAAAAATTATACTCCACACAGCTATTGATTTGTAAATTAATATATTTTGCCATCAGATTAGCATCACATAACCTGCTCCATATGTTTGGTTTTTCTAACGTAGTGTGGTAGTAAACTTACTCAGTAGCTCACGTGGTACAGCACTGCACTTGAGAGATGTGAAGTAGCACTGCGGTCTGTGACAAGCGCTAGCTTGGTATCACTTACATTAGCCTCTTTAACTGGAGTGTGCTAACAGCCTTTCAAAGTCAAGCCGAAGCTTTCAAACGATACACAGCTGGGAGTTCAAGTAACCCTGCAGAGTGTGAAATGGAGTCAGGTCTTACAATTATCAGTTCATCTGGGTAATTAAAACATTTGAGTCACTGGCGATACCTCCATGCTAGCTTGACACGTTAGCTACAGGCAAACTGCCATAATATAAATATATATGAAATGGTCTCTCTTCCTAGAGGTTTTCACTTATAGAATACAGCCCACTGTGCTTTCAGCAGAAATTACTTTAAAACTTATTGTTGCTAATAATTTGGTGGGCCTGCTGGTAAATGCTGGCCATGATGTGCCCCACACTGAGCTAAATGATCATCTGTCAAAGCATCTTCTAACCCATTCAAAGGGCTTGTGAATAGTCATAATAACTAACAGGACACTGTAAGGTTGCTGTTCTGAATGGATTCCCCACACCGACACGGACAATTACTCTTTCATTGGCAAAAAGAAAATAGTGGTTCTTTGGCCGATTTTCAATATGTCTTGCTATTAATCCATGACATTTAGCAGTGAATTATTCAGGAATTTCAGTATTTCCACAATCACTTTCTCATTAAAGCAGAGTGCTAAAAGGAATGAATGTTATGCAGAACTGAGGTTTTTAAATGCTCAAGGTTGTTTCATTAGAAACCTTATTCATGTAGGACTAAATTAAGTTAATAAAATATTTTCTTTGAGCATGTTTCACAAAGCAAACTTAAAAGTAAAAGTAAAAAACTAAAGGCAAAAAGTCATCAACAAGTCATAACGTTTGTTGTGATTAAGGCTGACTGTTATAAAAAATATAAATAATGTGATTATTATTGTTGTTATTAATAAAATAATGCTTATTAATCATAAGAGCACAACAGAAATATTTATTTTGATGATGATAATAATAATTTTCTGTAAAGCTGCTTTGAAACTATGTATTTTGAAAAGCGCTATACAAATAAACTTGAATTGAATTAATAATCAAATTATGCTTTTAAATTTATAATATTGTCAACCAATCTTGTTTATTTATAGGTTTAAATAAGATAATTTAACAATAATAATAACCAGAACAACAACAATAATAAAATTTAAACCTGGTATAAATTAAGAAGAATTTTTTCAGCATGGGGTAGAGGGTGCCCACCAGGGGCGGCATTTACCAGTTGCCATACCCTAGCAGTCAGAGTTCAGATAAAACATGCTCCTTAAAGATTTTAGGGGGGCTTTAAACCCCCTAAATTTCCACCAAAAAATTTGGTATTAACTGTACACTAATTCGTGATCGCCTCAGTCACCTTTAAAAGTCATATGAAACCGGCTCCTCCCATTATTATCTCCGCAGCGTCAGCGTCAGAACAAACGCAGATGACAACCAACGTGTGTGCATTTATTGATAGGTCGTTATGATATATATGCATCTGTGTAGTTCTTTGTTTGTCATAAATACAGTTTACATAATATGATGCTGGAGCAATTCAACACGGTTTCTCTCTGTAAAATCTGGGCTTATTAATTTATTTATGAAATCCCTTTCATCCAAATGGCATAATACTTTGCGACTTTTCCTACTCTTGCTATACTTCATACTTCAGTGCAATAAAATTGCTGAAAAAATTGCAATAATATTAATTTGATGATAAATTCAAAGGCAAAGACGCGATAAGTGACCATTCACGATGAGCGCTGCTCTTATGATCTTAACGATTCAGCAACTTCTCTGATTGGATCCCACTTCAGAAAAAAAACGACGTGTTTTTATTATTATTTTAACAATGTCGAAAACACAATAGCAGATTTTAAATGAACACATAAATGTATACATGTATACATTATTGCAAAAGTATTATTATAAAATAAATTGTGTGGAGTGAGTGTGCGCAGCCGCAGTTTATTACATCACTTAATCGCTCGTCTTTTTGATTAGTCTAGCTGTCAGATACTGAGTAAAAATGGAGGACTGTAGTGCTGTCAGCATACCACTTTTGCAGCAACTGCACTGCAACAAAAAGGTAAGGTATGTGTTTTTATATTTAATGCTGTTCACTGTGAGTTAATAGTGCATCGTGCATTTTGTTTGGTATAATGTGAGGTATATCGCTCGGTAATGTCGTTGTACATGCCCAGAGGGAATGCCATACTCTAGGTTTTTGTGAAACGCTGCCACTGGTGCCCAGCCATAAAACCTTTTTAAATTTTAGCAACCCCTCTGTTCTATAAATTCGTTCAATTCATTTGATTGCACTCATAATCCTGGAATCATGTCAGAGTCTAACCAATCAGATATCTTGTTTAGCAGTCCTCTGTCCTTGACACCAGTATTACAAAAGGCCACAAAGGCCCATTTTCTTTTTGCTGCATGTTATTAGACTTCCTGTCACACTGATAACATTCACTGGCTTGTATTAAAAACTGTAGAAAATTAAAGGACTTGCAACAAAAAGATGCTCCAAGAAAACTGGGGTCTTTCGGTTGCTTTGAAACTGAGCTAGTAAATGCACGCCTTGCATGGCCTTTTGTTCACATGACCGTGGGCTGTGCTAGTAATTGCATTAGCAGGTGACCTAGAAGTCGCCAGGATGTTCATACGAGTGCATGGGCGGCCCCGGATGGCCATGTTAATCGTCAGAAGTTCAGAACACCATTAGAAACAGGCTACATGGCAGTGCATTATTATATGTGGGCTCCAAATCTCAAATCTATGTCTGAACCATTAACAGGCTTTGCATAAAGGCAAGAGTGTTTTTTCCCTCTAGAACAGAATGTTTGTTGATTTCCTTGCAAAATGAATGACTTTGGCTGCATAAATCAAACGTTACAGCTCATTGCCTCTAATTTCTACATGCAAAACACAATCCTGGAGAGAAAAAAAGATGATTACAGCCTCATCCAGCTTCGCCACTTCTGCCAAACAAATAAAAGCACAAGATGATCAAGATGAAATTACTGTAGTGACCTTGCAAACACAGAAGCAGAAAACACAAAGTGCTCTCAAAAGCCAACAATTGCTATATGCAGGATTTGGCATCGCAGAAACCTCGCAGAGAGCACTCATTTTATTATCATTAAAAAACGGTTATACAACTTCATCGCGATCTCACAAAGTTCCATTAGGCTATCAGTATCACTATCAGAAAAGCTGAGGCACAATAATGTCTTATTTACATAGCCTAACTGCTTATTATAACGAGAAGATTTGTGTGCGCGTAGAACTAATCCACTCACCGCTAAAAACATCGGAGTTTCGCCAATATTCTTCTATTACGGAGAAAACTGATCCTAGACCAGCATTTATGGACAGCTTTTCCCTCTTAAAGCAATCAGAAGCATATGAGCTTGTTTTTGCCACGGAATTTTTAAAAAAAGAAGATAATTGCGACTTTTTATCTCAAAATTCTGACATTGATTTCTCACAATAACGAGTTTATGTCACAATTTTTACTTTAGAACTTTTTTTTAAATGTGGAAACAGTAGGCTATTTTTAGCAGGCAAATATGAAAATTCGACAAGCCCGTGGCCAGGGGAAGGTAAGACTTTCGCAGAGCCTTACACACGCTCCAACTAATTTCCGATTCATATTTCTGAAGACAATGTGTTATTTAAAGTTACAGAGATTAGTGCTCCTGTGAGCTAAAAGCTGCTGAAGATGTTTCGTTATGGAATACGTGAATACGTTATTTTGCTCTCCAAAGTAAGTTTACTGAATGACCATATGATTAGGGGTGCACGTTGTGTCATCTGGGGGGGCACTGCCCCCTAATGCCCCCCCTTGGCGACGGGCCTGCCTCACTCTCATGGCACTTCATTAACAGGTGGCCTAATACATTGAGTCTTGACAGCCCAGCACGGGTCCTTATTGCACACATTTAAAAAAGTCAACACTCCACAATCTGTGATTCTGTTGAGCTACTTATTTATTTAAATAAAAACATGTTACATAAATGCCAGATCAGAGAGTGAAATGTGACAAAAAAATAATTCCTAGGGGCCATGTTTACAAAGTGTCTGCCAAGTACTGACTTACAATAAATTTTCTAGAGTCACAACATGACAATTATGACCGACCAGAACTCATATGCGTGTCATTTACACCAATTTTGCCATGGTTTATTTTGTCCCTACCAATTTCAATAAAATAGCTTGCAGCTGGGATGTATCTAATACAAAGGAACAGCTCTATTGTTGAGCAGAACAGAAGTCAAAATGTGTATTTAGATCCATAAAAAAAACTACAAAAACCAGAAACAATATAAGAATATATAAAGGTGAAGTTATAAAACTGACTAAGAACTGGATGTGCAGGATGTGGTTTGATAGTTCAGTTAAAATTAAGTACATGAATTTGAGATTCCAGCTCTAAAATGTAAGCTGGAAGCATAAAAAAAAGGTAATTGTCTTTTTATTTCACAATTCTGATTTTTTTTCCTCACAATTGCAAGTTTATAAATCACTTTTTCCTCAGCATTGTGAGTTATAAACTCAAAATAGTGAGAAATAAAGTCAGAATGGCAAGGAATAAACTTGTAATTGTGAGAAATAAAGTTTTTATGAGATAAAAAGTACCTTTTTAAAATGTGAGTTTGTAATTTTGAATTATAGTTATAAACTTAGAATTGAGACTTTTTTTCAATTCTGACTTTTTTCTCACAATTGTGAGAAACAAACTCGCAACTTTGAGTTATAAAATTACAAATCTGAGAAAAAGTCTGAATTGTGAGAAAAAAAGTCACAATTACCTTTTTTATTTTTTTTATTCCATTGTTGAAATGCGAACAAACATCTTCTATAAAAATCTAATTTAAGCCACGTATGTATCTGTTAAAGGGCACATATCATATCCGTTTTTAGGTGCTATAATCGGGTCCCCGGTGCATATACCAACCCAGAAAACGTGAAAAGTGACAACCCAGTAACTTTGTTTTGGTAAGCCTTTCTCTGCAAGCATGTCAAAAAAAAGGCCGATCAGATTTCGCTCCCTTTCTGACGTAGGAAGGGGGATCTTATTATAATATTACCGCCCCTTAATCTGCACGTTTCCACCCACAACCCGCCATTTGGTTTTCGCAACAACAACAACAGTGTAACCAGTTCTAACTCAATGGCAAAAATTCGAGCAAAGCATGCAAACTGTTCTGTCGTTGACTGCACGGAAGAGTACAGAACACTATTTGACCAAAAAATGTCACTGCTGTCTTATAAAGACTTCAGGGAACTAATAGTCAACTTTTGTAAAAGTTCAAAAGAATCAATGTAACTCCACAACAACTACATAAATGTATCCACTAACCATTCAGAAACGTCCATGTGCGTCTAAAAGTTGCAACCTCTTCCTGAGTCTCTCCATATAAGGCTGCACTCCGCTACTGGTTGATTCTGAGATTGGACTGCGTAAAGCCCTGTTCTGAACAGGAGCGGGGAGCAGAAGCTCATTTGCATAAGGGACACACGCGAAAACGGCGTGTTTTTGCTCACATCCAAAAAGGGGCAACTTTGACAAGCTATAATAAATGATCTGGGGGGGGGGGCACATTCTGGGGACACCATAGATTTATATGACATCTTGTGAAAAGGTACATAATATGTCTCCTTTAAATAGCCTTATACAAACATGATGTGAAGAAACATCTATTTTTATTTAAGCAAGCTGCATGACACATCAACTTATCCAAATGCATCAAGACAGTCATACAGATCTTTTTGCAGGCACAATGGCTCTCCAGCTTTAGCACCATGATAACAAGAGACGGGTCCACTGATCTGTTTTCTGCTTCTGTTCAGGAAGTATTATTGTCCTGATCCACATGACTTGAGCACAATTGTCAGGATGCTGTGTGGCGCATATGTGATTAGAGTTTTAAGATGCAGCTCCTGCTGTGGGTGATATACTCTTGCACTCTCTAACCAGTGCAAAGGTTAATAAAGTCACAGAGAGACATTTGAATTCAGTCCCTCAGGTGCTGGGTGAGCCACAGCCCAGTCTCTATGAAATCCTCATGGGTCAGTGTATGAGATGTCCAGCTATGACAGACAGTCGCCATGGTTTGTTTTCGGCTCTATGACGAACCTAAAGGCTCTTTCATTGTTTTAGTGAGTAGCTAGTGTTTGCTCTTTTCATTATGTATACATAACTACAATAATATCTTATGTAAAAAGTTTAAAACAAAATCAATAGTTTGTGGTCGGTAAGATTTTTTGATGTTTTATGCTCCCCAATGATATTTATTTATAAATACAGTGAAAACAGTAAGAATTAAAAATTATATTACCATTTAAAATAACATTTAAATACTTTTAAAAGTTATTTATTTCTGTGATGCAAAGCTGAATTTTCAGCATCAATACTCCAGTCTTCATTGTCACATGATCCTTCAGAAATCATTCTCTGCTAAAGAAACATTTCTTTTTACTATCAATGTTGAAAAAAAGCTGTACTGCTTATATATATTTTTTAATGTTTCCACAAAAATATTATTTGATAAATATAAATTTCAAAAGAAGAGTATTTATTTGAAATATAAATATTTTGTAATATTATAAATGCTTAAGCCCTATTCACACGGGATAAGTATTATCTGATGACCTGTAGTCATTTGTAATAATTGCGGAGGTTGTCTGTGTTCTTAATTCCGTGCGAATCGGCCATGTCTGTAATTTGTAAAGTAAAAATTCCTCGCAAATGACCTACCATATTTCGCCGAACACCGACGTCCTGTAGTAATATTAGTCCTGTGCAAATCGGGGGGGCGGGATCGTAATTTTTTTCAAGTTTTTTGTTTCATGCGCGCCTTTTTATCCATCTTTCGGGAAGAATGGAGGCTGAGTTGGAGTGTTTTGATAGTATTTTGGGTGCTGGGTCATGTCGCTAGCACCAACTACAAAATTTGCAGAAAGAGAAAGCTGAAAATCATCAGAAGAGCAAAAACAAAAAGAATGATTAGATGCAGATGAATGACATGTATAGCAGTATCCAGTAAGGAACATTATTCTGTTTTTGATATATCATACAGCTAGACCTATAGTAACGGCAAGACTTTTCCAAGCAATAGCCTATTGACGTCATATGCGGAAGATAAGTCCGAAAATTTGAGTAAAATCACAGGTTTCGCTTATCCCGTGCGAATGTGCCACACGAAATTCAGATGTGGGGGGGGGGTAATTTCTAAATCACACGTGGTCCCCAGATAATACTAATGCCGTGTGAATAGGGCTTTACACTTGAAATCAATTTATGCATCCTTGAATGAATGAATGAATGAATGAATGTACACAGCAAAAACTACAGTGTTAAATTAACACTCCTGGGAGTTTATATGAGTCTAGACTCAAGACTGTATAGTGTTAGAATATGAGTGTTAAATTAGCACTCAAGAGTGTTAAAGGTAATGAGATAATTAAGTGATTAATTGAGTGATGAATGAGCATTATTGAAGACACCTGATGTTAACAAGCAGAATCACTGAAGGAGAAAATCACAAATTGTAAGTCACCATTATGCAGATCAGTGTTTGTTTTAGTTGGGCTCTTGACCATTATACCTTTAACTTTAGGTTTTGTTTGGCTGCTGTTATTGACTTATAACAGCCAGATGAACAAAGAAAAATAGTGATTTGATGATGTTGGTTATGTTTTGACGTAATGATGCTGTGATCTGAAAAACTAAACTTATTGAGATAGTTTGGTTTAACTTGTAAATTACATCTGATCTGTGACTCTACAGCATAGGATTTTCAGTATAATCCAAAATATTTAAGAAAGGTTGTTCTAATCAAAAGACTTTTAAAAAATTGTATCTAGAAACACAGAGATCAATTTTCAGCCTGTGAATCTCACCAATGGTGACAATAATAAAGCATGTTGCACTGCATTCTGGGCGCCACCAATCACAACTCATTAATGGCTCCCATCATGCATTGCAGTATGAATAAATTATGATCTGAAACTGAATTTCCTAATTGAATATTCTGTTCGTCACCATTGTTGAGATGCATAGATTGAATCTTGATGTCTGTGTGTGCCTCGTGACTAAATGATAGACTTTTCATTTATTTTAGGAAAACCTATGTATTATATTGAAAATTCTGGATATTTTATGTAGAATCACAATGATGCTGTAATCAACAATATAAATCTAAATCAGAAAAAAGGGTCTTAATGAGTCCAGTGATCAAGTTCAAATGATTATTATGTTGTAACATAATCAACACCATCAGATCACTTTTTCTTTGTTCATCTGGCTGTTATAACTCACGTACAGCAGCCAAACAAAACCTAAAGTTAAAAATGTAAAGGTCAAGAGCCCAACTAAAGCAAACACTGATCTGCATAACAGTGACTTACAATTTGTGTTTTTCTCCTTCAGTGATTCTGCTTGTTAACATCAGGTGTCTTCAATAATGCTCATTCATCACTCAATTAATCACTTAATTATCTCATTACCTTTAACATTCTTGAGTGTTACTTTAACACCCTGAGAGTGTGGACTCATATAAACACTGAGCAGTGTTAATTTAACACTGGGGATTTTGCTGTGTGTGTATATATATATATATATATATATATATATATATAAAATACAACCAATTAATTCAATAGACATTATATAAGCTTTATAAGTTATAAGCTTTGTATCAGGGTTTATTTTGGTAAAATGACCAAGGAAAAAAAGTTGCAATTTCTCCAAGCAAGGAGTGAGAAGTATCATTTTATTTGTTGCCGCCAAGTAATAGCTAGAAAAGCCATAGGAGACTTAACATGCTAGGTTCTCCGAGACATTCAGGGAACTGTCATTCATTCAAGCAAGAACATCTCAACCGCACACAGTATTTGGTCTCGCTAGATTAGTCAAGGGCAGCTGATTCTGTTTTTCACCCTGGGTCATTGGCTCAGTGAGTGTTTTGCATCACTATTCAGGAGCAGCACCAGTCGAATGTTTGCTTGGCTAACAGCATACAACAAACGAACATACAGGCCAAAGTGCTGACTAACGTGTGAGTCAACTAAGGTGATTCTTTCCAGGGCCGGCACTAGCCATTTGGGTGCCCTAAGCACAAAGGCCTTTTCGAGGCCATGTCTGAGGTCGGTGTCTGCCAAATTTGACATTGATTGAGGCATAATCGAACAGACCACTGGGAGGTGGGGAAGGGGGGGCATCAGAGGGAGATTGGCACAGGAGATTCACCTTTTTCTCGACTAATTTGGTCTAGGCCTATATTACTTTTGTATTGCTTTTGTATAGTAACATGCTTTAGACATTTTATTTGTTATTTATACTAGTAGCCTATTGTGATGATAGCAGCCCCCCCCCCCCCCCACGCGCAGTGCCTGTGCGGAGCGCCGGCCCTGATTCTTTCTAACGGATCAGATCACTGAATTGAATTACAAGTCACCTCACTGTAAGTTTGAATCTGCATCTGTTGTCAGACTTCAGTAAATGCAATCATAAAGACAAATAACTTTGTCATTCATTCCAACCTCCTCCCACAGCTCACATCTGACTGGATGGTGGAATAAAGCTGAATGGTTTCTCTGAGGATTACTAAAGCTCTAGCTTGATTACGGGCTGTCCTCTGAATGACAGACATACGTGAGACAAGCTGACAAATCAGTGCAGTCGGATGCACCCTAAACTGAGCTCACTGACAGAGGGAAAGAAACGTGTTCATCAGGAGCGGACCTCGTCATGACAGGCAAACAAAAGCTACAAAAAAACTGAATCAAATGGAAATGCCTCCCACGCATTATGATAAACCATAAACTTGACCCAAACATGACTTAAGGGCACTTTACACACGTAGCTTGTGATATTGCCTCCTTTTGTGTACAATCTAAAAATTAATATTTTTTTTTGTACGTTATAATGTTGTGATGCCTAAATTCACTTGTAGCATTCATTTTTCAATTCAGACAAATTCGAATTTTAATATCTGCTAAATGAATAAATGTAAATGTAATCAACCATGACATAAAAATAATTATTGGCTTAATGTTAAAGTTCGCCCTCAAACACTGAGTCGCCCTCAAACACCTCAAACGCTGAGGCCTGAAAGAGTTTGGTTCATGTCAACATGTCGAGAAGACGCTGTTCTCTGCACTGTGAAAGCAAATTCACTTTTCATGCACTCCCAGAGGATGAGGACTCAAACTGATACAGTAAATCCGGTGCCATGGTTACTGTCCATATCACTGTGTATCCAATTGCTGAGGAAGCCTTTGATACTTAAAGTCCCCCTTTGGTGAAAATCCAGTTTTTAATGTTGTTTATATGTCTATGTGGTGTTTTTATTATGCTTTAAGACAAACCATGTGCAAATTCATAAGTCAACACCATTGCTGAGTATTTTCTGCAGTGATACTCAGTGAAAAAAAAAAAAGAGAAATCGCCGCGGTTTGAAATTGCTGGTGTTTCTGGTCAATCAGGTCAATGTGCCGGTGACTTCAGCATATCATTAACTGCTGTGAAGCAGGGGAGGCTCAAGAGAAGCCAGATTATCCCAGTATATTTTTCTGATGATATGAAAAATTGGGTACATTTAGCAATATAGTGGGTGAATTATGTATGATGTTGTGATGAACAATATATGCCTTTCTTCCCTGACGTTCTAAATTGTTCAAAACGTTTCTAAGGATGCTGATTTTAAGAAAGCATACTGAGATGGCGAACGGGTTTATGTAACATTAGCAACATTATTACCGTTGTGTGTCCAACGTCGTAGAGAGTGATGCATAACATGCATTACCATTCTGATAAATCAACTGTATGCGACCCTGTATGAGTGAGTGGAGCCGGGGCTCATTTTCATATTCATGGCTACGCGCATACTACATGAAGCAAGGGTGTAGAGTTACTTTAAAGCTATTTTAAGGCAAAAACGTTTAAATATGTAATTTTGGTGATCACAGATTAAAAAGAGTTTTAAGGGATAAAATTATTGACAACAGGGGGACTTTAAATTCAGATATAGTTTTGTTTCCAACACATGCTATAAGCTGTAGACAATCACAACAGACTGGGCCATCTAACCAATCAGAGAAGAGTAGACTCTCTGACAGGAGGGGTTTAGGGAGACCGAATTCTTGATCGAATCATTTCAGACACTGTGAGAAAAGAGGGGATGCTGCAATGTATATTACGAGGAAAGTGTTGATCTTGGATGCATGTAAAAAAATTGGAACCTTTAAAATAGTATAATGGGGGCACAAGATACATTCAGAAAATAGAGTTAATTTCCATTTCATAGATTTCTAATATTGGTGCATTTCATAGATATTTAATATCTGTGCATCCCTACTTTTATCTTGCGTGCAGTTATGTACAACAAATCTTTCAGTGGTTACCATGTACCCTGATCATAAAAACAAATAATGTTCTTTCACAGCAAGACTGCAGCTAATGAACTGCTGGTAATACATTTTCACTGTCTAGACTGAGAACGCCTTCCCACCACAGAGACAACTCATTTAATTATCAAAATCTGATTGGTGTCTGAGCAATTACTCGCCTTTAATTAAATACAACACATTTAAAGAGCCAATCAAGATATTCTGAAACAAATTAGAGACTGAGGAAACAACTTTCCACCGCGAAGTGAAGTCTTAACGCTCCTTGTGACTTCCATGTTCCATCAAGTATCCTCTTCCCACTTCCCCCTTCCCTTTGGCATTTCTCCTTCATTTCCCATCAGCAAGTGAAGCGTAGTGTTCAAACGAGCCCTTGCATGTCCTTTCCTATAATGAGAGAACCGTGGACAAAAAACACCTTTGATAATGATAACAATCTCAGGTGGTATTTAACAGAGCCTGCAGGGTGTGCATGCAAAAACATCTAGTGTTAATTGTCAGGCAAGCGCACCGTAATGAGACAGTCCAAAATAAATTAGCGGGGTAACACTCGGCTCGAAAGTGTGACTCATGAACTTAACAGGCACAAAGAGGAGAAGACAATAGTATGAAGATGGTATTTTTATAGCACTCAGACACCCTGCTGATCTCCAGTGCAGAGCTGTGTGAAGAACGGGTAAGTTACAGCACTGCTGTTCAGATGTACAGAAAAACTCAGCAGATGTTTGCACAGCAATTACCCATGAGCAATCGAACAAGACTCAACTGTACTTGCCATAAACTGGATCCAGTTCTTGGCCATGCTTTTGAAGGCATGGCAAGTGGGAACGTGGCAACTATTTCAACTTAAAAAAAAAAACGTTTAGAAATCATTTGGATGGTTAAATAACCTGTTCCGGTGAAAATGATGACTTTCCCCACTCCCCCCAACGTTCCCAGGCGGAAAACCAACCTTGCAACATGGGGACTAACGTCCCAGTAAGTTGGAAATAGGAAGTCTCGTGAGAAGCGAGAAACACAAACTGCTTTACGGCAATTGGACATAAAAACACACGCCCCCCTCAATGTGTATGATATATTACCCACCTCGGTAGACATAGCTCCACACGATCAAGTTGGCCGGCTCCGATAATAACAAATGCAGCGCTAGAAAGGGGGAGGAGGGTGCCGCAAATGAGTTTTTTTACGACAGTGTTGTGAAATATACGCCCCACAGCTGTAGGAGGAGCTTGTTGAGAAAACATGCAACAACAAAAGTGAAAATTAGCGAAGAAATGGGTAGAGTTGCCAAGTTCTCCTTTAAAGAGGAGGGAAGCATGTTTAATTGGCCATGAGCAGATGGACACTGTGGACCCACATTTTAAGCACTGATTTTGGGTGGGAAAACTATGGAATGGATTTTATTGTGGAACGTGTCAAATGAAGCTGTACTACATTTAAAAAAATTTAATTAAAATTGCATTACCAAATTGTCAAGCAGGTTTCTCATACACAGTCCTTGCATGCTATTGCTCATCCAATTTGGTAACCCGTTGGTAGCCCTGCCCCAAATTCACACCATTGGTTGAGTTAGTGTTACTGTGTTGTTGGGCATGTTTGGGGTGTTAAAAAAAAAACAGCAAGTCAGCTCATTTGGTGGCCATATTTGGCAGCTCCGGCAGCCATTTTGGGCATGCAAGACCAACTCCAATCAAAATATTTAAATCTGAAATCTTAAAAACTTGCCAAACTCACATATAAAATCATGAACTGTCCCATGAATGTTGTTCTCAAATAGCATTAAAAAACATATATATTTTCAACCAACGCACATGAGTAGTCCCAAGCAAGCGTCTCAGGACACTGACTGTTTTTATAGGAACAGGAACTTCTACTGGCAACTACATTAATGCGGTAACTTTTATTTAAAAGGCGGAACCAAAGACAAAATATATAGAAAGATGGTTCACTTCTTTTACTTATGAATGGGAGAAACTGCAACTTGCAATATGCAGTAATACGTCCCGCCTACTAGTAAAATAGTTTTTTTTTAAGTAAAGTCATTGCGTCACTCCAGCTGAAACTACAGTTTCCATAGAAACCTGAGACTCGTGCTTAGGACTGCACATTGGTTGGTCTAGCCTGAAAAATAAGCTTTTTTAATTCAATTTGAGCAGTAGAGACAACATTTATGAGAAAGTAAATGACAGATTTTGTTGCTGATTTAAATATGTTACTTAATTGTGAGTTCGGCAAGCAGTTCTTGAGATTTCAGGATTCCCCCATTGAAATTAATAGGACTTGGTCTTGGATGCCCAAAATAGCTGCCCTGAGGCGTTGCAAACATGGTCGCCAAGTGAAGAGACTTTCCTTTAAAGGGACTTTGGCGGGACTTATTTCATCATATTTCGCTTTCTCCCATTCATAGCAATATGAGTGCACCGAGTTGGTATAGATACAGTCTTCAGACACTAGTCAATGGGTTTGCACTTGACTTGTGTATATTGAACGACAAATGATTTACTTAAAGATAATTAAGCAGAGATAAAAAAGTAGTTTAAAATTCACTATTTTTTTTAATGGAATATTGCAATGTTTATTATTAATGATTAATCCCTGCACATCATTATCCAATCAATTCCTGATGGACTAAATCAAGTCCAAGTATTATTTTTTTCATTCAAGAAGCACTCGAATATACTGTACATTACAATAGAAAGAAAAGACCGGAATCCACCGGATTTCTTGTGTTCCACATATTTACAGTAAATTATATGGGTCTGAAACAACATGACAGTAAATAAATGATGGCAGAATTTTCCCTTAGTGTGAGCTATCACTTTAAGGAATAAAAGTTCTGCTAATTTAACAAAAAAAATTATTAGATAAACCACTACACATTAGACAGATATAGACCTGGTTTTCTTACTTTCTCCCTAACTCTACAGCACCTAACACTGCATTTCAAATGACACAACACCTAAACACGAAACCCTGGCTGTCACAAACAAAGCCATGTAATAAACGTGGTATTTCCAGTGACCTTCCACTAACCAAAGTTCACATTTGCTAATTGAAGCTGGGTTACAAGGGAAGAATTGGCTACATTTCTTTCTCTTAGTAAGACAGCACATCAACACTGTTGCTCATTGCCAACACAAACTGAAGGTCTGTTTTCAGTCTCTGCCAATGACAAAGCAATCAGACAGTTAAGATGGGCGTGAAAACCGGACTCTTCCCTTTTAATGGATTTTTGAGAAATAAGACTCTCTGGCAGGAGCCACTGACTTAGTTATCGTAAAACTGGAGGAGACTGCAAGCAAATCTGAGGCGCCTTGATTACCAACGACTTATCTCTTTGACTTACAGTACAGAGGAGCAGTTTATTTGGGCATAGGGAGTTTGAATACATTAAAGATGAAATGTGTAATTTCACTTCCCAAAGGAATTCCCAAACTTTTTGGTCAGCCCTTTAAACTAAAATATAAATAAAAGTAGTCCCCGAGATTTTAAAGGGTTAGTTCACCAAAAAAATTATATTCTGTCATTAATTACTCACCCTCATGTCGTTCCAAACCCATAAGACCTTCCATCATCGTCAGAACACAAACTAGGATATTTTTGATGAAATCCGAGAGCTTTCTGACCTGTTGTCGGGCTAATCAGGAGACTCAAATAGCACAACATTTTGACAGGACCAAAGAAGAGCCACAAGATTTACACTTTTTAAGGAAATCAGACGATGAATGGCTATGGTTTTCTCTGTACAGCATTTTAAAATTAAAAAAACACATTTTCCTTAAATTAAACACATAAAATAGTTAACGTCAAGCTAGGAAGGCATCACAATGTGATATTTTCTTGCAAAAACGATGATACACTCAATTGCTTAAGTGTCTTACCGTGTAGGTGTGCAGAGAGTATTTTGATTGACATTTATGGCTTCACTGTGACTGCTCTGAGCAAGAAGAGCTTAGCACAGGAGCTGTATATAGTCCAGGCCAACATATCCCATAAATCCAGTCAAATGCTTCTCAACAAGATTAATGCATGCATTAATACATTACAGAAATACAATTCCTCACACAAAGCCTGTTAAGGCAAAAATGTGAGTTTATTTTGGAGACAACACCCTCTTATTTAATTCCAAGGCCAGAATTTATAACACTACTGAATCAGATTTACATCAACAGTACACAAATGATGATTAATCATCCAGGATGAGAGGCTGGTCAAACTCTTGCAGGATATCATCACTCCCCAGCTGTCCTGTTTGAGTCCAACAATGCAACATGATGGCACCAGCCGCAGGACTGATGTTTACGTGAGGACTTTGCCAAGTGCTAAATTTATGCCCCCCTCTCTAGCTACAATAAACCTGAGGTTACACTGCACCAGCTGAATACAGAGATCTGTTAAGAGATGGATACAGTCCAGATAGAGGTGCTATAGTATTATGCAATGCAATGCATCTCTATGTATATGTGATTCATGCATGTGGATGTATAGCAGTAGAGGCAGAGCCGTAAAAGAGGCTCATCAGCAAAGCCCCTTTACCCTGTATTGATTCTCATGTCTACTGAAAGTAGGACTGTGTTAAATAAGCTACTGTCAAGAGAGAACATGCAATTATTCTAAATCATATGCTGCCATATACAAACATCATTACCTTGTATATGTTGGTTAACAACACTCTCCAGCCTGTCCAGTCTCTCTATAATCCGCAGGGTTTCTCCTCTGTTGTCATCATCAAACTTTTTCTCATGCGTCCTCCCTGCAACTTTGACGTTGCCGTTATTAGACACATAATTGGTGATCCATCCGACGTAGAGCAGACACAAAATATTGGTCATGCCGCTTAAAATCACGCAGGTGGACACGAAAGTTTTGGTTCTCCTCGTGCATGCCATCGCAACATCCCCACGTGCGAAGCGCGCGCAGAAAAAGGCACAAATCCTTTACGGGTTTGTCGGCGGTTTTGCTCTCATACAGCCCGGCGTAATGATCTCCCGTATAACGTTTCGGCTTTGCGTGTCCAGGACATCTTATGTGACAGGAAGCGGCAGCTGTTCGGATAGGCGCTGATGTCTCTCGCGCTCGTCCGCACAGCTTGACAGCGGGTTTACAGCTCGACAACACGCGCACGGCTTGCTTGACGGCGTCATAAACCAGGGGTACACGCACACCATGTAGCAGCGCGCGCTGCTGTTGACAGCCAATGAAGTTCAACAGCACTAATGGAACTGGTTTTTACTCAGATTTTACATTGGACATACAGTGGGGAATAATACTAAAGTGTTTACTAAGCGAAAATGTCGTTGGTCAAACATTGAAATCTATGTAAAGCTAATTTTTATTTGCCTAATTTGGCTAGCTTATTCCAAGCGTCAAAATGATGGGACGCACGGCCTTTGACTGACAGCAAATATGGAACAACAGGAAGGTTTTTTCCTCTTTTTGTTTTGTAATCCTACCTATTAAATATTCATGCTGAATATTTATATTCATATTTTTTTTCAGTTTGATATCATAAGTTTACATATTGCTGTGGACGGTGGACCAGCCTTGTCTGCAATAGTCATGTAGCTAATGTCTTTTATCCTTTTTTACTTTTCTCACCAAAATACACAATTCATTTGTCGTCATATCATGCAATTATTTGATTTAAATTTCAAATTGTTTACATTTTTTATTTGCATTTTTCCCTATTATCCTTGCAGACCTGTAACTTATTTTTGGATCCTAACACATCAGTTGAGATCACTGATTTGACACACACCCCATCTGCTCCACAGGAGGAGTTGTTTTTAACTGTTGTTGAGATGTGTTGTAAATAAAATCATCAATAAAACAAAAACTCTATTAAAATTAAAGCATTGTGATGAAAGTTTAAATCGTGATCCTATTACTTTATTAATGCACGTTTCTGAGCTTATTGTGTGCAATTCTTCTTTATACAACGTTATTCCAAAATAATAAAAAAATGCTTGTTTCTGAAATTATCCTCCTTTTCAGATGACATACCTGGAGAAAACTATACATTATCATTCCCATTCATCTGACTTGTCTTTGCTCATGGGAACCACCACACCTTTTTTGACTCCTTGTTTTGGACTCTTTTGAAGCCACCTGACGGTATGAAACTAAATTTTTACAATCCAATCAATTACAGATGGATAAAATGAAGTCTTTCCCTACATTATTTCTAGTCGATTATCCTTTATCATACAAAATGTTAATTAAGTTATTAAACAGTTACAAGATATTCTAGCGAATATATAGGAAGTCAATCAAGCAATCTTGACAATGTCTTGATGCGCAATAGTTTGTGATTTACTGTATTAAATATCTGACAGTGCTCTAGTGATTATTTTCTTAGAGAGATTAAAGGCATTTTAATGAAGGCCTTTAAATATGTAGAGGATTTCTGTTTGAAGGCAAGGGGGGCCAAATTCCCTTCTCTGTTGTATCCTCTTAAACGGTCAGGTTGTAACTCAAATAAAAGAGTGCAATCGAAACAGCCTTCAAAGATGCTCCTCATCAGCCTTTCCTATTCAGGGCTTTCAGGCTGATCAAGCAAGGGGAAAAAAAGCATCAGAGAAGCATTACGTTAACAGATGGAATCAGAAGCAAACTACCCTGAGGTGCTGGCTTTGATCTTTGTCTTTGGCTTGCCAACTTACTCTTTCACCTGTTTAGTTTACCCAAACGTACAGAGAGACACCAGATCATGAAATATGAATGGACACTGAAATATTAAAGGACAGAGAATTTCTCGGTAGAGACTTAGGCCTGTAATTACTTAGGGGATCTAGACCAAAGGTCTATGAATGACTGATCTTAAAAGACAAAATGTCACGGTTCATTTTAGATTTAACAACAGTATGGTAAAAAAAAAAAAAAAAGGTGAGAACTTACAGTGTGTCTTCTGGGAGATGCGAAGACCTTGAGTCTTTATCTACTATATTCTGCTTCACTTGCTGAAATAATCGTATCGCTTTAGAGAGCACCTACATTTTTTGGATTGCTCAGACTTGTTTTACACAAAAATGTTCTGTACATCCTTAAAACAAGATAAATACTCTGCACCACCTGGTTACTGACACATCCAGCCGTGACTTCCCGTGGCAATGTATTTAAGCATTGAGCCTATGACTCAGCTATGCATAAGATCAATGAGACAGAATACGCTCTGTTCTGTCTGCCACAGCCCCCACTGCAGTGAGATATTATTGGGCTGTAATGTAAAATGAGAGGTCTAGGGTATATCGGCTATGTAACAGAGGGAAGGAGACACTGCCTGGAATATCAATAGCAATGGATGTTCTTGCCCAGAAGAGCAATGTGAAATTTCCTTAATCAGAATCCCTAGTCCTGATGCAGAGCATGCGACGGTGCATTAATCTGATTGCTTTTCATGAGAACTAGTTGACCTACTTGGTGAATGTTGAAACATGTGGAGGATTACGTACTGCATGTTTTTACCCCTCTAACTAGTTGGCAAACCCCCGTCTCTCAGCCGATTCAAAAGAAACCATTGGTCATCACAGTACTGATTGATTATATAATGCTGAAACAAATTCTAACCCTAGTTATTATAGCATTGGTATATTCTGATATATAGCGAATCAGCGATACTGTTTGCCATCAGATCCACGATTTTTTTTCTGAACTCTTGACAGAAGTTTGAACTTTTGCTGCATTGAGGTGATCAATGAAATCGGTCTCGGGGCGGGTTTACGTTTAACTAGTTTTGGGGGGAAAATCATGGAAATCCTCCTATTGTTTTTAGTTGTTGTTTTACTGCTGTTTTAGCTTATTCTTATTTGAGACAAATGGTATTTCGCGTTGACCCTTAATTTTGACAGACGTTATTATAGAATAGAAATATTACATAAAGTATTCTCTTCACTTCATAACATTAAGGTTGAACCACTGTAGTTGTGTAGACTATTTTAAAGATGTCTTTACTAACTTTCTGGGCCTTGAAAGTGGTAATAACATTGCAGTCTATGGGGGGTTAGAAAGCTCTCGGATTTCATCAAAAATATTTTAATTTATGTTCCGAAGATGAACGAAGGTCTTATGGATTTGGAACAACATGAGAGTGAGTAATTAAAGACAGAATTTTCATTTTTGGGTGAACTATCCCTTTAACTACTGAAAACAGGGGAAACTGCATACTTCCCTACTATATAGTAGAAGAAAAGCAGTAGGTGAGCGAAAAAGTAAGTACGAATCCTTAGTATTCATTAAAGAGTAGGCGAGAATCACCTGGGTGACGTACTAATTCTCGCGAGATTCGGACATGCGCATACTAATAGTGCGTTCAAATATACTTTCCTACTATATAGTAGGATAAAACAGTACGTGAAAGAAGTAGTATGTTCGAAACATCAGTATTCATAAAAGAGTAGGCAAGAAGTTCCTGGATGACCTACTGCTTGTTGTGCCCAGATTCTGAAGCAACCATCGACGGATACTTTTCTATCCCAGGAGGCCACGGGAGCGCATACGTCATTATCGAACATCACGGAGATCAGCGACTCGGGTGTTCAGTAGGGGTTCAATCTTCAGCTGGCTGGCAGGAGCCGCCACTGGCATGTCACGTGACCTGTCAGTGGCTGGCTGGCAGCTGCCAGTCTGAGCCTGGCATGTCACGTGACCTGTCAGTGGCTGCTGGCAGCTGCCAGTCTGAGCCTGTCATGTCACGTGACCTGTCAGTGGCTGGCTAGTTGTCAGGCAGTCTGCCTTTGGCAAATTTCAGAAACCATTGATTTTTGACAGTTTTTGTCTTTTGTGTTCCTCCCTTTCTAGCTCATTTATTATGTATCTGTTGATATGATTGTGTTATTTAGTATGATTGATGTTTTGGGGACTGTTATCCCAATACAACCAGTCAAATGGCCGTGATCAGACTGTCAGCTTACAGACGCTTGCTGGACGCTCATCCAGTCAGTCGCGGCTGATACTGCGAGTATAACGCGTTGCCTGACACTGGCTGCAAGGAAATGAATTGTTTTCTTATTATGAATATAATGTCATGCCTTTATTCTTGTGTATGATTGATGTTTTGGGGACTGTTATCCCAATATAACCAGTCAAATGGCCGTTATCAGACTGTCAGCTTACAGATGCTTGCTGGACGCTGTATCCATCTATTCACAGAGTAGGCCTAACAGTGAGTGAATCTTTCTCTATTGTTCCCTAATGGTTAAACAGTTTCACTAATTATATAATTATATTCAATTACTATATTGTGAACTACATATATACAGGTCCTTCTCAAAAAATTAGCATAATGTGATAAAGTTCATTATTTTCCATAATGTAATGATAAAAATTAAACTTTCATATATTTTAGATTCATTGCACACCAACTGAAATATTTCAGGTGTTTTATTGTTTTAATACTGATGATTTTGGCATACAGCTCATGAAAACCCAAAATTCCCATCTCAAATAATTAGCATATTTCATCCGACCAATAAAATAAGTGTTTATAACGCGTTGCCTGACACTCGCTGCAAGGAAATGAATTGTTTTCTTATTATGAATATAATGTCATGCCTTTATTCTTGTGTATGATTGATGTTCTGGGGACTGTTATCCCAATATAACCAGTCAAATGGCCGTGATCAGACTGTCAGCTTACAGACGCTTGCTGGACGCTGTATCCATCTATTCACAGAGTAGGCCTAACAGTGAGTGAATCTTTCTCTATGGTTCCCTAATGGTTAAACAGTTTCACTTATTATATAATTATATTCAATTACTATATTATGAACTACATATATACAGGTCCTTCTCAAAAAATTAGCATAATGTGATAAAGTTCATTATTTTCCATAATGTAATGATAAAAATTAAACTTTCATATATTCATATTTATATATGTATGATTTCATATATACTTTCATTTTTTGCAGAAATGACTGCTTCAATGCGGCGTGGCATGGAGGCAATCAGCCTGTGGCACTGCTGAGGTGTTATGGAGGCCCAGGATGCTTCGATAGCGGCCTTAAGCTCATCCAGAGTGTTGGGTCTTGCATCTCTCAACTTTCTCTTCACAATATCCCACAGATTCTCTATGGGGTTCAGGTCAGGAGAGTTGGCAGGCCAATTGAGCACAGTAATACCATGGTCAGTAAACCATTTACCAGTGGTTTTGGCACTGTGAGCAGGAGCCAGGTCGTGCTGAAAAATGAAAAATTCATCTCCATAAAGCTTTTCAGCAGGTGGAAGCATGAAGTGCTCCAAAATCTCCTGATAGCTAGCTGCATTGACCCTGCCCTTGATAAAACACAGTGGAGCAACACCAGCAGCTGACATGGCACCCCAGACCATCACTGACTGTGGGTACTTGACACTGGACTTCAGGCATTTTGGCATTTCCTTCTCCCCAGTCTTCCTCCAGACTCTGGCACCTTGATTTCCGAATGACATGCAACCACTGAGCAACAGTCCAGTGCTGCTTCTCTGTAGCCCAGGTCAGGTGCTTCTGCCGCTGTTTCTGGTTCAAAAATGGCTTGACCTGGGGAGTGCGGCACCTGTAGCCCATTTCCTGCACACGCCTGTGCACGGTGGCTCTGGATGTTTCTACTCCAGACTCAGTCCACTGCTTCCGCAGGTCCCCCAAGGTCTGGAATCGGTCCTTCTCCACAATCTTCCTCAGGGTCCGGTCACCTCTTCTCGTTGTGCAGCGTTTTTTGCCACACTTTTTCCTTCCCTCAGACTTCCCACTGAGGTGCCTTGATACAGCACTCTGGGAACAGCCTATTTGTTCAGAAATTTCTTTTTGTGTCTTACCCTCTTGCTTGAGGGTGTCAATGATGGCCTTCTGGACAGCAGTCAGGTCGGCAGTCTTACCCTTGATTGCGGTTTTGAGTAATGAAACAGGCTGTGAGTTTTTAAAAGCCTCAGGAATCTTTTGCAGGTGTTTAGAGTTAATTAGTTGATTCAGATGATTAGGTTAATAGCTCGTTTAGAGAACCTTTTCATGATATGCTAATTTTTTGAGACAGGAATTTGGGGTTTTCATGAGCTGTATGCCAAAATCATCAGTATTAAAACAATAAAACACCTGAAATATATCAGGTGGTGTGCAATGAATCTAAAATATATGAAAGTTTAATTTTTATCATTACATTATGGAAAATAATGAACTTTATCACAATATGCTAATTTTTTGAGAAGGACCTGTATATATGTATATTTTAATAATGAATTGAACTAAATATTTAGATAAACTTGTTATAATTATATAAACTAACGTCACGTGTGTGCCGGGATCTGACTGTTTGAATCGCCTATCCACCCGACCCCACTAAACGGTGGGATCTTATGACGAAAGAAAGAATTGTGAGGTTTATGGCCACTTCAGTAAACGGGATTAAAAGAATTTAGCCTATAATTGATGTATGCTACGTAAACAATTGTAAACTATATCAGAATTTGACAGGCAACACGTTATACTCGCACTATCAGCCGCGACTGACTAGATGAGCGTCCAACAAGCGTCTGTAAGCTGACAGTCTGATCACGGCCATTTGACTGGTTATATTGGGATAACAGTTCCCAAAACGTCAGTCATACACAAGAATAAAGGCATGACATTATATTAATAATAAGAAAACAATTTATTTCCTTGCAGCGAGAGTGTCAGGCAATGCGTTATACTCGCAGTATCAGCCGCGACTGACTGGATGAGTGTCCAGCAAGCGTCTGTAAGCTGACAGTCTGATCACGGACATTTGACTGGTTATATTGGGATAACAGTCCCCAAAACATCACTCATACTAAAGAACATAATCATATCAACAGATGCATAATAAATGAGCTAGAAAGGGAGGATCACAAAAGACAAAAACTGTCAAAAATCAATGGTTTCTGAAATTTGCCAAAGGAAGACTGCCTGACAACTAGCCAGCCACTGACAGGTCACGTGACATGCCAGTGGCGGCTCCTGCCAGCCAGCTGAAGATTGAACCCCCACTCCGTGTGTTTTCAAATGTGAGTAAACCTGGTTCCTTGTGTTAAAATGTGTTGAAATACAGTAGACTAGAGTAAACTGTTGAATTGTTGAAGGTGGAAAGACGTTAGACTGTATAGTATATTTCTGATTTTGCTGTAAAAACACGTTCTATTATGTATTGCTATCAGGGGAGCTCCAGTAAGTACACATCTCCAAAGTGGCTGTACATAAACCATATACATCTTAAAGATGCTTATTTTAAATGTCTATTTACATCTGACAGGAAAATCTTCTATAAGTATTGCAGATGAGCATGCACATCACAACATGAAATAGACATCTGATGTGTATGAGTGCTATTTTACTGTACTGTTGTGTCGACACTGTTTACATTACATAAATGTGCCCTAAGTAAGGTAAATAAACATATCTATAAAGTAACTAAACGTAAGTTATCTATTTTATTTGTCCATTAGCACTGTTGTCAAATTGAGGAACATTTGGGGGAGAGGAGGAGAGTGGCTCATGAAGCTGAATGCTGCATCAAAGGCTTTGAAAGGAGTATACTACAGAAATGAATAGAAATGTCATTGACTGTTCATCACAGAACAGAGCAAGGCGAGCATTTGTGCTTATAAAACGAAATTATTTTTATTTATTTTTGATAAAATAACATCAAAAATATATATATTTTTTTTCTTATTCATCGTCTGGTGTTGTTTAAAGCCATTTGAAGCTGCACTGAAACTGTCATTTGGACCTTGAACTGTTTGGGTCCTATTGAAGTCCATTATATGGAGTAAAATCCTGGAATGTTTTCATCAAAAACCTTAATATCTTTTCTACTGAAGAAAGAAAGGCATGGACATCTTGGATGACATGGGGATGAGTAAATTATCAGCAAAAGTTTTTTTTAAAGTGAACTAATCCTTTAAGTTGTAGTTTATTTTAATTATTGTAATTTCAAATAGAGTTATTACAGCACTTTTCTGATTCGCATCTGAAATGTCTGCAGACTGGTGTGAGCACTAGAGGATGGAGAGCCCGGAGCTGAATCCTGGAAATAGTGCCATGGATGAGACCCTCCATCTCTCCACCTGCCCGTATGAGACCCTCCATCTGAGACCCTCCATCTCTCCACCTGCCCTTATGAGTCCCTCCATCTCTCCACCTGCCTGTATGAGACCCTCCATCTCTCCACCGGCCCTTATTGCCTCAGAACAACCTCCGGCACGAAGGCACAGTCACCTCTGCTGGTCAGCTGATTCATCAGAGAAAAGCCACAAAATGAGAACCGCTGTGTTGAGATGGCAGTAGGATGTAGGGTTCATCGCCTGTAAATACATGATTCTAGTTTGAATAAAGCCTTGTTTCTTGTGTTGTTGACTTGTATATTTATTTGTTTATTGTGATGGTTACTTTTGTTCATTATTTTACTTGTTTATTCATGTTTCTTATTTTTATCAGTAAATAAAATACAATTATTTAACATATTTATGCTTTAATTCATTGCTTGACTATAACTATTCACTGCATTTATCTAGTGTGTATTCATGAACATCTTTGTCATATGACAAAATAATTACATTTAGATGGTATTACTAAAATGTATAATTTTCAGTGAAAAAAAGTTTTGGTCAGCATTTATCATTATTATTGTGTGTACATTTTGGGGTGGGCTAGTGATGTAATTTATTCTGGAGTAATCTTGTTTTTTTAAGGAGTGATACTTACATTTTTCTAGTATAAAAATCAATAGTCTTCTCCAAAGGCGAGGTCTTCGAGCAGCTGCACAGCTGTGTGCTGTGAGCAATGTGCAGACATTACAAATGCCGCATTACTGCACCTGACGCTCATATCATTTTTTTTTTATTGCAGAACTTATAGTTACATGCAAGATCAGGGAAAGATACGATGGTTGTATATTTAACACTGAACAATCATAATGACAGAAAACATAAATATGGGTTTGCATCCATCATAATATGAGATTATATGCACTTGAAAAAAAGAACAATGACAAGTTTAAATATCTTTGAATACATTCAAAAAAAAATTGTTGTTGTTATTTATAAGCCCAGAGGGATGAAACATTCAACAAGAAAAATAGGAAAACATAAAGGACCAAAAGGGCTTTTTGCTTGTGGGTGAACATTTTGGATATAAAAGAAAGAAATTAACATATTCAAGATATGACGATGTCGTTTTTTTTGTAATAAATACAACTTAAATCGACCCTAAATTTATTGGTTATACAATCACAAAATAAATGGGCTGTTTCTTCAACAAGACCACAAAATAAGCAAGTTTCATCAATATAAAGATATTTACAGAGATTAATTAAACCTGACGCTCATATCTTTTAAGTTGTAGCACTTGTGATAACGCTCCATAGGTCACATGATAATGTCAACATGGTAGATGTCCGGTTCGCATTCATACTCAACGAGATCAGGCTATGAAGTACCTACTACTTCAGCGCTCGGTACCTACTCAGTGAGTATGCGGTTTCGAACGTAGCCACTGTTTCCAGGAAGCTGTGGTGTAATTGGTTTGAATCAAAATATTTTTTAAGACATTATGAAGGATTTCTTGTGCTTTTTTTTTTTGCTAGAAATAAATTATTGACAATACCTCAAATTGTTAAATTCATCTGTGAAGAAAAGATGCTCTGAAGCTCAAGTTCAAGTTTAAACTGTTCTCTTGCAATTTTATGTTTCAACCACAGAGGGTGATAGAAATCCCAGAATCCCAGAGTTACTTTAAAGTCACAATGAAACAGAAGTAGCAAAAGATTTTTTTCTTTAATATTGTGACACATCCAAGTGTAACAGATTATCGAAAAAGAAAAAAATAAGGCGGGGATTTATGGGATCATTGCTTCTGTGCATTGGTTTTTGATTGGATTTTAAGATGTAGGCATTGCACTCAAACATATAGACTGATGAATGTGAGCTTAAGATATGGGGTCTAAATGGATTAAATGACTGCATACATCACAGTGTTGTTTTAGTGTTATTCGAATAATATAATTTCATTCATATTTTGAAATTTTGTCATTTTTATTAGTTTCTGTTTTTTAAAATGTTTATAATAATTTGTATTAGTATTATTCATTTAAAGATTTTTTTAAAATAATTTAAAATTTTATTTGAGTTATTTTAGTAGTTTTGTTAAACTAAATAAAAATGAGAAATGTAGCTGAAATAAAATCTGTTTTTAATATTTATTTTATTTTATTTCTGTTAACATTTATTTCGAAGTAACAAAAATGTTTTTAATTGTTTTAGTTTAATATGATAACCCTGATTTAAAAAATGGATAGGGTGAATTTTCATTACCTTAAATGTAATATGTGCAAAGACTGGACCGACCAAAAACACCATTGTTCCACTTAATCTTCCTAACCCCTCACCCAGGCAGGCTCCGTGATGTCTAGTTTCCCCTCTGAGAATTACCACCCTTTTGCTCACCTCATGCACTTCAAAGACACTCCGTTGCGAGAGTGCATGCACAGAAAAGTACAGGCTAACAAACAGACATAGTCCCATAGAAATACTCCACTAATTCATTGACAAAGCTGTCTAATAAATGAACATGCATTTCCCCCCGTACATTTTTGTATATTATTACTGTTTGTATATTGCCTTTTTATATTGTATAGTGTTATGCATGCTGATGATAGAACTACTAGTTAATGTTGCCCCATCTAGGTGGTCTCCTATCAAAATATTCCTTGTTAAATGACTCACACTTTGGTTGACATCAGCTTATAGGATGCAGTGTGTGTTTGTTATATTTATCAGAGTATAAATGGACACAAATTGCCAGCTTACTCCAATCATGTAAATGAGTCAGCTTTTTAAACATAGGAACTTTCCCGCTTGAGAATTGCACCTTTCTCATTGGTCAAGCCAAAACTTAAAGGTGTGACCTCTGTGGAACTTAAATGCCAACACATAGGCAGCATCAAATCAAATACTTCCCTATATATGCTAAAAACAGTACGCCAACAGAGTATGTCCGAATATGAGCGAAAAGTCCCCAGATGACTCTGAAGTGTGAATTCGATGGATACTTTACATCCCATGAGGCCACGGGCGAGGATTTTTGAATGGCAGTGAAGCGACGTAACTGACGCTGGTAGGTTGTGTTACAGTAAAAACATGGCGGATGTAGTACATCCGGATTACATTCATACTCTATAGAACATACTATTTTAACGGTCGCGAAGTAAGTTCAAATTCAAAGTAGTTCAGTACTTGATTTTCAGATTTGAAAATATATTGCCCCCCCCCCACACACACTTTATTATTTAGTTTTATTAAATTCCTGACTACCTGAATTTAGTGATTCAGGTAGGCAGGAATAGTATTTTAACCTTTAGTTAAATATGATTGTCATTTTTAGTTACATGCTTTATTTCTTATGCATCTATTGTGATTATTCAATTATTTTAACTCCCTTTCTATGTAAAGCACTTTGAATAACCATTGTGTATGAAATGTGCTATAATAAATAAACTTGCCTTTCTTTTTCATAGTGTAGCATGACTAGTTTAACAGCTTTAAATAATAATAGCCTGGCAAGATACAGTTTTAGCCTCTCCAACACTGTATTAGATGTTATTAGATAGTGGAAGGGTTTTGG
Organism: Meda fulgida; assembly: GCA_030578275.1. Classification (NCBI taxonomy): domain Eukaryota; kingdom Metazoa; phylum Chordata; class Actinopteri; order Cypriniformes; family Leuciscidae; genus Meda; species Meda fulgida. The sequence continues at coordinate 16,776,082 of CM060640.1, forward strand.
ATTGCAAATGTGAACTTCACATTGCAAAATCAATTGAGAATGCTAATGTTGGGTCATACTGTCCTGCGGAGGGATTTTTGGTGAATTAAGCGGTGGTCAGATCAATTCAAAGCTTATTTAACATTGAAAGATTGTCCATACTCTGATAACAGTGGGAAAGCAGGCTCAATTTCATCAAGAACAAGACATACTGATAATAATCTTTAGCTACAGTATGTGTTTCAGAAATAATACAGTGAGACTGTCAACATACAGTTTAAATTATGAAACGCATTACTTCTATTACAGATGCAAACTTGTATCGTATTCAGTGAATTGTGAAACCGTCTCTGTTGTGCAAGTCATTCTCTGATATGAACATCTGCGTGCTTAGTTTGTATTCATGTTCCTGGCAGTTTTAAGATAAGGGAATGTTAGAAGTTCCTGCCTGAGAGAATCTTATTTCCTCAGAATCCATTAAACACAGAGAGTCCGGCTTTCATCCCCATTCAGACGGAATGATTACACTGTCATCGAGGTACAGCAAGCTTTGTGATAGGCCACGCTACATCATTTCATGTTCTCTAGGAAAAATGGTTAGGGTTCCCATGGTCATTGAAAACCTGAATTTTAAATTGTGATTGTCCTTTTTTTTACGCAACCATGATAATTGTACTGTGTGTCCTTCAATAAAAAAATCTGCTGATTGAGGTTGAATATTTTTTAGGCAAGCATTGTTGCAGTATATTTTTCTATTGAAGGACACACAGTACACAATTATCATGGTTGCGCAAAAAAAAAAAGGACTGGAAATCACAATTTAAAATTTAGGTTTTCAATGACCATGGGAACCCTAACCATTTTTCCTAGAGAACATGATGTAGCGTGGCCTATCACAAAGCTTGCTGTACCTCGATGACAGTGTAATCAATGAACTTGATGAAAAATATAGGCTACCTGATAGAAAAATATACTGCAACAATGCTTGCCTAAAAAATATTCAACCTCAATCAGCAGATTTTTTTTTTACGCAACCATGATAATTATGTACTGTGTGTCCTTCAATAAAAAAATCTGCTGATTGAGGTTGAATATTTTATTTTCTATCAGGTAGCCTATATTTTTCATCAAGTTCATTTGGTTCAAAGGCATTCAGCAGATACATTATTTATGGAATGAGGAACTCAATAAAACTTCCACTCTGTTGTAATTTACTTTATAAAGAGTGTAAGAGAGAGCTAATGCGTTTAATCAATAGAGGGCCAAATGTCGAAACTAAAATAAAAAATGATGAAATGCATTCAACAGAGAATTATGCTCTTAAAACACTGGCACAATTACTGAAAATGAGTCAGTGAATCATAAGATAATCTGAGAAACACAAATTGGATATTTCAAGGCTCTTTTCATCTTAAACCATGCATCACTAATCATCAGCGAAGGTATATTTCTGCCTTCATTTGTGAAATGCTTTTTCTTTCACGTAATATAATGCAGGAAGCAACAAATAGCTACATTTTGCCCCCTCAACCAAATACATGGCAGAATTGATGAAAATTATTTTAACTCCAAAAGCCGTTGTTATGAATTATCTAACAGTTGAATCTCTATGTTGAAGGCAAAATCGAGGCTGATGTAAGATTGTTCAGTGATTACTGATGACCCAGCGATTTTATATACGCTATTTCTGGGTAAACTGCTTCCTGTGAAAAGTCTAGCCTTTACAACAAATGAAACTAAATTGAAACACTCAGCAAGCACTTTAAAAACCATGTTTCCACTTGATAAAAAAAAAAAAATCAGAAGCCATTCAGAATCATATTCCATGCCAACTGGAAGACTTTACTGGGTCCTTTCAGTGCCTCACCTCGTAATATGTTGCAGAGGCATACCTGTATATGTCATATTTTCGGCTTTTAGTTTCAATGTGTGTTTGTGTCAATGTGTATGAGAGAGTTTGAGATGATAAGAACCTTTTAGGATTTTTGGCCATTTTGCCTAGTCAAGTTGACATAAGTATTCAAGTACTCATGGGGTGTATTTAACTATATATAGCTTTCATTGGTGAGTTCTTGAGAGCTTATGAGAGATTCATGAACAAATTAATCCTTCAAGTCTTACCTTTTCAATTAATTGATCATCTCTATGATCTACTTTGGCTTAATGCTTTTAAATACAGATAACATGTTTCTCCTTTTGGTTTCCACAGAAGAAAGAAAGTCATAAAGTTTTGAAATTACATCCTTTTTCTACCCTGGGTTCTCTTGGAGAGGAGTTCTGTCATAGTCTGTGTTAGTTGTGATACTGGAGCAAGAGACCTACAATGCTTTGCCTTCACAGTTTACTTGCTGTATGTTCTGCATTTTTATAATAAACTTCTGCTTTGAAAGTCTGAAGCGAGACAGACATTGGCTTCTTGCTTCTGTACTAACATATTATGAGGTTGCGAATAATATGTGTGCAAGTCATTGCGCCTGGTATAAATGTAAGATAGCCATGTAAGATACATTTTAATCATGATGGCATGCTCAGTCCTATAGGGCAAAGCCTCAAACCCCTGGCAGAGAATGGTGTGCAGTCTCTCATCCACTTCATGGGATTGTTACTGCTCAGCAGAGCATTGTTAGGAACAGAAAGCTCCAGCTATGGTGAACAAGGGAACTCTTTCACTGTTCCTTGCTCCCTATACTGCCATATACAGTGGGGTTATAACTGAGCCTGAGTCTTGGTTCCTTTACAACTACAACAGAGAGAAGGAATACAAATATTTACTCTGAATATGATTTAGTAGATTGTGATTCTTTACTTAATGATGTGGTGAATCATAAAACATGCAGTTTGGTCTTGATTAGGTTTGTAATTATGACGATGCTGATGAGCTACTGGGCCAACAACCACATCCGTGGTGGATTAAGGACTCAGAACTCAGTTGGACTAGAAAAACTGCACCTCCAATAAGTAAAATATATATTTTTTGTGCAATTCTATTTAAGTTCATACTTATACAACTATAGACCAAAGAAATCATGGACATGATCGAAAGGGTTAAATGGTCCTGAAACTCTCCACTACAGAAATCCACCCGCATTTGTCGAGTTGACGGGTGTTAATGACAAGTCCTGTATAAACATAATATATATATATATATATAGCCTCTATCCATTCATACATGTGCACTGTTCAAACACTTTCATCTGTGACGTATTTGTACCTTAAAAAGTTATGAGATCCAGTGAAGATGAAATAATCCCAAATCAGTGAGGCAAAGTCGTTTCTTATCTATTCTAAGATACAACTGTTTTTGTTATGTGGTGTTTTGTATCTTATTATTACCTGATTTCACAGCTGCTTGTGGCCTCAAACACACGAAACACAGGGCAACGAGTCCTCGGGATGGATTAACTCAGTTTTGCCTCTCTCATTAACTCCATCCCAGACAGCAAGGCACTGCTTCAGAAAAGGGCTCAGAGCTCTATGAAGCCATAATTATCATCTCTACAAAGAGATTATGTGCTGCATGCAGAGATAGGAGGCAATGGGCTGTAAACTCAAATCATTAGGCAGGCAGAGAGAACCTGAGGAGTAATTCAGAGACCCAGGGAGAGGGTGAGCTGTCTCCAGAGCCCACACTACACACTGAACTACACGCACTTACATGCAATTCCCTCCCTCTGAGAGGTACATACCAAAAGAAAATGGAAAAATAGTGTTCTTGCACATGTTGCCTCCACCCACCATATGCTACATCACGGGAACTTTATTAATTGTTCTCACAGCCACTTTTGCTGTATTGCAGATTGATTGACCACATGTGGAGAGCTTCATTTTAATCCACTCCACTTCTTCTGCATAGCAACGCCATTAACACACTCCAATCACCACGGAGACCTACGACCGGCCACCCGCAGGTACCGGAAAGTGCTTCAACAGTGTAGAAAAATGTCTGGCCATCTCTTGATGCATAACTAACTCTATTACTACTAGCTTTCTGAAATCTTTTCAATTTGAAGTCCGAAACCCTGGAAGACATTTAGCATTTTCAAGCCATTAGTAATATTCAATGGATATTTTACAATGGTGGATTTATAGAACTAATACAATGTAAGTTTACATGTTTGACAAATTATATGTAGAACTGGTAGCTTGTAAGCAACTTTTAGCACAGAGTACAAATTCCTTTTTAAGGGAATGACAGTGTGTAATTTATGATGTAGAACATTCTTTACAAGTTGTACAGGACATTGTAGTGTTATGTAGAATTGTTAGAATGTTAACAACTTTTTATGCTGTAGAAATGAACTGGAAAGTTTCTTCTCTACAAATCAGACAGACCAGCTTGTTAGCAATTTTAAGCAATGTTTTAATGTAAAAATTCACATTTGGGATACAACTGTGAGTCAAACTGTGACTTAAAAAAGTTGTACCTACAGGCCTTTGGAGTCCTTCTGTAGCATTGTTAGCTTGTTAGCAATGTTTTTAGAGTGCAAATTGATATGTGTCCCACTGTGTGGTTTTAAGCTGTAGAACAAAACTGGAAAGTATCCTCAAGTAAAACCCTTATTTTACTTTTAAACTGAGAATTGCTAGTCTAAAAACACATTTGAAATCCTAGAGTCAGCTGAGTTCTTAGCCTTCACGTTGGACTAGAAATTGAGCAGCTCTTTTTGAATACAAACAATAATTGTACTGTAATATTGAGGAAAACTTCACAGGTCTAATATTAAATGTTCTGAACACGTATCTGTTTGATGTGGAAGCTCATGGAAGCTCCTAATACTGAGGACATCAGTACGCTTGTTTGAAAAGCAAATGTCAGAGAAAAACATGTTTTAATGACAATACTGGCCAAGTGGAAAAAGGTCACCTCAAAAGGTCAAGAGACAGGGATGTGGGATGAAAGGAAGCTTTGAAGTCTTGTGTTCATGCCTAAATAAAGCATAAGAAAGCCAAATTGGCCAAAGGGTAGCTGAGGAGAAATAAGGCAGACTCTACTCAACAATATTTCACAAGCAAATGTTATCTAAATTCAGACTGATGATTAAGGCAATAGATTCACTCATAACATTTCCAATGACACTAATAAATTCTCTGAGCAGTTTTAAATGGCAAGCCTGTGTCAACTCTTATAAATGACTTGAAAGCTTTAAAATATATATATATAGATTACCCCATGCATGCTCCATGAATGATATGCTTGCTTTGATCTTTAGTCATTACTTATGCCATACCATGTTTTTTTTGCATTGCATGGGATCATTAATAACAAATTAAATTACTGTGGCTTTACTTCTACCTGGTACAGAGACTGGATCAGCATATCGCCCTGTGTGTGTGCGTGTGTGTGTGTGCGTGTGTGTGTGTGTGTGTCGTTTGAAGTTCATCCTCTGACATGATGGATAATTGCTATAGAACGAGTGTTTATAGAAAGAGGTGATCCACGTCCTGAGAGAGAATGAGAGAAAGAGAAAAGGATGGCAGAGTGATAAATTAGGCTTATGTGAATGCATAAATATGTTCAGTGCACTCTTCCAATCCATTAATGACGGTCAATAAATTCAGGTAACGACGCCAAGTCAAGACTTCGGCAAAGGTCATCTTGACTTTAGACCTTTGGAGCCTTATAAAGCTCAAACATAATACATTGTGGAGGTTTTTGTGAGCTGTTTATTCACTTTAGGAACATTTTCTTAGGTCAATGATCATTTCATCCCTTCATAAAAAATCCCTTAGATTTACATGGTATGGGGACCAGATCCATATCTAGAGACCAAAATATAATAGACATGGGACGGCATCCACTTGGACAAGAGCAACACCTTGGGAACCAGCATCATGGCAGCACGTTTTCTATAAGCACCATTCACATCTTAGAAGATATAAGAATAGTTTTTATTGTTCAGTATTTTCCTCCATAATGTCTTTAGTAAGAACAAATAAACATATGTATTCACATTTATCATATTCAAATAAAAAAAATTCTTACAGTCATTATTAAGTTCACATTACAAGCATGTGAATCACTGACTTGTTTTGCCAATGTCGGACCATGATTTCAGGACGGTTGCCTCACTAAGTCGTTCTTATGGATCTGAAGAATTGTGATAAATTGTCTGAAGAATTATTATGCATAGAAGTACATTCTGATGTACCTGGGGGCTTTGCTTACTCCCCCCGTCATCCGTATGGCAATGCTTTCCAAGCGTAATGGTTGCAAATTTATCATCACTTCATATTTATTCAAGCTCTGTTATTCTATATCAACAAGACAGTGTGGATCACTGCAGTCCTATTGACCCTCAAGATGAATGGTTTCATATGAGCTGGTAAAACACACTTCAACAGAAGAACAATAAGAGACTAGGCCAAAAAAAGTAGAAAATCGCACACAACAGCCAAGTTTTGCATGAAATAGTGATATTTCATTCTTGACATTTTTCCTGAATAATTTTATGTCATGATCCAGTTTACAAAGACCAAAGCTAACAAAACCCTGTCAACCCGCCGTGTATACAGTGAAACCAAAAACCAATAAATGACTGAAGCTCAGTGAAAGAGTGGCTTTTTAATTTCACCTTTTTAAGTTGAGGTCATGTAAAATACTGTATGTGTGTATATATATATATATATAATTTTCTTAAAGTTGTTTATTTCATATCATGTTTAAAGCTGTACAAAAATGCTCTTTTAAAGATCAAACTTTAAAAGGCACCTGTTTAAGAGAACAGCCCGTTTCTTTTTTTTTGTGCTGTTGGTGTTACGAATAGCGTGGTTGAGGCAGAAATGAGGCTGGATCCAACTGCAGCACACTTTTAATTAAACTCAGGAAACAGGATATACGATACAGGGTCATGGACATGGACATGGACATGGACATGGACATGGACATGGACATGGACATGGACATGGACATGGACATGGACATGGACATGGACATGGACATGGACATGGACATGGACATGGACATGGACATGGACATGGACATGGACATGGACATGGACATGGACAGGAACAACCGACACTAACAAGTAACAGACAAGAACTCACAAACACAGGCCGGAAACACAGGGCTTAAATAATAAAGACAAACGAGCTCACAAGATAACGAGGGGGCGGAACCAACAAGAAACACCTGGGACAACCAAATGAGAAGACAGGGAACCACCAAACACGACAGGACACAAAAGCACATCATAACAGTTGGAAGCCCAGGGCCTGATTACTTATGATGCAGTTCAGGAGACTCATATTAATTATTCATAAACTTTGGGCATTTCTTAATACTTTTGTTTGTGATGCTTTATATTCACTCAGGAAATATGAAACAAGATATTGATTCAGACACATTGAATGGGACAGTATGCAAATTACAAGCATCAGTCAGAAGACACCAACATAATTTGCCAGTAAGGAAGTAGCCACAGTAGCATGTGAGATGCCTTAAAATGCATCATAGTATAAATATATCAGATTTTTAAATAATTGTAGTGCACCAGAATTTTAGCATGAAGTCAATGGAGTCACTTGGGTTGTGGGCAATAGACAGGTTGTTTACATTCAGTAGATGTAATAGTGTTATTTAATATTTTATTTATGTATTAATTTTCTGAATGTGACTTACAATAACCCACAGTATACAGTTTTATAGTGGAAATATAAAGAACTTATTAAAAACTACATTTTACCTAAAGAACTTAAGTTTAAATTAAGTTTAAAAATTATATGATCAATAAGTTATGACAACATGTTTTTTACAGTTTAGAGCAAAAATAGATTTCCTCTGACCAAAGTATATTTGAATATTTATGTAAATAAATGCTGTATAAATAGCACAGTCAAAAGTAATATTTCTTATTTTATCCTACATTTTATTTTTTAAACGTTTTCCCCAAAGTGAAACTGGCTGGATGGTATATATGCTCCCAGCAATGTTATGTATAAAGAGAACAGAAAGAGTCTGAGTACCAAACCTTGAGGTACCCCAGCAACAATTTGATGTGATTTTTACAAAGCTCTTCCTCAAGACACCTTGAAAGATCTACGGGTAAGGTAGTACTCAAACCAGCTTAGTGAAGTTCCTGTGATGCTCAGTGTCAAGAGGAAATATAGAAAAGGTAGAGAAAAGACATGTTAAAGCCACTGAACAATCAACTAACAATGTTTATATCATGATATCCAGTCACCTCACCATTACCTATCCCCTTCACATTACATTTCCGAAGAGCCCTCCTAACTCCTACCTGCACACACTCCTCAATCATCCACACCTGCCATCATTCACCTTCATCAACTTCACTCCATTTAAGCCTGCTCCACACACTCACCAGGATCTGGTCTATGACTACTGTCAAACAGTGTATGGATTACTTACCTGTAGTTTCCTCGTTGTTTCTTCATCTCTGCAGGTATTATCTCCTGTCTCCAGTTTCTCCAGGGGTAATCTCCAAAAACCTGTAACGGAAAGTGTAAGACTCCTTCAAACTATTCAGTGACAATCATTTCAAAGCGTGCGTGGTGAAACTTATCTGGACTGTTTGCAACCTCCTCCTCTGCTCTGTTGCCTGCAAAACTCTTTACTCACCTTGTGCATGTTTGTTCATCAATAAACCACATTTGTGCTTCACCGTATATCTATGAGTCTGTGTTTCTGACAGTTTAGAACGATATATCAGGTATAAAAATGTTTTTGTTCAATTATTTTCTAAAAGCCTATTAGTCATATTCTATGAGAGTTGTAAGCCATTCAAAAAACACTCTTTATATAATTAAATATTCATTATACATCTGTGCATGAGTTATTTAATTGGCTCACAAAAAGAATAAACAGATTTAATTAGGAAAAGATAGCCAGAGCCAAACTCCAAGAAAAAAAACAAGACTATATGCTGTTGTAGCAATGTTCAGGGAAGAAGGAGGCGGGAACCGGCGAACAATCCAAATATAATTTATTTAAAATAAAACAAACAACCAAAATACCACCAGCAGCCCCTCGCGGACGACTGCTGGCTACCGAAAATAAACATAAGGAACTGCCAGCAGCCCCTCGCGGACGACTGCTGGCTAAAATAAAATACATAAACAAAACAACTAAAATATAGGCCTGTTCCTCTCTCGATCATCAACGTCGTCGCTCCTCCTTTATGCTTCCGCTCCTCCGTGAGAGATGCGAGACCGGTGTGCTTCACAGGTGTTGCTCATTAGCAATCGCACCACCGGCCTCGCGCCGTTCTCTCACGTCCCTCGGCCGTCCTGTTCGCCACATACCCCCATCGCCCCTCACAGGCCGGGGGGTACCCACGAGCCTGTGCCTACTCCCCCCCCGGCGGCGGCGATCCCTGGGGAGTATGGACAGACAAACCGAGGGAAACGGAGACGGAAGCATGAGGAGCGACAGATCGAGAGAGGGGAGAGAGGAAAAAAAAAAAAAACTTGGTCCGGTTCCCACAACGCGCTGCCATCTGGTCCCCCACCAGCTGTGCGCTCTCCTCCGCGGTGCCTGGCGGTGACGCTGGGTAGCCCTCGGTGGACGGCTCGACGCTCCTCCGCCGCCCGGTGGACGGCGACGGCTCCTCGGGTGCCTTGGGCAGACGGTAGGAGTCCCCCGCTCCCTGCTCCTCCCCTTCACTGGTGGACGGCAGCAGGCTCCGGCCCACGGCGAGCGGCGGCGACTCCTCCGCTCCCTCCCGGATGGCAGCCGCCCCTCCAATACCCAGGCGGCCGGCAGCGAGCTCGACCGTCCCACCGGCAACTCACTCCAGCGCACCGCCTCGAGCGTCCCTGGCCGCGAGTCCCCCGCTCCCTGCTCCTCCCCTCGCTCGGCGGATGGCAGCAGGCTCCGGCCCACGGCGAGCGGCGGCGACTCGCGCACCATGCTCGATGGCACCGCGGATTCCCCACACCGGCGAGGACTCTCTGACAGCGCGTTCCTCCCTCTTCCCGGGTTTCGGCACCAGTGTAGCAATGTTCAGGGAAGAAGGAGGCGGGACCAGTGTAGCAATGTTCAGGGAAGAAGGAGGCGGGAACCGGCGAACCATCAAAATATAATTTATTTAAATAAAACAAACAAAATACCGCCAGCAGCCCCTCGCGGACGACTGCTGGCTACCGAAAATAAACATAAGGAACTGCCAGCAGCCCCTCGCGGACGACTGCTGGCTAAAATAAAATACATAAACAAAACAACTAAAATACAGGCCTGTTCCTCTCTCGATCATCAACGTCGTCGCTCCTCCTTTATGCTTCCGCTCCTCCGTGAGAGATGCGAGACCGGTGTGCTTCACAGGTGTTGGTCATTAGCAATCGCACCACCGGTCACACGCCGTTCTCTCACGTCCCTCGGCCGTCCTGTTCGCCACAGCTGTGTATAGATGTCCGGCTCATAAAATTGTCTGCCAGAAGAGATATGCTTTTAAAACACAAGTCACGCTAAGAAGTTAATGAGTAAATATGGATTTCAAGGTGAATGCATTTCTATGCTTTATCCACATTTACAGGATTGTGTACAATGTGTAATGACAGACTAAGAGCTTAGTTCAAGAACATTCAACTAATGTACTAAATGAAGCCTTCATACATGCAAGATTCAAATTCTATTTGCAGAACAATTGCTCTGACTCATCTTTTTTCCTGTGTGGTGTATGTCAATACAGTGTGTGTGTATCTACAACTGTCAAACTATGTTATCGCCTGGTTGACACTGTATGCTTTAAATATGCCAACAGCTAAAAAAGTGTTGTTGCTTAGCCTATATCAAATATCTATTGCTAATTAAACCACGTTAGCCTACACTTTCAGCAATCAATAATGTGCTGCCTGCATGATTTTAGGATTGTAATATCCTATAATATATAGCCTACTGTTATCTCGCTGCTCCTCTGTTCCACTCTTGGAGCTGCGCTAAAAAGCAATGAAGTGCAATGCCTGTGCACTAAATCATTTTTGACTAGTCAATTTCCTTTAATTCACCTCTTTAATGAAGATAAACAACTTTTGTGTTGTTTGGAATTTGTAGCTTAAGTAAACCGAGCTGAAACAGATCTGCATAACATTATGCAAACTGAAAATGTTTTTTTGTTCTTTTCAGAGCTAAGCTTGTCAGTGGCACTAATGTGTGGGAGTGAATGGATGAGCGATATAGAGAAAGAGAAATACTCTATTTGAGGTCTGGAGGATCTAAATCCAATTTCTCATGGAAGAAGTCTTTTCACAGATCAGGGCTTTTTGAATAAGGAGCGAAAGTTCAGATCCCATCTTTCCGATCTGATTGCAGGCAGAGCTTTTATTTGAATGAGTTCTGTCTGTTTGCACTCAGCTGACCATGGTTTTGATTTCTCAAGCAAACAACTCAAAGGCAGTTTTCTGAGTCTATCAAATTTTTATTTGAATAGAGAATGTTCTGAGAAATAGACATATCAAACAGGCTGTGAGAATCATAATTACGAAGATTAGCCTACATTTATGCCCAACTTGTATCCACAGAACAGAAGTTATTCAAAAATAACAATTTGCAATAAATGTATTATTATTTTGCTATACACAATCCTACTGCTCAAAATACCTTTTTATTAAATTAATAATAAATGTAAGAAATTGTTAGTCAAGATACTCAAGCTCAGAGGATCATATCGCTCTAATTTTTTAGACTTGTTTTAAATCGGACACACTGTAAAAAAATACGATTAATAAGTTATGACAACATGTTTTTACATTGCTTTAACTCATCAAAATAAGTTAAGTTATACAAGATTCAACTCAATTTTTAAAGTCAGTTTGAAGTCATCGCTGGCGGGTATCAGAGCACGTCTCAGATTCTTTATCAATAAAAAGTGTTTTGTTATAAATTGCAGCATTGCACACATTACAGTATAATGGACAAGATAAATGATGTGTATGTTTGTATTTCCAACAATTTCAGTCTGTGTACGTCTACGTTATTTTCTAGATCTTTTGTGATTCCTTTTCATGTCAACATGACTAAACCTTTGAGAGAACATTGCTGAGTAAGTCACTGAAGATCAGGTGACACAGAAGCTGAGACTGGGGAAAGCGAGCGGTTCTCCTGCACCTGGTTGATCCAGAGCCAGAGTTTTGTCCTAGGAACAGTCATCCTCTTAAACTGGAGAGGTGGCGAGACGTGCCTGTTTACAGAGAACAAATGCAGTCTTTTTCCTCACTGTAAGTGCTAGTATTATAGCCTACCTAAGAAGCACCTCAGATTTGCAACAAATTCAAAACGAATGAAGGAAAGGGTTCCATAGCCACATATAGCAATATAAAGCAGAACAATTGATGTTGTGACATTATTTGACCATATTTGATTGTCGTGTTTTTGCTTCCTCTTTGCTGAACAGTTTTTAGTAAACAAGTTTCTGTGATGAAAAGTACTCTTGACCTTCTGTTTAAGTTGATGGCATGATTAGGTTTCTGTCAAGCCCAGAAATATATTCAGTTTCTTTGACAAAGAGATATAAATGTCCTGTCCTCCAGTAATGCTGAAGTGAAGCTCATGAATACACAAGGAACAAAGGTTTTTTTTATTTTTTTATTTCCCCATAATCTGTTTTCAAGAGCATTCACTCCATTTCATTGCCTAGTGCATCATCCCTATAGGGAATCATGTCAGCATTCCTATTTGCATATCTCTGTAGGGAACGCCACAATGTGGAGATTGAATGTGGTTGCAGGGGTGAATTGGGGAAATGAAACTCCTCGAAATCTATTGACTTGCCTCAGCATGGGCCTTTGAGTTTTGTAATCGCAACCCATTGGCACAGGGACCAGGATCCGCTCTTATGGATGTGAGACCCAACTGCTGAGATTCTGATTCACATATATTATAAGTGAACCTCAAGGAACAGATTAAAATTAAAATAAAAAAAGCCATGTCCCATTCCTTTAAGAGGGCATTTCATGTCGCATTTTGCAGTAGTTTCAATTGTTACCCTTGAATTATCTGTATCTTTTTAAATTATTAATAACTTAACAAAATATGCCAATATGTTTCCATCCACCTATTTTTATGTACATTTCTCTGTACATTTCTCCTTCGAATGAGACGTTAAACCGAGGTCCTAACTCTCTGTGGTCATTAAAAATCCCATGGCATTTCTCGTTAAGAGTAGGGGTGTAACCCCGGTGTCCTGGCCACATTCCACCCATTGGCCCTTGCCAATCATGGCCTCCTAATAATCCTCATCCATTGAATTGGCTCTATCACTCTCTCTCCTCTCTCCACCTATAGCTGGTGTGGTGAGCGCACTGGGTGTACAGTAGTACATATGAAAGCGCTATATAAATTCCGCATTCTATTCTATTCTACATTTTGGGATATTGCATAAAAACATGGTGAATGGTAACGCCATGATGCACATAAATTCTAAAAATGTGCATAAAAACACTCAATTAAGGCTGATTATGTGCATAAACTATGATGGAAACACATTATCAAAAGAGTAGTGCAGGTATGACGTCACTTTGTAAACCAATCGGCAGTTAGCATCATACCCGGATGTCGGTGTCAGCGCATTCAAACCGCAGGAACTTAGAACGATTTTAGTTCTAGGAACTCTTTTGAAGGAACTAATTTAGCTCCTATACTTCAGAGTAGGGTCTAAACCAGCACTATAGGAACTATCCGTGACGTTAGAGTACACGGATTGGCCGAACACACACGAAACACTAGCACCCGCCATTTTTAAAAAAGCTATGTAAACACACAGAATATAGCCTATATATTTTCTCCTATTATGTAAATACATTTTCCCAGAAAGTTTGAGTTCGAATAGTTAATAAGAGCACAATTATAAATTCACCACAGACCTTATTTCAGCCATTTAACCAAAATCCCATTAAAAAAAACCATTGACTTCTGGACGATGGAACCGGACGTGCTAAAATGCTAACTTGCTCATGTGTTTTGGCCAACAAAATGATTTCATACCTGCACCACTCTGTAAATCCCTCGATGCGCAGCAAAAAACTCACGTGACTTTGCCTCAACTGTGGATGTGATTGGATAACTGGACTAACCAGCTCAAATGATGGTTTGATCATTCTGAAATGCCTGAGCCAAAGTCTGTCATCAAAATGATTTGGTTTAATTCCCTCCCAGAAGTGTCTCATTCATTCCCAAACACCAGCATCCGATTCCGAACGCAAGATAACATGACAACGTTTAGCGTTTCATCTGCACTATCTGAGACGCAAGGAAAAAAGAGCCAAAGTCTTTCCCGATAGGAGCAATTTCCATTTTATTACAGATATTTTTCACCAATTTCCCAGGAAGTGACAGTTGGGATAGTTTCTCTTGAACACATGGGGTGGAAATACTGCTTAATTCGCAAATGTTTAATGCGATATACCAATTTTGCGCGTAAGTTAAATGCATCTTATAGCTAATGTCTCCATCCATTTACCACCCATAGCCTACATTCATCAAACTTTCTTGTTTTATGTTGCACAGAAGAAACTCATACAGATTTGAAAAGATATGATGGTGTGTAAATAAACAGATTAAATTTTTTAGGCTAAATCTCTTTGTCAAACTTCATTATCATTCAACATGCTACAAAAGTTATGAATTTCACTTCTAATCTTTATTTGGTAAATGTTTATTTTGTGCTAAGTGATTTTTAGACTTTAACAGCAACTGTTTTTTTTAAAGGGTGAAAAGACTAGCTGAATTAGGTCAACTGCAAGGCACTGCAGATTTTTACCCGAAAAACCTTCTGCGTCTAAAACGAGCTGAGATGTATAAAATGAAGTATTGACTGCTTGTCAGAAAAAAGAACACAATCATTTGTCTCCACTGAGAGGCAGGAACCAATCTTGAGAATGCAGGCCAAACAAATGATGTGTTATTTGTCTTAAATAACGGAGTGTCTGCCACGGCAAGGTGAATACTGCAAACAGTGAGGAGGAAAACTGTCTGCAAACACTCTCTGGCACGAGATACTTCTATTGGATCATCAGGAAGCAACAGAATCATATGCAGTTTGCCGTGAGTGTATTTTCTCACATCTCTATAAATAATAATTTATTGATCATTGAAGGAACTATGGTTTATGAAACTGCTAGCCTAGACAAAACCCTCCATCATCGAGTCACTATGATTAGTATTTCAGAGCAGGGTGAAAATGCAGTGCCACGCTTGGCAAGAAATGTAATAATTTTCTGTCATTTATTTGGCACATGATTTAAGAGACTGCTGCAAGAGGAACCTTGACTGCTTTTTGCAGGGACCGAATTAGGAGGAAGTAAAAAAAATGAAATAAAGTTGGCACAAATAAACATTAACATGGCACAAATACGTCTTGCAGTGCCTTCTTTTGTGTTCCACATGAAGAAAGTCATACATGTTTGAAACAACATTAGGTTGAGTAAACATTTACTTTTCCCTTATCAAGAAATATGTTTTATGAGGCAGAAGTTTCATATTACTTGTATTGATGTGACTCAAAGGTGGTTATTTCAATTTCCCAGACTTCTCAACTGTGAAAGGAAGCAGAGATAAAGCAGTCAGTGTCATGTCAACTCTGATCTGCTATAAATAAAAGAGCAGTTTTTGATTAATTCTGCATAAGTGCACATTATTGAACACAATATACAAAGGTTCAGTCCTATTCGTGTTACCTTTAATAGTGGATCTTTTGAATCTATTAAAATACTTCTATACGAATACAGCATAAAAAACGTGTAAGTGTTTTTACAGGTTTTGTCGTTTTCTGTCCTTTTTTTAAAAACAGGAATATTGGCCATGGCATATCAAAGGGCTCTTTCTTTCTTTCTTTATTCCTTTTTATTCTTTCTTTTTTTTTCTTTTTTTTTAAATGGCTAATAGCCTGGTATACATTAACGGGGGTGGGGGTCGGTGGGATCATTCTCATTTTATAGCATTTGATTGGACAAAATATTGTGTGGTGTAGGATGAGTCATCAATATTTTTTATCCAGTTTCCCAGAAGTTACAAACATTTTTAAATGTGTCTATCTCCTAGAACGTAATGTTTAGGCATGCACTAGCATATTTATGGCTTCATTTAGATTTTATAAGCTCTATGAAAATTCCGATTTATTTAACCTTGATTGTTTTATTGTGTAGGTCTAGGCCTACTCTCAAACTATGCATGGAAAATTAAAAAAAGACATACAAACAGTATTAATTAAAATGATGACTGGCACAGTATTTTCAGTATTATTCATCTGGAAATAAACAAACATTTCATAACTCTGAGCAGAAAAAACAAACCGTTTGCCTGAGGGCAGCAAGGAAAGCGGGAACTGGCTACAGGGTCATTTGTCATCTCTGTACAAAGCAAAAGCCCCCAGGACATTCATACTGAGACACACTCATATATAAGGACTTGCTCACAGTGAGAGGATCCTGGAAAGCAATATACAACAATTCTCATTCAGACAAAGCAAGAGATTGCCGCCTATTAATCATCTTAGGCCTGGACAGAGAACAGCAGCTTTTCTTTGAGCATGTCTCCTATTGTCAACCTCTTTATGGGATTTGGAGGAAATGGGTCATGACTTCCTGCGCTCATTTTATAGTTGAACGGTCTCACCTCCAAAGGTGAGGTTTAACAAGAACTTATGAGCCTGTGTGTGGGGAACATAAAGTTTGAAGGGAAAATTCTCCAAGAGAGGCTGGTATAAGGCCATTCAAGGTTGGATTTATGGTGCTGGGGTGGGCTACGCCTCCAAAATTTCTCAAAATGAAATTCATTAAAATTATTATTGTTAGCGGAAGTGACACAGGATTGTGTTATTCATATTCATTTAGGAGCGAGTATGCATCTTTTGTGAAAAATGAGAATTGTCCATTTTATATCATGGTAACTTGATTTTAATTATAATGAACTTGTGTTATAATAGGCTATGCATATTTATGTACGCAGAAAAAAGTTGTCACAGATTTGAAACATACAGTATGAACATTTGTTTTTACCTTCGGTCTAATGTGAATGATTTTAAATAAATGACGGAGCTAACACGTCCATAAGGGTTTTCCGTACAACCACTTTTCATCTCCTGCTCACTCGTGCTCGGGCAAGCTCTTTAAGTTGGTTTAAGTCAAAATGTGCCATTCACAAAACCAGTTCAAACATGATAAACAAATTTCGTAAAGACTCTATCCTCTATTTCATCTACAGTATGTCTAGGCTATCATGTTTCGGATCACCCATTTCCCAGCTGCATTTTGTCATGTATTTTTATACTTATATTTTATGTATTATATTTTGAAATAATTAATACTTTTGTAGAGCCATTTAGCTATTCCATTTTAATTAAAATATGTTTTTATAAATTATAATTTAGTCAGAATACAGGGCTACTTTTAAATGGCCATCATTGGACGAAGACTTATTTTTTTCAGAATGAAAATATTATCTTTATCCAGTTTACATTATTTACATTACATTATCTTACTAGTAGGCTTAAGCAGATAAACACCTTGTTCACATAAATCTAGATCCAATTTCATTCATTCAGTCTTTTTACCACAAGATCGGATTAAATGCAATCTGAGAGTGTTGCTGAAACTCAACAAGATGCACCCGACAGCCTGAGGAGTGGGAAATGATGAATATCTGAAGTTTTCTGCTCCGCTACAACAGCAACACTGGAGGCACTCTGAACAGAGCAAAGGCACAGACAAAGAACAGTTGCACGCTGCATATCAAAGATCATCTCCTGCAATCTATTATTAATCCAACATCACTGATAGCCCACTGGACAATGGCATTTTCTCATTCTACCATTTGTCTTATGTCCACAGTTGTGTCAAGATACAAACTGCCAAAATTAGTCAAAATTTTGCTAAAAATCTGTCAAGTGAAGCTTTCGGTCACTCTAATTTTTTGTATTCTCCTCTTCCTTTTTGAAGTTTGTAATGGAGTGAATTCTACAATGCCCCTAGAGAGAATCAATGTGTGATAAAAAGCCCTAGTGAGCCAATTAAACCTTACAGAGCAAATGACAAACATAATATATGTGTAGCAATCTCCACATGGAGTGCATGACTTCAGTTAACTAATAAATGTTTTATCAAACCATTTACACATGTCTTTCTCTATAGAGACTTTCTCTCTGCACTAGCCTTCTACTGGACTTTTCATTGTTTTTCTATTTACTATTCTGTCTGTGTAGACTGCAAATGTAGCTCTGAACATCTGAGCCACTAATCTTGAAGTTGATCTGTGAATGGTGACATGGTTTCTTATCTTATACATTAAGTTTGTAATGGTGTTTTTTCCCTTTATCTTTCAGTAGCCTACTCTTAAGCAGAATATTAAAGAAAAAGTCAACTTGACCTTGTTTTATGCCATCGTAAAGTAGAAAGGCAATTAATTGACCATTGGAAGGCAGAGAAATGTTATAGCCTTGCCCCAAGTTTTAATTGTTGGTTCATAAATCAGTGGCTCAGGCTCTTGTACAGGTTACTTCATTTGTGCGCTGCCTGATTGGGATAGTTTTGATAGAATTGTTGGGTGGGAGGACCAAATCTGGGCTGATTTTGGTGGGGTTTCATATGTTTTGGTATCCAGTTACCTATATGCTGTAACTTTTTCTGTTGTTAAAAATTAACTGAATTTAAATTACCGGTATGAGATAGGTATGAGATAGGCTACATCATCAATTCTTCTTCCAACACGTGTTTCTGTCTTACCTTGATTTACTACTATGCTAAAGCCTATTATTTATAAGTGTTTATATTTGGGATGGTTTTCGAAAGTAAATTGCGTACGTCGCTCGCCCATGCATGGGTCTCTGCGTGTCTCTGCCTCGTCATATCTGTAAATGGAGAAAAGTTCCGGCTACTTTGCGGCATGATTGGTGTGGGAGTGGCACAGGTTAGTTGTCACAACCATAGACATCATATAGAATCAACATTGGCTTGGCTTTTCGGAGATGGCGAGAATGGGAACTGAGGGATTTGAAATGTTGTAAAAGCTTCACGTGAGTAAGTATTTTGTTGAACTGTTAATTATATGTTCTGTAGCTGTCTCTAACAGAGTTATAAAGCATTATCTACTGTGAACAATCACGTCATTATGGGTCATTATGGGTTGTTGTAGCGCTGTGCTTAAATTTATTTTCAAGGATGTACGTGTCTATTAATGTGCGAATCATCTTGAGATCCATTTAAACTGCTTATATCTCTTAAGCCTATATAGAATGTTTTATGAGCAGTAGGATAATCTCTCTTTCTTTTTGTAGTTATGAGAAAAAAAAAATATTCATCCGCACAGCCATGCAGAGCTGAACCACAACCAAAACAATGTTCTTCTGCAAAATCCATGCAGTTTTGTTTTTTAACCATCAGATGGCCAAACGTTAAATAGTGTACCTTAAAAGCAAACATAAGAAACCCTACTGTAGCAAAAAATAAATTTGAATGTCCTTGTAAGTTATAGATAATTCAAAGACTCTCAGTGAGATCTCATTGCTCATTCCACCCATACTTAAGGTTCATGCGGAGTCTGAATCATCAGAAATCACATGAGTTTCAGCTTCTCTCCGGTATGCCCAGGGCAACACGGGATATTATGGTTACAAATATTGAAATTCATTTGATCATAGAGAAGCATATAGGGTGAAAACTCGATTTTAAAAACGATTTTAGGCCAAATTGTTGTTCAGTTGTTCTGTGGATGAATCTGCAATAAGAAGACTTGAGAGAAGTGTTATGTTTAATGTGAAGTTAGATTTGTTTGTGTGTGTGTGTGTGTGTGTGTGTGTGTGTGTGTGTGTGTGTGTGTGTGTGTGTGTGTGTGTGTGTGTGTGTGTGTGTGTGTGTGTGTGTGTGTGTGTGTGTGTGCGTGCGTGCGTGCGTGCGTGTGCGTGCGTGCGTGCGTGCGTGTGTGTGTGTGTGTGTGTGTGTGGAATGGAGAACGTTCAAAAGAATCCATGATCAAAGGGCAAGAGAAAAAGAGAAGTTTCAAAAGCAGATCTTCTTACTTCAGACAAACAGGGCAGTTTCGTGTTCTTGTGTTAATATAATGCAAGCATGTATTCGTTTTAAAAGCAAAAAAAAATTGTAAATACTACTAAATAGACTAAATGCATGTTATAACATTAGCCTTAGGCTTAGTCTACCTTACAAAATTACAATGGTATTTTAAAAAAAAACAATGAATTAATGCATTTTAATAAAATCAGTCTGAAAACTTTTTTTTTACAGTGTGAAAGAGGTCAAATTAACCTATTGTGATCTGCAGTA
Source organism: Meda fulgida (assembly GCA_030578275.1). NCBI lineage: Eukaryota > Metazoa > Chordata > Actinopteri > Cypriniformes > Leuciscidae > Meda > Meda fulgida. The sequence goes on from CM060640.1 coordinate 16,796,284, forward strand.
AGTATTTTGGTGGAATCTAGTAACTCTTTGTATGGGGTATATTTTTGTGTGAAATATACTATTTGAATGAAACAGTGAGACAATTTTAGTAATTTAAACATTACAGTTCTGAATACTATGCATAACAAATTCTATTATTTTAAATGTTCCCCGTCTGGGAGTTGAACCTCGGTCTGGGATCTGAAAAACAGAATATCTTGAATGCTTATATTCCCTAAACGTATCCCATTAATTCCCTATGGTAGTGCTATCACTACCGATGCGATATATTTTTGTCCACAAGTGATTTTCATGGCGCTGTTCCAAGTTGGTTTTCCTGCGTCCTGTTTAATTAATCAGCGCATAAATAATCTTCTGCCCTGCACACGGAAAGAGCTGTTCTCGTTTGAATAAAATAACTACTATGTATGTGTTTTAGTTCACAATAAAAAAAGTGTTTAAACTATAAACAAGCCTAGTCATACCCATTGACTTCCATAGTAGGAAAAAAAATCTATGGAAGTCAAAGGGTGCTCTCAACTTTCTTGTTACCAACATTCTTTAAAATATCTTCTTTTGTTTTCAACAGAAGACAGACACTCAAGAGGTTTGGAACAACTTGAGGGTGAGTAAATGACTAAAATTTTTGGGTGAACCACCCCTTTAAAAGAATTAATTTCTCTCCCCGTCGGGGAATCGAACCCTGGTCTCCCGCGTGACAGGCGAACGTTGGACATGTGTGGGAATTTAAAAAAAAAAAATGTTGGGACAACGTTTGCAAATATGAAATCATTAAATTCCTCCTAAAAGAAATTCATAACTTCGAACTCAGATTGTAGATTCGTTAAAACTTTATCAATCAAGAATCGTCGTCTACGGATTCTCGGTGAGAAATTATGTTAATCTTACAGACTGATGTTGAAAGGTTTTTCTTAGTAAAAGTAAAACAAAAGCGCCACCTGCTGGATTGCAAAAAGGGAGATCTTCTGGTGTACTTGTGATGAATAAACGAGTCAGATTAAAGACAACAAAAACGAAATAATGATCATGTTCCACTTTATTGTAACTTTGTCTTCACATTACAGAGAAATGGCTTGCATGTACATAAGGCCAAGAGTGAATGTGTTATGTGGAAAGAACGATGAAATGAACAGACTCCAATGAGAATGCTAAGAAAACAGAGTGAAAATTATTGGATGTGGATTGTGTGGGATAAAATCACAATACAAAAAAGACTATCCATTCAAGACTCATTTACAGTACATGCCATGTTTGAGATTAAAAGTTCGGAATAATAATCACTCAAGGGTACGTCCAAGGTATCTGTACAAATGTTCTGGGGAGGGTTACATTAAACCAGTGATTTGGGAATGATATAACCATTGTCCCTTAATCTGTAACAGATAACCAAGTCAAATTATGTCCAAGTGTGTATGTAGTACATACAGCAACAACTCCAGCACCTGAACGTAAAGCACTTCACGTATCTTAAAAATAAAGCACATAAAAGTCCCTCATGCCTATAGTAGCTCAAATACATACAAATCTGAACAAGGTGATACATGAATGCCTACTACAGGTCCTACTGAGGCTCCAATCTCCCATGTACCATAGTTTTTGGACAAAGGCTACGTATCCTCATCCTGTTTTTGACCCTTTACAACATCAGCTTCCTGTCTGGGTGCTCAGAGCGACCTGCTCTCTGATGCCTCACTTCCAGATGTTTGCTCTGGACTCGGTCGAAGTGCTGGAGCAGTTCACTGTAGTCGACGTGCGGCTGGGCCAATCGTTTGTTCTTGAACGGTGCCTTTGGATGATCTCTGGAAAATTGAAACACGTAAGAACAGGCCGATTTTTCAATCTAGAAGATATCAAACTTTTTACTAAGAGAACAGTACCGACTGATTGTTCAGTGTGGTTCTGGTACTTACACGGTCCTCATGAGTTCAGGGTTTGGCACACAGCTGAGCCGATGCGAGAGTAGCTGGAACGCCTGACTCTGAGGAAGCAACATCAACAGGCCGTACAGAGCCTTGATGAGATATGGGTTATGCTCTACATCCAGTAGCTGAAGACGAAGGTCTGCAAAGAGAATCAGTGTTAATGTGGAGAGACCGTTAGAGAATATATGAGAAACAGTTTGAGAAACACTCACAGGTGAAGATGGGGCTCTCGATTAGCTGCACAAGTTTATCCACCTCCATGAGGAAGTCCACAGTTACCTCCAGATCTCCGCTGATCAGCTCAAGTAAAGGTGTTTTTTGTAATTAAAAGTAGGACGGATTAAACTGAGTGACAGAAAAGATGCTAATAACAGATTTATGTTACAAAATATTTCAATTGGATGCAGTTCTTGTGAACTTTCTATTCATCAAAGAATCGTGTATGTAAAAAATAAATTAAAAAGATATCACGGTTTCCACAAAAATATTAAGCAGCACAACTATTTTTAACATTGATAATAATAAGAAATGTTTGTTGAGCAGCAAATCAGCATATTAGAAACATTTCTGAAGGATCATGTGACACTGAAGACTGGAGTAATGATGCTGAAAATTCAGCTTTGTCATCACAAGAATCACATTTTAAAATATATTAGCACAGATTTTATTATTATTTTTATTATTTTAAATTGTAATAATATTTCACAATATTACCTTTTTAACTGTATTTTTAATCAAATAAATGCAGCCTTGGTGAGCATAAAAGTCTTAAACTTTAAACTAGAAACAAAATATGGAGTCAGTCTGGAATAGAAAGATATATGATAGACTGCTTACAGCAAGGATACAATTTCTGGATGAGGTCGTAGGCATGCCGATAGTTCTGGGTCAGAAAGCAGAGGGACACAGTGGCCACTGGATTGTGACACCAAGAGCGATAGAGGCAGCAGAAAAGAGCACAGCTTTCCTGAAGGGTAAAGAGTAGAAATGGAGAACAATAATTATTAGCACGTTTTGACTGGGTTTCACGAGTCGTTCTTAGCGCGTTGGATCTGTTTTAAAGATTCTAGACCTCAAAGCAAATGTTACCTGTGTGTGCAAGTCCTTGAGCTGGTTCCGCAGCTGGAACAGTTCGGCTGAGGTAAGCAGAATAGTGTTAAGTGTCTGCACCATGGTGGAGGCAAACTTCAGATCTTCCTCCTTGAGTAAGATGTCCGCCATAGAGTGAAATATGTTCTCCGCGTGCAGGAGGAGACATAGCTGCCTGTTAGGAAGTAGAAACGTACTAAAATAATCTATGACATTGAAAGATTAGAGGTGTCCTCAGATTTACAGGAGTTTCTTCTTGAACTACTACAATTTGCACCGGTTTTAATCTTTGAGGAACTAGTCTTTGTTAAAAGGAACTAGGACGGTTTTACCTGATAATGAAGGCCCCTCTTACTTCTAGAAGTTTCCGCTCTAAACTGAAGCGCTTTAGCAAATTAATCATGAACTTGTAGAAGTATGAGTTCATGCTGGGAGTTGAGGGAGACAAGTCTGTCATCTTAGATCCTGTCAAATAAAAAAAATGTTGGTTTGATTTCACAAATCACAATTTTGGTATTATTAGGCTTTTCTGGTTTATAGCCAGATATAAATAGTACCAGGAATTGGTTACCCACCAACCACCATTGGCTGTCCATCTTGGACCCCACCTGGAATATGGAGCTCTGTTTTGCTATCAGAGTTGTCGCACGACCCAGAAGTGTCCGTCTGCCCAGCAGGTGATGATGCAATTTCTGCTAAAACCTCCAAGTCTTTTAAAATCACCTGTGAGACATATTTGTTCTTTAAAATGGTTTTCGCCTTGGTAGATCGGCACTGAGATGATTGAACGTTATGACTTACTTCATCAGACTCATCTGATAGTGTCTTCAGTAACATGGGGAACAAACTATCTGTGTGCTTGAACATCTGCCATGGACATACAGTGGAATTAATCACTTTTAGGACTGCATGTTTTAGTATTACCTGAAACTGCATATTCAAAGGGATAGTTCACCCAAAAATGAAACTTCTGTCATCATTTACTCAGCCTCATGTTATTTCAAACTGTATGAGTTTCTCTCTTCTGCTGAACACAATAAGATATTTTGAAGAATGTTGGTAACCAGACAGTTGTCAGCACCCATTGACTTCCATAGTATTTTTTTCCTACTATGGAAGTCAATGGATGCCGACAACTGTCGGTTTACCAACATTCTTCAAAATATCTTCTTTTGTGTTGAATAGAAGAAAGAAACTCATACAGGTTTGAAACAACATGAGGCTGAGTAAATGATGACAATTTTCATTTTTGGGTGAACTATCCCTTTAAAAGGACAATTAAAGAAACCTTGCGAGGGGTCTTGATGTACAAATGGTACAGCCACTTCAACACAGCGATGCGAGTCATCATTCCGGTGGATGAATCGTGTAAATGTCTGTCCAGTACTTGAACTATGCCATCCAGGTCCAGATTTACCACAGACCTGTCAGAACTACACAGCATAGAGTAAATCAGAGATCTTGCAGAACTCAACAATGGCTTCTGATGTTGTAAACAATTTTATGGTGCATTTACTCTGAGGAGTAAACTACTCAGGTTTTAAGCTACTGGTTGATTCCTCTATTACAATTAGTATTAATTAATGAACTATTTCCTATTTTTAATGTGTTACATCATAAAACAGACGTACAGTGTTTCTGGTCAATGAATGTCAAAAAGTACCTGGCTGGAGTGAAGAAAGAGATGTTGCTGAAGCCTACTGAGTCCTGAGACTCATTTAGGGAATCTAAAATCAAAAACAGACATCAAATCATGTCACTAAAAGTATTGCAATGTACTTAACATTATGCATTTCTTTTACATTAGGAAAACAATGTGGAAACCATTGCTGGCACTATCAAGGAAACGTTATTTTATTAATTACACTAACATAGGATCTCATAATCCTCCAAAAATCATTCTAATATCCTGATTTGAACTTCTTATTATGATCAATGATGAAAACTTTGGGAACCATGATACATTTTTTCAGGATTCTTTGATGAATAGGAAGTTCAAAAGCACAGGATTTTAAACTATAATTTTTTTTGTAAGAATGTAAAATGTCCATTTTAATAAATTTAATGCATTCTTGCAAAAAAAAAAAAAAAAGATCCTGAACAGTATAAATAAAATACCTATATGGAAAATATAAAGGAGCATGTGCAAAAAGAAAAAATTTGGATGCATTGGCCGGGAATCGAACCCGGGCCTCCCGCGTGGCAGGCGAGAATTCTACCACTGAACCACCAATGCGTTCCTGAAAACCTAATGTCGCCCTCTGGCTTCCAAAGTGAGGCCCCTGTCAAAGACAATTACCATATTTGATCACTAGGTGGCATGTTACCATCCTTCCATTCCTCTTATTGATAGACAGGGGGCGACATTGCTTTCACAGATATGCATTGGTGGTTCAGTGGTAGAATTCTCGCCTGCCACGCGGGAGGCCCGGGTTCGATTCCCGGCCAATGCAGTCACATTTTTCTTACCCCTTCATCTCAAGTTTCTTCCACAAATATAAATAAATCAGTAAAAATATAATAAACTGTACCAAAAAAATAATAATAATAAACATGCCATTCAGATCTCCCTCTTTCTTTGGAATCTCATCACTTGGAGGAGAAGTTTTGGTCTGTGATTCTTCATCTTCATCGTCTTCAGGGGTCACAAGCTTCATCAGGCTATGATTACATGCACTGGCAGCCTCTTTAGTACCTGGAGGGAGTGTATTGAGGAAATAGATCTGAGCGGTGACAACCTAATTGTTTAACAAAAAAAAAACATGTAGCTGAATGGGACTGCACACAAAACATCTAACATAAAATGCAGTGCTGAGACTGAGTATATGCAAACGTAGGATACTCTTTTTGCGGTCATCATATGAAAGGCAAGGCAGCACTGCTGTCAGTATGCCAGAGGAATACGGCAGTACAACTCTCCCAGCAAGCTGGATGAATTCTCTCATCCATGTCATAGACGTCAACTGGATGAGATCATTAGCTGCAGAAAGACAAAATAGATAATTACACTACTTACCTATATACTCCTTGCACATATTTTTACATCTGACTCACTGGACTTTGATTCATCAGACACTTGACAGTGGATGACCAAGATGTTGGCCATTTCTGCAAATTTGACACTGGAAGGATTCTTCTTAATTTCTTTCAGGAATTCCCCCAAAACCACCTCACACCTATTATACAGCAACGGTTAATGCTCTTTAAAAATGAGTAAAGGAAACTGAAAAGAGGAAGAGGGAGAGACAATCTCAGGTAAAGGTGGAGATGGTGAGACATACATCCGCCTGATCTCTTTGCTGCTGTCTCCAAGAATCTGGAAGAGTCCGTCTAGAAATTCTGGCAGATAATCCAGGAGGTTGATATCAGGAACTGACTCCAACACGTGGATCTGGAGCAGAGTCAAACCATCACAGGAAGTCACAAAAGCATAATGCAACTATTATCAATGCTTTTATCGTAAACTATTAGAGTTCTCAACTCACCCAGGAGATAATGAATTGGCGGGCATACTGGTTGTTCGAGTAAATTCTCTCACGCAACAGAGGGACAAAAGCCACTAGGTCAAATTTGTTGCTCTCTGTTACAATGTCCTTAAAATAAAAGACAAATGGAAATCAGATTATGTCACCATTTCAACTGATAACTGCTGAATCCACACATTTCTCATCAAACTCACCTTAAGAAGCCGATCCAGGAGCTCAGATCCACTCTTTACGTTTGGATCAGGATCTGCAGCAAGCTATAAGTGGCAGATCACATGCGAGGTGAGTCTGTGGGTCAACTCAAAATTATGTTTAAAATATCAGTAACACAATTAAACCGTGTTTATTCGTTTGTTTGTTTTTATATGTTTCTATTCAGCTTTAATTTATTTGTTAAGTTCTAATAACTTTTAGTACTTAACTTCAACTTATTTCAGTTAATGCAGCAACCAAAAATGAAAATTCTGTCATAATTTACTCACCCTCATGTTGTTTCAAACCCTTAAGACTTTCATTTATCTTCTGAACACAAATGAAGATCTTTTTGATGAAATCTGAACGATTTCTGTCTCTCCATAGACAGCTACGCATCTACCACTTTGATGCTTCAAAAAGTTCAGAAAGGGATCGTAAACCCACATTTTCTGAAGAGACGCAATAACTTTATGTGATGAACAGATTGAATTTAACATTTTATTCACATAAAAACATTGATCATCGAACATTAGCAGAAGCTCAACCAAACCTGTTTGACACGTGAGAACAAACCTCATTGGTTCTTGCTGAAGCTCAACGTGCTGCGTAACTCGAGAATGAACCTCATTGGTTCTCGCTCGCCAAGCGAACATGAGTAGCTGTCAATGGAGGGACAGAAATCACTCAGATTTCATAAAAGAACATCTGTTCCAAAGATGAACGAAAGTCTTGCAGGTTTGTAACGACATGAGGGTGAGTAAATTATGACTAACTCTTTAAGTTTTTGGCCTAATATATATTTGATTTAATTCCAGCTTTATTTCAATGGCCCAAAATGGTAAATGGTTTCATTTAGTGTTCTTTTAGCTTTTTTATTTTTTTAATACATGTCTATATAGTTTTTATTCATTTTTATTACAGTTTTAGTTACATCAGGTACAGAAAATTAGTACATCACAGTAGACAAAAAGGAAATAAGAAATGTCTAAAAACTTTAAGTTAATCTCATTTCAGTAAACTTTTTTTATTTTAAATAACAAGAAATGTGTTTGATGGTTTTAGTTAACTATAATAACCCTTTGTTTGGTGACAACAACACTGCTTTTTACCCCAAATAAATATTACTTTCTATTTAAATACTTTATGGTACTTAAATGGTACTGATTTCTAAATTCAAAACTAGCATTAAATACCATGTGTGACTCATTTTCTACCTTTCATGCATGCATCTAGACATGAAGGGGCATCAGTTTACCTTGCTAAGCCCATCAAACAGCACATTGAAGTGGGGCAGCACTGCACCTCTGGCAACCTTCACTATATTGTAAAGGGCCTCACAGGCGTAGTAGCGCAGACGGCTGTCAGAGTCATTGAAACAGGTAAGAACCGGATCAATAAGTTCCTTCAGGTACAATCCAGAATCCTGAAAAGCACAAAAGATAAGATAAGCAAAATCACCATATTTGCTTTGGAATTCCATGCATACTGAACGTCTAGCAGTCAATTTCAATAAGCACCAATGAATGAAAAACGACCTGTTTTGCACAATTAGTTCACATACTTTTCCTAGGGCAATGGAGCAGGCCGCCAGCCCAATGAGGCCTCCTTTTCGGCTGTGAGGGTGCTGGGACAGCGCAAACTCTGTGGCCAATATCTGGACGACATGTCTGATCTGTGCAGAGTTGTTCTGGGCTACAAATTCCCGTACAAGCCTGGCAGGAGATCGGGGAAAAGCATTCTAATAGTTCATTTGAAAATACTGGCTGGGAATCAAGAGTGTAATTATGTAATAGACGCTGTTTGAACTATGGGCTATTGATTATAAGCATGACTAATGAGATCATGTGGCATGTCAGATGACCAGCTCTCCAAAATACCAATGACTTATTACAGAGAGAAACTAACTATACGTGTTAACTACTGCATGCAGTAGAATGTGTATCAGGGCAATAAGAAAGAATACACAGGTCTTAACAGGAACTGAATGCAAATAAATATATGTATATTACAAGCATATCCTCTTATTTATGAGTATTTTGACCGACCAAATAATAGGTTATGACTCACTTTTCAATCTCAAGAGCTGCCACCTTCCTCTTCTCGTACAGTTTGTCGTTGAGAGCTCTCACAATGTTTGGTGTCAGTGGAGAAAAATCCTTTTCTGTGTTCATTTTTTCAAAGTATTTCAGAAAAAAAAAACTAACTTACGCATAGGACACAACTATGAATGTTAAAACTGCTCTTTAAATACAGCTCAGTGAGTGAATAAAGAGAAAGTCTCATTAGATGACAGTTCGGTAGTGTATGACCGAATACACGTGTTAGTGTTTCATCTAGGAGATTTTCGTCATCACGCGCTTGTATCGTTAGAGACAAAAACTGCGCCCTAAAATCTGTTTCCGAGGCACAATCTCATCACAAGCATCACCTATAACAGGACCTGCGACACTGAACTGAAAGCGGAGAGCAGATGATGAGCAGTTACAGCCAAAGCAGAATAAAAGCCTTAACACCTCTATAACTTAAATACTTTAGAGCCGATTATCCGGGGGGAAACGCGATTGTTTCTGTACAGAACATAAACTAGATAATTATTTCCTCGCCAGTGATGACAGAGGCTGATCTCAGTGTTTTTCAATGTAAAAAATCGACCATAGACGCCACATATCCCGGCTCACATGACTTCCTTCAAACATTTACGGCTGGTAAATCGAGCTCCGATGAATGGATTTGTTTTGATTACGTCAGAGTCACATGTTCTTTGAAAACACATGACTGCTGAATTCGAAACAGCATACTAGCTAGCATACTACTTTTACTATTTCTACCACAGAAAGATATGGTGAAAATAATATAAATGGCTGAGGTTTTATTTCTTGAAAAAGGCGGTTGTGTGTAGGCTATATTTGTACATATAATGTAGGCCTATATGACCTAACATATTTTATCTTTTAAAGAATATTATGTTTGTTAATCGTCACTTTATATATTTATTTGTTTGCCTGTACCGATCTTTTTTTGCCGACCTGACCTTCAAAATAATTTAATTTGTGGGTTAACTTCTCCGATGGCCATGTGCACTAGTAAGTTGTGTTCGACTTGAAGCAGCTCTGTGGCGTATGACATCAAAGTACAGCGAGAGCGATTCGAAAGCATATGGAGCCGTGTGCTCTCTAATCGCTCTCGCGTTACTTTGATGTCATACAACGATCAACAGGTGTGACTCATCAAACTAATTTAGGGTTTCATCTCTGAAGTATTTAATCCATGTTTTCTTCAGTAAGAGCCCTTTGACATACAGATTAAATATTAGATTACTTAAAAAAAGAAAGAAAGAACTCTAAATAAAGAAGGATTTGTGACACAAATGGCGCAGTATCATAAATCAAAGGTGTGTACTCCTAACTTTATTTTATTTGGGGTGAAATACAATATCAGTGTTTTAGTGTAAGATTTGACATGTTATTTTTCCTCACACAGGTGCTTCTGCATATTGCAGCCTTACTTTATGCTGTTGGGAGTGTGTCTGGTAAGGTAAGGTGATGGAAATGGTGTTATCTCAGTGAAGTCCAGTTATTAAAGCCATTTTTCATCCAGGTGAATGTGAGATCTCACAATGTGCTGACCCGACCACCTGCATTTTGTCGCAGAGGCAAACTTGTAAATGTGCAGTTGGCTACTTCGGAGATCTCTGTGACCAGGGTAAAGGACAGTCAGCCTTGGTGAAAGAGACCGCTTAAACCAGTTGATTTGCTTAGCTGGTTTAAACTTATCTCCAAGCCTAGCATTTAGCTGGTTGGATTCACAAAAAGCTTAAGAAAAATTTGTTCTTAAACTTAAAAAAAAAAATCCTAAAAGCAGTTATTGAACACATCTTAAGTTTTGAAATCTGTCCTTTATTATTATTAAAAATATATTAATTATAAAATGACCGGTTCTACCTTGGAGGTTGGAGGTAATCATCTTTTAAATTATTTGTAATGGTTTTTAATGTCTTAAGAAAAAAGTATTTGTGAGAATACAAAAAATCAGTTTATCCTCTCTTAAGTTAGAAAATAAGGAAAATGGCAGTTAAGATTTTTATTCTTAATGTTTTGTGAATCTGACCAGTTGGCCGGTTGAATAAACTGCATGGTTTAGTCATCTAACTTTTCTTCTAAGACTGGTCATAACCTTTTTTAAAGTTACGTAAAAAGGTATGACTGATTAGCCCTAACTAATTGCTGGTTGGTCAGACTAGTTTAAGACACAGTCTTAACTTAGTGGCTGTTTAAGCAACTGGCCCCAATCTCTTTACCAAGTACTAGCTAAGACTAAACCAGCTATTTTCTTTGTCATGTTGTTTTAACTGGACAATTTTCTTTTCAAGTCGCAACAATGAATGTGACATGCGGCAAAGACTTCATTTCCATCCTGGTGGATGAAGAGTTCTTCAAATACTACAATGTGGGAGTTGAAGCGGTTCATTTGATTAATGCCAGTTGCTGTGCACATAGAGAGGAGATCTCTGGATCAGTTTATTTCACAGTGCACACACCAATGGACCAGTATACTACCTGTGGAGGTAAACCTCTGGAGGTAAAGTACTGTTTTTCTCCTTAAAAAAAAAACATTTACATATTACATATTCCTAAATGGCATCTACACTTCTTAACAGATGAACATAACACACATTGTTTACTCTTTAACACTGATGTCTGACCCACCTGTCTACGGGAACATTGTGAGAGATCCGGTTGTGCAGATTGAGTACAAGTGCATCTATCCATACATCCGCAGAGTTAGCCTGGCATTTCCAATCATCTCTTTCTCTAGGTAATGTTCTGCTGTTAAATTACATTGATAAAGGAAGTGTATTCAACCGATTTGATTGTTTTTAAAGTGAAAGAATGTTCAAGGTGGATGAAGTGGATGCCAAGGTGGAGATGAGTTTGTTCAAAGATCACACATACACTGAGGGTTTCACCAGCCCACCTACTATTAAGCTCGGGGATCAAATCTACGTGCAGATTCAAGTGACGGAGCCAGAAGACTTCTTCCATCTGAAAGTCAATGAGTGTTGGGCTTCGCAGACTCCTCAAGCTAATGATAAGTCAGGCTTTAGCCACACACTGCTGGCAAACGGGTGAGCTAGTATTGGAAATCGTTTTCTTTAAATGTTAAATTCAAGACCAAGTGTCTCTAATTAGTATCAATTACCAACACACTCTCATGGCAGTTCGTAACTTTTGATTCGTTACTTTGGTGAATTGGTAAGGTGTGTACTCATTAGGAAAAGTCCATTATCAATATTGTAGCGATGCATGAAGCACAGATCACTCAGAAGTCACTTTCAAACCAGCTTTCTGTTGGTCAACATGGCAAATTTGAACACAAGCAAGATCAAATTTTTTTTTAAACTCACACAAAACTCCAGATCATACAAAATTCGATTTAAATGACTGGATATTGAATGCGAAATTTCGCCAAAAAGTGTGATTGGACCTTTACTCTGAGGTCACTTCCAAATTATATTGGTAAACACGGCGAATTATCTTAAAGTTCAACGAACTTGAATCCAATGGGAGATCTGCAAAGGAACATGTTTCATCTCACTTGTCCCTCATGCATAAAAAAACGTAAGAAAATTTGCCAAACAGTGGTAAATGTGACCGTACTCTAATTCATATGAATTCTCACAATCTAATTTGTATGTTTTTTTGTATAATCTGCTTGCGTCCCAGTGATGGTTAGGTGTAATTTGGGTGTAATGGGTTGAGCTGGAAGGTCCAACTACACCCTATCCTTAACTCTATCCCTCCACCCATTAGAAAGAAAGATTAGCTGGACTTGGTCAGCTACATTCATGACATCCAGAGAGGGGGAGCTGGATGTCATTTGGCTCTGCAGGGAGCACCACTTGCCTTCATGCTTTTCTAATATTTGTACATTTCCATATACGAACCGCGTTGTTTACTTTTGTACGAAATCGCCACCTTGTCAAATAGTTATGTTTTCTCACAAGATTGAGTTGCAATTAACAATTAAATATTTCACCCTTCAGAATATGCCTTGACATTTATTTGTCTTTAAGGTGCGCAAATGACAAAACGACTTCATTTGGTAATGGTACGCCACACCCTGAAGGAAGAAACGGTGAGGGGTCGACTGTCCGTTACTCGTTTGATATGTTTCGGTTTATACACGAGCCCCACAGTTTCTACCTGCACTGCACTGTGCATCTCTGCACACCTGAGGATGGACGGTCTTGTATTCCTGTAAGCATTTTTTTTTTTTGGTAACCTGTTAAGATTTGGACAATCCCGTTTTCAGTTTTTAACCTGACCAGATTTATTTTTAGGAATGTAAAACTATATCCAAAAGAGAGGTTGTTGTGGAGGAGCAGGCTCAAGGCCTACTATCTTATGGACCAATCAGACGGGAGCTACCAGTTACACCCAAGATAAGTATGTTTATATATGGCGTTTAATATTAAAATACCATATGTAGCAATATGCTTTTTATCATGTTAACTGTATGGATTCTCATTTTAGATCTACTCACATTGGCGCTTCCATTGGGAGTGATTTGGACTCTGGGCATCTTCTTTCTCGTCCTTATCAGCATCGCTAAAGCTGGAATAAGACGACACATGACCAACACCTGAATAAAACAAATTTTCACCCAACACATAGTGGTTTGTGTTGGGTACAAAAGCCATCCCAAGAACACAAGCTAACTATTGGAATGTTAGTCCTGCGTGAACTCTTCATGATGGGCCCTTAAACATTTTATATGCTCTGAATAAAATAAGCTTGAATGTGATTTCCAGAGACGCATATTGATCAAACGGGGCTACTATTATTTTTTTTGCGAATCGAACGTTTTTACAGTACTGAATATGGCCAACAGGTGGCAGTAGAGCAAAATTGGAACAAATTTGCTTAATTCTTTCGTTCTGTAAATAAAACGATTTTTGAATCTGTAACGTTACTGTTCCCTTCATCTGGATTTTCTTTTTAAACATGTGGTTTGTGTATTATAAAAGCAAAAACATCACAGAGGTAAAGCGAGAAAGTGGGCAGGGAATCGGGTGCGGCTGCGCACTGCAGATCAGCATGAGATCCTGATGAGATTTCATGCTCATATTTGGTGTCCTGCAAAAAAAAAAAAAAAAAATTGAGGATCACTCCGAGGACGCGCCGCCTGGTCCTCGACATTCTAAATGGGTTTCCAGGCGGCACTTACAATAACATAGAGAATGCAAATATCAACAAGTAGTCTTTTATTCTATATTTAATGGGTAGCTGCTGCTCATGCTAATGTTGTAGTTTACAAGCGTGCGCGCGCCACTGGAGACCTTTACGAACTGTTTGCACGAGGGAAAACTTGACTGGAGAAGAGAAACGTGCGCTAAATTGGTGGGTTTGTAGTCAGAGAAGAACAATGACCTTGTTTTGGTGGTAAAAGACTGCACAATCTCTCAGGTTTTCATTTAAGCGGGGAGAAGGTTGTGTGTTGAGTTTCATTGCTGTCCCGGGAGTGGAGAGATGTCAGCCCGCAGGAGTAGATCGCATCGCTCGCTGAGACCCATTATTATGATTTTCATCCTTCTGTTTGTCAACATTGCTGAAACCGCTGCAGAAGAAGAAGCTTTCAACGCAGAGGTTTGTAGACTAACTCATTTTGAGTGTTGTACAAAATTACACGAAAATGTAATTGTAAATGCTCATGCTGAGATGTGAAATTCTGTTTGGCTGTATTTTTCGGTGCTCAGGATTGGAAAATGATAGTGCTGTCAAATCGATTAATCGCATCTAACAAGTTTTGCTACATACCGGTAATGTGTATGTGTAGGCTATATACACACATTTATACATCCATATACACAGACGTGCACACATAATATAAATATAATATATGTACACATTTATTATGTAAACAAAAACTCATGTTAGATTCGATTAATCGATTTGACAGCATTAGAAAATTAGTTTTAGGGTCAGTTTAGGGGGAAAAGCATAAAATATAAGAAAACTTTACAATTAGAGATGGGTATTTTTTTTATGAAATTCCTTCTTTTCACTTCTCAATCGGTTATTTATATCAGTTTTAGCCATTCACTGTAAATGAGAAATGCAGACAATTTACAATTAGACATCCCAAAACAAAGATGAAAAAATTTGTATGATCCTATAGAACAACTTTGAATAAAAATTATTCAACAATAGTAATTATTATTATTAGAAATATTAATGATGGATATAGCTTTTTCTGTCATAGATTATTGATCATTCTATAATTGCATCAGAGTGCAACAACAAAATTGTTCCAAATATTGGTTATTGGACACATAATACATAAAAATAAGCAGTATCTGTCAAGCAATATCAGTCTGTCTCACTTTACGCTTAGAACTTTAATTCATAAGCTTTTTTCTGTTAGTTTTTTTATATAAAAGCATATTTTAAAGTGGTTTTTTTTTTGCTCCTCATAGGATCACATAGGTTTTTTTTTTTTTTTTTTTTTTTACATGTAAATCTGGGGCTGTATTACAGAAACAACTCAGAATCTTATCCTGTCTGTTTACTAACCATATATAACCCTGGGTGAACATCTCCAAATCTATCATATGGTGTGTAAGGATGTGCCAAAGGATGTTTACATCTGTCCTCACTCATAGCCTGACCATGTGGCATAAGTCTTAACTGTGAGCATATTCAGATTATTAACATGCAGTGCCTAACCAAACATTCAAAACGTGTGTCTGGTGCATTTTTTTAAATATGTTTTGAGTTTAGACAGTGTTTGTGTAGTTTAACATTTCCCTTTGGATTCTAATGGATAGTTGCTGTGTAATCCCATCCTCACCACACTAATTGTTAGTAGTTGTTTCAATTCATTGTCCACACTCCAACTTTATCTGTGTCTGTTGTTCCCTAAAGTCATGGCTGAGGACATATGGCTACCTGTCCCAGGCTAGCAGACAGATGTCCACCATGCAGTCAGCCCAGATCCTTTCTAGCGCCATCAAGGATATGCAGCGCTTCTATGGCCTGGAGGTTACCGGACACATGGACTTGGCCACTCTGAAGTATGATTTCCTCTTATTCAACTGCCCATGGAACAACAACAAGAGCTCAGTCTGTTTTAATTGTGTGGAGTTAACTGAGAAAATTGAAAGTCTCATGAGTTACTGTCCTACAGTGTAACTAGGTCATGTAGATGATCCATACTACTTATTACTTAGTAATTATCAATCAAATTAATATTTTTAATAACAACAGTAATAATAATTGTATTATTGTTAAAATAATTTTGTTTATTTTAAAATGCATTTATATTTATTGTTGTTGTTATTAAAAAATAATATTTTATACCAGTGTTGTTATTGTTAACTTACTAAAAACTAAGAAAAAAATTGTTAATGGGAAGCTTAAATAAGACCAAAAAACTTAAATAAGTTTAAGTTGAAATACTAAAATGACTAAAACTAAAAATGGACAATATATAAATTAAATCTGAATAAATATAAAACAAAATAATTAAAATGACAAAAGCACATACATAATTGCTAAAGCTTAAACAAAAATTAAATTGAAAACTAAAAAAAAAGGAGAAAAAAAAACACATGGTACATGATAGTATATAATTAATACTAAAACACCACTGCTTATACTTTTAAATAAGTAAAAAAAAAATTAATTATATGTAACTTATGTTAAAATATTTGTGAGTGTGTGTGTATGTATGTATATATATATTTATTTTTCTCCAGAGCCATGAAAAGACCTCGCTGTGGAGTGCCTGATCGTTTTGAGGAGTCAACGGAGCGAGGTGCTCGCCATAAGCGGTACGCGCTTACTGGCCACAAGTGGGATCAGGACAAGCTGACTTACAGGTGAATGAAACATTAACACAAAAACAAATTCAACTTTCATTTATCAAGTTAATAATGACCAGAAAAAACGTCTTTATTTCCTGCTCAAGTATTCAGAACCACTCACCCAAAGTTAGCCAGGAGCAGACCTATGAGGCTATTCGCAAAGCCTTTCTGGTGTGGGAGAAAGTAACACCTCTGCAGTTCGAGGAGGTCCCATATCATGAGATAAAGAATGGCAGTGAGGGGCCTGACATAATACTACTGTTTGCCTCTGGCTATCATGGCGATATGTCTCTCTTCGATGGGGAAGGAGGGTCTCTGGCACATGCTTTTTTCCCAGGTCCCGGAATGGGAGGAGACACACATTTTGACATAGACGAGCCATGGACCTTGAACCAACGGGAGGGCTCAGGTGTGAACAATTTTCTGCTGTCATTTTCCTACTTCAAAGAAAATGTACTTTATATTAGCTAAGCATTTCTCTTTCTCACAGCACCTATAGATGTTAGCAGCATTTAAATGTCTTAAAATGTTCACCAACAGATTTAACCCGTTGTTTTTTCTTAGTACATGGTGTAGTAATTTGGTTCACTGTTTTTGTTTGCGGTTGTAGGTGTTGACTTGTTTCTGGTCGCTGTTCATGAGTTGGGTCACGCACTGGGGTTGGAGCACTCCAAAGACCTTTCCGCCATCATGTCGCCCTTCTACCAGTGGATGGACACAGAAAGCTTCTCATTAACTGAAGATGATATAAATGGGATTCACCAGATCTATGGTAAGCTAGTCTAATATACTTCCTGTTTCAGTTCATTTATCTTACAATCCATTACAGTTAGTTCAGTTAGATCCATGATATGAACTCACATTAATTTGTGTGTTATACTGCTTTTACAGAACAGTTCTATAAACGAGAGGTTAATATTGAGATACTTATATTTGAGAACCAATATTGACAGTTACTTTGCATCTCTTTCTGGGCACTCATTTCGCAAGTGAAATCGTCCAATTTACTAGTCATTGGCTAATTAAAGTTTTTTTTGTTGCCTAGCATGAAATTTGGTCGCATATGTGAATGATTTACTTGAATTGTAGAAGGTTGAATGAATTAGTTAACTGAATGATTCCATCATTTACTCAAGATGTTGTTTGTCTGGTGTAACAGTGAAACCTGCAAAAAGAGCCAGTGAAAAAACCCAACCACTAACACAGACAAGCGACCCATAGTGATACATGTGGAACGCCACAGTAATGAACGTAAAGAAAGATAAAGGCAGAAAAATATTTAATTGCTGTCAGTGTGAATGCCCCTTTTATGCAAAAGTCCAAATTATACTTTTGCTGTCAAAAATGCATGCAACTGAGTTCTCACAATGTAGATATTAATTTAGTTAATTATTTAGTTATCCACATTTTCCTATTGTATGAGCTTGAGGCTTCAGTTCAGTTGCATTGGGTTCTGCACCAACGAATTTCTCAGTGTATGTGTCTTTGTTTGAGTCTGTTTTCTCCATTTGAAAGCCTTCCACTGCAGGCTGAATGAGCCTCATGGGCCTTCTGGTGCTGGATGGAAACGTGTGACGTGTTCTGAGTCTATTCAGTGTGGAAAAGAGTATGATTAGCTAAGTGTGAAAATGCATTATGGTTTGGTATTTACAGGCCCTCCAGAGATTGTCATCACTCAAGCAACTCCCACCACAATCCTGTTTACAACCACTGCTGAGCCAGAGCCAACCACTACAGTGGCCCAACCAAAAACTACCAGACCCTCGCTGCAGCCCACCAAGCCCTGGGTGCCTCCGGTCAACCCCACCCATAGACCCCGGCCCACAGCACGCTCGGATCAGGATGCACCTGACATCTGCGAGGGGAACTTTGACACGGTCACCATGCTGAGAGGGGAGATGTTTGTGTTCAAGGTTAGAAAGAGTGATCTTCAGTGAATGCAGTTATAGTGGTTCGTGTTAAAAGTAAAAATAAACATCTAAGGAACTGCATAGCAAAGTGCTAAAAACCACTTTGAACACATTAGCAACTGCATAAGAACATTGTAAAACACTAGCGATGTCTTTTTTTTGTTTTTGATAACAATTTGGATCAGGTGTCTGCAAGAAGATTGTTGAACTTTTCCAACAAAGCATACAAATCCACACATCTTTCTGTTTAGTGTTATGATTACATGAATGTTGTTTAACTTTTTCAGGGTCGCTGGTTCTGGAGGGTTAGAAGGAACCGGGTTTTGGATAATTACCCAATGCCGATCTCCTTCTTTTGGATGGGGCTTCCAGAGAACATAGACGCTGCCTATGAGCGGCATGATGGGAAATTTGTATTCTTTAAAGGTCTGAGTCATGAATTAAATATTTAAGAAGTTTTTTATTAAAACAATTTATTGGAACTTTTGTTTTATTTTATTCTGCAAACAAGTCTACTATCTTATGCAGTTTTGTTTCTCAAGTGTTTATCTTTTTAAGAAGGTTTACAGATTTACAGTTTTTGTTTTTCTCCCAGTGAAGCTGCAGATTATGATCCAAAAAGCAGAGAATGTGCATCTTGTTTGAATGAGAATTATAGACTATTGACATCTTCAAAAATGACAACACCAAAATCATTAAATATTTTCTAGATATCAATCCTCTTCTCCTTTAAACATCTGTTCTTGCTGTAACAGCATCTTGAAGTCAAATTATGTCACTTGTAAAATACATAGAGGAGAGAAGGAAAGTCTGGCAGCATCACAGGACTTCGTCTGCATTGCGTCAGCTTCAACTCCAGATGCTGACTGCTCTGTTTTCATTGAGAGAAGAAACCTGGAGAAGTTGCTGTAGGGAATGTGTAGTGGAAAGATCCACAGTTATTGTCTTATTTGTATGCAGATTGTGAGACTTTGTGTTTCAGTTGTGCATTTGCTTGAAAGGAAATTTGCTTTCATGCAACACAAAACATTTTTTGTGCAATCTCACTAGTTGAATAGAGAGCACTGTGATATCATCTCTCAGCCATGCAACCCCTCCCTTTCCCTCTAATGTGGCTCTTTGTGTTTTGTATCAATCCTGCAGGAAGTAAATACTGGCTTTTCAGAGAAGCAGACGTGGAAGCTGGATACCCTCAGGACTTGTTTCGTTATGGTCAAGGCATGCCTGACAGAGTGGACACGGCAGTGTGGTGGGAACCATCTGGCTATACGTACTTCTTCAGAGGAGACAGGTAAACATGCAGGGGCCCTTGTGGAAAAGGCCAGATGTGTCAAGAGGTTGGGAGTTAGATATCAACAGAGCCGTCAATAGAACAACAAATATTTCATTTAAACTTGCTTTAAAGTGAAGTTTGTTCTGGGATTATCATTACTGCAATGTGAAAAAAGGTTTAATAATGTATTATTTTAATATGAATTAGCATAGCTTAAAGACTGTATATGAAATAAAAACTAAAACAAATAAAACTGACTATGAAATTGACATAATCTGTATATATATTATACCAGTATACCAGTGATATACACTGTGTACACTGGATACACAGTATACCACTGTATACCAGTGATTAATTAATTGCATCTACCATAAAAGTTTGTGTATATATAATATATGTGTGTGTGTGCATACAGTATATGTGTGTGCGTGTATATACACGTATATTATATTAACACAAACTTTTATGCTAGATGTGGTTAATCGATTTGACAGCACTAATATATGCCAAAAGTGGTGTCCGGCCTTGGAAAATTGATATCTTCACCCTTTATTCAAATAATTAATGATGTGTTAAAGATTTTTTTTAAAAGCATATTGCGTAGTTGCGCTTTGAGTCAATTTTTTTTGTTGTTGTGATAATGCAATGAAATATGCCAAATTGTGCAGACTTTTCTTTTTTTTGGCCAGGAAATTAGGAACACATGTTTTTGTTTTTGTTTTTATATGCTTTTTTTTCATAGTAAAATTAAACCTGTATCTGTTGTTTACCCCTTTTTTGCCAAATAATTGTGTCAGATAAATAGCTTAACCAAATTGAGTGTTTTGTTCTTCCCTCAGTTTCCCTACATTTTTAGTTTCTTTCTTTTGATAATGGAATGAGATATGATCTGGACAGACAAAGTACCATAATATTTGTCTTTGACTTGAGTGCTGTATTTAAAAAAAAATTCATTAATCGGCGAACTAACGCTTTACGCATTAGCATAGAGAGAGAATTCAAAATGAGAAGTTCTAAATTTTTTCCATTATTGCTTTTTCTTGAAGATATTGGCGGTTTAGTGAACAATCCCGTGTCATGGATAAAGATTACCCTAAACCAGTGAGTGTGTGGGGTTCCATTCCTGTCTCCCCAAAAGGGGCCTTCCTCAGCGATGATGGAGGTGAGTCAGGCTGGGGGACGGCTGCTCGAGAAAATGTCACAGCTGAATGCAAGAAAAAAGAGAAACAAGTTCATTAATCCAAAGCTGAGAGGGAAAATGTGACCTCATTGCTGAAAAACTGGGGCGCAATAAGACCTTTGACTTGGAAATGTTCTGCTCTCACTTCTAATGTCATGCCATTGTTCATGATCGTCTTTGGCACATCTTTTTATAGCTTTGGAATTCGGAGCCTGCCTACGATTGGCTAGCATCTCGTTTGATCAAACATTTGGTGATCATGACATGGAATTTTGTCATCATTAGTTACTAGTGTGTTTATTTACACTAATTCCCATTTTAACTCTCTTCCATACAGCGTACACTTACTTCTACAAAGACACCAAGTACTGGAGGTTCGATAACAAGCGAATGAAGGTTGACGCTGGATACCCGAGATCAATTTTAAATGATTTCATGGGCTGCCGGGTGCACTTTGATGTGGAAACGAATGTAAATCCAGACCGCCGATTGCCAGAGACAACCAACAACAGTCAAGACCCTGACGACAACAGAAATGGTGATGAAGAAGATACAAAGGACAGAAATGATGAAGTGGACGAGAAAAATGAAGTAGATGTTATTCTAAGAGTGAATGAGACTGATGAGCACATCATGACCCTCATCTTGGTGACTGTGCCTCTTGTTCTGGTGCTGTGCATTCTGGGAGTGATATACATCCTAATCACCACACTCCAGAGGAAACAGACGCCCAAAGTGTTAGTTCACTGCAAAAGGTCCCTGCAGCAATGGGTCTGACAAAGTTTGCAAACTTTCGCTACCCAATAGCCAAGTATTTCTGCACATACACATCTTGTCATTCGATTGTTCATGGTGCTCATCCAATCAAAAACCCTCTTCCCAACATAGAATTTGCACTTTTGATAGTATTTTGATTGTTTTGTGCTCATTTTATGGTTATGTGTGATGTTGCAAGTGAGTCGTCCGTCTGCGAGGTTTCTGTTTTCCTGTTGAGCTCGAACTGTTCGGTTGTACACTGTGGGAAACATTGGATGTATGAAAACAAGCTCAGATCAGCACATTTCTTTCACATCCTCTGCTAACCAGCCTCAATAATGGAGGAAACCGCAAACTCTGGTGTCGAGGTCTTGCAGAAAGTGCAGGGTTAAAAGAAAAGCCAGGCTTCATAAATTGTCTCACGCACATTTTGCAGGGTTTATAGTCCCTTCCCTGTGGAGCCTGGCTTGCATACACAGATGTTGCTGATTTTGGACTTTATGGAGAGAAAAAGGGGGATGGGGGCTTGTAGCCTGCCAGCATTTCCTCTGCCTGAGTTCCACAGAGCGTGCCAAAGACAAGGAGGAGGGGGAATTGAGGAGATTCGAGGCGTGGCTGTACTGTCATCATGACCTACATTAGCACGCCGCTACTTCTTTTTCCCCCCTCAAAGTTTGTCTTCCTGTGGGACTTTCCTTTGTTTTCCCTGCCACACTTCCAGTCTCCCCAGTTGTGAGGTTTTTTTTTTTTGAGAGGCAATTCTGGCCTCGGATTGTGTCCATCAGTGCCTTTCTGTGCCTTAATAGTGCCATCACCACTGTGTTGGAAATATAATTTTTTACTGACCGCCACAGGCTTTTCTTAGTAGCTGCACAGTTTGAGCGAAAAGCGCAAATGCTTTTCTTTGTCCACATGGCCTTCTGTGTTTTAAACCTGTGTCATTTTTGTAGTTTATGTCAATATGAATGTCTTTGTGCTTTTTGTAGTGCCAAATGAAAAACTCCCTTGACAATTAATTTGATGTTTTATTTGATTTATTTTTGATTTGCATTGTTTTATATTAACAGTTGAGTAAATCATGCAGGGCATGTATTGCTTTTGTTCACAGATATTATCTGGTATATAGCTTGCTTACAATAAAATGGAGTATACGGCTGTAAGTATGGCTTTTTTAACTTCCTCTACTGATTTTGTTCTTCCTTTGTTTTGGTTTGCGTACAATAACACTTTTAAAACTTTTTTTTATTTTTATTCTAAGCATATCAGTTACATATTGGTAGTGTTGTGTCAATGTTATTTTCCTGCTATTTTGCTGAAGGTCCCAAATGTAGCTGTTCACCAATTGAAACAAATTCTAGAAAAGGCCTAAATATTTTAAATACTACTATTTAGAGTTATGTATGTCATATAAACTGTTATTTTGACCGTTATGGCCTGGTTTCACAGATAAGGCTTAGAAAAAAACAGGATTAGGTTAGTTAAATTAGGACATTTAAGTAGCTTTTATTAACGTGCCTTAGAAAAAAACATTACCAGTGTATTTTGAGACAACACAATGGCACTGACACATTATAAGATATATCAGTACAAGTTGCTTTCAGTTAAAACATGCATTTTAGTCTGGGACTAGTCTTAAGTCTTTTATATTACATTTAAATAGAATATTATGTAATATACTATATAACCAAAACTATATTGTGTTATCAAACATTTCTTGTTTCTAGCAAGCTAACTAGTCTAGGATGGCATAACTACGATGGCAGTTTCGCATTCTGATAGCTAATTAGCCTGCTAGCTTAACAGTTACTTGTCCCAAAAGTTCAATTATACATTTTTGTTTGATCGGACATTAAAACGGCTACCAAAGCAACCCCTTAATTGAACAATCTTAGCAATCCGGCAATTAGTCCGCTAGCTTAACAGTTACCCTTTGCAAATGTTACATTTTTATAAATTATACTATATTGTTTGATTAGGTGTTAAAAAACGCTATTCTAGCAACTTTTCCGTGAACTAGCTTAGCATACCGCAAGCCAATTAGTTTGCTAGCTTAGCCTATATCCTTTGCAAATGTTCAATTAAACATTTGTATACGTATTACTTTAGCTTTTTTGTGTGATCAGGCATCACAAACAGCTACTCTAGCGACCATTTCAGTGAACTAGCTTAGTGTACCGCTTGCCAATTAGTCCACTATAGCATTTTTATACGTATTATACATTTTTGTTTGATCAGGCATTACAAAGTGCTAACCTTAAGGGTTTTAGGTGGACTTAATGGTTAGATCTAATTGTTAATGATGACATCATCAATCCTAAAAAGATGCTTGTAAGAGTCAGATGGTGTAGTTACGACATCTACCAGCAGAGGCTAACGGGATCAATGGTTAAGGCTTCAGCCATTTTGGTTCTTTTTTCTTGGTCAAACCTGTCAAAGGAAGCAAATTCATAATCACCACAATAAGTTCAGACATTCTGTATTTTCCTCTATCTATGGGTATCTTAATCTTACTCATAGTTTACTTTAAAGGCCACACTTAGTTATAACAACCAGACCAAACAAGCTACAAGCTATTTTAACTATCAATACAAACTCAAAGGACCCCTCGCTTAACTCTCTCCACCAGTATCCTGTTAGAGGATACATTTGAGGACATGGTGGTGACACTGGCCTGATAAGAGATATGCTTTAGGGGCTTACCTGAGATCATTTCTGCCTGAAAACGGCTGTGGTTTGTGTTTGCAAGGCATAGCCTGCCCTTGATCGGTTGCATTGGCCCTTCACTGGTTCAGAGCTTATCCTGCCTTTATCTCATTATTGGATCTGTTGCTGTTTAGCTGCTCAGACCATAGCAATGGCATTGGCTTCCAAAAGCAACAAGTTAGATGCGCTCACGCTCAAAAGTCAAAGAATCACAGTGAACTGTTACTTGTGTAGCACTTAATTGGACCAGGAATAAATAGTTCAGGTGCAGGATAAAGAGAGGCATCTTAAGCTAACAAAATTAGCATGTAGCATGAAATAACTTTTTTTGGATGCTACTTTCTGCTCATTTCTTTTGCTGTCAGCTCTGATTAGTTAATTACATGAAACCCAAATCTTACCAGTTGGGTGTGAGAATGTGTTTTCTGTATGTTGCATACTTTTATTTGTAGCTTAGCTACAAGGTTAATTTTAGAGAGGGGAACTGATGACGCAGGCTATGCTTCAGTGAGTTAAATACCATCTAAAACTGTTAGCCCTTTTACTGACACAGAGCTAATTAACTATTATACTCAAAGCTCCTTCTAAATCATGTAGTTTACTTGCATCCACTCAATAAACTTTTGATATTGGCTGATGATATTATATTTTAGCTGTGTGTGCTAATAAAAACTTTTGCCATTTTTTATCTGGGATAGTAAGCATAATCACAGAACACCTTCACATCATTTTTTTCAAATAATTATAATGTAGACATTTTGTCATAGTCAAAATTATGTGCAAAACAATAGTTTTAGATCTATTGTCATTTCAAAGGGAAAGATTGTCGTTTGCACACTTACATGATAAAAAAAAAAACTTTTTGAGCTAGACAAAACAAATTCTTAACCAAAACCTTACAACTTCACCATTGTCTTCTCATTGACTGTAACTTTGACTGTACCTGGTTAACAGCAACCACTGTTTTTAAGCATAATCTTATGTGGGGTAGCACCGTCCTTCAAGATTTAATCCCGTTTGCCCAGTCCTGCCTCAATCCTAATCCTCACAGACTGCTGAAGTCCGCTCTGGATGGTGTCAATCCCTACGGAATGCCCAACCACTGCTGAGCATTCAGGTAAGAAAATCGATATTTGATAACACCTGCCCCCCCCCCCCCCCAAGAATCACTCAAATGATGTATGCTGATATTGCTCTAGATCTAGAAGGGAGCAGTCATTTAGATCTGATTATGACAAGTAATTGTATATATTAATCCTTTTTATCATAGGAAAAAATCAATTTCTAAAGTTTTAGGAAGTGGACTTAGTTTGTATATTCGACAAGGTTTTAGCCTATATCCAGGGCACACAAAAAACGGGCAAGCCCAAAATGGCTAAACGCTAAGCTTTTAATGTTTGAAGTCATTAACATTGAGTGGAACAACACTGACTCTTCTTCCTGTAAAAAGCTGCCTGCAAGTATAGGGAAGGCTATTCCATGCTAAGTTACTTTATCTACAGTATTTATGCAGCTCTTGCTAATTTCCTAACCAGTGATTTGTGATTAAAAAAATCTTAAAATCTTAAAAAAAAAAAAATATTGTACCATTTTGGCTTGTACTTATTAGCACAATAGTAACATGAACTAACAAAACAATAGTTTTTCAACATTAATTTTGCTCAATGTTAATTTCTAGACTACCATTCCAATGTTTGGGTCTGTAAGATTTTTCTGTTTTTGAGGAATTTTCAAGTTATGCGCACCAATGCAAGGCACATTGTACTCACAAAGGCTGCATTTATTTGATCAAAGATGCAGTAAAACCAATAATATTGTGAAATATTTGCACAATAAAAAAAGTTTTCTATTTTAATATATTTTTAAATGTAATTTATTCCTGATGGCAAAGATGTATTTTCAGCATCATTACTCCAGTCTTCAGTCACATTATCCTTAAGAAATCATTCTAATATGCTGATTTGGTGTTTTAAGAAACATTTCTTATTGTTATTAATGTTGCGTTTTTGTTGCTTAATATTATTGTGGAGAGTGTAATACATTTTTTTTCATGATTTTTTGATTAATAGAAAGTTCATTTATTTGAAATGGAAATCTTTTGTAACCTTACAAGGGCCTTTACTGTCAATATAATGCATACATTTCTTCCCAATTTTTTGAACAGTAGTTTATATAAATGCATTCTTAACATTGCATTAGCAAAGTTAACGTGTATATCTTTTATTATAAGTCTTGCAAGCTTAATGTACATTCAAATAAGATGTAAAAGCTATGCTATGCTAAGCTCACAGATAGTTAACATCTTGGTTTTCTAGGCTAAACCTGATTGGACTGTTCATTTTGCTTTGTGCAGAATATTTGTGTAGATAAAAGACAGATCGAGTCCATTTAGAATGGACAGAGTGAAGATAAAGGAAGTGATCGACTACCTTTGCTTGACTTCCTGGTCACCCCTTGTAGTGCAACTGCTGACTGCTTATGGTTTTAATGGCTGTCATAATAGGCCTGAACAATCTTACAAAATATCTTGGTTGCTTCGATTATGCGGTACAACTGTGTCCAAATCTGTCTGAGAATTTTAGAGCGAGTGTCGTGAGAATTAGTCTGTAGACGCATGAAAAATTACTTTCATTGTTCATTAACAAGCTTATCAAACCTCTTATGTTTGCTCATGGATGTGACAAACATGACATCATTCTATTTCTAAAACGGTTGTGGGGTTTCCCTGTAAAGATGCTCTGTAGGTTTGGACAAAGCTCTTTGAACATTATGGACTGAAGCATATGAAGCAAGCATTAGCTCTCAGGGTCCTGGTTTTTAGGTTAAGCTTGACGAGGATGAAACATAATTAACTGGAACTTGTTTCAGGTTAAGACCTATACCTACTCCATGTTGATTTAAAGAATGGAAGTTTATGCCATTATTACATAGTCTAGTCCATCATTACAGACACTGTATATGTGTTTAAGAGAAATTTATTGATTTAATAGAGTTTTATCCCCATCTCTCAGGATGTTTAACTGGGTGGTGAAGGTCGTGCCACATCCTCCTGATACACAGGACGATCTGAGGGACGAGCCGATCACAACGGTAAACCCAAGCCCATTAACCTGCACTAACACACACCTCACTAATATTTGTGGCTGAATTTCACAGTAACAGTGCCATCAGTTAGAGACCCCTGGTCAATGAAAAATGTCAAAAAGGCAAATTCTAACTTCACAAACCCCTTTACGTAAAAAAAACAACAATATGAAATAAGTCATGTCCTCTCATGTATTAAATCTCTGATTCTCTTATCTTATCTTATTTTCTTTGAAGAATGGAAAAACATCAAATCAAGGTACATTTACAGCACCCTTACTGCTTTAAATGTATTTTTTGTGGTTTAATGTAAAATATAATACTACAGTACTATAAAATCAATCAAAATAGTATACTAATGCACAATGAGCCTATTTCTATCTTCTTCTCATGCAGATAAGATCAATTCATACAAAACAGACAGAGAGGAAGACCAATCATCCCAAACCTCACAGGGCAGGTGAGTCTTGACTGATCTTATCCATAAAATAAGACACTGTAAATGTCTGAACCTGAAACCTGCTTCTCTGTTTCAGTGTTCAGAATGGCATGTTGAACTGGCTTTCCAATGGTTTTGCGAGTGCGCTGCCACAACCTCCAGGGAGTCCTCATCTTACGAGAGCCAACGCTGATGCTAAAGTATTGATTTCATTTCAAATAATTGATATTTAACACAATTTGGTATTGCATATAGTGTGCATTCAAAGCAAATTTTTTCTTTGGAAATGAACTCTTCTTTGAACCATCTTTCAGTCACTGCAGGAAGAAGGTTCTGCTGACAGGTTAGGCAATGAACAATACTCTTATCAGCAATATCAGTCCAGCATCAGTGAAGAATCCTTGTGCATGAAGTGTATGGCAGTAAAATAATGCCAAATATTTTTGAAACAAAAAGCCTGCTGAATTGCACTACTTGAAAAAATAGGCATTGCATTAACTATGCTTGCATTTTAATGCATTGTATTTTTAGGACTTGCATTTTTTATTGGCTCATATTTGACATGGTTGAATATTTAAGATGTGAATATTTCAATTCAAAACTTTTCAAACACATTTTCATTATTAAAAAATTCAATAATCCATATTCACCCTTCATATTTCACATCCAAAATATTCAACATTACACACGTTTCTAACTTCAGTAGCAAACTCATTTATTTGAATACATATCAAAAATATAAAAGGGTGTGCATCATGCCTGACACCTACCACTTTTCTGTAAGTCATTCTGCCCCAATGCTATTGAAGTTAGAAACGTGTGTACCAATGTGTAACTTTACAGACGGTCCCTAAATTTGCGAATGTCCAATGTCAAGCCAACTATGCCAGTATATCACTGGGAAACGCTTAGTGTGAAACTTTGCGCATAAATTTCATATTCTGAGTCCATCTGCTTGCCTATAGCCATAGTAGCCTACAGCCTTCTCAATAAGGGGCGAGTTTGGTCTTTTAGATCACTGTATTAGTCAAGCTACGTTACGCGTTTTATATGTCCAGCAATCGTGAAGTATTGAGGGAAACCCTAGTACTGCAGCATATATAAAGATATAAAGTTAAGGCTACTTTATCAACCAAGATAAATATGTCTACCTCAAATGTAGGCCTAACATTTGATCTGTAAATCAGCATCGGGGGAATAACATTATAATCTCGTTCCCGTATAGAAAGATATCACAAATACACTTATATTTCTATAAATGAGTTTTTATGAATGAATGACTTGCTCTAACTGTTGCTCGGTCCTCGTCAACAACACGCGCTTGCACCCCCTGCTGGTGTGGTAGATTTACAGCAGATGGAGATTACGCTCGGTAATCCACTGCTTTTCCTGCAGTTCCTGGATGTCAATGTTGAATTTACTGTTGAATTTGAACCACTGATTTGTTGAATATTTTGGGAGTGAAATATGAAAGATGAATATGGATTCATTTTTGTATAATGAAAATGTGTTTGAAAAGTTTTGAATTGAAATATTCACAGCTTAAATATTCAACCATGTCGAATTTGAGCCAATAAAAAATGCAAGTCCTAAAAATACAATGCATTAAAATGCAAGCATATAATGCAATGCATTTTTTTTTCAAGTAGTGCTTTTTGTTTCAAAAACATTTGGCATTATTTTACTTCCATAGAAATGTCCATACAGTGAGTGCTCTCTGTCTACCAGGGTTAGAGTTATTGGCTGGATCTCGCAGGGAATTGGAAAGGTGGTCCCACAGCCTGATGAGAAATACATACAGGAAGAGACTCCAGAATCTGAAGAAGTCACAGAGGTGCAAGACTTTTTTTCTGTTTTCATTTTCTTTTTTCAATTTTCTTCAGATCTATGATGTACACCGTAAAAACATTTCTAAGTACAATTGGATGTTTAAGTCATTTCAACTTATATTACATTCAAATGTCTTTCAAACTTAGTTTAATTTTGTATAACTTTTTGTTGAGTTAAAGCAATATAAAAATATGTTGTCATAACTTATTGATCATATAAATGTTTAAAATGTAGACGCATAGCGTTAGATCAAATTTATCACAAATAATGATTCATTTATGTTTCTCAATTTAATGTTTAATGCACGAACTGTGGCGTGCAGGACGAGGCAGAGGGCTGTGAGAGAACACCGCGAGGCCGGTGACGTGATTGATAATGAGCGTTCTCTCACAGACCTCGGCCTCGTCCTGCTCGCCACAAGAACATTTTTAAATGTAAATAGAAAATCCTAATGCAATTGTTGTTATTCATTTGTAAACAAAATCTATTTAATAATACATATCTAGAAATGGAAAGCTCAAATGGAACTTTGATTATTCACTTGTCTGAAGCTATATATTTTATTAGATATATATAGCTATTAATTAGAGTTATGAATAGTAACTTTATATGATACATTTGGGGGGGGGGGGATTAATTCTTAAGAATGAAAATGAATAATGTTCTGCTGTTTCCTTTTGTCATATTTTCTGTTTTCATTTTTTTTTCTATTTACTTTAGGTTTATGAAGCCAAGGACCTCCCAGGTGTGTATCAAACAGTTTGCATTATGGAAAATGGTGAAAACATTAGTTAAATGAATAAGCTCTATGGTTGAATTAGTATCAGTGAGTTAATTTAATCTCTTCCACCAGATCAAGAGCCTTTGCCACATATACCAGTAGTAGAGCTGGTGTCAGAAGACGAGGTGTCTGAGGTGGAAATCCCTGCTCAGTTCCCTCCCAAGTGAGTGTCATTCAGTAAAGCACCAAATGGTGTATTAGGTGCTTTAAGTTTTTTTTGTTTTTTGCTAAGGCAAGCATCATTATTACATTCAAAATCACATATAGGGAATCTCACAGAGACTTAAAGTCAGAATGAAACGGTAGTTCCGATGGTCTTTTCCTCCCTATTGTGACGTATATATGCGAGTGAAGAAGCTTGTTGAATAAGTTTAAGAATAAGCTTGTTGACAGGTTGTGCTCTGCCCTCATGCCAGTAAACACATCATCAGAGAAGAGAAGAGATGTTGTTGCAAGAGGGAGGGGAAGTTATTTTGATTAAAGATTATGAGGGCACATTAATTTGAAAATTTGATTTTGATTACACAGTGACTTTAAGCCCCTTGCAAAAGTTAATTTAAGAAACATAATTGCTTATTTTAATGTGTGAACAGTGTAATGAGCTGGATAAAGAGCAGCTTCCAGAATGCTATACCGCACCATGTGACCAGACCCCCAAATTCCAATTCTTCAACACCGAGGTCATCACAATGCTCAAACAAAGGTATTGTTCAAACTGTATGATCTGGAAAAAGCTAGATTTTAAAGGCGATAACTGTTTAGCTTCATGTTTGGTAAAAAATAAACACTATTTCTCAAATCAACAGTATATTCACCTCCTCCAGAGTCAGTAACCAGCATGACGGAGATTGATTCAAAAACTCCCAGGTGAGTCATGTCAAATTTGATTCATTCTTTTGCAAGTGATTACAGGCATATTGGTATAGATGTCCACTTGATGTCCCATGCGGTCACTTCTTTTCAGTATGGTGGGCTGGATTGTTCAGGGCCTGGGACTTTCAATGCCACAGCCGGTGCTTAAAAACAAAGAATGTTTGGTAAGTAAGGGGCAATGCTTTGACGTTATAGTAGTTATACTAGATGGTTATAGTAGATAGTTCTTTCTCCGCACTGACTCTCTTTCTTTCCACCAGGAGGACAGGAGGATTGTGCAAAATGGTGAGTAAGACGTTCCTCCTTCAACACTGTTTACGCTGTTTTTCATAACAAACTCAGTTTGTTTCCTGGAAACTCTAGTGTGGTTTCAGTAGAATGTGAAAACGCATAAAGATCATTGCATGCGTGACAACATGACCCACTCTGTGAAACATCGGAATACAAGTAGAAAGACTTCAGGGTGAGCGATTCTGTTGCAGTGTAGGACAAACTCATAACTCAGTCCATCTTCTCCTTCTGTTACAGGGGGGAGGACACTGAGAACCCCTTAAACAAAAGGAGAGAGAGCACGCAACAGCATTACACAAAGTCACAGATAAATGGATAGTGGAGACAGATGCATTTAAATAATGGCTTTGTAGCTCTTTTGAATGACCAGGCAGCTATGAAAATCTACTGAATGTAATGCTTGACATTCTCTGTACTGTACTGTATAACTAACCAAGACTGATGTTTTTAGACTCTAAATATTGTATGAATGGCTGGCATCTCTCAGATGGGTGCTTGTTGTTGCTGCAGTGATCTTTTTGAATTGACGTTTAGATTGACTGTACATGTCTTAAAATATTTGTAATCCTCATGAGATGTAATTATTATTCATTTTACTGCATGTTTCATTAGTTGACCAGTCCTATATGTTTATTTTTTTATTATTAAATGGAATGAGTCGCGAGAAACCACTATTTAAAAAAATATTGATCACATGATCCTTCAGAAATAATATGCTGCTAAGGAAATATTTCTTATTATTGTCATTCTTATATGTTGAAAACATTGTACTGGTTAATATTTTTGTGGAAACCATGGTATAGTTTTTCAGAATTCATTGAGTATAAAGCTATTGATACAAAGGAACATTGTTTATTTGGATGATAAATATTTTGTAACATAAATATTTTTATGTCACTTTTGATCAATTTAATGCATCATTGCTAAATAAAAGTATTATTTCTTTAAAAAAAAAGTCTTACTGTCCCCAGACTTGTGAACAGTTTTGCACACTTTGTATTTATTTATTGTCATTTAATCTTTGTGTTTAATGTATATTAATATTTGATATACTTCGTCAATAATTATTAATATTGTATTAATAAAGAAAAATGTATGATTGCACACATGTGTAAAGGGTTCAGTCTCTATTGGCTAAAATAAAATAATATATAAAATTAAATTCCATGGAAAACGCATGCAAATAACTTTGCTCTCAACCAAAGTCATTAACCATAAGTAATAAAATAAATAATGAAATATTTGAGAGGAACATTTTAACTCCTGTTATAGGGGGCCTTATTTAATCTTACAGATGTTTCCTATTTTCTAAGCACTCAAATGCCAATGTATCCTGATGTTTGAAATGTTAAAAGTAAAGGAAAAACAAACCAGGCTTAAATTATTGACTTGAATGACTTTTCTGTTCAAAAATGCCTTATCACACTAAATTTAAAGGAACAAAACCCAGCACAGTAATCAAAATCATCCCCCACAGAATCATGTTATGACATTTGAAGTTAAAACCAGTCTTCAAGCATGGTTGTGTCCTCAGCAGGCAGTGCTCGATCAGTTCCTGCAGATCTCATTCTTGAGGAGGTTGACTCTGAAGATGAGGCTCAAGCTAAGGAAACATGTCCAGCAGCGAACTCACCTCCATATTCACAACATCAGTCCCATCCACAGACGCCTTGGTCACCGGAACAATCTCTTCCACTCTCACAAGCACACATAGAGCTGGAGGACGCAGAGACCCAAACTGCACGATGGACGCCCATGATCGAGAGCTTCAGGAGAGAGGCGGAGGACACCGCCATGTTGATCATGGAGGAACGGTAATGACTAAAAGCACAGTGGCAGCATGATGATCGAATAATTGAAGTAACTTTAAAAACAGGCTTACTTGTGGTGCTGTTCTCTGGTGCAGGTTGATGCAGGAGCGTCTAGCAATGGCCCGCATGGCAGAAGAAGTGGCACGGCACACAGCAGAGATGGCTGTCAGGGAGTTCACACAGGCCCGGCACGGCATTCAGACCATTGCGGAAGAGCCAGAAGATGTTGATCAAGAGTAATTCATGCAAACTCATACACAATAACAAAAAAACAGACCTATACTCTTTTTGTGTATGACAAACATATACAGTATACTGTATATATATATATATATATATAAATATAACAAAAGTATCCAGTGGGCCCGAACTTATATTTATTTATAAATAAATTACTTATAAATGTATTATAATGTTTTATTATGATACATTTATATACATTTTATTTAATTTTATATAAAGTTTAAAATATTAAATTATTGTATTATAATAATTCATTTATTATATTATTTATTATAATAATTGTATTATAATATTTTAATTGTAATATTTAAAATACTATAATTCATTTGTTGAATTAAATGAATTTATTAATTAAACTTTTTATTATAATTTGAAAAGTGGCATTTATCTGAAAGAAAATAGAGCAGATGCACTTCAAGTAAAATATTTCTCAAAAAGAAACTTATTAGGTTTCAAAATATAAAAATATATATTTAAAAATGTGTGCTGTCACATCTAACACAAAAGTTTGTAAATATATATATATATATCTTTCATTTATATACTTATTTATTTATTAAAATATTTGTGTGTTTGTGTATATGTAAACACACACACACACACTGACACAAACACACACACACACACACACACACACACACACACACACACAGATAAAATATCGAGCCAAGTGCCGTCTGCAATGAAATTCATGCACTTTTAAGTGTGACTTTTTAGGCCTACTGTGTGTCAGGGACACGTCACACAGGGACTGAATTTCATTTTCAGATTAGCAGTCCATT
Source organism: Meda fulgida (assembly GCA_030578275.1). NCBI lineage: Eukaryota > Metazoa > Chordata > Actinopteri > Cypriniformes > Leuciscidae > Meda > Meda fulgida. The sequence continues at coordinate 16,830,799 of CM060640.1, forward strand.
AGTATGGTCTTTAAATTACCGATTCTTACGATTCAACATTTTGTCAACATAGACTTGAAATATGTTGTAACATCCTTCATATAGGCCTAGTCTAATACCTTGAATGTTTCTGTGTCACAGACTACAAGTGCTGCAGGAAGAGGACAGTGATATAGAAGTCCCTCAGAGTCAAATTGCAGAGTAAGACATCTGAAAATAGTATAATAAACACCATGGTGAACAAGCTGGGATGTCTCTTTCACCTGGGAAGAATATTTTTTTTATCATAGTTTCTATTAGGCTACGCGTTGTCATGCTTTCATTGTTGTTTGACCTTCAACTGCTTTTCACATTGGTCTGTGTTTGCAAAACAAAATTGAACTGAAAGTAGCTTCTGCGTATTTGTAGATCTGTGTTTTATATTAATATGGCCACTCAGATAATTACAATACACATAATTACAATACCCGCATTTCCTAGCAACCGCATTGCATCCCATATTAGAGGCGCGCGGTGTCCTCTCTTCGGTTGTTATAGTTACTAATCCCGCCTCAGATGCTTGTATTCTGCCTCGTCGCAGTGATGGATGGCGCAGGTTCTTTACTTCCAGAATGAACATTTATCTCGTTCTAATTAATCGCGTCAACATATACAATTTGTATCACGCTCATTTATAAACAACCGCCACAAAAATGGATGGATATGAACACCGCATCACCTGAAGCGCTCAGAGACCGGGTCGGATTTCAAAGTAAGTTAATTATAATAAAACGACGATGACGCGTGAAGCTATCTTATAGCTTTCGGTCATAATATTTTGTGCATTTTTAAAATAAATGACCATACTTTTTAAAGGAGGTTTTTGGAAAACAAAATAGACACATCTCGCCTCGTGTTGTTTCATCATGCGAAAATTGTGCTTATGCGAGTTTATTTATAGCTGACACAGATGTGTTAGTTGCTTACATATGTGATTAGCCTGCTGTTTATGTAACGTTAATAGCTGATACATGCGTCATGCTGTTTGTATCCACAGGTGTCAAGTACCTTTAGTTAAGGAGTTTGTTCCAGAAGGACAGGAAGAGGAAGAGGCAGAAGCTTTAGACACTGCGGTTACAGTTGAAACCCCTGTAGAGGAGTTTAAGTCCTCTTCACCTCTTCAGGAGGAACCAGGGCCTGAATCTGAACCTGAAGAGCTTCATGAGGAGGACGAGGAGGAGCCCAGAGACTCCAGTGAAGCCGAAGAAGAACCTGACCCGATCACTCAGCAACCTCAGTCCATTATCAGCTCCTCCGTTTCACAAACTGATTCACCGGTAATATGTTTTTACTGTCCATCTAACTTTAACCTTTAAGTATCATCACATTGGTCATTCGGCTTTTTATCTGTTACATGACAGATGTAATTTTAAATAGATTGTTTTAACTCTGTGTAAATGGCTTTTCACTGGTATTATTATCCATTGTTTACACCAAGTACATAAAACTCTCTCTGAAGTTACACTGAATAAAGTACAATGTGCTCATAAGCACCGTACTGCAGTGATCATATTTTCTCTTTGTACTAGTGCTGCTTTTTTCTTTGTGTTACAATGTTTGAAATAAATGTTTTATAATTCTGTAATTTTGCTTTATGTAGGTGGAGAGTACATTTACTGAAGAGGAAAGTAGTGGTGAGTGTTTATCTGTCATTCGGAAATAGATCACGCAAACACCTTGACGCTAGCATGGTAAAAAGCCACAGAATGGCATCCCAAATAATAAATATTTCCTTAACATTTTTATCACTCAAATGTATTAAATCACATACAGTGGCTCTAAAAAAAGTATTTTGACACTTAAAGTGATTCACCCAAAAATGAAAATTCTGTCATTAATTACTCACCCTCATGTCGTTTCAAACCTGCAAGACATTTGGCAGCCTACGCAGCTACCACTTTCAAGCACCAGAAAGATAGTAAAGAGATCATAAAAGTAATCCATGTGACTCCAGTGGTTTAAACTCAATTTTATTGAGGTTAATTATTCACACAAATGTAATCTCCAACGCGCATTAATATTTTGTACATAAAGTGGTAAATTATGTTTTTTGTGCAAACAAAGCACTCCCGTTGCTTCATAAAACCAAGGTTAAACCACTGGAGTCACATGGATTACTTTTATGATGTCTTTACTACCTTTCTGGTGCTTGAAAGTGGTAGTTGCGAAGGCTGTCAATGGAGGGACAGAAAGCTCTTAGATTAAATTAAAAAGATCAAGATCAACAAATAACTTGTAGGTTTGGAACGACTTGAGGGTGAGTAATTAATGACAGAATTTTCTTTTTTGGATGAACTAATCCTTTAAGCCAAATGGATCAATATAAATGCATTGTAGTTTACATTAATGATCACTTACGTTTGACAACCAGAAAGTGTAATGTGAACTAGTATGTTTTCCAGCAAAAGTGATTATTAATTAATTGCCGTCTCTGAGTTTCCTGTATAGGCTTAATTATAATAACAATATAATTTTCAGCTAATTTAATGCACATTTTCCTTGTAAAGTAAGCTTAAAACTTGTTAAACAAAATTGTGGATAATAATAATAATAGTATTTTTTTAAAGAATTAAATAATACCTGTTAAATAATTAATGTTAAATTAAAATAACAATTGTTTAAAAAAAAAAAAAGTTACAGTTTCATAATTATCAGTTTTGGGGCCAGTGAAAGAATCCTTACTCTTGAGTTCTAGTACATATCTAGATTTATTATTTAGCTAATCAACAGATTTATTTTTGTAAATTTATTATGATTAAAAAGTGTGCTTGTGCTATTTTTTTTAATAATTAATAATAATATGCTTGTGATATTTTATTTTAAAAATAAAATAAATGCCATTTGGTTTGTGATTTGGCATCATTTATCTAATGCAATACTTTTTGGGGCCAATGTAATAATCCCAACGTTATTCTCAGAATATTCTGTATGATTAAGCATCAAAAATTGTAAACAAATCATGCAACATACAATATAAATTGAATATGTGCTGCTCTCCCCACAGTCCCTTCCAGATGTGATGTGCTGAAGAGCTGTTTCATGCGTGTACCATATGCATCACAGGCCCTCAACAGCTTCAACCAGTTCCTGATAGACATTGACGTCACCCTGCCCAAAGTGCCTTCCATGCCCAATCTGCCCCCTGCTTTGTCTCAAATCACCCAACAGCTGCCGTCTCTCCCTCCTCAACTGACACAGCTTCCACAACAAATCTCTCAGCTACCTCAACAAATTTCCCAGCAATTCTCCAAAATCACCCCACAATTCCCTAACCAGACGCTTTTTAGTGCTCCTCAGTTTCCAGTGCAGTTATCCAGCCTCCCACAACAGCTGTCCAACATTCCGCAACAAATATCAAACCTCCCACAAAAGTTGTCCAACTTTCCACAAAGGTTCACCAGCATTCCACTGTTTTCCATCCTTCCGCAACAGATCTCCAACATTCCACAACAACTCTCCAGCATTCCACAAAAAATATCCAGCATTCCACAAAAGATAAGCAACATCCCACAGTGTGCCCAGCAGTGTTACACTAACATTCAGAGCCGTCTCAACAAACTTAAGCCGGAACAGGATGCCCAAGGAGCAACCGCTGAAGAGTAGGGATCTGGAGTTGGACCGCCTTGTCCGCCAGTCCCCGCTTCATTTCCCCCGTACCCCTTCGCCCTCTTCCCCATCCTCCATCCTAGACCTGCCCAATGTGCCCTCTTACCCCCGTCTTCCACCCATCACCCCTTCCAGGCAGTTGTCAGGTGTCTCCAACCCTGCCTTCCACATTGAGGATGACCCCACCTCTGCTAGACCCTCAGGTGATCCACATTGTCGCCTTTTTCTGTTAGATTAGTCTGTGCTATGCTTTGCTGTACTATGCTTTGCTGCCAAGAGTCACTTAGAGTACATTAGATTGTGGGTCCCTGTAGTGACCAAAGTGACCTCTTCATATACCAATCATTGACCTCAAACTCTAAGGCCCGGTTACCTCTAGGTAAGTTTCGAAGAGGACGCTTCTGAAAGTGTCAGTGTCAAGGTTTCTTTTATGTATAATCTTTTATGTCTTCAGTGAGCTCCAGACTGAGTGTGCACCCAGCCGTGAATGTGGAAGATGTTGATTCCGACCGAGGGAGATCTCGCCCTATACCCCCTATAATAAACCCACAGGATCCCAATCTCAAAACCCTTACTGTGCCTGGTGTCCGTAAAGCCAATCGAACCAGGTAAATCTGCCTTGTTTTCATTAATCACATTGAATGTAGAAAAGGTGCAGTTTTATGCAAAATTTTGCAAAAAAGCTAGTTTGCTATTGCCTATGTGGCAATGTATGAAGCAAAGCTCACACAGAAGTCACTTTGAAATCAAGCAGCTTTCTGTTGGTCAGCGAATTCATGTGACCAACTTGAACTTGAAATCTTTTGCCTTCACGCAAAAACATGATCGTGTGGATTCTTATAGAAAGGACTGGATTTGCCTTTGAAAATTCCCTGAACAATGGTAAATGTGACTGCACCTAAAGAGTAAATGTTTTTTTGCACTGCACTTGACCTGAGCTAGCATAAAGCCCAAAGTATACTTCCGTTTTGACTCGAACGCTAGTATACGAATACAGCGGAACATATATCCTTTCAAAGTATACTTCCTTTGATAGCGTGTGCGAACACAGGTGCTCAGCCCATGGACACTAGAAAGTTTCATCATTGTCCCGTGTCTGCGCTATATCTCTGCAGAAGTTTTGACAGATAAAAATATCTTTGGATTCAAGACACAAGTGCTTGCCAATGTGTGCATCTATTGTTATGTCTCCAGGAGTTTGTTGTTCCGTCTCATCAGTTTCTTTTTCGACTGTGAAACAATGTCCCTGGGTAGTGTTATGATCTTGTGGACAAACTAGGTTAAAAAAAAGGTGCCAGCTGAGAGTACAGACTCTGCGTAGTTAGAAAAATCTGGCTTAGATCATCACTATGCTGATGATGAAATTTGTCACATGCATTGTATGCATACCCTAGCTTACTTGTAATCTATGTATACTATGCCGAACCAAGCTCAAGTGGAAATGTAACTGGAACCGTTCCTTACCATACTTAGAACCGTTCAGGCTGATGGTGAAAAAGCAGCTAATGCTATTGATCTCATAAATATGCAAATTAGAATGTTAATTCAGGGTTTAAAATGTACAATGTGAAAATTTATAAACCCTCGGCATAAAATGTGAAACATGGTTGACAATATCATTGAGTTCACAAGTTCAACTGTGAAAAGCCCTATTGATATCCAAATATACATTTCATGTTTTGTTTTGTTTCTTTTCTGTTCTGTTGTCTGCACACACACTTACTTACGCTCATACACACACTTATTTTTCTGGATCCAAATGGTGTATGCAGAGACAGAAAACCACAGACAATTTGGACCAAGATGTAAGAATCTTTAAATAAGTGTTTCAGGACTCATCTCAATCTACTCCATATTCCCCACTTCATTCTGTACATTTGTGTGCGTATTTGAGTTTGTGGAGACTACTCATCATTTCCTTACATATCATATCCAAATGTCATTTGTTTAAAGCATTTATTGTAACTTGTTGCCCGTTATTTTATAAGTCCAGTCCTGTAGAGGTCCATCATAACTTGCTCTTAACTTTCTCTTACAGCAAGAGACTTTATTCACAAGATGATGAGGAAGAGGAGGAGTTAGAAACCTCAGTCCGGGCCTGGCCAAGCCAGAGTAGCATCTCAAGTGCAGATGACGGGTAACAAATAAACTCATAAAATGTGAAATTAAAATGAATGCACGAAAATTAAGTATTGATATAATAAAAAAAGACATCATGGATATAGGTTGGTTGCAAATTATGCATGTTCTATAATGTGCTTTGGGAAACCTAGCAACAATATATACACATACGTGATTGCTTTGGTGTTTTTTGTTGTTGTTTGTTGTTGCAGTAATTATCTAATTATTTAATTGTTAAATTGACTAATTATGTTCTGTCTTAAGGCTTAATCAACGGCCATCCTCTTCTGCCAGCCAGACTAGTACTGTAGTAAACGAGAGATTACAGGAGCTGGTCAAGCTGTTCAAAGAGAGAACAGAGCGGGTCAAAGAGAAACTGATTGATCCAGACAATTCAGACGATGAGACACCACCTGGCTGTGAGTTAAACCCAAAATAACACGCCAATGGCATTTATTTTAAAGAACTGCAGCAGACGCACACTTTTAAAGCAAATTGTTTCTCAGGAAGGAATGTGTTGACAAGACAATAGATATACTAGGGCTGCACAATCAATCGTATTTTAAATTGGGATTTCTGTATCTTACGATTTCTGCTTCTTTTAATGAAATAAGCATAATCATCTGCGATATTGGCTCGCTGGTTATTTATCCTCACAAAAAAGTTTCAATTAAAATTTTTAAGGTTTTAAGAGTTATTGATGTAGAGAGTGTGTTAATGTAAGGGAGAAAAATAATAAATGCAGAATTGATTTTCTGTTGATTTGTGCTTATGTGAAAGAACTAACAATCGTGATAATAATCGTGATTATTAGTTTAACCATTATCGTGTAGCCCTAATATATACTGATCTTTATCAACTAAAAGTTCAATAAACTAAGTTCCTAGTTAATGTGGGGGTTAAAAGTAATTGGATGCTGTAGCATAATTTGTTTGCAGATGACACTTAATTAGATTTTTAATGTGATAAATGAAATGAAATTCATACTTTTTAAGTGACTTCAGTGTCCAAATATCTAAGTCTATGTAGAAAATAATATGGTCTTTTATAAACAGCCCCAGCTAAGCAAGCTCCAGCTCCACCTCCTCCTCCTCCTGAACCTCCAGCAGAGCAGAAAACCGAGCAGGAAGTGCCCGAGGCCCCCGCCGAGAAAGAAGAGGAGAAAACAAAGCTCCTGTGCTGTAAAATGAAACCTCAGTCCAGGATTGCTAGGCTTCTGCAGTACCGTTTTCCAACCAGCATCGACCCCTTCACTAGTGAGCACTCCTTCTCTCCTCTCTTCATTGTAATCCTGTGGACTCATTTAGACTTGCCTACAGCTGTCTACATTTTAGCTATCTTGACATTCCATACTTGCACATAAATCCGATCAGTTACTGATTTTCCTTCATTCTTTGTTCTGTTCTCACACCCTTTTCCTAAGCTTCACATTCCTCTCTCTTTTTAAAACTTAAATAGCATTTGGCAACTAGGCATCAGGTTTATAAATTATAATTTTTTGCATAATTTACATTTGGTGCACATTGATGGTTTAATTAATTCAATTGAATTGAACTTAATGAGTCATACTATTTGTTAATTAATTTAAATTAGTTTACTTTAACTAAATGAATACATTCAGTATTCAACATTTCAACTAAAAAAAATTAGTTTAGTTTTAAATAAAAATTTTAGTGCATCACAATATTTTCCACAAACCATTTGAGTAAATCAAACGATGATATCTCACATTGCTCTGTGTTCTCTGTAGATCTGATCTACGTACTTTGGCTGTTTTGCGTGTCTTTGGCGTTTAACTGGAACGCGTGGATGATTCCTGTGCGTTGGGCGTTTCCTTATCAAACACCGGATAACATCCATGTGTGGCTATTGATTGACTACTTATGTGATGCCATCTATATTCTGGACGTCCTGGCCTTTCAACCCCGACTTCAGTTTGTCCAGCATGGGGACATCGTGGTAAATATAGTCATGCAAAATATCAGAATATGTAAAGTAAAATAAATGCTTTTTTCACCTGGTGTTTTGCAAATTATTTGTTTTTAGAGCGAGAAGAAAGAAATGAGAGATAATTACATCAAGGCTGTACGATTCAAGGTAATGAGACATTTATGCCATTTATTGTTTCATGTTTATGCTCTGAGGTACTGGACACATTCTGTATTCTGGTTCACACTGAATGCGGTGGTTCACACTGAATGCGCTTTTGCTGTTAAAAGGTCAGGTCAGTGAAACGGAAATAAAGGTCTAGAGACACGTTTTAAAAGTTAAACTTTTAACTTGAGCGCCGTGTTTTTAAATGCCGCGTCATGCACGAGATGCTGCAAAAGACACGAGATGTGAGCTTAACGGTTGAAGATGTCTGTCTAGCGTGTTTACATTGAAAAACAATGCGTTCTGTGTGAACGGCTCCTAAGGGTCTAATTTCCTGTGTTGCAGCTGGATGTTGTCAGTCTACTTCCTCTAGAGCTTCTCTACTTCAAAACAGGGATTAATCCACTTCTCCGCTTACCCAGGATCCTGAAGGCAAGCTGCTACTCTCGACGTTTAACTGGGCTTTAGGAAGATCAGTCCATGATGAACTTTGTTAATTCTTTAATGTGTCTTTCCTTTGTGCAGTTCATGTCTTTCTTTGAGTTCAACAAGCGTCTGGAAGCTATCCTGACCAACGCTTACGTATACAGGTTAGCTGTTAGTTTCTATAAACCTTTGTATTGGGCATTTGTTATCTGAATCATTTATTATCTTGGTTCATATCTCTTATTTCGTTTATCAGAGTCATTCGAACCACCACCTACCTGCTTTATGCGGTCCACTGCAATGCCTGTTTGTACTACTGGGGCTCTTCATATGAAGGTCTGGGTTTCTCAGATTGGGTCTATGATGGGACGGGAAATAGGTATGTAAATCAATTTAGCTCTCATTTACATCAACTTACCATTGGTCTTTCACATTATATTCAAAGTCCGACTTTCTTAGCTTCAAAAAGGATTCTATAGTTATTAAGATACGTGTGTGAGTGTATATATATCCTTAGCTTCAAAAAGGATTCTATAGTTATTAAGATACGTGTGTGAGTGTTAATATATTCTTCCATTCCACTTACAATATTAGCTCAGGTTTTCCGCACCAAAAACAGTTTTACATGATCATTTTCCACCTTCTCTCTGATGAACACTATTAAACTGATTGTTTTCGCTCCTGTACCTTTAAGAAATGTATATGTAAATGACCTCTGTTGTGATTGACTAGGATTGATGCATCAACATAATATTGTTGTTTATCATAGAAAGCTAATCTGCTGGATAGGCGTTAATATGTAAATGTGGGTGGGAATATGTTAATGTATTCATGTTTATGAATGTGATATAATCACAACAATTTCTAAAAGTAAAATCAATTATAGGATTTTTTCCATGATATGGAACCTTTTTTCATAATATTTTCAACGTTTATGGTTTGAGATATAAATAATTACTATTTATGTTTGCTTTGTGACTTTTTCAGTTACATTCGCTGCTACTACTTTGCTGTGAAGACTCTGCTGACTATTGGCGGCCTGCCAGGACCCACAACACTTTTTGAGATTGTGTTTCAGCTCATCAATTACTTTATTGGAGTGTTTGTGTTCTCCATCATGATTGGTCAGGTAAGGCCATTATGGTGTGAAAGGGATCAAAAGACTGGTTTTCTTTAGTGTTTAATATCATTGATTGAGGCTTGTCTTTTGTCAGATGAGAGATGTTGTGGGTGCAGCTACGGCGGCTCAGACAAACTATCGTGCCTGTGTGGATAACACAGTTAAATACATGGCCTCCTACCGCATACCTAAAGAGGTGCAGAACAGAGTGAAAACCTGGTACAGCTACACGTGGCAGTCCCAAGGCATGCTGGGTAAGACAGACATCAACGTCAAAATATATTACAGACATTCATTCATAATCTATCTGGCCATCCATTATCATATGATACAAATTTAACTTTTGTGGTTTTACACAGATGAACAAGAGCTACTAGATCAACTTCCTGATAAGATGAGGCTGGATATAGCAGTGGATGTCAGCTACTCCATTATCAGCAAAGTGCCACTCTTCCAGGCAAGTGCTATGGCTGGGATACACAACACCACTTTTGTTTACATTTTTGCCCTGATTTGCAATCTCCAGAAGACAATGCTAGTTACCTAAAGTCAGGACCAGTCTGCAGATTTTGATTTTTTTATATATTTTTTTAAAACTGAAGGGAACCCAGAACAGTTCTTTAACCTGCCTTGACTTTTTTCATTGTGTCTTTCTCAGGGCTGCGATAGGCAGATGATCTTTGACATGTTGAAGAGGCTCAGATCAGTGGTGTATCTTCCAGGAGACTATGTCTGCAAGAAGGCAAGAAACACAAAGAAGATGTTTAGCCTACATAACAGACTTTTATACGTACTTGTGTTTGTGAAGACAAGTCATTGTACCAAAGGAATATAAATCTGAAATCTGTTTATCATGTCAACCTCTCATGTTACAGGATGAAGTGGGCCGTGAGATGTACATCATAAAGGCAGGGGAAGTCCAGGTAGTTGGTGGTCCTGATGGAAAGACTGTGTTTGTGACCCTAAAAGCAGGAGCGGTGTTTGGAGAGGTCAGGTGAGGGCATCTATATCTAATTTAGTTGGTATACTGTACATTGTCTTAAATCCCTCATTGTCAAATTTGATCTTAATTTCTGCCTGTTTCCCCAAATAAAGCTTGCTTGCGGTAGGCGGAGTAAACCGACGGACAGCTAACGTTGTAGCGCGTGGTTTTGCTAACCTACTCATCTTGACCAAAAAGGACCTGAATGATATCATTGTGCACTATCCGGAATCCCAGAAACTGCTCCGCAAGAAAGCAAAGTGAGTGCAACTGCAGAAAGGAAAATTATCAATGATAAATATTTCCCCTTTTTACTTTCATTTTCCACCATAATTCTTCAACGATATTTCACTAGTTAATTTCCAGACTAAGCTTTTGTTTAAATAAGGTGTAACCTGCTATCTGCCCTTTAGGAAAATGTTGATGAAGGATAAAAAGCCAGCTGAGAAGAAAGAGGAAGAGAAGGAGCCCATCCCGATTATTCCTCCTCGTGCAGAGACCCCCAAACTGTTAAAAGCAGCGCTGGAGATGACGGTGAAATCAGGAATGAAAGGAACATGGTCCAAACTGAAGGACAGGACCAACAGATCAAGTGTCTCCTTGCATGTACGTACCTTGATTTGAATTACTATAATGTAAGTCTATAATAATATAATTATATGTATATTTATTTATTTTGAGCAGTTTTTTTGCCTGATTGGCCTCTGCTGATCCTGCAGCCTATGAAATTGCTTACTCATCATTTAAATAGTCTGGTTCAGTGTTTGCTGTAGGCTAGTCCTCTGAAATCCTCCAGCTCCACCTGCCTAGATCTACTACGGGATTTATGTATGTCTATTCATTAGAGCTGCGGAATATAATCTTTTTTTTATGATGCATTGCGATGCTGATGTGAACGATTCTGAATAATGCATAAAAATAAAATAATCTATATATTTTTTTAAGCTATATATATATATATATATATTTATCAAACATATTTAACTTTTTCCCCATGTAGCGCTCAATCTCTTCTTCTGCGACGCCCAACTCACCAGTCCATGAACCGCACTCAGAGCAAGATGCAGACACGCTGTCTCAGATGTCAGAGAGCTCAATTCAAATCCCTGCGACCCCCACCGGCACAGGAGAAGGGAATGTATTTGCTGAAGAGGGCCCAGCAGAGGAGGAAACAAAATTTCACAGAGGTAATCCAGCAGCAAATAAATGAGCCATAATTTGCAGGACATCGTTGTGCTCAGTGTTTCACCTCTGAAACGGGTCGTGAGGTCAGGTACGGTCATGTAAGTGAACATCTGGAAGGCACAAAACTGTTTTCTCATCGGGAAATGTTCTCTTTCAGAATATATACTAATGATATAATAATAATAAGCAGACTATAAATTATTTTATATATCTACCTGGGGTATCCGGATGCTTACAGCTTTTGTCGGATGTCCTTTCTAAAATACTGTACAAAATGGTTGTCTAATACAATTATTTTCATCTTAATAAATAACATACATTAGTTACATTTAATAGAATAGAACGGAAATATTCAGGTTCACCTTCGTTTGCTACTTACGTGCCTTTATAAACCCTGATCACTGTCAAGCACTGTACATTTTAAAACAGTATAATCAGCAGTGCTCAGCGCTATATGAGTTATTCATATATTTTTTTGCATTTTGTAGCATTTCTGTAAGGTGACCGGACGTCCCGGTGTATATATAATGTATATCCCGGTGTCCTGACAGTTCACTTATAAATGTACTGGTTTTAGCAGTGTGGACTGTTTGAAACACTCAAGGTCTAAACTAAAGATGATTAATATGATATGCACAACTACACTGTAAGACATTTTCTCTGAATGTAATAAAATGCATCTTTTGGAACTATTGTTATTCTTATCAGGTTGATTAGTTTCTCTGTGCAACATCTGTCTGCTGTGCTGAAGATAATAGGTGTGATCATTTGAGAGTGTGAAATACAAGCATTTTTATGATATCTAGATGTAGGCCTCAACGTTTTTTTTTATGTATTTACAATGTTGAAAGATTTTTCTGCCATTAACAAAATCAAATCAAATGGTTAACAGCTTTTCAGAACCAAGAGCAGATGGGCAAAAGGTTTGAAAATGAAAACTGCCTTTTTTATATAAACCTTCTCTGATGACTTGTTTTCCTACATGTATAAGTATACAGCAAGCGCTGGGAAGATAGTTGTGCTTGTTGGACTGTCACATGTAAAATAGAATAAATACTTTAGAGCTAGCAGCTGAATATTATGCACAAGCTTTATTTATTTTTAGTATTTATTTATTTATTTATTTTTTACTTGTTCAATATGTGTTAAATGCTGAATCTGTTTATTTTATTATATTATATTGCTGTTGCAGAATGTTTAATCTGTTTAGTACGTTCTAAGCAGCTAAAAGTAACTACTCTGTAAATAATTTAATAACTGTAAATAATAGTACTCTAGGTCAAAGTTGAGTGATTTGGAATAGCATGGCTATTGTAAAATTGTCACATCATTAAAGTTAAATTATTGTATGTCTGTCTATTAATCTGTCTTTGATGCTCCGCTGTCCAAAGCTTTTCTGTTCTTTTGAATTATTTTCTCCTTTTCCCTTTTTTATTACAGAACAAGTCAAGAATACTTACACAAAAACATGCACAGTATATTGCAGTATACTACTGTTAAAATAATAGTGGCATCAAAGTAAATAAACAAAAAATAATACAAATTAACCAAATAAATTATCCAGGGAATAACTTTAAATGATTAAACTAGAAAACTAAGTATTCTATACATTTGTTTTGCTTTTTTTCTTGCATCTTTTAGTCTCAATATATTACAGAAATATTCCCATACATATATTACAAACTAATTAATATATTACAAACTATTACAAATGTAAATATTATAATTACATATTAATCACCAAATTCAGTTCCAAACTATTCCTAAAAAACAATCTTGAATTGTGTGTTAAATAGCTAGGCTATATTAAATACGCTAAAAGTTATATTTAACACAGACCTTATTTTAATCAAATTGAGGAGAGAAAAACATTAGAAAATTTCGAAAGAAACATTGTTGAATTAATCTCTCGGGTTCTGACGTCATACCGGCACCTCTCTATCACCTCTCTATCTCAAATGTTGTTGTTTTTTTATATATAAGAGTATTACTTTATTTATTATTGTGTTCATATGTCTCTGTTCAGTTTGTGAATATATAGACTCATAACGAATCGAACGAAATGGTTATCTAAACCATTCTAAACGGTTATCTAAACGGTTAAATGAGTCGGTGAATTGACTCGAGAACCACTTGAACTGATTAAATCCAACTCTTGAAGCAATCAATTCAGGCTTGTTTAGGGAAAGGGTTGATTCCAACACTGAAAAGAATCGGATATCGCTGCTCATTCAAAGCGGACTGTAGTTCATACGTCAGTGACGTGAGTCTGTGAGGCAATTGATTGAAGTGAACCACGGCACTGAAGTGAGCGAGTGGGTTAGGGGTTAAGTGCAAGAGATGGCGTCGAAACGTCCGCTTTGCGATGCAGGCTTTTTTTCAGCGATTTTTTCGATCACCCAGTGGTGCTTCCGTGCGGCCACAGTGGCTGCAAAGACAGTATTGCGCACTACTGGAGAGTCCATGCCTCGAGACAGCGTCCACTGTGGAGACAAATATCTGCTAACAATCCTTCCCTTAACTTGACCCTGAGTCCTGAGTCAAGCATTCCTGGGTCACAGGCGCTATCTAGAGGAGCTGTGTGAAGTTCACCACGAGGAACGGACTCTGGTGTGTTGTGATGATGAGCAGTTACTGTGTGAAATTTGTAGAGAATGTGAAGAGCACAGAAACCACACATACCGTCCTGTCCAAGAGATCGCTGAGGAACACAAGGTATGTAGATGTAGAACACTTTAGTGATGTACAAAACTTTTGAATATTGAACGTTGTAATAAACAATTCAAATGTCTTCAATTTAGGGAGTTCAACGGGGTAAACTTGATATCTTGAAGTCAAAGATGCGTCACATGCAAGGAGCCAATTTTGAGTGTGATTCTACATTAAGGAAGATACATGTAAGATTGCATTTGGATGTTTACAAATGTTCTTCTTAAAGGGATAGTTTACCCAAAGTTACGTCTCTGCAAAGAGCGATTGATCTGGAAAACATCTGTTGTGTACAAACATCTGATAAACGTCTTTCAAAAAATCTGTTTGGCATACATTATAAAATCATAAACATCTTAAAGATGTCTATTTAACATCAGACAGGAAACGTCTTTTAGAGACATATTGCAGATGAGCAAACACTCAAAAAATACATCATGTAGATGCAGACATCAAATAGACGTCTTCATGGTGTAACATTGTGCTATCTTACTCACTCTCATGTTGTTCCAAACCCATATGACTTTTGTTAATCTTCGAAAAGAGAAATTAAGATATTTTTTAGTCAAATCTGAGAAATGTCTCTCTCCCCTGAAGTCTATTCCCCCGAAACTTCAAAACGTTCATAAAGAGTTTGTAAAATATATTCATATGAATCAAGCAGTTAATCCTAGTCTTCTGTAGAGTATGATATCATGTAAACATTTATTGACATATAAATACAGATGCTTAACTGTACTTGTTGATATGAGATCCCTTTAAAGGTGCATCAGCTTTTTATATCGTCACAAATGTTTTAACCCCAAACAAGTGAATATTACTTTAATAATGAAATGTAATAAAAATGTAATGATGAGTTGAAAAAGCTGTTTTATTCTGCGTAAATGTGCGGTCATATTATCAAAATTTTGGCAAAAAAACAAAGAGTCGAGTGTAGAGGCTTAGTCGACCAAATTTGAATTCGTTTGTGGGTCACAGAAAAAAAAACTCTACATGAATTGGTGAAGTCATGCAGTCCGTGACGGACAGATTGTTAACACGACTGATGTGCATTAATGTATATATTTTTTTACATTTTGAGTGTATTACTAATCGTTATATGTTGAATTCATGTTTATAAAAAAGACACTTCAGAGCGTTACTGAGGTTTGTACAAAAAGTCGCTAGATTTGTCACTTTTTTTAAGTAGCTAAAATTAGCTACAAAATCACTAAGTTGGCAACACTGATAGGCGCATTCAATACTGCGAAGTCAACTTCATTTTGAAGCTGACACTAACTCAGAAAACAGTTTATTAATAAAATATTCAAATGTGATGTGTCTCGGCACAGGGTGGGGCAATATATCCTCCACAACCAACTGCAAACTAGCATTCAAATAGTCCAAGTGTGGGTATCTGCAGGTTGGAGTAATGGTTCAATCAGTTCTTAAAGAACATATTTTCTTTCTCATTCCAGAAGCCGTTTTACTGCTTGATTCATATGAATATATTTTACAAACTCTTTATGAACGTTTTGAAGTTTCGGGGTAATAGACTTCAGTGGAGAGAGACTTTTCTCAGATTTGACTAAAAATATCTTAATTTCTCTTTTCGAAGATTAACAAAAGTCATATGGGTTTGGAACAACATGAGAGTGAGTAAGATAGCACAACGTTACACCATGAATGTGATGTATATCCGAGTGAAACGGCTCCATGAACAAGAAAAAATGTACGGTGGAATTTGATTTTGTCTATGGGGAATTGATTTGATGGTTGTGGTTTGTTATTGGTCGATCTCATGTGAGTGACAGGTTGCCCCGCCCTCACGCCAGTAAACACATCATCAGAGAAGAGATGTCACTGCAAGAGGGAGGGAAAGTTATTTTGATTAAAGATTATGAGGGCAAGTGAATTAAAAATAAAAAATGATCTGCACGGATAAGTCATTTAAATAATAAATACTGCAATATCCCATACAATTTAAAAAAAAATAATTGTCAGTTTTGATTTAATGGTGACTTTGATAATGGGTGTCAAGTAATTTTTTGTAATGATCGATCAGTAAATCAAACAGAAATTGGTTGGTGCACCTTTAATATAATCAACTAAGGTGATGATTATGAATAATTACTCTAGATATTAGGCTATTGCACGTATTTTTGTCTGGGTTTTTTGTTGTTTAATGTGAATCCTTTCAGGACGATGCAACTCATTTGGAAAATCAGATCAAGGCTTTATTTAAGCCTCTTCACCAGCTTTTGGATGATGAAGAAAATGCCATTCTTAATGAACTTAAACTGCAGAAGGAGAATAAACTGGAAAGTATGAAAGATAAAAGTGTGAAGATCGATGAAGAAATCGGCAAGCTCACAACCACTATTAAAGACTTGGAAAAGGAGTTAAATAGTGGGAACATCAGAATAATTCAGGTTAGTCCTTTATTTTGTCATCTTCTGCCATTTTACACCCTCCTCCCACAAGCATGATTTTTACAGTACAGATGTACTGTAAAAACAACTTGAAAAGTACATTATACAATTAATAACAACAATGTTACTATTTAAATAAAAAAAAACTATTGTCCATACATTCTAACCTTAAAATAATGTATTAAACTGAAGAAGAAAAGAAAAAAACTCAAATCTGTTCCTGACTGTTTCCTACATTTTCAATAGAACTTCAAGGACACAATGATGAGGTAAGCAGAATTTCTTATGGAAGCTAGTTTCCATCACCCAATAAAAAAGGTAATTGGAACTTTTAATCTCACAATTGACTTTTTTTTCTCACTATTACAAGTTTATATCTCACAATTCTGAGAAAAAAGAATTGCGAGATATTGCAATTCTGATTTTATTTTTCACAATTCTAAGTTTATAACTTTTTATCTCAGAATTGTGAGATATAATTATCTCACAATGAAATAACGGTAATTGTGACTTTATCTCACAAGTTTATAACTTGCGATTCTGACTTGTTTCTAGTGAGATATAAAGTTTTCGGTGGAAACAAGCTTCCATAGTTTCTCCTCTATCGATGAAAATTAAAAATCGATCAAATCAATGCTCGCGTATTAATGTTTTCCCAGAGCCCAGTGCAAATTCCAGGATCCAGAGAGGACTCCAGGAGATCTTATTGACTGTGCCAAGTATGTAGGCAACTTTAATCTCAATGTTTGGAGGAAAATCAGACGATCTATCACTGACAGTGAGTCAATCCATGTAACAATTCAAACACTAGTTAATGCACAAAATACAACCTTTCTTTTTAAAAAATATCATTTCTGTTTTTGATCTCTCTCTCTGTCGATCGATAGGTCCTGTGGTTCTGGACCCTAACACAGACAACTTTGACCTCATAGTATCCGCTGATCTGATGAGTGTGTGGCATCTATACGAGATAGATTATGAGGTGATTCCCAATAACCTGGAGAGATTTGATCATTGTCCCTGTGTGCTGGGCTCTGTGGGCTTTTCCACAGGGACACACACATGGGACGTTGACGTGGAGAACAACACGTCCTGGATGGTAGGTGTCGCCATAGAGTCTGTCTGAAGAAAAAGAACCAACGGCTTGCCCAGTGGAGTCTGGTGTATCGGACATGAAGGGGAAAATCTTAGTGTCACAGATCCTCTGGAGTCGCACGTCCCACTACTTGGATTTGAGAAACCTGCGATGGTGAGGGTGAAACTGCACATGAGTGCAGGACAGCTGTCCTTCTCAGATCACCTCTGTGAGACTGTCTATCACACCTTCACACACAATTTCACTGAGATGGTCTTCCCATTCTTCTACACAGAGGGCCATGTCCCTCTCACTATTTTGCCTGAGGTCAAACCTGAAGAGATCTGAGGAGAAGAACGTTGCTGTCAGATAAAGTGTTCTTGATTTCCTTATTTTACATTGTTGCGTGTTACTGTTATTGATATGGTCTCTTTAGTTTGTAATTACTTTGAGGAATGTTCAAGGATAATGTGGATTAAGTGTTAATGTTACTGGTATAGTCTAAAACAATTCCTGCGATCTCAATTGTATGTTGAGAACACACATGCAAGCTTGCAAGTGTAACTAAAATGCAGAAACACTCAGATTGTATTAATGAATGTGTGGTGCATGCTAGTGACTTTCATAAGGTCAACAGCATAAGATTAAAAAATAACTTTCTAGCTTCTCGATTGTAACTCTCGATTAATGACAAACATGTTTTTGTTAGGGTAAGAAATACACATATTTTATTAAACACTAGACTAGGAAGACTTATAATAGCAAATGTAATCAACTCCTCAATAAGCTAAGAAGGAAGTAAATCCACCACTTCAATTTAATTATAAGAGGTTTGCCATTTTGCAACCCCATTTTCAAAATAATGTGGACAGTTATAGTTAAAAAATAAAAATAAAGCACATTTATTTAAAAAGAAGTAATAAAAGTAGTCAAAAATTGGTATTTTTTAAATAATTATTTAGAACACAAATCAAACTTAAAAATATCACTTTAGTGAATTAGATACACCAATTTATATACAAGAAATGTACTTGTTTATGTATAAGCATTTTTTAAACCCAAATACCAAAGAGCAACGTAGGCTACATTCCAACGCTGCGAACATTCTATGACGTCACGATGTGCTTGACTATGCTATATATTTCGACTGAATATCACTGTGCTATTGCGCTCCAGTGTTAATAAGCTCATGAGAGAGAACATTGACAGCTACAAAGAAGTATTTCACAGATAATAGCAATATTTATCTTGAAAATGTTTAATTTAGGGTCATCGTTTATCGTGCGCCCGGTACCGCCACCGCCACCATCAACCTTCAGGCAGTATCACTGTGTGCCGATGCCGTCAACTCAACGAGAGTCTGTGGAGTTCACTGGCCAGACACACACGCAAACATCACTCGTGGACATGGTGATTAATAATGGGCATAAAAATGATCTGACCCGACCTAACCAGACAACTATCAGGCAGCATCACCGTATGCGGCTGCCATCGATTCACCGAGGGTATGTGAAGCCCACTGGCCATACACCCACGCACACAACACTCGTGGTGATTGGACACAGGCATAAAAGTGATCTGACTGCACCTAACCAAATATCCATGAGGCAGCATCACCGCGTGCAGCAGATGCCGTCAATACACCGAGAGTCTGTGAAGCCCACTGGCCAGTCATCCACGCTCATGGTGATTGGAAAAGAGAATACAAATGGTCTGACCCAACCTAACCAGAGAATTTTAACTACAACTGAAAGGCCACACGGGGAAATGAACAAATCTCCAGTCCCGACTCTGCCTCCACTGGGTGGAACGGCTGCTTTCAAGACGAACAACCCCCGATTGACAGCTCAAGCTCCGCTACGACACCCTGGTGCTGCTGCTCCTGCTGGTCTCCCACAGCCTATGACTCGCCGGATAGCACCTGTGAACCGGAGCAGTGTGGGGAAACTAGCCAGTGCAGAAAAGCAGAGCCCTGTTGGTCCAATACAAAAGAACCGCGGCTCTAAAAAGAAGCAGCCATGTAAAGACCAACCGCAAAAGCCAGTAAGACTCCTGGCTGTGGCCGATTTCCCGCCCGTGAGTGAATCAGTGCGGGCAGTGATGTGCAGAATAGCTGATCAGCAGCACTCAGAGCGCCAGCGAACTGCAGTGACAGGTTCTGTCCCGCGGTGAGCACTACTGTCCCGTGGCGAGCACCACTGTCCCGCGGTAAGCAGAAGGGACAACTGTCCCGCGGCGAGCACCACTGTCCCGCGGTAAGCAGAAGGGATAACTGTCCCGCGGCGAGCACCACTGTCCCGCGGTAAGCAGAAGGGATAACTGTCGCGCGGCGAGCACCAATGTCCAGCGGTAAGCAGAAGGGACAACTGTCCCGCGGCGAGCACCAATGTCCCGCGACAAGCTGCAGTGTCAACTGTCCCGTGGTGAGCTGCGGCTGCCAGAGGGAGCAGCGTCAGTGCCGAAAAATGTGGGTGGGTGTGTCCAACATGAAAAAAATTGAGAAAAGTGGAGCACGCGTTTCTGTCGGTCAGCAGACGTGACAAATATGTAATGATTTAATGTCAGAAAGCTTATTTTTAGCAACTAAGTACTATGTTAAAGTAGTTGAAATTAAGCTTTTATATCAAGACTACCAGAAACAAATTGCCAACCTTTTTACGAGACAAGTTTGTATGAATTTGCAGGATGTGATTCAAACGCAAACATAACCAGTAGGCTCCAGGAGCTGGTTGCAAGCTTGAGTGGTCTGCAGTGGTGTGCACAGACCTCCACTGGGGCAGGGGCGAAATCGCCTCCTGGGGGCTGGGGGGGCATTTCAGGGGCCACCGCAATACGCCCCAAACTTTGCTATTAGTGATTAAAGGGGCGGGGGCTCAAGCACCCCAGCCTCCAGCCCCCGGCACCGTGCAAGCCACAGGTGAACCAAGTTCCAGGATTTGCACTTTATATAGACCACACGACCCAGACAAGACCCCTCTACACAGACCCTATGGCCAGCTTCAACTCCCTCCCACCAAATGCTGGCGTCATGTATCTCGATCTTCAAGCAGACGGAACTGGATGGAGTATTCTGAATGATATCAATCTACAATTTGACTTGTGATGCTGCCTGGAATTAAACCACAAGTTCTTTTTCTGGCCAGAGGAGAACTTGCCCCCTGACTGAGCCTGGTTTCTCCCAAGGTTTTTTTTTTTCCTCCATTCTGTCACAGATGGAGTTTGGGTTCCTTGCCACAGTCGCATTTTGGCTTGCTCAGTTGGGGACACTTGATATTCGGCAATATTACTGATTTCTATTTGACTGCAGACATTGGGTGAGAACTGAACTGAGCTGGACGATGACATCACTGTTTTCTCCAGAGTGGCTTTGATGAATTGAACTCATTCCATAACTGATGAATTTTACAGTTATTGAAAGAGAAAATCTCTCAATGCTCTTGACTGAATAAATTTAGTAGCTTTAATAAGATTCAGTGTTTATTTAATTAATTTAGTGAAGACTATGCAGTTTTATTTTTACATTTGATTATTAAAATTTTAAAGCAGTTTATTTCATTTATATATTTCCTATATTGTATGTCCTATTGTTTTTTCTATGCTGATGTTATCCATTGCTTTGTGCAAAAAATAAACATGATTCAATAAAATGTATAAAGCTGCATATGTGATATAGTACAAGAACATGGATGAGTTATTGCATTACAAATAGCCTATATTTTGTGTGCAAAAGATAAACAATTTACTGGATTATTCCATGTTCAAAGTTAAGCTCAACCAACAGCATTTTAAGTAGGCCTAATGTTGTTTGACAAAATACTAATGATAATAAATAAAGCTGTAAGAATAAGTATGTGAAACCGCATACTCTAGGTTCTTATTTTGAATAAGTAATTAATGCACCACTTCACATGTGTAGTGAATGTAATCTGGACGTACATTCAGCGTCTTGCCCCGATCACATGACCTACCACCACAGAGACAATTTATATAAGAGGTGTGTTCGACATGGGCTGCGGCTGGATGAAACCGATCGGCGAGAGTTGCCACGTGCAGGCGGGGAGGAGCTGCAAACAGAGACGTGAAGTCGGACACTTTCTGGTTCCCGTAGTGGCCGCTCATGTGGTGTTTGCATACTTTACCACAATTGAAGTGAAATAAATCCAATATTTGTCAAATACACGCGTGCGTTTCCATTTAAAAGCCTGCTTTAGGCTTAATACAGCATCTGTGTGTACAAGAATAAGTTAAACATAAGCCTATAGACTACTATTTAAATAATGTAGCCTAGTGGGGTCTATTTGTTTTTTAATCAGTTATATTTTGATAAACATGACAATATAGCATTGCAACTACATGAAAAGAGATTTTACTGTTGTCACAGTGAGGTTCTGTGACTAGAGACTCTTATTTTGGAGAAGACTCTTGTTATGACGCTGGAGTGAGAAAATGCATACATACACTTTTCACACTAACATCCTTACACACTATCTGTTTGCGCATATTTTAACATCAGTTAAGGCAGACATAGGTGTGTCACTTATTGTGGATTGTTTCCTGTTGTACCTGTCTTCACCATGCCCTTTTTCCATTTACGGAGTTATTAATTTCTCTTTGTTGATTTATGTATTGTTAAGAACTCAAGCAAGACCGGTAACCATGTTATAAGTTTATTGATTTCAATTAACCACTTACATAATAATAAATTGTCATACTTACGTGCAGGAACATTTTACTTTACCAAACAGACGAATACCAGTCACAGTAACTGCCACCATTTTGAATGCCTCTTTCCCGCCAATAGGCACAGTTAATTGCTGTCATGTGTGAGGGGGAGATTGGAGTTCTGTTTGATTCTTTGTTAAACGTTGTTCAACATTAATAATTAATTGAGTTGTTTTGTTTTCAATGTTTATATATTTTTATATTATTCTGACTGTTTATCGGTTTGTTATTGTTAAATCTATTTTGATTTTGTTTTCTTTTAATATCTTAGTTATCTTTAATTACCAAATGGTTTGGGCCAAATAGGAGGGGCTTAGCCTTTTTAAGAAGGTGCCTCAGTGTGGTTAGGAGGCTCGTAGAGTGAGTGTTTGGGAGTTTTTGCTCTGTTTTTGGGCCAAATTACTGGTGTAGCCAAATATTGTTTGCAAATAACTTTGAACAGTTTATTGGATTTATTTTTGTTTTGTTTAGATTTTTTTAAATGGATTTTCACTGTAAATATCAGTTGCACTTATTGGATTAAACACTGAACTTTTTGACCTCATCATCACGTCACATCATTTTTTTGCCTCCATCTGCCGGTACATACAGAGCAGTAGTGCTGCTACTGTTAGTAACATCTTTGAGGCCTCTTTGTGGCAGTTGGCATACCTCTGGCTCTGTTACAACTGTTATAAAAAAAAACAGATTTGTGAACGTTAGTGAAACGGAAGGTGTACGAATAAACACGAAACCATAGACAGTAAAAGAAGCACGAAACACACATGAGCGTTGTCATGCGGTGAATCCGGCCAATCATGGAACACCTGTGTCGTCATCAGAGCTTGTGCAGTCGCTTGAGAAGCTGCGCTGGCTGAGTCCTGCGGATGCTCTCGAATTGCTCTCGCGCTACTTTGATGGCATACGTCACAGTCACGTGGCGTCGGTGCTCTATCATGTCAGACAAAATTTCTAACCGGCATGCACTGTTTCAAGTCAGCCACCGATCGATCTGCGCAGAGCTGCATGAAGTCGAACAAGCGGGGTTCCCTATTAAGGCTACGGAACTTCGACATTACGAATGTCGTATGTGGGACCTCCTCTCATCCTTCACTTCCGCTGAAATCTTATAGGCTAACCCCAGCAGAGCTGGCCAATTGACGCGAATATGCAAATACTGACACCTCGAAGCAAGTGAGCAAGTAGCAAGTGAGCGCAATTCCTCTTCAGAATCTCTCTCTTCACGCTCAAATCGTGTGCTAGAAAGCTGATACTACTCAACAAACCTTGGATCATTCGCTGTCGTTGAAGGTGCGCCGGAGATACCTGAACTGTCTCCAGCATCCGATGGCGACTGTTTGCAACCTATGTTCGGGCCCCATAGTGCCCCCAGACATGCACCTGTTTTGCGTCGCGTGCATGGGGCTGGCCCACACTGAATCAGCCCTCAGGGATGGAGGGTCCTGCGATTTCTGTGCGGACATGTCTCTCCGAGCCCTCAAGGCCAGGCGGGACGAAGCTCGCGCTGCTGCGGGGATTGGGCCTGCTGCCGCCACCCAGCCGTTGGCAGCCCCCCCCCCAACCGCGGAGTCGAGGTTCGACCCCCCCGTGAGTTTCCCCAACCCTTCCTTTCAACCCCGTCGCGAGGTTGCTGACTTCGTGTCCTTCGGGGCGAGTGAGGAGGAAGACTCTATGTCCTTGTCGGCCTCCGAGAACGACTGGGGTGCGGAGCAGGCCGCTCCTCTGGCAACCACGGAGCAAGAGCCCCCGGCAGACCTGCAGGAAGAGCTCTTCCGTATCCTCTCGAAGGCCGTCGATGAACTGGATTTATCGTGGAAAGCCCCCGATGAACCATCAAAGAGCAAGCTGGATACGTGGTTCCTCCAATCAAGCCGCCGTCATGCCGCTTCGAGAAGAGGAACACCGTTCTTTCCTGACGTGCATGAGCACGTGGTGAAGTCGTGGGCGGCCCCGCAATCGGCGCGCACCCTCACTTCAACCCAGGCCATGTTTGCCCCCGTGGACGAGGTGGGAGACCATGGCTACCTACGCATCCCCCCTGTCGAGGAGACCGTCGCCGCACATCTCTGCCCGTCGGCCCCCGCCCTGGGCTCGGACCGCAGCCTGCCGTCCCGAGCTTGCAGGTTTACGGCTCACCAGGCTAACAGGGCCTCGGGGGAGGCGGTTTCTGCACTACACGCCATGGCCGTTCTTCAGGTGCTGCAGGCCAAGCAGGTCAAGGCTCTGGATGGCGCCGCCTCTGTCGACGCTGACGCCATCCGGGATCTCCGTTCGGCCACGGACCTCGCGCTCTGGGCCACGAAGCGCTCGGCCCAGGCGATTGGCCGTTCGATGGGGTATCTGGTGGTCCTCCATAGACACCTGTGGCTCACCCTATCGGACGTGCAGGAGGCGGACAGGAAGACGCTGTTAAATGCACCTATCTCCCCTGCAGGCCTGTTCGGAGACGCAGTGGAAAAGGTAACCGAGCGATACTCCGAGACGCAGAAAAAGGCGAAGGCGATGAGTCACGTGATTCCTCGGAGGGCGCCGATGCCTCCGCCGCCGCAGCCCAGCTCTCGCTCGTCTTCCGCCTCGGGTCGTCAACCTCAAGCTGCGGCCAGGTGTCAGTCAGCGCCGCGCCCGGGACCGGATGCCCGTAAAGGCCGAAGCGGCCAGTGGCATGGAGCAGGAAACAAGAAGCCGGCTCAGGGGAGCCCGCGCAGGAAGCCCACCGCGTCCCCGGCGAGGCCCAAGCAGTCGTCCTGACCGCTCGGGCAAGAGGAGAGGAAAATGCCAGGATGGCTCCGCGTCCAAGCGACGCGCTCGAGAGCACGTGGTCCCTCAGCGTTCTGCGAGCGACACGTGCAGTTATGTTGTGAATGTTGTGTATTGTTCAAAAATAAAGCAAATTACTTGTTTTTCTCCTCTTGCACCACACACTGTGTTACCCGCCCTGCCCTCGAGCAGCGCAGAGTCACAATCATTAACTATAAAGGCACCTCACGGGAAGCGCGAGGTGTCTATTTCCAGCCCTCACATAGCGGCGATGACCGCAGGTTTAGTTCAGCCCACACTCAGTCGTTTCCAGACAGCATGGGAAGCTATTCCGGGCATTTCCCCGTGGGTGTTGAACGTAATTCGGCACTGATATACACTTGAGTTCAAACGCAGACCTCCCCACTTTTGCGGCGTAATTCAGTCATTAACTTTGCCCCAAAGTGCTCACGTACTGAGACAAGAAGTGTGCAGCCAGCTCGAGAAGAAAGCGATAGAACCCGTCCCCCTGAGCAAGCGGGAGAGCTGGTTCTACAGCCGCTACTTCGTAGTGCCGAAGAAGGGAGGGGGTCTCCGCCCTATACTAGATCTGAGACCCGTCAACAGAACGCTTCACAAGCACACCTTCAGGATGACCACACTGAAGCAAATCCTGCCGCAAATTTGCCCCGGGGATTGGTTCGCTTCAGTGGATTTAAAGGACGCTTACTTTCATATCCAGATAGTAAAGCATCACAGGCGTTTCCTGAGGTTTGCGTTCGAGAATTCAGTGTACCAATACACGGTGCTTCACTTTGGGCTAGTTCTCGCTCCTTGAACGTTTTCAAAATGCATAGACGCGGCACTTTCACCTCTCAGATCGAGCGGGATGCCCATTTTGAATTATCTGGACGACTGGCTGTTTCTTGCGCAGTCGAAAGAAACGCTGGTCAGCCATGTGGAAGTCCTCCTTCGTCACTTGGAGGGGCTCGGTTTGAAGGTGAACTTCCAGAAAAGTGTGCTCACACCGAGTCAGACTTCCACTTTTCTGGGAATATGCTTGGATTCGGTGAGAATGAGAGCACGTCTCTCCCCCGAGCGAGCGGAGGCTCTGAGCTCTTCTCTCGGTCGCTTCAGACCGGGCAGGCTCGTCCCACTGAAGGAATTTCAGAGACTATTGGGACGGATGGCAGCAGCTTCTTCAGTGTGTCACCTGGGGCTGCTGCATATGAGACTGCTTCAACACTGGCTGAAAACGCGCGCCACAAGCGCATCATGGTCACCCGCGGATGCGCCCGCGCCCTGGTCCCGTTGAAGAACCCCGACCTCTACAGCTCAGGCGTCCCTATGGGTTTAGTGACGCGGCGTGTGGAGGTCCTGACGGACGCCTCGTCCACCGGATGGAGGGCGGTCTGCTTGGGCAAGCCCGCCTCGGGTCGGTGGTCAGAGAGGCAGATGGAGTGGAACATAAATCGCTTGGAGCTGGAAGCGGTCTCTCCAGCTTTCAAAGTTTTCCGGTCTCGGCTGGAGCAGCAACATGTGTTGATTCGGACTGAAAACACTTCCGTGGTCTCGTACATAAATCGTCAAGGTGGTGTACATTCCAGAGCCCTATTCAAGCAGGCGGAATCCCTTCTGCTGTGGGCGGACCGGTTCTTCCTCTCGGTGAGAGC
This sequence comes from Meda fulgida, assembly GCA_030578275.1. Taxonomy (NCBI): domain Eukaryota; kingdom Metazoa; phylum Chordata; class Actinopteri; order Cypriniformes; family Leuciscidae; genus Meda; species Meda fulgida. The sequence goes on from CM060640.1 coordinate 16,857,677, forward strand.
GGCGCACATCCTCGGTGTTCTAAATCGCGGGGCGGATATGCTCTCGAGGAGCGGGATTCCTCAAGGGGAATGGAGGCTTCACCCCGGGACGGTTCAGTTGATATGGAATCGTTTCGGCAGGGTGGAGCGCGACCTCTTTGCGACGAGCGAGAACACGCATTGTCAGATGTTCTTTTCGCTGTCCCGTTCCCCTCGGGAGACGGACGCGCACCCTATCGGACGTGCAGGAGGCGGACAGGAAGACGCTGTTAAATGCACCTATCTCCCCTGCAGGCCTGTTCGGAGACGCAGTGGAAAAGGTAACCGAGCGATACTCCGAGACGCAGAAAAAGGCGAAGGCGATGAGTCACGTGATTCCTCGGAGGGCGCCGATGCCTCCGCCGCCGCAGCCCAGCTCTCGCTCGTCTTCCGCCTCGGGTCGTCAACCTCAAGCTGCGGCCAGGTGTCAGTCAGCGCCGCGCCCGGGACCGGATGCCCGTAAAGGCCGAAGCGGCCAGTGGCATGGAGCAGGAAACAAGAAGCCGGCTCAGGGGAGCCCGCGCAGGAAGCCCACCGCGTCCCCGGCGAGGCCCAAGCAGTCGTCCTGACCGCTCGGGCAAGAGGAGAGGAAAATGCCAGGATGGCTCCGCGTCCAAGCGACGCGCTCGAGAGCACGTGGTCCCTCAGCGTTCTGCGAGCGACACGTGCAGTTATGTTGTGAATGTTGTGTATTGTTCAAAAATAAAGCAAATTACTTGTTTTTCTCCTCTTGCACCACACACTGTGTTACCCGCCCTGCCCTCGAGCAGCGCAGAGTCACAATCATTAACTATAAAGGCACCTCACGGGAAGCGCGAGGTGTCTATTTCCAGCCCTCACATAGCGGCGATGACCGCAGGTTTAGTTCAGCCCACACTCAGTCGTTTCCAGACAGCATGGGAAGCTATTCCGGGCATTTCCCCGTGGGTGTTGAACGTAATTCGGCACTGATATACACTTGAGTTCAAACGCAGACCTCCCCACTTTTGCGGCGTAATTCAGTCATTAACTTTGCCCCAAAGTGCTCACGTACTGAGACAAGAAGTGTGCAGCCAGCTCGAGAAGAAAGCGATAGAACCCGTCCCCCTGAGCAAGCGGGAGAGCTGGTTCTACAGCCGCTACTTCGTAGTGCCGAAGAAGGGAGGGGGTCTCCGCCCTATACTAGATCTGAGACCCGTCAACAGAACGCTTCACAAGCACACCTTCAGGATGACCACACTGAAGCAAATCCTACCGCAAATTTGCCCCGGGGATTGGTTCGCTTCAGTGGATTTAAAGGACGCTTACTTTCATATCCAGATAGTAAAGCATCACAGGCGTTTCCTGAGGTTTGCGTTCGAGAATTCAGTGTACCAATACACGGTGCTTCACTTTGGGCTAGTTCTCGCTCCTTGAACGTTTTCAAAATGCATAGACGCGGCACTTTCACCTCTCAGATCGAGCGGGATGCCCATTTTGAATTATCTGGACGACTGGCTGTTTCTTGCGCAGTCGAAAGAAACGCTGGTCAGCCATGTGGAAGTCCTCCTTCGTCACTTGGAGGGGCTCGGTTTGAAGGTGAACTTCCAGAAAAGTGTGCTCACACCGAGTCAGACTTCCACTTTTCTGGGAATATGCTTGGATTCGGTGAGAATGAGAGCACGTCTCTCCCCCGAGCGAGCGGAGGCTCTGAGCTCTTCTCTCGGTCGCTTCAGACCGGGCAGGCTCGTCCCACTGAAGGAATTTCAGAGACTATTGGGACGGATGGCAGCAGCTTCTTCAGTGTGTCACCTGGGGCTGCTGCATATGAGACTGCTTCAACACTGGCTGAAAACGCGCGCCACAAGCGCATCATGGTCACCCGCGGATGCGCCCGCGCCCTGGTCCCGTTGAAGAACCCCGACCTCTACAGCTCAGGCGTCCCTATGGGTTTAGTGACGCGGCGTGTGGAGGTCCTGACGGACGCCTCGTCCACCGGATGGAGGGCGGTCTGCTTGGGCAAGCCCGCCTCGGGTCGGTGGTCAGAGAGGCAGATGGAGTGGAACATAAATCGCTTGGAGCTGGAAGCGGTCTCTCCAGCTTTCAAAGTTTTCCGGTCTCGGCTGGAGCAGCAACATGTGTTGATTCGGACCGAAAACACTTCCGTGGTCTCGTACATAAATCGTCAAGGTGGTGTACATTCCAGAGCCCTATTCAAGCAGGCGGAATCCCTTCTGCTGTGGGCGGACCGGTTCTTCCTCTCGGTGAGAGCGGCGCACATCCTCGGTGTTCTAAATCGCGGGGCGGATATGCTCTCGAGGAGCGGGATTCCTCAAGGGGAATGGAGGCTTCACCCCGGGACGGTTCAGTTGATATGGAATCGTTTCGGCAGGGTGGAGCGCGACCTCTTTGCGACGAGCGAGAACACGCATTGTCAGATGTTCTTTTCGCTGTCCCGTTCCCCTCGGGAGACGGACGCGCTAACTGCGCGGTGGCCGAAAGGCTGTCTCTATGCTTTTCCTCCGGTGAATATCTTGCCCTTGGTGTTGTGCAAAATCAGGGAGGAGAAGGGGTTGGTGACTCTGGTAGCCCCGAACTGGCCGAATCAGCCTTGGTTCGCGGACTTGGTGGAGTTACTGGCAGGGCAGCCATGGGAGATTCCGCTCAGGAAGGACCTGCTGTCCCAGGCGAGCGGAACGATCTGGCATCCCAGCCCCGGACTGTGGAGCCTTCATGTGTGGCCGCTGCAGGGTCGCTGAGCGGGCGGGATGCGCTGCATGCGCGAGTTTTGAATACCATCGCGGAAGCGAGAGCCCCGTTCACCAGGCGCCTGTACGCTCTGAAGTGTGGTGTTTTCTCAAAATGGTGTCAGGATGACGATATAGACCCAGCGAACTGCTCTGTGTCGGTTATTCTGCGCTTTCTTCAGCATAGGTTGGATGAAGGGAGCCTTCCATCCACTCTGAAGGTATACGTGGCCGCTATTACAGCGTTTCATCCCCATGTTGATGGACAGTCTATCGGCAGGCATGCGTCGGTGACTCGGTTCCTCAGGGGAGCTAGGAGATTACGCCCTGCACGGCCGCCTTCGGTGCCGCCGTGGGATTTAGCTTTGGTCTTGGAAGCATTGTCACAACCACCGTTTGAGCCCTTAGCTTCTATTGCCATTAAGGAGCTTTCGGTCAAAACGGCGCTGCTTCTCGCTCTCGCTTCGGCGAAGCGGGTTGGGGATTTACAGGCTTTCTCTGTAAGTGAGGATTGTATTCGCTTTGGGCCGGGAAACCGTAATGTAACTCTCAGACTGAGGCCGGGCTATGTCGGCACTGTCTGCTGAGCCATCAACCTCCCACGGTCCGGATGCTCAGAGTGCTATTTGCCCAGTCAGAGCACTTCGGGAATACATTTCTCGTTCGGCTGCTTTTCGGAAATCGGACCAGCTGTTTGTGTGCTTTGGTGGGTGCAACAAGGGACGGGGAGTCTCTAAACAGAGGCTTGCTCACTGGATTGTGGAAGCTATTGTTTTGGCTTATGATCGCCTGGGGCAGGAATGTCCCCTCAACATCAAGGCTCATTCGACTAGGGCGATTGCCTCCTCGTGGGCCTGGACTAAAGGGATGTCTATTCAGGATTTATGTCTGGCGGCTGGCTGGTCTTCTCAGAACACGTTTGCCAGGTTTTATAAGTTGGATTTGCCCTCTGTAGCGTCTCGAGTCTCATTGTGTACACAGCATTGAGAGAGCTGCTCGGCGCTTTGCTCTTGAGTTGTTGTGTTTTTGTGTATTTTTACTGCTGCCACCAGTATGCGTTGGCCTTCTCTTACTGTTGTTGTTGCCCTGTTTATCTTCAGTGCAAACTTTCCCCGGTTATACTGCTCGGGATATGCAAATTCTGGCAGTGTTTTTGTAAGCTTGTGATAGGTCCCTTTGGGCCTATCAGAGGTTAGAGGTTCGCTATTGGCCAATCTCAGCCTATCGGAAGCTTACATGCTGGGAGCGCGTTTTTTTTTTTGTTTGTTTTTTTGGTATTGGACCTGTGTCAGTGGTTTGTTTTGGCTACCACGGCGGGATTCTATACTGTTCCCATAAATGACATTCGTAATGTTGAAGTTCCGTAGCCTTGATAGGGAACGTCTCCGGCTACTTACGTTACCTCGGTTCCCTGAGAGGCAAGGGACGAGACATTACGCTCGCCGCCGTGTTCGCTATTGATTTTAATGTTTTGTTCGATTCTGAAGAGGAATTGGCGCTCACTTGCATATATACTGCTATGAGGTGTCAGTCAATTGGCCAGCTCTGCTGGCGTTAGCCTATAAGATTTCAGCGGAAGTGAAGGATGAGAGGAGTTCCCATAAATGACATTCGTAATATCTCGTTCCTTGCCTCTCAGGGAACCGAGGTTACGTAAGTAAACGGAGACGTTTCATGGGTTTCAGTCACGTGACTTTTGTTGTGGCCGCCATCTTTAGGACCTTTGCGTTAAATCGCATAATCTCTCCCTGGTGATCGAAAAGATGTTGCACACTTAAATAGCACAGATAAAAATCAACGGTATTTAAATAAAATAGATACTTTAGGTATAGATCCGTATTTACTGTTAAACGAACTGCTGACTCCACTAAAGTCTAGTAAAAACTTGCCAAATTGACAAATTTACATCTAACGTTACCTGGTCCACAATCCCTCTCCATGTCCCCACCACTTTTGAAACATCTCGCGGCACGGATGTACCAATACACATAAATAAAAGTAAAATAAGAGGTGATCTAGAACGCTGATGTCACGGTCTGGTGTGTAAGGAAGGCAGGCTGAGGCAAAGCACTCCAATACAAACGATTTACTATTAAACAAAACCAGGTACAGGCAGGAAGACAGGCAGGATACACACTAACACCTATGCATATACAAGCACTTACATATACAACGACAATCTAAGAACTGACACAGACAGACTGAACAGAGAGAACTAAATACAGATACTAATGAGGTGAGGACAGGTGACACAGATGATTAAGACGATGAACAGGTGGATGATTGAGGGAGTGAATTCAGGTGTGCAGACAAGGATTCTGGGATGTGAAGTGCAGACAAGGACAGACAGGTGCAGACGAGGACTGTGACATTACTCCCCCCTCCCGGTAGGCGTGACCTCACGCCGTAGAACAGGGGTGGGAGGGTGGGCATCCTGGAGTCCGTGACGGGAAGGCGGACCAGGTGCAGGAGGACGGACTCCAGGATGGAACAGACGGCCATGGCGGAGCAGGACGTGGGCGCGGCCATGGCGGAGCAGGACGTGGGCGCGGCCAGGGCGGAGCAGACGAACCCTCGGGCGGCCACGGCGGTGCGGACCCCTCGGGCGGCCACGGCGGGCGGCCACGGCGGTGAGGACCCCTCGGGCGGCCACGGCGGTGAGGACCCCTCGGGCGGCCACGGCGGTGAGGACCCCTCGGGCGGCCACGGCGGTGCCAGACGAGGCGAAGGCCTATGGCCCCCCCCAAAAAAATACTTGGGGAAATCCACGGGTTCACTTGACTCGGGATTCGGTTCACTTGACTCGGGATTCGGTTCACCTGACTCGGGATTCGGTTCACCTGACTCGGGATTCGGTTCACCTGACTCGGGATTCGGTTCACCTGACTCGGGATTCGGTTCACCTGACTCGGGATTCGGTTCACCTGACTCGGGATTCGGTTCACCTGACTCGGGATTCGGTTCACCTGACTCGGGATTCGGTTCACTTGACTCGGGGTGGCTGACGTGAAGCCCTGTGCTGGACGGGACCAGCGGCGAAGGCCCTGTGCTGGACGGGACCAGCGGCGAAGGCCCTGTGCTGGACGGGACCAGCGGCGAAGGCCCTGTGCTGGATGGGACCAGCGGCGAAGAGGGCTTGGTGCTGGACGGGACCAGCGGCGAAGAGGGCTTGGTGCTGGACGGGACCAGCGGCGAAGAGGGCTTGGTGCTGGACGGGACCAGCGGTGAAGGCCCTGTGCTGGACGGGACCAGCGGTGAAGGCCCTGTGCTGGATGGGACCAGCGGCGAAGAGGGCTTGGTGCTGGACGGGACCAGCGGCGAAGAGGGCTTGGTGCTGGACGGGACCAGCGGCGAAGAGGGCTTGGTGCTGGACGGGACCAGCGGCGAAGAGGGCTTGGTGCTGGACGGGACCAGCGGCGAAGAGGGCTTGGTGCTGGACGGGACCAGCGGCGAAGAGGGCTTGGTGCTGGACGGGACCAGCGGCGAAGAGGGCTTGGTGCTGGACGGGACCAGCGGCGAAGAGGGCTTGGTGCTGGACGGGACCAGCGGCGAAGAGGGCTTGGTGCTGGACGGGACCAGCGGCGAAGAGGGCTTGGTGCTGGACGGGACCAGCGGCGAAGAGGGCTTGGTGCTGGACGGGACCAGCGGCGAAGGCCCTGTGCTGGACGGGACCAGCGGTGAAGGCCCTGTGCTGGACGGGACCAGCGGCGAAGAGGGCTTGGTGCTGGACGGGACCAGCCCAGGGCCGAAATGAGGCCAGCGTGCAGAGTGATGCCGGGTCTCCACTCGACCCCCTCCTCCACTGCGGCCTCCACGACTCCAACGAAACACAGCCAGACGGGTTCCCACGAAGGCTTGTTTCCAGGCTTCCATCTTCTTTTTCTGGGTCGGTTCTTCTGTCACGGTCTGGTGTGTAAGGAAGGCAGGCTGAGGCAAAGCACTCCAATACAAACGATTTACTATTAAACAAAACCAGGTACAGGCAGGAAGACAGGCAGGATACACACTAACACCTATGCATATACAAGCACTTACATATACAACGACAATCTAAGAACCGACACAGACAGACTGAACAGAGAGAACTAAATACAGATACTAATGAGGTGAGGACAGGTGACACAGATGATTAAGACGATGAACAGGTGAATGATTGAGGGAGTGAATTCAGGTGTGCAGACAAGGAGGATTCTGGGAAGTGAAGTGCAGACAAGGACAGACAGGTGCAGACGAGGACTGTGACAGCTGAAATGTGTTGTTTTTTAAATCAAGTGATCAAAGTGGTTGTTGACTCTGGATCAGTGGTGCAGAAACAGTGTTCTCTCGTGACTCGCGCACACCGCACCGTCTTCACACGGACGCGCGCTTTAATCCAGTGAAATCACAAAATAAAATGCACACAAATGTGTTCCTGACTGATATACAACCACTGATAAACATAATCGATTTTAATAAGGGTTATTAATTATTAACAAGGGCTATTGCACGTATTTTTGTCTGGGTTTTTTTGTTGTTGTTTAATGTGAATCCTTTCAGGACGATGCAACTCATTTGGAAAATCAGATCAAGGCTTTATTTAAGCCTCTTCACCAGCTTTTGGATGATGAAGAAAATGCCATTCTTAATGAACTTAAACTGCAGAAGGAGAATAAACTGGAAAGTATGAAAGATAAAAGTGTGAAGATCGATGAAGAAATCGGCAAGCTCACAATCACTATTAAAGACTTGGAAAAGGAGTTAAATAGTGGGAACATCAGAATAATTCAGGTTAGTCCTTTATTTTGTCATCTTCTGCCATTTTACACCCTCCTCCCACAAGCATGATTTTTACAGTACAGATGTACTGTAAAAACAACTTGAAAAGTACATTATACAATTAATAACAACAATGTTACTATTTAAATAAAAAAAAACTATTGTCCATACATTCTAACCTTAAAATAATGTATTAAACTGAAGAAGAAAAGAAAAAAACTCAAATCTGTTCCTGACTGTTTCCTACATTTTCAATAGAACTTCAAGGACACAATGATGAGGTAAGCAGAATTTCTTATGGAAGCTAGTTTCCATCACCCAATAAAAAAGGTAATTGGAACTTTTAATCTCACAATTGACTTTTTTTTCCTCACTATTACAAGTTTATATCTCACAATTCTGAGAAAAAAGAATTGCGAGATATTGCAATTCTGATTTTATTTTTCACAATTCTAAGTTTATAACTTTTTATCTCAGAATTGTGAGATATAATTATCTCACAATTAAATAACGGTAATTGTGACTTTATCTCACAAGTTTATAACTTGCGATTCTGACTTGTTTCTAGTGAGATATAAAGTTTTCGGTGGAAACAAGCTTCCATAGTTTCTCCTCTATCGATGAAAATTAAAAATCGATCAAATCAATGCTCGCGTATTAATGTTTTCCCAGAGCCCAGTGCAAATTCCAGGATCCAGAGAGGACTCCAGGAGATCTTATTGACTGTGCCAAGTATGTAGGCAACTTTAATCTCAATGTTTGGAGGAAAATCAGACGATCTATCACTGACAGTGAGTCAATCCATGTAACAATTCAAACACTAGTTAATGCACAAAATACAACCTTTCTTTTAAAAAAATATCATTTCTGTTTTTGATCTCTCTCTCTGTCGATCGATAGGTCCTGTGGTTCTGGACCCTAACACAGACAACTTTGACCTCATAGTATCCGCTGATCTGATGAGTGTGTGGCATCTATACGAGATAGATTATGAGGTGATTCCCAATAACCTGGAGAGATTTGATCATTGTCCCTGTGTGCTGGGCTCTGTGGGCTTTTCCACAGGGACACACACATGGGACGTTGACGTGGAGAACAACACGTCCTGGATGGTAGGTGTCGCCATAGAGTCTGTCTGAAGAAAAAGAACCAACGGCTTGCCCAGTGGAGTCTGGTGTATCGGACATGAAGGGGAAAATCTTAGTGTCACAGATCCTCTGGAGTCGCACGTCCCACTACTTGGATTTGAGAAACCTGCGATGGTGAGGGTGAAACTGCACATGAGTGCAGGACAGCTGTCCTTCTCAGATCACCTCTGTGAGACTGTCTATCACACCTTCACACACAATTTCACTGAGATGGTCTTCCCATTCTTCTACACAGAGGGCCATGTCCCTCTCACTATTTTGCCTGAGGTCAAACCTGAAGAGATCTGAGGAGAAGAACGTTGCTGTCAGATAAAGTGTTCTTGATTTCCTTATTTTACATTGTTGCGTGTTACTGTTATTGATATGGTCTCTTTAGTTTGTAATTACTTTGAGGAATGTTCAAGGATAATGTGGATTAAGTGTTAATGTTACTGGTATAGTCTAAAACAATTCCTGCGATCTCAATTGTATGTTGAGAACACACATGCAAGCTTGCAAGTGTAACTAAAATGCAGAAACACTCAGATTGTATTAATGAATGTGTGGTGCATGTTAGTGACTTTCATAAGGTCAACAGCATAAGATTAAAAAATAACTTTCTAGCTTCTCGATTGTAACTCTCGATTAATGACAAACATGTTTTTGTTAGGGTTAGAAATACACATATTTTATTAAACACTAGACTAGGAAGACTTATAATAGCAAATGTAATCAACTCCTCAATAAGCTAAGAAGGAAGTAAATCCACCACTTCAATTTAATTATAAGAGGTTTGCCATTTTGCAACCCCATTTTCAAAATAATGTGGACAGTTATAGTTAAAAAATAAAAATAAAGCACATTTATTTAAAAAGAAGTAATAAAAGTAGTCAAAAATTGGTATTTTTTAAATAATTATTTAGAACACAAATCAAACTTAAAAATATCACTTTAGTGAATTAGATACACCAATTTATATACAAGAAATGTACTTGTTTATGTATAAGCATTTTTTAAACCCAAATACCAAAGAGCAACGTAGGCTACATTCCAACGCTGCGAACATTCTATGACGTCACGATGTGCTTGACTATGCTATATATTTCGACTGAATATCACTGTGCTATTGCGCTCCAGTGTTAATAAGCTCATGGGAGAGAACCTTGACAGCTACAAAGAAGTATTTCACAGATAATAGCAATATTTATCTTGAAAATGTTTAATTTAGGGTCATCGTTTATCGTGCGCCCGGTACCGCCACCGCCACCATCAACCTTCAGGCAGTATCACTGTGTGCCGATGCCGTCAACTCAACGAGAGTCTGTGGAGTTCACTGGCCAGACACACACGCAAACATCACTCGTGGACATGGTGATTAATAATGGGCATAAAAATGATCTGACCCGACCTAACCAGACAACTATCAGGCAGCATCACCGTATGCGGCTGCCATCGATTCACCGAGGGTATGTGAAGCCCACTGGCCATACACCCACGCACACAACACTCGTGGTGATTGGACACAGGCATAAAAGTGATCTGACTGCACCTAACCAAATATCCATGAGGCAGCATCACCGCGTGCAGCAGATGCCGTCAATACACCGAGAGTCTGTGAAGCCCACTGGCCAGTCATCCACGCTCATGGTGATTGGAAAAGAGAATACAAATGGTCTGACCCAACCTAACCAGAGAATTTTAACTACAACTGAAAGGCCACACGGGGAAATGAACAAATCTCCAGTCCCGACTCTGCCTCCACTGGGTGGAACGGCTGCTTTCAAGACGAACAACCCCCGATTGACAGCTCAAGCTCCGCTACGACACCCTGGTGCTGCTGCTCCTGCTGGTCTCCCACAGCCTATGACTCGCCGGATAGCACCTGTGAACCGGAGCAGTGTGGGGAAACTAGCCAGTGCAGAAAAGCAGAGCCCTGTTGGTCCAATACAAAAGAACCGCGGCTCTAAAAAGAAGCAGCCATGTAAAGACCAACCGCAAAAGCCAGTAAGACTCCTGGCTGTGGCCGATTTCCCGCCCGTGAGTGAATCAGTGCGGGCAGTGATGTGCAGAATAGCTGATCAGCAGCACTCAGAGCGCCAGCGAACTGCAGTGACAGGTTCTGTCCCGCGGTGAGCACTACTGTCCCGTGGCGAGCACCACTGTCCCGCGGTAAGCAGAAGGGACAACTGTCCCGCGGCGAGCACCACTGTCCCGCGGTAAGCAGAAGGGATAACTGTCCCGCGGCGAGCACCACTGTCCCGCGGTAAGCAGAAGGGATAACTGTCGCGCGGCGAGCACCACTGTCCAGCGGTAAGCAGAAGGGACAACTGTCCCGCGGCGAGCACCAATGTCCCGCGACAAGCTGCAGTGTCAACTGTCCCGTGGTGAGCTGCGGCTGCCAGAGGGAGCAGCGTCAGTGCCGAAAAATGTGGGTGGGTGTGTCCAACATGAAAAAATTTGAGAAAAGTGGAGCACGCGTTTCTGTCGGTCAGCAGACGTGACAAATATGTAATGATTTAATGTCAGAAAGCTTATTTTTAGCAACTAAGTACTATGTTAAAGTAGTTGAAATTAAGCTTTTATATCAAGACTACCAGAAACAAATTGCCAACCTTTTTACGAGACAAGTTTGTATGAATTTGCAGGATGTGATTCAAACGGAAACATAACCAGTAGGCTCCAGGAGCTGGTTGCAAGCTTGAGTGGTCTGCAGTGGTGTGCACAGACCTCCACTGGGGCAGGGGCGAAATCGCCTCCTGGGGGCTGGGGGGGCATTTCAGGGGCCACCGCAATACGCCCCAAACTTTGCTATTAGTGATTAAAGGGGCGGGGGCTCAAGCACCCCAGCCTCCAGCCCCCGGCACCGTGCAAGCCACAGGTGAACCAAGTTCCAGGATTTGCACTTTATATAGACCACACGACCCAGACAAGACCCCTCTACACAGACCCTATGGCCAGCTTCAACTCCCTCCCACCAAATGCTGGCGTCATGTATCTCGATCTTCAAGCAGACGGAACTGGATGGAGTATTCTGAATGATATCAATCTACAATTTGACTTGTGATGCTGCCTGGAATTAAACCACAAGTTCTTTTTCTGGCCAGAGGAGAACTTGCCCCCTGACTGAGCCTGGTTTCTCCCAAGGTTTTTTTTTTTTCCTCCATTCTGTCACAGATGGAGTTTGGGTTCCTTGCCACAGTCGCATTTTGGCTTGCTCAGTTGGGGACACTTGATATTCGGCAATATTACTGATTTCTATTTGACTGCAGACATTGGGTGAGAACTGAACTGAGCTGGACGATGACATCACTGTTTTCTCCAGAGTGGCTTTGATGAATTGAACTCATTCCATAACTGATGAATTTTACAGTTATTGAAAGAGAAAATCTCTCAATGCTCTTGACTGAATAAATTTAGTAGCTTTAATAAGATTCAGTGTTTATTTAATTAATTTAGTGAAGACTATGCAGTTTTATTTTTACATTTGATTATTAAAATTTTAAAGCAGTTTATTTCATTTATATATTTCCTATATTGTATGTCCTATTGTTTTTTCTATGCTGATGTTATCCATTGCTTTGTGCAAAAAATAAACATGATTCAATAAAATGTATAAAGCTGCATATGTGATATAGTACAAGAACATGGATGAGTTATTGCATTACAAATAGCCTATATTTTGTGTGCAAAAGATAAACAATTTACTGGATTATTCCATGTTCAAAGTTAAGCTCAACCAACAGCATTTTAAGTAGGCCTAATGTTGTTTGACAAAATACTAATGATAATAAATAAAGCTGTAAGAATAAGTATGTGAAACCGCATACTCTAGGTTCTTATTTTGAATAAGTAATTAATGCACCACTTCACATGTGTAGTGAATGTAATCTGGACGTACATTCAGCGTCTTGCCCCGATCACATGACCTACCACCACAGAGACAATTTATATAAGAGGTGTGTTCGACATGGGCTGCGGCTGGATGAAACCGATCGGCGAGAGTTGCCACGTGCAGGCGGGGAGGAGCTGCAAACAGAGACGTGAAGTCGGACACTTTCTGGTTCCCGTAGTGGCCGCTCATGTGGTGTTTGCATACTTTACCACAATTGAAGTGAAATAAATCCAATATTTGTCAAATACACGCGTGCGTTTCCATTTAAAAGCCTGCTTTAGGCTTAATACAGCATCTGTGTGTACAAGAATAAGTTAAACATAAGCCTATAGACTACTATTTAAATAATGTAGCCTAGTGGGGTCTATTTGTTTTTTAATCAGTTATATTTTGATAAACATGACAATATAGCATTGCAACTACATGAAAAGAGATTTTACTGTTGTCACAGTGAGGTTCTGTGACTAGAGACTCTTATTTTGGAGAAGACTCTTGTTATGACGCTGGAGTGAGAAAATGCATACATACAGACACTTTTCACACTAACATCCTTACACACTATCTGTTTGCGCATATTTTAACATCAGTTAAGGCAGACATAGGTGTGTCACTTATTGTGGATTGTTTCCTGTTGTACCTGTCTTCACCATGCCCTTTTTCCATTTACGGAGTTATTAATTTCTCTTTGTTGATTTATGTATTGTTAAGAACTCAAGCAAGACCGGTAACCATGTTATAAGTTTATTGATTTCAATTAACCACTTACATAATAATAAATTGTCATACTTACGTGCAGGAACATTTTACTTTACCAAACAGACGAATACCAGTCACAGTAACTGCCACCATTTTGAATGCCTCTTTCCCGCCAATAGGCACAGTTAATTGCTGTCATGTGTGAGGGGGAGATTGGAGTTCTGTTTGATTCTTTGTTAAACGTTGTTCAACATTAATAATTAATTGAGTTGTTTTGTTTTCAATGTTTATATATTTTTATATTATTCTGACTGTTTATCGGTTTGTTATTGTTAAATCTATTTTGATTTTGTTTTCTTTTAATATCTTAGTTATCTTTAATTACCAAATGGTTTGGGCCAAATAGGAGGGGCTTAGCCTTTTTAAGAAGGTGCCTCAGTGTGGTTAGGAGGCTCGTAGAGTGAGTGTTTGGGAGTTTTTGCTCTGTTTTTGGGCCAAATTACTGGTGTAGCCAAATATTGTTTGCAAATAACTTTGAACAGTTTATTGGATTTATTTTTGTTTTGTTTAGATTTTTTTAAATGGATTTTCACTGTAAATATCAGTTGCACTTATTGGATTAAACACTGAACTTTTTGACCTCATCATCACGTCACATCATTTTTTTGCCTCCATCTGCCGGTACATACAGAGCAGTAGTGCTGCTACTGTTAGTAACATCTTTGAGGCCTCTTTGTGGCAGTTGGCATACCTCTGGCTCTGTTACAACTGTTATAAAAAAAAACAGATTTGTGAACGTTAGTGAAACGGAAGGTGTACGAATAAACACGAAACCATAGACAGTAAAAGAAGCACGAAACACACATGAGCGTTGTCATGCGGTGAATCCGGCCAATCATGGAACACCTGTGTCGTCATCAGAGCTTGTGCAGTCGCTTGAGAAGCTGCGCTGGCTGAGTCCTGCGGATGCTCTCGAATTGCTCTCGCGCTACTTTGATGGCATACGTCACAGTCACGTGGCGTCGGTGCTCTATCATGTCAGACAAAATTTCTAACCGGCATGCACTGTTTCAAGTCAGCCACCGATCGATCTGCGCAGAGCTGCATGAAGTCGAACAAGCGGGGTTCCCTATTAAGGCTACGGAACTTCGACATTACGAATGTCGTATGTGGGACCTCCTCTCATCCTTCACTTCCGCTGAAATCTTATAGGCTAACCCCAGCAGAGCTGGCCAATTGACGCGAATATGCAAATACTGACACCTCGAAGCAAGTGAGCAAGTAGCAAGTGAGCGCAATTCCTCTTCAGAATCTCTCTCTTCACGCTCAAATCGTGTGCTAGAAAGCTGATACTACTCAACAAACCTTGGATCATTCGCTGTCGTTGAAGGTGCGCCGGAGATACCTGAACTGTCTCCAGCATCCGATGGCGACTGTTTGCAACCTATGTTCGGGCCCCATAGTGCCCCCAGACATGCACCTGTTTTGCGTCGCGTGCATGGGGCTGGCCCACACTGAATCAGCCCTCAGGGATGGAGGGTCCTGCGATTTCTGTGCGGACATGTCTCTCCGAGCCCTCAAGGCCAGGCGGGACGAAGCTCGCGCTGCTGCGGGGATTGGGCCTGCTGCCGCCACCCAGCCGTTGGCAGCCCCCCCCCCAACCGCGGAGTCGAGGTTCGACCCCCCCGTGAGTTTCCCCAACCCTTCCTTTCAACCCCGTCGCGAGGTTGCTGACTTCGTGTCCTTCGGGGCGAGTGAGGAGGAAGACTCTATGTCCTTGTAGGCCTCCGAGAACGACTGGGGTGCGGAGCAGGCCGCTCCTCTGGCAACCACGGAGCAAGAGCCCCCGGCAGACCTGCAGGAAGAGCTCTTCCGTATCCTCTCGAAGGCCGTCGATGAACTGGATTTATCGTGGAAAGCCCCCGATGAACCATCAAAGAGCAAGCTGGATACGTGGTTCCTCCAATCAAGCCGCCGTCATGCCGCTTCGAGAAGAGGAACACCGTTCTTTCCTGACGTGCATGAGCACGTGGTGAAGTCGTGGGCGGCCCCGCAATCGGCGCGCACCCTCACTTCAACCCAGGCCATGTTTGCCCCCGTGGACGAGGTGGGAGACCATGGCTACCTACGCATCCCCCCTGTCGAGGAGACCGTCGCCGCACATCTCTGCCCGTCGGCCCCCGCCCTGGGCTCGGACCGCAGCCTGCCGTCCCGAGCTTGCAGGTTTACGGCTCACCAGGCTAACAGGGCCTCGGGGGAGGCGGTTTCTGCACTACACGCCATGGCCGTTCTTCAGGTGCTGCAGGCCAAGCAGGTCAAGGCTCTGGATGGCGCCGCCTCTGTCGACGCTGACGCCATCCGGGATCTCCGTTCGGCCACGGACCTCGCGCTCTGGGCCACGAAGCGCTCGGCCCAGGCGATTGGCCGTTCGATGGGGTATCTGGTGGTCCTCCATAGACACCTGTGGCTCACCCTATCGGACGTGCAGGAGGCGGACAGGAAGACGCTGTTAAATGCACCTATCTCCCCTGCAGGCCTGTTCGGAGACGCAGTGGAAAAGGTAACCGAGCGATACTCCGAGACGCAGAAAAAGGCGAAGGCGATGAGTCACGTGATTCCTCGGAGGGCGCCGATGCCTCCGCCGCCGCAGCCCAGCTCTCGCTCGTCTTCCGCCTCGGGTCGTCAACCTCAAGCTGCGGCCAGGTGTCAGTCAGCGCCGCGCCCGGGACCGGATGCCCGTAAAGGCCGAAGCGGCCAGTGGCATGGAGCAGGAAACAAGAAGCCGGCTCAGGGGAGCCCGCGCAGGAAGCCCACCGCGTCCCCGGCGAGGCCCAAGCAGTCGTCCTGACCGCTCGGGCAAGAGGAGAGGAAAATGCCAGGATGGCTCCGCGTCCAAGCGACGCGCTCGAGAGCACGTGGTCCCTCAGCGTTCTGCGAGCGACACGTGCAGTTATGTTGTGAATGTTGTGTATTGTTCAAAAATAAAGCAAATTACTTGTTTTTCTCCTCTTGCACCACACACTGTGTTACCCGCCCTGCCCTCGAGCAGCGCAGAGTCACAATCATTAACTATAAAGGCACCTCACGGGAAGCGCGAGGTGTCTATTTCCAGCCCTCACATAGCGGCGATGACCGCAGGTTTAGTTCAGCCCACACTCAGTCGTTTCCAGACAGCATGGGAAGCTATTCCGGGCATTTCCCCGTGGGTGTTGAACGTAATTCGGCACTGATATACACTTGAGTTCAAACGCAGACCTCCCCACTTTTGCGGCGTAATTCAGTCATTAACTTTGCCCCAAAGTGCTCACGTACTGAGACAAGAAGTGTGCAGCCAGCTCGAGAAGAAAGCGATAGAACCCGTCCCCCTGAGCAAGCGGGAGAGCTGGTTCTACAGCCGCTACTTCGTAGTGCCGAAGAAGGGAGGGGGTCTCCGCCCTATACTAGATCTGAGACCCGTCAACAGAACGCTTCACAAGCACACCTTCAGGATGACCACACTGAAGCAAATCCTGCCGCAAATTTGCCCCGGGGATTGGTTCGCTTCAGTGGATTTAAAGGACGCTTACTTTCATATCCAGATAGTAAAGCATCACAGGCGTTTCCTGAGGTTTGCGTTCGAGAATTCAGTGTACCAATACACGGTGCTTCACTTTGGGCTAGTTCTCGCTCCTTGAACGTTTTCAAAATGCATAGACGCGGCACTTTCACCTCTCAGATCGAGCGGGATGCCCATTTTGAATTATCTGGACGACTGGCTGTTTCTTGCGCAGTCGAAAGAAACGCTGGTCAGCCATGTGGAAGTCCTCCTTCGTCACTTGGAGGGGCTCGGTTTGAAGGTGAACTTCCAGAAAAGTGTGCTCACACCGAGTCAGACTTCCACTTTTCTGGGAATATGCTTGGATTCGGTGAGAATGAGAGCACGTCTCTCCCCCGAGCGAGCGGAGGCTCTGAGCTCTTCTCTCGGTCGCTTCAGACCGGGCAGGCTCGTCCCACTGAAGGAATTTCAGAGACTATTGGGACGGATGGCAGCAGCTTCTTCAGTGTGTCACCTGGGGCTGCTGCATATGAGACTGCTTCAACACTGGCTGAAAACGCGCGCCACAAGCGCATCATGGTCACCCGCGGATGCGCCCGCGCCCTGGTCCCGTTGAAGAACCCCGACCTCTACAGCTCAGGCGTCCCTATGGGTTTAGTGACGCGGCGTGTGGAGGTCCTGACGGACGCCTCGTCCACCGGATGGAGGGCGGTCTGCTTGGGCAAGCCCGCCTCGGGTCGGTGGTCAGAGAGGCAGATGGAGTGGAACATAAATCGCTTGGAGCTGGAAGCGGTCTCTCCAGCTTTCAAAGTTTTCCGGTCTCGGCTGGAGCAGCAACATGTGTTGATTCGGACCGAAAACACTTCCGTGGTCTCGTACATAAATCGTCAAGGTGGTGTACATTCCAGAGCCCTATTCAAGCAGGCGGAATCCCTTCTGCTGTGGGCGGACCGGTTCTTCCTCTCGGTGAGAGCGGCGCACATCCTCGGTGTTCTAAATCGCGGGGCGGATATGCTCTCGAGGAGCGGGATTCCTCAAGGGGAATGGAGGCTTCACCCCGGGACGGTTCAGTTGATATGGAATCGTTTCGGCAGGGTGGAGCGCGACCTCTTTGCGACGAGCGAGAACACGCATTGTCAGATGTTCTTTTCGCTGTCCCGTTCCCCTCGGGAGACGGACGCGCTAACTGCGCGGTGGCCGAAAGGCTGTCTCTATGCTTTTCCTCCGGTGAATATCTTGCCCTTGGTGTTGTGCAAAATCAGGGAGGAGAAGGGGTTGGTGACTCTGGTAGCCCCGAACTGGCCGAATCAGCCTTGGTTCGCGGACTTGGTGGAGTTACTGGCAGGGCAGCCATGGGAGATTCCGCTCAGGAAGGACCTGCTGTCCCAGGCGAGCGGAACGATCTGGCATCCCAGCCCCGGACTGTGGAGCCTTCATGTGTGGCCGCTGCAGGGTCGCTGAGCGGGCGGGATGCGCTGCATGCGCGAGTTTTGAATACCATCGCGGAAGCGAGAGCCCCGTTCACCAGGCGCCTGTACGCTCTGAAGTGTGGTGTTTTCTCAAAATGGTGTCAGGATGACGATATAGACCCAGCGAACTGCTCTGTGTCGGTTATTCTGCGCTTTCTTCAGCATAGGTTGGATGAAGGGAGCCTTCCATCCACTCTGAAGGTATACGTGGCCGCTATTACAGCGTTTCATCCCCATGTTGATGGACAGTCTATCGGCAGGCATGCGTCGGTGACTCGGTTCCTCAGGGGAGCTAGGAGATTACGCCCTGCACGGCCGCCTTCGGTGCCGCCGTGGGATTTAGCTTTGGTCTTGGAAGCATTGTCACAACCACCGTTTGAGCCCTTAGCTTCTATTGCCATTAAGGAGCTTTCGGTCAAAACGGCGCTGCTTCTCGCTCTCGCTTCGGCGAAGCGGGTTGGGGATTTACAGGCTTTCTCTGTAAGTGAGGATTGTATTCGCTTTGGGCCGGGAAACCGTAATGTAACTCTCAGACTGAGGCCGGGCTATGTCGGCACTGTCTGCTGAGCCATCAACCTCCCACGGTCCGGATGCTCAGAGTGCTATTTGCCCAGTCAGAGCACTTCGGGAATACATTTCTCGTTCGGCTGCTTTTCGGAAATCGGACCAGCTGTTTGTGTGCTTTGGTGGGTGCAACAAGGGACGGGGAGTCTCTAAACAGAGGCTTGCTCACTGGATTGTGGAAGCTATTGTTTTGGCTTATGATCGCCTGGGGCAGGAATGTCCCCTCAACATCAAGGCTCATTCGACTAGGGCGATTGCCTCCTCGTGGGCCTGGACTAAAGGGATGTCTATTCAGGATTTATGTCTGGCGGCTGGCTGGTCTTCTCAGAACACGTTTGCCAGGTTTTATAAGTTGGATTTGCCCTCTGTAGCGTCTCGAGTCTCATTGTGTACACAGCATTGAGAGAGCTGCTCGGCGCTTTGCTCTTGAGTTGTTGTGTTTTTGTGTATTTTTACTGCTGCCACCAGTATGCGTTGGCCTTCTCTTACTGTTGTTGTTGCCCTGTTTATCTTCAGTGCAAACTTTCCCCGGTTATACTGCTCGGGATATGCAAATTCTGGCAGTGTTTTTGTAAGCTTGTGATAGGTCCCTTTGGGCCGATCAGAGGTTAGAGGTTCGCTATTGGCCAATCTCAGCCTATCGGAAGCTTACATGCTGGGAGCGCGTTTTTTTTTTTGTTTGTTTTTTTGGTATTGGACCTGTGTCAGTGGTTTGTTTTGGCTACCACGGCGGGATTCTATACTGTTCCCATAAATGACATTCGTAATGTTGAAGTTCCGTAGCCTTGATAGGGAACGTCTCCGGTTACTTACGTAACCTCGGTTCCCTGAGAGGCAAGGGACGAGACATTACGCTCGCCGCCGTGTTCGCTATTGATTTTAATGTTTTGTTCGATTCTGAAGAGGAATTGGCGCTCACTTGCATATATACTGCTATGAGGTGTCAGTCAATTGGCCAGCTCTGCTGGCGTTAGCCTATAAGATTTCAGCGGAAGTGAAGGATGAGAGGAGTTCCCATAAATGACATTCGTAATGTCTCGTTCCTTGCCTCTCAGGGAACCGAGGTTACGTAAGTAAACGGAGACGTTTCATGGGTTTCAGTCACGTGACTTTTGTTGTGGCCGCCATCTTTAGGACCTTTGCGTTAAATCGCATAATCTCTCCCTGGTGATCGAAAAGATGTTGCACACTTAAATAGCACAGATAAAAATCAACGGTATTTAAATAAAATAGATACTTTAGGTATAGATCCGTATTTACTGTTAAACGAACTGCTGACTCCACTAAAGTCTAGTAAAAACTTGCCAAATTTACATCTAACGTTACCTGGTCCACAATCCCTCTCCATGTCCCCACCACTTTTGAAACATCTCGCGGCACGGATGTACCAATACACATAAATAAAAGTAAAATAAGAGGTGATCTAGAACGCTGATGTCACGGTCTGGTGTGTAAGGAAGGCAGGCTGAGGCAAAGCACTCCAATACAAACGATTTACTATTAAACAAAACCAGGTACAGGCAGGAAGACAGGCAGGATACACACTAACACCTATGCATATACAAGCACTTACATATACAACGACAATCTAAGAACTGACACAGACAGACTGAACAGAGAGAACTAAATACAGATACTAATGAGGTGAGGACAGGTGACACAGATGATTAAGACGATGAACAGGTGGATGATTGAGGGAGTGAATTCAGGTGTGCAGACAAGGATTCTGGGATGTGAAGTGCAGACAAGGACAGACAGGTGCAGACGAGGACTGTGACATTACTCCCCCCTCCCGGTAGGCGTGACCTCACGCCGTAGAACAGGGGTGGGAGGGTGGGCATCCTGGAGTCCGTGACGGGAAGGCGGACCAGGTGCAGGAGGACGGACTCCAGGATGGAACAGACGGCCATGGCGGAGCAGGACGTGGGCGCGGCCATGGCGGAGCAGGACGTGGGCGCGGCCAGGGCGGAGCAGACGAACCCTCGGGCGGCCACGGCGGTGCGGACCCCTCGGGCGGCCACGGCGGTGAGGACCCCTCGGGCGGCCACGGCGGTGAGGACCCCTCGGGCGGCCACGGCGGTGCCAGACGAGGCGAAGGCCTATGGCCCCCCCCAAAAAAATACTTGGGGAAATCCACGGGTTCACTTGACTCGGGATTCGGTTCACTTGACTCGGGATTCGGTTCACTTGACTCGGGATTCGGTTCACCTGACTCGGGATTCGGTTCACCTGACTCGGGATTCGGTTCACCTGACTCGGGATTCGGTTCACCTGACTCGGGATGGCTGACGTGAAGCCCTGTGCTGGACGGGACCAGCGGCGAAGGCCCTGTGCTGGACGGGACCAGCGGCGAAGGCCCTGTGCTGGATGGGACCAGCGGCGAAGAGGGCTTGGTGCTGGACGGGACCAGCGGCGAAGAGGGCTTGGTGCTGGACGGGACCAGCGGCGAAGAGGGCTTGGTGCTGGACGGGACCAGCGGTGAAGGCCCTGTGCTGGACGGGACCAGCGGTGAAGGCTCTGTGCTGGATGGGACCAGCGGCGAAGAGGGCTTGGTGCTGGACGGGACCAGCGGCGAAGAGGGCTTGGTGCTGGATGGGACCAGCGGCGAAGAGGGCTTGGTGCTGGACGGGACCAGCGGCGAAGAGGGCTTGGTGCTGGACGGGACCAGCGGCGAAGAGGGCTTGGTGCTGGACGGGACCAGCGGCGAAGAGGGCTTGGTGCTGGACGGGACCAGCGGCGAAGAGGGCTTGGTGCTGGACGGGACCAGCGGCGAAGAGGGCTTGGTGCTGGACGGGACCAGCGGCGAAGAGGGCTTGGTGCTGGACGGGACCAGCGGCGAAGAGGGCTTGGTGCTGGACGGGACCAGCGGCGTAGAGGGCTTGGTGCTGGACGGGACCAGCGGCGAAGGCCCTGTGCTGGACGGGACCAGCGGTGAAGGCCCTGTGCTGGACGGGACCAGCGGCGAAGAGGGCTTGGTGCTGGACGGGACCAGCCCAGGGCCGAAATGAGGCCAGCGTGCAGAGTGATGCCGGGTCTCCACTCGACCCCCTCCTCCACTGCGGCCTCCACGACTCCAACGAAACACAGCCAGACGGGTTCCCACGAAGGCTTGTTTCCAGGCTTCCATCTTCTTTTTCTGGGTCGGTTCTTCTGTCACGGTCTGGTGTGTAAGGAAGGCAGGCTGAGGCAAAGCACTCCAATACAAACGATTTACTATTAAACAAAACCAGGTACAGGCAGGAAGACAGGCAGGATACACACTAACACCTATGCATATACAAGCACTTACATATACAACGACAATCTAAGAACCGACACAGACAGACTGAACAGAGAGAACTAAATACAGATACTAATGAGGTGAGGACAGGTGACACAGATGATTAAGACGATGAACAGATGAATGATTGAGGGAGTGAATTCAGGTGTGCAGACAAGGAGGATTCTGGGAAGTGAAGTGCAGACAAGGACAGACAGGTGCAGACGAGGACTGTGACAGCTGAAATGTGTTGTTTTTTAAATCAAGTGATCAAAGTGGTTGTTGACTCTGGATCAGTGGTGCAGAAACAGTGTTCTCTCGTGACTCGCGCACACCGCACCGTCTTCACACGGACGCGCGCTTTAATCCAGTGAAATCACAAAATAAAATGCACACAAATGTGTTCCTGACTGATATACAACCACTGATAAACATAATCGATTTTAATAAGGGTTATTAATTATTAACAAGGGCTATTGCACGTATTTTTGTCTGGGTTTTTTTGTTGTTGTTTAATGTGAATCCTTTCAGGACGATGCAACTCATTTGGAAAATCAGATCAAGGCTTTATTTAAGCCTCTTCACCAGCTTTTGGATGATGAAGAAAATGCCATTCTTAATGAACTTAAACTGCAGAAGGAGAATAAACTGGAAAGTATGAAAGATAAAAGTGTGAAGATCGATGAAGAAATCGGCAAGCTCACAATCACTATTAAAGACTTGGAAAAGGAGTTAAATAGTGGGAACATCAGAATAATTCAGGTTAGTCCTTTATTTTGTCATCTTCTGCCATTTTACACCCTCCTCCCACAAGCATGATTTTTACAGTACAGATGTACTGTAAAAACAACTTGAAAAGTACATTATACAATTAATAACAACAATGTTACTATTTAAATAAAAAAAAACTATTGTCCATACATTCTAACCTTAAAATAATGTATTAAACTGAAGAAGAAAAGAAAAAAACTCAAATCTGTTCCTGACTGTTTCCTACATTTTCAATAGAACTTCAAGGACACAATGATGAGGTAAGCAGAATTTCTTATGGAAGCTAGTTTCCATCACCCAATAAAAAAGGTAATTGGAACTTTTAATCTCACAATTGACTTTTTTTTCTCACTATTACAAGTTTATATCTCACAATTCTGAGAAAAAAGAATTGCGAGATATTGCAATTCTGATTTTATTTTTCACAATTCTAAGTTTATAACTTTTTATCTCAGAATTGTGAGATATAATTATCTCACAATTAAATAACGGTAATTGTGACTTTATCTCACAAGTTTATAACTTGCGATTCTGACTTGTTTCTAGTGAGATATAAAGTTTTCGGTGGAAACAAGCTTCCATAGTTTCTCCTCTATCGATGAAAATTAAAAATCGATCAAATCAATGCTCGCGTATTAATGTTTTCCCAGAGCCCAGTGCAAATTCCAGGATCCAGAGAGGACTCCAGGAGATCTTATTGACTGTGCCAAGTATGTAGGCAACTTTAATCTCAATGTTTGGAGGAAAATCAGACGATCTATCACTGACAGTGAGTCAATCCATGTAACAATTCAAACACTAGTTAATGCACAAAATACAACCTTTCTTTTTAAAAAATATCATTTCTGTTTTTGATCTCTCTCTCTGTCGATCGATAGGTCCTGTGGTTCTGGACCCTAACACAGACAACTTTGACCTCATAGTATCCGCTGATCTGATGAGTGTGTGGCATCTATACGAGATAGATTATGAGGTGATTCCCAATAACCTGGAGAGATTTGATCATTGTCCCTGTGTGCTGGGCTCTGTGGGCTTTTCCACAGGGACACACACATGGGACGTTGACGTGGAGAACAACACGTCCTGGATGGTAGGTGTCGCCATAGAGTCTGTCTGAAGAAAAAGAACCAACGGCTTGCCCAGTGGAGTCTGGTGTATCGGACATGAAGGGGAAAATCTTAGTGTCACAGATCCTCTGGAGTCGCACGTCCCACTACTTGGATTTGAGAAACCTGCGATGGTGAGGGTGAAACTGCACATGAGTGCAGGACAGCTGTCCTTCTCAGATCACCTCTGTGAGACTGTCTATCACACCTTCACACACAATTTCACTGAGATGGTCTTCCCATTCTTCTACACAGAGGGCCATGTCCCTCTCACTATTTTGCCTGAGGTCAAACCTGAAGAGATCTGAGGAGAAGAACGTTGCTGTCAGATAAAGTGTTCTTGATTTCCTTATTTTACATTGTTGCGTGTTACTGTTATTGATATGGTCTCTTTAGTTTGTAATTACTTTGAGGAATGTTCAAGGATAATGTGGGTTAAGTGTTAATGTTACTGGTATAGTCTAAAACAATTCCTGCGATCTCAATTGTATGTTGAGAACACACATGCAAGCTTGCAAGTGTAACTAAAATGCAGAAACACTCAGATTGTATTAATGAATGTGTGGTGCATGTTAGTGACTTTCATAAGGTCAACAGCATAAGATTAAAAAATAACTTTCTAGCTTCTCGATTGTAACTCTCGATTAATGACAAACATGTTTTTGTTAGGGTTAGAAATACACATATTTTATTAAACACTAGACTAGGAAGACTTATAATAGCAAATGTAATCAACTCCTCAATAAGCTAAGAAGGAAGTAAATCCACCACTTCAATTTAATTATAAGAGGTTTGCCATTTTGCAACCCCATTTTCAAAATAATGTGGACAGTTATAGTTAAAAAATAAAAATAAAGCACATTTATTTAAAAAGAAGTAATAAAAGTAGTCAAAAATTGGTATTTTTTAAATAATTATTTAGAACACAAATCAAACTTAAAAATATCACTTTAGTGAATTAGATACACCAATTTATATACAAGAAATGTACTTGTTTATGTATAAGCATTTTTTAAACCCAAATACCAAAGAGCAACGTAGGCTACATTCCAACGCTGCGAACATTCTATGACGTCACGATGTGCTTGACTATGCTATATATTTCGACTGAATATCACTGTGCTATTGCGCTCCAGTGTTAATAAGCTCATGAGAGAGAACATTGACAGCTACAAAGAAGTATTTCACAGATAATAGCAATATTTATCTTGAAAATGTTTAATTTAGGGTCATCGTTTATCGTGCGCCCGGTACCGCCACCGCCACCATCAACCTTCAGGCAGTATCACTGTGTGCCGATGCCGTCAACTCAACGAGAGTCTGTGGAGTTCACTGGCCAGACACACACGCAAACATCACTCGTGGACATGGTGATTAATAATGGGCATAAAAATGATCTGACCCGACCTAACCAGACAACTATCAGGCAGCATCACCGTATGCGGCTGCCATCGATTCACCGAGGGTATGTGAAGCCCACTGGCCATACACCCACGCACACAACACTCGTGGTGATTGGACACAGGCATAAAAGTGATCTGACTGCACCTAACCAAATATCCATGAGGCAGCATCACCGCGTGCAGCAGATGCCGTCAATACACCGAGAGTCTGTGAAGCCCACTGGCCAGTCATCCACGCTCATGGTGATTGGAAAAGAGAATACAAATGGTCTGACCCAACCTAACCAGAGAATTTTAACTACAACTGAAAGGCCACACGGGGAAATGAACAAATCTCCAGCCCCGACTCTGCCTCCACTGGGTGGAACGGCTGCTTTCAAGACGAACAACCCCCGATTGACAGCTCAAGCTCCGCTACGACACCCTGGTGCTGCTGCTCCTGCTGGTCTCCCACAGCCTATGACTCGCCGGATAGCACCTGTGAACCGGAGCAGTGTGGGGAAACTAGCCAGTGCAGAAAAGCAGAGCCCTGTTGGTCCAATACAAAAGAACCGCGGCTCTAAAAAGAAGCAGCCATGTAAAGACCAACCGCAAAAGCCAGTAAGACTCCTGGCTGTGGCCGATTTCCCGCCCGTGAGTGAATCAGTGCGGGCAGTGATGTGCAGAATAGCTGATCAGCAGCACTCAGAGCGCCAGCGAACTGCAGTGACAGGTTCTGTCCCGCGGTGAGCACTACTGTCCCGTGGCGAGCACCACTGTCCCGCGGTAAGCAGAAGGGACAACTGTCCCGCGGCGAGCACCACTGTCCCGCGGTAAGCAGAAGGGATAACTGTCCCGCGGCGAGCACCACTGTCCCGCGGTAAGCAGAAGGGATAACTGTCGCGCGGCGAGCACCAATGTCCAGCGGTAAGCAGAAGGGACAACTGTCCCGCGGCGAGCACCAATGTCCCGCGACAAGCTGCAGTGTCAACTGTCCCGTGGTGAGCTGCGGCTGCCAGAGGGAGCAGCGTCAGTGCCGAAAAATGTGGGTGGGTGTGTCCAACATGAAAAAAATTGAGAAAAGTGGAGCACGCGTTTCTGTCGGTCAGCAGACGTGACAAATATGTAATGATTTAATGTCAGAAAGCTTATTTTTAGCAACTAAGTACTATGTTAAAGTAGTTGAAATTAAGCTTTTATATCAAGACTACCAGAAACAAATTGCCAACCTTTTTACGAGACAAGTTTGTATGAATTTGCAGGATGTGATTCAAACGCAAACATAACCAGTAGGCTCCAGGAGCTGGTTGCAAGCTTGAGTGGTCTGCAGTGGTGTGCACAGACCTCCACTGGGGCAGGGGCGAAATCGCCTCCTGGGGGCTGGGGGGGCATTTCAGGGGCCACCGCAATACGCCCCAAACTTTGCTATTAGTGATTAAAGGGGCGGGGGCTCAAGCACCCCAGCCTCCAGCCCCCGGCACCGTGCAAGCCACAGGTGAACCAAGTTCCAGGATTTGCACTTTATATAGACCACACGACCCAGACAAGACCCCTCTACACAGACCCTATGGCCAGCTTCAACTCCCTCCCACCAAATGCTGGCGTCATGTATCTCGATCTTCAAGCAGACGGAACTGGATGGAGTATTCTGAATGATATCAATCTACAATTTGACTTGTGATGCTGCCTGGAATTAAACCACAAGTTCTTTTTCTGGCCAGAGGAGAACTTGCCCCCTGACTGAGCCTGGTTTCTCCCAAGGTTTTTTTTTTTCCTCCATTCTGTCACAGATGGAGTTTGGGTTCCTTGCCACAGTCGCATTTTGGCTTGCTCAGTTGGGGACACTTGATATTCGGCAATATTACTGATTTCTATTTGACTGCAGACATTGGGTGAGAACTGAACTGAGCTGGACGATGACATCACTGTTTTCTCCAGAGTGGCTTTGATGAATTGAACTCATTCCATAACTGATGAATTTTACAGTTATTGAAAGAGAAAATCTCTCAATGCTCTTGACTGAATAAATTTAGTAGCTTTAATAAGATTCAGTGTTTATTTAATTAATTTAGTGAAGACTATGCAGTTTTATTTTTACATTTGATTATTAAAATTTTAAAGCAGTTTATTTCATTTATATATTTCCTATATTGTATGTCCTATTGTTTTTTCTATGCTGATGTTATCCATTGCTTTGTGCAAAAAATAAACATGATTCAATAAAATGTATAAAGCTGCATATGTGATATAGTACAAGAACATGGATGAGTTATTGCATTACAAATAGCCTATATTTTGTGTGCAAAAGATAAACAATTTACTGGATTATTCCATGTTCAAAGTTAAGCTCAACCAACAGCATTTTAAGTAGGCCTAATGTTGTTTGACAAAATACTAATGATAATAAATAAAGCTGTAAGAATAAGTATGTGAAACCGCATACTCTAGGTTCTTATTTTGAATAAGTAATTAATGCACCACTTCACATGTGTAGTGAATGTAATCTGGACGTACATTCAGCGTCTTGCCCCGATCACATGACCTACCACCACAGAGACAATTTATATAAGAGGTGTGTTCGACATGGGCTGCGGCTGGATGAAACCGATCGGCGAGAGTTGCCACGTGCAGGCGGGGAGGAGCTGCAAACAGAGACGTGAAGTCGGACACTTTCTGGTTCCCGTAGTGGCCGCTCATGTGGTGTTTGCATACTTTACCACAATTGAAGTGAAATAAATCCAATATTTGTCAAATACACGCGTGCGTTTCCATTTAAAAGCCTGCTTTAGGCTTAATACAGCATCTGTGTGTACAAGAATAAGTTAAACATAAGCCTATAGACTACTATTTAAATAATGTAGCCTAGTGGGGTCTATTTGTTTTTTAATCAGTTATATTTTGATAAACATGACAATATAGCATTGCAACTACATGAAAAGAGATTTTACTGTTGTCACAGTGAGGTTCTGTGACTAGAGACTCTTATTTTGGAGAAGACTCTTGTTATGACGCTGGAGTGAGAAAATGCATACATACAGACACTTTTCACACTAACATCCTTACACACTATCTGTTTGCGCATATTTTAACATCAGTTAAGGCAGACATAGGTGTGTCACTTATTGTGGATTGTTTCCTGTTGTACCTGTCTTCACCATGCCCTTTTTCCATTTACGGAGTTATTAATTTCTCTTTGTTGATTTATGTATTGTTAAGAACTCAAGCAAGACCGGTAACCATGTTATAAGTTTATTGATTTCAATTAACCACTTACATAATAATAAATTGTCATACTTACGTGCAGGAACATTTTACTTTACCAAACAGACGAATACCAGTCACAGTAACTGCCACCATTTTGAATGCCTCTTTCCCGCCAATAGGCACAGTTAATTGCTGTCATGTGTGAGGGGGAGATTGGAGTTCTGTTTGATTCTTTGTTAAACGTTGTTCAACATTAATAATTAATTGAGTTGTTTTGTTTTCAATGTTTATATATTTTTATATTATTCTGACTGTTTATCGGTTTGTTATTGTTAAATCTATTTTGATTTTGTTTTCTTTTAATATCTTAGTTATCTTTAATTACCAAATGGTTTGGGCCAAATAGGAGGGGCTTAGCCTTTTTAAGAAGGTGCCTCAGTGTGGTTAGGAGGCTCGTAGAGTGAGTGTTTGGGAGTTTTTGCTCTGTTTTTGGGCCAAATTACTGGTGTAGCCAAATATTGTTTGCAAATAACTTTGAACAGTTTATTGGATTTATTTTTGTTTTGTTTAGATTTTTTTAAATGGATTTTCACTGTAAATATCAGTTGCACTTATTGGATTAAACACTGAACTTTTTGACCTCATCATCACGTCACATCATTTTTTTGCCTCCATCTGCCGGTACATACAGAGCAGTAGTGCTGCTACTGTTAGTAACATCTTTGAGGCCTCTTTGTGGCAGTTGGCATACCTCTGGCTCTGTTACAACTGTTATAAAAAAAACAGATTTGTGAACGTTAGTGAAACGGAAGGTGTACGAATAAACACGAAACCATAGACAGTAAAAGAAGCACGAAACACACATGAGCGTTGTCATGCGGTGAATCCGGCCAATCATGGAACACCTGTGTCGTCATCAGAGCTTGTGCAGTCGCTTGAGAAGCTGCGCTGGCTGAGTCCTGCGGATGCTCTCGAATTGCTCTCGCGCTACTTTGATGGCATACGTCACAGTCACGTGGCGTCGGTGCTCTATCATGTCAGACAAAATTTCTAACCGGCATGCACTGTTTCAAGTCAGCCACCGATCGATCTGCGCAGAGCTGCATGAAGTCGAACAAGCGGGGTTCCCTATTAAGGCTACGGAACTTCGACATTACGAATGTCGTATGTGGGACCTCCTCTCATCCTTCACTTCCGCTGAAATCTTATAGGCTAACCCCAGCAGAGCTGGCCAATTGACGCGAATATGCAAATACTGACACCTCGAAGCAAGTAGCAAGTGAGCGCAATTCCTCTTCAGAATCTCTCTCTTCACGCTCAAATCGTGTGCTAGAAAGCTGATACTACTCAACAAACCTTGGATCATTCGCTGTCGTTGAAGGTGCGCCGGAGATACCTGAACTGTCTCCAGCATCCGATGGCGACTGTTTGCAACCTATGTTCGGGCCCCATAGTGCCCCCAGACATGCACCTGTTTTGCGTCGCGTGCATGGGGCTGGCCCACACTGAATCAGCCCTCAGGGATGGAGGGTCCTGCGATTTCTGTGCGGACATGTCTCTCCGAGCCCTCAAGGCCAGGCGGGACGAAGCTCGCGCTGCTGCGGGGATTGGGCCTGCTGCCGCCACCCAGCCGTTGGCAGCCCCCCCCCCCAACCGCGGAGTCGAGGTTCGACCCCCCCGTGAGTTTCCCCAACCCTTCCTTTCAACCCCGTCGCGAGGTTGCTGACTTCGTGTCCTTCGGGGCGAGTGAGGAGGAAGACTCTATGTCCTTGTCGGCCTCCGAGAACGACTGGGGTGCGGAGCAGGCCGCTCCTCTGGCAACCACGGAGCAAGAGCCCCCGGCAGACCTGCAGGAAGAGCTCTTCCGTATCCTCTCGAAGGCCGTCGATGAACTGGATTTATCGTGGAAAGCCCCCGATGAACCATCAAAGAGCAAGCTGGATACGTGGTTCCTCCAATCAAGCCGCCGTCATGCCGCTTCGAGAAGAGGAACACCGTTCTTTCCTGACGTGCATGAGCACGTGGTGAAGTCGTGGGCGGCCCCGCAATCGGCGCGCACCCTCACTTCAACCCAGGCCATGTTTTGCCCCCGTGGACGAGGTGGGAGACCATGGCTACCTACGCATCCCCCCTGTCGAGGAGACCGTCGCCGCACATCTCTGCCCGTCGGCCCCCGCCCTGGGCTCGGACCGCAGCCTGCCGTCCCGAGCTTGCAGGTTTACGGCTCACCAGGCTAACAGGGCCTCGGGGGAGGCGGTTTCTGCACTACACGCCATGGCCGTTCTTCAGGTGCTGCAGGCCAAGCAGGTCAAGGCTCTGGATGGCGCCGCCTCTGTCGACGCTGACGCCATCCGGGATCTCCGTTCGGCCACGGACCTCGCGCTCTGGGCCACGAAGCGCTCGGCCCAGGCGATTGGCCGTTCGATGGGGTATCTGGTGGTCCTCCATAGACACCTGTGGCTCACCCTATCGGACGTGCAGGAGGCGGACAGGAAGACGCTGTTAAATGCACCTATCTCCCCTGCAGGCCTGTTCGGAGACGCAGTGGAAAAGGTAACCGAGCGATACTCCGAGACGCAGAAAAAGGCGAAGGCGATGAGTCACGTGATTCCTCGGAGGGCGCCGATGCCTCCGCCGCCGCAGCCCAGCTCTCGCTCGTCTTCCGCCTCGGGTCGTCAACCTCAAGCTGCGGCCAGGTGTCAGTCAGCGCCGCGCCCGGGACCGGATGCCCGTAAAGGCCGAAGCGGCCAGTGGCATGGAGCAGGAAACAAGAAGCCGGCTCAGGGGAGCCCGCGCAGGAAGCCCACCGCGTCCCCGGCGAGGCCCAAGCAGTCGTCCTGACCGCTCGGGCAAGAGGAGAGGAAAATGCCAGGATGGCTCCGCGTCCAAGCGACGCGCTCGAGAGCACGTGGTCCCTCAGCGTTCTGCGAGCGACACGTGCAGTTATGTTGTGAATGTTGTGTATTGTTCAAAAATAAAGCAAATTACTTGTTTTTCTCCTCTTGCACCACACACTGTGTTACCCCGCCCTGCCCTCGAGCAGCGCAGAGTCACAATCATTAACTATAAAGGCACCTCACGGGAAGCGCGAGGTGTCTATTTCCAGCCCTCACATAGCGGCGATGACCGCAGGTTTAGTTCAGCCCACACTCAGTCGTTTCCAGACAGCATGGGAAGCTATTCCGGGCATTTCCCCGTGGGTGTTGAACGTAATTCGGCACTGATATACACTTGAGTTCAAACGCAGACCTCCCCACTTTTGCGGCGTAATTCAGTCATTAACTTTGCCCCAAAGTGCTCACGTACTGAGACAAGAAGTGTGCAGCCAGCTCGAGAAGAAAGCGATAGAACCCGTCCCCCTGAGCAAGCGGGAGAGCTGGTTCTACAGCCGCTACTTCGTAGTGCCGAAGAAGGGAGGGGGTCTCCGCCCTATACTAGATCTGAGACCCGTCAACAGAACGCTTCACAAGCACACCTTCAGGATGACCACACTGAAGCAAATCCTGCCGCAAATTTGCCCCGGGGATTGGTTCGCTTCAGTGGATTTAAAGGACGCTTACTTTCATATCCAGATAGTAAAGCATCACAGGCGTTTCCTGAGGTTTGCGTTCGAGAATTCAGTGTACCAATACACGGTGCTTCACTTTGGGCTAGTTCTCGCTCCTTGAACGTTTTCAAAATGCATAGACGCGGCACTTTCACCTCTCAGATCGAGCGGGATGCCCATTTTGAATTATCTGGACGACTGGCTGTTTCTTGCGCAGTCGAAAGAAACGCTGGTCAGCCATGTGGAAGTCCTCCTTCGTCACTTGGAGGGGCTCGGTTTGAAGGTGAACTTCCAGAAAAGTGTGCTCACACCGAGTCAGACTTCCACTTTTCTGGGAATATGCTTGGATTCGGTGAGAATGAGAGCACGTCTCTCCCCCGAGCGAGCGGAGGCTCTGAGCTCTTCTCTCGGTCGCTTCAGACCGGGCAGGCTCGTCCCACTGAAGGAATTTCAGAGACTATTGGGACGGATGGCAGCAGCTTCTTCAGTGTGTCACCTGGGGCTGCTGCATATGAGACTGCTTCAACACTGGCTGAAAACGCGCGCCACAAGCGCATCATGGTCACCCGCGGATGCGCCCGCGCCCTGGTCCCGTTGAAGAACCCCGACCTCTACAGCTCAGGCGTCCCTATGGGTTTAGTGACGCGGCGTGTGGAGGTCCTGACGGACGCCTCGTCCACCGGATGGAGGGCGGTCTGCTTGGGCAAGCCCGCCTCGGGTCGGTGGTCAGAGAGGCAGATGGAGTGGAACATAAATCGCTTGGAGCTGGAAGCGGTCTCTCCAGCTTTCAAAGTTTTCCCGGTCTCGGCTGGAGCAGCAACATGTGTTGATTCGGGACCGAAAACACTTCCGTGGTCTCGTACATAAATCGTCAAGGTGGTGTACATTCCAGAGCCCTATTCAAGCAGGCGGAATCCCTTCTGCTGTGGGCGGACCGGTTCTTCCTCTCGGTGAGAGCGGCGCACATCCTCGGTGTTCTAAATCGCGGGGCGGATATGCTCTCGAGGAGCGGGATTCCTCAAGGGGAATGGAGGCTTCACCCCGGGACGGTTCAGTTGATATGGAATCGTTTCGGCAGGGTGGAGCGCGACCTCTTTGCGACGAGCGAGAACACGCATTGTCAGATGTTCTTTTCGCTGTCCCGTTCCCCTCGGGAGACGGACGCGCTAACTGCGCGGTGGCCGAAAGGCTGTCTCTATGCTTTTCCTCCGGTGAATATCTTGCCCTTGGTGTTGTGCAAAATCAGGGAGGAGAAGGGGTTGGTGACTCTGGTAGCCCCGAACTGGCCGAATCAGCCTTGGTTCGCGGACTTGGTGGAGTTACTGGCAGGGCAGCCATGGGAGATTCCGCTCAGGAAGGGACCTGCTGTCCCAGGCGAGCGGAACGATCTGGCATCCCAGCCCCGGACTGTGGAGCCTTCATGTGTGGCCGCTGCAGGGTCGCTGAGCGGGCGGGATGCGCTGCATGCGCGAGTTTTGAATACCATCGCGGAAGCGAGAGCCCCGTTCACCAGGCGCCTGTACGCTCTGAAGTGTGGTGTTTTCTCAAAATGGTGTCAGGATGACGATATAGACCCAGCGAACTGCTCTGTGTCGGTTATTCTGCGCTTTCTTCAGCATAGGTTGGATGAAGGGAGCCTTCCATCCACTCTGAAGGTATACGTGGCCGCTATTACAGCGTTTCATCCCCATGTTGATGGACAGTCTATCGGCAGGCATGCGTCGGTGACTCGGTTCCTCAGGGGAGCTAGGAGATTACGCCCTGCACGGCCGCCTTCGGTGCCGCCGTGGGATTTAGCTTTGGTCTTGGAAGCATTGTCACAACCACCGTTTGAGCCCTTAGCTTCTATTGCCATTAAGGAGCTTTCGGTCAAAACGGCGCTGCTTCTCGCTCTCGCTTCGG
This sequence comes from Meda fulgida, assembly GCA_030578275.1. Taxonomy (NCBI): domain Eukaryota; kingdom Metazoa; phylum Chordata; class Actinopteri; order Cypriniformes; family Leuciscidae; genus Meda; species Meda fulgida. Next base: position 16,891,609 of record CM060640.1, read on the forward strand.
CGAAGCGGGTTGGGGATTTACAGGCTTTCTCTGTAAGTGAGGATTGTATTCGCTTTGGGCCGGGAAACCGTAATGTAACTCTCAGACTGAGGCCGGGCTATGTCGGCACTGTCTGCTGAGCCATCAACCTCCCACGGTCCGGATGCTCAGAGTGCTATTTGCCCAGTCAGAGCACTTCGGGAATACATTTCTCGTTCGGCTGCTTTTCGGAAATCGGACCAGCTGTTTGTGTGCTTTGGTGGGTGCAACAAGGGACGGGGAGTCTCTAAACAGAGGCTTGCTCACTGGATTGTGGAAGCTATTGTTTTGGCTTATGATCGCCTGGGCAGGAATGTCCCCTCAACATCAAGGCTCATTCGACTAGGGCGATTGCCTCCTCGTGGGCCTGGACTAAAGGGATGTCTATTCAGGATTTATGTCTGGCGGCTGGCTGGTCTTCTCAGAACACGTTTGCCAGGTTTTATAAGTTGGATTTGCCCTCTGTAGCGTCTCGAGTCTCATTGTGTACACAGCATTGAGAGAGCTGCTCGGCGCTTTGCTCTTGAGTTGTTGTGTTTTTGTGTATTTTTACTGCTGCCACCAGTATGCGTTGGCCTTCTCTTACTGTTGTTGTTGCCCTGTTATCTTCAGTGCAAACTTTCCCCGGTTATACTGCTCGGGATATGCAAATTCTGGCAGTGTTTTTGTAAGCTTGTGATAGGTCCCTTTGGGCCTATCAGAGGTTAGAGGTTCGCTATTGGCCAATCTCAGCCTATCGGAAGCTTACATGCTGGGAGCGCGTTTTTTTTTTTGTTTGTTTTTTTGGTATTGGACCTGTGTCAGTGGTTTGTTTTGGCTACCACGGCGGGATTCTATACTGTTCCCATAAATGACATTCGTAATGTTGAAGTTCCGTAGCCTTGATAGGGAACGTCTCCGGTTACTTACGTAACCTCGGTTCCCTGAGAGGCAAGGGACGAGACATTACGCTCGCCGCCGTGTTCGCTATTGATTTTAATGTTTTGTTCGATTCTGAAGAGGAATTGGCGCTCACTTGCATATATACTGCTATGAGGTGTCAGTCAATTGGCCAGCTCTGCTGGCGTTAGCCTATAAGATTTCAGCGGAAGTGAAGGATGAGAGGAGTTCCCATAAATGACATTCGTAATGTCTCGTTCCTTGCCTCTCAGGGAACCGAGGTTACGTAAGTAAACGGAGACGTTTCATGGGTTTCAGTCACGTGACTTTTGTTGTGGCCGCCATCTTTAGGACCTTTGCGTTAAATCGCATAATCTCTCCCTGGTGATCGAAAAGATGTTGCACACTTAAAATAGCACAGATAAAAATCAACGGTATTTAAATAAAATAGATACTTTAGGTATAGATCCGTATTTACTGTTAAACGAACTGCTGACTCCACTAAAGTCTAGTAAAAACTTGCCAAATTTACATCTAACGTTACCTGGTCCACAATCCCTCTCCATGTCCCCACCACTTTTGAAACATCTCGCGGCACGGATGTACCAATACACATAAATAAAAGTAAAATAAGAGGTGATCTAGAACGCTGATGTCACGGTCTGGTGTGTAAGGAAGGCAGGCTGAGGCAAAGCACTCCAATACAAACGATTTACTATTAAACAAAACCAGGTACAGGCAGGAAGACAGGCAGGATACACACTAACACCTATGCATATACAAGCACTTACATATACAACGACAATCTAAGAACTGACACAGACAGACTGAACAGAGAGAACTAAATACAGATACTAATGAGGTGAGGACAGGTGACACAGATGATTAAGACGATGAACAGGTGGATGATTGAGGGAGTGAATTCAGGTGTGCAGACAAGGATTCTGGGATGTGAAGTGCAGACAAGGACAGACAGGTGCAGACGAGGACTGTGACATTACTCCCCCCTCCCGGTAGGCGTGACCTCACGCCGTAGAACAGGGGTGGGAGGGTGGGCATCCTGGAGTCCGTGACGGGAAGGCGGACCAGGTGCAGGAGGACGGACTCCAGGATGGAACAGACGGCCATGGCGGAGCAGGACGTGGGCGCGGCCATGGCGGAGCAGGACGTGGGCGCGGCCAGGGCGGAGCAGACGAACCCTCGGGCGGCCACGGCGGTGCGGACCCCCTCGGGCGGCCACGGCGGTGAGGACCCCTCGGGCGGCCACGGCGGTGAGGACCCCTCGGGCGGCCACGGCGGTGCCAGACGAGGCGAAGGCCTATGGCCCCCCCCCAAAAAAATACTTGGGGAAATCTTCACTTGACTCGGGATTCGGTTCACTTGACTCGGGATTCGGTTCACCTGACTCGGGATTCGGTTCACCTGACTCGGGATTCGGTTCACCTGACTCGGGATTCGGTTCACCTGACTCGGGATTCGGTTCACCTGACTCGGGATGGCTGACGTGAAGCCCTGTGCTGGACGGGACCAGCGGCGAAGGCCCTGTGCTGGACGGGACCAGCGGCGAAGGCCCTGTGCTGGATGGGACCAGCGGCGAAGAGGGCTTGGTGCTGGACGGGACCAGCGGCGAAGAGGGCTTGGTGCTGGACGGGACCAGCGGCGAAGAGGGCTTGGTGCTGGACGGGACCAGCGGCGAAGAGGGCTTGGTGCTGGACGGGACAGCGGTGAAGGCCCTGTGCTGGACGGGACCAGCGGTTGAAGGCTCTGTGCTGGATGGGACCAGCGGCGAAGAGGGCTTGGTGCTGGACGGGGACCAGCGGCGAAGAGGGCTTGGTGCTGGATGGGACCAGCGGCGAAGAGGGCTTGGTGCTGGACGGGACCAGCGGCGAAGAGGGCTTGGTGCTGGACGGGACCAGCGGCGAAGAGGGCTTGGTGCTGGACGGGACCAGCGGCGAAGAGGGCTTGGTGCTGGACGGGACCAGCGGCGAAGAGGGCTTGGTGCTGGACGGGACCAGCGGCGAAGAGGGCTTGGTGCTGGACGGGACCAGCGGCGAAGAGGGCTTGGTGCTGGACGGGACCAGCGGCGAAGAGGGCTTGGTGCTGGACGGGACCAGCGGCGTAGAGGGCTTGGTGCTGGACGGGACCAGCGGCGAAGGCCCTGTGCTGGACGGGACCAGCGGTTGAAGGCCCTGTGCTGGACGGGACCAGCGGCGAAGAGGGCTTGGTGCTGGACGGGACCAGCCCAGGGCCGAAATGAGGCCAGCGTGCAGAGTGATGCCGGGTCTCCACTCGACCCCCTCCTCCACTGCGGCCTCCACGACTCCAACGAAACACAGCCAGACGGGTTCCCACGAAGGCTTGTTTCCAGGCTTCCATCTTCTTTTTCTGGGTCGGTTCTTCTGTCACGGTCTGGTGTGTAAGGAAGGCAGGCTGAGGCAAAGCACTCCAATACAAACGATTTACTATTAAACAAAACCAGGTACAGGCAGGAAGACAGGCAGGATACACACTAACACCTATGCATATACAAGCACTTACATATACAACGACAATCTAAGAACCGACACAGACAGACTGAACAGAGAGAACTAAATACAGATACTAATGAGGTGAGGACAGGTGACACAGATGATTAAGACGATGAACAGATGAATGATTGAGGGAGTGAATTCAGGTGTGCAGACAAGGAGGATTCTGGGAAGTGAAGTGCAGACAAGGACAGACAGGTGCAGACGAGGACTGTGACAGCTGAAATGTGTTGTTTTTTAAATCAAGTGATCAAAGTGGTTGTTGACTCTGGATCAGTGGTGCAGAAACAGTGTTCTCTCGTGACTCGCGCACACCGCACCGTCTTCACACGGACGCGCGCTTTAATCCAGTGAAATCACAAAATAAAATGCACACAAATGTGTTCCTGACTGATATACAACCACTGATAAACATAATCGATTTTAATAAGGGTTATTAATTATTAACAAGGGCTATTGCACGTATTTTTGTCTGGGTTTTTTTGTTGTTGTTTAATGTGAATCCTTTCAGGACGATGCAACTCATTTGGAAAATCAGATCAAGGCTTTATTTAAGCCTCTTCACCAGCTTTTGGATGATGAAGAAAATGCCATTCTTAATGAACTTAAACTGCAGAAGGAGAATAAACTGGAAAGTATGAAAGATAAAAGTGTGAAGATCGATGAAGAAATCGGCAAGCTCACAATCACTATTAAAGACTTGGAAAAGGAGTTAAATAGTGGGAACATCAGAATAATTCAGGTTAGTCCTTTATTTTGTCATCTTCTGCCATTTTACACCCTCCTCCCACAAGCATGATTTTTACAGTACAGATGTACTGTAAAAACAACTTGAAAAGTACATTATACAATTAATAACAACAATGTTACTATTTAAATAAAAAAAAACTATTGTCCATACATTCTAACCTTAAAATAATGTATTAAACTGAAGAAGAAAAGAAAAAAACTCAAATCTGTTCCTGACTGTTTCCTACATTTTCAATAGAACTTCAAGGACACAATGATGAGGTAAGCAGAATTTCTTATGGAAGCTAGTTTCCATCACCCAATAAAAAAGGTAATTGGAACTTTTAATCTCACAATTGACTTTTTTTTTCTCACTATTACAAGTTTATATCTCACAATTCTGAGAAAAAAGAATTGCGAGATATTGCAATTCTGATTTTATTTTTCACAATTCTAAGTTTATAACTTTTTATCTCAGAATTGTGAGATATAATTATCTCACAATTAAATAACGGTAATTGTGACTTTATCTCACAAGTTTATAACTTGCGATTCTGACTTGTTTCTAGTGAGATATAAAGTTTTCGGTGGAAACAAGCTTCCATAGTTTCTCCTCTATCGATGAAAATTAAAAATCGATCAAATCAATGCTCGCGTATTAATGTTTTCCCAGAGCCCAGTGCAAATTCCAGGATCCAGAGAGGACTCCAGGAGATCTTATTGACTGTGCCAAGTATGTAGGCAACTTTAATCTCAATGTTTGGAGGAAAATCAGACGATCTATCACTGACAGTGAGTCAATCCATGTAACAATTCAAACACTAGTTAATGCACAAAATACAACCTTTCTTTTTAAAAAATATCATTTCTGTTTTTGATCTCTCTCTCTGTCGATCGATAGGTCCTGTGGTTCTGGACCCTAACACAGACAACTTTGACCTCATAGTATCCGCTGATCTGATGAGTGTGTGGCATCTATACGAGATAGATTATGAGGTGATTCCCAATAACCTGGAGAGATTTGATCATTGTCCCTGTGTGCTGGGCTCTGTGGGCTTTTCCACAGGGACACACACATGGGACGTTGACGTGGAGAACAACACGTCCTGGATGGTAGGTGTCGCCATAGAGTCTGTCCTGAAGAAAAAGAACCAACGGCTTGCCCAGTGGAGTCTGGTGTATCGGACATGAAGGGGGAAAATCTTAGTGTCACAGATCCTCTGGAGTCGCACGTCCCACTACTTGGATTTGAGAAACCTGCGATGGTGAGGGTGAAACTGCACATGAGTGCAGGACAGCTGTCCTTCTCAGATCACCTCTGTGAGACTGTCTATCACACCTTCACACACAATTTCACTGAGATGGTCTTCCCATTCTTCTACACAGAGGGCCATGTCCCTCTCACTATTTTGCCTGAGGTCAAACCTGAAGAGATCTGAGGAGAAGAACGTTGCTGTCAGATAAAGTGTTCTTGATTTCCTTATTTTACATTGTTGCGTGTTACTGTTATTGATATGGTCTCTTTAGTTTGTAATTACTTTGAGGAATGTTCAAGGATAATGTGGGTTAAGTGTTAATGTTACTGGTATAGTCTAAAACAATTCCTGCGATCTCAATTGTATGTTGAGAACACACATGCAAGCTTGCAAGTGTAACTAAAATGCAGAAACACTCAGATTGTATTAATGAATGTGTGGTGCATGTTAGTGACTTTCATAAGGTCAACAGCATAAGATTAAAAAATAACTTTCTAGCTTCTCGATTGTAACTCTCGATTAATGACAAACATGTTTTTGTTAGGGTTAGAAATACACATATTTTATTAAACACTAGACTAGGAAGACTTATAATAGCAAATGTAATCAACTCCTCAATAAGCTAAGAAGGAAGTAAATCCACCACTTCAATTTAATTATAAGAGGTTTGCCATTTTGCAACCCCATTTTCAAAATAATGTGGACAGTTATAGTTAAAAAATAAAAATAAAGCACATTTATTTAAAAAGAAGTAATAAAAGTAGTCAAAAATTGGTATTTTTTAAATAATTATTTAGAACACAAATCAAACTTAAAAATATCACTTTAGTGAATTAGATACACCAATTTATATACAAGAAATGTACTTGTTTATGTATAAGCATTTTTTAAACCCAAATACCAAAGAGCAACGTAGGCTACATTCCAACGCTGCGAACATTCTATGACGTCACGATGTGCTTGACTATGCTATATATTTCGACTGAATATCACTGTGCTATTGCGCTCCAGTGTTAATAAGCTCATGAGAGAGAACATTGACAGCTACAAAGAAGTATTTCACAGATAATAGCAATATTTATCTTGAAAATGTTTAATTTAGGGTCATCGTTTATCGTGCGCCCGGTACCCGCCACCGCCACCATCAACCTTCAGGCAGTATCACTGTGTGCCGATGCCGTCAACTCAACGAGAGTCTGTGGAGTTCACTGGCCAGACACACACGCAAACATCACTCGTGGACATGGTGATTAATAATGGGCATAAAAATGATCTGACCCGACCTAACCAGACAACTATCAGGCAGCATCACCGTATGCGGCTGCCATCGATTCACCGAGGGTATGTGAAGCCCACTGGCCATACACCCACGCACACAACACTCGTGGTGATTGGACACAGGCATAAAAGTGATCTGACTGCACCTAACCAAATATCCATGAGGCAGCATCACCGCGTGCAGCAGATGCCGTCAATACACCGAGAGTCTGTGAAGCCCACTGGCCAGTCATCCACGCTCATGGTGATTGGAAAAGAGAATACAAATGGTCTGACCCAACCTAACCAGAGAATTTTAACTACAACTGAAAGGCCACACGGGGAAATGAACAAATCTCCAGCCCCGACTCTGCCTCCACTGGGTGGAACGGCTGCTTTCAAGACGAACAACCCCCGATTGACAGCTCAAGCTCCGCTACGACACCCTGGTGCTGCTGCTCCTGCTGGTCTCCCACAGCCTATGACTCGCCGGATAGCACCTGTGAACCGGAGCAGTGTGGGGAAACTAGCCAGTGCAGAAAAGCAGAGCCCTGTTGGTCCAATACAAAAGAACCGCGGCTCTAAAAAGAAGCAGCCATGTAAAGACCAACCGCAAAAGCCAGTAAGACTCCTGGCTGTGGCCGATTTCCCGCCCGTGAGTGAATCAGTGCGGGCAGTGATGTGCAGAATAGCTGATCAGCAGCACTCAGAGCGCCAGCGAACTGCAGTGACAGGTTCTGTCCCGCGGTGAGCACTACTGTCCCGTGGCGAGCACCACTGTCCCGCGGTAAGCAGAAGGGACAACTGTCCCGCGGCGAGCACCACTGTCCCGCGGTAAGCAGAAGGGATAACTGTCCCGCGGCGAGCACCACTGTCCCGCGGTAAGCAGAAGGGATAACTGTCGCGCGGCGAGCACCAATGTCCAGCGGTAAGCAGAAGGGACAACTGTCCCGCGGCGAGCACCAATGTCCCGCGACAAGCTGCAGTGTCAACTGTCCCGTGGTGAGCTGCGGCTGCCAGAGGGAGCAGCGTCAGTGCCGAAAAATGTGGGTGGGTGTGTCCAACATGAAAAAAATTGAGAAAAGTGGAGCACGCGTTTCTGTCGGTCAGCAGACGTGACAAATATGTAATGATTTAATGTCAGAAAGCTTATTTTTAGCAACTAAGTACTATGTTAAAGTAGTTGAAATTAAGCTTTTATATCAAGACTACCAGAAACAAATTGCCAACCTTTTTACGAGACAAGTTTGTATGAATTTGCAGGATGTGATTCAAACGCAAACATAACCAGTAGGCTCCAGGAGCTGGTTGCAAGCTTGAGTGGTCTGCAGTGGTGTGCACAGACCTCCACTGGGGCAGGGGCGAAATCGCCTCCTGGGGGCTGGGGGGGCATTTCAGGGGCCACCGCAATACGCCCCAAACTTTGCTATTAGTGATTAAAGGGGCGGGGGCTCAAGCACCCCAGCCTCCAGCCCCCGGCACCGTGCAAGCCACAGGTGAACCAAGTTCCAGGATTTGCACTTTATATAGACCACACGACCCAGACAAGACCCCTCTACACAGACCCTATGGCCAGCTTCAACTCCCTCCCACCAAATGCTGGCGTCATGTATCTCGATCTTCAAGCAGACGGAACTGGATGGAGTATTCTGAATGATATCAATCTACAATTTGACTTGTGATGCTGCCTGGAATTAAACCACAAGTTCTTTTTCTGGCCAGAGGAGAACTTGCCCCCTGACTGAGCCTGGTTTCTCCCAAGGTTTTTTTTTTTCCTCCATTCTGTCACAGATGGAGTTTGGGTTCCTTGCCACAGTCGCATTTTGGCTTGCTCAGTTGGGGACACTTGATATTCGGCAATATTACTGATTTCTATTTGACTGCAGACATTGGGTGAGAACTGAACTGAGCTGGACGATGACATCACTGTTTTCTCCAGAGTGGCTTTGATGAATTGAACTCATTCCATAACTGATGAATTTTACAGTTATTGAAAGAGAAAATCTCTCAATGCTCTTGACTGAATAAATTTAGTAGCTTTAATAAGATTCAGTGTTTATTTAATTAATTTAGTGAAGACTATGCAGTTTTATTTTTACATTTGATTATTAAAATTTTAAAGCAGTTTATTTCATTTATATATTTCCTATATTGTATGTCCTATTGTTTTTTCTATGCTGATGTTATCCATTGCTTTGTGCAAAAAATAAACATGATTCAATAAAATGTATAAAGCTGCATATGTGATATAGTACAAGAACATGGATGAGTTATTGCATTACAAATAGCCTATATTTTGTGTGCAAAAGATAAACAATTTACTGGATTATTCCATGTTCAAAGTTAAGCTCAACCAACAGCATTTTAAGTAGGCCTAATGTTGTTTGACAAAATACTAATGATAATAAATAAAGCTGTAAGAATAAGTATGTGAAACCGCATACTCTAGGTTCTTATTTTGAATAAGTAATTAATGCACCACTTCACATGTGTAGTGAATGTAATCTGGACGTACATTCAGCGTCTTGCCCCGATCACATGACCTACCACCACAGAGACAATTTATATAAGAGGTGTGTTCGACATGGGCTGCGGCTGGATGAAACCGATCGGCGAGAGTTGCCACGTGCAGGCGGGGAGGAGCTGCAAACAGAGACGTGAAGTCGGACACTTTCTGGTTCCCGTAGTGGCCGCTCATGTGGTGTTTGCATACTTTACCACAATTGAAGTGAAATAAATCCAATATTTGTCAAATACACGCGTGCGTTTCCATTTAAAAGCCTGCTTTAGGCTTAATACAGCATCTGTGTGTACAAGAATAAGTTAAACATAAGCCTATAGACTACTATTTAAATAATGTAGCCTAGTGGGGTCTATTTGTTTTTTAATCAGTTATATTTTGATAAACATGACAATATAGCATTGCAACTACATGAAAAGAGATTTTACTGTTGTCACAGTGAGGTTCTGTGACTAGAGACTCTTATTTTGGAGAAGACTCTTGTTATGACGCTGGAGTGAGAAAATGCATACATACAGACACTTTTCACACTAACATCCTTACACACTATCTGTTTGCGCATATTTTAACATCAGTTAAGGCAGACATAGGTGTGTCACTTATTGTGGATTGTTTCCTGTTGTACCTGTCTTCACCATGCCCTTTTTCCATTTACGGAGTTATTAATTTCTCTTTGTTGATTTATGTATTGTTAAGAACTCAAGCAAGACCGGTAACCATGTTATAAGTTTATTGATTTCAATTAACCACTTACATAATAATAAATTGTCATACTTACGTGCAGGAACATTTTACTTTACCAAACAGACGAATACCAGTCACAGTAACTGCCACCATTTTGAATGCCTCTTTCCCGCCAATAGGCACAGTTAATTGCTGTCATGTGTGAGGGGGAGATTGGAGTTCTGTTTGATTCTTTGTTAAACGTTGTTCAACATTAATAATTAATTGAGTTGTTTTGTTTTCAATGTTTATATATTTTTATATTATTCTGACTGTTTATCGGTTTGTTATTGTTAAATCTATTTTGATTTTGTTTTCTTTTAATATCTTAGTTATCTTTAATTACCAAATGGTTTGGGCCAAATAGGAGGGGCTTAGCCTTTTTAAGAAGGTGCCTCAGTGTGGTTAGGAGGCTCGTAGAGTGAGTGTTTGGGAGTTTTTGCTCTGTTTTTGGGCCAAATTACTGGTGTAGCCAAATATTGTTTGCAAATAACTTTGAACAGTTTATTGGATTTATTTTTGTTTTGTTTAGATTTTTTTAAATGGATTTTCACTGTAAATATCAGTTGCACTTATTGGATTAAACACTGAACTTTTTGACCTCATCATCACGTCACATCATTTTTTTGCCTCCATCTGCCGGTACATACAGAGCAGTAGTGCTGCTACTGTTAGTAACATCTTTGAGGCCTCTTTGTGGCAGTTGGCATACCTCTGGCTCTGTTACAACTGTTATAAAAAAAAACAGATTTGTGAACGTTAGTGAAACGGAAGGTGTACGAATAAACACGAAACCATAGACAGTAAAAGAAGCACGAAACACACATGAGCGTTGTCATGCGGTGAATCCGGCCAATCATGGAACACCTGTGTCGTCATCAGAGCTTGTGCAGTCGCTTGAGAAGCTGCGCTGGCTGAGTCCTGCGGATGCTCTCGAATTGCTCTCGCGCTACTTTGATGGCATACGTCACAGTCACGTGGCGTCGGTGCTCTATCATGTCAGACAAAATTTCTAACCGGCATGCACTGTTTCAAGTCAGCCACCGATCGATCTGCGCAGAGCTGCATGAAGTCGAACAAGCGGGGTTCCCTATTAAGGCTACGGAACTTCGACATTACGAATGTCGTATGTGGGACCTCCTCTCATCCTTCACTTCCGCTGAAATCTTATAGGCTAACCCCAGCAGAGCTGGCCAATTGACGCGAATATGCAAATACTGACACCTCGAAGCAAGTAGCAAGTGAGCGCAATTCCTCTTCAGAATCTCTCTCTTCACGCTCAAATCGTGTGCTAGAAAGCTGATACTACTCAACAAACCTTGGATCATTCGCTGTCGTTGAAGGTGCGCCGGAGATACCTGAACTGTCTCCAGCATCCGATGGCGACTGTTTGCAACCTATGTTCGGGCCCCATAGTGCCCCCAGACATGCACCTGTTTTGCGTCGCGTGCATGGGGCTGGCCCACACTGAATCAGCCCTCAGGGATGGAGGGTCCTGCGATTTCTGTGCGGACATGTCTCTCCGAGCCCTCAAGGCCAGGCGGGACGAAGCTCGCGCTGCTGCGGGGATTGGGCCTGCTGCCGCCACCCAGCCGTTGGCAGCCCCCCCCCCCAACCGCGGAGTCGAGGTTCGACCCCCCCGTGAGTTTCCCCAACCCTTCCTTTCAACCCCGTCGCGAGGTTGCTGACTTCGTGTCCTTCGGGGCGAGTGAGGAGGAAGACTCTATGTCCTTGTCGGCCTCCGAGAACGACTGGGGTGCGGAGCAGGCCGCTCCTCTGGCAACCACGGAGCAAGAGCCCCCGGCAGACCTGCAGGAAGAGCTCTTCCGTATCCTCTCGAAGGCCGTCGATGAACTGGATTTATCGTGGAAAGCCCCCGATGAACCATCAAAGAGCAAGCTGGATACGTGGTTCCTCCAATCAAGCCGCCGTCATGCCGCTTCGAGAAGAGGAACACCGTTCTTTCCTGACGTGCATGAGCACGTGGTGAAGTCGTGGGCGGCCCCGCAATCGGCGCGCACCCTCACTTCAACCCAGGCCATGTTTGCCCCCGTGGACGAGGTGGGAGACCATGGCTACCTACGCATCCCCCCTGTCGAGGAGACCGTCGCCGCACATCTCTGCCCGTCGGCCCCCGCCCTGGGCTCGGACCGCAGCCTGCCGTCCCGAGCTTGCAGGTTTACGGCTCACCAGGCTAACAGGGCCTCGGGGGAGGCGGTTTCTGCACTACACGCCATGGCCGTTCTTCAGGTGCTGCAGGCCAAGCAGGTCAAGGCTCTGGATGGCGCCGCCTCTGTCGACGCTGACGCCATCCGGGATCTCCGTTCGGCCACGGACCTCGCGCTCTGGGCCACGAAGCGCTCGGCCCAGGCGATTGGCCGTTCGATGGGGTATCTGGTGGTCCTCCATAGACACCTGTGGCTCACCCTATCGGACGTGCAGGAGGCGGACAGGAAGACGCTGTTAAATGCACCTATCTCCCCTGCAGGCCTGTTCGGAGACGCAGTGGAAAAGGTAACCGAGCGATACTCCGAGACGCAGAAAAAGGCGAAGGCGATGAGTCACGTGATTCCTCGGAGGGCGCCGATGCCTCCGCCGCCGCAGCCCAGCTCTCGCTCGTCTTCCGCCTCGGGTCGTCAACCTCAAGCTGCGGCCAGGTGTCAGTCAGCGCCGCGCCCGGGACCGGATGCCCGTAAAGGCCGAAGCGGCCAGTGGCATGGAGCAGGAAACAAGAAGCCGGCTCAGGGGAGCCCGCGCAGGAAGCCCACCGCGTCCCCGGCGAGGCCCAAGCAGTCGTCCTGACCGCTCGGGCAAGAGGAGAGGAAAATGCCAGGATGGCTCCGCGTCCAAGCGACGCGCTCGAGAGCACGTGGTCCCTCAGCGTTCTGCGAGCGACACGTGCAGTTATGTTGTGAATGTTGTGTATTGTTCAAAAATAAAGCAAATTACTTGTTTTTCTCCTCTTGCACCACACACTGTGTTACCCGCCCTGCCCTCGAGCAGCGCAGAGTCACAATCATTAACTATAAAGGCACCTCACGGGAAGCGCGAGGTGTCTATTTCCAGCCCTCACATAGCGGCGATGACCGCAGGTTTAGTTCAGCCCACACTCAGTCGTTTCCAGACAGCATGGGAAGCTATTCCGGGCATTTCCCCGTGGGTGTTGAACGTAATTCGGCACTGATATACACTTGAGTTCAAACGCAGACCTCCCCACTTTTGCGGCGTAATTCAGTCATTAACTTTGCCCCAAAGTGCTCACGTACTGAGACAAGAAGTGTGCAGCCAGCTCGAGAAGAAAGCGATAGAACCCGTCCCCCTGAGCAAGCGGGAGAGCTGGTTCTACAGCCGCTACTTCGTAGTGCCGAAGAAGGGAGGGGGTCTCCGCCCTATACTAGATCTGAGACCCGTCAACAGAACGCTTCACAAGCACACCTTCAGGATGACCACACTGAAGCAAATCCTGCCGCAAATTTGCCCCGGGGATTGGTTCGCTTCAGTGGATTTAAAGGACGCTTACTTTCATATCCAGATAGTAAAGCATCACAGGCGTTTCCTGAGGTTTGCGTTCGAGAATTCAGTGTACCAATACACGGTGCTTCACTTTGGGCTAGTTCTCGCTCCTTGAACGTTTTCAAAATGCATAGACGCGGCACTTTCACCTCTCAGATCGAGCGGGATGCCCATTTTGAATTATCTGGACGACTGGCTGTTTCTTGCGCAGTCGAAAGAAACGCTGGTCAGCCATGTGGAAGTCCTCCTTCGTCACTTGGAGGGGCTCGGTTTGAAGGTGAACTTCCAGAAAAGTGTGCTCACACCGAGTCAGACTTCCACTTTTCTGGGAATATGCTTGGATTCGGTGAGAATGAGAGCACGTCTCTCCCCCGAGCGAGCGGAGGCTCTGAGCTCTTCTCTCGGTCGCTTCAGACCGGGCAGGCTCGTCCCACTGAAGGAATTTCAGAGACTATTGGGACGGATGGCAGCAGCTTCTTCAGTGTGTCACCTGGGGCTGCTGCATATGAGACTGCTTCAACACTGGCTGAAAACGCGCGCCACAAGCGCATCATGGTCACCCGCGGATGCGCCCGCGCCCTGGTCCCGTTGAAGAACCCCGACCTCTACAGCTCAGGCGTCCCTATGGGTTTAGTGACGCGGCGTGTGGAGGTCCTGACGGACGCCTCGTCCACCGGATGGAGGGCGGTCTGCTTGGGCAAGCCCGCCTCGGGTCGGTGGTCAGAGAGGCAGATGGAGTGGAACATAAATCGCTTGGAGCTGGAAGCGGTCTCTCCAGCTTTCAAAGTTTTCCGGTCTCGGCTGGAGCAGCAACATGTGTTGATTCGGACCGAAAACACTTCCGTGGTCTCGTACATAAATCGTCAAGGTGGTGTACATTCCAGAGCCCTATTCAAGCAGGCGGAATCCCTTCTGCTGTGGGCGGACCGGTTCTTCCTCTCGGTGAGAGCGGCGCACATCCTCGGTGTTCTAAATCGCGGGGCGGATATGCTCTCGAGGAGCGGGATTCCTCAAGGGGAATGGAGGCTTCACCCCGGGACGGTTCAGTTGATATGGAATCGTTTCGGCAGGGTGGAGCGCGACCTCTTTGCGACGAGCGAGAACACGCATTGTCAGATGTTCTTTTCGCTGTCCCGTTCCCCTCGGGAGACGGACGCGCTAACTGCGCGGTGGCCGAAAGGCTGTCTCTATGCTTTTCCTCCGGTGAATATCTTGCCCTTGGTGTTGTGCAAAATCAGGGAGGAGAAGGGGTTGGTGACTCTGGTAGCCCCGAACTGGCCGAATCAGCCTTGGTTCGCGGACTTGGTGGAGTTACTGGCAGGGCAGCCATGGGAGATTCCGCTCAGGAAGGACCTGCTGTCCCAGGCGAGCGGAACGATCTGGCATCCCAGCCCCGGACTGTGGAGCCTTCATGTGTGGCCGCTGCAGGGTCGCTGAGCGGGCGGGATGCGCTGCATGCGCGAGTTTTGAATACCATCGCGGAAGCGAGAGCCCCGTTCACCAGGCGCCTGTACGCTCTGAAGTGTGGTGTTTTCTCAAAATGGTGTCAGGATGACGATATAGACCCAGCGAACTGCTCTGTGTCGGTTATTCTGCGCTTTCTTCAGCATAGGTTGGATGAAGGGAGCCTTCCATCCACTCTGAAGGTATACGTGGCCGCTATTACAGCGTTTCATCCCCATGTTGATGGACAGTCTATCGGCAGGCATGCGTCGGTGACTCGGTTCCTCAGGGGAGCTAGGAGATTACGCCCTGCACGGCCGCCTTCGGTGCCGCCGTGGGATTTAGCTTTGGTCTTGGAAGCATTGTCACAACCACCGTTTGAGCCCTTAGCTTCTATTGCCATTAAGGAGCTTTCGGTCAAAACGGCGCTGCTTCTCGCTCTCGCTTCGGCGAAGCGGGTTGGGGATTTACAGGCTTTCTCTGTAAGTGAGGATTGTATTCGCTTTGGGCCGGGAAACCGTAATGTAACTCTCAGACTGAGGCCGGGCTATGTCGGCACTGTCTGCTGAGCCATCAACCTCCCACGGTCCGGATGCTCAGAGTGCTATTTGCCCAGTCAGAGCACTTCGGGAATACATTTCTCGTTCGGCTGCTTTTCGGAAATCGGACCAGCTGTTTGTGTGCTTTGGTGGGTGCAACAAGGGACGGGGAGTCTCTAAACAGAGGCTTGCTCACTGGATTGTGGAAGCTATTGTTTTGGCTTATGATCGCCTGGGGCAGGAATGTCCCCTCAACATCAAGGCTCATTCGACTAGGGCGATTGCCTCCTCGTGGGCCTGGACTAAAGGGATGTCTATTCAGGATTTATGTCTGGCGGCTGGCTGGTCTTCTCAGAACACGTTTGCCAGGTTTTATAAGTTGGATTTGCCCTCTGTAGCGTCTCGAGTCTCATTGTGTACACAGCATTGAGAGAGCTGCTCGGCGCTTTGCTCTTGAGTTGTTGTGTTTTTGTGTATTTTTACTGCTGCCACCAGTATGCGTTGGCCTTCTCTTACTGTTGTTGTTGCCCTGTTTATCTTCAGTGCAAACTTTCCCCGGTTATACTGCTCGGGATATGCAAATTCTGGCAGTGTTTTTGTAAGCTTGTGATAGGTCCCTTTGGGCCTATCAGAGGTTAGAGGTTCGCTATTGGCCAATCTCAGCCTATCGGAAGCTTACATGCTGGGAGCGCGTTTTTTTTTTGTTTGTTTTTTTGGTATTGGACCTGTGTCAGTGGTTTGTTTTGGCTACCACGGCGGGATTCTATACTGTTCCCATAAATGACATTCGTAATGTTGAAGTTCCGTAGCCTTGATAGGGAACGTCTCCGGTTACTTACGTAACCTCGGTTCCCTGAGAGGCAAGGGACGAGACATTACGCTCGCCGCCGTGTTCGCTATTGATTTTAATGTTTTGTTCGATTCTGAAGAGGAATTGGCGCTCACTTGCATATATACTGCTATGAGGTGTCAGTCAATTGGCCAGCTCTGCTGGCGTTAGCCTATAAGATTTCAGCGGAAGTGAAGGATGAGAGGAGTTCCCATAAATGACATTCGTAATGTCTCGTTCCTTGCCTCTCAGGGAACCGAGGTTACGTAAGTAAACGGAGACGTTTCATGGGTTTCAGTCACGTGACTTTTGTTGTGGCCGCCATCTTTAGGACCTTTGCGTTAAATCGCATAATCTCTCCCTGGTGATCGAAAAGATGTTGCACACTTAAAATAGCACAGATAAAAATCAACGGTATTTAAATAAAATAGATACTTTAGGTATAGATCCGTATTTACTGTTAAACGAACTGCTGACTCCACTAAAGTCTAGTAAAAACTTGCCAAATTTACATCTAACGTTACCTGGTCCACAATCCCTCTCCATGTCCCCACCACTTTTGAAACATCTCGCGGCACGGATGTACCAATACACATAAATAAAAGTAAAATAAGAGGTGATCTAGAACGCTGATGTCACGGTCTGGTGTGTAAGGAAGGCAGGCTGAGGCAAAGCACTCCAATACAAACGATTTACTATTAAACAAAACCAGGTACAGGCAGGAAGACAGGCAGGATACACACTAACACCTATGCATATACAAGCACTTACATATACAACGACAATCTAAGAACTGACACAGACAGACTGAACAGAGAGAACTAAATACAGATACTAATGAGGTGAGGACAGGTGACACAGATGATTAAGACGATGAACAGGTGGATGATTGAGGGAGTGAATTCAGGTGTGCAGACAAGGATTCTGGGATGTGAAGTGCAGACAAGGACAGACAGGTGCAGACGAGGACTGTGACATTACTCCCCCCTCCCGGTAGGCGTGACCTCACGCCGTAGAACAGGGGTGGGAGGGTGGGCATCCTGGAGTCCGTGACGGGAAGGCGGACCAGGTGCAGGAGGACGGACTCCAGGATGGAACAGACGGCCATGGCGGAGCAGGACGTGGGCGCGGCCATGGCGGAGCAGGACGTGGGCGCGGCCAGGGCGGAGCAGACGAACCCTCGGGCGGCCACGGCGGTGCGGACCCCTCGGGCGGCCACGGCGGTGAGGACCCCTCGGGCGGCCACGGCGGTGAGGACCCCTCGGGCGGCCACGGCGGTGCCAGACGAGGCGAAGGCCTATGGCCCCCCCCAAAAAAATACTTGGGGAAATCCACGGGTTCACTTGACTCGGGATTCGGTTCACTTGACTCGGGATTCGGTTCACTTGACTCGGGATTCGGTTCACCTGACTCGGGATTCGGTTCACCTGACTCGGGATTCGGTTCACCTGACTCGGGATTCGGTTCACCTGACTCGGGATGGCTGACGTGAAGCCCTGTGCTGGACGGGACCAGCGGCGAAGGCCCTGTGCTGGACGGGACCAGCGGCGAAGGCCCTGTGCTGGATGGGACCAGCGGCGAAGAGGGCTTGGTGCTGGACGGGACCAGCGGCGAAGAGGGCTTGGTGCTGGACGGGACCAGCGGCGAAGAGGGCTTGGTGCTGGACGGGACCAGCGGCGAAGAGGGCTTGGTGCTGGACGGGACCAGCGGTGAAGGCCCTGTGCTGGACGGGACCAGCGGTGAAGGCTCTGTGCTGGATGGGACCAGCGGCGAAGAGGGCTTGGTGCTGGACGGGACCAGCGGCGAAGAGGGCTTGGTGCTGGATGGGACCAGCGGCGAAGAGGGCTTGGTGCTGGACGGGACCAGCGGCGAAGAGGGCTTGGTGCTGGACGGGACCAGCGGCGAAGAGGGCTTGGTGCTGGACGGGACCAGCGGCGAAGAGGGCTTGGTGCTGGACGGGACCAGCGGCGAAGAGGGCTTGGTGCTGGACGGGACCAGCGGCGAAGAGGGCTTGGTGCTGGACGGGACCAGCGGCGAAGAGGGCTTGGTGCTGGACGGGACCAGCGGCGAAGAGGGCTTGGTGCTGGACGGGACCAGCGGCGTAGAGGGCTTGGTGCTGGACGGGACCAGCGGCGAAGGCCCTGTGCTGGACGGGACCAGCGGTGAAGGCCCTGTGCTGGACGGGACCAGCGGCGAAGAGGGCTTGGTGCTGGACGGGACCAGCCCAGGGCCGAAATGAGGCCAGCGTGCAGAGTGATGCCGGGTCTCCACTCGACCCCCTCCTCCACTGCGGCCTCCACGACTCCAACGAAACACAGCCAGACGGGTTCCCACGAAGGCTTGTTTCCAGGCTTCCATCTTCTTTTTCTGGGTCGGTTCTTCTGTCACGGTCTGGTGTGTAAGGAAGGCAGGCTGAGGCAAAGCACTCCAATACAAACGATTTACTATTAAACAAAACCAGGTACAGGCAGGAAGACAGGCAGGATACACACTAACACCTATGCATATACAAGCACTTACATATACAACGACAATCTAAGAACCGACACAGACAGACTGAACAGAGAGAACTAAATACAGATACTAATGAGGTGAGGACAGGTGACACAGATGATTAAGACGATGAACAGATGAATGATTGAGGGAGTGAATTCAGGTGTGCAGACAAGGAGGATTCTGGGAAGTGAAGTGCAGACAAGGACAGACAGGTGCAGACGAGGACTGTGACAGCTGAAATGTGTTGTTTTTTAAATCAAGTGATCAAAGTGGTTGTTGACTCTGGATCAGTGGTGCAGAAACAGTGTTCTCTCGTGACTCGCGCACACCGCACCGTCTTCACACGGACGCGCGCTTTAATCCAGTGAAATCACAAAATAAAATGCACACAAATGTGTTCCTGACTGATATACAACCACTGATAAACATAATCGATTTTAATAAGGGTTATTAATTATTAACAAGGGCTATTGCACGTATTTTTGTCTGGGTTTTTTTGTTGTTGTTTAATGTGAATCCTTTCAGGACGATGCAACTCATTTGGAAAATCAGATCAAGGCTTTATTTAAGCCTCTTCACCAGCTTTTGGATGATGAAGAAAATGCCATTCTTAATGAACTTAAACTGCAGAAGGAGAATAAACTGGAAAGTATGAAAGATAAAAGTGTGAAGATCGATGAAGAAATCGGCAAGCTCACAATCACTATTAAAGACTTGGAAAAGGAGTTAAATAGTGGGAACATCAGAATAATTCAGGTTAGTCCTTTATTTTGTCATCTTCTGCCATTTTACACCCTCCTCCCACAAGCATGATTTTTACAGTACAGATGTACTGTAAAAACAACTTGAAAAGTACATTATACAATTAATAACAACAATGTTACTATTTAAATAAAAAAAAACTATTGTCCATACATTCTAACCTTAAAATAATGTATTAAACTGAAGAAGAAAAGAAAAAAACTCAAATCTGTTCCTGACTGTTTCCTACATTTTCAATAGAACTTCAAGGACACAATGATGAGGTAAGCAGAATTTCTTATGGAAGCTAGTTTCCATCACCCAATAAAAAAGGTAATTGGAACTTTTAATCTCACAATTGACTTTTTTTTCTCACTATTACAAGTTTATATCTCACAATTCTGAGAAAAAAGAATTGCGAGATATTGCAATTCTGATTTTATTTTTCACAATTCTAAGTTTATAACTTTTTATCTCAGAATTGTGAGATATAATTATCTCACAATTAAATAACGGTAATTGTGACTTTATCTCACAAGTTTATAACTTGCGATTCTGACTTGTTTCTAGTGAGATATAAAGTTTTCGGTGGAAACAAGCTTCCATAGTTTCTCCTCTATCGATGAAAATTAAAAATCGATCAAATCAATGCTCGCGTATTAATGTTTTCCCAGAGCCCAGTGCAAATTCCAGGATCCAGAGAGGACTCCAGGAGATCTTATTGACTGTGCCAAGTATGTAGGCAACTTTAATCTCAATGTTTGGAGGAAAATCAGACGATCTATCACTGACAGTGAGTCAATCCATGTAACAATTCAAACACTAGTTAATGCACAAAATACAACCTTTCTTTTTAAAAAATATCATTTCTGTTTTTGATCTCTCTCTCTGTCGATCGATAGGTCCTGTGGTTCTGGACCCTAACACAGACAACTTTGACCTCATAGTATCCGCTGATCTGATGAGTGTGTGGCATCTATACGAGATAGATTATGAGGTGATTCCCAATAACCTGGAGAGATTTGATCATTGTCCCTGTGTGCTGGGCTCTGTGGGCTTTTCCACAGGGACACACACATGGGACGTTGACGTGGAGAACAACACGTCCTGGATGGTAGGTGTCGCCATAGAGTCTGTCTGAAGAAAAAGAACCAACGGCTTGCCCAGTGGAGTCTGGTGTATCGGACATGAAGGGGAAAATCTTAGTGTCACAGATCCTCTGGAGTCGCACGTCCCACTACTTGGATTTGAGAAACCTGCGATGGTGAGGGTGAAACTGCACATGAGTGCAGGACAGCTGTCCTTCTCAGATCACCTCTGTGAGACTGTCTATCACACCTTCACACACAATTTCACTGAGATGGTCTTCCCATTCTTCTACACAGAGGGCCATGTCCCTCTCACTATTTTGCCTGAGGTCAAACCTGAAGAGATCTGAGGAGAAGAACGTTGCTGTCAGATAAAGTGTTCTTGATTTCCTTATTTTACATTGTTGCGTGTTACTGTTATTGATATGGTCTCTTTAGTTTGTAATTACTTTGAGGAATGTTCAAGGATAATGTGGGTTAAGTGTTAATGTTACTGGTATAGTCTAAAACAATTCCTGCGATCTCAATTGTATGTTGAGAACACACATGCAAGCTTGCAAGTGTAACTAAAATGCAGAAACACTCAGATTGTATTAATGAATGTGTGGTGCATGTTAGTGACTTTCATAAGGTCAACAGCATAAGATTAAAAAATAACTTTCTAGCTTCTCGATTGTAACTCTCGATTAATGACAAACATGTTTTTGTTAGGGTTAGAAATACACATATTTTATTAAACACTAGACTAGGAAGACTTATAATAGCAAATGTAATCAACTCCTCAATAAGCTAAGAAGGAAGTAAATCCACCACTTCAATTTAATTATAAGAGGTTTGCCATTTTGCAACCCCATTTTCAAAATAATGTGGACAGTTATAGTTAAAAAATAAAAATAAAGCACATTTATTTAAAAAGAAGTAATAAAAGTAGTCAAAAATTGGTATTTTTTAAATAATTATTTAGAACACAAATCAAACTTAAAAATATCACTTTAGTGAATTAGATACACCAATTTATATACAAGAAATGTACTTGTTTATGTATAAGCATTTTTTAAACCCAAATACCAAAGAGCAACGTAGGCTACATTCCAACGCTGCGAACATTCTATGACGTCACGATGTGCTTGACTATGCTATATATTTCGACTGAATATCACTGTGCTATTGCGCTCCAGTGTTAATAAGCTCATGAGAGAGAACATTGACAGCTACAAAGAAGTATTTCACAGATAATAGCAATATTTATCTTGAAAATGTTTAATTTAGGGTCATCGTTTATCGTGCGCCCGGTACCGCCACCGCCACCATCAACCTTCAGGCAGTATCACTGTGTGCCGATGCCGTCAACTCAACGAGAGTCTGTGGAGTTCACTGGCCAGACACACACGCAAACATCACTCGTGGACATGGTGATTAATAATGGGCATAAAAATGATCTGACCCGACCTAACCAGACAACTATCAGGCAGCATCACCGTATGCGGCTGCCATCGATTCACCGAGGGTATGTGAAGCCCACTGGCCATACACCCACGCACACAACACTCGTGGTGATTGGACACAGGCATAAAAGTGATCTGACTGCACCTAACCAAATATCCATGAGGCAGCATCACCGCGTGCAGCAGATGCCGTCAATACACCGAGAGTCTGTGAAGCCCACTGGCCAGTCATCCACGCTCATGGTGATTGGAAAAGAGAATACAAATGGTCTGACCCAACCTAACCAGAGAATTTTAACTACAACTGAAAGGCCACACGGGGAAATGAACAAATCTCCAGCCCCGACTCTGCCTCCACTGGGTGGAACGGCTGCTTTCAAGACGAACAACCCCCGATTGACAGCTCAAGCTCCGCTACGACACCCTGGTGCTGCTGCTCCTGCTGGTCTCCCACAGCCTATGACTCGCCGGATAGCACCTGTGAACCGGAGCAGTGTGGGGAAACTAGCCAGTGCAGAAAAGCAGAGCCCTGTTGGTCCAATACAAAAGAACCGCGGCTCTAAAAAGAAGCAGCCATGTAAAGACCAACCGCAAAAGCCAGTAAGACTCCTGGCTGTGGCCGATTTCCCGCCCGTGAGTGAATCAGTGCGGGCAGTGATGTGCAGAATAGCTGATCAGCAGCACTCAGAGCGCCAGCGAACTGCAGTGACAGGTTCTGTCCCGCGGTGAGCACTACTGTCCCGTGGCGAGCACCACTGTCCCGCGGTAAGCAGAAGGGACAACTGTCCCGCGGCGAGCACCACTGTCCCGCGGTAAGCAGAAGGGATAACTGTCCCGCGGCGAGCACCACTGTCCCGCGGTAAGCAGAAGGGATAACTGTCGCGCGGCGAGCACCAATGTCCAGCGGTAAGCAGAAGGGACAACTGTCCCGCGGCGAGCACCAATGTCCCGCGACAAGCTGCAGTGTCAACTGTCCCGTGGTGAGCTGCGGCTGCCAGAGGGAGCAGCGTCAGTGCCGAAAAATGTGGGTGGGTGTGTCCAACATGAAAAAAATTGAGAAAAGTGGAGCACGCGTTTCTGTCGGTCAGCAGACGTGACAAATATGTAATGATTTAATGTCAGAAAGCTTATTTTTAGCAACTAAGTACTATGTTAAAGTAGTTGAAATTAAGCTTTTATATCAAGACTACCAGAAACAAATTGCCAACCTTTTTACGAGACAAGTTTGTATGAATTTGCAGGATGTGATTCAAACGCAAACATAACCAGTAGGCTCCAGGAGCTGGTTGCAAGCTTGAGTGGTCTGCAGTGGTGTGCACAGACCTCCACTGGGGCAGGGGCGAAATCGCCTCCTGGGGGCTGGGGGGGCATTTCAGGGGCCACCGCAATACGCCCCAAACTTTGCTATTAGTGATTAAAGGGGCGGGGGCTCAAGCACCCCAGCCTCCAGCCCCCGGCACCGTGCAAGCCACAGGTGAACCAAGTTCCAGGATTTGCACTTTATATAGACCACACGACCCAGACAAGACCCCTCTACACAGACCCTATGGCCAGCTTCAACTCCCTCCCACCAAATGCTGGCGTCATGTATCTCGATCTTCAAGCAGACGGAACTGGATGGAGTATTCTGAATGATATCAATCTACAATTTGACTTGTGATGCTGCCTGGAATTAAACCACAAGTTCTTTTTCTGGCCAGAGGAGAACTTGCCCCCTGACTGAGCCTGGTTTCTCCCAAGGTTTTTTTTTTTCCTCCATTCTGTCACAGATGGAGTTTGGGTTCCTTGCCACAGTCGCATTTTGGCTTGCTCAGTTGGGGACACTTGATATTCGGCAATATTACTGATTTCTATTTGACTGCAGACATTGGGTGAGAACTGAACTGAGCTGGACGATGACATCACTGTTTTCTCCAGAGTGGCTTTGATGAATTGAACTCATTCCATAACTGATGAATTTTACAGTTATTGAAAGAGAAAATCTCTCAATGCTCTTGACTGAATAAATTTAGTAGCTTTAATAAGATTCAGTGTTTATTTAATTAATTTAGTGAAGACTATGCAGTTTTATTTTTACATTTGATTATTAAAATTTTAAAGCAGTTTATTTCATTTATATATTTCCTATATTGTATGTCCTATTGTTTTGTCTATGCTGATGTTATCCATTGCTTTGTGCAATAAATAAACATGATTCAATAAAATGTATAAAGCTGCATATGTGATATAGTACAAGAACATGGATGGGTTATTGCATAACAAATAGCCTATATTTTGTGTGCAAAAGATAAACAATTTACTGGATTATTCCATGTTCAAAGTTAAGCTCAACCAACAGCATTTTAAGTAGGCCTAATGTTGTTTGACAAAATACTAATGATAATAAATAAAGCTGTAAGAATAAGTATGTGAAACCGCATACTCTAGGTTCTTATTTTGAATAAGTAATTAATGCACCACTTCACATGTGTAGTGAATGTAATCTGGACGTACATTCAGCGTCTTGCCCCGATCACATGACCTACCACCACAGAGACAATTTATATAAGAGGTGTGTTCGACATGGGCTGCGGCTGGATGAAACCGATCGGCGAGAGTTGCCACGTGCAGGCGGGGAGGAGCTGCAAACAGAGACGTGAAGTCGGACACTTTCTGGTTCCCGTAGTGGCCGCTCATGTGGTGTTTGCATACTTTACCACAGTTGAAGTGAAATAAATCCAATATTTGTCAAATACACGCGTGCGTTTCCATTTAAAAGCCTGCTTTAGGCTTAATACAGCATCTGTGTGTACAAGAATAAGTTAAACATAAGCCTATAGACTACTATTTAAATAATGTAGCCTAGTGGGGTCTATTTGTTTTTTAATCAGTTATATTTTGATAAACATGACACTATAGCATTGCAACTACATGAAAAGAGATTTTACTGTTGTCACAGTGAGGTTCTGTGACTAGAGACTCTTATTTTGGAGAAGACTCTTGTTATGACGCTGGAGTGAGAAAATGCATACATACAGACACTTTTCACACTAACATCCTTACACACTATCTGTTTGCGCATATTTTAACATCAGTTAAGGCAGACATAGGTGTGTCACTTATTGTGGATTGTTTCCTGTTGTACCTGTCTTCACCATGCCCTTTTTCCATTTACGGAGTTATTAATTTCTCTTTGTTGATTTATGTATTGTTAAGAACTCAAGCAAGACCGGTAACCATGTTATAAGTTTATTGATTTCAATTAACCACTTACATAATAATAAATTGTCATACTTACGTGCAGGAACATTTTACTTTACCAAACAGACGAATACCAGTCACAGTAACTGCCACCATTTTGAATGCCTCTTTGCCGCCAATAGGCACAGTTAATTGCTGTCATGTGTGAGGGGGAGATTGGAGTTCTGTTTGATTCTTTGTTAAACGTTGTTCAACATTAATAATTAATTGAGTTGTTTTGTTTTCAATGTTTATATATTTTTATATTATTCTGACTGTTTATCGGTTTGTTATTGTTAAATCTATTTTGATTTTGTTTTCTTTTAATATCTTAGTTATCTTTAATTACCAAATGGTTTGGGCCAAATAGGAGGGGCTTAGCCTTTTTAAGAAGGTGCCTCAGTGTGGTTAGGAGGCTCGTAGAGTGAGTGTTTGGGAGTTTTTGCTCTGTTTTTGGGCCAAATTACTGGTGTAGCCAAATATTGTTTGCAAATAACTTTGAACAGTTTATTGGATTTATTTTTGTTTTGTTTAGATTT
Organism: Meda fulgida; assembly: GCA_030578275.1. Taxonomy (NCBI): domain Eukaryota; kingdom Metazoa; phylum Chordata; class Actinopteri; order Cypriniformes; family Leuciscidae; genus Meda; species Meda fulgida. Next base: position 16,917,372 of record CM060640.1, read on the forward strand.
TTTTAAATGGATTTTCACTGTAAATATCAGTTGCACTTATTGGATTAAACACTGAACTTTTTGACCTCATCATCACGTCACATCATTTTTTTGCCTCCATCTGCCGGTACATACAGAGCAGTAGTGCTGCTACTGTTAGTAACATCTTTGAGGCCTCTTTGTGGCAGTTGGCATACCTCTGGCTCTGTTACAACTGTTATAAAAAAAAACAGATTTGTGAACGTTAGTGAAACGGAAGGTGTACGAATAAACACGAAACCATAGACAGTAAAAGAAGCACGAAACACACATGAGCGTTGTCATGCGGTGAATCCGGCCAATCATGGAACACCTGTGTCGTCATCAGAGCTTGTGCAGTCGCTTGAGAAGCTGCGCTGGCTGAGTCCTGCGGATGCTCTCGAATTGCTCTCGCGCTACTTTGATGGCATACGTCACAGTCACGTGGCGTCGGTGCTCTATCATGTCAGACAAAATTTCTAACCGGCATGCACTGTTTCAAGTCAGCCACCGATCGATCTGCGCAGAGCTGCATGAAGTCGAACAAGCGGGGTTCCCTATTAAGGCTACGGAACTTCGACATTACGAATGTCGTATGTGGGACCTCCTCTCATCCTTCACTTCCGCTGAAATCTTATAGGCTAACCCCAGCAGAGCTGGCCAATTGACGCGAATATGCAAATACTGACACCTCGAAGCAAGTGAGCAAGTAGCAAGTGAGCGCAATTCCTCTTCAGAATCTCTCTCTTCACGCTCAAATCGTGTGCTAGAAAGCTGATACTACTCAACAAACCTTGGATCATTCGCTGTCGTTGAAGGTGCGCCGGAGATACCTGAACTGTCTCCAGCATCCGATGGCGACTGTTTGCAACCTATGTTCGGGCCCCATAGTGCCCCCAGACATGCACCTGTTTTGCGTCGCGTGCATGGGGCTGGCCCACACTGAATCAGCCCTCAGGGATGGAGGGTCCTGCGATTTCTGTGCGGACATGTCTCTCCGAGCCCTCAAGGCCAGGCGGGACGAAGCTCGCGCTGCTGCGGGGATTGGGCCTGCTGCCGCCACCCAGCCGTTGGCAGCCCCCCCCCCAACCGCGGAGTCGAGGTTCGACCCCCCCGTGAGTTTCCCCAACCCTTCCTTTCAACCCCGTCGCGAGGTTGCTGACTTCGTGTCCTTCGGGGCGAGTGAGGAGGAAGACTCTATGTCCTTGTCGGCCTCCGAGAACGACTGGGGTGCGGAGCAGGCCGCTCCTCTGGCAACCACGGAGCAAGAGCCCCGGCAGACCTGCAGGAAGAGCTCTTCCGTATCCTCTCGAAGGCCGTCGATGAACTGGATTTATCGTGGAAAGCCCCCGATGAACCATCAAAGAGCAAGCTGGATACGTGGTTCCTCCAATCAAGCCGCCGTCATGCCGCTTCGAGAAGAGGAACACCGTTCTTTCCTGACGTGCATGAGCACGTGGTGAAGTCGTGGGCGGCCCCGCAATCGGCGCGCACCCTCACTTCAACCCAGGCCATGTTTGCCCCCGTGGACGAGGTGGGAGACCATGGCTACCTACGCATCCCCCCTGTCGAGGAGACCGTCGCCGCACATCTCTGCCCGTCGGCCCCCGCCCTGGGCTCGGACCGCAGCCTGCCGTCCCGAGCTTGCAGGTTTACGGCTCACCAGGCTAACAGGGCCTCGGGGGAGGCGGTTTCTGCACTACACGCCATGGCCGTTCTTCAGGTGCTGCAGGCCAAGCAGTTGAAGGCTCTGGATGGCGCCGCCTCTGTCGACGCTGACGCCATCCGGGATCTCCGTTCGGCCACGGACCTCGTGCTCTGGGCCACGAAGCACTCGGCCCAGGCGATTGGCCGTTCGATGGGGTATCTGGTGGTCCTCCATAGACACCTGTGGCTCACCCTATCGGACGTGCAGGAGGCGGACAGGAAGACGCTGTTAAATGCACCTATCTCCCCTGCAGGCCTGTTCGGAGACGCAGTGGAAAAGGTAACCGAGCGATACTCCGAGACGCAGAAAAAGGCGAAGGCGATGAGTCACGTGATTCCTCGGAGGGCGCCGATGCCTCCGCCGCCGCAGCCCAGCTCTCGCTCGTCTTCCGCCTCGGGTCGTCAACCTCAAGCTGCGGCCAGGTGTCAGTCAGCGCCGCGCCCGGGACCGGATGCCCGTAAAGGCCGAAGCGGCCAGTGGCATGGAGCAGGAAACAAGAAGCCGGCTCAGGGGAGCCCGCGCAGGAAGCCCACCGCGTCCCCGGCGAGGCCCAAGCAGTCGTCCTGACCGCTCGGGCAAGAGGAGAGGAAAATGCCAGGATGGCTCCGCGTCCAAGCGACGCGCTCGAGAGCACGTGGTCCCTCAGCGTTCTGCGAGCGACACGTGCAGTTATGTTGTGAATGTTGTGTATTGTTCAAAAATAAAGCAAATTACTTGTTTTTCTCCTCTTGCACCACACACTGTGTTACCCGCCCTGCCCTCGAGCAGCGCAGAGTCACAATCATTAACTATAAAGGCACCTCACGGGAAGCGCGAGGTGTCTATTTCCAGCCCTCACATAGCGGCGATGACCGCAGGTTTAGTTCAGCCCACACTCAGTCGTTTCCAGACAGCATGGGAAGCTATTCCGGGCATTTCCCCGTGGGTGTTGAACGTAATTCGGCACTGATATACACTTGAGTTCAAACGCAGACCTCCCCACTTTTGCGGCGTAATTCAGTCATTAACTTTGCCCCAAAGTGCTCACGTACTGAGACAAGAAGTGTGCAGCCAGCTCGAGAAGAAAGCGATAGAACCCGTCCCCCTGAGCAAGCGGGAGAGCTGGTTCTACAGCCGCTACTTCGTAGTGCCGAAGAAGGGAGGGGGTCTCCGCCCTATACTAGATCTGAGACCCGTCAACAGAACGCTTCACAAGCACACCTTCAGGATGACCACACTGAAGCAAATCCTGCCGCAAATTTGCCCCGGGGATTGGTTCGCTTCAGTGGATTTAAAGGACGCTTACTTTCATATCCAGATAGTAAAGCATCACAGGCGTTTCCTGAGGTTTGCGTTCGAGAATTCAGTGTACCAATACACGGTGCTTCACTTTGGGCTAGTTCTCGCTCCTTGAACGTTTTCAAAATGCATAGACGCGGCACTTTCACCTCTCAGATCGAGCGGGATGCGCATTTTGAATTATCTGGACGACTGGCTGTTTCTTGCGCAGTCGAAAGAAACGCTGGTCAGCCATGTGGAAGTCCTCCTTCGTCACTTGGAGGGGCTCGGTTTGAAGGTGAACTTCCAGAAAAGTGTGCTCACACCGAGTCAGACTTCCACTTTTCTGGGAATATGCTTGGATTCGGTGAGAATGAGAGCACGTCTCTCCCCCGAGCGAGCGGAGGCTCTGAGCTCTTCTCTCGGTCGCTTCAGACCGGGCAGGCTCGTCCCACTGAAGGAATTTCAGAGACTATTGGGACGGATGGCAGCAGCTTCTTCAGTGTGTCACCTGGGGCTGCTGCATATGAGACCGCTTCAACACTGGCTGAAAACGCGCGCCACAAGCGCATCATGGTCACCCGCGGATGCGCCCGCGCCCTGGTCCCGTTGAAGAACCCCGACCTCTACAGCTCAGGCGTCCCTATGGGTTTAGTGACGCGGTGTGTGGAGGTCCTGACGGACGCCTCGTCCACCGGATGGAGGGCGGTCTGCTTGGGCAAGCCCGCCTCGGGTCGGTGGTCAGAGAGGCAGATGGAGTGGAACATAAATCGCTTGGAGCTGGAAGCGGTCTCTCTAGCTTTCAAAGTTTTCCGGTCTCGGCTGGAGCAGCAACATGTGTTGATTCGGACCGAAAACACTTCCGTGGTCTCGTACATAAATCGTCAAGGTGGTGTACATTCCAGAGCCCTATTCAAGCAGGCGGAATCCCTTCTGCTGTGGGCGGACCGGTTCTTCCTCTCGGTGAGAGCGGCGCACATCCTCGGTGTTCTAGATCGCGGGGCGGATATGCTCTCGAGGAGCGGGATTCCTCAAGGGGAATGGAGGCTTCACCCCGGGACGGTTCAGTTGATATGGAATCGTTTCGGCAGGGTGGAGCGCGACCTCTTTGCGACGAGCGAGAACACGCATTGTCAGATGTTCTTTTCGCTGTCCCGTTCCCCTCGGGAGATGGACGCGCTAACTGCGCGGTGGCCGAAAGGCTGTCTCTATGCTTTTCCTCCGGTGAATATCTTGCCCTTGGTGTTGTGCAAAATCAGGGAGGAGAAGGGGTTGGTGACTCTGGTAGCCCCGAACTGGCCGAATCAGCCTTGGTTCGCGGACTTGGTGGAGTTACTGGCAGGGCAGCCATGGGAGATTCCGCTCAGGAAGGACCTGCTGTCCCAGGCGAGCGGAACGATCTGGCATCCCAGCCCCGGACTGTGGAGCCTTCATGTGTGGCCGCTGCAGGGTCGCTGAGCGGGCGGGATGCGCTGCATGCGCGAGTTTTGAATACCATCGCGGAAGCGAGAGCCCCGTTCACCAGGCGCCTGTACGCTCTGAAGTGTGGTGTTTTCTCAAAATGGTGTCAGGATGACGATATAGACCCAGCGAACTGCTCTGTGTCGGTTATTCTGCGCTTTCTTCAGCATAGGTTGGATGAAGGGAGCCTTCCATCCACTCTGAAGGTATACGTGGCCGCTATTACAGCGTTTCATCCCCATGTTGATGGACAGTCTATCGGCAGGCATGCGTCGGTGACTCGGTTCCTCAGGGGAGCTAGGAGATTACGCCCTGCACGGCCGCCTTCGGTGCCGCCGTGGGATTTAGCTTTGGTCTTGGAAGAATTGTCACAACCACCGTTTGAGCCCTTAGCTTCTATTGCCATTAAGGAGCTTTCGGTCAAAACGGCGCTGCTTCTCGCTCTCGCTTCGGCGAAGCGGGTTGGGGATTTACAGGCTTTCTCTGTAAGTGAGGATTGTATTCGCTTTGGGCCGGGAAACCGTAATGTAACTCTCAGACTGAGGCCGGGCTATGTCGGCACTGTCTGCTGAGCCATCAACCTCCCACGGTCCGGATGCTCAGAGTGCTATTTGCCCAGTCAGAGCACTTCGGGAATACATTTCTCGTTCGGCTGCTTTTCGGAAATCGGACCAGCTGTTTGTGTGCTTTGGTGGGTGCAACAAGGGACGGGGAGTCTCTAAACAGAGGCTTGCTCACTGGATTGTGGAAGCTATTGTTTTGGCTTATGATCGCCTGGGGCAGGAATGTCCCCTCAACATCAAGGCTCATTCGACTAGGGCGATTGCCTCCTCGTGGGCCTGGACTAAAGGGATGTCTATTCAGGATTTATGTCTGGCGGCTGGCTGGTCTTCTCAGAACACGTTTGCCAGGTTTTATAAGTTGGATTTGCCCTCTGTAGCGTCTCGAGTCTCATTGTGTACACAGCATTGAGAGAGCTGCTCGGCGCTTTGCTCTTGAGTTGTTGTGTTTTTGTGTATTTTTACTGCTGCCACCAGTATGCGTTGGCCTTCTCTTACTGTTGTTGTTGCCCTGTTTATCTTCAGTGCAAACTTTCCCCGGTTATACTGCTCGGGATATGCAAATTCTGGCAGTGTTTTTGTAAGCTTGTGATAGGTCCCTTTGGGCCTATCAGAGGTTAGAGGTTCGCTATTGGCCAATCTCAGCCTATCGGAAGCTTACATGCTGGGAGCGCGTTTTTTTTTTGTTTGTTTTTTTGGTATTGGACCTGTGTCAGTGGTTTGTTTTGGCTACCACGGCGGGATTCTATACTGTTCCCATAAATGACATTCGTAATGTTGAAGTTCCGTAGCCTTGATAGGGAACGTCTCCGGTTACTTACGTAACCTCGGTTCCCTGAGAGGCAAGGGACGAGACATTACGCTCGCCGCCGTGTTCGCTATTGATTTTAATGTTTTGTTCGATTCTGAAGAGGAATTGGCGCTCACTTGCATATATACTGCTACGAGGTGTCAGTCAATTGGCCAGCTCTGCTGGCGTTAGCCTATAAGATTTCAGCGGAAGTGAAGGATGAGAGGAGTTCCCATAAATGACATTCGTAATGTCTCGTTCCTTGCCTCTCAGGGAACCGAGGTTACGTAAGTAAACGGAGACGTTTCATGGGTTTCAGTCACGTGACTTTTGTTGTGGCCGCCATCTTTAGGACCTTTGCGTTAAATCGCATAATCTCTCCCTGGTGATCGAAAAGATGTTGCACACTTAAATAGCACAGATAAAAATCAACAGTATTTAAATAAAATAGATACTTTAGGTATAGATCCGTATTTACTGTTAAACGAACTGCTGACTCCACTAAAGTCTAGTAAAAACTTGCCAAATTGACATCTAACGTTACCTGGTCCACAATCCCTCTCCATGTCCCCACCACTTTTGAAACATCTCGCGGCACGGATGTACCAATACACATAAATAAAAGTAAAATAAGAGGTGATCTAGAACGCTGATGTCACGGTCTGGTGTGTAAGGAAGGCAGGCTGAGGCAAAGCACTCCAATACAAACGATTTACTATTAAACAAAACCAGGTACAGGCAGGAAGACAGGCAGGATACACACTAACACCTATGCATATACAAGCACTTACATATACAACGACAATCTAAGAACCGTCACAGACAGACTGAACAGAGAGAACTAAATACAGATACTAATGAGGTGAGGACAGGTGACACAGATGATTAAGACGATGAACAGGTGGATGATTGAGGGAGTGAATTCAGGTGTGCAGACAAGGAGGATTCTGGGATGTGAAGTGCAGACAAGTACAGACAGGTGCAGACGAGGACTGTGACATTACTCCCCCCTCCCGGTAGGCGTGACCTCACGCCGTAGAACAGGGGTGGGAGGGTGGGCATCCTGGAGTCCGTGACGGGAAGGCGGACCAGGTGCAGGAGGACGGACTCCAGGATGGAACAGACGGCCATGGCGGAGCAGGACGTGGCCATGGCGGAGCAGGACGTGGGCGCGGCCAGGGCGGAGCAGACGAACCCTCGGGCGGCCACGGCGGTGCGGACCCCTCGGGCGGCCACGGCGGTGAGGACCCCTCGGGCGGCCACGGCGGTGAGGACCCTTCGGGCGGCCACGGCGGTGCCAGACGAGGCGAAGGCCTATGGCCCCCCCAAAAAAAATACTTGGGGAAATCCACGGGTTCACTTGACTCGGGATTCGGTTCACTTGACTCGGGATTCGGTTCACTTGACTCGGGATTCGGTTCACCTGACTCGGGATTCGGTTCACCTGACTCGGGATTCGGTTCACCTGACTCGGGATTCGGTTCACCTGACTCGGGATTCGGTTCACCTGACTCGGGATTCGGTTCACTTGACTTGGGGTGGCTGACGTGAAGCCCTGTGCTGGACGGGACCAGCGGCGAAGGCCCTGTGCTGGACGGGACCAGCGGCGAAGGCCCTGTGCTGGACGGGACCAGCGGCGAAGAGGGCTTGGTGCTGGACGGGACCAGCGGCGAAGAGGGCTTGGTGCTGGACGGGACCAGCGGCGAAGAGGGCTTGGTGCTGGACGGGACCAGCGGCGAAGAGGGCTTGGTGCTGGACGGGACCAGCGGCGAAGAGGGCTTGGTGCTGGACGGGACCAGCGGTGAAGGCTCTGTGCTGGATGGGACCAGCGGCGAAGAGGGCTTGGTGCTGGACGGGACCAGCGGCGAAGAGGGCTTGGTGCTGGATGGGACCAGCGGCGAAGAGGGCTTGGTGCTGGACGGGACCAGCGGCGAAGAGGGCTTGGTGCTGGACGGGACCAGCGGCGAAGAGGGCTTGGTGCTGGACGGGACCAGCGGCGAAGAGGGCTTGGTGCTGGACGGGACCAGCGGCGAAGAGGGCTTGGTGCTGGACGGGACCAGCGGCGAAGAGGGCTTGGTGCTGGACGGGACCAGCGGCGAAGAGGGCTTGGTGCTGGACGGGACCAGCGGCGAAGAGGGCTTGGTGCTGGACGGGACCAGCGGCGAAGAGGGCTTGGTGCTGGACGGGACCAGCGGCGAAGAGGGCTTGGTGCTGGACGGGACCAGCGGCGAAGAGGGCTTGGTGCTGGACATGACCAGCGGCGAAGGCCCTGTGCTGGACGGGACCAGCGGTGAAGGCCCTGTGCTGGACGGGACCAGCGGCGAAGAGGGCTTGGTGCTGGACGGGACCAGCCCAGGGCCGAAATGAGGCCAGCGTGCAGAGTGATGCCGGGTCTCCACTCGACCCCCTCCTCCACTGCGGCCTCCACGACTCCCACGAAACACAGCCAGACGGGTTCCCACGAAGGCTTGTTTCCAGGCTTCCATCTTCTTTTTCTGGGTCGGTTCTTCTGTCACGGTCTGGTGTGTAAGGAAGGCAGGCTGAGGCAAAGCACTCCAATACAAACGATTTACTATTAAACAAAACCAGGTACAGGCAGGAAGACAGGCAGGATACACACTAACACCTATGCATATACAAGCACTTACATATACAACGACAATCTAAGAACCGACACAGACAGACTGAACAGAGAGAACTAAATACAGATACTAATGAGGTGAGGACAGGTGACACAGATGATTAAGACGATGAACAGGTGAATGATTGAGGGAGTGAATTCAGGTGTGCAGACAAGGAGGATTCTGGGAAGTGAAGTGCAGACAAGGACAGACAGGTGCAGACGAGGACTGTGACAGCTGAAATGTGTTGTTTTTTAAATCAAGTGATCAAAGTGGTTGTTGACTCTGGATCAGTGGTGCAGAAACAGTGTTCTCTCGTGACTCGCGCACACCGCACCGTCTTCACACGGACGCGCGCTTTAATCCAGTGAAATCACAAAATAAAATGCACACAAATGTGTTCCTGACTGATATACAACCACTGATAAACATAATCGATTTTAATAAGGGTTATTAATTATTAACAAGGGCTATTGCACGTATTTTTGTCTGGGTTTTTTTGTTGTTGTTTAATGTGAATCCTTTCAGGACGATGCAACTCATTTGGAAAATCAGATCAAGGCTTTATTTAAGCCTCTTCACCAGCTTTTGGATGATGAAGAAAATGCCATTCTTAATGAACTTAAACTGCAGAAGGAGAATAAACTGGAAAGTATGAAAGATAAAAGTGTGAAGATCGATGAAGAAATCGGCAAGCTCACAACCACTATTAAAGACTTGGAAAAGGAGTTAAATAGTGGGAACATCAGAATAATTCAGGTTAGTCCTTTATTTTGTCATCTTCTGCCATTTTACACCCTCCTCCCACAAGCATGATTTTTACAGTACAGATGTACTGTAAAAACAACTTGAAAAGTACATTAACCAATTAATAACAACAATGTTACTATTTAAATTTTAAAAAACACTATTGTCCATACATTCTAACCTTAAAATAATGTATTAAACTGAAGAAGAAAAGAAAAAAACTGAAATCTGTTCCTGACTGTTTCCTACATTTTCAATAGAACTTCAAGGACACAATGATGAGGTAAGCAGAATTTCTTATGGAAGCTAGTTTCCATCACCCAATAAAAAAGGTAATTGGAACTTTTAATCTCACAATTGACTTTTTTTTCTCACTATTACAAGTTTATATCTCACAATTCTGAGAAAAAAGAATTGCGAGATATTGCAATTCTGATTTTATTTTTCACAATTCTAAGTTTATAACTTTTTATCTCAGAATTGTGAGATATAATTATCTCACAATTAAATAACGGTAATTGTGACTTTATCTCACAAGTTTATAACTTGCGATTCTGACTTGTTTCTAGTGAGATATAAAGTTTTCGGTGGAAACAAGCTTCCATAGTTTCTCCTCTATCGATGAAAATTTAAAATCGATCAAATCAATGCTCGCGTATTAATGTTTTCCCAGAGCCCATCAGTGCAAATTCCAGGATCCAGAGAGGACTCCAGGAGATCTTATTGACTGTGCCAAGTATGTAGGCAACTTTAATCTCAATGTTTGGAGGAAAATCAGACGATCTATCACTGACAGTGAGTCAATCCATGTAACAATTCAAACACTAGTTAATGCACAAAATACAACCTTTCTTTTAAAAAAATATCATTTCTGTTTTTGATCTCTCTCTCTGTCGATCGATAGGTCCTGTGGTTCTGGACCCTAACACAGACAACTTTGACCTCATAGTATCCGCTGATCTGATGAGTGTGTGGCATCTATACGAGATAGATTATGAGGTGATTCCCAATAACCTGGAGAGATTTGATCATTGTCCCTGTGTGCTGGGCTCTGTGGGCTTTTCCACAGGGACACACACATGGGACGTTGACGTGGAGAACAACACGTCCTGGATGGTAGGTGTCGCCATAGAGTCTGTCTGAAGAAAAAGAACCAACGGCTTGCCCAGTGGAGTCTGGTGTATCGGACATGAAGGGGAAAATCTTAGTGTCACAGATCCTCTGGAGTCGCACATCCCACTACTTGGATTTGAGAAACCTGCGATGGTGAGGATGAAACTGCACATGAGTGCAGGACAGCTGTCCTTCTCAGATCACCTCTGTGAGACTGTCTATCACACCTTCACACACAATTTCACTGAGATGGTCTTCCCATTCTTCTACACAGAGGGCCATGTCCCTCTCACTATTTTGCCTGAGGTCAAACCTGAAGAGATCTGAGGAGAAGAACGTTGCTGTCAGATAAAGTGTTCTTGATTTCCTTATTTTACATTGTTGCGTGTTACTGTTATTGATATGGTCTCTTTAGTTTGTAATTACTTTGAGGAATGTTCGAGGATAATGTGGATTAAGTGTTAATGTTACTGGTATAGTCTAAAACAATTCCTGCGATCTCAATTGTATGTTGAGAACACACATGCAAGCTTGCAAGTGTAACTAAAATGCAGAAATACTCAGATTGTATTAATGAATGTGTGGTGCATGTTAGTGACTTTCATAAGGTCAACAGCATAAGATTAAAAAATAACTTTCTAGCTTCTTGATTGTAACTCTCGATTAATGACAAACATGTTTTTGTTAGGGTTAGAAATACACATATTTTATTAAACACTAGACTAGGAAGACATAATAGCAAATGTAATCAACTCCTCAATAAGCTAAGAAGGAAGTAAATCCACCACTTCAATTTAATTATAAGAGGTTTGCCATTTTGCAACCCCATTTTCAAAATAATGTGGACAGTTATAGTTAAAAAATAAAAATATAGCACATTTATTTAAAAAGAAGTAATAAAAGTTGTCAAAAATTGGTATTTTTTAAATAATAATTTAGAACACAAATCAAACTTAAAAATATCACTTTAGTGAATTAGATACACCAATTTATATACAAGAAATGTACTTGTTTATGTAAGCATTTTTTAAACCCAAATACCAAAGAGCAACGTAGGCTACATTCCAACGCTGCGAACATTCTATGACGTCACGATGTGCTTGACTATGCTATATATTTCGACTGAATATCACTGTGCTATTGCGCTCCAGTGTTAATAAGCTCATGGGAGAGAAAATTGACAGCTACAAAGAAGTATTTCACAGATAATAGCAATATTTATCTTGAAAATGTTTAATTTAGGGTCATCGCTTATCGTGCGCCCGGTACCGCCACCGCCACCATCAACCTTCAGGCAGTATCACTGTGTGCCGATGCCGTCAACTCAACGAGAGTCTGTGGAGTTCACTGGCCAGACACACACGCAAACATCACTCGTGGACATGGTGATTAATAATGGGCATAAAAATGATCTGACCCGACCTAACCAGACAACTATCAGGAAGCATCACCGTATGCGGCTGCCATCGATTCACCGAGGGTATGTGAAGCCCACTGGCCATACACCCACGCACACAACACTCGTGGTGATTGGACACAGGCATAAAAGTGATCTGACTGCACCTAACCAAATATCCATGAGGCAGCATCACCGCGTGCAGCAGATGCCGTCAATACACCGAGAGTCTGTGAAGCCCACTGGCCAGTCATCCACGCTCATGGTGATTGGAAAAGAGAATACAAATGGTCTGACCCAACCTAACCAGAGAATTTTAACTACAACTGAAAGGCCACACGGGGAAATGAACAAATCTCCAGTCCCGACTCTGCCTCCACTGGGTGGAACGGCTGCTTTCAAGACGAACAACCCCCGATTGACAGCTCAAGCTCCGCTACGACACCCTGGTGCTGCTGCTCCTGCTGGTCTCCCACAGCCTATGACTCGCCGGATAGCACCTGTGAACCGGAGCAGTGTGGGGAAACTAGCCAGTGCAGAAAAGCAGAGCCCTGTTGGTCCAATACAAAAGAACCGCGGCTCTAAAAAGAAGCAGCCATGTAAAGACCAACCGCAAAAGTAACTGTCGCGCGGCGAGCACCAATGTCCAGCGGTAAGCAGAAGGGACAACTGTCCCGCGGCGAGCACCAATGTCCCGCGACAAGCTGCAGTGTCAACTGTCCCGTGGTGAGCTGCGGCTGCCAGAGGGAGCAGCGTCAGTGCCGAAAAATGTGGGTGGGTGTGTCCAACATGAAAAAAATTGAGAAAAGTGGAGCACGCGTTTCTGTCGGTCAGCAGACGTGACAAATATGTAATGATTTAATGTCAGAAAGCTTATTTTTAGCAACTAAGTACTATGTTAAAGTAGTTGAAATTAAGCTTTTATATCAAGACTACCAGAAACAAATTGCCAACCTTTTTACGAGACAAGTTTGTATGAATTTGCAGGATGTGATTCAAACGCAAACATAACCAGTAGGCTCCAGGAGCTGGTTGCAAGCTTGAGTGGTCTGCAGTGGTGTGCACAGACCTCCACTGGGGCAGGGGCGAAATCGCCTCCTGGGGGCTGGGGGGGCATTTCAGGGGCCACCGCAATACGCCCCAAACTTTGCTATTAGTGATTAAAGGGGCGGGGGCTCAAGCACCCCAGCCTCCAGCCCCCGGCACCGTGCAAGCCACAGGTGAACCAAGTTCCAGGATTTGCACTTTATATAGACCACACGACCCAGACAAGACCCCTCTACACAGACCCTATGGCCAGCTTCAACTCCCTCCCACCAAATGCTGGCGTCATGTATCTCGATCTTCAAGCAGACGGAACTGGATGGAGTATTCTGAATGATATCAATCTACAATTTGACTTGTGATGCTGCCTGGAATTAAACCACAAGTTCTTTTTCTGGCCAGAGGAGAACTTGCCCCCTGACTGAGCCTGGTTTCTCCCAAGGTTTTTTTTTTTCCTCCATTCTGTCACAGATGGAGTTTGGGTTCCTTGCCACAGTCGCATTTTGGCTTGCTCAGTTGGGGACACTTGATATTCGGCAATATTACTGATTTCTATTTGACTGCAGACATTGGGTCGCATTGCTCTTGACTGAATAAATTTAGTAGCTTTAATAAGATTCAGTGTTTATTTCATTAATTTAGTGAAGACTATGCAGTTTTATTTTTACATTTGATTATTATTATTTTTACTTGAATGCTGCTGTTAAATAGGTGTCTGAAAATTTTAAAGCAGTTTATTTCATTTATATATTTCCTATATTGTATGTCCTATTGTTTTGTCTATGCTGATGTTATCCATTGCTTTGTGCAATAAATAAACATGATTCAATAAAATGTATAAAGCTGCATATGTGATATAGTACAAGAACTAATGATAATAAATAAAGCTGTAAGAATAAGTATGTGAAACCGCATACTCTAGGTTCTTATTTTGAATAAGTAATTAATGCACCACTTCACATGTGTAGTGAATGTAATCTGGACGTACATTCAGCGTCTTGCCCCGATCACATGACCTACCACCACAGAGACAATTTATATAAGAGGTGTGTTCGACATGGGCTGCGGCTGGATGAAACCGATCGGCGAGAGTTGCCACGTGCAGGCGGGGAGGAGCTGCAAACAGAGACGTGAAGTCGGACACTTTCTGGTTCCCGTAGTGGCCGCTCACGTGGTGTTTGCATACTTTACCACAGTTGAAGTGAAATAAATCCAATATTTGTCAAATACACGCGTGCGTTTCCATTTAAAAGCCTACTTTAGGCTTAATACAGCATCTGTGTGTACAAGAATAAGTTAAACATAAGCCTATAGACTACTATTTAAATAATGTAGCCTAGTGGGGTCTATTTGTTTTTTAATCAGTTATATTTTGATAAACATGACAATATAGCATTGCAACTACATGAAAAGAGATTTTACTGTTGTCACAGTGAGGTTCTGTGACTAGAGACTCTTATTTTGGAGAAGACTCTTGTTATGACGCTGGAGTGAGAAAATGCATACATACAGACACTTTTCACACTAACATCCTTACACACTATCTGTTTGCGCATATTTTAACATCAGTTAAGGCAGACATAGGTGTGTCACTTATTGTGGATTGTTTCCTGTTGTACCTGTCTTCACCATGCCCTTTTTCCATTTACGGAGTTATTAATTTCTCTTTGTTGATTTATGTATTGTTAAGAACTCAAGCAAGACCGGTAACCATGTTATAAGTTTATTGATTTCAATTAACCACTTACATAATAATAAATTGTCATACTTACGTGCAGGAACATTTTACTTTACCAAACAGACGAATACCAGTCACAGTAACTGCCACCATTTTGAATGCCTCTTTCCCGCCAATAGGCACAGTTAATTGCTGTCATGTGTGAGGGGGAGATTGGAGTTCTGTTTGATTCTTTGTTAAACGTTGTTCAACATTAATAATTAATTGAGTTTTTTGTTTTCAATGTTTATATATTTTTATATTATTCTGACTGTTTATCGGTTTGTTATTGTTAAATCTATTTTGATTTTGTTTTCTTTTAATATCTTAGTTATCTTTAATTACCAAATGGTTTGGGCCAAATAGGAGGGGCTTAGCCTTTTTAAGAAGGTGCCTCAGTGTGGTTAGGAGGCTCGTAGAGTGAGTGTTTGGGAGTTTTTGCTCTGTTTTTGGGCCAAATTACTGGTGTAGCCAAATATTGTTTGCAAATAACTTTGAACAGTTTATTGGATTTATTTTTGTTTTGTTTAGATTTTTTTAAATGGATTTTCACTGTAAATATCAGTTGCACTTATTGGATTAAACACTGAACTTTTTGACCTCATCATCACGTCACATCATTTTTTTGCCTCCATCTGCCGGTACATACAGAGCAGTAGTGCTGCTACTGTTAGTAACATCTTTGAGGCCTCTTTGTGGCAGTTGGCATACCTCTGGCTCTGTTACAACTGTTATAAAAAAAAACAGATTTGTGAACGTTAGTGAAACGGAAGGTGTACGAATAAACACGAAACCATAGACAGTAAAAGAAGCACGAAACACACATGAGCGTTGTCATGCGGTGAATCCGGCCAATCATGGAACACCTGTGTCGTCATCAGAGCTTGTGCAGTCGCTTGAGAAGCTGCGCTGGCTGAGTCCTGCGGATGCTCTCGAATTGCTCTCGCGCTACTTTGATGGCATACGTCACAGTCACGTGGCGTCGGTGCTCTATCATGTCAGACAAAATTTCTAACCGGCATGCACTGTTTCAAGTCAGCCACCGATCGATCTGCGCAGAGCTGCATGAAGTCGAACAAGCGGGGTTCCCTATTAAGGCTACGGAACTTCGACATTACGAATGTCGTATGTGGGACCTCCTCTCATCCTTCACTTCCGCTGAAATCTTATAGGCTAACCCCAGCAGAGCTGGCCAATTGACGCGAATATGCAAATACTGACACCTCGAAGCAAGTGAGCAAGTAGCAAGTGAGCGCAATTCCTCTTCAGAATCTCTCTCTTCACGCTCAAATCGTGTGCTAGAAAGCTGATACTACTCAACAAACCTTGGATCATTCGCTGTCGTTGAAGGTGCGCCGGAGATACCTGAACTGTCTCCAGCATCCGATGGCGACTGTTTGCAACCTATGTTCGGGCCCCATAGTGCCCCCAGACATGCACCTGTTTTGCGTCGCGTGCATGGGGCTGGCCCACACTGAATCAGCCCTCAGGGATGGAGGGTCCTGCGATTTCTGTGCGGACATGTCTCTCCGAGCCCTCAAGGCCAGGCGGGACGAAGCTCGCGCTGCTGCGGGGATTGGGCCTGCTGCCGCCACCCAGCCGTTGGCAGCCCCCCCCCCAACCGCGGAGTCGAGGTTCGACCCCCCCGTGAGTTTCCCCAACCCTTCCTTTCAACCCCGTCGCGAGGTTGCTGACTTCGTGTCCTTCGGGGCGAGTGAGGAGGAAGACTCTATGTCCTTGTCGGCCTCCGAGAACGACTGGGGTGCGGAGCAGGCCGCTCCTCTGGCAACCACGGAGCAAGAGCCCCGGCAGACCTGCAGGAAGAGCTCTTCCGTATCCTCTCGAAGGCCGTCGATGAACTGGATTTATCGTGGAAAGCCCCCGATGAACCATCAAAGAGCAAGCTGGATACGTGGTTCCTCCAATCAAGCCGCCGTCATGCCGCTTCGAGAAGAGGAACACCGTTCTTTCCTGACGTGCATGAGCACGTGGTGAAGTCGTGGGCGGCCCCGCAATCGGCGCGCACCCTCACTTCAACCCAGGCCATGTTTGCCCCCGTGGACGAGGTGGGAGACCATGGCTACCTACGCATCCCCCCTGTCGAGGAGACCGTCGCCGCACATCTCTGCCCGTCGGCCCCCGCCCTGGGCTCGGACCGCAGCCTGCCGTCCCGAGCTTGCAGGTTTACGGCTCACCAGGCTAACAGGGCCTCGGGGGAGGCGGTTTCTGCACTACACGCCATGGCCGTTCTTCAGGTGCTGCAGGCCAAGCAGTCAAGGCTCTGGATGGCGCCGCCTCTGTCGACGCTGACGCCATCCGGGATCTCCGTTCGGCCACGGACCTCGCGCTCTGGGCCACGAAGCGCTCGGCCCAGGCGATTGGCCGTTCGATGGGGTATCTGGTGGTCCTCCATAGACACCTGTGGCTCACCCTATCGGACGTGCAGGAGGCGGACAGGAAGACGCTGTTAAATGCACCTATCTCCCCTGCAGGCCTGTTCGGAGACGCAGTGGAAAAGGTAACCGAGCGATACTCCGAGACGCAGAAAAAGGCGAAGGCGATGAGTCACGTGATTCCTCGGAGGGCGCCGATGCCTCCGCCGCCGCAGCCCAGCTCTCGCTCGTCTTCCGCCTCGGGTCGTCAACCTCAAGCTGCGGCCAGGTGTCAGTCAGCGCCGCGCCCGGGACCGGATGCCCGTAAAGGCCGAAGCGGCCAGTGGCATGGAGCAGGAAACAAGAAGCCGGCTCAGGGGAGCCCGCGCAGGAAGCCCACCGCGTCCCCGGCGAGGCCCAAGCAGTCGTCCTGACCGCTCGGGCAAGAGGAGAGGAAAATGCCAGGATGGCTCCGCGTCCAAGCGACGCGCTCGAGAGCACGTGGTCCCTCAGCGTTCTGCGAGCGACACGTGCAGTTATGTTGTGAATGTTGTGTATTGTTCAAAAATAAAGCAAATTACTTGTTTTTCTCCTCTTGCACCACACACTGTGTTACCCGCCCTGCCCTCGAGCAGCGCAGAGTCACAATCATTAACTATAAAGGCACCTCACGGGAAGCGCGAGGTGTCTATTTCCAGCCCTCACATAGCGGCGATGACCGCAGGTTTAGTTCAGCCCACACTCAGTCGTTTCCAGACAGCATGGGAAGCTATTCCGGGCATTTCCCCGTGGGTGTTGAACGTAATTCGGCACTGATATACACTTGAGTTCAAACGCAGACCTCCCCACTTTTGCGGCGTAATTCAGTCATTAACTTTGCCCCAAAGTGCTCACGTACTGAGACAAGAAGTGTGCAGCCAGCTCGAGAAGAAAGCGATAGAACCCGTCCCCCTGAGCAAGCGGGAGAGCTGGTTCTACAGCCGCTACTTCGTAGTGCCGAAGAAGGGAGGGGGTCTCCGCCCTATACTAGATCTGAGACCCGTCAACAGAACGCTTCACAAGCACACCTTCAGGATGACCACACTGAAGCAAATCCTGCCGCAAATTTGCCCCGGGGATTGGTTCGCTTCAGTGGATTTAAAGGACGCTTACTTTCATATCCAGATAGTAAAGCATCACAGGCGTTTCCTGAGGTTTGCGTTCGAGAATTCAGTGTACCAATACACGGTGCTTCACTTTGGGCTAGTTCTCGCTCCTTGAACGTTTTCAAAATGCATAGACGCGGCACTTTCACCTCTCAGATCGAGCGGGATGCCATTTTGAATTATCTGGACGACTGGCTGTTTCTTGCGCAGTCGAAAGAAACGCTGGTCAGCCATGTGGAAGTCCTCCTTCGTCACTTGGAGGGGCTCGGTTTGAAGGTGAACTTCCAGAAAAGTGTGCTCACACCGAGTCAGACTTCCACTTTTCTGGGAATATGCTTGGATTCGGTGAGAATGAGAGCACGTCTCTCCCCCGAGCGAGCGGAGGCTCTGAGCTCTTCTCTCGGTCGCTTCAGACCGGGCAGGCTCGTCCCACTGAAGGAATTTCAGAGACTATTGGGACGGATGGCAGCAGCTTCTTCAGTGTGTCACCTGGGGCTGCTGCATATGAGACTGCTTCAACACTGGCTGAAAACGCGCGCCACAAGCGCATCATGGTCACCCGCGGATGCGCCCGCGCCCTGGTCCCGTTGAAGAACCCCGACCTCTACAGCTCAGGCGTCCCTATGGGTTTAGTGACGCGTGTGTGGAGGTCCTGACGGACGCCTCGTCCACCGGATGGAGGGCGGTCTGCTTGGGCAAGCCCGCCTCGGGTCGGTGGTCAGAGAGGCAGATGGAGTGGAACATAAATCGCTTGGAGCTGGAAGCGGTCTCTCCAGCTTTCAAAGTTTTCCGGTCTCGGCTGGAGCAGCAACATGTGTTGATTCGGACCGAAAACACTTCCGTGGTCTCGTACATAAATCGTCAAGGTGGTGTACATTCCAGAGCCCTATTCAAGCAGGCGGAATCCCTTCTGCTGTGGGCGGACCGGTTCTTCCTCTCGGTGAGAGCGGCGCACATCCTCGGTGTTCTAATCGCGGGGCGGATATGCTCTCGAGGAGCGGGATTCCTCAAGGGGAATGGAGGCTTCACCCCGGGACGGTTCAGTTGATATGGAATCGTTTCGGCAGGGTGGAGCGCGACCTCTTTGCGACGAGCGAGAACACGCATTGTCAGATGTTCTTTTCGCTGTCCCGTTCCCCTCGGGAGACGGACGCGCTAACTGCGCGGTGGCCGAAAGGCTGTCTCTATGCTTTTCCTCCGGTGAATATCTTGCCCTTGGTGTTGTGCAAAATCAGGGAGGAGAAGGGGTTGGTGACTCTGGTAGCCCCGAACTGGCCGAATCAGCCTTGGTTCGCGGACTTGGTGGAGTTACTGGCAGGGCAGCCATGGGAGATTCCGCTCAGGAAGGACCTGCTGTCCCAGGCGAGCGGAACGATCTGGCATCCCAGCCCCGGACTGTGGAGCCTTCATGTGTGGCCGCTGCAGGGTCGCTGAGCGGGCGGGATGCGCTGCATGCGCGAGTTTTGAATACCATCGCGGAAGCGAGAGCCCCGTTCACCAGGCGCCTGTACGCTCTGAAGTGTGGTGTTTTCTCAAAATGGTGTCAGGATGACGATATAGACCCAGCGAACTGCTCTGTGTCGGTTATTCTGCGCTTTCTTCAGCATAGGTTGGATGAAGGGAGCCTTCCATCCACTCTGAAGGTATACGTGGCCGCTATTACAGCGTTTCATCCCCATGTTGATGGACAGTCTATCGGCAGGCATGCGTCGGTGACTCGGTTCCTCAGGGGAGCTAGGAGATTACGCCCTGCACGGCCGCCTTCGGTGCCGCCGTGGGATTTAGCTTTGGTCTTGGAAGCATTGTCACAACCACCGTTTGAGCCCTTAGCTTCTATTGCCATTAAGGAGCTTTCGGTCAAAACGGCGCTGCTTCTCGCTCTCGCTTCGGCGAAGCGGGTTGGGGATTTACAGGCTTTCTCTGTAAGTGAGGATTGTATTCGCTTTGGGCCGGGAAACCGTAATGTAACTCTCAGACTGAGGCCGGGCTATGTCGGCACTGTCTGCTGAGCCATCAACCTCCCACGGTCCGGATGCTCAGAGTGCTATTTGCCCAGTCAGAGCACTTCGGGAATACATTTCTCGTTCGGCTGCTTTTCGGAAATCGGACCAGCTGTTTGTGTGCTTTGGTGGGTGCAACAAGGGACGGGGAGTCTCTAAACAGAGGCTTGCTCACTGGATTGTGGAAGCTATTGTTTTGGCTTATGATCGCCTGGGGCAGGAATGTCCCCTCAACATCAAGGCTCATTCGACTAGGGCGATTGCCTCCTCGTGGGCCTGGACTAAAGGGATGTCTATTCAGGATTTATGTCTGGCGGCTGGCTGGTCTTCTCAGAACACGTTTGCCAGGTTTTATAAGTTGGATTTGCCCTCTGTAGCGTCTCGAGTCTCATTGTGTACACAGCATTGAGAGAGCTGCTCGGCGCTTTGCTCTTGAGTTGTTGTGTTTTTGTGTATTTTTACTGCTGCCACCAGTATGCGTTGGCCTTCTCTTACTGTTGTTGTTGCCCTGTTTATCTTCAGTGCAAACTTTCCCCGGTTATACTGCTCGGGATATGCAAATTCTGGCAGTGTTTTTGTAAGCTTGTGATAGGTCCCTTTGGGCCTATCAGAGGTTAGAGGTTCGCTATTGGCCAATCTCAGCCTATCGGAAGCTTACATGCTGGGAGCGCGTTTTTTTTTTGTTTGTTTTTTTGGTATTGGACCTGTGTCAGTGGTTTGTTTTGGCTACCACGGCGGGATTCTATACTGTTCCCATAAATGACATTCGTAATGTTGAAGTTCCGTAGCCTTGATAGGGAACGTCTCCGGTTACTTACGTAACCTCGGTTCCCTGAGAGGCAAGGGACGAGACATTACGCTCGCCGCCGTGTTCGCTATTGATTTTAATGTTTTGTTCGATTCTGAAGAGGAATTGGCGCTCACTTGCATATATACTGCTATGAGGTGTCAGTCAATTGGCCAGCTCTGCTGGCGTTAGCCTATAAGATTTCAGCGGAAGTGAAGGATGAGAGGAGTTCCCATAAATGACATTCGTAATGTCTCGTTCCTTGCCTCTCAGGGAACCGAGGTTACGTAAGTAAACGGAGACGTTTCATGGGTTTCAGTCACGTGACTTTTGTTGTGGCCGCCATCTTTAGGACCTTTGCGTTAAATCGCATAATCTCTCCCTGGTGATCGAAAAGATGTTGCACACTTAAATAGCACAGATAAAAATCAACGGTATTTAAATAAAATAGATACTTTAGGTATAGATCCGTATTTACTGTTAAACGAACTGCTGACTCCACTAAAGTCTAGTAAAAACTTGCCAAATTTACATCTAACGTTACCTGGTCCACAATCCCTCTCCATGTCCCCACCACTTTTGAAACATCTCGCGGCACGGATGTACCAATACACATAAATAAAAGTAAAATAAGAGGTGATCTAGAACGCTGATGTCACGGTCTGGTGTGTAAGGAAGGCAGGCTGAGGCAAAGCACTCCAATACAAACGATTTACTATTAAACAAAACCAGGTACAGGCAGGAAGACAGGCAGGATACACACTAACACCTATGCATATACAAGCACTTACATATACAACGACAATCTAAGAACTGACACAGACAGACTGAACAGAGAGAACTAAATGTGTTATTGCATAACAAATAGCCTCAAATAAGAGGTGTGTTCGACATGGGCTGCGGCTGGATGAAACCGATCGGCGAGAGTTGCCACGTGCAGGCGGGGAGGAGCTGCAAACAGAGACGTGAAGTCGGACACTTTCTGGTTCCCGTAGTGGCCGCTCACGTGGTGTTTGCATACTTTACCACAGTTGAAGTGAAATAAATCCAATATTTGTCAAATACACGCGTGCGTTTCCATTTAAAAGCCTACTTTAGGCTTAATACAGCATCTGTGTGTACAAGAATAAGTTAAACATAAGCCTATAGACTACTATTTAAATAATGTAGCCTAGTGGGGTCTATTTGTTTTTTAATCAGTTTTATTTTGATAAACATGACACAATATAACATTGCGACTACATGACAAGGGATTTTACTGTTATAAAAAAACAGATTTGTGAACGTTAGTGGAACGGAAGGTGTACGAATAAACACGAAACCATAGACAGTAAAAGAAGCACGAAACACACATGAGCGTTGTCATGCGGTGAATCCGGCCAATCATGGAACACCTGTGTCGTCATCAGAGCTTGTGCAGTCGCTTGAGAAGCTGCGCTGGCTGAGTCCTGCGGATGCTCTCGAATTGCTCTCGCGCTACTTTGATGGCATACGTCACAGTCACGTGGCGTCGGTGCCAAATCATGTCGGACAAAATTTCATGTCGGACAAAAAAAGTCACCCACCGATCGATCTGCGCAGAGCTGCATGAAGTCGAACAATCAATTACGTCACTGCCATTCATAAATCCTTGGCCTCATGGGATGGTAAAGTGTTGATCGCATGCACACTTCAGAATCTCGACTGAAGAATTAGGTCATCCCGGTACTTTTTGCCTACTGAAGTCGGAAATACTTCTTTCGTCACATATGTTTTTCGCCTAGTAGCCTATGCGATTTCAGATGCACAGTCTCACTTGCTTAATTCCTGAAAGAATCAGCCATTTGAATGAATCGGTTGAATGAATGACTCATTCATTAAAACAGTGGCTTGCCGCCACCTGGCGGTTTTAGTTTTATAGAGTAAAATTACATATATTTTTTTTTTTTACTAATTTCATATTTCAGTAGACCTATTCATTTTTCTAACCCAATCTCATAGCATCATTAATACAATTCTAACTGCATTCATGCTACCGCTCTGAGCTGCATTACACAAATAGATGAACAGTAAATGCCACTTCAGATGCAGTTTCTGAAAAAAGTTAGATTGAAAATTGCCTAATGATTGACAGTACTAGCTTGTTAAAATACAATCATACTTTATTATTTCTGCATTAGTCATTATTTTATTGTTGTTGACAGAAACATTACACTGATACAGAAACAGCGACTGCACTTGCATCAAAGCCTTCGGGGTTAATCATTTGTATAGTTATCTATTTTGTGAATTAATTAATGAATGAATTAATTGTGTGAGTTTTTCCTCTTTTTATTTTATTGTTTTATTGGGTAAAATTGTTCGATAAATTGCTTACTCATGTACTGTACAAACAGAAGTCTATGTTTTTATAATTCTGTGGTGAATGTTTTATGATTAACCATATCTAGCTTGTCCTTGTCAAGCAAAACATGTTTTTAGTTTACATACATGCACTTCTAGGGCACATACGGCCCTAGAATGACAGTGGGTGGCACCAACACCAGGCCAAGATAAAGACACGTGTGTATTGATGCAAAAATAGCCCACTGCTCATTAATGCAGAATTACTGTATATTGCTGCAGAGGTAGCCTACTTTGCACCAATGCAAAAATGTTGAACAATTATGCAAAAAGCATAATATATTATACACGATATTATATTATGAAGTAATTCGTAGAAATGTAGCTGTATATGGCTCATTTTTATGTGCTCACATCATGTTCCGTATGAATTACTGCGCCATCTGTCGACACAAATCCAAACTCGGGTTCTATCTTTCATTAAACTACGTTTCCCAGGAGACTTTGCGCGCTTCTTGCACGTGATGTTTAGTGTTGTTCTTGTGACAGTTCCTTATTATTTTCTTTGAAAAATGTTTTCTTGCTCACATTTCTGAGGGTTTTAGGACGTGTAGCGGAACGTGTTGTGGATAATGCTGGGATTTGGTGCATCGCTTTAATACTGTCTGAGGAGGAACAACGAGAGGGTGTTAGATGGTCCCGTGCTCTTGAATGTTAAGCACGTTGACAGTCCGCGACCTGCCACTTTAATGCTAAACAACGTTGATCTGAGTCAACGATTTAATATTGACATTAAATGTATATTAATGATAAATAATAAGACCAGATATCTGAAGTGAGCGCAGTCATGGAGAGTCCACACCTACCTATTGAGGTGAGTCCGTCCATCCATACACTGGATAGGCTAGCCGCTAGTTAGTGGTTAAGAGCTGAAATAACGTTAACAAGTAAATTAGGCTAACATGAGTTCCCAACTTTTTCATTACTCTTCTTTTGATTCGACAGAATGTGCTTACTGAAATGTACCATAGTTTTACTGTGTTTTTGACTCTGTACCATTGCAGAGAATGGATATTAAGAATGAGAATAAAAACCGATAGATAGATAGACGGACAGATAGACACTGGTTGGCGTAGATATATTAGTAATATCAGTAACAGTTATATGTTTTTTTTTTCTGTAATGGGGCACGTTGTCATAATAGAACGATATATATATAATGTGTGTATTAATAATATATATGTACTATAATTATATATATATATATATATATATATATATATATATATATATATAATTATAGTACATATATATTAATATATATATATATATATATATATATATATATATATATATATATATATATATATATAATTATAATATTGATTAATAAACGTATATATGAATATAAATATTTATACAATATATCAAACATTGTAATTTGTATCACACACACACACACATATATGTGTATACCCCCCCCCCCCCCCCCCCCTCTTACTTTACTTACTTTACTTACTTTAATACTTACTTTAAAATAAGTATTGTTTTTTTCTGGAAACTTTTTACTTTAACTTCACTACATTTGAAAGACAAATATCGTACTTTTTACTCTTCTACATTTCTGTCAAGTTCCTTGATTAGAAAGTAGTAACGTCAGTCGGGATCATTTTGGTTGCAAAGGGTTTCATTTTGGTTTGGAAATGAAAGTCGGATTAACGTCAGAACCCGACATCAGACAGCCGTTGGATTTTGGTTGGAAATGAAAGGCGGCTTGACGTCAAACCGATTTTCATTTTCAACCACAATACAACGTCTGTCCAACTTTGGAGATTAACATCAATTTGACTTTAGATTCTTGTAGATCATTGTTTTTGAGCAAACTAGCTTATAGATAACCATAAGGCTAAAATATTCATACTAAAAGCCAAACAACTTTAAATATGGCATTATTGGAGGAACCCTATTGTGGACATTATTGGGTGCACTTTTGACATTTACTTTTTACTTTTGACACTTAAGTACTGTACTGTACTGTACTTTTACTTAAGTAAAAATCGGTCTTTTCAACTTTTACTTGTAACAGAACAATGTTTGACCAGTAGTGTCTGCACTTTCACTCAAGTAAGGAAGTTGTGTAATTTGTCCACCTCTGGTGACAACTTTTATTATATAGTTGAGTCTTGTTTTCATATTTTCCAGAGAGAGCATAACCTATAAATTGTCTCCCTTCTGCTACAGATTATCTCCTACATCTTGAGTTACCTTCATGTAACGGATCGAAAGGAGGCATCACTGGTCTGTAAGAGTTGGTACGAAGCGAGCCAAGACCACCAGTTTCAGGTTTTTCTCATTTTCATTCGAATATCAAGATGATCTTAATTTATACTACATTCATTTTTTGGTTTAGTCCACTTCCACTGTTGTTTAAATTACCATTTGGGTGCTTTAATCTAGAAAAATGCCACCTTCAAGTTCCATGTTTCCACATCTTCCCTGGACTTTATCCGTGCACTTGCAAGGCGCCCTCGCTGTGGCCTAGTCATCAGTCATCTCGATGGATCCAGCCTGTCAAGACAAGTACTTTTGGAAGTGGGGCTTCATCTCGGCCCTCACTTGGACAGTTTGGCTCTACCCGGCAGCAGCATCACAGAGTCTTCACTGCTGGGCCTCCTGCCACATCTGACCGGCCTCCGCAAGCTGGACCTTCACGGGCTGGACAGCCTCTTCATGTCTGGGGCTTTTCTGTCAAGACAGGAGCACCGTCGACAGGTTACTTCTTTAAAGAAACATCTCAAAATTAATTAATTTTATTATTTTTCATTATGTAATTTATCATTTTGTGATGCCTAAATTGAAAAGTAAGCATTTATTTTGTATATTTATTTATTTATTAACAAAAATTATATACAAAATATAATATATTTAATAATATGATGTAATATTTTATTTAAATGTATATGCTTTTTAAAAACAAAATTGTGTTTTGTGTAATTTATAATATAATTATATTATATATAAATACAACTATAATTATAATATTAATTGATATAATTTTATTATATTTTTATATTAAACAAAATAGTATAAACCTTTTTCTTAATTATTGCTTTATCTGTCAAAATTATTTTGTACCAAGTATCATCTAATCTTTACACAACTGACTTATTTTTATAAATGTATTAACAAAAATAGAATATAATATTTTGTATAATTTATAATATAATTTTTCATTATAGATAAATGATCATATTTAAATTATGAATAAAATAAAATTATAAATAAAATAGTATAAAAATGTAAACAACAAAATATATATTTTTAACAAATAATGATTTGCCAAATGCCAAAATGATGTTGCATTAAGTACAATCTAATATTTGTGCAATATTAGGTGGAGAACGCTTTGAGGAACCTGGAGGAACTGGACTTGTCTGATCTCCGCTACCTCTCCGATCTCTCTTTCAACCGGCTGACGAGTTGCACGCCAAGGTTGCGCGGTCTGGCCTTGGCCGGATGCCACATCGCTTTCGAGTTTGACCCATACCGAGGTAGCCCTGTTGGGTCCGGCTCCTCGGCTCTAGTTTCCCTCCGTAACCTCCTGAATCTCTTGCAGAAGCAGGCCTGTACGCTCCACAGCCTGGACTTGAGTCGCACCAGCATCACCCCCGAATCCCTCCGCTCCATAGCTCAGGTGCCCGGCCTCCGTCTGGAGGATCTGAGTCTGCGCGGCTGCAAAGAGCTGACCGACTACTCCATAGAAATCCTCTGCAAGCACCAGAACGGCCTGAAGACGCTGGACCTCGGCGCGTGCACTGAGTTGACCAGTAGGATGGTGTTGGCGGTGTCCACTGAGCTGAAGGATCTGCAGTCGCTGACCCTCTCACAGGACTGGAAGATAACAGATAAAGGCCTGACTGAGCTGATGGCGCTGCCGTGCTTGAGGACTCTGGATCTGTCGGAGTGTCTGCATGTCAGCGGGACAGACCTGGTGAAGGGACTGTCCTGTCCACAGCCCAGGGCGCAGCTGCAGGCCCTTAGCCTAAGAAACTGCTCTTACATAAGGGTGAGGCAAAAGTGCTGGATGGCACGTATATATAAACAAAAATTTGTACCATATCAGTTATCAGCCAATATATCAGCCGATATTGTTTAATTGTGCCTGCTCATTTCCCCTTCTTTAATAATTCATTCACCTTTGTCAATATTTAACCCTTACTTAAACACTAATAATTCAATAACTGTTAAATGCCAATCTTAAACAAATCTTAAAATGAATATCCATTTTCATACTGTAAATTATAATGTTGTGATGTTTAAATTCACAATTAAAACCATTATTATAATTTTTGTATTATGTATTAACAGAAATGTTTAATTTTTAATATTTTCTTTTATAATTTATAAGAAAACTTAAAAAAAAGTGTATATATATATATATATATATATATATTAACAAAATAGTATAAAAAATATTGGCTAAAACATTTAGGGTAATATGAATATATCATCCTGTTATTGTTTAGACATTTTGAATTGAAAATAAAAATCTGTATACTGTAAATTATAATGTTATGACAATTAATTTTAGTGTTTAATTTTTCAGTTATTTAATATTTATGAATTATGTTAAGAAACTTGCTAACGCCCTCTGTTCTCAAGCAGGACCCAGTCATGTTCTCCCTGACGCAGTTACTGGGCAGTAACCTGAGAAAGCTGGACCTCACCTCCTGCGTCTATCTCACTGACCTCAGTGTTCACGCCATCGCTAACTACCTTCCTGCGCTGCTGGTGCTGCGGCTCGGCTGGTGCAAAGAGATCTCCGACTGGGGGCTGCTGGGGATGGTGGAGCCCACCAAAAATTGTGAACCAAGAGACAAAGAGGTGGGATTGACTTTTTTTTTTAAGACTTATATAATGTATAATGTAACTTTGATAATCAGTGCACACAAAATGTACAATTTGCTCATAAATGCCTCAAATGTGAAGGATGATAAAGGCCCAAGCTTTACTAGGACATTTGGAAACATGGGCTTTTTCCAGCCTCCCAGCCCGCCTTTCCAGGAGAAGCGACGTCTCGTAACCGATGAGGACCTGGGTGCGTTTAGAGATCAGGAAGGAGCATCACTGCTGGCCCTCAGGGGTCTTCAGGAACTGGACCTGTCGGCCTGCTCGAAGTTAACCGACACCAGTATCACACAGGTCAGTGCATAATAGAAACTGTGTTTTTTGTGAGCAATAATGGTTAAAGTGTGTAGCCAGTGCTGGGTAGATTACTTACAAATTGTTGTCCATTACTAAATACAAAATACATCATGAACATTATAGTTAGTAACATAGTCAATAGTAATAGTAATAATAGTAATTATTAATAACAATAGTAATAAAATCATTATTACATTACACATATTAGGTAATGTAATCTGACTACTTTTTGATTACTTTTAGATTACTTTTGACCTAATGTGTGTATAACATTGATCTGAATAGGATAATCTTGTACCATATACAAAAGAAATACAAAAAGAAAAAATTTTCTTTTTTGGTTATTAACAATTATTTTGTTATTAGGGTAATCGGTACTGAATATTTATAACCAAAATGTTCCTGGCCACCTCAGGTACTCCGTTTCCCAGACCTGCAGCGTCTCTCGCTTTCCATGCTGCCTGAGATCAGCGACGACAGCTTGGTGTCCGTAGCTCTTCACTGCCGCAACCTCACGAGCCTGGCACTCAACCTCTGTCCCCAGATCAGTGACCAAGGTATGGCGCGGGCCCTTCCGCTCCTCAACAGACTACAGCATCTGTTCCTCGCCTGCTGCGATGGGGTTACAAACGAGTGAGTGACCTCATCCCGTGCTGTTTTCATACTAAACGATTGAGCTCTGCTTAACATGGTCAATGTGTTCCTGCAGAACTCTGTCCATCATTGCGCTGCACTGCGACAGACTCAGGACCCTCGATGTGTCCATGTGCAAGGACATAACCGTGCACCAGGTGGACCTCCTCCAGTCCCGCCTGCCCTTCCTTGAGAAAGTCCAGTGTCGCTTTGCCAATGGCACAGATTTCAATATGGTACTCTGAATCTGTTATACAGTGAAAGTCAATCATATGAAAAAAATATATAAAGCACTTTTTTACTCAGGTATAAAAGAGTAATAAATTCCTAAATGCTTTATTTTTTTGGCATAGGACCATAATTGTGTTATTTATGTGGTGATCACTGCTTTTGAATGTAAGGGGTTCAGCTCTTGTGTTCACACATTTCAAATTATTCCAGTATAAACATGATCTGATCTGCTATTGATTAGTAGATATAAAACTCCACTTCCAGGCTGTATTCTAGTTAGTATATGTCAATAAATTATTATAAGAATTAATGCTTTCTTTTTCATAAATTGTTCTGTCCTACTGTGATTTGCATATGCTGTGTTTATTAGTCTGCAACTTCTGTATTTCATCAGCACCAGGTGAACTTTAAGCTGTATGACACATAGTAATGTTCAAAGGTCATTACTTTTATGATATAATTTGTTGCTATATAACCTGAAAACATTTTATATACATCAGGCTGATTTCCGATCCAGTTTGTTTAATTTAAACATTTGACAACTTTTAAAGTGACAGTGCATTGAAAGTGCAAGTTTTATAAGCGTGTGTTAATCTGTGCTGCCACATCAAAAGAAATATTATATTTATATCAGATGTTAATGAGTTTGT
Source organism: Meda fulgida (assembly GCA_030578275.1). NCBI lineage: Eukaryota > Metazoa > Chordata > Actinopteri > Cypriniformes > Leuciscidae > Meda > Meda fulgida. The sequence continues at coordinate 16,947,128 of CM060640.1, forward strand.
TTGCTCAGTCTGTTTTTACTGAGGAAATAAAACGACAGTATACCGCAAAAAAGCATTTCTGTTCATGTCCTCGCTGGTTAACTCTCGAAAACAACGTGACAAGTGACCCAATCACGAACAAAAAAACAACTTAATGAATCAAAAACACGCCAGATTTTAGCAACAAAAAAATTCTTAGTGAATCAAAAACATAAGCGACTCTTGAGAGCCGTTTCTTTTAATGAATTGTTCAAAAAGACGAGTTACAGGTTTTAAACCAGTCTAACGAATTGTTCGCTGAACTGAATCAATCAGCCATCATTATTCCATCAGTATTCCATCATTACTGAAAGACTCCATGTATCGTTTAAAATGCACATTTGCAACGGATGATTTATGATAATATACATATTCTTTTATTCCATTCAAAGAATAAACAAATCTTGAAATAATACGGCCACATCATTGATCAAGATTGTTACACAGTACCAGAAGTTTAACAAGGAAAGCTTTATACAAAACAGCAAATTCAGTACATGGATTGTTTTTTGCTAGATCAATGACATTAGATTTGTGACTACCACAAAAAAGAACACAAAATCAGTGGCTTACACAAGTGTTTATAGCAAATCATGCATGCTCTTCCACAAACTAAGTGTCAGCTCCATTAATGCATTATACAAAGAAACCACAGATTGTTTGAATTATATATTTTTGATCTCAAAACTATTTTAAATCAACATACAAAGAAGTGCTTGTTATGTAAAGACAAAACTACATGTAGATCTTTAACCGTAAGAGTCCGTGGATGAAATCTGGCTCCTGATAAAATGCAAATCTTTTAAAATGGAAAAACGATCATCTCCCACACAAAATACTGATGTAAAATCCTACCGGGATAACTGTATTTTGAACTGATGGGAAAAAGGAGAAGTTAAACCAAAAACACAATGTGAGCTTATGTACATCAAGTGTAAGTTGAAAACATGACATGGCTTAAAGTATCAAATCACGCCAATATACTCATGCAGTGTTTTCAAACCACGCTTGGTCAAACTACTCCTCTAACAACACAAAACACCTTAATCCCACTTCAGTACCAAATCCTGTCAACTTTAATCCAGCACACTGACCTTTTATGTGCACCTAATAATGCAACCTGTATGAAAACAAACTTACAGCTTATGCAGCCATTGGAATAATGCCATGCATCAATATAAATGAGTTTCACATTGTGTGTATCTGCATATGTACCTATATATAAAATGACGCTCAATCTACGGAGCAGTTTCCATGATGAACTGCTAATCAGCGATTGTTTTAAAAGCTCTATACCATCGTACCAGTTGAGTACCATATTGAGTCTCGAGGCCATTATGAAGGGAATCAATGAGGACGTCAACATTAAGACTTTTTATAACATACATATTTTAAAAAAATTTCCTTCACTAATAAGATGCTCAATGTCATTTAATGCCTTTTTTTTAGTATAATTTTGGTAGAAGTTAAACATGTAAAGGGAAAAAAAAGGAGGCAAAAAGTGTGCGTTAATTTTTTCGAACAGATCAAAAAAGGCACATTGGAAACAAAACATCATAAAACACTCAATGCATGAGCATTATTTTCACCGCAGGCACTTATATTATAGCACGGCACCACAGACAAACTCTCTGCAATCTCACTATGATCGTTCAAAGTGCTTTTTTTATATCAAGCCCTGAAAATTTGAATTCAATGTCTCCCAATCTGAGAACCTGCATCTCTGCTGCCACCGAGTGGCCATTTTTGGGTCCAGCTTATGGGTCTTGCATTATTGTTCAGCTTATGGGTCTTGCATTATTGTTCAGCTTGGCTGAAGTCGTAGCAGAAGTTGAAGTTGCTGGGCGGTTTGGGGATTGGCGGGGCCGTGTCTGGGATCGGGACATTTTCCAGGTCCAGGAGGCGGAGCTTGATTTCCATAGAAAGGAGAATCTCTAGTTCACTGCGCATGCTCTCGCTGCTCATCTCTTTCCCCAGAAGCACGTTAAGTCCATCCGTCCACAGACAGAACTGTACGACAAAAAACAGGCCTTAGAACAGGACAAATAATACTCGTTTTTACCCCCAACTAAAGTCGATTCAATTAATACCAGCTGAACTGAGGTAACATTACAATAACTTCCAGCAGTTCAGTAGTGGAAAAACACTCACATCTGTTCTGGAAGAGGCGATGAAACTCAAGTTGTACTCCTCAACGTCATACGTGATGCTGAAAGCCAAGTCCAACATCTCCTGCGAAACCAAACACACCCAGGACTTACAGTTTTACCGCTCAGTACAGTTCTTTCACAATAACACCATGAATGTGCATTAAGAACATTAATATGGTCAATTCAGCTATATAGTGGTCATAAGACAATATTTGAGATAATTTCGGTTGATATTAGACATTTCATTCTTACATTTACATGATCTTCACTGTCATCTAACACTCACTTAAAATAAATCTTTAATGTAATAAAACTGTGAATGCAATCTTAAGCAAATCTTCAAAATGAATATCCATTTTTCATCCTGTATAATGTTGTGATGCCTAAATTCATATTTATTTGAATATTGAATAGAAGCCACTGATGAACATTAGCATCATACCTTGGTTTGTTTTCCCTTGTTCTCCTTCATGTGAGGACAGTCTTTTCCAGTCACCACACTTTTGATATCTGCGACAGGAACTGAGGGGACATAAAAATGAGAGGTCAGAGGTCATTTACTCAAAAAGAGTCTTGTGAACATGCTCATTCTAGAGGAGTTGGATTCAAGTGCACTTACTCTTTTCCTGAAGAGCCTCGATGGAGGGCATTTCCGTCTCCTCATCCACATCTCCGTAGTGCAGGACTTTGTGATTAGGAGAGAGCCGACAATACCACAGCTTGTCTAAAAAAAAAAAGAAAAAAAGAAAAAGTGACTCCAGACAGAAGGACCTAATAATTTTTTCCTGATGTCTTCCTCGGAGGATCCTGGCGTCTCACCTTGCCTCCGTCGGCTGCTGATCTTCCGGAAGAGCGTCCCGTGACACAGACGGTTTAGTCTCTGCTGTCTGATGAGTTCCAGAAGCTCCGGCTTCAGACGTTCCTTCAGCTCACTGGACGCAAAGACAGAGAGAAAACTCATGTGATGAAGCGATATCAGAGCAGTCATGCAATCACAATCACTCTGTAACGGTGGCGTGATGGCCACTTTTGAAACACTGTTTCATGAAGCTTCAAAACATTTGCATATCATTTGTTTCAAACCAGTGATTCGGAGAGCGCATCTATGGAAGCCTGTTTCCACCACAGACTAACAAAAGTAAAAAAAAAAAAAAAGTTAATTGCGACTGTCTCATAATGCTGCCTTTTTTCCCCTCAAAATGGTTAAAAGTTTACTGTATCTCACAATTTAGACTTTTTTTCTCACAATTGCGAGTTTATATCTCAAAATTGCATGGTATAAACCGTAATTGCGAGTTTACATTTTACAATCCTGACTTTTTTCCTCAGAATTGCAAGTTAAATTAGAAATTGCGAATTTACCACATAATCTCACAATTTTGAAATTACATTTGTACGTCTCGCAATTTAGCTTTTTTGCTATGGAATACAAAATAAAAAGGTTATTGCTACATTTATAGTTTATATCTCACAATTCTGAAGAAAAGATCTGAAGTGATTTCTTTCTCTCCATGGCAGAAACAAGCTTCCATCCGTATCAAAGTTTCAGAAAAAGTGGCTTTTTATCATATCATAACCGTTTAGAAACAATTGAATCAGTGTTTTTGTGTGTTTGGGCTGAGTTTACACTGCTTTGACCAGCAGGCGTCACCAGCGTCTGCCCTTGAGCACTTCACCACAGTGAATCATTTTGCAGAGCAATTGATTTAATTGATTGAAAGCTTGGTTTGTCCCATCTCTACTCACAGCACAGGTGGAGCGAGCGTCTCCTCCTGGTGGAGTCTCTCCGTCTGTCTGAGTTTGAGAATCTCACTGTAGTTCAATGCGTTCACCTTATTCTTGAAGAGCTCCAGAGACGTGGGTTTACTGGACAGAGTCCTGGTGATCTGCTCCCGGACAACCTGCATCACCTTTAGACAAAGAACGAGAGAAAATGTGATCATTTTAAAAATCTGATATTATATTTGCAATGTGTGTGATTGACTGAAAAAGCCCCACAGTGTGTCCATCTCCTCCAATAAGCCCAGGCTGCTTGGCTTCACTCACCCATGAACAACATGTCTCTGGGCTTCAGGTCAAGAAAAATAGAAAAGGGGAGATGGGGGAAACTCAAATAAAACAGCAGGGGAGGAGAAACGGACAATGAAAATATGGGTCTCTCTTGAAGAGAGCGTCCCTCTGTGACACAGACAGAACTGCAATGACACGCTCGGTCAACCGGAAGAGAGGGAACGTTAGCAGACAACAACACTGCTCACTTTAGACTCTGAGGTCAATGCTAATATCTTTCATGGTCCTGAGAGATACAAAACAATATTAAAAAAAATGTCAGTGTATTATTCAAGAGTACTGATGTTTTGGAAAATGGCAATCAATTAATTTGAGGTATTTGTATGTTACTGCATGTCTACTTTAGATATCTGCTACAGCAGATTTGGTCAAATATATTTTGCAGAATATGTAAAAAATTAAATAATAATAAAAAACAGCAGGGAAAAAAAACTGATTATCATATTAACTGATTATTATATAAACTGATGGTCCTACAAATGACTGAATTTAAAATATCAGATTGTGGGATTTGCTGCCCCCATCTGGTACAACAACTCACAATCTCACAAACCAGCCCAACACAGCTACCTTTAATAAGAATATTACAAATTCAATTATTTTAAAAAGTAATTAATTCCTGAATTTTCAGCATCATTACTCTTCAGTGTCACATGATCCTTCAGAAATCATTCCAATATGCTGATTTGCTGCTTAAGAAACATTACTTATTATTATCAATGTTGAAAACAGCTGTGCTGCTTAATTTTTTTGTGGAAACTGTGATGCATTCTTTAAAAAAAAAGATCAAAGAACAGATTTTATTTCAAAATGAAAATCTTTTCTAACATTATAAATGTCTTTACTGTCACGTTTGATCAATGCGTTCTTTCTGAATAAAATTCTCAAACTTTTGGACAGTAGTGTATGTGACTGACAGATATATATTGAGTATATCAGATAATTTTCTGAGTAGTAATTCGACAAATAATACTGCCCACTTGGTAACATGATTTTTTTTTTTATTGTTCCTTCTTATGTCACTCGCAAATTTTTGGTTAATTTTAAATAAATATTGTATAATTTAGAAGTTTAGAGTTTAGAAATGTTGTGCAAGTGTTAACAATTTAAAAAATATTGTATGACCAAATGGTTTAATATAAAGTTTACTTATCAATTTTTATACCAAGTTTCCGAGGTCTTTTGTGTGAAAAAAGTGCTGAAAAATGCCAGAAAAGGTTATCCCTTCACTATTTACCATTTAATTTCCATCTAATATGCATAACATGCTTACAATGTCAAGAATACGGGCTTGTCATCAACAACGCAATAGAGTTAAATATGATTAAAAAAAACATTACAACTCGTACATATATGCACAACATACTGATAGCACCTCACATCATTTACATATTCCTCAATATCTTGCTTATTGAAATAAAATAAGAGAATGTTTATTGTCAATAGTTCTACAACACAGACAAAACACTCATCCTACCTCAGCCTTGGTGAAAGCAGCAGCTGTGGTCCCTCCACAACCACAGTGACACTGTGTGTGTGTATAGGTGTTTGGGTGTGTGTATGTGTTAGAGAGATTGTATGGTCCCTCCCTCTCATCCCTTTAACACACACACAACACACACACAGACACACAGACACACACACACTAGTTTATAGCACTATGCCAGCAACAATTAACTGGCGTTAAAGAGAAACAGCACAGTCAGGTTGTGCAGATAGGGGGAAAAAGCAGTGAATTGAGTAAGTTTGATGAGAAAGCACACACGGCGAGTAATTTCACCTTAGAGGCAAAATATCACCTTAACTTTGACTACTTTTCTCATGTCTGACATCAGGAAAACTGTTGAATTGTTTATTATGAGCCACTTGTTTCTGAACAATAATTCCCCCCAGGGCAGGTTGTGCATTGAAAACACAATTTAGACATTAAAACACTGAGCTATTTTGGGGATGTGGTTTACTGTTGATCTGTATTTCTGCTAGGGAGCGGGATTCTTTTTGTTCTTCTAATACCCCCTTATAAAGTCTCTGCCCATGAGGTCGGTGTGGCGGGGGCGATGGTCAGAGAAAACAAAAGACAGGCCGGTCAGCTGGACACTCGCTCCATCCCAAAGGTCACGAGGGGTCACGAGGTTTACGGCCTGAAAGCGTTTATTAAATGGAGGTCTGTTTTGTTGCACCGCTGAATAGTTGGATGCTTTCTTTAACATCAGAAAAGGAGACGTAGTAATTTAGGGAATGTTGATTTACACAAAGGCACTTAAAGAAGGAGTCTGTCTCTTCGGTCTGGGAGCAGCATGCTTGTCATTCCACCAGCTTGACGTTTCTCAGACGCATCCAGATTTATAAACTATAAATCACTGCTGCAGCTGGTCACTTCTCAGATATATCTATTGTGACCCAGTGACAAATTATAAAGCTTTCAAGACTACACTTTGATCTTAAAATGATAGGCAATAACAATAAACCTTAAAAATGCACTAGTTTTCTCATGGCTTGCTTGGATCTTTAAAGTCAACATGAAACAGTGACGGACAGATGGACGGATAGAGAACATTTATTTTATCCAACAGGAATTGATAGGATCGTGAAATGGAGCTTCTTTTGAGGACCCAAAAGATGAAAGTGTACAAAATACAATTATTTTGTCTATTAAGCAATATCATTTTAGTATTATTATAGTATTATTATAGCTTTTATTCTTATATTTTCAGTTTTCATTTGAGTTTTCTTGTAATTTTTATTCGTTTTTCTAAATAAAAATATTTAGCTTTCATTTAATTACTATTTTAATTTTAGTAATTTTAGTACCTCAACTTCATTTCAGTTTGTTGCCAAGGCAACCTAATATTTACATTTCATTTCAGCTATATTTTTAACGAAAAATAATAATAATATATATATATATACTTTTTTTAAACTTTTATAAAACGATAACAACACAGGAATTAAAAAGTAATTTGTCTCATTTAATTTCATGTTGACTTGAATTTATCATGGACAGCAGAGTTTTCCTTGTTATTTTGAAATATTTTCTGGAAAATGCTAAGAATACTGTAAAAATACAAGTTTCAGTAAAAGCAGACGAATACTTTTATACAATGAAATCAAAGAAGATGTGGAAAAAGTTTTTCCTATTAGCACAGAGATTGTAAATCTAATGATCTACCTTATCAAAGTCCTCCTGCGTGGCTCTCATCTCCTTCCACGTCTTGTTGAGGAGCTGAATGCAAATGCAGAAAAGCTCCTCCAGCAGTCGGTCCTGAGCGAAGAAGATGGGGTGATAGTCTGAGCCGGTCTCAGAGGCTACGAAAGAGACATGAGAAAGATGAGTATATGAGAACTTATGACGACAACATAAGCATATCAGCACATCAATATATTAGAATGATTTCTGAAGAATCATGTGACACTGAAGACTGAAGTAATAGCTGATGAAAATTCAGCTTTGCATCACATAAATAAATAATAATTTAAAGTACACTAAAATAGAAAACCATTAGTTTAAATTGTAATAATATTTCACACTATTATAGTTTTTTTTCTGTATTTTTGATCAAATAAATGCAGGCTTGATGAGCCTAAGAGTCCTCTTTCAAAAACATTTAAAACAGTAATGATTCCAAACTTTTGACTGGTCCTGCATGTACGTATGTATATATATATATATATAAGTACATAATATATATACACACATGACGACAAGAGAAAATAAGAGTTAAAAATAGAAATAAAGATATATACATACAAAATATATATATATATATATATATATATATAATTTATTTATAAATATAAATCATTAAAAAAAAAATCACATCTGAAAATACCCTCTCTGAACATGTCTAAGTAGACATTTTTAAATTGAAGGAAATAAAATGGCTATATGGGATAGAAGTACAGTCAGAGGTACAGAGTTGTACTCTAGTAGTCGGAAAATATGCCTTGCAAAAAATTTCAAATGTACAAAATTTCTAGTGATGAAAAATCATATTGGCCCTCAAAAACATATATTTATAGCCTAAGTTATAAAATCTTCATCTGATCATTGCCAGCATCTCCAGAGCTGTGTCAGTTCACTCACGGGGTTCTCCGATGCGCAAGATCTCACACAAGATGAGCGTGAGCTGGATACTGCTGCGGGCGAACGGGCACTCGTGCTTGTCCTCTCTGCTGCTGTTCTCCAGCACAAACTGAGACAGTGAAACAGAGACTTATGCATACTGATATAGTAATGTATACTGGCCACAAAAAGTATTTTTCTGGCATTGTATAACAAAATATCCATGTGGGCTCACTCACCCTGCTGTAAGCATCGGGGTAACGGGATGCAAAATACGCCATGGTGTCCAACGCCAGGAGACCCGGAGGACACCGGCTCAAGTCCTGACCAGGATTACTGTTATTCTGACAAACAAAGATCACAGGAAACATACATTAAATTAGGCCTTGAGGTTTGTTGTGCAGTATTCACACTTCTACAACTTGTTGCAAACTCACAGAGAAGCCGAGCTTCTTAAACTCTTTAGCGCAGAGCGACCGTCTACGTTCATTACTCAGACCGCTCTCACTTTCTGTCTCAAACGCAGCCTGCCGCAGCCCGTGGAGCATGTCCCTCTGCTCCTGAAGGAAATGGGAGAAATGTGTGTGTGTGAGAAATAAAAGTGACTGAGCGACTCAACCAAATGAAGATGCAGAATGAAAGTAAACCTGGCTGTAGGAGTCCAGAGGCGTCCTCATACGGGGCTCCAGGTGGTTTAGACGCACTGTCTGCAGCACATACAGGTAGTGGGCCATCTCATCTCCTACTGAACTAGAGCTGTGGATGATGTTCTGCAAACAGCAACAGTTGTAACATCGTATTTGCCATTATGCTTTTTCAGAAATTACCTTTCATGTAGTGTGTAATATAGATGTTTGTGAATGTGAAAGGTCTGCAAAGTTTCAAAGTTCAAAGTGCATTATAAAGGGAGTAATTGTCTCCTAAAAGAAAGAAGCGATTCTGAACTGCCTGACACGAGTCGTCAGTAAGTCCAGTCTTACTTCCTGCAGGGACCTACGCAGGTTTGTAACACATTTGCATAATGTGCACATTTGATCTTGATTGGCTGCCCACGAACAACGTCTACTTTGACTCGCCCTCAAACACTGCAGTTGTAGCTGAGGCCTGGAAGACTTTGGTTGTGATGTTGACATGTCGAGAAGACGCTGTTTTATGCGCTACGAAAGCAAATCCACTTTGCATGCACTTCTAAAAGATAAGGAAATGACCTCAAACTGATAAGGTAAAACTGACCCTATCATTAATGTGTATCAAGTGCTGAGGAAGCCTACAGAGCTGAAATTCAGATATGGTAATGGGTGTTTAGTTTCTGACATGTGCTGTAAGTGGAGAACTTATCACAACAGACTGGGCCATCTGACCAATCAGAGCAGAGCCGAGTAGTCCAATCACAACAGACTGGGCCATCTGACTAATCAGAGCGAAGTAGGTTCTCAGAGGGGTTTTAGAGAGACCAAATATTTTATTGAAATGTTTCAGACACTGTGAGAAAAGAGGTGATGCTGCAATATGCTGTATATTATGAGAAAATTAAAGTGTTTTTGACCTTGGATGCATGTAAAACTAATTGTAGGAGATCTTTAAAACAAGATTAGGAACCTTTAAAATAAACAGGGGCAAATCATGTCAACAAATCAACATAAAGTCATGTATAGATTGTGATGCAATGTAAAATGTTTATTGTGACAGGACAAAATAGGAAGTATCATATGAATAGATGAACGCTTCAAAACTTTCTCACCTTGTGAATATACTGTCGTAGGTTCCTCTTCTCAAGGAATTCAAAGAGCTCCTGAAACATTTAAATATGTAAAAATCAGAAACAATAACCATGCAATAACAAGCGATATAAATGCAATAACCATTCACAACAAGCTATATACCAGGTTTATTACAAAAATCTGTGTCAGTTTTCTGATTTTCTGAATCTAAACTAGAGTCCAAAAATCAACTACCTGCCCATGTTTTATCATCAGCCACAAAAAAAATACACAACTGTTCGAATGTTTGAAGTAAGATTTTTTTTTTTTACATAAGATTTTTGTGAGAAGTCTCACGTGTGGCAGATTTATTTGATCAAAATATACAGTAAAAACAGCTGTTTAAAATAACTGTTTTCTATTTTAATATATTTGTATAAAAAAATATTCATGTGATTCTAAAGCATAATCCAAAATAGCTTTTAAGACACAAAAAAATCAGCCTTTAACTAAAAAAGGTTCCTTATTTTGCCTCCACTATTGTAATCCCAACAGACAGTGTCAGCAAAACCAAGATATGAGAGAGACAGAACTCTCACCTGTCTGTCTGCCTCTCTACCAGCCTGCAGCATTGCCATCAGCAGAGCCATGGCCTTAGTCTGCAGCTGCTGGTTTGTTCTACAGTACATTTGGATGAAAGAAAAAGAAAAAAGGAGGGAAAATGAGAATCAATAATGTTAGAACGCTGATTTAAAGGTACACCATGTACATTTTTATTTATTTTTTCAAAATAGGCTTGAGGAGGTAGTCTTTGTTACTAGTGTTAATAGTAATCCATTAAATTCCACAAAATGCGTGCAGTTGTTTTTTTAACCGCTAGAGGGCCAAAAGTTACATAGTGTACCTTTAAAAATCACAATGCTAATCTTAAACATGACACATATCTACATGATACACTACACCAAATGGTATTTTGTGAATGAGGAGAAAACATTCACTTGCATGACAAAGGTTTATTTTTGTCATAACGTACATAAAAACGAACTAAAAAAAACTATTCAAAACAATAATAATAGAATAATAATTTTGTTGTTCAAAAGAACAGCATCATCATTGTCATTTATCTGGTGCATTTCACGGTTTAAAGAACCTATTTGTCTTCCACATCCATTAAGTAAACATTCCAACACTGCAAAAAGTTAAAACAGCCAAATAATCAGGCACTCTTCTGTACTTACACCTGGAGATGGGAGAGGAGTCTCTCGAGGGTGACTTCTAGCTTGACCTCATTGAACAGACTACTGCTGCTGAGCACCATGCTCTCCAGGATAGCCAGCGACACCTGCTGGATAGACGTGTCCAGCACCTTCGCATTCACAAAACTGGCAATCTGAAAAACAAACATGACTGAATAGGCAACAACAGTAGGTAACCAATGAGATTCGTCATTTTGTAAAGGATATCTGGTAAGAGGCTTGTATAACGTTCACAGTAAGCCATTATTATCACAAAATAAACACAGACAGTGTGAACATGTATGACAGGATGAAAGGGTATACATGAGAGATAAATTGCATAATTTGCAAATTATTATCATCATTATTATTTTAATATTTAAAATATAAAAAACAATTAATTAATAAATACACTACTGTTCAAAAGTTTGGGGTCGGTGACAGTAAAGATATTTATAATGGTACAGAAGATTTCTATTTCAAATAAATGCTGTTCTTTTGAAATTTCTATTCATCAAAAAATCCTGAAAAAAAATGTATCACTGTTCCCACAGTGCTATTTAGCAGCACAACGGCTTTTAACATTGATAATATGTTTCATGAGCAACAAATCAGCATATTAGAATAATTTCTGGAGGATCATGTGGCACTAAAGACTGGAGTAATGATGCTAAAAATTCAGCTTTAATTCACACAATGTAAAATTAATTAAAATAGAAAACTGCTATTTTAATTGTAATAATATTTTGCGATATTACTGTTTTTAATGAATTTTTATCAATGAAATACAAACATCAAAGAAATACAAAATATCAAATATATTACCCCAAACTTTTGAACGATAGTGCATATTAATAATTTAAATAATTATTAATAATTTAAATAATTATTAATAAATACAAGGCATAACATTTTAAAAATATTTAAAAATATATATAATATAATAATTGTGCCTGCAGCGTGCCACAACTGACCAATCAGAATCCAGCATTTAGAAAGCTGTGTAATAAAGACATCTAATGACAGACGGATGGTTTGTTACAGTGTCCATACTGTTTATGGACGTGAAGGGAGTAGCTTAGCACCTTTTTGATAAAGACACTGGACAGATTCTCCCAGGACACAATGCCATGATCCATGAGCTCCATGAAGGCAGTGAGAGTGTGTGTCATTATCAGAGGAGCCCTGGAGAAAGAAAAATCATACTTTCACCTGTTTGATCGTTATATTTGGCCGCAATAAAACACTCTAAGCTGGAGAAATGAGGCAAAGACAGGCAGGAAACTGACTCATTAGCCTCCTCCACTATCTTGACGAGCAGGGAGTGTCCATCACGACTGATAAACTCTTGGGCGAACGTGATGTCGGTGGAGACGGTGGCCAGCAGCTTCAGAGAGTCACAGCGCACGCCGGAGTCTGAACATTGAATGCCTTTATACAGATCTTCAGCGTGACGGCCCTGACAAACACAATGTTAGAAATCATCAATAAAACATGGCTATTACATGGTACTATGGTTGTGTACATTTTGATTCTAACGCAAAGCCTGAGTGAACAGATGCGTTTAGATACACTAAGCAGTTAAATACTGTCGCTGTCAAAATCTTACAAAGACACTCACTGGTGCTTTGGTTAAATGCAGGATGCTGCCGTTTTTGATGTCCAAGCGGTTCTAGAACAAAAGTCATAAAGCAGTCAACAGTCAGTGTACAGGAAGTGATACTGCTATTATTAGACTTCATTATAACTTGCACATATAGTATGTGTGTAGTATAGACAGACAGATAAAAAGCAAAAAACAACCTCCTGAGACCTAGAATTTTCTTTTTTAATTTAGTATTTTTTTTATGTCACCAAATTGTTTAGAGTAGGAAACAAATTATTCAAAAAATAAAAAAAAAATTTTATTCATATATTATGATATATTCTCTGTAGTAGACACCAGGACTCAGTTGTTTAAAAAAATGACATGAAATTATTTACATTTTATTCATTCACCAATCAATTTTTAGGTTTCAGGATTTTTTGAACCAAACTTTGTATAAAAATGATTCTCAACTATGTTATGAAAGATAAAACAATGAATTGATACACCATTTTACTATATGCAATATGTGGGTAAAATGTCCATAAATGGGTTTTCCCATTCAATACAATTTATCTATACATTGTATATCATTTGCATATTAATGTGTTCTTGGGACAACATGTAATGAAAAAAGAAGTGTAATAATGGGATTAATAATTGGCAAATTTTTAATAATAATATCTCATATTTCATAGGAATATTGATTAATAATTTATTTCCCTATACACTAGTCTCCTAAAATGCCTGATAAACATGATTTAACTCCTGGTGTCCACTACATCAATGTCCTGTTCTGTAACAGAAAGTCGGATTTGAAACCCCATAACGTTTTCCTGAGACGTTGATTCATGAAATCCAATTTGAAAATGAGTCCCATTTAAATTATAATTACAATATATTGTCATATTTCCAAAGGCCAAAAGTGTTTCCAAAGTGTTCAAAAGCCCAATATGGGCGCAGCACAAGACTCGCTGGTTTATGTGCACAATCGGAATTCAAGCCTTTGCCTAAGCTTGTCTGGGAATTCACTGTGCACACATGCACACACACACCTGATGATACAAATGAATGAGAGCACATTAAAACCCAGCATCATCAGCTCTCAGAGTCACATCTATAGAATACAGACAGACAGACAGAAACAGAGCAAACACAACATGAAATCCATGTCTGAACCCACCCAAGATCAACAAAAAATATATAACCAGAGCAACTGACATCATCGGATTAAAGTCCACCACACACACACACACACACACACACACACACACACACACACACACACACACACACACACACACACACACACACACACACACACACACACACACACACACACAGACTGGAGATGATGGAAATGACCTACAGACTCAGTGATGTACGTCTGGATCCCATCTGCATACTGGAGAGCATAGTTGTCAGGACCCGGAAGATTCCACCTTCAAAAAATAGTACAACACACTTTACAAAAACAGGTATTTTACCTAATGGACATTTCAGCTATGGAAAAACACACAAACACCTCTAGAGTCAAAAACACAGACTTACTTTTCGCAAACTTCTTTTATGACGGCAGTGAGGGGCTTTTTCTGAAACAAGATAGAAAAATATGTTTATTTACTGTACACTAGGTGAGCAAGGGTCAATTAGGTGATGCTTTTTGTGTCTGGATCTCTTATTTTATTAAAAAAATATGTTAAAAAAAACAATTCAATACATGCAATGATTTGAATACAACTCTTGTGATAAGCATGTTGTTCATTTCTAAATCAAACATTTTGGTATTTGGGCTTTTTGATATTCAAATGAATGAATGTAGTGTTAACTAAAACTCTTGTTTTTGTTAATCTGAAATAAAGTGTTAGATGATAAATGTAAACTTAAAAAACAAACTAATTAGAAACAGTACCTTGACAACTAACTGACAATAAGTTGAAGTAAGTTACTACAACTAAAACAAAGCCAAAACTTCTCCAAAGTCAACAACTGAACTATCTCATAATTTGTGGCAGCTCCTGTGGCTCACCGATTAGAAATTTTAGTGTTTGGGTGGTAGACCAATCAGTGGTCTGTAATTTGTGGTGAACGGGCTGGCAGCGAGTGGAAGCGCTGGGAATGGCGAGGAACTGCAGAAGGGAAGGTCATTGGGGGTTTGAGGTTCTTTCTAATCCCTAAGTACCAATCAGAGTCACACAACGGGTTCATTCATATTTCAAACTAGTTATCTGATGGTTTAGAAAACCCAAAGGAGAGTTTCTCTGACAATGGCTGGGTCCTCAAGACAATAACACATTCTGTTAGGATGTCCCAAACAATGGGATCAAAGCCTCTGAAGATACTGAATATGCTCAGCATTTGTCCACCCAATGTTTCGACCGGGTAGACGGCAATAATAGCTTATTCAAAACAATTGAGAATGAACTAATTGGTTATGATTTGTAAGAAACAGAAAGCCCTTGATCATATAGACCAAATCACTTTCAGTTACAAATGTGTTACAAGATATTTTGTATCTTTATTATAAGAAACTTTTATAATAAGAAAATTATATGAGTTTATAACAATAAACATGCTTCCATTTTCTCACTAATTGAGTTTTTGCTTCACTTACAATTTTGAATACAAAAAAGTAATATGTATCGAGAGCTGACTTTGATATTCCCTATATATATATATATACATACACACACACACACATAATATAAATGACTAAAATAATTTATAAATTAATAAAATAATGTATAGGCTATAGTTTTCCTTCATACCTTAGTAATACATTCATGTCTATACTTCTGTTACATATCCATATTTTTCTCAAGTTTAAAATACATTTTAATCTAGTATTGATTATTCAGATAAGTTAGTAACGAGTAAAGAGTAACGAGTGAGAATGAGCCATCATTCTGATACAATAAATAGTGATCATGTCTGCGTTCAAATTCTAAGTAAATTCAAAGTGAAAGTTGCTATTACAAAACTTAAATTTGCTATTTTAATGCTTTCCACATACATGTATTGCACTTGTAAGCAAACTGCAAAATCAAACGCACAGTATACATATAACTTCCTCATAAAACCCTTGGTCTTTATGTAATTTATCTGTGTGAACTTCAGTATGACACTGAATGAACAGTCCTGTTATTCCTCAAATGCTGATTACCGACAAGTTTCAGACTTTAGCATGCGCATTGGTCAACATCCCTTTCATGACGGGAAGTGCGTGGCGGCTCACCTGGTCTAGCTGAATGAGCTGCGGGTATGCACCCGGCATCTGAATGGCAATCTTTACTATATCCTTTTGCTGCGGCATTTTGAGAGACGAGCGTCTACAACCCTGAAAGAGAGATAAGGGGTAGAAATGTAGATAATAAGCACTAAAAACTATGTACAGGTATTAAAACGCTGTGCCGTGCTGGGTGGTTTAATGGTACATAACACCATTCGTTTCAAAAGTCTACCAACCGAACACCAGTATACTGACACATTTCAAAACATACAAAAATGCCACTAAGGGTGAAATGTACAGGCACTAGGACGCTAAATAGGTCACTAATTCTATTTTCAGGCTGACTGTTTTCTGTGTTCTTCCTCTTTTAAAGAAGAACTTGTGTGTCTCTCATGTTGTGCTTTATATTACTTTAACTCAGCCTTTTGGGATTAATAGTGTACTAGTATGTGCTCTCGTTTTTTACGTCAGTCCTACATTTCTGACTATCAGCATTAAGTCTAGTCCACTTTGCAGTCAGATAATCCTGGTCCAGAAATGTCCACTCAGACAAAAATGGCCAACCATAGTTAGTTTTACACACCATCCTACAAGAATCTTATTCGACTTTGTGATCAGAAATTCGGTCCATCCAAAAATGATAAATACTGATTATTCCAAGGGCAATTGGAATAATCTTCTTCAGGTCCCGACCACAAGACTTCGCACTATGGGGGACTGAGCATTCTGCTCAGCTGCACCTCGGCTCTGGAACCACCTCCCGAGTGAGCTGAGAGAAGTACAGAGCCTGGACACCTTCAAGGCAGAACTGAAGACTTTTCTATTTAGAAAGGCTTTTAAGTGCTGATTGTTCTATTGTTTTTATTGTTTTTAGTTTTCTGTAGCTATTATTGTTGTTCTTTTATGTAGCACTTTGAGATTCTTTGGAATGGAAAAATGCGTTATAAATAAAATCTATTATTATTATTATTAATAAAGGCTTTCTCACACCAAGAACTATAACTTTGTGTCTGTTCACACAAAGGTAAGATAATATTCAGTTTATTTATTATAAGTCTGCCAGTTTAAATACTCAAGCTCTTTATTTTGCTCTTTAAAGCAAAATAATATCTCATTGTTTTTATTGCTGTGGACTTCACTATCCTCATAGAATAAGAAAGATTATTACATTTTTATAGTCATAGTTTTCATCCTTGGCGTGATTGGCCCTTAAAAAAAAGTCTGATTAACTCTGAATATCTTTCAAGGATTTGAGGTCAACCATAACCTTCCAAATCCATCAACTGTTTGGCTAAACATATTCTTCAAAATATCCACTGTTGTGTTCAGAAGTTTGAAACAACTTGAAAGTGACTAAATTTCCCTTTTTGGGTGAACTATCCCTTAAAAATTTAAATGTTGTGATCATTTACACACCCTCATGTCGTTCCAAAGAACCTGTACAACTTTTTTCTGTGGAACACAAAAGCATATTTTGAAGAATGTTTCAACTGTTACTGTCAATAGGGTCCAAAACAATTTTCACTGTATGGACATGCAACAGAGATAATTTTCAAAATCACTTTAGTTTTCCAAAGAAAAAAGAAAGTCATACAGGTTTGGAACAACATAAGACGAGTCAGTAAATTATCACAACATTTTCATTTTCACTAACTCACATCACTTCTGAACTATCCCTTTAACTCAGTTTGAAAATCATCTAAACCACATGACTGAGAACCTCCACACATTAATGAGCTCTTTTCAAGCAGATTAAACTACTTTTAAGACAAGGCCTTCCGTCTAGGCTTCGGATAAGAACTGCTGAGTCCGACACAGACCGAATGTTTGTGTTTCCCAGACTCCATTCCCAGCATGCCTCAGCATGCTCAGAGAGAAGTTGTGACAGCACAGCCCTCCAGACACTATTTTGGGGGTTGAGAAATGGCTGCAGCAAGAAAAAATGGTCAAAACGGGCCACATCGACTACTTAAGGGTCTGCTGACAGCATTCCCAACTGATCCTTGGCCTGTGAAGCATGAGCATGTCTGATGCAGTCTGATCTCCAGTGGGAGTGTATGGAGGAATTTCATCCATGCCCCCCTCTAACAGACCACCAAAATCACACAAACTTTTCTGCCAGGTTTGATTTAATTTTCTCAATCACACCCTCCTTTAGAAAATCCAAAAGTTCTAGAAAGATTATTAGTCACATGATTGACGTCTGGTATAAATTACAGCGTATAAGGAGAGTATGTATAGGGAGACATTTACATATAACTCAAACTTTTTTTCCATATAAACCAGACAGTGCATAAAACGCTGTTTTACAGTCTTGAGGTATCAACAGAAGTTTTGTTGTTCTATTTAGAACAATAGTTCAGATTCCAGTAGAAAACGAACATATGAATGTAAACATTTACAAGTTTAAATCTGTTTTGGTTTGTATAACGTTAGAGAGAAGTAGCAGCCAAAGTGTTTCGAACAAAAGTTATTTTGTTTCGTCTTACCTTTTGGAAGCGGGAGAGAGAGAAAAAAATCACACTCTGCGGGAAAGTGGAGTAGCGAAGCGAGTAAACATTTGCGCTTTGGTCGCACGAAACACAGCGACAGTGAATTGATTCTTTTCGATAAATTGGGTATTACATTTCGTTGAAAGTTTTCGGAGAGTTCTAATTGACCACATTCACAGTTCCGGGTTGAATAGTGTCCCTCCCGCCCCCTGGAGGAGGGAGCGGACACTCGGGTGTCCAAAAAAGTTGATGGGATTTTCTTTGAAGGACTGATTAGAGGAGACCAGAAACTTTACACTGAACTGAAACGCTCGTTATAATTAACCTACCCAGTGTTGGGTGTAATGCATGACTAATGAGTAATTTTAAAAAACTAAAAACTGTAATTTAATTAATGTAATTTAATAAAAAAAAAGTTTAAAAAAAACTGTATTTATTAAGTTACTCCTGATGTTTCATTTTATATGAAACAGAAGTGGATTTAACATCTAAATATAATGTAATGTTAAAATGTATGTTTTAAATTTAACTTTCTCCCTTTGGTCAGTTCAAGAATTAATGCAATTTAATATTCATTATTTGAAAGAATATTGTCTATGTAGTCTATGTAGGTTATTGTTCATCTGGGCGAGTTTGATCCAATCCAATCCGTTTCCAAGATAGTAATTAGTGTATAATCTTAAAATGTAATTAATTACTTTTTTAGTGTAACTTACCCAACACTGTAATCAGAGGTGGACAAAGTTACACAACTTCCTTACCTGAGTTAAAGTACAGATACTACTGGTCAAATATTACTCCAAGTATAAGTTGTAAAGACCGATTTTTACTTAAGTGAAAGTACAGAAGTACTCGTTTTTAAAAGTACTTAAGTATCAAAAGTAAAAAGTAGCCTAAATGACATTGCTTTGTTTTATGTAATACTTACCTAATGCCTCTGACTCTATGTCTGCCTATACCTACCCTCATATCAATATCAAATTTATTTCTAGAACACAGTTCCAGTAGTGGGATTGAATGTGAGACTGAATAAATGCACTAACGTCCACAGTAATTTCGGACACCCAAATGGCTGGTCACTCAAATAATGCCCTATTTAAAGTTTTTTTGTCTTTTAGTATGAATATGTCAGCCTTATTGTTATCTATAAGCTAGCGTGCTCAAAAACAAGGACAAAATTCGCATTTAGAAGACCAAACCCAACGTTGAAAATGAGAATCAGGTTGATGTCAGAATCTAATGTCAGATTGACATTAATCTCCAACTTTTATATTGTGGTTGAAAATGAAAATCGTGTCAAATACGAAGTAAAATAACGAAGAATGGAAATACCTTTGGCTCAATCCTTGAGGGATTCAAGCATTCAAACTATGTAATCAACCCAAGTTTTTAACCACCACACTACAATAGGCCCATTCAAGTGAAACTGAACAGAAATGCCTGGATCTGCAGGATATGACTCAATCACCTAGAAGCAGTATGACGGACTCTTAAGGAATTAAGTGAAGGAAATGGGGAAGCAAATACACTAAAAATCAGACAAATTAAAGAGCATCACAAATACAAACGGTATTTTATTTCATGGGGATGACAATTTCAGTAAAGAACAAGGATTCCGGTATTTTGCAATGACACAGTGAGGATTTGAAAATTGCTCAAATTCCCTGGATATTGTAAAATTGACTCGCCCAACCCATTCAATGCGTTGGGCAAGAAGTTACCTGCGTGATAAACTGTTTTAAAGTGCAATGTGGAGATAGAGGAAACCTGTGCACTATTTATCTACTGAAAAAACAGATCAGTTGGAAATCTATCGATACAAAAATAAATGGTAAATGCTTACTGTGTACAAGCATAAAAATATTATTTAGCGGGTAACATTAAGAAAACAAGATTTTTGTTGTTGTTGTGGGGCCAACCATTAGTACCAACACTGAGAGGCACCCACATAATGACATTCTGTTCGGACAGCGCTCATTACACAGCATGTTGATACTCCATTTATCATATTGTGACTTTCTCTATACTTACCCCATCCTTCTTTAGATAGTTATTCTCATATACAGACATAATAAAGAAATCACTTGCTTTCAAAAGTATCTATACACATATATAAACGGGTTAAGAAAAAATGTACTGTATGGAAACACAGGAGGGACTGTTTTGAAATACAAAAATAGCAATAAGCATCTAATTTAACATTTGTACAGGGCTTTATGTGTGACCTTTCCACAGCAGTCATTTTTTTAAACAAGGTTAAATTCATATGCCAACACTGTAGCTAGCCCTATTGTAAGTCAGACACAAAGTATTAACAATACACACCTGAAATAGACAAAGTAGGAATGGCTCATCCCACACTTTAAGTACGTTCCTTCACTTTTCTGAGGATCTACGTTATGATAAATATATTTTGCTTTGTAGCACCAAACTGTAAAGATTCCACACAATATAGGCTTCCCCACTACGATCGCTGCCTCTTCAGTTAGTAGTGTAACTTAATAACTTCCACATTGTTTCTGAGAGCTGGTATTTCCTGTAAGATGAGAATAAACTGTTTCTTATTGGTTGAATCGCTTCAAACGTTATGCATTCTTCAAAAGCATAATTATGGAAGCAATACACTTTTTCATGAATAATCTGTATACTAGTTGCGTCCAGATCAGTGAATGCGCTGAGATAAAACGTGCCATTTTAGAACAGTAAGACCGTTTAAAAAGACACATCCAGCTGGTATTTTCATTGAGCCATTGATGGTGAATTTAGTCTGATAAACATGTGTCTATACAAAAGTAGTATAAAAACAACAGCCTTATAAGGAGTTTGGGACTAACTGATTAACAAAAATGGTTTCCATGGATGTCTGATATCTTCATCAGATCGGAGCAGTTGAATTTAGAAGGGAAAGTTCATTTTCAGTCTGCCACTTTGGGGTTGGAGTAAATATACACATAAAAAAAGCTTTATATACAAACAGAATCAGCTTATCATACATATGGATCTGACACAGAACCACACTTTCTTTTTTCCTCCTTTGAAAAGGGTTAAAAAAAAGAAAGTTCTTTTAAGTACACTACTCTCGTTGTACGGTGTGTTTGGAGGTCAAAGGTTGGCAATGGGAACATCAAAAAGGTCACAAAGGCCCTCCGTCTCATCCAGGTTATAGATGTAGTCATGGTCACCCGGAGGAGGGGATAGACGGAGGAGCGGAGAGAAAACTATGAGAGAGAAAGACAGAAGAGTGACACTGTGGCCATCTTTGTGTAACCATATGAAGCAGTGTCTAACTGTTGCTCTCATTTTATTTGTCATCACACCCATCATATTCTATTCAGTCTATTTATGCTAGCATCTAAAACGGGATATAATTTCAGTTAATGGTCAAATTTAAATGAGTTTTATTGACATTTGATTTATGTACACAAACATTCAAACTTCCATGTTTAGTAATAAACTAGGTACAGGTGGGCTGACTCAAGATGGGCTTTACCTTCTGATGACATCAGCTCCTCAAGCAAATCTGTACTCATAATTTCTGTATGGAGGAAGAAGGAAACATGTCAAATATGAAGAGGTTCTTCCTTGTGTTACTTCACTGGTTCAGTCAAGCACATTAGCAGTAGAATGTGATAAAAGTCAACAATGAGCAGCAAATCTCAAGCATGTTAAACAGGCCCTCACCTTTAGGGTCAAACATTTCTGAAAGTTCTTTGGGGAAGTCCAGTACTGAAAAAAAAAATGAAAAAAAAAGTCACAATTGTTTAAAATAGACAATTTGATAGCAAATGAGCCAGATTCAAATTCACACCTCCCAACATGAACTACCAAATTTCAGATGAGAATTTAACTTTTTCTAATTTTGTCAGCTATTTTGACATTTAGTCCTGTGTCAAATGTACTTTTTATTTTAGCACATTTAGTCAACCTTTTCTTGTTTTTGTTTAGTCAAGTTTTTGTCGACTAACCCCTGGTTTCACAGACAAAGCTTAAGCTTAGTCCCAGACAAACATTTATGTTTGAGCTGTTTTAACTGAAAGCAACTTGCACTGGCATATGTTAAAATATGTCAGCTCCATTGTTTTGTCTCAAGATGCGCACCAGTAATGTTTTTTTCTAAGGCACCTTTATAAAAGCTACTTAAATATTCTAATTAAACTAAGGCCTAATCCTGGCTTTAAATCTAGTTTAAGTCAATGAAAACTCACATTTTTGTCATGCTGCATAATGGTTAAATTGATCATAATTATTTTGCTCAAAATTATAATCACAGTGTCGGTTGCTATTTGAGAAATGTATTTATTACATTTCATCTGAATTATTGAACTTACATAAGCACATATCAAGAGAATGTCAACTCATACATATGGTTTATTTTACCTCATCTAGTTTCCTAATTTATTATAGACTACTTATATAAATGAACACACTCTCTACATTATGAAAACAAGAAACTTCTCAAAATAAAACAATCTCATTTTCAAATTCATGGGCACTTACGATCGGAAGGGTCTGTTTTGATAGGTTCAAAAAGTGTTGATGAATCAGGAAGTGAAGAGCTGTCCAAAGAAGCAGAAGACTGCAGCTGCTGGGTGTCTGCTGAAGATGCTGGATTGGCTGTTGTATCAGAGGAGGAGGTGCTTGAAATGTCTACAACCCCATAGGGGAAAAAATATATTATATTTAGTAATAGTACATAATAAAAAAAGCATGATAAATTATATATTAGGGATGCACAATATATCTGCCACCATATGTTCATTTTTAATGTAATCATTATAGCCGCAATAAGTAAATTAGGCCGATAAATAATGTATCATTTCCTTCAGCTGAGACACTTCAGATGCACACTGTTCGCCATGATGGTTTTGAATTGCTTGAAATATGATTGAAATCATTTTATCTCATATAGGATGTGTTTGGTTAAGTTAATCAAAGCGTTAGTAAAGTGCTCCAGTTTACTGGTGTTCATCTTTGCCTTCAGCGCATCTAACTCAAACAGAATTGCACATTAATAACTATAATTGGGACTATCATACATATAACATTATTGTAATAAAACGTTTAAATTCTTTGGGTTTAGTTGCCGTGTTTCAGCGCGCACACACACACCTTCACTACCAATTAGTAAAAATTCAAATCATAGTACATTATAATAAAGAATAAAACAAGCGTTTCATTAATGACAAATTTTCATCAATTTCATCCAACCTGTGGCTGCCCTAGCAGCAGAGACAGTGGTTGTGCTGGGAGGAATGGTGGTGGTGGAGGTGGTAGGACTCTGGCAGGTGGAGGCGGGTGATGGCGTACTGTTGGCTGCTGGTTTGGTGGGTGCGATAGCAGCAGAGGTAGTTGAAGCAGGGGTGGACAGGCTCTGAAGCATGTCATCTGGCGGAGGCACGGGCAGCACCACAGGAGAAGAACTACAGGGATCCTTATTCACCAGGAGGACCTCGATGGGACCTGCAGAGCTCTTCAGGTGAATCTGGTACTTCTTTTGTCCATTGACATGCTACAAAAAAAAGTGAGTATTTAGCTTCTGGATTGTGTAGGCGTTTTTCTTAAGAAGCATAGATTATATGAAAGAGTCATAACACTAATAAAACAGTGCTAAAAGTATTATGGTACTACTATATGGATTTTTGGGTACCAAGTGTGTATATATATATATATATATATATATTAGAATTAAATGAATTACTCAATTCGATATTTATCAGATATTCTGTGGATTTTAATGGAAATACAAGCAGCACTTACAGATTCAGGCACAGGGACCTCCAACTGTGTTCCTGAGGGAGCTCTGATCGCTAGAAGAGTGTCACCTAGTGGCAGACAAACACATATAAAGTTAAACTGCAATAAGGAAACATAAATATGTAGCTTTATGACTAATATTTGTTGTTCCAGTGCCACTGCTGCTTTGTTGGGTGTCTGATGAGAAAAACCAACCTTTGAAGCAATTGCAGAGGTCTTGATGCGTTACATATGCCAGAGTGAGTCAAGTTAAGGACAAAAAACAAACATATGCTGAATTCAGAACCACATCCTACTCTTACTTCTAAAATAGTAAGAGTAGTATACTAGTACGCAGTTCTTAGAAAATTGGAAACACTTTAGGAGTTTTAAAGTCATCATCTGATTGAATTTTACAGGATTTCTAGGAGACATGTGTGTCGTGGTCCACCTGGAAACAAATATTTTCAAAAGTATGTTAAGTTCATAGCATATACTTCTTTAGAATATATCCCAAGAGTTTTACATGCCAGTCTGGTTTATTGTAGGGACATGGACATTACATTTTCACGCCTCTAAACATGACAGTGAAAAAAACGAACCATGATTGGTTGCTTTACATGTCAGTTAGATGGCCTCTGGGCGGTCCTTGTCCAATGAAAGCTGCTATGGAGTCCAGACCATCTGCAATCAGTCTGAAGGTCTGGCTACGCGAGACTATGGCAAACACAACCTTTCAAATAAAAACTTCACTTTCTGAGGATCAATTTTAAGTATCATAAGAGCATGTAAAGCAAAAACAGTGGACAAAGGTGTAGCTAGAAGGATATGGGCTATTTATTGAGTCGTCTGTCACATTCTTGATGCTCTGCTGAACCCAAACTCTCTGCTGGTCCAGTTCATGTTCCCTCCTGTCAAGATCCTCTAATTCCAACTTGAGATCTATCAGCTTGTCTGCAATTTCACGCGTGTTGCAACCTGGACCGACACCCCTTCAAATGAACGAAAATAGAAACAGACATTTAGATCAAGTGAATTAGTTGACACTTGAATAGACAGCTCTCTAAAACATAAATAGCCACAGCCTAATCATTTAGACAGTTGTCTCAGAAGAGCGATTAGCTGTATTTTCATGTTTAGGTTGGATTATTTCTTAAAATAAACGGTTTATAATTTGCTCATTGGCACTCACTATGCATTGTTTCAAATAATAATAATAACAACAATATATACTGTTCAAAATGTTGGGGTCTGGAAGAATTATTTAATGTTTTTGAAAGAAGTCTCTTATGCTTAGCATGACTGCATTTATTAGATCAGAAATAAACTAATATTGTGAAATAATCTGTCTCAATTTATTTTAAATGTAATTAATTTCTTTGACTATAATTACTCCAGTCTTCAGTCAAATGATCCTTCAGAAATCATTCTAATGTGTATTTGCTGCTCAAGAAACATTTGAAAACAGTTAGGCTGCTTAATATTTTGTACTTTTAAAATACTTGAACAGAAAGTTGCAAAGAACTGGATTTATTTGAAAAAGAAACATTTTGTAACAATGTCTTTACAGTCACTTTTGACCATTTAATACATCCTTGCTTAATAAAACTATGAATTTCTTTGATAAAGACACTAACTTGAATTAAAAATATTGGACCTCTTATCGTAATTGTATGTACTCTTGCTTAATAGCAAATATTTGCATAATTAACATTAAGATTACATCCTTCTAATTAGATTCACAAGAAAAAGATGCCTGATGTCCTTAGAGCCCCACTAAAATCTTTAATGTGTTGATGGAAAACACTAATAATGCATGGACAGAGATCATCAAAATAAGAACAATGAGTATACCGGTATGTCAACATAAAAAAGACACCAGAAAGCATCCACAGAATTGCCTTACTTCCACTGGATGCTGTTTTTGGATTTCTTCTCAATGAGTCCAATGCCTTCCAAAACATTGGTGATGTCATAGATGCGCCTTTTCTGCCTTACAGCCAAAGTATCTGCAGCCTAAATCACATTCACACAAAAGAAACCAAACCAGATAATAGATTCTTCTCATCACATGCAACCGGACTAACAACACAAAACACACAAGTGTTTGCACATTGAAAATGTATCGCATACAAAGCCTTTAAAAGTGCAGTTCGCTGAAAAATAAAACTAATTTGCTCACTTTTAATGACTTTATTCCTTCTGTGGGAAATGCATTAGGCAGAACGTGAGAGACTGACAGCATCGGTCACCATTCACATGCATTGCATCTTTATTCCATGCAATGAAAGTTAATGGTGACTGAGGCTGTCATAGAGCCTAACACCTCCTTTTGTGTTCCCAAATAAGAAAGCAAGTCATATGGGTTTGGAACAAAATGAGAGTGAATAAATGAGATAAATTTCATTTTTCTTTGAACTGTCCCTTTAATACGTATCGATTACCAAAACAGAATAAAACAGCCCAGAAAAGTTGACAAGCAAGCAACTTGAAGCAATCAAGCTCCAGGAGGACCTGTTCATTTCTAAACGACTTCAATACTTTGAATACGCAATCAAAGATCCTTAAAATGACCAAACTAGTATTTTAATATGTTTTAAGAGGCGTAATATCGTGTTTAAACCCCAATGTAAGCAAAGAAGCGCATCGCCTGGTCGCACAGGCCTAAACTATCCCAAACTCCAGAGCACGTGCTTGTTTTGAAGGCTTTTGTTTGAGTTTACAGTCCGGGTGGGATCAGCTTCTTAACCACAAGAAACCTCCGGGATACAACAACAAACACCACAGGAGCGGGTTTGCTTTGCAGTCAAGCAGTGACATTACATTTGCAACCTGTTAGCTGGCTCGCCTAGTTTAGTGGAGGGACTACTTTATTTAAGCCGAGCTGTCGGATAGTTGAGAGAGGGGTTGTACATGCACGCGACCCCCTCCTCCTTTACCAAAGAAACTTTATCAACTTTTCTGTTCTGTTATGCGACCTGGAGTGCATCTGTTTGCATGCAAACAATAAAAACAATGCATTTTCATTAGGCGCAGTCCGTCTCGCGCATCGCGCGTGCGATACTGAAAACATAAAGCTGATGACGATTAAAGTGATGATGATGAGCTCGTCTCATCCTTACAGCTTTCAAATCCAGCACTCCGTCCTTCGCTTCCTGCAGCAGAGTCACAAATTTAGTCGTGAGCAGCCCGAGACTTTTCTCGTGGCGACTGGGGGTCTGCGGCTGCAGCGAATCTCCCATCGCTCCCAGTTCGTTTCTTCCGGTCTCTAAATCCATCAAGTTGCTTTTAAAGTATTAATAAATCCCCACAGTTCTGCTTGCGGTCGGTTTATGTGTGTATAGTGAACGCTTTCTGTTGTTATATCGCTGACAGCACCGCTTCTGCCGCCCAAACGCTCGCTTCCCGTCACTGGCCGGTGATTCCTATAGCATGGACGGGGAAGTTCACCTCGAAATGAGAAAGTAAAGCCCCCGTTCAGGGTCCGGTCCGATTCAGGACACAGGTTACCCGAACCCAGATGGCCTAACAAGAACAGGCGCTCTCACAAGCACCAGAGCTGAGCTACTTGAATGACTGAAGCCGTTGATGGCGCGGTGCATCATGGGATGACCTGCTAAAAGTCGGAAGGCGCTGTGGAACGGCCTGTAGGGGGCGATAAGAACGGCACATTGATCTGAAGCGGCCATGTGGGGGCCACCGATACCCGTTTTTCTGTGCTGAACTGAAAAATGCACGTTTTGATAGATAGATAGATAGATAGATAGATAGATAGATAGATAGACAGGCGGACAGACATTTTAGTTTTATGACTGGAACATAAACTCTTTTACTGTTACCCAGCAAGAATTTTGTTTTAAAAACGTTCTGAGAACATTACCATGCAGTGTTCTAATAATGTTTTCAGCCGGTAGTTTTATTTTTGTTCCCAGAATGTTCTCCAAAAAGGTAGGATAACATTATCTAAAAACATCCTCAAAATTTAACATTTAAAATATTCTAGTTTTGTCAACCCGTCACATTACAAGAACGTTTTATGAAATACATTCCATCATCTCAGGCCTCAATGATATTCTCAAAACATTTTGCGAACGTTGATTTGGTAATGTTCCTCCTTTGTTATTATGGAACATTGTGCCAATGAAAATTGTATAATCTGTTATCTAAACAACATTCCCAAAACATCCTCAAAATGTTACAGTTAAAACATTATATCTTAGTTAACATTTAACCTTACATTATTTGAAATGAGAAAACATCCTTAAAACAGTCTTTGAACATTACATTCAAATGTTTTCTTTAAATCATTAACCAAACTTGTAGGGAATGTTAGCCAAAGTTCTGAGAACGTTCCCTGCTAGTTCCCTGCTGGGACATTGTGCTTGGATTGGTTATTATTGGTATATTAAGTTGTAGCCTTCAGTTAATGTCCTGGTAACGTTCAGTATTTGAAGTGGGAGGGCTCAGTGCGTTATTATCTGTGAGTTTAAATGTGAAACGTGAGCAGTTCACAGCTGGACATCAGTCAGCATGCTGGGCTTTCTGATACTGGTGTGGATATGCATCTTCATCCTGTTCCTCTTCATCCAGATCCCGAGGCCAAAGAACTTACCTCCAGGACCTCGTCCTCTGCCATTATTTGGGAATTTGCTAGAGCTAAACATCAATAATCCTTTGAAGGATTTCAAGAGGGTACAGTATTACATTATTTGAACACTTCCTTACTCATTAGTTTTAAATATAAATAAATACTTTAAGAATAACTATACAACTTTCAAGAGTTATCTGTTTAAAAAATCTGGTAATGTATTGCATGATGAGCAGCCCTGTGTGATGTCTTAATGCTAAACCTTTTAGCTGGCAGATCGCTATGGAAAAGTTTACAGTCTGTACTTTGGATCCAAACCTTGGATAGTTCTTAACGGTTTCGAGGTTTTGAAGGAAGCTCTTGTTACTAAGGCTGTGGACTTTGCAGGACGCCCTCAGGACCTCATGGTCAACCATATTACAAAAGGAAGCGGTAAATATACTTCCAAATCAACCTTCACTCTTTTACCTCTGTACAGACTATGGTTAATCAATATGTTTTTGAGGTTGAGAGTCCACAGAGCAATTTTCAACCTTATCTGAGAATAAACTTAGTTCCATTGAGGCCTGTAAATAACAGTTAGTGTACATATTATCGCAGGTGTAATTTTGTCTGACTATGGCCACAGTTGGAAAGAACACAGACGCTTTGCTTTGATGACCCTGAGAAACTTTGGCCTGGGGAAGCAGTCAATGGAGGAGAGAATTCTAGGAGAGGTTACACATGTTACTGCTAAATTGGAAAAAATAATTGGTAATAATGTACTCTAATCTTATTTTCGGTATCTCAAAACAAACTCACACAAGAGCTTGACTTGACATTCAGATCAATGTTCTTTCAGGAAACTCCTTTGACCCTCAGACTATGTTCCACAATGCTGCATCGAATATCATTTGCATTGTTCTGTTTGGATCCCGTTATGATTATGACGACGAATTCCTCAAGCTTTTCATTCACCTCTATACAGAGAATGCAAAGATTGCCAATGGACCATGGGCCATGGTGAGGTGTTTATATTCACAGCTAATAAAATACACATACAGAGACGTCCACAATTTTATTGTTATTATTTATTTTTTATTGTTTAAATAAGAGTTTCAGGATTATCTACTGACCAACAAAGTTGCTTTGGATGTTTTATGAAGAATTTTCTCTATTTTATTGCAGATATACGATACATTTCCTATGCTGAGATGTCTGCCTCTACCCTTCAAGAAGGCCTTCGCAAATGCCAGCAAGGCCAGAGAATTGTCTGCACAACTGGTCAATGAACACAAAAAGACAAGAGTCCCAGGAGAGCCAAGAGACTTCATTGACTGCTATATGGATGAGCTTGATAAGGTGCTTGCACATCTGTAATGGTATTTTTTAGGAATGCATATCATATTGGTTATTGCCGATATTAGATTTTTTACATTTATTAGTATTGATTGATATTGGATATTTAATTGTACATCGTTTATTCTATTTTTACATTTACATTACCTTTGCCATTATCTAATGATCACTTAGGCTACATCTACACTAATCTGGATACATTTGAAAACATCTGCGAAAACTACGCTTTTTGAAGATGCTCTCCTAAGTGGATACATTTGAAACGCAGTTTTTGCATTATAGTGTGGACTCTGAAAACAGAGGTATTTGTACACGAGGATGCATGTTCAGTCATGTACTGACTGAATATTGTACCGATAGATATGTTTATATTGGTATGTGTCTGAAATGTGCTATTCACTTTCAAATATGAGGGCAATTGCGTTTTAGAACATACTTGTAGTGGTGAATGAGTGTGACCTGAACGCACAAGTAAGTGTGAGATATTTTGCTAATAGTGATTGTGCCAGAAGAATAACATGAGAACTTTATTATGTCTGGTCTCTTGTTATCATCTCAGTGATCTTTTATTATGTTTAACGCATGCACATTGAGATGATTTAAGCGTCTTCCGGCTTTTCAGTCTGGACGAGAAACTTTTAGAAAACGATTGAAAACGTTAGTGTGGATGGAGAGCGTTTTGAAGCAAAAGCACAGTTTTCAAATGTATCTGGTTTAATGTAGACAGCCTTAAAGTTAGGGGCCTTTTACACAACACCGTTTTCAACTAAAAACGGAAAACTTTTAATGCGATTCTTTTACATGACAACGGCGTTTTGTGGGCCTGAAAATGTTTCAAAGTGCAAGTTGTAAACTACAAAAACGCGAATTTGTGAAAACGGTGACTTTTAATGTTAGTGCATCCCTATTTTACCTGAATGAGAAAGTTGTTTGTATTAAT
This sequence comes from Meda fulgida, assembly GCA_030578275.1. NCBI lineage: Eukaryota > Metazoa > Chordata > Actinopteri > Cypriniformes > Leuciscidae > Meda > Meda fulgida. The sequence goes on from CM060640.1 coordinate 16,978,269, forward strand.
CTATAATCAGTGGTTATTTTAATTTCACCAGAGAGGAAACGATGGTTCTTCGTTTACTGAAACTCAACTTATCCTGTACATTCTGGATTTGCACTTTGCAGGGACTGATACCACGTCAAACACACTCCTCACTGGATTTCTCTACCTCATGAACCACCCAGAGGTTCAAGGTTTGTGTTTTGGTTTATTAATGCATTTTACAGTTTTTCTCGATTGCTTAAACACTATAACTAGGCTTTTGAACTAAAATTTCAAAACCATAATGCCATTTATCAAAAAGCACTCCTATTTCACTAAACTATAAACACTATTCCCTGGTTTTGACACATGAGTCAGATTTGTTGAACTGTCACTGCAAAACTCTACACACAAATCCCTTCATTTCTCATTGCCTAGAGCATGTGGTCATTTAGAAAGCACTAGTATTCAATATTGTTCACTCAAGTCAGCACAGCTTCAGCTCAGTTAGCACACAATTCCCCAGGTGAAAACACTAAGAGTCAAAATTTAACACATATCAATCAGATCTTTCAATATATAAAAGGGCCCGAATCAGTCTGAGTTTTGGAACAATAGATCCAGAAAGACATGAAGGAAGAGGTTGAGGAGGGAGAGGAGGAGGAGGAGGAGGGGCAAGGGGAAGGGCAATGAAATTCAAGCCACTTTAGTTGACCATGTCTTTGTCAATGGTATGACCATGAGGGAGGCTTGGCTACAAGTAAGGCCAAATTAGTCGCTTCACCGTCGCCTCCATCATCAGAACCTTCAGGGAGGTGTGGTGGCAAACAAAATGATATCACTGAATAAGAGACAAACATTTCCAATTGTCTTTGATTGGGTTTACTTTGCAAGAAAAGGCCAGCAGTCACACAGTCACACAGAGTTGCTGCAGAGTGTGACAGTGAAGGGAGGGCATCCTTTCTCCTTTATAGTCTTGACTCCCGGAATGTTATCTCTCTGGAACATTCTTAGACTTGTTCATCATATTGTATGCTAGAGTGGAGACCCTCCTGTCACGTACCAACACTCTTTACCATTCCAATACAATTCCATATTAGAATAAGGTTTGTGTGTGCTCTTTTACTGTCATATGATGGTCACACATCTTACGTAAGTAAATATAAAACATTTTTTAGAGGAGAGAGTAAAAAATTTAAAAAGTAAAACGGGAAAAAAAATTGTTTTGTTTTTTTGTGTGTGTTGAATGAATTAATAAAAATGTGCCAATGTATCCATTGGTTGTGTCTTTTGTGTTCATCGTGTGAAAAGGTTTGTGAAGGGGGGGAACCACAAGCAACATAACTTACCAGTTTTGGAAATGTTGTTTTGAATTTATTGCACCAGTGTGTTAGACTATGCTGTAGTGTGTGTGATTTTGAGGGCTTGTGTGTCCTGTCTGAGGGCAAAGTTTGTTTTTTCAGCAAGAGTGAATTGTTTTGAGTGTAGAGCTTCATTTTGACCTGAAAATAGAATGTTTGGGGAATTGGGTTAGACGTTATGTATTTGTGTGTACTGTTTTGAGAATACGAGGTATAGTTTCAAGAAATGTGTTCAAGCAATCGAGAAATATTTAATTAAATGTAATTATTTCGATCATTGCTTCAGCTTGAAATAGCTTTTATTTCACCAGCAAAATGTCAGCAAGAGATTGATGATGTTCTGGGGGGTAAAGATCACGCATCGTACGAAGACAGACATGATATGCCGTACACACAGGCTGTGATTCATGAAATTCAGCGCGTCGCTAACACTGTACCGCTAAGTGTGTTTCACTGCACCACCAAAGACACTGAGCTGATGGGCTACAACATCCCGAAGGTGAGAAAACCATATAGAAAGAGAGTTTTAACCCTTTAAAATCATAACTTTGTTTCCTTTTCTTCTCCAGGGAACTTTTGTTATTCCCAACCTCACTTCTGTACTAAAAGAAGAAGGCCAGTGGAAGTTTCCTCATGAATTCAACCCAGACAACTTCCTGAATGAGCAGGGCCAGTTTGTGAAGCCGGAGGCCTTTCTGCCTTTTTCTGCAGGTAAAGGGTTTAGAATTGGATACAAGTATAGTTTTGAGTAGTTTGAGTGCATTTTGTAAATCGTATACGCACATATATGGTGTACAGGTCCCCGTGTGTGTCTCGGTGAGGGTCTTGCGCGTATGGAGCTCTTCCTGGTCATGGTCACTCTGTTGCGCCGTTTCCAGTTTGTGTGGCCCAATGATGCCGGGGAACCAGATTACACCCCAGTGTACGGGGTCACCCTCACCCCCAAACCCTACAGAATGCACATCAAGTGCAGACAGACAGTCAAATTATAATTTTTTCTGTTGGAAAAGATGATTTGATGTTATTATTTTAATAACAGTATGTATTATGACTCCTCATGTACTGTAAAAAAAAAGGTCATAAAAGAATCGCAATCATTAAGTCCTTAAATAAAATGATATTACAAAATAGTTGGCTCATCTTGTCTGAATGTATGCCAGAGTGGTTTTATTTTGTTCACTTAATCATTAGGGTTATAATCAATATAACCCAAATATAGGGTTATAATCATATAATCTAAAAATGAAAAACTGTAACTCCAGTCTTCGGTGTAACGTGATTCTTCAGAAATCATTCTAATATGCTAATTTGTTCTCAAGAAACATTTAATGTTGAAAACAAGTTTGCGGCATCATACTTTTGTGGACACCGTGATACATTTGTTCAGGATTCTTTAATGAATATAAAGTTCAAAAGAACAGCATTTATTTGAAATAGAAATCTTGTGTACACCCGGTTTCAGACAAGGGTTAAGCTAGTCCCAGACTAAAATGAAGGCAACTTGCACTGAAATACCTTAAAATATGTCAGTGCCATTGTTTTGTCTCGAGATGCACACCAGTATACTGTGAAGGGATTTTACAGAGTTCATACCAGTTGAATTCAGGTGAATACAGAAACGCAGAATTCTGAGCAGTGCTTGTTTGTCTGGGTTCATTTTATCTTTCTGGAACACTGCCAAGATCTGTTCAGATAGGAGACGTAACAAGAGATTGAGTGGTTTTAGTTCACAAGCTTGTTTTGCTTGAGTGATCCGAGACAACAGCTGGACATCAGTCAGCATGCTGGGCTCTTTGATTCTCCTGTGGACATGTATCTTCTTCGTCTTCCTCCTAGTACGAATCCAAAGGCCGAAGAATTTTCCTCCAGGACCTCGTCCTTTGCCAGTATTTGGGAATCTTTTTCATGTGAACATGGCCAATCCTTTGAAGGATTTTGAAAGAGTATGGCTTTATTTTATGTCATCTTTAAGTTTAAACGTTTTTTTTTTCTTGTTTGTAAAATAATTTTCCTTTTTTTAAAAGTTTGCAGAACGATATGGGAATATTTTCAGTCTGTATACTGGATCAAGACCAGCAGTTTTTCTGAATAGTTTTGAGGTTATCAAGGAAGCTCTGGTGACAAAGGCTCAAGACTTCTCAGGACGGCCTCAAGACTTCATGATCAGTCATATCTCGGAGAATAAAGGTAACTCCTACTACAAGCTGTATCAGCTACGTAAAAAACAGTCTAGCGAGTGTGAAATTGCTGTTATACAACAGTTCAGTGAAGAGTGACTTACATATTAGTTACACACAAAATGACTCTTTTGCTCCGCCAGCGAAAATAGTTCCAACCGTACTGCATCAATTATGTTGTTCCAGAATGTTGAAGGAATTGGTCGCGTGCATGACCCACGACAGTAACTTGTCGCCACCTACTGGCGTAAAGCCGAAAGTATACTCCCCTGTTCCGAACTTCCGCTCCAGTACCACTCCGCGTCGCGTAAGCATGCACTTGTGATTTGATTTTGAGCGGTCGGTCCACAAGGTATTACGCACGCGCACAACGCAACACAACAGGACTAAGTATAAGTAGGCTACAGATTATATCAGGATCAGGAACACAATCCCCCGATTTCACACACAAGTTTTAGGACTAGAGTAGACCCAGACTAAAATGCATGTTTGAACTGTTTGAACTGAAAGCAACTTACATTGGCACATCTTAAAATATGTCAGTGCTATTGTTTTGTCTCAAGATGCACAGTAATGCTTTTTTAAGGCATATTTATAAAAGCTACTTAAATACTCTAATTGAAAACTAAGGCCTTATCCTGGCTTAATAAGCCTGTCTGTGAAATCAGGTCTACATGTTATAATATGAGATAAATAAAAGCTGTTGGAATATGTTTAGTACTAGAAATCTTACAACTTTTAACTAACATCGTTTTACTAAAGGTGTTGTATTGGCTAACTATGGCCCCCTTTGGAGGGATCATCGACGCTTTGCTTTGATGACCATGAGGAACTTTGGCCTGGGGAAGCAGTCCATGGAGGAGAGAATTCTAGGAGAGATTTCACACATTGTTGCTTACTTAGACAAAATTGCTGGTATTTATTTATTTATTTTTTTATTTTTTTTAAAGTTTAGATTGACAAGATGGAGACAATGTGATTTATTTATTTATTTTATTTATCAGCTGACAAGGAAAATTTCAATCTTTTTAATTAATTTACATTTGCACAGGAGGAACTGTGAATCCTCAAAATATGTTCCACAAATTTGCATCAAATGTTATCGGCTTGGTTCTGTTCGGATCCCGTTTTGATTACAACAATGAATTCCTTCAGTGCTTCGTTCAGCTCATTACAGAGATTTCAAAGATCCTCAATGGACCATGGAACATGGTAAGATTTTAGATCAAAACGCCCAATAAATTGCTTGACAACTGCAGTTTTCTCTATAGCCAATGATTAAACTATGATGTTATGCTATTGCTAATCAGAAGAAGTTGGTACAGTTGGCTAATAGGGGGAGGGACATTCTCATTCTAGAGAGCATCTGATTGGACAAAAAGCTGTGTAGTGCAGGATGTGTCATGAATGTAAATTGGTCTTTTTCTGTAAAATATAAGCCTGTATAACTGCTTAAAATAAGCCTGTTTTTTATGTTGTTTCTTAGAATATATAATATTTATAATATTTTCATTTCACTAAATATGACTGACATTTACATTTGGGCTTGCATTTTAGAGTAATTGTATAAGAATGTCCTTTCCTAACAGATATATGACACACTTCCTTTATTGAGAATCTTGCCCCTGCCTTTTAAAAAAGCCTTTGATCATGTGAAGAAGATAAAAGATATAAATATAAGTCTGATCGCTGAACACAAGAGCACAAGAGTTCCAGGAGAGCCGCGAGATTTCATTGACTGCTATCTGGATGAGCTTGATAAGGTGAGAGTTTCTTCTGACATACATAAGGGTCCACATTCTAAGACCAAATTGAAAACCAGAGGTTCAAAATCTAAACTAATTTAAATCTGGAAATATTTTCTTGTAAATTTTTATGCTGATAATATAAATTGTAATTTTAAAAATAGAAGCGTTTACACTGGTGGTCTTAGACTGTGTCACCACGTTATTCTTGAATAAATGCACCATAGTTTTAGACTCAAATGAATGATATCTTACATTCCCCAGAGAAAAAATGATGATTCCACCTTTTCTGAAGACCAGCTCATCATGAACATTTTGGATTTGCACTTTGCAGGGACTGATACCACTTCCAACACCCTCCTAACTGCTTTTCTGTACCTCATGAACCACCCAGAGGTTCAAGGTCTGTGTTTAAAAATAGCACATATTGATTTTTGCATTTAAAGCAGGATTAGGTTAACATATTAGCTAACTCCTTTCAGAGAACTTAGACAAACCTTGTTTTCTCACCAGCAAAATGTCAGCAAGAGATTGATGATGTTCTGGGGGGTAAAGATCACGCATCGTACGAAGACAGACATGATATGCCGTACACACAGGCTGTGATTCATGAAATTCAGCGCGTCGCTAATACTGTACCGCTAAGTGTGTTTCACTGCACCACCAAAGACACTGAGCTGATGGGCTACAACATCCCGAAGGTGAGAAAACTTGCCTAGAAACCAGAGTTTCCAAAATTTACCAAATTTAAACTGTTTCTCCTCGGTCAGGGAACTGTAATCATTCCCAACCTCACTTCTGTACTAAAAGAAGAAGGCCAGTGGAAGTTTCCTCGTGAATTCAACCCAGACAACTTCCTGAATGAGCAGGGCCAGTTTGTGAAGCCGGAGGCCTTCATACCCTTCTCTACAGGTAACCATTCAGAAATGTATAACATTTTTTGTGTTTTATCTTTTCCAGACTTCTTCTGTGATTATCATCACCTGTTTTACAGGTCCCCGTGTGTGTCTCGGTGAGGGTCTTGCGCGTATGGAGCTCTTCCTGGTCATGGTCACTCTGTTGCGCCGTTTCCAGTTTGTGTGGCCCAATGATGCCGGGGAACCAGATTACACCCCAGTGTACGGGGTCACCCTCACCCCCAAACCCTACAGAATGCACATCAAGTGCAGACAGACAGTCCAACAATAAATCATAATGCCAAATATTTTTTTCCCCCTGCATAGGATATAATTTCATAAACAGATTATCTTTGAACATCTAATATTAATTATAACATTATCTACAAAAACTTTGTGATAAATTTGTGATTCCTGTTCATCTACACTACCCATAATCCCAAAGTGGAATTGAATTTTTTTGGAAACTCAATAAAAAGCTCAACAGCCCCTTTCAAGCACTTCAAATGATGTTATCAAGTCAGTCTAAGCAACTATATACACTAGGCTACTATATTTTTTAAAATAAATGTGTGATTAAAGTTATAAGACAATAGTTTATTTGAATTTATGAATTTTGCGTCAAATTAAAGTTTTTAATGTTGTGAGAAAATTTATAGGAAAAATATTTCTGGAACCAAGGCTGAAAAAGTGGGTGGTAATTGTTGCGACCTGTTGGTAGAAAATGAATGTTGCAATAATTTACTAATATATGCCACAATAAATATTAATTCAAGTTGTTATATGTTGCCTTTGTGTCTGTTTTTGAGACATCCCTAGCAAATATCCCAGTTGTTTGAAATAAACTAGTTGCATCAATCTTCCCATTTGCCAGGTTTATATCTCAATAGCTAAATTCTGAAATAATGCAATGGAAAAACACCTCCACCCAACCACTAAGTTATCCATCCACACATCCACACATCCACCCACATGTCCACCCATCCATCCATCCACTCACCCACCCATCTATCCATCCATCCATCCACCCACTCAGCCACCCATCCATCCACCCACCCACTCAGCCATCCATCCATCCACCCACTCAGCCTTCCATCCATCCATCCACCCACTCAGCCTTCCATCCATCCACTCATCCATCCACCCACTCAGCCATCCCTCCATCCATCCATCCATCCATCCATCCACCCACTCAGCCTTCCATCCATCCATCCACCCACTCAGCCATCCATCCATCCACTCATCCATCCACCCACTCAGCCATCCCTCCATCCACCCATCCATCCATCCACCCACTCAGCCTTCCATCCATCCATCCATCCACTCAGCCATCCATCCATCCACTCATCCATCCACCCACTCAGCCATCCATCCATCCACCCATCCATCCATCCATCCATCCATCCATCCATCCATCTACCCATCCATCCATCCACCCATCCATCCATCCATCCATCCATCCATCCATCCATCCACCCTTCCACCAACCCATCCATCCATCGTTTTCCCAAACCACTTATCCTATGTCCAGCATGGGTACACACAATACCAGTCAAGAGTCTTCAAAACAGTGGTTATAAAGTGCTTGTGAAATCCTAATTGAATACTATGGCAAATTACATCATTCCCAACCTCTCCTCCTCAGCGAGCAAAAATACAAGAATGTTTTGCTAACGTACCCATTAAGTTTTTAAAAAGTTATTTTTTGTCTGTTTTCTAAATGTTTAAAACATCCAGTTTTTAAAATGTTTGTAAAGTTTCTAGAATGTTCAGAGAACATTCAAAAGTAACAAGTAGACTTTAATATATGTATAAAACAAACAAACAAACAAACAAACAAACAAACAAACAAACAAACAAAGATGAACATCCAACTAAAATATCACATTAAAAAACATACCACAAACAATGTATAAATAATGTTTTTGTGCTAATGTTTTGAGAACATTATTGAATCCTGGATAACTTTGAAAGAACGTTTGTTAATGTTACTGGAAGAACATTTGTTAATATTTATGAGAACCTTGCCAGAACAATAGCCAAAGTTCTGAGAATGTTCCCTGTTAGCTGAGTCTGTGCTGTTTGAGAAGGGCAAGTGGAAATTTCCTCATGACTTCAATTAATAAGCAGGGCCGACCTGAGAAATTTGAAGCCTTTATGTCAGATAAAGATAACATTGTCTCTGTTTATATGCTTAATTTTATTGTCATAGTGTCTGTTTGCTTAGTGAATTCTTTCAATATCCGCACACTTGTCTCAGTGAGTGAGGATCTAGCCTTAATGTTTATCTGGCCTGGGGATGCATGAGAACCAGCTGACTTCAACTCTATGTTTGTTGAATTGATTAAATACGTATCTAAATATTAACATTATGTTGATTATTTCTATATTATTTTATTCTGTCGTTCACTTAACAGTATCGTAGGTGGCGCCATTGTACATTATTGTGTTACTTTCCGCAGACGTACAGGAAGAAGAAGAAGAACTGACCGAAGCTCCTCACATGGATGGTGGTGGTCACCATAAAACAACATATATTTTAATATCTTACTGACGAGCTTGCATTTTAATGAAATGGCGACTGACACAAAAAGGCAAAAGGTAAAAACAACATTTCCTCAAGTTATTATTATTCGCAGGTTAATTGCCTTTAGCTTGAAACACATATGTTTTACAGTTGTTGTGTATCATGATGAGCCTTCAGCATAGCATAATGTGTGGTTTCAGATAGATGATGAGATCTGTGTGCTGGACCCCCTGAAAAACTTCCTGATGTGGTGTGATAGTGTGAATCTGACACTCAGCGATAAGGTAACCTGTTCATTTAATATTAATGTATAGTATAAATACATTTGAAAAGCTTAGTAATAATAGTAATGTAAAATAATCACGAGTATTTTAGGACTATTCATACACTAGTATACATATTTTAAATTAGCTTTTATTTTTTATATTTTCAGTTTACATTTTAATTTTAGCTGGTGTTAGTACTTTTTTTGTGCATTTGTCCTGTTTTATTTATTTATTAATTTATTTATTTTAACAACTGTAGTACTTTAACTGATACATATATTCAAAATATATTATTATATATCAAAGTATATCAAAGTATATATATTTAAATTCGAGTCTTGCCTTAAAGGGACTTTTATATTTACTCATCACAATATTAATTACTTTAGGTGTACTTAAGTAAAGAGGGCACAGTAGCTGAATATGGCATGCTTGCCAAAGAGGACATTGAAGAGGGACACATCTTGTTCTCCATTCCCAGAGAGACACTCCTACATCAGGGCACCACTAAAGTCAAAAGAGTGCTTGAAGAAGGTATGAGAACATTCAGGTTTATTGCAATTCCACCTCCTGACCTGTAGCTGGCTTGTAACCACCATATCTTGAATTTATGGTTGTTTTCTAGGGAAGAAAACTTTAGAGAGCGCATCAGGCTGGGTTCCGCTTCTTCTGGGTCTCCTATATGAGTACACATGTTCACAATCTCATTGGAAACCATATTTGTCTCTCTGGCCAGACTTTAAGACACTGGATCAGCCCATGTTCTGGTAAGTTTTGCAGTGAATATCTGTAGACCTTCAAGATTTCCTTCAAGGATCCTTCAGTTCTTCATGGTCATGATGTCTCTGTTTTGAAGGTCCGAGGAGGAGCGTGATAAAATCCTGAAAGGCACAGGAATACCTGAGGCTGTCAACACTGATCTGAAAAAACTCCAGGATGAGTACAATAACATTGTCCTTCCTTTCATGAAGTCCCATCCTGACCTGTGGGACCCCGAGAAGCACAACCTGGAGCTCTACAAGAGCCTGGTAGCATTTGTAATGGGCTATAGGTGAGATTTCAATGAGCTTTTAGATTTGATTAAATTAAATTAGCATTTAAAATCAGTTGTTGTTAGCATGCATACATTTATGAGCTTTGCTATTATCTAACACGCACTAAAGTGACTAATAAATAACATTGATAAATGTAATCTTAAGCAAATTACAAAATTATTATTTTTATACGGTACATTAAAATGCTGTAAAGGGTCAAATGAATTGTAGCTCGTTACACATTTTTAAAATTATTTAGGCAATATAGTAGAATTTTAATATCTTCCATTTATCAGTTATCGGTCATAACATACAAATATATGCTTACCATATCGGCCAGAATGTTAATAATGGTGCATCCCTAATTTAATTTTTTAATTAAACATTTCCTTACGTTTCTATGGAAGTATGTTTTCACCACATACGAAAAGTCATAATTGTTTACTTTTTCTCATCATTTTTACTTGACTTGACTACAATCTCATTATTGTGACTTTTTAATCTCACTATGCCATATGCCATAATTTTGACTGTATAATCTTATATTTTTTTATTTTAATGTCATAATTAAGGTTTACCATGTTTTTTTTCCTGATGTGACAGACATGGGATTCCGTGTGTTTCTCAATATTTCCTTGTCTCAGTTTTCAAGAGCCTGTAGAGGATGAGGATGAAGAAGAAGAAAAACAGACAATCCCTCCAATGATGGTGCCCATGGCTGACATGCTGAATCACGTTTCCAAGCACAACGCCAATCTGGAATATACACCTGTATGTGGTGCAGATGTATTGCTTTTTTTGATTGTTTATGCTTTTAAATCTCACAGCTCACTTGTTCCCTTGCACAGGAGTGTCTGAAGATGGTGTCCGTACGGCACATTGGAAAGGGCGAGGAGGTTTTTAACACCTACGGACAGATGGCGAACTGGCAACTCCTCCACATGTATGGCTTTGCAGAGCCGTTTCCTATGAATAGCAATGACACCGCAGATATACCGATGTCCAGTGTGTACAAAGCAGCAGTGCAAGGTGTGACTTTATAGAGGTTTATAAAAAGTGGAACTTATTTAGCTTATAGAAATACATTTCGTAACTTTTTTATTGCATTTACAGTGGCACAAAATGAAGCAGATCAACGGCTCTTAGTGGACAAATGGAACATGTTGTGCGAGATGGAGATTGTCGGGGAGAAAGGAGTCTTTATCTTCGGACAATTAGGCTCTCTCACTTACAATGAGCTCTACACTACTCTGAAGGTAACATGTGTCAGCAATATATTTTGCTTGAATGATTTGAAAAAAAAAAAAAAAAAAAAAAAAAACTTTTATTAAGCAAGGACACCTTAAATTGATAAAAAGTGACAGTAGGGTTTCTGCAGGTCTTAAAAAAGTCTCAAATCAGAGCAGAAAGTTTTACATTTATCAAGTCGTGGAATTAAATGTTGCATGCATGGCAAAAATGAATATCTTCCTCAGTATTTTTGTCTTGTTACCAATACAAACTCCTTGGACAATTACGTTTTGAGAACATTTTGACGTGTTCTTTTCCCTTCAGTTTATTCCTTAAATTTTCTTTACCTGATCTTAAAAAGGTCTTTAAAAATCTTAAATTCATCAAAGAATCCTGAAAAACAAATGGTTTCCATAAAAATTATTAACTTATATAATACACTGTTTATATAAATTATCAATGTTGAAAACATAAGAAATTTTTATTTAGCAGAAAATCAGCATATTGGAATGATTTCTGAAGGATCATGCGACACTGAAGACTGGAGTAATGATGCTGAAAATTCAGCTTTACCGTCACAGAAATAAATTACATTTTAAAATATAGTAAAGTAGAAAACAGTTTATGGAAATGGTAATATTATTTCACAATATTACTACTTTTACTGTATTTTTGATCAAATAATTGCAGCCGTGGTGAGCATAAGAGACTTCTTCAAAAACATTAATAAATTATAATAATTCCAGACTTTTGACTGGTAGTGTATATATATTTTCTTGATTAGGTCCTTTGCATGCCAGTGCAAGATTTCGAGGAGTTCTGTGAAAACGAAGGCTGGGAGGAAGACGAAGAGGATGATGATGAAATGGAGGAGGCTCTGAGTTTCAGCAGACTGACAGGGTTGTCAGCGGAGTGGAAGTGTCTCCTGCACACAGCATCTACTTTGATGCTGGACTCTTATTCGGAGGATGTAGAGATGGACAGGAGGCGGCTAGAGGATCAGGGAGCTCTGGCTGAACTCAGCAGCAGAGAGAAGAGAGCTCTGTATGTGCGTTACGGTCAGAAGAGCATCCTACAGCGCTTGCAACAGCTCACCAAACCTGCGTCTTAATATCATCTTATACAGTGCTGACACTGCATTCTGGGAAACACTGTAGTTGGCAAAACAGGAAATAAGTCCTCAGGCAACATGGTGTAACTGAATTTGCAAACTCTGTATAGTTTGTTGGTTTTTCATTTTGTATGCTGTACATTTCCCTTTCAGTAAAATAATTTGGAATCTTACGTTTCAGATTGTGTTTTGATTCTGAGCTGTTGTGTGGTCAGGTGTAAGAACGCGTTTTTCCATTCAAATGAGCGACTTTTCCATTGTTTTTCAATGTAAACGCGCGCTGGACGGACGTGTAGAACCGTTGCGCTCGTGCCTTGAGTCTTTAGTAGCGTCTCGCGCATGACGCGGCATTCTAAAAAACGATTATCAGTGAAACTTTTTTTAAAAAGTGTCAAGAAAAAGCGTTCTGTGTGACTTTTGGTGGGTTCAAGTCCATTTATATTTGCATCTGGCATACAGTTTTAGGTTGCACTGAAGGCATGCTTTTTTCTTTTTTTTAATCAGTTCATGTATTCTCTGGGAATTGAACCCTTGGAATGGCTTGTGCCATGATCTACTGTTTGAGTCTCCAGTGAGTTCAGTCTCGTCAGAATTATGACATTGACAAGAAGATTGGGCATGAACGTCTCGTCACTTCCTGGGAAATGCCGCAACATCATAGATGCAACTCTTTTCCCCAACATCTCGCAATAAACGTTGTTCATGTTATCTTCTGTTCGGATGCTGGAGTTGGGAACGCCATCGTGAGATGCTTCTGGGAGGGAATTACACCACATCATGACAGACTTTGGCTCCTGGATTTCAGAATTATCAAACCAACATTTGAGAAACTGATGAAATGTGTCCTTAGTTTAGTCCAGATATACAAACACATCCACTGTTGAAGCAAGTAGTTTATCTGCAAGTAATCTTATCGGATAAAAAAAAATGTTGTGTATTTTTAAAGTTTGAGCATCTTGGCATTTCCATCTTCCTTTTTTGTTATATCAACATGTGCATAAAAATAGGTCGATGGAAAAAGCTGTACGTCCTTCCAGTGAGGATTTTAAGCCTGAATTTCAGGCATGCCAATTAAAAATTAGTATCTTTCCATTTGAATATCATAAGTTTGACATGCTAATTCTAAATTCAATCAATTATACACCTAATATAAACCCTACTTGCCAAAAGGACGAATACAGATTTGACTTTGAAAAAATGCAATAAACTTCAAACATTATATATACTGCATTAAATTTATAATTAAATCAGGGGGGAAAAAAAGTTGTCACAAATGATACTGAGAACAGAAAAAAAAAGTTAAAACAGTTAACATGACAACTTGTTTCAACAAACCCAATGCAATCAAAATGGCAAGCAAACAAAGGTGCAGTTCAAGTGTTTAATGCAGTAACTACAGAATGCATACATACAGGAAATAAGTAGCGGAACTAAAGGCAACTACAAATTACTACAAAATACAACACGCGGACCAATACATTTACAAAACATTCGAAATCCTTACAAAATGAGCTGTATTGGTCCTTTTTTGTTCTGCAAGTTGAATCTTTGTACAAACCACAAAGATCCAATTTACCAACAAATTTCTGAATATTTCCACAATTGTACAAGTGCCAGGGAGAACCTCCAACCCAAGATTTGTTTCCTCACAGGTGCAAAACTAGTGACCCCCCCAACCCTGCAGTCCAGGACGTCGGTCCGATCCCATCAGCTCACCACACTGATAGCTCTCCCCTTAAAAACCAAACCTCAAAATTAAACAAGACAGCTTCCTTAGCCACTACCAAGCTTCCAAACAAAAGTCAATCCATCTTGAAGGCAAAAAAATAATTTATGGAGAGTTTGGGGGAGCCAAACAGCAAGGAGTGAAATGTGCTCAAGCGTGTGCCTCACCTTTGACAAAGAAATACTCAATCTGTTCTTAAATGTCCCTTTTTAATATTTACATTGAACATTTTTAATTGTTGAGGAAAAAAAAAAAAAAAAAAAAATCAAAACAGAAACTCCTCAGGTCAGATGCCGCCCGGTGGAAGGAGAGCGGTAATCCAGTGACGGCTGTGTGTCGATCAGATATGCAGGGTGTTGAAGGGGCAAATGAAGGGTTGGGGAGAGGAAGAGCTCTCTCTCTCTGGGCACAGGAACAGAACTGCAGCCTAACTGGCACCTGTTCCCTCCATCACCTGCTGGGCCTGCTTCTGCCCCATGCAGCACTGAGCTACCGACTGGAACAACCTGCAGAGAAAGAGGAAACGTTGCAGATCTTCTGTTGTAAAAATGCAGAAAGAATGGATCGTGCCATGTTGGCCACCTTACTTCTCGATCTCTGGCGCGCAGTGCACAAAATCATGGCTCCAGAACTTAAAGGCAGGGTTCTTGATCAGCTCTATGAAGGTGATGAGCAGACCCCATGGATGCGGCCTGTTCACAATCAACCTCTCCAGCAGGACCCTGCACGACAAGCACTTCAGTCAACTTCATTTATAAGAATTCTTGGTAACACTTTACACAAAGGGTTCCATTTGTTAACAGTTTAAGACCTAACAATGAAAACGGATTCTAAAGCATTCATTTACTAATACATCATTAAAATCCAAAGTTGTATCTTAACAGTTAAAGGTACTAAAATGACATGAGCGAATCGGTGGGCGGGGCTAAAAAGGCAGTGACGTTGATTTTCTTCTGCAGAGGTGGTCTTTCGTCACACTATGATGTAGTAATGTGACAAAATGAAACGAGTCGTTTCCTGAGCTTTAGATTCAATAAAAGCTGTTTTTGTACTAACAAGAAAGTTTTGAGTTCTGAAACTTACAGGATAATTTTTATAGTATAAAAACCTTTAATATTTCAAAACTTTAAGGAAAATTTAATTTAGCCATTCATGATCCCTTTGATTATAACTAAATTTATTCTAAAGCAGTCTGTTCT
This sequence comes from Meda fulgida, assembly GCA_030578275.1. Lineage (NCBI taxonomy): Eukaryota > Metazoa > Chordata > Actinopteri > Cypriniformes > Leuciscidae > Meda > Meda fulgida. Next base: position 16,993,499 of record CM060640.1, read on the forward strand.
GTGTTGGCAGGGGAGAGATTGAAAACGTAAAAAAATGTATAAAGTATTGTCTCCGTACAAATAATTGCATTTGTTCTTACAAAAAATATAAATAAAAATGTTTAAACTGTTATCATTTGTTAAAAAAATAAATCATTAGATGTCATACCTGGTGATCTGCTCTTGAATGGCTTCAGCATTGGCCTCAGCAAACAGATACAGCATGGTACAACTAAAGTAGTGTGTATGGCTGTTTGGATAACGCAGCTGATTGGCTATCGCATTCAGGAATAGATAGCGCCCTGGGAGGAGGAAAATATGTCAATGTTAAATAAAACTAGAGGGAACAAAAAAACAACTTTTTTTGCATCTCACCTTCAGTGTCTAGATCGACTGCGAGGTTCTGGAAGATGTCCATGTGTGCCGAGTGTGTGATGGTGCTCATGGAAGGAGTGCTACCCTTGTTGTGGATGTGGGCAATTGCCTGGGTTCCAACGTACAGCACGAGAGCATTGATCAGCTGGATGTTGTAGCGGTTTCCAGGTTCATTGGACACCTGGAGGTACAGTGCATTTGTATGCAATTATTCATTAAAAATGAACAATTGAGGGTAGTGAAGTCAAGTTTGTGTTTAGACTCAGCGAACTAATGTTTTACTGTCAAGAGCCTAACGCCACAAAAGATTAACTTACGAGTCTGTTGTGAACGGTTTTGTGATTCAGAGTGGCACCCTCTACCTGCAGGTTGCTGCGCAGCTCAGAGAGGAAGGTGACAGGAGAGCGGGTCTTGAGGTAAGAGTCAAGATCCTTCTTAAACTGGGACGGCATCACACCAGTGAAGTTAGTGAGGATGCGGGGAGCGATATTAATTTCACTCAGCATATCAACCTGGTGGAGAAACACAGATTTTTTATACATGCCACAATATAACCACAAGCATACTTTAAGTTACCACTACATACTAAACAACAAAGTATCGCATATGATGTCAAATGTGATGTGCAACTTTCTACCTTCAGATTAGGGGTGAATGGGTCTGGAAGCCTCATGTTGCGCGGGAAGGCACTCAGGATCAGGTTCCTCAGCTGGATGCAATTGGGCGGGATGACATCGCAAAAGCCATAATGGTAGTCGCACAGGAATTCTGGGAAGTCGTGTAGCAGGACAAGCAGCACACGAAGTGTTCCCTTGGAGAGTACAGAGAAAAATAATGCAAGGTCACAAACTGACCCAGTGAATCACCAGACAGGCTTTTGGAGGAACGACTATTAATACCTTGTAGAGAATTTGCATAGGTTTGTTGAGTTCAACATTCCTTAGGAAGGGTGCAAGATACTTGAACAAATCTATCAGCAGCTGAGCATACATTGGCCAACCCTGCATTAGAGGAAAGAGACGTTTAAGGCACAGAGGGTAGTCAGCGATTGACTGGCATGAATATTAGATGTGGTGGGAGATCCGAGGTGCCAAATCCTGCCCCTGAAAGGCCACTTTCCGGCAAAGTTTATCTCCAACACAACTGCATATAAGTTGAGTAATCCTGAAAGTCTTGATTAGCCGTTTCAGGTGTGTTTAATTATAGTCAGAGAAACTTTGCAGGAAAGTGGTCCTCCTGGAGCAGGATTGAACACCCCTGATCTATATCATACAGGAAATACAGACCTTTTGTTGTGGTGTGTGCGCAAGCATCCTGGCAATGAAGATACGGTGAGAGATGAGCTCCAACCAAGCATACACAAAACCAGGTGCTTTAGTCGGCCTCAGGATGTGAAAGGTGTTGCTGAAAGACAATGGTCCTTCAATACTCAAAGACTGATCACATCAGGTGTTCACATTTGCAAAATTTCATAATCCATTATCTATTGTCAATAGTGTAGAGCTGTATGAAGCCTAGCTCACAAAGAAGTCACTCAAACAAAGCATGTTGGTAAATGCGACAAATGAGCTTTACCAAATATAGGGATGTGCACGAATATTCAAATTTTTGGATATTCGATCCAATTATTATTCCAAAAATAAAATACAATTCGAATTTTACTACGTTGCTTTGCTGGCCGTTAATGCAGTAATCCATGATAAATCCCAAGCACTAACTCGCAGTTATAATTAATAAAGATATTAATTATTGTTCAAAAATGGTTCTTGTTAAACGTAATTTAAATAAACAAATATTCAAATATTCAATTTTTATGAGCCCAAATATTCAAATACAATATTTTTTAAAAATGCCCATCCCTAACCAAATCTGTGTGGGAATAATCTTTCACCTACATCAAATTCCCAACCTCATGGATTCCTATTGAAATGAATGGATTTTGTCCATGAAAATTGGCCAAACAATGATAAATTTAACCAGATCTCAAGCCTAAAACCATGTGCTTACCAGAAGGCAGTGAGGGTCTGAAAGTTGATGGTCTCCAGCACATGCTCTGGTGCATTAAGCTCCAGCAGGAGCATAATGAAGATTCGGTGGTATGGAAGCTGTTGGAACTCTGTCTGCCTCACATCGTGATCTTGGATCAACACACCCACCACAATGCCCAGAACCTGCACCAAGACAAGAAATGCAGCATTGAATCAAGACCTCCCAAAAAAAAAAAAGTCAACATCGAGCCACAAACCACTGTAAGCATTCCAACCTTGTTGAGCAGGTTGATTTTGGTGACCGTGTTGGTGGCCTCTCCGGAGTGTTTGACCAGAAGGGCGATGAGCCGAACAAAAGCATCCAGGTTATGGTAGCACTTGGCCCTGATGATGGCAGGGCTGGTGGTCGGGTGCTGCTGTTCGGCTTGAGCACGGTAACTGATCTCCACGCACATCTCTGTGCACAGCCGGAAGAAGCGTGTGATGAGGTCATCCGTCTTTAGGATGCCCTGCTGGTGCATCTGTGAAAGAACAATGCAGGTGTGACAATGAAGTAATGCAGGCCAATTCTAGCCTTGAGAAAACTATTATTTTGAGTGCTCTTTAACCTGGCTAACCTGTCCAACAAACGCAGAGAAGGCCTTAGTGCTGTCCCTTCCTGCAGCTGCTGAGTGGTACAGGTTGACCCATTCTCTCAGCAGGTACTCTGCCTTCTCTCTAAGACCTGGTGGGTCATCATACTCAGAGGCTTGAGAAATCCCAGAGTGCATCATGAAGTTTGGCCCACCATGGTGACGATCAATCATGGCCTCGTAGTTGGAGCGGACAACATCCATCAGCTGGGGCAAACTAGTGGTTACACAGAAGTTGTTGTTCAGAACATTCACAGAACAGAACACAGAACATTCACTTCAACCAGTGGCATAAGTGGTATCTTACCCTTCAGGAGCGTTGGCTCTGGAGTGGGCACTGGTCCTCATCAGCGTCTCAATGGTGTGGAAGAGATCAGCTTCAGTGATGTGGCTCCCGCTGCGTTCATCAACCAGAAGTAGCTTCACTAGCTGCATGGCAAACGCCACAGCCATGTAGTTCAGCCCGTTCTCCATGGACTGAAAACACAGAAGAGTAAGAATCCGCTCATTTACATCAGTTTCCTTTGAAGTCAGAGAGACACTATTCTCACCTGAGCCAGGTGCAAGTCGTACTGCTGCATGTTGACCAGGTGGTTTCTGATGAGGAGCTCTACGGCCTCAACGTTGTACTTGTATTCATCTCTGCACTCAATCAGGCATCTGCAGGGGGGCATAGAAGAAAGGGTTAGGACCTTTAAGATCCATCTATGCCTCAGAAAAACAAGTTTATGTCACAGTTGTGGTACTGACCTGGTGATTTGTTTGTTGCACCACTGTGGACCATATGCACGACCGTCCTGTAGGGCTTTCAGCACCAGCAGGTGGCACTCCCTGTAGCTTAGCAACAGATCAGTATCAGCACCACTGGTGGCATCCAGCAGACCTTCCACAGCCTGAGAGCAAACAAGCAAAAGAGAAGTTAGATTTAAGATGAGACCATATTGCAGGGGTGTCTAATCCTGTTCATAGAGGACCAATGTGACTGCAGAGTTTAGCTTCAAAACATTTGCCTGTAAGTTTCTGGTGATCCTGAAGACCTTTCAGATATTTCAGGTGTTTAATTAAGACTAGAGCTGAACTCTGCAGATCAGTGGCCTTCCAGGAGCAGGATTGGATAACACTGTCATATAGGCTTATTCCCCAAGTTTCCCCCCCAGAGATTATCTAACCTTTTGCAAAAGTCCCAGGGCAGCAATGCCATCACGGGAGTTCCTAGCCATGACAACTGCCTCCAGGAGGCTGCGTATGGCCTGGGTCTGTGGGTTCATGGCCAGCGCAGGTGGAATAGCATGCAGGTGCTGCTCAAGGTCTGAGATGCACTTATCGTAGATGTGAGCCACATCATCAGTGGGCCATGCCTGTTGCTGCAATGTAGAAAAAGAATCTGTGAGTTACTTACCCAATGTGACAACCATACAAAATCTCTTCAAGAACGACAGGGGCTGTACCTTCATTGGTTGAGCAAGGAAACCAGTGGGCTGAGACAGGTCGTTACTTGGTAGGAAGCCAGGAACGTTTCGGGCAAACTCCTCATAAACAGCCAGCTGTTTAGGATCCACTCCACCGACCTGGAGAGGAGCAGGAAGTTAGAATCTAACACTGTCAGATCATAACATCAACTCAATGACCTTTGAGAAGTTTGCGAAGAGCTCTCACCTTCAGTCTGATCTGCTCTGGCATACGCTCAGCCTGATAGGTGAGAACCATGGGGTCACAGTAGCGGCGGCCTTCTTGGCGAGCGTGCTTCCTTAGCTCAAATTCCTGCAGGAAAGAAATGAATCAATTACACTAGACGTGACAAGCAACTGTTGCAACAATTAGGACAGAGAGCAGGGACTTACAGTTGCTAGTCTCTTGTCCATCTCAGGTCCAGCTTTCTCCACCGCTGTCTTTTGGATAAAGCAACACGCAAGCTCACAGTTGTCCTGTGCGATGCGAGCAGCCGCCTCTTCCATCATTTCTCTCTGCTGGGGTGTGGGAGCCTGAAATGTATGTTCATTCAGTCAAAATTCTTAAAGCGACTAGAAGTCCTGATTTTGCGCAAGGAAGGGTGTCAGTTTTGAATGAGAACAAATTTATTCCGTACCCTAAGAGCTGCTGCAAAGCTGTTCTTCAAGTTGGTGGCGATGCTCATGAGCAGCGGCTCTCTGCAGGTGATCATGGCCATGCCGGCGGTCAAGTTGCGCATCATGTGGTGGGCAGCCACGCGCATGTGAGACTCCTCAGAGTCTAGCGCAAAGTCCTTCCGGACTATCTGCTCGCAGGTGGTCATGGCGATCTTGATTGATCGGTCCACCACTGGGTGCACAAGCTCCTGTACAGCACGCTCAATTGCTGGTCTCACACACTGCTTCAGCTGAGGGTGGGCCTGCAGCAGTGGGATCTATAAAAAAAAAAAAACATTGAAAAGGTAGTGTACAATTTAAAAGTATTCAAAAATAAAAAGTTGATAAATTGACTTTATATAGTGTGAAACTAACATTAACATTGATGGTGATGTGTGGGGCAAGGCCAGCCAGGGCGTACACATTGATGTCATGGTAGCTGAACTGTGGCGTGGGTGGCCCGGTGGCCGTACAGGTTGTGGTGGTGGCCGGAGTCGAGGGAGCAACTGTAAATGAAACTGAGTCTACTTATGGTTAAACAGGGAAATTAACAATTATAGAAAAAGTATGCAACTATGAATGTGCCAGTTTTAGTGTTATACCTGTAGTAACTATAGGCAGCATTTCTTCAGGAGGCTTGGTCTCTTTCTTTGGTGCAGAGAGCTGCTCCTCCAAATTATTCAGCTTCTCTTTGTCTCTCAGCAGGTTTCCTGGCTTCAGCTCACTGATGTCCAGAGACAGATTCTTGCAGAGCACCTCAATCTCAAACTTGAGGTTAAGCTGTAACAAACGAATTGTGGGACTCAGTGAAAACTACACCACCTAGACACTTATGCACAATATCCTTAGTGTCAATGAGAAGTGACTGACCTTTAAGTCATGTTCTTGATGGAGCTCAGCCAGTACATTCATGATGCCCATGGTCCAAGGGTTCTGCGGTCTGAAGATCTAAAAAACAGTGCACAAATTAAGGTTATTATGTCTAGGTATTTGCAAAACTGGCCCACACAACACCTGACAGCAAGATTGGGAGAGAAAATTGCATGATTACCACACTCCGCAGACTTGATTCCAAGACTTTGGCCACAAAGGGAACAACATACAGTAACTCCTGCTGGCCTTTCACATAAGCCTCTAGCAAGAGAGATTTTAGCTCCAGATCCTATAGAAGAGAGCAAAACAATAATGCAGTCACACTACAAGTATAAAATAATTTGATTCATTTTTTAAACATCTATAAATGTTACAATCACAGGTGATTGATAATAAACTCACTGTGTATAGGATGGGTTTGTTTTTAGCAAGGGTGATCATTCCAAGCCAGTGACCCAAATTCTTCAGCAGGGATCGATCTGAGAAGTTAGCAGCTGCCTTATCAGAGGTAAGAAGGACCTGAGAAACAAAAAGGGACAGCATGAAGTCACCATAATATAGCTATACCTCAGTTGAATGTCCTTGAACTTGCTATTTTCTTTTTTCTTTTTACCTTGATGTTTCTGTAAGTCTCATTGAGAACCATCTTTACAAACTCTGGGTTTTTCAGTGTGTCCAGGAAGTTAGAATACAGGCTGTGGAAGTTGGGCTCAATGCTGACGCGCTTCATGACCAGGTACTGAGAGACCCAGGGCATGAATTCTTCTTTCACAGTCTCTTTCAGCTCCTCCACCTTCAAACAATCAGCAAGAGATGGTTTAGGGGTTAAAAGCACAAACGTCTTTATATAAAATGTAATTAAATAAATTGTAAAAAATAAACCTTTTGGGTCATGTTTGATTGGGACAAGTTGTTGAAGATGAAGGCAATCTTCTCTTGAACGTTCTCTGGGGGCTCAACAATCCTTTCAGTCTGGTCTGTGGCCACCAATAATGTGTCAATGTTTGTGGTGTTGATTGAAGGCTGGGGAAGAAATTAAAACATCAAATAACAGATGAGTGCATCTTAGTCAGTTCCGTAAATGTAATTTTCTTATATTTACCATTGGTCTGTGTTCACTTACTGGCACGTCCTTCTTCGGTCCAACAGCTGTAGGTCTTGTGATGGTGGTGGTTTTGGCAGCAGTGGTGGTCGTGGTGGCTGTGGTCACTAAGGTGCTGGCTTGGACAGGTAGGGGGGCTTTAGGGGTCTGAGACTGAGCTTGAGCCTGGGCTAGAGCCAGGCTGCCTGGGGTGGTAATGGAGCCCTGCATCTTCACAGGAGGGTCTCTGGATTGCTGGCCATACTCTATATACTACACACAGAAAATGGACAACATACAACATGAGACTTATTCAGCTGGAAGTTTAACCGACTAGTGCAGAGTGAGAAATTATGGAAAGATGCTGTAGGCATCTACCAAAATAAAACTGAACTAGGTTACCTCTTGTAAATGGTGTGGGAACTGCAGGAAATGGGCTATTGATGCCAAGTGCTGACAGTACTGGGGATAGTCCTTCAGTCTGAAGAAGAGAGTGGCTCAGATTTAAAACAAATGCACTACTCAGTATAGTAAGATATGTTCCAAATGAGATATTTATTGTAGGTTGGCTGGAAAAACATGAAAAACTAGTGACAGTACCTATTTTTAAATCTATCTAGTGCAGCAATCCCAAAGTAATACATCTTTGATCCAAAAGGTTTGCGTAAGGCTTCCAGGACGTATCGTAAGGCCAAGCCTAGCGCCATGTATGTGACCAGGCCTTTCTCAATGATTCCCCCGAAGAGGCATGCGGTGATGTGCAGCTCTTTGTCTGGATACTGAGGAAAGAATCTGTACTCCTCAAACAGATTCCTCAGCATGCAGTTAAAAACTTCCCGTTCCCGCTTGATGTTGGAGTCCTTAAATCTCTGCAGCATTTCCAGCACCTACATTAAAAAAATAACTATGAATGTGAAAGCTGCACCTGGGAAATTAGAGTTTAGGTATTAGGAATGAGCAAAAGTGTCATTCCTCTCATTCAGTTCCAATTCAATCTCACCTCATCTACAGACATTGTGGGGTGTGGCGGGTGGTTGTAGATCCGCTGGAAATAGCTGTTTGCCTCATCATCAATCTCCTTACTAAAGTGCTGGTTTGCCTCAGGCCACACCTGAGAAAGGTCAGCTACAACATAGAAAACCCAGTTACCGCACTTTTTGCATTTAAAAATCACATGTCAAAAGATCTACTAAAGTGCAAATTCAGAGAAAACAAAACAGAAGTTCCTGGCAAACAGCTTGTTTTCCTTCATAGGTCTAATGAAGAAAACAATTGATATTTTCACACGGATCCAAACTAGTTGCCAAAAACATCTTGCAGTAATGTAGACTGACCTGTATTTCCTCTTAGATTGTAATTATACTTTTTTGGCCCAGGGATGAAAATTCAAAGATTAAAGACACTTTGAAATGGGTGTCAAAAGGACTTTGAGAAACTGAGGGCCAGTTTTGAGAGGAAATACAGGTTGAGGCGCCTGGCACTCTCTCAGCCACACCACCACTTAAAAGGCCTTCATCTTACTCTGCTGAAATGTGGGAGGGTTTAGCCCCGGTGTGCTCATCTTCCTGGTGCCGAAGGGGTCACTGCTGACGGCAGGCATGCCCAAACCTGAGCCAATCCCAGTCAAGCTTGAGCTCAGAGGACCTTGAGAAGTAGTTCAAGAAATTATTTGAAATTCTAATTAATTTGTAATTGGACCAAACTTGAGGCTGAACTACTGTTTATCATAGTTTATTTTCAGAGTTTATAAATTCACAGTAGTCTTTTAGTACCTTGGAGCTGTGAAGAGAGGGGGTTGATTCCTGGGAAAGCTGAGCTGGGGTTTGGGTTTGGTAAGTTTGAGAAGGCTTTGGCTGGGGACTGGGGGTTACTGAAGGCAGAGCCCTGCAGGCTGGGAAATCCTTGCATGCTCGGGGTATGAGAGGTGGACGAGACACCTAGACTCAAAGAGCCCATCGCAGAGAGAGGGTCCATCTGGAATACAACAGGACAGATTTGAGTACAACACCGTCAAAATGCAGTTCAGGGAATCTTGACACTTATAGCAATCTTCAGTAAGTAAGGTCACAGTTACTTGAACAGGTGAGATAGCATCTAAGCTGCTGGTGCTGGGAGCTCGTCCCTTTGGCAGGACTCCTGGTGGCGGCTGCCGGGCCTTGTTCATCACATTGCTACAGTTGGCCACCATGGTCAAGATTGTCTCTGACAGCTCTTGAGACACACTCCTGCTCAAAAAAGCCAGCAACAAAACAAGTGTTTAACTGCAACCCAACCATTTTCTTGAAATGGTTAGAAACAGGTAAAGGCTCTATACTGACCCTGCACAAGACTGCAGACATGCAAGCATTGTAGCCAGTGTTTCAGGAGGAAGTTGAGCACTCTTCGGCTGGTCTTTCTCTGGGGTCAAACCACCCATGATAGAGGGACATCGTCTCTTCAGGAACGTGACGCACGCCTGGATGAACGGCTCCTAATGAACGAAGACAGAACACGTCAGTCTTTAGTGACTTCAAATACATTGCCAGGCAAAAGTTTTGGGGTCAGTAAGGTTTAGTTTTTGGAAAGAAATCAATTGTTTAGACTATGTCGACCAATAGTGGATTTTACTGATACCGATATTTAGGTTTGATCGTACATGCGAATAACCGATTATTCAACCGATATTTTATTTAATGGATACTGGATTAAAAACAAACATAACACTCCAAGTAAAACAGTGCTGGACTAAAATGTGCTAAATGAAATAAATATGAAAGTATAAAATGAGAAGTTCTACAGAACTCTACATAAATATAATTTAAACATTAAAATATTACAGGGCTAATGTGTTTCTTTAGCTATAACCTAGAAACATGTAAATTTCATAGGTAACACTTTGAAAGTCACATTGTTAAAGATGCATAAGCTAGCTTTTATAAACTATATGCATTATGCAATATATGTTTTTACTGCATGTATTAATATTTGAGCAATACAATTGTACCTTGATCATTCATGTTAGTTCATAGTAAATTGAGGTAAAATTAAAACTCAATTTAAAATGTATTACTAAATGTTGAAATTAACAAACGAACAATGAAAAATACTCCTACAACATATATGGTAAATGGACTTAATTTATATAGCGTTTTCACAGACCCAATGGCCACCAAAGCGCTTTACATATTGCCTCACATTCACCCCTTCACTCACTCATTCATACACCGATGGCGGTATGAATTTATTAACCTTAGTTAATGCTAAAAATGGAATCTTATAGTAAAGTGTTACCATTTCATCTAAATCCAAAAATGGCCATATTCTTAAATATCTGCAAAGGCCAGAGCATTAAAATTACATAAATGTAGACCTATATTACATGTATAGTCTCTCACTTATTTGCTTTATTTTAGAACACTTGATTATCTAATCAAAATAACAATATGTATTGTAGTGATAAAAATAAAAAAAGACCTTTGAATGTTTTCTGATTTGATTATGTTTTTGTCAGCTGCACGAACATATCAATGTTGAGAAAGCAATCACGTCACGCTTTAAATATGCAAATTTGCCGGCTAATGAATGCATAAAAGTGACCAGCTGGATATAAACTAATGGAAGTAGATGGTAACAAGTGCAACAAAACATTTGGGGGTCAGGTCTTTGTGTTTTTGTCATTGCTTTAATTGTTTGGGGTAGCCATTACTAATGTTAGTCCTCTCAGCCTCGACGGCAAACATACTGCTGTTTTCTCTGCTAATGCAGCATCTAGTCAACAAATTAATTACTTTATAAGGATATGGCAATATGTACTTTAGTGTTCTGTATTCATACCGTTTCGCTGTCGATGTTTTAAATATGCATATGAAGTGTCAGCGCATCGTGTTCTCTCTGTGCTGTGCACAGACTCACGTGTTAAGGTAAACAACTCAGCCAGTGATAGTTTGTTATTTGTCCTCTAGAGGGCACTCTCGCTCTGTATAATGCCAGCAGTCTCTTCTCAGCGCTCTCATACTGTGTAATGACTGCATACTCTTCTCAGGCGCTCCAGCAACGGACGAAATCCGGAAAAACTATCTGTGTGGATTTTTGCTGATAACGATAGTTCCACCTATCAACTATCGGTACCAATATATTGGCAAAATCGATCAAAATCGTTCAACCTCAAGTTAGACAAGTAAGGATGTTAGTGATGCACCGATGTGAAAATTGTGGCTGATACCGATATTAATATTGCTGTTATGGTCGATACCGATATTTACAGATGGTAAATGATAATCAAAGAGCTATTTTCCAAAACTTTTTTTTGTAATTTATGTTCAGAAATTACTGATATTGGGCACCTTTCTGTGTGCAAAAAATGTCATCAGATTTTCAGAAAAAAAGTTTATATAAAAATATTTTTTTATAAAAGATACAAGCGTACAACCCTGAGTATTCTCAATAAACATCTAACTCACTTGAGACCAAGTCACTGTATTCTGTGAACATTGTACAACAGCTCAAAACTTTAAAGTACAGTAGTAGTCCTTAAATGGCCAAAGCCAAAAGTATTTGAATAGCGCGCGCTCTCTGTGGGCATGTTCACATTAACAGATGAGCTCTAATGACCTGAAATGAGAAAGACTGACATCTCTTTTTATATAGATTACATAAACCGAGAATATTTGTTTTAGTTTTGAATTAGATCAATATATCTTTATAATCATGAAAATAAAAATGCTCATGCCTTGGTGAATAGTATTCGCTGAGTTTTAAGTTTAGAGACGTGCTCTAGAAAAAAGTTCACGGAGATGGAGAGGCAAAAAGCACACCCTGTTTATTTTCTTTATTTTACAAAAGCACAATGTTTTATTTCGATTGTAAGTGGACACAAAAAAAGTTGTAAAGTTTTAACATTTAACAGTTTATTTTTTCATATTTCTTAAGTCTGTATGACCAAAAATGACACTATTTTAAGTCTATTTTGCTGCTATGTGAAAAAAATAAATAAAAAATAAATAAATTTAAAAAAAAAGAGCAAAACGCGCCGGCGCCAACCCCAGAGGGTTAATTTCTACTGTCGCCAAATATATGGATTGAGCCAATCTGGAATGTTTGCCAAGACTGCTGTTCTTTGCAATTCCTATTACGACCATATAACTACATTCTGCCTGATACACAGTTATATTTAGCCTACCGCAAGAGATATGTAGTGCTAGGCGTTAGGCTATTGCAGCTGACATGCAAGCCAGACATCATACGCAACAACTTTCCCTTTTGCCCAGAACGACCAGACATTTATTAAAAACAAAACTAAAAGAACTTGACACTAAAGACTTAAGTAATAGCTGCTGAAAATTCGGCTTTGCTATCACAGGAATAAATTACATATAAAATAATAAATTAAATAATATATTAAAATAGCTATAAAAAAAAAGTTATTTTAAATGGCAAAAATCTCAATTTCTGCTTTTACTGTATTTGATCAAATAAATGCAGGCATGGTCAGAGTAAATAAATAAATCCAGTAACATTAGTTTAGGGTCCAATTCTCACTATTAACTAGCTACTTATTTGCAAGCATATTACTAGGATATTGGCTGTTTACAAGTAATTGTAAAGCCCATATTAATACCTTATTCTACATGACCATATTCTACATCCCTTATTCCTACCCAATACCTAAACTTAACATCTACCTTACTAACTATTAATAACCAGCAGTAATTAGGAGTTTGAGGCAAAAATCTCAGTTAATAGTAAGAATTGGACAAACTAAAGTTTGACCATAAATACTTAGCAACCCTAAACTTTTAAACAGTAGTGCAAATTTGAATGTTTACTTACCCCATGCTCTCGTATTTTGTCTGTGAGCCATTTGTCAAGTTTGAGGTATTCACGGCGAGAGGCAAGTGCAGCAAGGTCAATTACAAAGGCAAATGGAGTACCATTCAGCAGCATCGATAGAGACTGCAATGTACAGAAACATAAGAATTAAAAATAATTGTTTCAGAACCAGTTTTGAATAAGAACTGTTTCTCAGTCCCCAAACCTATTATCTACGTTGTGCAGGAGTTGAGGAAATTGGTACCTTCAAGTCCTGAGCCACATCAAGGATGCGAGATAGCTTGGCCTGGTCGTATTGCTCTCCTCTCATGTACCACTCGGCCATAGAGTGCATGATCAGCTGGCGGATTGAGGGGGACTGGCCCTGGAAACATAACCCAGGCACATTACTACACAGTGACACCATAATGAAACTTTGTGCCGTTCAAACAGATGTCAAATCCACCCACCTGTCCATGCCAGGCATAGTGCAAGATGATGGCGGAGTTGGGGTGGTTGCCCAGGAAGATGGGCATGAGGGTGGAGATGAGCTCATGACGCAGTGTGTGCCAGGAGGTGCTGATCTGTAGCAGCGCTAGCACCAGCATGTCCGGGCAGTGCTTGATGGGAAAGCTAAAGAGCTGCTTCACCTGCTCATAATGCCCAACTTCAGACAGGCGCAAGAGGCTCTCTACAAGGTCCAAGCTCTTCCTGTTGACCAAAGAGAAAGGAGAAGATATTAAACATACAGATGGACCAAAAACAGTCACTTTTTGGAAAGACTAGATTTAAATGGCTCAACACTAACCATGTAGCTATCTCTCTGTTGTCATCCTCAGGTGGGGCCTTCAGGATGTCAATAGCAACCGTATGACAGGGGTAGTCAGCAAAGCAGAACACTTCAGGACTCATCAGGGAGTGCTGAATGAACGATAACTGGAGAACAGAAAAACAGGGATTCAATATGCTACTTCATTTCCATGGCAAAATTCTGGACGACTAATTTTATATGATTTGGCATCAATTAAAAACTTTACCTGTCCTTCTGCATGCTTCCACGGTCTGTAGATGAGATCCACTGGGAACACCTCCATTCCCAGACCCCTCTGGACCCCATATACCACTATCTGAAGCCCCTTACTGTCCCGGATCAGAAAGCCTGGGTGATCAAGCTCATAGGTCACCTCTTTGAAATTCAGATTGGGGTTCTGAGGAGAACAAGCAGAGTCAAATACAGCTAAACATTTGGGGAAATTTAGCTGCATAATAACTAATTTGACCTGGTAAAGCATTTAAAATGAGAGCTACGTGATTAATTAAAATCATATGGCTTAGTGTGATTATCCAATCGCAAAATTTAATTAAATATATGCACTGCAATATATATTGCATATATGCATTCTGCTGATTTTTTTGTCACTTATAACATGCATTTAGGACAACAACAAGCAGCGCTTATAAACATGGAGCTTTTTTTTTAAATGGTAACATTAACTTGCAATCACAATTTTCATCAGGGATAAAAACAATTAGCTTTTCCCCCCAGACTGTGCAGCTGCAGTCCTATCTAAAATAATGAGAACCTTACCACTTCTTTGACCACATCAATCAGAACTTCAACATTCCAGGTGTGGGCCTGAGAGCCATCACTCTTGTCCTTCCCATCACTCCAGATCCCTCCGCCCACTGGATTGGAAATAGACTACAGATACACAAACCAGTTACTCAAACCTGCTCACACTCCCTAATCTCCGTTTAATCAAGCTTTATTACAATAGAATTCCAGCAGAACCGAAAACACACCCAGACAGAGAACGTACCTGTAGGCCAATGCCATCTGACAGCCCGGAGTGAGTGCGGGCCATCATGCCCAGCACTCTGGCCACCTGACTGGCTGTCACCTCTCGCACCCCATACTGCAGGATTATGTTCCTGCACTCTTCAAGACTGTGGAAGCATCAATCAATCAATACATGGCAATCCCTTTAAATGTCAACAGCACAACATCACGTTTTTCCAATTAATTTTTTTTATTAATTTACATTTTCCCCAATGGACCGCAAAAGTTTTTCTAAACACTAACCACATTTATGGCAAAAGCATATGCCAATATCCTTGGGAAAAAATGCACGTGTTTGGAATAAAATAGGAATGCGGAAATGACTTAATTTTCAGGAGTTTGTTAATACCTTGCACAAAAGCCATAGCCAACTTCTTGCATGAAGTCAGCAAGGGAACTCTCCATCATGGTCTTGTTTAAGTCTCCAGAGTCTGGCAGGATCCTGTCCATGAGAATGTCCCGTTTGTCAGGGTACAGCAGTGGTGCTAGCACCACAGGACAGCGCTCCTGCGGGAAATCTGGGACAAACAAAAACACAGGACTAAATGACTCTAGAGCACAGCATGAGAACTGATTTCAATCCGGAGGACTAGCCAAATATAACATGCAAGACATCTTGTAGTAGATTTTTCCACTAACCTCTGCACAGTGTTTTGAGGAACGCGTCAATCTGCTCTTGTCCGACTCCGCTCGTGCCCTTCTGCCCGAACAGAAGATGGGAGAGGAGCAGATGCAGAACCTCTATGGCAATGTCCTGGAAGCCACCTTCCTGGTTCCCCCCAAGGTCCGCGTCCACGTACGAGCGGAGAAGGTCAGGAAGCTTTTGCTTCACAAACTGAGCAGCTGTGAAAGAAAGCAACCAGGGTTTGTTGGGCTGAAAACGTTTGCATATAATGCCCCAGAAGCGAAACTGAAACAAATAATTCAGGAAGTGAACACTAACCAAACCCTCGAAGGTCTGCGTTGCTGGAGTTCAGCAGAGCAAGGGCAAAAATCACCTGATGAAAGAGACCGATTTAGTTCTCACATTAATTTGATTAAAACTACTATTTTAGAAATATATTGGAAAGCTTTTTGCCTACCTCTTGAACCTTGCTTAGCTTGAGAACTTTACTCAGCTGAGTAAATAAATGAGGTGACGGTTTCAAACTCTACAAACAAGCAGACATGGAACCAATGAACGAAATGTATTATAAACAAGTACTTAATCACAAGACTGGCATTGAGTATAAAAGGTTAAATTTGAAAGGTAGATGAACAAACCTTTTGATAGTGCAGGGGATTGTCAATGGCGTAGCAAAGCGTTGAAATAAAATTTGGTTTCGTAATAAGAGAGACACACTCCTGGATCAGAAATTGTGTCTGAAGCAAATAAGAGATGGGAAATAACACATTAAACAAATATTGAAACTAATATGCTTTTATTTTTGATAAACAGTCTCCATTTTCAAAGCAGAAGCTACATATATTACCTGGTGGAAATCTTTGCCACTGCTTTTACCATCGCCACTGAAATCCACATGGGAAAAGAGACAGCGTAATAAATGCCGGTCTGCCTCAGGGCCGTGACGATTCACAATCTGAGTGACAAAAAGTGATGCATCAAATTGTGAGCACCTTTAGTTCACTGATGGAACTAACAATATTCACTTAATATTCCAGGTTAAAAACTGATAACTACGGCCATGTTCAGACTGCAAGTAAAAACCCAATTTTTTTTAGTCACTCTTAGCGACACACAACATCATTATTATTCATACGATGTTTAAATGGTATGTCCAAAGATTTTGCCATTTTCCTGTGCGACGGAGGAGCTCTGCACTGCAACTTGATAGGGCTCTTATTTGGAGAGCGAGATTATGCACCTCCATTTTTCCTGCATCCTTTTTGAAAGCCTCATCACATACGTGCGTACGCCTACATCTTTACCAAAGCAACCCATGCAGATAGGTTGGTTTTGTTTGGACAAATCTTATTTGATCACTGCCAATTAATAGTGCGGATATTCTGCTTGTAGATCTGATTTGAAGAAAAAATCCAATTTGCCTGCAGTCTGAAGATAGCATAAGTGTATTTATGACACCAAAACACTAATGCACTCACGTGTTGTATTTCTTGCTGGCTGGCTCTGTAGTTTTTCTTAGTTAAATTGTCCACCAGGTAGCTGATTTGAGACAAAGCCAGCGAGAGCGAGTCAAGATTCATTGCTGGTTGGGGCGGAAGCAGGCGGCCGAGCCCGGCGCAAAATCACCATTATTCCCCTTTAGTCACTTCAGTGATAGGTTACTTCTGTCAGCCCCCCCCCCCAAAAGGTGTGAAAAGTGTCTGGTTTCCAACAAGCAGAGTCTCTGGGTGGATGCTGATTCCAAGTAATGTCCCTCAGTGCACTTCTTAGTGTAACATCTGGACAAACATAATGAGATACAAAAAGCAATTAGAAAAGGCAAATTGACATGCACGCAAAGTAGATCTTCAGTTGCCGTATATAACATTCAACAATATGTAGATAACACAGAGACAGTTCACCCAAAAACAAATAGTCATTTACTTGTTCCAAACCTGTATGACTGAATGAACGCAAAAGATATTGAGAAATGTCTTGTTTTTGGTCCATATATTATTAAAGTCAACATTCATCGAAATATCTTATTTTGGGACAGGACTTAACTATTTCTGTGGAACTCAAATGATGTACTACACGGTCTAATGCAGCGGTCGGCGAACCTTAAAGGGATACTCCACCGGTTTTTCATATTAAACTGTTATTCCCTTAACTAAGATGAGTTGATACATACCTCTCTCGTCTCAGTGCGTGCACTATATCGCTCTGTATTGCCGCAAAACTATGTTAGCACTTAGCTTAGCCCAGTGCATTAAATATGGGCCAAAAAGAGAAGCGACCAAACACTTCCTCATTTTCCCTATTTAAACACAGTTACTTGAGTAGTGTAACTCGACCTAGGCTGGTGACAAAATAAAACATTGCGCTTTTCTAAGCATTTAAAATTGATGACTATATTGTATGGCAGAATACCATAACAAGTGCTTTTGAGCACTTCGACTTGGCGCAATAATATCTTCACTCGTGAAAAGTCCTCTTACCGGCTCCCCCTTCCCCTCATTTCTGTCAATACAACCAACGTGACATGCGCCGGTAGTAGTAGTTTGAGCGGAGTTGACGAAGTAACAGGTTGTTGGAAGCTAGTTTGTGTCATAGCTGTCAACCCTCCCGTTTTTTCGGGTTTCTCACAAATTTTAGCTATTTTCCCGCTGTCTTCTGGCTTTAGTATTTTCCCATAAAATATCCCGTATTTTTACGCTCTGATTGTTACAAACACGCAACTATCAGTGTCTGTGAAGTGGCTTGCACTTGAGTTGCTAGACCTCCAGTAAGTATACAGACAGTAGCTTAGGCTACTATCGAAGACAGTTGCAGCGGCGGGCGTGAGGAAGAGGGAAAAACTAGCGGGAAGTCTGAACTTCAAGGAGAGTAGAGTAGATGAGTGTGATGTGCGACGATGGATCAGGAGGACCCCGACGGGCAAAATCACAGAATTAACCACCAACTAAAACCCAGGACATTATGCCGGTATTTGAGTAAATGGGAGACCACCTTCCACTACCTGACAAGCAGCCACATAGGTCCAAATTATGCCTACTGCTAAATATGTCGTTGTAATTTCAGTGTTGGTCATGGAGGGGAAAACGACTTTCGCAGCATGACAAATCACTGAAACAAGCGCGCGAGTGAAGTAATGTTTACTTTGTTCATAAATAAAGCACTTTAAACATATCCATTGGTCTGTCATTCTTTTACATATATTGTGTAGTTATAAACTGTTTAGACTGTTAATGATTAGTGCTTTTTTTTAAGTTTGTGGGTAAGAATCGTGTAAGAATGTACATAGTGCTATCATTTTTCACCGAATTCCAACACACCACATACAGCGGAGAGCTTGGTTAGCTGCTTTGAACAAGAATGAAAGAGAGGGGGGAGAGGAAGCAGGAGCCGGTAAGAGGACTTTTCACGAGTGATGATATTATTGCGCAAAGTCGAACTGCTAAAAAGCACTTGCTATGGTATTCCGCCATACAACATAGTCATCAATTTTAAACGCTTAGAAAAACACAAGGTTTTATTTTGTGTCACTAGCCTAGGTCGAGTTACACTACTCAAGTAACTGTTTAAATAGGGAAAACAAGGAAGTGTTTGGTCACTTCTCTTTTTGGCCCATATTTAATGCACTGGTCTAAGCTAAGTGCTAACATAGTTTTGCGGCAATACAGAGCAATATAGTGCACGCACTGAGACGAGAGAGGTATGCATCAACTCGTCTTAGTTAAGGGAATAACAGTTTAATATGAAAAACCGGTGGAGTATCCCTTTAAGGCACGGAGAGGGATCAGTCCGCTAGCACAGGACAAAAATCACACACTTTAATAGTATTTATAGCACCTAACTTAATAAAAGAGGCTGTGAGATTTTGAGGAATGATTACCTCAAAATGTACTAGAGTATGCAAGTTTGAGGGCTTTTATTAAAATTAAATACTGGTACACACCTATTTAGCTATTATCCCTCTGCGTGCCAATGTTGGCAAGCTTTTTTGCATTTTTATATACTGATACATCAGTCATAGCACCTAATAAGCTGGGAGAGCACAGTGAGTGCTTTGATGTTGCCGAACCCTTGTCTAATGTATTAGTCTTATAAGGTTATTTTGTCATCCAACATCAGAGTCTGATTGTCCCTCCACTATATAAGGAAAGCTGCAACAGTTGACTGGCTGCAGGAAGGGGCCAACATTCCATGCTTAATTTCCCCCCCGGTTAAAGGTATAGCTCACCCAAAAATTAAAATTCTTTCATTAATTACTCACCCTGTCATTCCAAACCCGTAAGACTTTCGCTCACTTTCAGAACACAAATGAAGATCTTTTTGATGAAATCTGAGAGCTTTCTGTCCCTCCATAGACAGCTACACAACTAGCACTTTGACGCTTCAAAAAGTTCATAAAGAGATCGTAAAATTAATCCATTTGAATTAAGCGGTTTTGTCTAAAATTTTCTGAAGAGACTCGATCGCTTTATATGAACAGATTAAATTTAAGCTTTTATTCACCAATATTCATCTACTCACACATCAGTTGTGGTAAACGGAAGCTCAAGCATCTTCGCTTGAAGCATGAGAACCAATGAGGTTCATTCTCATGTTACGCAGCACGTTTGAGCTTCAGCAAGAACCAATGAGGTTAATTCTCGTGTATTATGCAGAACGTTTGAGCTTCTGCAAGAGGTTTGTTCTCACGTGTCAAGCAGGTTCGGTCTGTTTATGTTAGCTGATCAGTGTTTATGTGAATAAAAGACTACATTGAATCTGTTTATCCCAAAGCGAGGGTGTCTTCCGAAAATTTGGACTAAACCGCTCAATTCATATGGATAAGTTTTACGATATCTTTATGAATTTTTCGAAGCGTCGAATTGTCAATTGCGAGGGACTGAAAATTCTCAGATTTCATCAAAAAAGATCTTCGTTCATTTGTGTTCCAAAGATGAATTAAAGTCCTACAGGTTTGGAACAACATGAGAGTAATGACAGAATTGTCATTTTTGGGTGAGCTAACGCTTTAAAGTGCATCATTGAGGTATTTCAAGAGCAATTTTTTTTGGAGGGGGGGGGGGGTTAGTTTGAGCTTTATATTACACAACGGTATAGAATAGTCCATAAGAATACAAATTAGGATGCCTCTGTACAGGTGTGTAACGACAAGCGGGTGAGCAATAACAGAATTTTCATTTTTGGGGGAATTGTCCCTTTAAAAACGTTCAAAATACTAATATTCTAACGCTCACGTCATTAAAACCTTACAGTGTAACAGTAAATTAAACCACTATAATTTTAAAAAGGTTTCAGAACTTCAGTTCCAAATTTTCAGTCACTTTGTTTTATTTGTAACGCTCGGAGAGAAACTGAACGGTACAGATGCAAAACCGGAAGTCACTCACAGACTCAAAGGCCTCGACTAAAGTTGAAGGGTCGCACAAACAGAGTAAGAAAACCTTAAGAACAGTCGGTTCCTGCTACATTAAAGCCGCAAAGGGCTTGCAAGTACATTTATGAAAAAATAGATGTATAAAGTGTGACGTTTTGAAAGCTAAAACAAGCTAGACTGATTTACACAACAATGTTTTCTAAACTCATTTAACCGCTAAAGCACATTCTTGAAATATTGAGATAAAATACAAATAAACTAATTAATCTTAAGGGCAGTTATTAAGCAATAATACATTATAGTTTCGGCTACAAACGCTAGTCACGTAAAACACACATGACTGGCGAAAACGTTAAATTATTTCAATAGAAATTAACCTGTATTACAAATAGGTAACTTGTGTCAATTTCACGAAACAACTCCCAACAACAATTTGACTTCAAAAGATCAAACACTCCCAGCTTGGCTGTGGACAACACCGTTAGCATTCCTAGTGCTAACTCATCTTTCATCAAAGTTGCTTCTTACTGATCAATATCTACATAATTATGACACGAAACACCTCTTCGGATAGAGTTGTATCCCCTAGTCAACTGTATTATCCCGAAATTAACTCCCGATAGCTTTTTAACGGCCAGTTCAGTCAGATTCAACAGCAGTCGTGCTAACCCAGAGCTGGCTAACAGCTAGGCTAACAGCTTAAAACCTCATTGTTTCGAACGATGACGAGCACTAGCCTGCTCCCGACATGCTCATCGAGATCACTTAGCTGACAGGACCAGTCTGCTTGTTTGTTTTGGGCATTAATGTTAGAAATGTACAACAGACAAGAGTTATGATTGCCAGTACAAGTAAAACACTGGCAAACACTTGCATATCATAGTTCTAACGTGAATATTGCTCAAATAAGGCAAACAAACATCTTACTCACGTATAAAGTATTAAATGCACTGATAGTTGAGTAAAACCAATTAAGTATACATGTAAGAGCATGTAAATCAGTGCAAGTGCAGTAAGCAGTCATGCAGGACGTTTGCATACAGCTACACTGCTGTCGCCCGGGCCTCACTCAACATTTATATGGTTGGAGAAACAGCAAGGCAACAAACTCGGTGTCTAAAATCACTCCAGTGACCAAGTAGTTAGCTATAGCGCGCACCACAAGAGCCTCACTTATATTCATAACGTTTTCAAAAATGCATAATAATGGTCACATACACCGAACTACTAACGACCGTTAACTGTGATCGTACAAGTGCGCGCAGCCGGTTGGGATTTTAAGACTTTTTGGCCGTTAAAACCACCAGCAAGGTAAGCTACATGCTAACGAGCTAACATTAAATTAGCCGAGCAGACAACATATGAGAAGCAATTCATATATTCAGCTATTTGAAAGATTTTAACGAAACCCCAATCGCAGCGAGAGGACGCGTTACCTCGATCCTGGAAAAATTACGAGCGGATGATCATTTTCGTCGTATTTCTTCGTTCTGATCTTGACTGATAAAAGGTCGCTTTCTCCCTCGGTTCGATTTGGGTTTTTCAAAATAAAATGGCGACTGTCACGGCACGCGCGCGCACCTAGTGCGGTGCTTATTGAGCTCGCGCACGACGCACGAGCTCGCGACTAAGCAACACATTAAATGACGCGCACCGACACCCTCCCCATGCGCACAAATGGTGCAAAGTGATGGAGGCTTCGCGCAGATGCAAACGCACACCTGTTGCTGTGAATGGATTACCAATTACGATTAGATTGGATCTCTGCTGTTTTTTTTTGTTTTTTTTGCAAGATTGTAGTTTCTTTTTTTTCTAAATAATTGAATATCTCTGAAAACACGTTTTAAATGAAACATCCGTTTATGATTGTTCATGAAAAATATGCAAAAATTAAAGAAATAGGCCTAATGTGAATACATTGTGTTTCAACAATGCCTTCTAAAATTAAAATGGAGTTAATAAATTGTGGAGTAAACTGTGATTTCCAGTCCAGGAAATTTTTAAAATGCCAGAATTGCTTTGCATATAACACAATTTATTTTAAAATCGAAATAAAAATGTATCACAAAAAAAGTGTTAATAAAATATAGCCTATATAATTTTTATTTTATTTGTTGATTTGTAAATTTACCAAATACAAATATATATATATAATTATTATTTTTTATAAAAAAAATACAGGCTTGATGAGCATAAGATACTTCTTTCTAAAACATATAAATAATGTTTCCAAACTTTTGACATGCACACACATAGAGAGATCAAAATTAGAGAACAATTAGAAACACTTGATTATTTTTTAGATATATTGTTAATCTTCATTGCTTGAAATTTGAAGGAATATTAGCTGTGGGTATACCATTGTTCTACTAGCATTTTTTAACCAAATATCCAAGGTACTTCAAAATCAAAATTAGAGAACAATAACCATTGCAGCACAAAAGAAAACATTACAACTACAATTTGAGGACTCTGGGGGAGGACTCTGGGCTGGCCATTTCTTTATTTCAGTCTTCTGCTTCAAGGAACTGCTTTACTCGTTTTGCAGTGTGACAGGTGCATTGTCTTGCATGAAAATTGCAGGCTGATTAGGGAGATGCTTGCAGGGAAGGAACCACATGTTGCCGAAGGAGGTTCTGATAAACATTTGCATTCACCCTGCCATGTAGCTGTATAAAAGGCCCAACTCCTGCTGCAGAAAACATCCTCCAAACCATGACAGTTCCTCCTCCACCTCTGACTGACTTCTTTATGCACTTTGGGTTCAATCTTTCCCCAGTTTGATGCCAAACATAATGTTCCCATCAGACCCAAATAAATTAAACTTACTTTCATCACTAAAGTGAATTTTTAACCTCCTCTTGTGCACTCAACATGCTCCTCCACAAAGATTAGTCTAGCCTTTTTATTCTTTCTGCTGATGAGAGGCTTGGTCACTGCAGAGTGAGCTTTCAGTCCAAATTCTGTTAAACGAAGAAACACTGTATGCCGAGACTGAACACTGAACTGGCAAGCGATTCCAGCAGCAGTGTTGAACCGATTCCCCATTGAAAGTCTACGCATCGTTCTGTCCTCTCGTGCATTTGTCTCACGGGGACGACCAGCCTTTTTGGGGGACTTGAATGAATGAGCGTGTCATTGTAGAGCTTCAATATTCTAGAAATCACAGATTTGGAACAATTTTTGTTGCTATAGCTGAAAGGGTCATCCCTTTGGCCCTCATATGGACAACCTGGTGTCGTAGGGTTTCAGTCACCTTAGCGCGGCTTGCCATCTTGCAAAGTCAGTTAAAATTGGGAAGTTTGCTGCCAGTTAAATAGGGTTTGCCAGTTAATTAAGGAAATTAGCACCAATATCTTTTATTTATCACAAATGATCACAAATAACTTGGAGGTTTCTGAATGAGTTCTCTAATTTTGAGTTATTTTTTTATTGTCTCGTTTAAGTTTTACTGTACTTAGGACTAAGCAGTGACCTTAAACTTTAGGAAATTGTATGTTGTTCTTTAATTTTGATCTCTACATACACACAAACACACACATATAAAATGTAGTGTATGCAATATATGTGTGCATGTATGTGTATAATTATATGGTGTGATTTGTAAATGTAACAATTAAACAAAAAAATGATTACAGAAGAAAACTTTACAGTTCTAATCAGTTCTCATGGGCTATTTTAAGAACCCGAATAATGCGATCAATATCGGTTTTGATAATCAGAAACATCATATTCATTCGTAAAACTTTTAATATGTACAGGCCACATTGTAAATCTGAAAATCTCAATTTAAAGAGACTTAGCTGTGGATTACAGTGTCTCAAAATATTAAACAAAATTATACAACCATATAAAAGTTTTCAAACAGTTGAATGCATTGAAAATGAGACAGGGCACACCATAAACAAACAAGTAATTGATTGCAAGACCAGAAAATGAAAAACACAACAGAGAATGCCAAATAAATACTGTACAAGTACTGCATGGTACAAACCCTGCCAGCAGGCCAGCAAGTTATCAAGCACATTTAGATAATCATCGTGTTGAAGAAAACAGCAACAATAAAAAAAACTCAGAGTGTAGTGTAACATAGCTAATGCAGGACAGGGTTTGTGCAGTGCGGCAGTTTTTGATAGACACAGAAGCTCCTCCATTCCCACAAACTGCACTTTGGCCCAAATCCTGGTCAGACAAATAGCACCATAACAAACTAGGATCTTATCGAGGGGAAAAACAACAGGTGCTACATTAATGGCATTGTGGTTTTATCTTCGAAATGGATCAAAACACAATGCTTGAGTATCGTAGTCCACAATAAACCATCATAAAAACATTGGAAGATGACATACAGTAGCAATACTGTCCTGGTTGTAATCACCTGTTCAATTCGGTCCACCTTTGGGTTGACTGAAGCCCTTAGAATCGTTTGTCAGAAAAACAGTCCACATGTGAGCCCTGAGCTGCTGTACTTGTACCTCAGAAAGTCAATGAATTCCATCAGAAAACTTCCTGGAAGTTTATGGAATGTGTGTTATTGCCTGAAGAGCTTTGTAGATTATGGTGAAGTTGCTGTAAATGTTTTAAACAAAATGGGAATACAAAAGGAGGAGATTTTCTTTCATGGGTATACTTCTCAAGAAATTGATAAGATTAGATAAAACAGATCTTTTTGCTGTCGGGACACCACAATTGAAAGCAAGACCTGACTTTTATAATTACATTATTTGGCATTCATCAAAGGGAATCCAAAACCTTGAACGTGAACAATTACCTGAGGTCTTTCACAAAGAACCAGAGTAAACTATCTCCAAATCACACATGTATCTTACAAAACGCCAGGCTATCGCCATATTTTGATAGACGTTGTTGGTACAATTGCAAAAGAAATTCTCTGTTAAGACTCTTACAAAAATAAATACTCTTTTCGTTTCTTTGTAAAAAGATGTGTAGCCAAATACATTTCAACGTAAAAAAGGTAAACATTCTCCCATGGCCGTCTTAAACGTCTCGTTTTCTCACTGTACAAAGCACCAGTTCAAACAGTGTTTCAATGCTTTAGAAATTGATGAGGCAGCTGAACTTTATACTTCTGGAAACAAAAACACATCTCTGAAACCAGATCTTTAGAATAAAAGTAAAACAGCCAAATAACAGGTGGTGATATTACTGGTTCAGTACAGATTAAAAAAAAAATTCAAACATTTTGAAAAAATGAAAGACTAATAACATAATGGGACTATATTGGGCAGGTTTTTTGATTGAATATTGGCTTCCTATTACACAAAACATTTTGTTCTTACCCACAATGCAATACAAATACAGCTGTAAAAGTCTGTACGGCCACAAATATCTAAACATGTTTTAAAGCAGATTCATATTAAGACCCTAAAGAACAGCAAATCTCCCTAAATGCTTAGTGAAATAAATTGTTCTCTTTCATCAGTAATAAATATGTAATTTAATAACAGTATATATTAAAAAAAATTAAAATCAAGCACCAACATAAAAAAAAAGGAATAAATTAAGGGAAAATATGTTGTCACGTGCCCCATTTAAATGATAGCTTCAAACGGTCAGTCTCCGGATGCCCACTAGGTGGCAACAGAGGACCAAATATAGTTAAACTACCCCACACTAAGCTTGTACTACAAAATATGCCAATATGAATACAAATGCTGACAAAAATATTTTTTTCTTTCATTTCTCTTAAAACGTGACAACATTTTGATTGACAGGTCAGGTAGTTCAAGCGATCAACCTTGGTGAATTTTTTCTTTAGGCAGTAATGCAAATTCTTTGCTAGGAAAAGTCGGTTGCAATCACAAAATGAGAAGACAAAAAAAGTCAAGCACCTTTACAAAATCAGTTCATCACACAATTGCAGCCGTGACTAAGGCGTACATCATTGAAGTGAAGTTTTTTTCGTTGTGGGAAGCAGCCTAGTCCATGGTAGTCTTTGCTTTCAGCTTCAAAAACCTGATTTGGATGCAATCGTTGAGAACCAAAAGCCTTAAAAAGTGATGTTTTCTGTCTTATTTCCTTTCAGTCACATTGATCCTTTGGATGCAAATTAGCCAAATGTTGGGCAAAGCACTTTTTCAGATCATTCTGAAGCTTTGGGTTGATTGGTAGCCAAGACAATGTTTATGACCAAATGTGTTGAACCAAACACACTTTATACCCTGTCACTTTTAACATGCAGACTCAGCATCCCAAATCTCCCATTACTAGAACTACACAAAGAAGGGGTTGTGTCTGCTCAATTTGAGAATCTTGCCCAGTCGCTGCTTAGCTGTAGCCATGCCTTTCTTAGGACGTTTACCTACAAGAAAGAGAAAAAATTATTATTAAATAAATTAAAATAATATAATATTTATTTCCATTTTAGTCAACCCAGTATTATAAAAAATGTTATTTAAGCTGACTTAAATTAAAGGCAGCCCTGAGACAAATAGAAAAACTACTTTGTACATACATAAAATTAAAACTTTTGCAAATATAAAACTGATAAATAAAATGCAAATAAACAATAGGACAAATACAACAGAAAAAAATATACAAATTAAATCAAGTTTTTCAGGTACAGTAGCCTTGTTTTATTTAACATGTCTTAAGAAATACTTCAGAAATTGAATAAATGTAAAAAAACACGGTATAGTCTTCACTGTCTGAATTAAATTTAAATGGATTCATAATAAGATACAAAAGTGATTCAGTCAAAAGCAGTGAGTGATTTTCAGATTTGTTTTTGATTAATATCGTTGAAACAGATGGGTACAGTTTATTAGGCTGCTGTCCATTTAAGAACAAATGCATGGATCTGGTATACTGTTACACATCCGATTTGCTCCCAACTGTTTACGCTCACGTGGACATAACAGACTGTTTTTGTGAATACTCCACAAGATGTGCATTTTGACATAATTGTGTGTGTATTTTGACCATTCAGGTGCATTAAAGCTGTTTTTTCGTTGCTTTTTCGTGGCTCATTGTGATTAATAACACTAACGTGTCAACTTTATAGTACAGCAAAGTTTAGGAAATGTAAAACTTTAGAATATTGATTTTTTAAATTTGAGAATCGATGAGAATTGGCAGAAGATAGAATCGCGCTTCATATGTGAATAGATTTTTTTCCCCACCCCTACTAACTAAATAAATGCATACAAAGTCGGAAGTACCTTTGGTGGCCTGATTGCTGATTGGTGGGGGATTTGAGGCAGGCCTCTTGGACGGGTGCAGGGGTGGTGACAGGGATGTCTCACAGTATTGGTAGCCCAATGTAAGGCTTTCCCCATGGGCTGGGGAGTGTGTGCGACTGCTCCACGCCTCACTGCTGCTGTTGCTGCCACTGCCCTGGCTGTCCATGAAGTTCTTGTGTTCCTGGATCCTATGCATGAGTTTGGCCTGATATCCTCCTTCTGAATGCTCACGCTCCTGGAATCCCTCCTAAGAAAAAAAAAAAAAAAAGCAAAAAGATTGAAACAGTGGCCACATTTATGTGCCCTCTATTTTGAATAAATGCATAATTTAGTATTGAATAAAATATTTAAATGTGTTTGTTAATTTATCCAATTAAAATTGTATGCAAATTTGTACAGTGATATATAACCAATATAAGCCATAAGCCAAACCAATTAGCTACCAGGTAAATCACAACATTAAAAACTTAGATTTGAAGCAAAATCCTATTTGTAAATTGGACAAAAAGACAAGACAAAAGGTACAAGAAAAACTAACGACTTTAGTGAGGAGAAAACTACAATCCCATGTAGCCCTGCGAATGACAATCTGATAAAAACTATGGTGAAATATTACACTATCCATTTCATATTGTTGATTATACCTATAGAAACACTATTTTAAGTCAACTGGCAAATATATATTGTTGATTGGTGGAACTCTCTGATTCTCTAATTTTTTCATGGGGAATGTACTTTTCACCACAAATTCCGCTTTAAACACGATTATTTAAAAAATAAGGTTAAATGATGCAAACAGATGGCTTAAACAAAGGCTTATACCATTGATTAACAACCCCAGAGTTCACAATAGGTCTGTTTTTAAAGGTTTAATTACAGTTTTTACTTCTGGAACATGACTGATATACTCTAAACAGTATTCCAAATTAAGATTGGGTTTACATATGCAAATATTTAATAAAACTCATTGAGAAGTTACCTGTGAAGAATTGCTGTCTGAATCCTGGTTCTCCTCTCCTGACGCAATCTCCTTTTTACCTGAGAATTGAAAAAACACATGCAATATTCATCAAAATAACAATACGTTATGAGGGGGGGGGGGGGGTGGAGCTATTTATCGATAAAAAAACTCATGAAGTCTTACTGTAGTCAGGGGAGAGATGGTTGCTTCGGGACCACCAGGATTCCTGTGAACTGCTGGGATCTTCTGACTGGTGAGAATACAACAGCCCTGCCATAGACAGCATTCCCTGGATAGCGTCCTCTTCTTTGCTTGGCGAGGTACCAGACTCACTGCAAATGTGATTTGAGATCTAGTTTTACACACGCACAACCCTATAAAATCTCCCCCGGCATTTTGTCGTCTTGTGACAATGTCAGGCATCTAAAAACCCTATCAGCTCTCACCTTTTAAAACATTTCTCAAAACGGTCAAGTCTTTGCCTGGACTCATGCATATCCGTCGTGTAGCCGGAGCAACTTTGGGCCTCATTTTGATCATCTCCACTCCTCCTAATCTTTTCATCCTCCTCTTCCTCTGAAGAGCTTTCAGATTCCTCCTCAGAGCAGTTCTTTTTCTGCATGGATAAGAAGAGCAGATTAAACCTAAACTAGGAATTTATGCTCTTCCTGTGCATGAAGGGAAATGGCAACATACCCGTGTCGTGAACTCTGCTTCTGATTCAGAGTCTGATGAGATGTCTGAATGTACCGTTTCTCTGTTCCTGAGATCTGAATTCTCGTGTTTACTAAGATCTGTGGAAAACATAGCTCCTTATTACTGGCAGGGACAAAAATATCAATGAGATTTCATGCACTAGCTGAGAGAATAAGTAATACAAACTGTTTTAACATGGCTGATGCTTGTGATTAGAGCTAGGCTTATTATCGTTAACTAAATCTAACACTTTTAAAATATTTCTGTCAATTGAAATAAAGCTGAAATAAAATACAATATAAATATTAGTTGAAAAAGTGGCAATAAACTGAAATAAGTTTAAGTTGATGCATAATTTTTTTTTAAAGCATATATAAATAAAAAGACAAAAGCAAATAACAAAATTACTAAAATGAAAATAAAAAAAAGCATTGAAACCAAGCATTACAAAAAAAAAAGCATTACAACAAATATATTATTATAAAATTAATATTAATTTATAAAATACAAAAATAAAGCTTATTCAAATAACACTAATTAGAGCACACAAAATTGCTTGAAGAAAAAAAATATGTACACAATATTTACAAAAAAAATATTTGCAGGGAATAAAATTGCAGGGTTGAATTTGCCACTTTTGAGGGTACCTGTAAATGATGTCACTTCTCTGGCTACATGATGCTTATCCTCATTCATTCGAATATCCACTTCCTGTTCCTCCTCTTTAGGTACTAGTTTAATCTTGGGTGAATCGCTCTTCACATCTCTGAAGTCCTCCTCTTCCTTTATCCCTGGTCTTTTTTCACCAACATGCTGCCTGTTATCTCTGTGTGGACAATCGGAGGGGGAAAAAGGACTTGAAGGTGTTCCCAATATTTTATGACCAAAAAAATGCCAAATAGCGCTAAAATGACTATTACCTTATATAATCCTTCTAAATTTAACACCATCATGAAGGGCAGTATGAGTCATTTGTATTTGGTAATATGGTGATTTAAAGGATAATTCCGGTATTTAGCACTTTGAGTCTATTTTCTAGCTTGTTTTGGATGAACTAGAGTGGTGGACACAGAAATTGACTATGGCTCCCGTCTTGACTTTTTGACTCTTTTAGAATCGCCTTTGACCGCTTTAGAGTGGCTGTCTACTGGCATGCACAAACATGTCCTTAAAACAACCCTTAACGTTCGTTTTCAAAACTGTGCCACTCACCGAGTGGTTAGTGGTGTTCGTTGATGATTAAAAACAAATATATCGGCGCAATGTATGATTTCAATCCGTGTTATTTGCTATAGTGGAACTATTTTTTCAGATACCTCACAACCGCGTATAAACTTCCGCTTGATATTTGAGTCTGAAGCGCTAGCACACTCCCGACCACTTGATGGCGACAACCACTTTGCCGTACAAGGACACTGTATGGAACACTGTGTCTAGCTTGCATAGGCAGTAAAAAAAAGTTATTGCGGGAAAGTAACAGTCGATTTTAGATTTTTTGAATTTTTTTTAGGATTTTTTTTTTTTTAGGTTTATTTCGCTACTCCGGGAGCACAGTTGCTCTGCTCACGCTAGCCTTCTAAGAGACGGAGAACCGAGCGAAAAGACTACAACCAAATGTAAACAGCCCACTTTTCCATCTCCGGTAGCGCCGTAATATCAACGAGCAATGAGTCCTCCAACAGAAATCAATGCGATTTTACAAAATGCCAAATAAAACACGACAGAAACTGTATTTTGCTACGCTACTTGTTTTGGAACATCAACGAACACCACTAACCACTTGGTGAGATGCACAGTTTTGAAAACGAACGTTAAGGGTTGTTTTAAGGACATGTTTGTGCATGCTGGTAGACAGACACCCTGAAGCGGTCAAAGGCGATTCTAAAAGAATCAAAAAGTCGAGACAGGACCCATCGTCAAAATGTCTGTGTCCACCACTCTAGTTAATCCAAAACAAACTAGAAAATAGACTCAAAGTGCTCAATACCGGAATTATCCTTTAAATGCTACAATTACTGACTAATGTGTGATAATCGTCATAGGTTAATGTGGTTTACCTGACTATTTGTCCATTGCACAGTACCAGTCGCAAGTCAGTGTCCAAACTCCGCTCAGCCATTGCAGCTGAGGCCGTAGAGACCTTGTTGAACTTGCCGTTGACCTTCTGGTTAAAGGTGGCATCCTGAAAGACAATTGATCAGAAAAATTATTCCCAACAGATAGATTAGCCTGAATGGCATTTATGGTATTCATAAATCCCAATTACCTCCCCATAAGGACCCATCTCAAGTCTTTTTAAAACTTCTTGTGTGTGCTGTTCGAAGATGTCGAGGTTGGAAGGAACTTTAGGGTTGTGAGAATGATGATGGTGATGATGATGATGATGATGATGGTGGTGGTGGTGGTGGTCACGAAGACGTCTGGCCTTCCTGCGCTCGTGAGACCCTCTCTCGTGTGCCGACCGCGTAGAAGGACACACAGAGCTTCCTTGAAATTTAATTGGCTTGCTTCCACAATTCCCATTCTGATACTCCTTGAGTGTTTAAAACAGCATTGTGAGATCAAATACAACAACTCAAGTTCAAACAACTCAAACTGAAGAACACTAGACGGCACAAACTGATTTGTAATGAGACCATTTCACACTTTAGATTTTAGGTTTACTTAAAATGCACATATGTAGATCAGGAGAATCGAAATCCAACCCAAACCCCCCAAGCAAGCTCAGTTTTCAGAACTCTGTATTTCTAAAAGCCTTGTGTATGGCCATGGTTTCAAGCCGTCTGGCTTACCTCAATGTACTGGATTTCCTTAGTGAGCATTTTAATGAGATGGTTGGGTCTGATATGGTCAGGGACCTCGCTGGCTGGCTCTGTGACCTGGGCAAATGGGCACACATGGTAGACAATAAGGGGTTTGTGTCACAGAACAAACCTCATTAGGGATTACAATGTACAATGGTATGATTTTTGGTGCGCACCTGGGTTCAATTGACATCAGATTTTGGTTGGTTTAAAATATGTAAATGCTGTTTTCCGAACTCGTGTGCGCACCTGCGAACCGTACCCAGAGTCTGCATAAAAAGGGTAGTCTGGGGTACGGTTCGCTGCTAATATGACAGAATTGATATCATGATGCAGTGTCTTGCGTGGATAGACAATTTACTTCACCTCTCTCTTTAGCCAGTTCCTCAGTGCAGTTATCAAAGCTTTCACTCCCTTGATCAGGTATTCTGGAGGCAGGCAGTTATCTTCTCGTGACTCTGACGACAGACAATAAACAGACGATTAGGATGGACCGCAGGGAACGGAGTGGCAGCACGCCAATGATTTAAGTGCCCTGTATTGACATGCTGAGTGATTTAAGACAACGTACCTTTGAGAGTTTCCAGCAGATTCTTTGCTACATACCAGCAAATGGCCTCAAAATAAGGAAACTTAAAGAGGTCTGGAGTCTTCAGGCGCCGCTCCATCTCATAGCACCTAATATGAGGACATAAGTATTTACACTTGAGCCACAACACGTACACAGCTCAGAAACCAATATGCTGATATGAAAAACACAAAAATATTAGACAATGTAATCAATGTCAAATGTATATCTGCAAAATGTATTGATCAACTTTTAAGAGACACCATCAAGACTAACAGAAGCTGAATTCTGAAGAGTGAAAGCACTCGCTCACCTGAGCTGCATGCCTATGTTGAGGTTGTGGAGGAAGTTCCCACCGAAAGCCATGCAATCCTGAGAGGTGAGAACTGCATGGATCCATCCTGCAAGAGAGTTCAAGAGTGTGTCAACAGCTGACTGACAGATGCAGACTCATTCAGACATCTGGTCTGAACTGCAGCTGTCCCTTTTTAGCCAACAGTAAGCCATTCATATCCGGTGTGCGGCAAAGCTGGGCCGAGAGACCAATTTCACAAAATACACTGATATGTCCCTCTAAGTTCAAACTTTACCAACATGCTCCAACAACAAACAGTGTAAATGCAGTAATATACAGGACTTTAAAAAGGCAAGCAAAAGTTCACATACGTTTGCTGGGTGGGCCATGATTATACGGCTAACTGAGATCTTTTGAGGTGAATCAAACCCCTAGAGTGTTTCAAAACCACTGCAGACTGCAGAGCCCACCAAACAACCAGTCTGTCAACTACATCCACGACTTCCTGTCTACGCTTCAACATATAGGCCACATGCTAAGTCTGGGAAAGCATAAATATACATCAGATTCAGAGGCAGAGCCCCGACAATGAGCAACTTTCATATCACAGCTTTTGAAGGACTTTTGAAGTCTGTCTCACTGCAGGGGGATGTGAACATTTTAAACCAGTCTGCTAGTGCCATCAACACAGCTGGGAACCAGATTCATTTAAGACCACGTATCCTCATGACCTGCTCATTTTGACTCTGAGGTTTCATAAAATGTTCAGATTTATGATGCCACCCATATATACCCTATCATTTGACTCCATATTTAATACAAAGCCATGATGACAATTAGATGTTTGTATTGTAAATTAAAAAAAGGCTGTGGAGCTTCACTAATAAACAATATACTGGATAAGATGTCGCTAAGATTCATGTGGCTCTCTGGGTGGTAAAAGTGGCTGCTCATTCCTGCTACGTCTGAACCTGAAACGAAAAACACAAAACAGCCCTGGCCTTCCTGTGGAACCACCATTAAAAGACAGCTGCTCCACAGTAAGTAGAATACCAGTTCCTCTTGCTCCAACGTTCATGTGTCCCTAATAAACCCTCAGACAAACATAAGACTTATTCTCCTTCAATGTGAAAGGTATAGTTTTAGCACCACCAGAAAGTAAAATCATTTTTTGAGGACACATTGGATGCATTTCATTTATGAAGAAAATGTGGCAAAGAAATTAGGTAAAGACTTATATGTTAGTGCAAATCATTTTATGCCGGACTGCTTCGCAAACGAGGATCAGTTCAATGCTGGATTTGCACAAAAGTTGATTATCAAAGATGGGTCGATACTTACATACTACTACAGTTTCCACATGAGCACCTGTACAACAACTTATAGATGATCATGGCGGAAGATGCTAATCGATAAGTTGAATAAAGTTAACTCCACAACAACTACATAAAATAAACAACTAACCATTCAGAAACGTTGTAACTTCTTCCGGAGTGTCTTCAACTGTGTCCGACTCCGGTTCAAACATATAAGGCTGAACACCGCTACTGACAATTTAGATTCCCCATTGTTTTTTGCTGAGTATCTAAAGCATGATATGTATGTAAAGGCTCTGCCCTCTTCTGGAAAAGGGGCGGGGAGCTTTTTTGGATTTAAAGGAGTAGTTCACTTTAAAGTGACAATTACCGCATGATTTATTCACCCTCAAGCCATCCTAGGTGTATATGACTTTCTTCTTTCAGACGAATACAATCGGAGCTATATCAATAAATACCGTGGCTCTTCCAAGCTTTATAATGGCAGTGGATTGCAATCATCGATATGAAGCTCAAAAAAAGTGCATCCATCCATCATAAACAAACTCCACATGGCTCCAGGGGGTTAATAAAGGCCTTCTGAAGCAAAGCGATAAGTTTGTGTAAGAAAATTATTCACATTTAACACGTTACAAAGTAAAATTCTAGCTTCCGGCCTAATGCACAACTTATGATGTCGGAAGTAGCGTAGTGCGTCATGGCGTAGTGCAAATATCAGCAGTTCGCCGCATTACTCGCATAAGTTGCACTTTACACTTAAGTCAAATCCTAATAAAATATGAATATGTTTCTTACACAAACTCATCGCTTTGCTTCAGAGAGCATTTATTAACCCCCAGAGCCATGTGGAGTTCGTTTATGATGGATGTATGCTTTTGAGCTTTAATCTGTTGGTTGCAATTCACTGCCCTTATAAAGCTTGGAAGCATCAGGGTGTTTATTAATATAACTCTGACTTTCTTCTTTCAGACGAATACAATCGTGTACACACAAAAACGGCGTGCTTTTGCTCACACTCAAATAGGGGCAAATTGGACATGCTAGAATGAGTGATCTGTTCTGTATTTTGAGCAGAAACTTCACACACCAGTGACTTATATTACATCTTCTAGAAAGGGGCCTAATAGGTCCCCTTTAAAGTACCTTAGGATGACCGAATTATAATAACACATAAAATAAAATACATACACCTCAAAGTTACTATAGTATAATATAACTTATTGTGGAACCTCAGCAGAAAAAAAAGCCAATTAAATTTAAATTCATAATAAAATAAAATGAAAATAAAATTAATGTGCCCAAAAAGAAGAAATAATGCTAACCTGTTGGAATCAGAAGTGTTGTTCCCTGTCGAATGACACACTTGTAGCACTTGTCCACTTTCTCCCCAAAGAACACTTCGCTCTGGTTCGGGGATGAGCTCCACTCCTCGTATAGTGCAAGGTTGGCCGGGGTCGGCTTTATCAAATAAAAGATCTTCTCCCCCTACAGGTAAGGCAATTAATAAGTCACTGATCATCACTCATTTTAGTTGTCATATAATTCAGCAAATTTGTTTTTGAAAAATCTTTAAAAAGTTTGTGGTCAGTAAGATTTTTAGTTTTTGAAAGAGGTCTCTTATGCGTACCAAGGCTGCATTTATTTGATGAAAAATACAGTAAAAACAGTAATATTGTGACATTATTACAATTTAAAATAACTTTCCCACCCTGTATATAATCAAAAAAAATTATGAAATCACAAATAAACAACTGTTTTCTATTTAATACAGTTTAATTGTAATTAAATGTAATTAATTCCTGTGATGGCAAATCTGAATTTTCAGCATCATTACTCCAGCCTTCAGTGTTACATGATGCTTCAGAAATCATTCTAATGTGCTTATTTTCAAGAAACATTCATTTGATGGAACCTGTGATACATTTTTTCAGGAATCTCTAATGAATAGAAAGATCAAAGGTCTGTGATGCAAACTTACCCACAGGACGTGGTACCACACAGATGTGCCTCCAAAATCAATATGGAAGTCGGTATAGCTTTCCCTCACACCCATTAAACAGTACTTCTGCACAAACGGCTTGGGAAAGTAAGAGTCATCAGGCCAGTAGTTCTCCACCCAAGACATCTTCTGAGCGATATCGGGGACCACCACCAGCTCTGACATCCTGAGTGCAAGACATTCAAGTTGTCATCAAATGTACGTTATTTTTCTGCAAAGGCACCTTTGTGTTATCTGTCAGTAATTGCAGATTAGTCGCTTTCAAACAATACTAACTTGGTGTCTGAAAACTCCAGACTGATGACATTCAGGACTTTCGGCCGCTGAGGGCTGTAGTAATACTTTACAAAGGCGCTCAGTTTCATCTTGCTGTCCGCTTGCCTGGCCACATCGATGACATCAATCACTTTGTCACCTCCTATAAGCAAAGGGAGCAAATTGAGTGATGTGCGTGAGGGGGTATCAAAGGAACAGAATACTACAACAAATATCACTACCCAAACAAACTCAACAGGGATAAATTGCAATAATCAACATCATTAAATGGCCATAAATCATATTTTAAATGACCATCATGTCAAATGACCAGACTCTTGGTACTAAAAAGTTTCCCATTGTCCTCAAATAAGGCCATCTCTCCACCGAAGCTACAATGAAAGATCTTATTTGATGTTTCTTAACAAGAAATCAGCTGATGTTTATAACTGTGAGAAAGACAACTGGCAGGCAGAACATCAAAACCCACCAGAAAG
The DNA here is from genome assembly GCA_030578275.1 of Meda fulgida. NCBI lineage: Eukaryota > Metazoa > Chordata > Actinopteri > Cypriniformes > Leuciscidae > Meda > Meda fulgida. Next base: position 17,030,745 of record CM060640.1, read on the forward strand.
CTGCTGGGAAAAACCTCAAACATTGAGGACAGCTGGTGCTTGTGTACACAAGCGGCACCCTAATGTACCAAGCCAGAAAGAAACTCATCCTACAAAGTAGACCATAAAGAGATCCTTTACTGCTGTTCTGGGATCATGACTTGCAACACTGCCAATAAAAATGTCTATTGGATCCAAATCCACAAATTCCAGGCACTCCAAGCTCCAAGACTGTAATATGCTTTTATATGTGCATAAATTAAAACATTTATGCCATTAATTACTCTGAACCAGTAACAACAAATTTTCTTATAGTTATGGAGACATAAAATGTACCAAAGCAGTGTAGGACAAAAACGGCTTTCACAAAAGTAGGCGTAGAGCGAATGGTAATGGGGAAAAACCCACAATGTTCGATTTTGCTGGCTAGGGAGCCATGCAAGCAAGCTGCCCACTGAAGTAACTGAATTAACTGGGCAGCAATCCTATCAAAAGTGCATTAAAGACAAAAGCTAGAGCTTTTAGTACATTTCCTCAGACATAACGTCATTGCAGTTAACTTTAACATTCATCAAGCAATTAAACTATATACATACATTTTTGGCTGGCATATCGTCAGTCTACAGATTCTCTCACATTCCTCAAATTTTATGTTTTTAGCTTTATACTAAGAATGCTAAAAAGCACATCTCTTGCACATAGACTAGAAAAGAAGTGTTCTTTATAGATACAAGATCAGTGATAGTTTTGAAGGGCTGAAATCATTGAATGAAACAGTGAAATTAGCACTTAATCCGGTGAACTGTATTATTTTGTGCACCCAACCAAGCTCAACCAAGCAGTCTTATCAGGCAGTGATTTGGCAGGCAGCGTTTGTGCACAAAGGCACCACACGAAACAGATTTTGGACAGACTTCTAAAGCATTGGAACGGTTTAATGACCTACAACAGAATAGAGCGAGCTTTGGTAACAATCAAGCGAATATTTAATTACTATAATAGTAATTTCTTGCAAGAAATAACATTAAAAGTCAAAAACGTACAAGCACAAACTGACCACCAACCGCAACTTTCAGATGCCATATTATTTTTTTTAGCTCAACTGTCACACAGGATTGAGGGATATCATAGGCAGCAAAGGATACATCTATGCTGCCTTCAAAAACGACAGGAAGTGAGGCTAACATTCGGATGTGCCTTGATGCTTTCCTTCCTTAGAATACATCCTCCGAAGGCAGCATTTTTCAGCTTTTGAATGCCGCCAACAAGTCAGCAAAGTGGATGCACTTCACCGTGACCAAAAATTATGGTAGAGTAGCAATGTCAAATTTGTCCAGCTGGTTACCAAAAAACTACGGTTTACTAGATCACCTGAGTACACAGCACCCCGAACAGCATAAAAAGTTAAATTACCTTAATTTAATGACCAAAATGTTTTTATTGGTTCTAGTTTTCAAATGAAAACGTTAATTTTGTTTTTTGTCCCAGCAAAAAATTGTGCATCAGCCAGCTGTTTAGAAATCAGCTTGAAACAACGCTAAGGGATGTCGCACCTGTCGACGGTAATTGCTAAAAAAGTGTCACACATATCTCCTTGCTTAGAAAAGGTTGAAGAGCTGATCAAATAAACAAGCATCACTGACATTTCACACAAATTCCCCGTCATGCATCTCAACAGTTCAATTTGCAGGAACAGGAGTGAAAATGTCAACAATTAGCATGTGTTTGCAGAGGAAATGCCTAAAAGTTTGGTCCAAATTTGTCGGGTCACAACACACTACAAATCATATTCTTCCGTTTGAACTGGAAGTAAATGAGGCGAACATCTGAAAATCTGTGGAAAAGAAACTTAGCAGGCTGGTAAAGGGCTAAAACATTAGCAGTGGGCAGTGGCCTGACAGACACCAGAAGGTGTGGCAGTAGCCTCACAGTAAATGCAATATAATCACACTTACATTCCCAGTGGGCCACAGGCACCCCTCCAGGACCCAAATGGAGCAGCTGACCGCTGAGTGTATCATGATAACAATATGTTATCACAAATGTGAGAGGTAGAGGAGTGAGCTGTAACCTAAACTTTACAGACAAAGCTCAGTGGGAAAGATATAGCGGCTGTGTAATCGGACACTATAAAGACCAGACTCTCAATGAGATGAGGCCTTCTAGGCTGGTGAAAGGTACACCACTTTTATCTATACACTTACTTCATTATGGGTTGATTAATGTTTGCTAAAAGGTTAGACCCATTTGACTCACCTAAGATTAACATCTGATCCCCGCAGTGGATGGACTGTAATGCAACTCCATTACATGAAGACAACTCTTAATGGAATTAATATTTAAACCCATGAAGCGCTGCTGCTCAGTGCTATAATGTGAAGCACAATGGGTAAAGGGGGAAGAAAAAGGGTGAAGAGGATAATAGTAACTCATCTCCCTCCTTACCGACGTAGCGTTCTACATCCTTGACGGAGAAATCCGGCGGAGGTAATTGGAGACCAAGCCCTTCCATTTTGGTTACAACGATGGGATAGCGGAAGCCATGTCTCTCCAGATACCTCTGGGTGACCTGACCGCCCTGCATTTGCTGTAAGATCTCATCTCCACTGCAGAATAAAACACAGGATAATTACTGATTAGAGAGCGGGCGTGAGTAACATGAAGTATAAACTATTCAGACAAAAATTTAAACAGTTTGTTATAAAAAAAATAAATAATATTTTTTACTGAAAATCCTGAATATGTTAAATCTGTTAATGAGAGAAGTATTAATGTCCAATGCAAGAATAAAATGATTTGGTCAACATGAAAAGGTCTAAAAAATGTGTTCGTTTAACCAAACTGATTTAAGTTACTGACTCAATTATTCAATTGCAGTGGTTTACAACTCCATAGATGCAAAGATTGTGACTGAATAATGACTGGGAAAAATAATGCTGGTCTGTTCCTTACAAAAAGTTGTGGAAAGACTTGGAAAACACAGTTAAAAGTTAGGGGATTTCGTTTTTTAAACAAATTGATACTTTTATTACGCAAGAAAGCATTACATTGATCAAAAGTGACAGTAAAGGAATTAATAATGTTACAAAAGATTTCCCTTTCAAATACATGCTGTTCTTTTGAACTTATGCATTTAAAAAAATGTGTGCTGTAATCTACAATAAAGCTTTTCAGGCCACTGCCACAATGAGCGGTCTTCAAAGAAGTGCATTAGCTGTGCCCATGTGAATCGTGTGGCATCATGGGTGGCACCAAGCGCTGGAGTGCTTTATCGTGACTGTGTTGGCGTCCCACAGTTGGCACACATACCTAGGAAAGGTCCTGGCCTGCAGCTCCCGCACAAACACAGAGGTGCCAGCCTGCACTGTCTTACTGCCGTCATCTGGCTCAGTGTAGTCGTGTCTGTGCCAGTTGCTTCGCTTCTTCACTGTAAAATCAGGCAGAGAGAACTCAATACGTCTGGCCACGGAACAATAATCGCAGTCATTACTAGACTACCACAACTACCAAACATCTGTTGTGCACCACTGCTTGTTGATCACAGTGACCAGACATGAACAGCATCCTCTTAAACAAGTTCATGTCTCTATCAGATAATTAGGTTGGTAACATATTCCAAACACGAAAATGAAAAATCTAAGGAGCTAAATTTCAATTTACTGGTAAGGGTGAAGCAATAGGGTCTAACAGTCAAAAAAGTGGATACATACTCAGAGAGTGTCCGTGGTGGACGTCACAGTTGGGACAGTGGTAAACGTCAATGTCCACGGCATGGTGCTCTTCTACCTCAACACAGCTGCAAGAAAACAAACAAACTAATTCATTATTTGATTGCACAACAATGTTTTCTGGGGATACTGTATGTACAACCAATAACTAATGAATTTTTAAAGCAAGTTAAGCCAAAGTCAATATGTAGCTATAGTCCTCCAAACAGCTATGCAAAATGCAAGAACAGTATACAATACTATTCAAAAGAGTCAGTAAGATTTTTTTAAGGCTGTGTTCATTTGTTCAGCATACAACAAAAGCACTGATATTGTGAAATACTATTACAATTTAAAAAAAGAACGGTTTTATATTTTTATATACTTGATTGATTCCTGTGATGGTAAAGCTGAATTTTCATCACCATTACTCCAGTCTTCAGTGTCACATGATCATTCAGAATTTATTCTAATAGGCTAATTTGGTGCCCAAGAAAGAATTCTTATTATTATCAATGTTGAATACAGTTGTGCTGCTTAATATTTTTATGGAAACTGATACATTTTGTTCAGGATTCTATGAAATATAGAAAGATCAAATAAACAATTTATTTTAAATAGAAATATTTTGTTACAATATAATATCTCTTTTAACAAATAAATCTTACTGACCCCAAACACTCAGTGAACATCGTGCTTCTTAATGCAAATAATGGTAAAAACAAACAATATTTTTCAGGGGGGTCTAGCTAATACTAATGAAGACATGTAGCATATTATTATTATTATTATTATATCTAGCTAATGAAAAAAGCTGTTCTTACCAGCTAGTGCTAATGCAGAAATGAAAATGGATCATTTAACTATTTTTAGCTTAAAAAAAAGCATATTAGCAATAGCAAATTTTCAGGATTTCTATTTCTAGTCTTAGCCAGTGGAATTACTTTGAGGAAGGAGGACAGGATCTTATATCTCACTCTTGCTATATAACAATATGCAAACTGACTCTCACTTGCAGATGGAGCTTATTAAAACATGTGCTCGGTAGCTTTGCCAACAGGCATCTTATCGCTCAAAACCCCTTTGCCCCACTTCTTAATTTTTCCACTTTCAGCCGCACACTCCAATTAGCTTAAAGGCATGTTGTTAGACAGGAAGTCATATGACAAGCTAGCTCTTGGCATCATGTGGATATTCATTAGCCAGGCAGGTAATAAGGCTTTGCACACTTCTCTGGCTCAGGTTTTGCTCGATGTTGCCAAAGAAAGCAATTTCTCCAACTCCTTGGTTTGAGTGTTATATTACCCAGAGTGAAGTGCTCCAAACAATGAGGGCTTCACGTGTAACCTGAAATAGTCTGACACTGCAATATAACAAACAATCTGCAAGTGGCGCACCATGGCTTTTAAAAGAAACCTAGTAGCCTTGATTAGCAACCTCGATGAATCCCAAATATTTAACAGATTCTGCAGTGACCGGAGAGTAACACCATGCTGGGTTATCAATGGTCGATTATGTTAAACCCAGACAAGCCCGGCTAAACCAGAGCTCCAGATGTGAGGTTACATTTGGTTGGGCTCCAGGGCATGAGACATGAGGTGAACGGGGGAGGGGAGTATGTTTATGTTGGAAACCAGTGTGGGAAACAGTGGCATTCGAGTGGCAATGGTGGTGTCCACATCAAAAGATTGAAATTAGCCTTCCTACTGGGAAAATGTGGGTTTTATTGTTGTTTTTTTCTCACATTATTAACAACATTAGCTGTCAGACAAAAGTCCTGTCAAAACATGACATGTTTTCTGCACTTTTTTTGTTTTTTTTTTAGTTTCAAATGATTTATGCATCATTTAAAGTGATGAAGGAATAGGGTCAGCGGATTGTTGTTCAGGAAACTTATTTGGGAAATCCTCTACGCTTCTAGCACAATATGATTTTTGGCTTAGTGTTTATTGTATCCTTGTTCCTTGTTTTAGGGAATGTAAGCAAATGTGTACTGTTTAAGTGAAATGTGACACTTCTTTAGCTCTGTTTGGCAGCTGTTGCAGTAATGTGTTGGGCATACAATAAAGAAAAAACCCAAAAGCATAATTTATTCTAATGATTGTGTTCTGTTTTTAAATAGGTTTATAAATCCTTCCAAAATAATCTTGAGTAAATGGAATAAAACAAAATGAAAAATTGTTTATTTTTCTAAAAATAAACAATCTGACATAATTTAGCCTAGTCACCCTCATGTCGTTTCAAACCTGTAGATCCTTATTTTTTTCTGTGGAATAGAAAAAGACATTTTGAAGAGTGCCATCCCATTTGCACGTCTGGATAAAATCAGCACGTTTGATTACATGAAAGTACCAATAGCATTTGGATAAACTGAACAGGATGCTTCACCAGCTTTGTTTGGAGTGGCATGAGGGGATGTTTTATAAAATGAAAACAAAGGATCAATACGGAAGCGAGTGCACCACGTCAACATCTACATACGTTTTTTTCCTCAAAGGAGCCAGAACAAACAAAAAGCTAGCTGCCACTGCAAATGCAGGCCAAGAACTTTCCTTCAGACTCTCACACTTGTGACTGAGATGAGACAACCAAAAGGGACATGCAGGAAGTGACTCATGGAGATCATTACATCACACCGCCTCGGTTCTTGACCTACTGTTGGACGACACTGGCTCTCTCCTCAAATCTGTGAGAAAGGTTGACTCCTACTCTAGCTGAATAATCTGTGGTGAAGAACACTGTGTCACTAAAATAGATTTGACTCAGGAGTTTTTGAGCCACGATAACAGATGCTAAGACATTCATCTGTTGCCAAGCAAGATGGGAGAAAAGAACAGCACTGGGAGGGAGAAAAAAAAGACTGCTTGAGTTCTGATTCTGAATGAGTTCAGGCCACAAGAGAGCTTACATCACGAGAGACTGGTGGGTTGCTAGCGTAACAAGAAGATTCAGGCAGAAAGAGAGCATGATGCAACAGGCAAAGAAAATATGAAGTGCAATATTATTGGCAAGTTTCTGCTATGGAGAGTTAAATGATGAAATAATGGTGATGAAATAATCGAGTGTTGCTGTCAAGTACACTACTCACATAAAAAAACAAGTAATTGATTACTTGAAAGCATTTTGAAATAATTTAAAAAATAATGAGTATATGACAGAGTATGTGCCATTGTTTTTTGAAAACTTGATGTTTTTAATCAATGCTTGTGGTTTATTTATATATAAATATGAATCAACATATGCATAAACAAACAGTAACACTTTACAACAGTTCAAATTAGTTATCATTAATTATTGAATTTGGTATCATGAACTAACAGTTGACTAGTTTTATGGCATTTATTAATATAGTTTACCATATATATAGTTTCAAAATAGATTTTCTAAATTGCACTCACCCACATAGAAACATATTTGAAAAGGGGACCAGTAGAACAAGCTCAAAAAAGACGTCAGACAAGGCAAGAGAAATGTTTATATTTAAATATTTAAAATTCATTCACTAAAAATAATAAAATGACTATTTTACCCAATATTTGTGTGCATATTGATTATTTGCATGCCAAATCAGTAAAATATGAGGTCCTAGATGGCAGCTTGCCATGAAGCTAATATGTTTTTTCTTTCCTTTAATTCTGGTTTGGAAATATCCGAGAATAAATCCATCATTCAGCTTTGTGTTCCACTATTAGAGTTTCCCTGTTAACACAGATGAGCAAGCCAACAACCATAACATCTTCACAAACAAATTCCACAAAGCCTCATGAGACTTGCTAAACCACACACTTTTCATCTTCTAGTGGGTGGTTTAGTGTGAAATATGATAATAGCATTAAAGTATGAGAGACGCAGTATTGGACTTATTTGTTTCAGTGCTATTTTATTCATTTAAATCTTACCAAGCTATTGCATTTACTCATTGCCAAGGCTTACGCTGTTGCACTGGTACTGCATGTTGTTTTGTGTGTGTGGGGGGGGGGGGGGGGGGGGGGGGGGGGGGGGTCCTCGGGGGAAATAGAATGTCACTGCATCTGTCCAAATCTTTTGTCTAAATAGGACGCATGTCACAACAAAAACAACATTAACATTGATGATCCTTTGACTAAGAGCTTATTGACTGGAGAAATTACAACACAAACAAGACTCTGGGCTCCATTCCATCAATATCATAAATCTGGGTTGTCCGTGTCTGGAAGGAATAGCCTTTAAGCCCTAAAAAGATGTTGGGATTTGGACTCAAAAGACATGAGAGCGCATTGAGCAGCCATGGTTGAAGAATGTTCAGACAAGAGACGTTTCTCACTGAACTCTTTTGACCTGCCATTTAGCCTGAATGGAGATAATCATTACTCAGTAGAAATCAGGAGATGGAACAAGTCTAGGCAAACAAAAAGAGGATGTGGCCATTTTTTTCAATGCCACGTTTTTAGAGATGTACCCATGGGCCCCCAATGAGAGTGCAATACATTTCTGATGGTTCCTGAGATAATGGGTGAGGACTGGTTTCTTGTGGCTTGTCAGGTCTAATGTAGATCCTAGAAAGGGATTTAGTAGAAGAACGATGGAAGATACTCCTTTGAAGGAGTCATCATAAGTGCATAAACCTAACACAACCAATGAGATCTCCTGAAGGCTTAACCAATCGTTCACCTAGACTGCAAGCAGATGAAAAGAGTCTCCATGGTGATGGCAAGTTCACAGGCAGAATTCACAGTATGTAAGCCATAGATCCCATTACGCTCTCAGAATCCCACAAAGTACTGAGCCTGAGGCCTCCTTGCTGACTAAAGCATGCATGAATATGTGGAGAATTTCAAGGAATGTGTCTATTCAGTCCATCACAACTGTTCTTGATTTGTGCAACTAAGGAATAGGCTCTACGCACGATCGTTTCCGTGTTTTGTTTTGCTGCGTCGGAAGCTGTTTTTTTGCATTAGGTGGAAATAATGGCAAATTACACTCGCTGTTTACAAGAACTTCCTGCGGTTAACGTGAATGACGTTAACAATATTGTGAGGCAGTTAGCTGTGTCACACACAAGAGTAAGAAAGAGAAGGGCTTTAAATTATATATTTCGAGCTACATCGTCAACTTTGAGGGTGAGTATTCTCTCATATCATGTGAAATCCAACTAGTGAATCAGTTTCTAAAATCATTGTCTCCGTTTCTGAGAAAATGAATTTTATTAAATTTTTGCCGCTAGAACTTCGCTATAGAACGCGCTACGCGGAAGTAAAGACGCTGGCTGAGATTCTACCGGAAATATGTCAGTAGCGTTCGTGCATAGAGCCTATTAGGAATGGGAATCAAGGAATTTAAATTAACAAAATTCTTTGAGCAAAGAAGGCCCATTTTGCGTCATCAATTACTGAGAGGTCACTTCCAAACGAAGTAGCTTTTTATTAGTAAATTAAGCAAATTTGCATGTTCAAAGTTTAACCATGTGAAATCCATATGGAAGCTCATGCAAAATTCCAGATTGCACAGATTATTTTTGAGATGACTGCATTTATTTTAAATGTATTTGCATAATAAGTTTCAGTAGTAGCACAAGTCGTATGGACTGGTCCCCTGGTCACAATTTACTATCATTGCATGGAAAAGAGCAGCGTGAACACTCTGCTAAACATTTCCTTTTGTATTCTACGGAAGAAATAAAAGGTCTTGGAAGTTTGGAATGACATGGGGCTGGGTAAACAAGTCAAAATTAGCTAATTCACTTGACCTTAATTGATAGAGTCCCTAATTATTATGTGGAAGTGTAGGGTTTCCGAGTTGGGTGTCAAAGCAGAACCTGACAATGAACTCCCGCATCCATCAGTCCCAAGCTTGAGTCACTCGTCATTTAGCAGACACTTTTCAGCCTGTGCGACCTACAACACTCTAATTGCAAAGACTCCCTGGAATAAACAAGGGTTAAGTGCTTTGCTTCAGGGCATAATGATAGAACAGTAAGATAAAGTGGCTGAGCAGGATTGTGAGGTGAACCTACACCCTTTGTGTTAGCAAAGCAGATCTTCACTGCAAGGAACACAGTTTTTATGTGTGGCTGCACTTATTTGCTAAATTAAGCCAGGCTGAGGCAAGTCGGGGAGGAAACTGCGCAAAAAAAGCTCATCCAACACACAGTGAAGCAGAAGGAAACATAACAAAATGAGGGCAAAGAAAGAAACTAAAGCCTTTTCCTCTCCTACTTTGTCTCTTTGTGAAGAAACTGACTGTCTGTTTTAAACGCAGACAAGCCCCTGAGAGTAATAAGCACAGGAAACAGCATTTAGCATAGGAAACTAGGCTTTACTGCTTCAAACCCACAAGCTTGGCCAAGACCATCACCCCAACAAGAGCAGGGCACTTCCTCTAGATGTAACTGTGCTGCAAACTCTCACCTTTGTTTGGGGATCAAAACATAAGCAAGACTGCAACTGCCATTAAAAATAGCACAGAGCCTTACAGTTTAAACTAGAGATACACTATCAATCAGATGTTTGGGGTCAATAGGTTTATTTTATTTAACTTGATACTTTTATTCTGCAAGGACACATTAAATTGATGTGCACCATTGACAGTAAAGACATTTATAATTTTACTAAAGATTTCTATTTCAAATTAATTCTGTTGTGTTGAACTTTCTATTCAAAGAATTCTGAAAAAATCTATCACGGTTTCCACAAAGCACCACATCAGCATATTCGAATGACTTCTGAAGATCATGTGACACTGAAGACTGGGGTAATGATGCTTAAAATTCAGCTTTACTATCACAGGAATAAATTACATTTTAAAAGATATTAAAATAGAAAACATTGTAACAATTCTACAATATAATAATGATAATATTTCACAACATAAGTTTTCAGTGTATTTCTGATCAAATAAATCTAGCCTTTCAAAAACATTTAAAAAATCTAAATCAACCACAAACTTTTGAACGTATTGTTTTTTTAATATTAATTGTTTTCAAGTTTCCACTATCCAACATGCAGAACATATTTGTAGTAGTTCATTGATAATCACTCATTTCACTACAACAATAAAACAAATAAATAGTAAAATAATACTACATTTGAATCAATGATGTCACATAATGATGAATTTTATCAAACTGGAGTGTCTTATAATATTCAAAAGAGTCTAGTATTTTGTGATGAGTGAAACCAAAACTGGTTTGAGGTGACACTCCCACAGCTCTAACTATTTTCCCTTTTCAGGTCATTGAAATACTGAAACAGCCCGTATTAGTTATGGCAAATGTGATAACCAGTGATATAATCCAGTCTATTCATAAAGTGGATAATGGTCATGAAATCAATAGGTGTCTAACTTAAGGCCATTAATCATAACTGGCCTGTGAAAAATCCATCTGACAAACGGCTCAAATAATATTGTTACCAAAACTATGGAAAACCGATATGGAGTTTAGAATCATGCATTTAAATCCATGTAAGATATTTTATAACTTAGTAACTGTATACAAATCATTTTATTTCAGAAAACAATGTATGAAAATACATCCGATTTTATTTGATCCTAATTAATATCCTAGTGAATCAGCACGTGATCATCTTGTCATCATTAAGAATCCCTAATGTCACGTACAAAAACAGGGGTGACTTTTTGACCGGGCCAATCCTACTAAAAATCTAGGCTGACAAGACAGAAGTCATCTATCTCTCCTCAGTGTTTTCAACCTCAGACGGACGTTGATGAATGGGGCTTTGAACTTGCCTCTGGGCAGTGGGGCCTTCATCAATCTTTCTCCTCCTACAAACACACAAGCACGTGCATCAAGCATGCAAATACACACATTATTCAAAAGACAGAGACGCACTGATTCACAGACCTCAGAACTGGTTTAGGTGGATTTGCTTAGGATAAACTAACCATTTAAACAAGTCATTAGGTAACATTCCAAGGTCACTGTAAATTTTGAAAAATCCTGCACCTGGTAGGGTAAGGCATGTATGGGCTGTTTTTTTGTTGTTGCAAGATTGAAACTGTACATCAGGCCCTCTCGTCACTATCAGGCATGAATATCAGGAGTTTTGTAATTCTCAGAGGCCTTCGCCCCCAGTGGATCCTGCCTCCCAAACCAGGCTGTGCACGAAGCCAGATAACAGCCAGGCCCGGGAAACCGGCAACTAAGACAGCTTAATCCCATTGGTGGCAGGCAGCAGTGACACACTGAACCTTTGAGTAACAGAACAAAACACATCAACCACGCACCCCACAAATATGATTATCCCGTGTTATCAACAGTGCCAGTGGGCACCACAATGTTGTGATACAGAGATACAGAAGCCCCTTGGCAAAATTAAACGTCTCATGCAATTTAAATGAGGAGGCCTAATAATGCAAGTATATGCTTGAAAACCATGGTAATTTATATTCTATAATAAGGGTGGGATATTTGGGTTGTGACCGTTTATGATTGGCCTTAGAAATGCTGGAATTAAGAAACTGAATTCAAGTCTGCATTCAGTCATGCGTTAAGAATGCAAATGCAGCCCAACTTCAAGTGTTTTCTATTTTAATATTATTTTATTATGCAATTTATCCCTGTGATGGCAAAGCTGAATTTTCAGTATCATCACTCCAGTCTCTTCAGAAGTCATTAATACTCTGATTTGGTGTTCAATTATCAATTATTATCAGTGCTGAATTTGGTGTTCAATTATCAATTATTATTAGTGCTGAATTTTTAGATTATTATAGGAACTATTATTATGTTGAAAATAGTTTTTGCTGTTTAATATTTAGGCGGAAAACACACCTTTTTTGCAAAATTTAGAAAGTGCAAGAGCATATTTGTAACATTCTAAATGTCTTCACTAATACTTTATCAATTTAATGCATCCTTGCTGAATCCTTGTTTTAAATATTACCCAAAACTTTTAAATGGTAGTTTATCACGTTTTTCCACAAAAATATGATGCAGCAAAAACTGTTTCCAACGCTGATAATAATAATAATGAATGTTTCTTGAGCACAAAAGCAGCCTATTCAAATGATTTCTGAAGGATCACGTGACACTGAAGAGTAACGATGATGCAAATTCAGCTTTGCGTCACATAAATAAATCACAAATATATTAACAAAGAAAACAGTTATTTTAAATTGTAATAGTATTTCACAATATTAGTGTTTTTGTTGTATTTTTATAAAAAAAAATACAGCCTCGGTAAGCAGAAGAGACTATTTCACAAACATTAAAACACTTGTCCCTTTATTCCAAACATGGGACCGATAGTGTAAAGATTTACATGTAAACTAAAAACAAATGTGCCAGCCAGCTATATCACACCATAGACTGTAAAACACTTATAAACAAGCAGTACGACGTTCTTGGATGACTTGCGGCGATTTTTTTTCCCCATCCTGACACACAGCTTCAGCTCCACGCTGTACACGTCAAACGGTACCTGTCCCTTTAAGAGGCGGAACCATATGCCCATATTTGTATAACTGAGGGATTTAAATGCCCGACCCCTGCTGTCAATCAAAAAGACCAAACAATCACAGAAACCTTAGGGGCTGCGCTCCTTTACAAGCATGTCTTTCCCTTTTACATCTAATACTGCCATTAAACCTAGCGAACCCCCAAATTGGAAGCTACTTTCCAAGCAATCTGTAAAGCACATTTAAGGCACTCAACGAGAGAAATAGTCAAGGGTCTGATCTCGTAAACTCAACCACACGTCTTTGTTTAGTTATAGCCCCCCCCCCCCCCCCCCCCCCCATTCCCCGTGTAACTTTTCATCGAAACCCCCCACGTTTCTTCACGCTTCACAGACTGACTGCTGCAGAAACCCCAACAAAGAAACAACCTGGATGTCAAATACATTTAATTTACGAGCAAGGAGCAATAAACGTCCCAATATAGGCAGGATAAAACAAAGCAATCCCAAGTCACCAAAAATATCCAGATGTTGTTCAATCAATATTATGGTGAAAGTGAATTTCAAACTATGTAAAACTATTGAAATGCTCATTTTATTTTCTGTTCCCAACTCTATGATAGAAACTAAGTTTTGTACTGTTTATAACATTTTTCCCCACAATAACAAACGAAATCTTAATTAAGAGGAAAATATAATGCACGAGTTCACTCGTAAGTTTCAGCACCACTCGATCATGCTTGAGCTCATATTCCTTATCTAACCGTTTTCTTTTTTTCATTATTACTGCATGTAATTTTACTGCTTTGTTACATCTCATAAATACTACATTCTAATAGTTTGTTTTTTGACGTACAGCACCCAGCTGCAGTTAAATGTACAATATTAATAACCTTCACTTAGCGTTTGGTCTGACACCACACAATCTCACGTGCACTTAAACATCCATGTCAATGCTGTCATTTATTTCCTTATGTGACAAAAAAACTACATGAGTTGTTCATGTCAGCTGATGCTCTGAAATCCTAGCCACAAAGCTACTGAGAAAACCCTACGTGAACCCATTTTCGCTGCTCTGATCGCTGAAGCCATGGAAAACAAATGTCACTGCAAAACAACAAAGAAGCTAGGAAATAATTTACAGACGCGCAACACGAGTGTTTACAAAATGAAAATGGCAAAGGGTGCGATTAACGCCTGGAAATATTGACAAAGCAGAGCGTGAAATCGTCTCAGTGCGTGCGAGCGAGCTCAACGCGCGGCTTACTGACATCCGAAGTGCCATAGGATTTCATATGCGGGTGTTTTTGTTGCCTTTCTGACACAGCATATGACGAAGACACGGTTGTATTCCTTACCTGCCGTGAAACCAGTCCTTACAAATATCGCATTCTATCATAAACCGGCTCACATCATATGGCTGCCGGCAGACGCAATACAGCTGGGCCGTCGCCATCTTCGGACTGTCCCCAAACAACGCAGCCAAGCTGGAATCGGGTTGGGCGGAGATTCCTCTAATTATGCGGAAACAACACTGAGAGAACGCGAGGGGAGGGGCGTCGAGAGCATGCCGTGACGTCATGCATAAACACTAGGCGCGAGGCACGCCAAATCACTACATCATTACGTAATACGTGATAATAAAAGGCATTGGATGAGGCAAATTATTTTTGGAGTTGTCCTCGTTCGTTTTGTTTTTGATCAAATTTCTCTTCTTTTATTTAGGCTCACATTTTATTAAGCATCTATGCTTTAAAATTGTTTTATTTCGTTTTTTCTCCCATGACAAATCTTATAATAAGGAATATTACTTAACTAATGCTACTTCTTTTAGTTTCTTTTCATTTATTTTATCATTATTGAAGAATACAATATACAAGCATTTAGGTATAAAAATTTAACGTTTTTACATATGAAATATGAACGTATGAAAGTGAAAGCTTTTTTTATTTGAATTATTAAATTATTATTATTATTACAATTTTAAGTACAATCAACTTAAATTAGCCCACATTAAACGGACAAAAAAACAGTTGAATCTTGTATAACAAAGTTAGTTGAATAACATGTAAAAACATGTTGTAATGAATTATTGAACATATTTTATTTACAGTGTACATGACAAATGAATAAAGATAGTGAATAATACAAAAGCAATCATTCTGAATGTGGTGTCTAATAGTAGAACAATAAGTGGTAATATGTGCACTGTAAAAAAATATTATCATGATTTGTGATCACAACTTTTTATCTTTTGTCAAATCAACTTAGATAATGTGGTGCAGATAACATAATAGTTTGAGTTTCTTTTTATAAACCCAATCTCCTTTATTGCATTGTTTAATTTCAATTAACTCAAAGTTTTAAGGCAACCAGTTGCATAAATAGCCAATATGTTAAGACAGTGTCTTAAGTTCTATGACCCATAGCAGTTAAGTTAAGTAACTGATTTAAAAAAAGCTATGAACAGTCTTAAAAAATGTTGATGTCTAACTTGTAAGACTAGTCTAAGAGGTTTATTCAACTGGCCCCAGGTAAATTACTGCAGACTAACATCCAATAATATTTATTTTTTTACAGTGTAGACTTGATTCAGTGAATAAATTATACAATCATTATGCTTTATTTGGTAAAACTCAAATTAATAAGTTAAACTATTTAGTTTTAAATATTATTTATATTTGGAACTTATAGACCTATATATGAAGTCAATTTGTTGTCATGTGACTTTTTTTTGAAAAGGCACATTTTGTTAGTAACAATTTGTTTTTGTTTTTACATTTTGTTACTTTTTATATTAATGAATCCCATTTAAAAAAATCTTCACAGGTCACATTTTTAGGACCACTTTTATTTTTTGTTATTGTGATTTTTTTTTTTGACAATTAAGCTCGCCCATATTTTAACATTTAAATGAGCATAAATAAGCCTGTTTTTTACTATTTAAATAATATATAATTATTGTATTATTCATTTTAGTTATATGATATTATGCTAATAGTATGGGGGTGCCTACCATAGACAGTAAAAGAAGGTGCCTACTGGTCATAAATATACTGTCACTATGTAAAAAAAAAAAAAGGTAAATCTGCCCATTTGCTAGTCCTAAACTTCGAGTAGAAGGTTGACAATGGCGCCACCTTATGCAAAAACTGATCATTACAGTTGAGGTAAAAGCGCAACTCTCTAAACTTACTAAATAACGTATATAGGCTATACTGCAAGCGACGCGACAACCTAGAACCGTTCCATTATAATTAACGAATCTGCGACGCGGTGAAACGAGGAGGCGTTGATTACAGGTTTGTCGCGTCGAGTCAGATGGGCTTCGGGGCGTCGCCTAGGCTCGACCCGGACCAATCGGGATTCTTTTCAATACTTTGTAAACAACACAGTCGCACGCTGTATGAAAACTTTACTACGAGAGGATGTCGCGCGCCGAAGACTGCCAGAAAAATCACTTAATTCGGTAAGGGGCATTTTGAAGATTTCTACAGGTTGTGTGAGTTTAACTGTTTTATCGAGTCGATGATACGAGCACTTTTTTCATCTCTGAAAGAACGAGCGCAAGTAAGATGTTGGCAGACATCCGGGACGTTTGTCGGTGAAAAACAGTGAATTTTGGTGTATTTCTTTGGGAAAATATAGGCTAGTTGTTGTGACACAAAGAGTAGCTTTATGGGTAACTGCGGGAATATTGTTAGTAAGGTGGTCATTTTCGTCTCGTGTTTCTTTCGTAAAAGAATGAATCGTAAGGAGATCGTTATCGTAATGATAAACTCTTGCGCAATTGAGCCCTGGGGAGCATCGGTGGGCGGCTTACTCATTTTCAGTGTTTTTATTTATTTATATATCGTGCATGGATCAAGCTGTTTTGTCCATACTTTCATGACTCTTATAGGTGTATGTATGCAATCGTTTGGGAGAGGGTGACTAAAAAATATGAAATATATTCTTAGTTGTAGGCAAATGGACGCTCATTGTATTTTTTTATGGGTCTGTGACGTGACGCTTGTTTTGTACGGAAGTTCTTCAAAATGCGTTAAAAAATGTAATTCCTACAAGAATGTTTTTGAGTACACTGTTTTATTAACCCATTTTAATTCATATGTGTGAATTAAAAGTCATTTTAATGTTTTTTTTAAAGGTTGGACGTCAAAAATGTCCAGGTGGTGTAACTGTCCACAGATTATAAATAAGAAAAAGAAAACCTCATTAATAGGTTGAAATTCTTAAAATTCTCATAATGCATATAATACAAGAACCAATTTTTTTTGGCCATGATTAAAAAGTATATTTTTTAAAACATTTTGACATTTTTATGAAAATTACATTTTTATTACATTTTTCTAAGGCCAAGAAATTTGGTTATATTTGGTTACTTGTGATATTAATGATTAATCTTTTCTAAAAACAGTTAAAATCGGTTGACTTTTTTTGACATTGATATTGAAGTTGTTTACTATGAAAAGTTTATATATTGTTTATATATATTTCAGTACTTTTTATGTTATGGTCACACCACATTAAGCCATTAAAAATATATAATTTTTTAGGAAATATTATGAACATTTTTCAAAAACCTAAGTGATCAAATCTAGACTTTGATGGTGTAATGTTCAGCTCAGCGAGTCACTGCTGCCGTTCTAACACTATGGATTTTCAAGTGCACCATTAGGTTTCAAAATCCTTGTTGATGGAAGGTATAGCCTTCAATATTACAGTGTTTTTACAGTGTTTGTTTGCTTTTAGGGATTGTATGCAGTGCTTCCTTTGAGAAATTTGCCCAGCAGATGCTTTTCAGAATGCAAAAGCCTAAAAACAAAACAAAATGCCTCATCAGTTTCAGTTTTTGGGTAATGGCAGAAGGCGAGGGGCAGGGCAAGGCAAGGCAGGTGCTCGTATAAGACATTTAACATGAACACAGGATGTGGGTACAGTCTTCATCTCAGAGCCTCGCCGCTGCACGCGCAGCGTTCATCCAGAGTCCTCTCTCCAGAGGAAGAGGAGGAGGAAGAGCAGGGGGGAGAGAGAGAAGGGGTGTTGAGGGTTGGAGCTTCCTGCCGGGGGGGGGGGGGGGGGGGGGGGTGCTCGATCGGGAACGCAGTGTCTTCTCTGACTCCTGAGACAGAGGCACTCAGATCTTTGTCATTCAGAGAGCAGGTTGAACATTCAGTGCTCCTCACAGCAGTGTATTGGTCAGGACAGATTGATTACTAATCTTGCATATGTCAATAATCCTTTGCATTAAGAGTGTTTAAAGCACCCTTCTTAGTTTAAAATCAAAATGGCTGATCTCTCCGTGTGGCCGTTATGGTTGATTTATCTTCTACGCACACTGTCACCTGCTGTGGTTTTAAAGAGACTTGGCTTCTGAGAAATTACATTGTTGACTTTCAAGATCAGTGTTGCAGTTAGGAAGAATGTAGAATGACAATACAGTGTGTGTGTGTGTGTGTGTATGTATGTATATATATATAAAAAACTAAAATTCTGAAATGTTTTAAGTATATATAAAAATATATAAAAAGCGGAAATGACGATAATTGTCTTCTGAGCAGCTGTTTGTGGGACTGATAGCATGACAGTAAAAGACTCATCTGGGTCGACTCTGAGTCATAGTTTCTTGGCATCTATGCAAATAGGAACAAAGAAAGCGTAATTTGTAAGACATAAACAAGAATGTTATTGTCATATAGGCCTTAATATATGCTATATATATATATGGTCTATATCTATGCTAGCTATATATATACTATTTTCTTTCCTTAATCACTATTACTATTGTTATTGTTATTGTAGTTACACTATTACTATTGTTGAGAATGGTTTCTGTTTAGGGGAAAATATTATAAGTGAAAATAAATATTATGTAATATAAGCCAGTTCAATTTTAGTTTGTAGAGCTTTTCACAAAAAGAAAGCAGTTTACACAAACAATAATGTATTTTTACAACATACAGGTAAGCAGGCCAAAAGCGACAATAGCGAGTTAAGATGGTTAGATAATGAAACATGAGGTGAATCATTTTTATATTGGTAAGATTTTTTTAATTTATTTCTCTTGGGAAGTGGCTTAGCAATAAAAGCTCTAGCTTCTGTATGACTTATTCATTATGGTAAATGGTTTGCATTATAAACAGGGACCATAGCTCAAATTGTACGTGGGGATTTTTTTTTTTACCTTATCCCTTTTGTAAAGTCCCTCAAACTGGTTTGACTCAGTTTATGCTGTAAAAATGACAGAAAATTATGAAATCATGTTTACCTAGCACAAAACAGGGTGTTAAAAAACAAAGAACGTGACCGCTTTACCAGAGAATGTCTTAACACAAAGGAATAAGGAAACATGATACATTTCTTTGAAAGTGCTGCCATCTAGTGGATGGAAGATTAAGGTCAGAGACAGTTTGGTAAGACATTTTCTGTTTATGGTAGGCTACTGTAAAAAGGAAATATGCGTTGTATGTAAACAAAACGCGTTTTTGTAAATGCCATATTGGGCCATCATTGGCTTCGAAACATGTAATGTGGCTCGCTGGAACCTTCTAGAACAAGCTGTGCTCAATTTTCTTTTTCTAAATGTATTTTCTTTTTTCTTTTATTATTTTTCTAAATGTTTAAATATTATATCATTGTTAAAATGTATTGCTATTATGTATATTATGGTTTAAATCATTTATATATTTATAAGAATAATATGTATATTAATGTTTATATATTGTATGAATAATATAAATAATGGATACATCAACAGTATTATTTTAGTACTGTATTTATCAATATTTACTTTTATTTTTATTTTCATTTTAAATTTAGTTTAAGTTTTAAGGATTTTGTTATGTGCTTTCGTCATTTGTATTATTGGCTTATATTTCTGTTTAGCTTATTTTTATTTTAGTTTTTTGTTTAGTAATTTTAGCAAGTCAAATTTAAAGTATTTATTTCAGTTAGTTGCCAAGGCAACATTTATCGATCTCCTTCTAATATTAACATTAATATTGAATTAATTTAATTAAATCTTCAATTAATTAAATAATTCAAAAACACTGTAAAACAATACATACCTTTTAAATAATAGAGTTATACCCATATGAATTATAATTTACTTTTATTTTCCTTGTAACAACGACAGTCACATTTTAAATCTGTGTTGAAATATGAGGATAATAAAACTTGAGTAGCACTTGTGTTCCAGTAGGTGGCAGCAAACACCTACTTGTGGGTGATGGTTACACACTGATGGTTAATGCTTCTCAAAGAAGGATTTCCCCTAATATTGTGAACTTTAGTACTTGATGTCCTCTGTTTTCGTTGGCAGAATGTATGAGGCACTGTCATATTCACTGCTAGTGGATTCTAGTTTTTTATATGCCACGTTAACATGAAGCAGCCAGGATATTAGGCTACCTACTGAGTAACCCGAGCCGTTTGTGGTCCACGACTGAAAAATAATGAATAAAGAGTAATTATTGACACATAGCATCCAAAGTTCATTGACATACTGTACGCACGCACATTGGGAAAGAGCTAGCGTGACTCGATGTTTGAAATCAGACCCTGGCGTCTGACACGCAAAATCTGGGCGAAGTGTGGGACTGATGTAGCTGAGAGATGCATGTGGGAGATAGAGCGTGGTTTGTGTCTGAAAGTGAGAAGCTATGGATGTAAATGTGACTAGAGTGAAAGGGCTGTATGTAAAAACTGGCGGTCAGCAGGAATAGTCCTTCCTGTTTCAGCACTAGCCTGCTCTTAATTATCCCGGGATCAACAGCTTAATCAGGCCTGGCCGACTGTAGACTCTTAATTAGAACATATAAATGAACCAGAGTCGCGGTGATCACACAAGTGCCTGTCGACAGGACGTAAATATTGTAGGCCATATAATTGATATCTTTGGGAGATCACTCTCTTTCTTGCTCCCCTTGGATGATGGTGGTGTGCTTAACTTTCAAGCCTCCTTTGATTTTAGCAGTTTTTGAAAGACTATGCTGTTTTTTTCTTCATCACAGGTTTTAACCCGTCATGGTCATCATCATATTTTATCAAAGCCTGTTTTCCTCAGGGAATGTGTGTGGTTTCAGAGGGTAGGGAGTCTAGGAACACACCAAACCGACGCCTAAAACCCGGGAAACACCAAACCGGCCACGCCAAAGAACTAGCGCTGATGAAAGCCGATTGTGTTGTCGCCTCGCGTCGGGGGGAAAAGCTGCACTTGAACACACCGAGAGAACTACTGCCTGCTGTCAGCTAGAATGCGTGTAAATAGCCTACTGTTTATTTCTGCAGATATAGTCATCTACATTCGTCATTCAAAAATGGAAACCGACTGTAGCAATGTTCAGGGAAGAAGGAGGCGGGAACCGGCGAACAATCAAAATATAATTTATTTTAAATAAAACAAACAAACAAAAATACCGCCAGCAGCCCCTCGCGGACGACTGCTGGCTACCGAAAATAAATATAACTAAAGTAAAATACAAAAACAAAACACAACTAAAATACAGGCCTGTTCCTCTCTCGATCATCAACGTCGTCGCTCCTCCTTTATGCTTCCGCTCCTCCGTGAGAGATGCGAGACCGGTGTGCTTCACAGGTGTTGCTCATTAGCAATCGCACCACCGGCCTCGCGCCGTTCTCTCACGCCCCTCGGCCGTCCTGTTCGCCACATACCCCCATCGCCCCTCACAGGCCGGGGGGTACTCACGAGCCTGTGCCTACTCCCCCCCCGGCGGCGGCGATCCCTGGGGGGTATGGACAGACAAACCGAGGGAAACGGAGACGGAAGCATGAGGAGCGACAGATCGAGAGAGGGGAGAGAGGAAAAAAAAAAATTGGTCCGGTTCCCACAACGCGCTGCCATCTGGTCCCCCACCAGCTAGGCGATCTCCTCCGCGGTGCCTGGCGGCGACGCTGGGTAGCCCTCGGTGGACGGCTCGACGCTCCTCCGCCGCCCGGTGGACGGCGACGGCTCCTCGGGTGCCTTGGGCAGACGGTAGGAGTCCCCCGCTCCCTGCTCCTCCCCTTCACTGGTGGACGGCAGCAGGCTCCGGCCCACGGCGAGCGGCGGCGACTCCTCCTCTCCCTCCCGGATGGCAGCCGCCCCTCCAATACCCAGGCGGCCGGCAGCGAGCTCGACCGTCCCACCGGCAACTCACTCCAGCGCCCCGCCTCGAGCGTCCGTGGCCGCGAGTCCCCCGCTCCCTGCTCCTCCGCTCGCTCGGCGGATGGCAGCAGGCTCCGGCCCACGGCGAGCGGCGGCGACTCGCGCACCATGCTCGATGGCACCGCGGATTCCCCACACCGGCGAGGACTCTCTGACAGCGCGTTCCTCCCTCTTCCCGGGTTTCGGCACCAGTGTAGCAATGTTCAGGGAAGAAGGAGGCGGGAACCGGCGAACAATCAAAATATAATTTATTTTAAATAAAACAAACAAACAAAAATACCGCCAGCAGCCCCTCGCGGACGACTGCTGGCTACCGAAAATAAATATAACTAAAGTAAAATACAAAAACAAAACACAACTAAAATACAGGCCTGTTCCTCTCTCGATCATCAACGTCGTCGCTCCTCCTTTATGCTTCCGCTCCTCCGTGAGAGATGCGAGACCGGTGTGCTTCACAGGTGTTGCTCATTAGCAATCGCACCACCGGCCTCGCGCCGTTCTCTCACGCCCCTCGGCCGTCCTGTTCGCCACACCGACGCTGCAGATACACAAACCCTTAACAAAGCAGTGCGTGCTTACTGTTTTGAACATCAATCCTACTAAACACTTTCTTTATTCCACTCATGTTAGGCCTATTGAAATATTCACCAAGGGACACTCAGGTACGATGATGAAAATTGGAACAGCCTTCTATTGGTGCCGTTTTGACTTTGCTCGCTGTTTTGCTATTATTCTTGTGCACTCATTCACTAAGCTGATAAGCCAATCAGAGTTCTCTCTCTCACCGAAAACCCCCTACGGCGTCCAACTAGATCCAACTGTGCTGAACACATCGAAAAAACTAAGTCGGCAGACGGCAGATCGTAGCCTTGGTGTGTCCCGGGCTTTAGGTAGAGAAATCTGTGGCACATTCATAAAGTGTTTGTTTGTGAATCAAAGCATTCATGTTGGACTATTCGCTTCTTGAGTATAGTTTTGAGCTTTACATTCATAATTGTGCATGTCTGGGCTATCCATACACATCCTCAAAGATAAAAAAAGGATATGTATGTATATGTATGTAGGCTATGTATTTGCATGTGTGGCCATATAACTTGTTTTGTGCATTTTTACCACTTCAGATTTTTTAGCCTAGTGGGTTAGGCCGGGAAACACTAGATGATTTTCAAATCTTAACTGATTTTAGAACTGCTGTAGACCACTGACATAAGGGCAGTTTCAACAGATTTTTTGCATTATAATCCTCCGAATGCACTCACTAAAAGATACTTCCGGACCCCAAGACTACACAGCTGTTGATTTGTAGTAACATTTTCACAGTGAGACAAGCAAGATCAAACGTGACTTGAGAAGAAAAACAAATGGAGGACGATCGATGTCGTCAGATGGTTCTCTTGGTGTGAGTTTTGTTTAAAGGGAAGAAAAACAAAGGAGATAAAAAGAATATAGGTGATCTTCTTTCTCAATATTTTTGTGGCATGTTTGCCAAGTTTCATCTAGCCTATAGAAGCACGCAACATCCAGTTGGTGAAGCTTGCTCGCTCTCATTGGCTAACGCGGGTATCACGTCAAAGGCAGCCCGATCAAGAGTCGTAAATATCATGTTTGTTTTTGAGGATATGGGAACGTGCAGGTCCCGATGCGAACAGGAGCAGTAAAATAATAGTAATAATGACACACATTTGAGGATTATTTTGGACAAAAAGTCAGTTGCGTGGAGCCTTGAATCGGGCCACCCACCCCAGATCGTTGGGGGGTGCAAATCGGGCCCAAAACCGGGCTTAAAATCTCCGTGTGGCCAGCCTTACTTGTCTCAAAAATCTGAAGTGGCACATTTGGATGGCTATGGAGTTTTTGGTTCGTGTTAGCAATTATCATTAATGTGTAGTAACATGACTTTATATGAATAGTACTGTTTAAGTTTATAGTAACTCTAACAAGGTTCAAGATGTTGGGAAGGAAGAGGACAGGGTCGGCTTGCGGAGACTGTGAGTGTTTATTAGAAACAAACAAAAGAACAAAAACGAAATCATGCACACGGCGCTTCCAGCATCAAAGTCCCAAGTCCAATATCATCAGCGCAATCACCCACAGATCTCCGCGTGTCTCTCTCTCTCCCGTGGTCTCGTTTCCCAGTGGCTTTTATCTGGTCTCTCCATGCCAATTACTGAAACAAGACACAGGTGTTTGTCATTCACACCTGCTCACCCGTTGCATCTCTCCGGACTCTCTCCTGTTGCCGACCCTGCTAAACCACGCCTCCCCAGCCACACTAACCAATGTCCTTATTTAGATAGCAGGATGAATGTCTTTATTTGTGCGTTCTTACACATAGCAGGCAGTGAGTACACTTGTGTGGGAACCTCAGGGCACGCCGACTGAGAACGGCCGTGATGGATGTCTGACCCTCTCCCACAATCCTGCTGTTTCTAGACTGTCCCATCTCTCTCATCACTCCTTATTTCACGTTAATTCCAGCTCTCCCACAAACAAACGGTAAATCCTGACATCACTGCTTCTCCCAGTCTCCGCCACAGAACTCAAAACAGCGTGTGAAATTCACGGCTCTCTAAAAGGCAGCTATTGTTCTGCAATAGGCTGCGATAGTTTTTGCCTGTTTTTACTGATAAATGAGAATGGGTCTAGGGACTGGCCTGGGGAGCAAAAAGTGCACCCGGCTGAATAATTGTACTTTCCGCCATAGCCAGTTGTGTGAATGAGTGTTTTAAAGCGTCTATTGCTTCAATAAAGCTGATAATAAAGCTAGTTCAATGAAGCTGAGAATGGGCGAGAGGCCTTTAACACTCAGTAAGTTGTGTAAATAGCTCTGGCAAGGGTGGTCAATAGATTCCTATGTGAGGGGGGCCGCAAGTGACTGTTCAGTCAAAACTGAACCGCTGGTTTTGAAAATCTCCATCTGTGGTCTTCTGTTTCAAGGGCGCTGCCAGCTTGTTCGTCACCATCACTGTAGTTTAATTTCTGAAGGACAGGCCTGTTACGGCGACGTCGTCGGTCAGCTTTACTTCAGCTATGTAAAGTAATGACCTCATGATATGAAATGAATAAGCACAAATGCTGCGATTCATCAGCCAGGTAGAGCTAATAGGATTTTTATTTTTATTTTTAGTGTAACCCATGTATGTCCTCTATACAGACAATTTTAGTTGTGTAACTAGTGGCCAGCCTGTGTGTACAATTCCACGTAACTCGAAGACTTTCTGAACATTTATAAGCAATTGACTTCTTTTAGAAAGGAACATTTAATTGATAAAAATGAAGAATTGGGGAGAAGCAATGAATTCTGACTGGTTTTCTGGCATTTTGTGAATATTAAGTAACTGTGTAATTAATCAAAAACTAATTGTAGTCTGATTACAAGTATTTTAAAATGTATTTCTAATTTTTTTTTGAATCTGATTACGTAATCCAGATTATATACAATCAGTTACTACTCAGAAATGTTTACAGGCCAATCAGATGCATCACTCTTGTATGATGTCATCACCCAGTTTTGGCTACTTACTTGGATACTCCTTAGCTTGTTAAAGAAAGTGTACGGTGTACTGTAAGACCCACAGGTACCCCTAAAGGTCCCAAATCCCCTCCCCGGCACAGCGAACCCTTACAGGGGAACAACCACAGCCTTTGTTGGCTGCCCATGGATCTCACACACAGTTAATATAGACTTTTCCCACTGCCTCTGCCAAGAGTCTAAAGTCATTTAATGAAGTGGCGCTGAGTTTGGAAGGAACCAGTGTGCTGCTCGGCTCTGACAGAATGGAAAAAGCGGGCGCTGTGCGCGCAAACCGGGGCCCTGATAGCTAGTCACCTCCGCGGTGCCGAACACAAGAACACCATTGAGACTATGCAGGGATCCAGCTTTAACCTCGACACCCCCTTCTCCTGCCGTCAGAGCGATACGCATGCACAGTTGCACGCTAGTTGGAGGACTGCAGAGCAGGGGCGGGTGCCTTCTTTGTTGTGGCGGTAATGGATCTGTTTGGAGTAGTACTTGGGAGGGCTGCCTGAAATGAATTACTGGTGAAGCACTTACAGTGAGGAAAATAAGTATTTGAACTCCGTGCTATTTTGCAAGTTCTCCCACTTAGAAATCATGAAGGGGTCTGAAATTGTCATCGTAGGTGCATGTCCACTGTGATAGACATAATCTAAAAAAAAATAATCCAGAAACCACAATGTATGATTTTTTAACTATTTATTTGTATGATACAGCTGCAAATAAGTATTTGAACACCTGAGAAAATCAATGTTAATATTTGGTACAGTAGCCTTTGTTTGCTATTACAGAGGTCAAACGTTTCCTGTAGTTTTTCACCAGGTTTGCACACACTGCAGGAGGGATTTTGGCCCACTCCTCCACATAGATCTTCTCTAGATCAGTCAGGTTTCTGGGCTGTCGCTGAGAAACACGGAGTTTGAGCTCCCTCCAAAGATTCTCTATTGGGTTTAGATCTGGAGACTGGCTAGGCCACGCCAGAACCTTGATATGCTTTTTACAGAGCCACTCCTTGGTTATCCTGGCTGTTTGCTTCGGGTCATTGTCATGTTGGAACCCCCAGCCTCGACCCATCTTCAATGCTCTAATTGAGGGAAGGAGGTTGTTCCCCAAAATCTCGCAATACATGTCCCCGGTCATCCTCTCCTTAATACAGTGCAGTCGCCCTGTCCCATGTGCAGAAAAACACCCCCAAAGCATAATGCTACCACCCCCATGCTTCACAGTAGGGATGGTGTTCTTGGGATAGTACTCATCATTCTTCTTCCTCCAAACACGGCGAGTGGAATTATGACCAAAAAGTTCTATTTTGGTCTCATCTGACCACATGACTTTCTCCCATGACTCCTCCAAATGAGGAGGACCATCCAAATGGTCATTGGCAAACTTAAGACGGGACTTGACATGTGCTGGTTTAAGCAGGGGAACCTTCTGTGCCATGCATGATTTCAAACCATGACGTCTTAGTGTATTACCAACAGTAACCTTGGAAACGGTGGTCCCAGTTCTTTTCAGGTAATTGACCAGCTCCTCGGAGTGGAGGTGGACATTTTAAAGGCAGACTGACAGGTCTTTGAGGGTCAGAATTCTAGCTGATAGACAGGTGTTCAAATACTTATTTGCAGCTGTATCATACAAATAAATAGTTTAAAAAAATCATATATTGTGATTTCTGGATATTTTTTTTTGATTATGTCTCTCACAGTGGACATGCACCTATGATGACAATTTCAGACCCATCCATGATTTCTAAATGGGAGAACTTGCAAAAACTAGCAGGGTGTTCAAATACTTATTTTCCTATCCTATATCTGGGTCTATGACGTATTGTGCCCATGATAAAGAGAAGGAAAAGCCTTTTAAAATCTAGTAAAAGATGCGCCAAGTTAAATGTACTTATTACATTCATGCTGATTTCATATATGGTTTTTAAAAATGTCATGTGGTGTAACCATTAAGTAAAAAGCAATGCATATTTTCATTACACCTTGAACACATTTTAGCATACACATCTTAATAATTAATTTTGTTTATTAATTTATTATCATTATTATTACATTTAATCTGTTGCACCACTTGACATTTTAAAGGTCAAATTATCTGATATTTTACTAGTATTAAGAGAGAGTCAAGGGGTCCTCTCTATGCTACAATTTTCTGTTCTACATATATTTATTCTGAATTTTGGTTGCACCACATGACTTAAATTTTGTATAAGTTTTTCAGAAATTAATAAGCAGTACTGTTAATTATTCACAGAAATAATAATAGAAAATTATTTAATTTACATTTTTTGTTTTCTATGAAATTAGAATAATTGTCACTTTATGCCTAATCACAAATTAAAAACTAGTTTTAAATTAGAATTTCTAAAAAATACTAATCATAGAAGAGGTATACACTCAAGTTATTGTATGTTTGAAATATATATTTTAAAAAAAATAGTTTATACATATATATAAATGAGAATTACATAATTGACCTGTCTGTGAATCGCTTTGTAATTTCTTATAACTCTAGACTGAGTCTTTAGCATGTAGCTGGTCCCCTCTAGCTGCCCCGCTCCCATTCAGATATCAAACAGTATGTTCACAGATTGCTTCCTCTTGTGCTTTCCCGTCACGCAGCTGTTTGGTTGCGAGCCCCCCTCCTGCCACTACCAGAACCCTTCAAGTGTCATCTTCCTCCAGTTTGATTCACAGTCCTCATCCGTCTCTCTCTCTCACAGACCCACACTGCTTACTGTTCTCCCCAAACCATTGAGGGACTGTCATCACACCGACTCAGTGTGTGTCTTTCAGAGAGCGCCTTGTTTTCATGGAGTCCATAAGCCTTCCCAAAAATCCTCACACAATGTGGTTTTGTCTGGGCTTCGGATTTTGAGAGCAGGGCCGGGGTGCCTTCGCTGCATCTGCAGGGCTTCTGTCGCCCTGGCTCCACGTGTCTATGTGCCTCTAATGAGGCCTGCTGCCCAACACACACAGAGACAGAGTCATTCACCCTGCCTGCGTTCAGCTGTGTGCCGTTATGCCAAGCGCCTCTTTTCCAGCATGCCGCTGCGCTGCCCTACTTCCTTGCTGAGGCTCAAATGAACTCGTTGTCTTTAGTCTTGATCCTATAGCTTGACTGTATGTCAAGTTCCATGAATACTCTTGCATACGCTGATTTGGATAAATGCAAACTCCAGTTATCAATTATCTGCCTTAGAACTTGGTCTTTCTAGCAAGAAAGTAATTTACCAGAATTGCAGCGAACCTGCATATGTTGTGTTTTGGATGCTTGGCCTCAGGATGGGATGCTGGTTTGATGGTGTCCCCACCAGATATCTTTTAACTAGCAATAATCTCAAACAGCTTCACTAATAGGATTACACTTAATGTTCAAAATTAAATTGTTGGTGGGTTGCCTAGTCAGCTAATTGGAAGCCTCTTAATGGTGCACTGGTGGGACTCAATTAACGCATACTGAAATTTGTCACGTACACTGTATGCATTCCTAAATGTACACATAGAAAATGTAAAAGTAAAGTATACTTTCCAAACCTGCATAACTAACTTTCTTCTGTGGATCATACAAGTAGAATATACAATGTAAGTCAATGTAACTTTATAAAAAAAACAAACAGAAATTAAAGCTGCAAGCAGCATTTATCGGGGTTCAAGCATTTAAGGCCTTTAAGCACATAAGCATTTAAGACATTAAGTTTTATTTAGCAAGATTTTATCCACTGAAATAATAGATGGAAAAGTCCATTTACAGCCAATGCAGGCAATTTACCATAGGAAATGTATGGTTTTAAAGCTTTTTAACAGTTATAGTGCCATCTATGGTCCGATCTCCATAAAATGTTGCATGTTTGTTAATGATGTTATGTCACATATGGTCATCAATTTTTGTGAAGATCTGAGTTTTCTTGTAGGATTTATAGGCTTTTCAATGTATTTTACCACGCCCATTTTCTAAATGACCCTGTTATAGCAAACCAGAGTGTAGCATATATAATTGCTGCAATTGTATGTAAAAATAATGGACCAGTATCAGAAGATCTTAGTTCAGCTCAAGGAGGAAAAGGTGAAGTTCAATGAACACAGACTCAAGGCTGCAGTGCAATTATGAATTGTATTAGATAGATAAGACAACAAGCATTTACAATATTTACACATGCACATAGATAATATTCAGTTCAAAGTTATTGACGAACATACAACAATTTCAGAATTCATTCGATAATCAGTGCTTGAAGCCGCAGCAGTTCATGACACACAACTCTTACCAGACAAAGCCCAATGAGTCCATGATGGAACAGTCCATGAAATAAACATGAATGTGTGCAGGTGTGAATATGTCTGAAGGTGTGTGCAGGTGTATCTAACGAAGCAGCTTCAGCACCTCCTACCACACCGGCAGATGCATGCACTCCAAAGCATCAGTTTTGGGCCTAGTGGCTCGCCATCCATATACAGAACCTGGCCTGTACAAAACAGGACCAATTAATGATTAAGACTGGTTCTAAGCATCACAACTATATCACCATAATCATAATACCATAAAGTCATCATATTATCATAATCAATCTCAGTTCATTCACTTCATCATGTACATGAATCAATTTAAATACTGCATATAGCAATATAAATATTTTAACAATCAACAAGAGTACTCTTATAAATAGACAATATTATCAATAATAGCTTCAAAATACATCTCAGAATCAAAGTGTATGACAACTTCATATTACAACATCAACAATTACGATTAATTAATGCATTGTTCATATAAATAAGCACAATATATAGTCAGATTCATTACAGTTTAAACAAGTACAGCCAGCGCCAGCACCGGCTAACAAATCCATATACAATACACTATCAGCGCCATATAATACAAACAATGGCACTCACCAGTTCCCGTATCATTAAGTCACTCAAACAGCAGTCAATGGAATGGTAGAGGCATCTAAAAAGTTGGCAGGCATAACAGTTAAACCGGCAGTCTAATGAATAAAAGGTTTACAGGGCTAAACGCCTACCTGCAGCAGCTCAACACACCGGCTCCCACACACACACCAAACAACAGTGCGCGGCCATATTTAAAGGAAAATGACGCAACTGTGTGTCAAGTCTCCTGATACTGTCACGGAGTCTCGCGACAACGCGAACACAGTACGGAGCCGCGAGAAGTGAAACAAGGCAGAAAACACCTGGGTTACAAAAGGGCAAAGTTAATTTTTTTTTCGATAATTATTGATCTAGAGAGTCCAAAGAATTGTCCTAGACTAGTCTGGTTCCGATCGGGCGAAAAACCTAGGACTAGTTCGCAAAAGTAGGTTTTTAACATATTTATGAATATTTAATGAACAGTTTGCTTGACAACAGTGCTTCTTGAGGAAAAGTTGTTCAGCATGAGGAGACCTATCACATGATATGCATTTTGTGGGGATGTGTGCAACACCACGTGATTAGAGAGCTGTAAAACTCGTTAGCGCCAACTAGTGGACGATTTTCTTTCTTTCACTTCGTGCTTGAACCCCTTATTACATTTTGCGGGAGAACTATTAAAGTTAAAGACTTTTTAAATTTGTCTGATCGCTGTTCTTTTCACTCTACACAACTGTCTGTCATCACTAATGTCAGTTCCAGTCAAAACACATTTCACACTACAAGACTTAGTAGTACTAGATATTTAACCTGCAAAATATACATCTACGCTTCTCTCAGATCGGGTCAAACAAGTCAAACAAACATAGCAATCGTCACTCAAGTGAATGAATTCCTATTTCAGCCATTATTCTGTATTCTCCCTTAACTGTCTACGAGTGGAAATCAGGATTCATAACGTGTACTGTATGGGAAACATAAGACGAGGAAAGGAAGAATATCAGCTTACATTTTAAAAGGTATCTCAATGTATCCAGAGAAGGAGCGTGTTACGCTCCCCCAGAGGCCCCGTCGCTGCCTGATACACGCTGACATGGAGTCTGTGCATTTGACTGCCGCAGAAAAAAAAACAAAGTGTGCTTAGAGTGTGCCAGTTCACCAGTTTGGTGGTCTTCTTCTGAAGGCTGTTAATTAGTGCAGAATGCAGCCTACAGTTCCACTGCCAGCTCTGATGAAAAGAGAGAGCGAACGGACAGGAGAAACGCTGAGATAGAGAGAGAGATCGAGGCTATAAGGCGAAGACTTGAGCGGCTGCCAAGAGCAAGGAATTCGTGATGGGTTTAGCGAGAGATCCCACATGCCCATGTGGAGTGTGGAGCCTTGTTGCGCTGATGGCTTCTGACCCGGTTCAGTAGGGTTGACTGCACAAAGCTTTCACTTTACTCAGTAAGAGTCATAACATTGGCGCAGACATTTCGGCTCCTTACATCACTGGTTAATAATTCACACTCGCGCTTGACATCGGCGCATTTCCTGCGTTCACAAGGAACTGTACACCGCAAGGAGGTCAAGCCATGTGATGAGCCTCCGGTGAGCGTGTGAACAACCCTGAATGCACAAGAGTGTCGTGAAGTTGCTTGGGCCAAGCGAATGCGCCCGGCACCAGTAAGAGATGTCTGAGAAACATCAAACGCGCTTCTCACGTGTGGGCCGGGGACGTGCGGAGCCTGGCCTTATTTAGCGCTGTCTTGCTTTGTGTGCACGATACTAGAGCATGATTTAGCTCTTGTCTCTGCTCATCGCACTCTATTTAAGCACTTTTCTGGAGGGTACCGGGCCCCAAGTGAGCCGTTTCAGAACGAACCTCTTGTTTTAACTGCAATGTGTTTGGAAAACATTGGGCCTCGTGGCTTTGCTCTCGCTCCCACTAATCCGGGAGATATAAATGACTCCTGGCAGACAGACAAAGGAGTCTGCTTATACTTAAAGGCCATACGCTTTTATCGTAAGAAGGCCTTTACACACACACACACACACACTCCCGCCCGGTGGCTTCTTTTGAAGGAATAGCAGAGCAGACATTTGGCAGAGTGAATTGAGGAAGATTCCTCCCATCGCATTTAAAAGCACCTCTGCCACCCTGAGGGGCCCTACGGAGGCTGACCACACTGGGGGAAAGGTCAAGAGAATGGAAAAGGACATTGTCATACCAGTGGGATTGAAAAAGTTGCGATTCAAGGCCTTCCTGTATTCCCCAGGCCTCATATGGTTTTCAGGTCTGTCCCTGTTAGTGCGTTAATAAGTGTTGTATTTTCCTTGTCATATGTTTATCAACAGTATGTTTTAATTACAATAAATAAATTGTCTTTTTTGTCTCGTCTTTGCTATCGTTGATGAAATAAACTCTTATTAATTAACATTTTCATATTTATTTTAACGAGATATCAATTGCTGTAGAAATCGCTAATAACACTTAGCAACCGCATATCAACACCCTGGCAATCATTCTAGCATGGGCAAGGACCACTCATATTTTTTAAGTAATCTTTCTTTTTAAAACCTAAAGGTTCTTCGCCCATAGGTGACGTAAACTTAATAGAATCCCAGATGTTATGCTGTTTTATTGTTCTACCTTATGTAAAATGGGTACCACAAAGGAAACTGGCCGAACAAAGCACAATTTTCTGAATTTGTCTAGTTTCCTTCCATCGTGGTTAATTTCGGCCACTGCTGCCCAGTAACAATGCACTGAAGAATAGTGCAGATGTCATACTGCATGACATCAAACTAACCCCTGTGCACGCACATGTGTCCATGAGGATTGATTTGTCTTCTTTGTGTTTCTATAGGCATCACACATTTGGAAACTCTAGGTTTTGGCATTACTCTCATGTATTGTAAGAAAACCATCTTGTGTCTGCAAAGCCAAAGAAAAAGAAACTGACAGACTGACACTCCCAAACTATTTTAATCAACTTTGCTCATGCATGATTGTGGCTATTAATTTGAAGCTAGGCTAGTCATGCTAAAAACATTCACTTAAAATGGTTGTCATAAGTCATAGTTATAGATAAAGTCAATTAGGATCCAAAAAAGGCAAATTCTTAACAGATGTGTTTATCTGTGAGGAACAGTTACTGTCTCTCCAGAGGGTGGTTTTTCGTAAAATTTGATGTTTCTTGGATGGGGTTTGTGTGTTGTACCAGTCACTAGGCAAAGCTGTATGATTCTTGGATGGGTCATTTGGGTCAGATGCAATTAAAAAAAAAGACACATGCCTGAATGTTCTGAGTAGAACCCCACTCTTTCAGATCCTATTGTGTTTATAAGGACTCAAAGATATGTTATTTACAGCGGTCCACATAATCTTTAAAATTTGATCAATCTCAGCCCAAGTAAGATAGTACCTGCGCAACTATTCTGAACTGCTGTGCTAAAACTGCAGAGTCATGACAAAAATGAATAAATATATTTTTGTATTTTACGCTCATCGCTAAATGTGTTTGATAAAATACAGTAATATTTATGAAACATTTACAAATATATATTTTTAAATGTAATAATAAGCATCATTACTTTAATATGCAGTGTTACATGATACTTCAGAAATCATTCTAATGTGCTGATTTGGTGCTCAAGAAAAATATTATCAACCTTGAAAACGCTATATTTTTTGTGGAAAACTAAATTTTTTTTCAGAATTCTTTAAAGAATAGAAAGTTTTAAGAACAGCATTTATTTGAAATAGAAATATTTGTAAAAGTCTTTGTAACTATTAATACATTTAATGTCTGCTGAATACAAGTATTACAAACTTTTTTGAACGGTAATATTATTTGATCTGTTTGATTTTTTTTCAGTCTGAATTGATTCTCTTTCAAGACAAACAAATATAAGTATAGCACAATCAGTGAAGTTGCTGGTTTCTGATTGCTTGTGAAACTTTATTAAATTATAGATTTATTATAATAAAGTATTACATCGTATTTATTGGCTGCATGAGTGGTAAAATCTGGTGTTACAGGTTCGTGTTTCCCACAGAATTCAAAGACAAACTCTTCCTAGAGTGATGAGAACTCTGACTGCGTAACTGCTGGCCCAGCTGTCTTCGTTTCTCAAGACGCCTTTTCCTCCACCGCTCACATATGACAGTGTTGAAGGTTTTCAGTGAAATCCTGCCCAGACCTAGAGAGCTGCGTCCCACCCAAACACTAACCTGGTGGTGACAGAAGAGGCAAGTCTTCACACCTCTTCTTGTCCCGATGGGGAAACACTTTTCACTCTTGTGCATTAGGCGCAGATGCGGTTCATCTGGCTTAAAATTCTCCTTATATTTCACATTGGCAAAAAAAGACACTTCCTTTTTCTCCAGCCCCCCCCCACCCCCCCGCCCCCCCCCCACCCTTGCTCCTCTGTGCCCCTAAGCTGAAAGCTTCAAAGCTTTAGTGAGCTTACACTAGGCTAATGCAATGTTACAAGCGCTAGTACTGACAGCTTCGATTAGCAATTTTTAAGTGTACTTTCCATTTCAAGAGTTTTCTGTTCTCCCACAGAACCACTGTAAAAAAAAGTTGCTGCCTTAAATTTCTAAGTACAATCAACTTGGATGCTTAAGTCATTTCAACTTAAATGACTTATGACTGACTTAAAAAATTTGTTGAATCTTGTATAACTTATAAAAAAAGTTTAAAATTGCTTATTTCGATGAGTTAAAGAATGTAAAAACACATGTTGTCATAACTTATTGATCAAATAATTTTTGACAGGAGCAGTTTTGCCAGATTGGGTTGACGATTTCCAAAAGCTCTCCAAAAACCACCTAAAACATTCACTGCCACAAAATGTGATAAAGTTCTATTGTCATGACAGCAAAGGTTTATAAGGATCCTTTACCTCCTTAAAAATAACGATGACAAAATAAAATTATAAAAATGACTCAATTTTCCTGCCAAGAGAACAATACAACAGGAAACCATATCAAATCAAAATGTCTTACTTAAAGTGCACATTGTAGAACATAATGCCTAACCGACTAGGCGTTGATTCAATCCTGTTTCAGCAGCTGTCAGGGACGAGTTTCCCAGAGTGCAGCCTGGACGGTTTAAAAGTGGCAGATGTCCTGATAAGGCCAGTGTGCACATGACGATGGACAGGACTCGTCCCATATCGATTTCAATTAAGTCATTCAACTGTGCTCTCAGAGTTTGTTATATTTATAAAGAGTCTTCAAGTCATCTCTCACCACTGGTGTAATCCACGTTTTGAGGGGGTCACTTTCCCACTCTTTACTGTATATACAACTTATATTTATGCCACTTTGGCATTGTGATCACTTGAATATACAGCTACAAGTTTAAAATCGGATACCTTATTTAACTCGAGGAAACTGGTATTGTTCACAGGTGAAGGCAGCACAGAATGAGAAAATGTAGTCTGGTTCTTCTGTGTCTATCTTTGTAGAAAGACCTTCTGTTTTTACCACATATAGGCCTATAAAGCCACTGGTTGCGTTTGTAGACTTCAGTATCAAATAGTTACTTGGCTATTAAATCATCTGTTTGCATGATTTAAACATTGACCCTATTTAGGTGATATGGGTTTAATCTAGTAGAGCATCATGGTTTGAGCGCTGTTAAAGTCCTCGTCATCTTAGCGACACATACTGATGCTGATTACATGAGAACATCAGACACTAATGTAAACATTGTATTTCTGGATAGTAAACAGAAAGAGGTGTGTATGAAGTTTGAGGCCAGGCAGCTGCAGAAACACGTCAGGAACCCGAGCCGTAGCGTATTCCCCGCCTTTGTTTGAGGAATGAAACTCTATGAATCATCACCTGTGTCCCATCCAGCGCATAGCTAGAATGCTTTCTCTCTTAGCAGCTGGTCATTTTTTTTGTACTGTGCTTGGTGCTGATCTTGCTACTTTCCTGAGTTTACACGTTGAAAAATGCTAACAGACTCCTTGGCTGACCTTCTAGAGTCTCATAGCATGTTAACAAAACGTTTGTATTTCTCTACTATATAGTAGGCGAAGAACAGTATGTGAAAAGCGTAGTATATCTGAATTCACAGTATTCATAAAATAGTGGGCAAAAAGTATAATATTTATACTATATGTATAAGTGTACTACTTCATGAGAGATTCCGAAGTACACATACAATGGCCACTTTACTATCACATTGGAGAGGATTTTAGAATGGCAGTGAAACGATGCAACTAATACTAGTTGGTCACATGAAATTTGACAACTTGATGAATGTAGTACACCCGGATTGCATACACACTTATATATAGAAGTTGAACATACTTTTTTAGCGGTCACCAAGTAATTATTACATATTCAAAACAGGTACCTACAAGGAGAGTATGGAATACACAGCCCATGTCTTGTTAACAAGTAAGCTTGAGGCTATATATGTGCAAATGTACTCTTAAATTCACACCATGAAAATTTACAGTTTTTTACTTCCTGAAAATGTAGTAAATATTTTGATGACTCATACTGCACTTCACAGATTTTGGTCCAATCAAAAGCTCTCTAGATTAGGTATTTAAAGTTGCAATGAATCAGAAGTAGCGAAAGATCTGTTCTTCTGTATTGTGACGTACATCCAAGTGAAACAAATATCGAGAAAATCGGGTCTTAACATCGGTTGTTGATTGGATGAAGGCAGATCTGAATGCAAACTTTAGGTCGACTGTAATAAAAGGGTGGGATTTAAGCAAAGTGAATTATTGGAAAAGTCTGGCATACGTCATAAGAGAGACATCTGTCCTTTTACTGGGGGATCGAGTTCTAACAACATTTTGAGGAAAATTTACAACGTCTAATAATAATAATAATAAAAATACATGGATGATGGTGAATGTTCTTTTCATGCTGACTTTGAAATATGTGCAGGTTAAACTTCCATGTAAACAGGAAATACATAAACATAGGACAGAAACTGTGTTCTTTGAATGATTAAAAATGGTTTTTGGGTTAATCTGAAGAGAAACACTCTTAGATAAGGCCACAGACATGGGAGCTAATGTAAAAACAATGTTTAACTTCAGTTGAGTTTTTTTGTGTAAGTCTCCAGGCTTCTCGGTAGATTGCTCACACCCCCAGTTGGAATGCGTTTATCTGTCATAACTCTTTGCATCATATGTGTCCAATTAATGCATTTGACAACACCCCTAAAGCATAGAAGAAAGCAAGAAAAAACAAACACCAATAAAACTTTAATGATTATTTTTCTCTCTCCCTCTCTTAACACTGTTTGGCTCCAAATGAACAACAAAGCTTTTCACAGCGGCCTACGTCATTTGGTTACATTAACTCTGGTGGTTTTGATTGAATGCTTTCCTTGATTTTACTCTTTGAATTAAGCTATATTTCCATTACAGCCAGCAATTTTGGGTTTCTCTACATCCAAGAGTGCATATGTAGCTGCTTAATTTTGTCCTATTTCCTATATTGTGCCAGTGCTCCTACAAAGCATGAGAAACAAAGCTTGCTTCAATCATGTGCTTGGCTACAGTTCCAGATGAATTTGAACCATTCTTTTGTTTGTCATCTCATGAGAATATCACTCAGAAGTTTTATTTTCTTTTACTAAATGTATCAACCATTGTTACAGTTTGTTTACAGTTGCAAACTGGCTAGCCATTGCGCAAATAAACTCGCCTGGAAACTTGAATTTGTCTCAGAGTGGTATGTTGTTTCATAACCTTCATAGTTAAGGCTTTGCTAATCCTAAGGTAATGCAGAGCTATTACGTTATTAAGTGTTATTTGTCAATAAAGTTGCTGTAAACATTAACTTCAACGAATTTTCTTCGAAGTGTTGACAGTTAACCTGAAATAGTAGAATGAAGACTATAGCACTAGAAATACAATGTAATAGCCTACTTATAATTTAATAAAGTTTCACAAACAATCAGGCTATATATGCACTTAGCGCCCCTGTGGTAATGCTCAGAAAAAAAAATTAAAATTATTAATTAAGCCTAAATAAAAGGAAGAAATGGTCACATCTTCATGACAAATTCAATAACACAAAATAATAGTCTCAAAAGCTTTAGATTTATTCACTATAAATAACAACCATAATAATAATAATAATATAGATAATATAGATATATACAGGGTTTCAGGGCTTCTGTAGCCCTAAAGGGCTAAAGCCCTAAAAAACATGT
This sequence comes from Meda fulgida, assembly GCA_030578275.1. Lineage (NCBI taxonomy): Eukaryota > Metazoa > Chordata > Actinopteri > Cypriniformes > Leuciscidae > Meda > Meda fulgida. The sequence goes on from CM060640.1 coordinate 17,069,572, forward strand.
TTTACTACATTTATACATTTGAAGACGAGCAGAGAGTCTAGAACACTACAGATTAAAAAATTAGCTAGATATAGCGAATATGTGCATATTAACCGCCTTGAATGAACTGCCCTAATTGAATATTATTGCCATAACATGATTAAATGTTAATAAATTAAGTGTGTCAGCAATCAAACTAGAAATTTCTTGGAAATATAGGTGACGAGGATCACTGTCGCTTTGTGTAGTTCCAGTACGAAACAGTGCGGGGGCGCAACTGTGCTTATGATTTTCCGATGGTAAAAACAAATTATATGTTTTTGTATTACTTATCAATACATTGTTAACATTTTACAAAAGTCAAACTCAAATGCAGTTACGAAGTTTCTGACCAGCGAATGTGCCCAAATGCATTTAGTCCGTCATTAAAACGGCGCCGCCGGCATCATATTACATTTTCATCAACAGGTTACAAACTAGTTTGTTGTAGTTATATGGGCGCTAATTTTTTCCGGTTGTAAAATACATTTGGGCAAAATCTCATTTTATAAAAGATGAATGCAAATACAGGCTATTTAATGGCTATGAAAAGATGGCAAATGCTAGACTTCTCTCTCAGGTCCCACATATCTCAGTCAGACATCAAATAAATAAAATATGATCCTTTATAGACATAGTGTTTAGTAGCCTACTTATTCAAACAACAAGATATTTGTTTACTCTTGCAAAACTTCATTCAGCTGCTGTCTGCTGTGCGGCTGCTGCAGAACTTCAGTTCATTCAGTCACGATAGAGAGGGCGGAGTTATCAGATAGAGGGGGCGGAGTTAACATTGGCTAAACATTTGTAAAACAGACCGACAGACGTAAAGTGTGACCAATAGCATTGATTTATAATTTAAAAAAAAAAAAAAAAAAAACACCAAAAAAAAAGGGCACTTCGGAGTGTAAGGGCAAAAATGGCATGTGCTCTGCACTGAGCCCTACCTGTGCACGTGCGCATCATGGCACTGCACATGTGCGCAAGGTATTTTCGAATCAGATTGAGAAAATAGTCTGATTCAAGTGTTTGTTTACATGCTTAATTTTTTTTCTTAGTGATCAAATTATTTTAGGTCTACACTGCCCCTTTCAATCCGATCAAAACCTAATTCAGATTGAGCTCAGTCGGTTTGATTGCGATGTTTTTAGTCCAATAGAGACATTAATCTGATTGCTAATGGATACTTGGGTAGCATGTTAACTTTGTTAATGATAATTTCAATTTGTAAGGCTTGTTGAGGACTGGTGCTTTTCTAAACAATAGGATTATTTTTTGCCTGCCGCATCATAAAACGAGGGTGGGAAAAAATACAGTTTTGGCGAACTAAACCATATCTAGAGACTAATATCAGTGTGAGAGTGTTCTCTTTTGACTTGGACTAGTAAGCAATCATCTAGCAACCACCTAGATTGGAACAACTTAAAAATGGCCATAAAGCATCTTTAATTGATCTTTTTTTAAATCTTATTTTCTTTAGTATTTGTAGAAGTCCAGTTATTAAAGTTGGACATTGCCATAAATCAAGTATAAGCCTTAGGGAAAGGGGCAATGTTTTTCGATTTGGAAAAAGGAAAAGTAGTACAGATAGATTGTTTGAGGTGATACAGTTGCCACAGTCTACACAAGGCTTGACTGCTATCTGTGGTCCATTCACTGCCGTCTAATTGGGCGTCACTGAACCGTAGAACCAAATGCGTTGAATTAACGTCTGAAGTGCATTATTCTGTAATTTCCCCCTTTCTCCCAGGGCTTGGCTCTTGAGCAGATGGAGATATGGCTTCCTGTTACATAATCCCACTATTATAAATTTGTACTTCATTTGGGGTTTCCTGTGTGCGCACACGGGCTCCTGCACATTTCCCCGTTCTGTTCTTGTGCAAGGCCTACCCTCCATCCAGCGGCTTAGAGACCATGGCCACTACAGTATGTTGTCAAAGCAGACGTGATCAGCTTCCCAGCTGCTTCCTTCCCTCCCCTGCCTTCTCCTCGTCTCATCTCTCCTTCCAGTCATTTCCCTCTGGCCAGACATAGCTATCTTGTCCTTACTAGCTTTCTCAGAAACGGGGAACAGAAGGCCCCATCAGCGGGCCAGCTGTTGTCTTGACATTCTCTCCTCAGAAAAGGCTAGTTGAACTTCCTAAACTCTACTTAGGATGAAAAAAACAGGACAAAGTCCTTTCTTTCTTTCTTGGAAACAGGTCTAAAACACATGCTTGTCTCAATGTCAGTGAGCTACGGAAGGTTTTTGTATGCTAGCTGTGTCATGTAAAACATAGTTTGAGCTGTTTTGGAGAGCTGCTCTGTTCTACTTGCTTTGCGTTGTGAACCATAAAGCTGTCAGCTGCTGGAATGGTGGGATATACGGAGGTGGACGTCTCTCAAGTTCCAGATTGTTCTTATTCCAGTCGCTGCTTTTCCAGTAAATGGAACTCAAAATCCGTGCTTTACTGAAGAGATGCATGCTGCATTGGCACTGGAGAGGGTTTCTTGGATCCAAAAGTGTGTCTATTATGCATTTACAGAACAATGCACAAGAGGGCAGTCTGGTGGCTCTTTGACTCACGTGTTGCAAAAACCCTGTTGGTGACTTAATCTAGTGGTATTTCAGACTGTTAATCAGACATCCGTTATGATAAGTACCTCATAATGAATTAAATACTGGATGCACAAAGGACACCTCTCCATTGGGATAACTATTTTTTGATCTTCTATGCACAATTTAAAGGGATAATTCACTTAAAAATTAACATTCTGTTATCATTTACTCACCCTCATGACGTTCCAACTTTTTACTTTTGCGGACAATAAAAAGTTTAAATAATGTGCTCACTCTATTCCAAGTTTTCAAGCTTCAAAAATGGCAGCGTAAAAGTATTATAAAAGTGAATTGTGTATTTTATTAAAAGTCGTTATTTACTACAAATACCCTCCAGTGAGCTGTTAACTTAGCTGTGAACACAAGAACCAGTTCAGTCAGATTTGTGAATGAATCATTCATCCATTCACAAATCAGACATAGCTTCATGAGCATTCCAGAGCAGATGTCAGGATTTTCAGTGAATAGCGACTTAAATTATGCTCCTTTTAACTTTTTACACACAAAGCTATTGTATGACTTCATAAGACTCATTTGGATCATTTTTGTTATAGGTTTTTTGGTCATTTTGGAGAAGTCCTAATCACATTCATTGTATTTAAAAGAGTGGCCAGGGTAAATGGGTCTAGAACTTCATGAGGCTAAGTAAATAATGACATAATTATCATTTTTAGGTGAACTGTCCCTTTAAAAATGGGAAGAGTCCCTGAATGGCCTAACTTGCCTTGTCAAACCTCATCCTCCAGCATGCTTCCTGTGGACATGAATGAGTCCGTGCACGTCTGAAGCGCCCACACTTTAAGATTGCCTCCTGACTCTTTTTACGGTTGAAGGCCATGCATAGCAAGGCTGCACTTTCCCATGAGGTGCTGTCCTGACTTGCTGATCTCTAGGACTTTAGCCAACCTTGTACATTAAACCACCCTATTTTTTTTAATGGCATACCATGCAGGACTGTTTTAGGTGTAATCGTTAGAGTTTATCAGGGGTTAAAGCATTACAATCCTCTGTTGTAATGTTTTACTTTCTTTACGCAGAGCTCACCACTATTGAGTCACTTTATCGACTGTAATCAGCCCTGTTTTTTGTTTTTCATGGTAAAAAGACACTGATTACGTACCAAACCCTTTGAACATCGGCCCCGATTGATGTAAAGAGCCCGAGTGTAGGCGTAAATACGTGCCCATATACGTTAATGTGTACATGAGGCGACAAATGTGTTTTATTTCAATCTGAGACAATGCATGTTTCTTAGCCGGAAAAATTCCATTGACAACAAACACACGGGATTCACAGGACCTCTGGTCAATTACATGCAGTCATACCCGAATTCCTTTGAGGACAGCGCTCTGAATACCCGCAGTCATTGACTAGGGGCTTCCCTGCATGTTAGACATGCTTTATACTCTCATTCCAGTTGACTCAGTGTCACAAGTAGATTTAATAAAGGGAATTCATTATAATGGTTAGGAAATGTAGTTAGACAAGCATCTGAATGTGGAATGCAGTACTGGCTTCATCCTTTAGATGGAACTGCTGCATTCGTAATATCGGGCTGAATGGGGCAAATACTTGGCGTAAAATCTCGATGAATATGGCGTATTCATCCTGATGCCTGCTGTTTCTACATGTAGAGTGTATAATGCCCTCCTACAGGTGATGTTTAAGGTGATGCTATGCCTCCCCATTAATGAAACGGGACTTGTGAAAGTCAATATACACCGCAGAAGTGGTGAAAAGCTCTTATTGGGCATATTCACAATATCACAGGGTTTGTACAAGGTAAGTACTTGAAGAACTTGAATTTGACTTTTTGAAATTTAAGTCCTGGAAAACCCTTGAAAACAGCCATATTTACGAGGTACTTGAAAAGTGCTTGACTTATTTGAATACAATATATATGAAATAAATGTATTTGAAAAAACACAAATACAATCGTTTCACACAAGATTAACACTGCAACCCGTCTGTTAAACCCCCATCAGAACTTTTCTCGATACGAAGTACGCCAACATTATAAAATAAAATATTATTCATTGAATAATAATAGCCATTATAAACTTTGTATTAATATACTATTAAATACGTTGTAAGTTGTATTTTTTATACCTTATATCTGTAATTTGAGTTTTAAAAAGTCCTTAAAAAATCCTAAAGATATTGTTTGATAAGTCCGATTTCTGAAAACCAAAAAAGTAGTGCTTGAAAAGTCCTTGAAAGTCCTGGAATTTCTTTTTACAGTATCTTTACGAATCCATTTGTTCTGAAAGTCCTATTTACATTTAATAGAGATATTATTAAGCAATATTATATTATATTATATTATATTATATATATGAGATCATTTTAACTATTACCATACAGATGTGCTGCATCAATCCCGATAATAATAAATCTGATAAAGATATGTTAAATAGCTAAAGGCATTTTATTTTTATATTACTGAACATTTAAAAAAAAATAATCAGCACATATTTTTTTTTAAATGCACTTAAGATTTTTTTGAAAGAAATTTCATGTGCTCAAAAGACAAAAATGTTGAGCAGCCAAAATTGTTTCAGCACTGATAATAAAAATAAATGTTTTATGAAAAGCAAATCAGCATATTAGAATGATTTCTGCCTTTAATCACATCAAAAGACTAGCTATTTAACATATATTTATCAGATTTAAGATCATAATAGCGATTAATGCATCTGTATGGTAATATAGTTAAAATGATCTCTTAAAATATATAAAATATAATATCACTTCATAATATCATGTGACACTGAAGACTGTTTAATGATGCTGAAAATTCAGCTTTGCATTGAATACATTACATAAAATATATTAAAATAGATAACAGATATTTTTAAATATTTGTCCTCCTAAATGCAGCCTTGCTGAGCATAAGAGACTTTTTTCAAAACATATATTTTTTAAATGATAATTTCATTAAAATTGTAATTATTGAATTATGTCTGTGTTAGTAACAGGTTAGTTTTTATATATGCTTTATGTGCATATATTTGATACTTTTGTCATTTGTAATGTTCAGTAGATGTATCTTATTTCTGTAAATAGTAATGAGTTATGATAACATGTTTAAGTGAATATACTTATATATGTCTCTGTGTCTAATGAGAGAAGTTGCATCAACATAGTTTATATATTTTTTTGGTAACACTTTACAATAAGGTTTAATAGTTAACAAGTTAATTAGCATAAACTAATAATGAACTGCACTTATACAGCATTTCTTAATCTTTGTTAATGTTAATTACTAATACTTTATTAAAATCTTGTTAACATTAGTTAATGCACTGAACTAAAATGAACGGCTGTATTTTTATTAACAAAGATGAACAAATACAGTAACAAATGTATTGCTCATGAGTCATAGTTAGTTCATGTTAGTTAATACATTAATGTTAACTAACGAACCTTATTGTAAAGTGTTACCTTTTTTTATATTAAAACTTGCAAGTCAATTAGATGTTTCTGAGTTGAATTAGGCTAGTTTAACCATATTTCAACAAAAAACACTGCTTATAAAACAATATTTCCTAGAGTGCCCATACATTTTTTTTTATAAAAGGAAAGCTCTATATTTTGGTTCTAAAGTGTAATACCGTTAGCCAAGAATTGAGAAAGTGTTTGGTTTCCAAAGATACTGATATTAAAAAGCCCAATACTCCAGTAACAGTCATTGTGACCCGGAGAGTTAATCTAAAAGCGTAATTGTTAATAACTAGATTATTTACATTAATCTTCGTGGACAAGCCTGTTCTGAGTAGCCATATGTCGCATCATTAGCATCTGCCCCATCGCCTCATTTTTGACACGTCTTTGTCATTTTTATACGCATCATCAGTTCACATTGTGTAGAGTCGGCACTGGAATGAATTTACTCACTGAATACACTAGTTGCTCATTTTCTTTTGGATTATTGTTTTTTGAGCCACGAAAGCTGGGTTATTGTTCAGGAACATAATATTGTGAGGGAAATGTGGATGTCTTTTAGCTGGGTCTCTCGCAGGTGTGAAGCCATCTGGGCCCCAACCGTTGAACCAACTTCCCAGCAAAGGGGCCCCTGTGCTCACTGAGCTCTGCTGCCGTCTCGACTGCTCTTTCTCGGTCTCTCTCCTGTTTTCTCTCATCTCGCTTTCGTGTATAAACGGGATTCTTATTCACATGAGGTCAGATGCAAGGGGATTCGTATGCGTCAAATAGGGGAGACTATTTGTCACACGGGCTACATTTTAGTAAGATTTCGAGTCAGAATTCTAATAACTCAAGTGTGTGTTTTCACTAGCAGTGGTTTTGTATGTTGGTTTCAAATATCAAGTTCAAAATGGTCCTAAAATTAGAATAATATTTGTAAATTCTGTTCTCAAAACTAAAATAGTCCCATGATTAAGATGTTTCTTTATGTTTACAATTTATTAATTAAAATGTTAGCCTTTTAAATACATTATTTGGTGTTGTTTTGTGTTTTATAATTATTTTTCTGTTTAAATTGTTCATTAAGTCCTGTTTAATGGCAGATTGCATTGTGACAACTTGCCCCATAGTGTGACAACATGCCTTGCTATTGCACAAATCTGTATAATTTTTTCCTGGACAATAAACATTTGAATGCAGTAAAAAATAAAATAAAAAAGTCTCTTTTACGTGAGCTCTCTCTGTTTCTGTTATTGCTGCTGACGTACAGGCTTGACGTAAATGTAGCTTCGCATGCCTCAGCTCGATGACAACCACACATTTCACTAGAACACACATGGTCAACTTCTAACCTCATTTGTTCTGCTTTTTCCGGCGATGAACGTGAATACTTGGAAGATTATCATAGTAACTTTAAAATAGACTATCACGATGGTCAGCAGGAACCCGGATTGGGCCCGACCGTATCTAAAAACGCTTTTGCTTTATCTTACAAAGGGTTTGGATATAGTCAAATAGTTGATCCCGGTCAGACAGTTTGGGTCTTGCTGCTTAACATTTATCATGGGTGAGGATTATCATGTTTGATACTAACTAGCAGGGTGGGCATTGGGCATCTGAGGATGTAGGCCTATACAAATCTCATCTTACTAAAATAAAAGCAGAATATTATATTAAAACAAGTTTTGCATGTCTTCCTGTTTGCGGCGTTTCATTTTGGTTCAACCAAAAGCATCACAGGCGTCCGGTTCTTAGTATCATAGAATTTCTTAAAAAGGCTTCTCAGAATTTTAGGTAGTTTAAGCTACGATTTTATCACACGCTTCCTCCACTGTTGCTTCAATATTGATATGGGTGGTGAACCAAATACGGCACAATAGACTACAGCTGACATGTCAGTGATGTCATCCCCATGGTACCTTCAGACGCACAACACTCGTGAATAAGCAGTTAGGTGTCCTCACCTGGCCCCTGCCCGTGGCTTGTGGCACTGTAAACATTAGCTGTGTGTGTGTTCAACTGATGATGATTATAACAGACTTGCATCAAACAAGCAAGGATGTATTTAGAGCTTTCTCATCTGTTGGGAAAAGTAACATGGTGGTAGGCTAGTTTGATTATATAATAATTACCGTTCATTGATACCAGGTGTCTGTCTGAGCCAAATGACCATCTGGTGACCGAGCACTTTGTGTAACTGTAGAGTCGACTGCGCATCTGCGGGAATTAGATTTGAATGTATTTGCTGTGCTTTGTTTGTGATTTGTAATAAAAAAATAAAAAAAGATAGAGAAACGTTACATAGGAAATGGTTTAGAAACAACAAGATTGCTAGTGTTGTTCCTGTTTATGACATTTTAGTCTAACATTTCATCATTAAAACGGTCAGAATTTAGTCATGTGACTTCAATTATCTTTTATTTTACACAAATTTGTCTAATTATTATCAAGTGCTAAATAAATGATTAATTTAATAAAAAGGATAATGATTAAAGAAACCTAATTCTTTAAATGTTTTATAAATAAACGCTTTATTTTTCAATTAATCACGTTTAAGTAATCGGAAAAATAATATTTTAGGAATCCACTCTCGGTCTTGATTCTGATTGGCCATTCTGTTATCAGATGATGCTGTGTATATTTGTGTATTTGATCATTGTCACGGCAACCGATTTCCTCTATAGATGTGTTAGTTTCATTTATTCTAGCTCTGCCGCCACTTTCTTCTCACATAAGCAAATATGTTTATATTTGGTTAACAGGTAGCCTTCATTATTGGAAAATAGACCCCTATACAAGAATAATTATACTCATACTCAAGATTTTACACATATTATATGAAAGAATTAAAAGTATTAATATTATTTTAAAATAATTGTATTTAAAATGTATATATTTTTCATTGTAATTTTGTGTTTGTTAATACAGTTATTAATGTAATATTTGAAATAATTTGTTTAAATGAATTCTTTGTAATCTCTGTAATGGCACAATTTCATTAGAAACAATGGATATGCTCATGAGATTGCTTTAAAACATGGTATCACTATGAGAATATGAATTGAACTGAGGGTTAGACTCCCTTTCTTAGATTAGTCTTCCACCCACAGGCACCTAAAGTCATGGGATCATGTAAAGAGACGGAAATGAGGTTGTCAGCCAATTGTGTTGGTAATGACTACTGCCTTGAGGAGATTTTATGGGATTCAATGCAGCATCTTGTACCACAACTACCGTTTTTAATGTTCAATGCCAATAACTGACACTGAGTGAATGAATAGTGTCCACTATTATTATGGTTTTTAGTTATTTTTTAAATATTTTCTCTTGTGTCCCCCTGAATCATGAACAAATTCCACTCAATCTCAAATGATCAAATTATTATTATATTATAACAAAAAATATCTTAAATCTTTAATTATTATTTTGTGGTTAAAATTACATTTGTTTGTAATAAAATTACTGACACATTTGTCTTAAGGCTAATTTTATAGCATTTATTTTATTCCTATAAATAAATTAACCATTTTTCACTTTTTGCTTAATCTGCAAAAATTACAGCTTGATATCAAATGATAAAAAATATTCTGTCCACAAGTGATGGGATTATGTTTTGTTTATCTCAAGCATGCATTGTAAATGAAAGTCGCTGCCTTTAAGTATAACTTAGATAATTAAGTAATTTCAACTTAATTACATTTAAATTGACTTAAAAAATTAGTTGAATCTTTTATAACTTTTAAAACAATTTTAAACTTTTTTTTAATGAGTTAAAGCAGTGTAAAAACATGTTGTAACTTATTGATCATATAATTTTTTACAGTGTGCTCCCCAACACTGTGTGAGATGTGTGTGTAAAATATTAGGGCTGGAATGATGCGTCGATGTAATCGATTGTTTTAATCGATTGCTTAGATTACGCACTGTTTATTTTCGTAAAAATTTACAGCAGATGGTAATGGCTAGTATGGCAGTGCTGCTTTATACGGTTGCTTTCATACAGCGTGACAACCCCATTCTCTAATCGAACTGACACCAGCACATTTTCAGGACACACAACCGCATTCTCAACAAACCGTTCTGGACAACTTGTCTGCCACGTCATATAATGTGAGAAGAGATAGTTTACTCATGGAGACGGACAAATGATTTGCGTTCATCCGCAGATCCACAGGAGCTACAGTGTGTGCAAGGTGCGCAGCACTCTCTGCACTCGGTTACGAAGCATTTAAAGTCCTTTTTGGTTGTTTAAAATATCTGATGGATGAACTCACACTTGATTGGACTCGTTGATTGGAAACAATTGGTTTAATTGTCAATTGTCACTGTCAATTGTGATAAAATTTCTCAATGTTATGGGCATTTTTGATACTGCCCCTGAATGCGGTTGTGAGTCCTGAAAATGTGCAGGCTCGTATTAAGCTGCCATATTAGCCATTAGCATCTCCTTAGTACGAACATAATCAGTACGTAATCGATTATGTTGACGCGTTGCTCCAGCCCCATAAAATGTTTACTTATGTTTACAATGTGACATCACATACCTGTAGATGTTGTCAAGTCTGAGATTTAGTTAGACAAAGCTGTAAATGTTTTTTTACGAATTTGAAACTAATTCCGACATGACGTAAACGTAGCATTAATGTACCATCTCAATATGTTTGGTCCTTGATCCAAAGAGGAAGTGGCTGTATAATTCCCCTGATTGTTTGAAACATCAAACCTTGCATTTTTTTAGTGGTTCAAGTGCTCTGCAAACTAGGTAACTTGTACAAAACATGGCATTTAAGCTCTCGGATGACCCTGTCATACATTTCTCAGTGATTAGTTTCAATCCTGGAAGACCACCTTGTATCTGTCTGCTCTCGGTTTGCCACAGCTTTAATCAGGTGCGCGGCATCTGAGCGTCTAAGCAGCCTGAAAACAATCCGGGCCGACCTGAAGGGTCTTGTTTAGCAGTTTGCCAGGTTTATCCTTGTGGAACGACTGGATTAGTTGTGGATTAGCAAAGGAAGAAGGCTTTCCTTTTCCTATCTCCAGCCAGGTTTAAACGAGATTGGACTCGAAACATTTCACACATGCTCACGTTTTAACTTTAAAAAGTAATACTTAAAGTAGAGAAAATTGAGGGAAAGCTCTCGAAATCTTCCTCGGCTGTTGGAAAGCATGCACAGATGTCTCTGTTAACCAAACACTTTTGCTTTTTTTTTTTTTCTCCTTTCCTAATCTTGACATTTATGAGGCTTTGGTTTTAGCCGAGAGATGAAGGGGGGAATGCCGGCCCGGGCGGTGGGTGGTCCTGATGTGACAGTTGCCCTCTTACTTATGTATCCATTGCATTCAGAAAGGCCGGACATTGGCCTTCAGAGACCCTCCTGCTTCTCCATCAACCTTCGACTCAGATTTTATGGCCATCTGCTGGTTAGCAGCACTGATCGCATGGGTTGCTTTCCAATGGTGGGCCGCCACATTTGACCTGTGCTTTCCAGGTCGTGACCTTCACCTCATTTCCTTACACGCAGCCATTCCGACAGCAGGGTTGAGTTTATCTGATATCCCCCCTTAGTGCTGCTGCAAAGTGCCAAGTTTCGGAAAGCAGACCACTTAGCTTTGATACTTCAGTTTCTGTTTTGACCCTGCTCTGTCCTCGCCAAGCCTGGGTCCATCTGGACAGGTCTGCCCTGGCCTCCCTTTCCACCACCCAGGGAGGGAATACCAAGCTTCCTATGCAGGGAATCACTGTTGTCACTTTTTACCTTTCCCCTACTTTGGTATACTGGGAAAAATTTGGCTATAAAGAAGTGACAATGTTGTTTTGGTGTATTGCATGTTGTTTTGAGTGCTAGGTTGTGAAAGCTGCTGCTGCATGCAGGAGAAAAACATATAACAGGAAAGGAGATCCTATAGAGAAGACCCCTGCAGACCCTCATGACTGTGTGTCAAGGTCAATAAGTCTTAAAATAGCAGATCATTTGACCTTTAAAATGTCATGTGGTGCGACTCTCCAAAAATGTATACAAATTATGATATTTACACTATAAATTAAAACTTCATGATATTAAATATCAAATAATTTGACCTTTTTATGACTAGGCAAGCTCATGTTGTGAAAAGTCAAGTGGTATGACCCCCCCAAAAATGATATGAAATATAGTGTTGATTAAATATTGTATAATATTGATTAATCATTTTTTTATATTTGATAAATCTTTTGTTTAAATATCTAAATACCAAATAATTTGACCTTTTTATGACAATGTTGTGAAATCCATCGTGGTGTGACTCCCCAAAAACTTTGATGTTTATGAATGAATCATTTGTAATATTTGTAACAAAAAAGCTTGATAATGTAAGAAAACTATTTTTATTGATGTTGTTATTATTTATTTTTTATTTTTTTACTTTTTAGAATAATTTAAAAATTAATTAATCGCTGATTCCAAAAGATCTTCAGTCTTCAGTGTCACATGATCCTTCACAAATAATTCTAAAATTATTTTTTGATGCATTATCAGTGTTGGAAACTATAAATTGTAATAATACTTCACACTACTACTGTATTACTGTATATTACTGTAATTTTTACTGTATTATTGAAAATTGTAAACTTAAACAGTTTTTCAAAAGCATATGAAACCACCATGAAAAAAATTTGGGCCAACCTGAAGGGGAAATATGTTATACTTTTATGTTTTACTTGAGGGTTGCACCACTTTTCTCATTTTAATAAATAAACAAATTTTTAGAGTAATTAAATGTAAACTTTTCATGAAAATGATATAAAAGTTTTTCAATGCCAAAACATGAAACCAAAGTACATTTGTAAGAACTCGACATATGTTTTAAACTAGATTTGTAAACTTTTTTTTTATCATCGAGTCTTATACGTCATTGACACAGATGTTTGAGTACCTTTTTTAGAATTCCAATCCTCTGCTCTTGTAGCTGTAACTCATGATAAACAATTTGCTATGTAATACTGGAGTTCTTGTTGGTTCCTTGCAACAATTTTCCCAGAGGAGCTTGTCTGGAATCTGGGAGGTTGTGATGTCAGGGTTCAGGCTGACCTCAGGAATCTGTCGGAGGTCCTCAGAGCCAGAAGTTTTTGCATTCTGGAGCTAGCAAAGAATAGCTTCCGGCCTAGATTCAGGGTTTCTAGGAACAGCCGATGCCTGGTGCTAAGACTGCCTTTTCTAGATCAGAAAGAGAAGGGACAGAGAGAGACGAGGGGTGGTGCGGATTCTCGAGGCTGTACATCAGCAGAGCACAATGCTGTCAGCCGAGGGAACATCTGGGTTTTTCCCTCCAGACAATGCTGACATGGATATGCACAAACATTGCCAGAGGGACACGCAGGGAGAGGAGATGGAATGGAAGGAGAGTTGGAGGTTTATGTACTGTAAGAAGAGAGATATTTACAACACAACACTTTTGGGAGCTGCTTAAAAATAAGGCTTTTAAAAAAAACAGACTTAAAGGGATAGTTCACTAATTTTTTTTTATTTTGTCATTATGCACCCCCATGTCGTTTCAAACCAACACAAAAGGGTGAGACTTGAACGTGTTAGTCAATGTAGTTACAATGCTTTCAAGCTTCAAAAAGAATCATAAGCAACATAGAAGTATCAACATAAAAGTGATCTATATGAATGTTTTGCTGCCTTTAACTGAATTTAAATCGCTATTCAATGATAATCTTCCTCTCCATTGAGTTTGAGTCAGTGAGTCATAAATAAGACCAGTTTGAATTGAATCAACTGATTAATTGAACAGAATGATGATTTGTCCATGAACATGCCATTCATTTTGGGGTGGATTGTTTCTTTAATTTGTCGGATTCTTGAAGGTTGCCTTTGATATGCACCGTGGAGGTCATCTTTTGGATTCCGCGGGAAGTATGCGTGTAAAGGTTAAGGTGGTGCTCTTCTGGCATGTATTACTGATGTTAACCTTGGGCTTCTTGCCTTGTGAGACGCATCAGCTGGGAGGCAGGGCAGAGAGCAAGGCTGATCCCTACGTCCCCAGTGAAGGACACCATCACTTTCGCCTTGCACAAGCACCACTCACATTTTCTTCACAAACTTAAAAAAAAGAAAAACATGGAATAAGAAATTCACGAATTGCTGATTCCTAAAGGTGAATACTTTGAGCATCATTACCCCAGTCTTCAGTGTCAAATTATCCTTTACAAATCATTTTAATATGCTAATTTGATGCTCAGCTATTTTCGGTGTTCAATTACTAATAATTAGAAATAGTTCATATCATTATCAATGTTGGAAACAATTTTACGGGAACTGTGATACTTTTTTATCAGGATTCTTTGATTAATAATAAAATTCAAAAGAACAGTATTTATCAGCAATACAAGATCTTGACCAAAAAATGTAAGCACCTTTTGATGGAAATAAATGTTGTGATGATATTTCCATCAAGAGGTGCATCAATTTTTGGTCAAGATCTTGTATTGGCAATGCACTCTGTAAAGTCTCCTCCAGCACATCCCAAAGACTTTCAATGTATTTAAGGTCTGGACTCAGAGGTGCCAATTCATGTGTGAAAATGATTCTTCATGCTCCCTCCCAACCATTCTTTCACAATTTGAGCCTGATGAATCTTGACATTGTCATCCTGTAATATGGCCATGATGTGTCTTCCTACATGGTTCATAAGCACAGATATTGCATTTAACTCATTTGATAGTTTTGTGCGTATCTTTTGATATGGATCTTTTCAAATGAACAGGTTGATGCAGTTTACTGTAATCTGAATGAATGATTCACTTGCCAAATTGACCTGCTTCTGAAGTTCAACTCATTGATTGAATGATTCAGATTCAATTCAAGCCTTCTGGAGCAGAAACAGTCCATTTTAATTTGGGGCTGTTTCTCACTTCAAGCTGTCAGACTTCAGAAGACTTGGAAGATAGTGCACAAGTCATATGGACCACGTTTTTGATAGTTTTGTATCCTTTTTGAAGCTTGAATGCTTGAGTACTCTGATAGTGCAGATGAGGAGTTTTAGCGAGCGTGTTGCTTCACCCTCCTCTTATGTGGTATGGGCCCAGAGCCCATGTTGGCAGGGTGGAAAAAGCCCCTATCACCCAACCAACATTGTCGCTTGCTCTGCGCTTGGTGTGGTGTTGCTGTTTTCCCTCATCTTTTATGCCCCACAAGAATTTCTGAGAAATCCACTTTTTCATATTTCCTCTGCCTTATAAAGCAGAATCAAAGAAAGTGGTTTGCATTCGCTCGAGGCGCAGAGCTGCTTCTCTTGAGTTTGCTGCGAAAGGCCAGTTTGGCAAAAAACTTCCAGGAAAGCATCTTGTACCAAAGGCCTCAGCCGTTTGCTTTTCTAGACCTGCAACTGAATTTAGGACCTTTTGGTTGCATCTGTGCCCTTATATTAAATAGTGGTAATTTAGTTTATTTTTACTTATGGGCGACTTCACAACTAACCCTATTTTTTTCTTTGACCTAGATTTTTTCATGTTTTATATTTGGTTTTGGTTGGAAATGTCAAATAATAGAAAACCCAATTTAACATGGTTTTGAAGGTGGAATAAAAAGAGTTAATAAATCCTAAATTATACATTTCCCATCACCTTTTTGCTGGCTTATTGGTTAAATTGTGCTGTGCTAATGATTTTAAATTTAATTGAAATTAAACTGAGTTGAGTCTATTGAATTGAATTTAAACTGAAAATATTTATCTTATATTTATATCAGTAAAAAAAGAGATGCGTTTAATACTAAGGTCATATTTTCAATTTCAAGCTATTGTTATTATTATTATTATTATTATTAATAATTACTTTTGAGTACCCTTTTATTTAGTTTTCTAAGACAATGTCTAAAACTGCATTTAATTTTTAATTTGGATAAATTAAATAAATTAAATAATACATTCTTGCTGAAAAAAAAATCTTACTGACCACATTTGAACATTAGTAATAAACGCAACAATACACTACAAACAACTATTATGATGATTGCCAATATAACTATAAATTTAACACCATAATTTCATATTATAATTTACATTTATACATTTATTCATTTAACAGACGCTTTTATCCGGAGCGACTTACAAATGAGAACAATAGAAGCAGTTAAACTAACAGTAGGACCACAAAATGTAAGTGCTATAATCTTTCTGTCTATTCTAACGCAGAATCCGTTAAGGTTCTTTTTTATTTTTTATTAATAGAAAGGTAGAGAAAAGTGTTAGTATTACTGGAACAAGTGCTGCTGAAAGAGATGCGTCTTCAACCATTTCTTGAAGGTGGCTACGGACTCCGCAGCTCTGGTTGAGTTGGGTAGGTCATTCCACCAGCGGGGAACAGTCATGGTAAAGGTCTGAGAAAGAGATTTTGTGCCTCTTTGACATGGCACTACAAGACGACGTTCGCTTGCAGAGCGCAAGTTTCTGGATGGCACATAATTCTCACATAATTAAATTAACACCTAAAATTTAAAAATGTAAAAAATTTAAACTTAAAAGCATTTATTTTGTTTTACCATCAAAACCAGTTTTCTCCCTTATTATAATTAATTATTGTTACTAATAAGTCGATCAAATCAAATAAAAATTGAATGAATGATGGATGGATGGGGTGAATTACACCAAGGTTTCCCGATTGTATTGCATTAAAATGAACTTTTGGTTAATAGCATGGCATGATTATCTGTGTTAATAAGGTCAGGCGATGGCTGTCGGGCCGTGCGCCGGCCCCATCGGCTCTCTACGGCAGGTGAGCTGACATTCACCTCAAAGCCACTGCACTCGTGTCACTCCGCAGCCTGGCTCATTATGGGATTAAGCACAGCCTAGTCCAGTCACATCATGATTCCTGGCCGGTCTGGCCTCGAGGGCCGGCTCCATGCAGCCCCATGCCTCTCTGAGCGCCTACGGCTCCCAAAGCCCTCTTCAAATGTGTCACATTCCACATGACACCCGTCTCAGTGGCAGCCGACTTTCTCACAGAACTTTAAAACCCTATTTTTCTTTGAATGGGAGTTTCTCCTTTGTTGTGCGGGACCGTGCAGCCAGGCCCCTAGCAACTTCCCTGACCTGGAATGCTGCTGGAATTCTTAGGCAGCGGTTGCCAACTTTGGCTACCTGGTAAAAGGGATTAGGGCAGCTTTATCCCTTAGTCAAGAATGCGGAATGGATGAACTTCTGACCAAAGAGACGAGGTTGATGTTCAAAGTGTCGTCGCGGAGCGATGTTCTGACATGTTCTTCCCAACCGCTGTCCATCTGATAGGATCGATCGGGTTTCCACTCACCCGTCACCTGACTGTACAGTAAATAACACAGTTGTCACTTCCATTCGAAACATGAGACCGCAAACTGTTAAACTAGTTTGAAATGGGTAGCAATGACAATATCCTAAGTGCTTTGTTCCTCAAAATAAAAGGAACAGATCAAAAATATTCTGCATCACAAAATAAAGTATTTCGGAAACATCAAAAGGCTCCCCATGAAATAATGAGATCAAAGCGGTTATATTTATTAAAATAAAAATAAATGAATAAAAACTTTTTCATATTTAATTTTGGATATTGTCTTTAATGAGAAACATGAGACTACCAGCCGTTAAACTAGTTTGAAATGGATAGTGATGACAATATCATATACATGCTTTGTTCCTCAAAATTAAGGGAGCGGATACAAAAAATGCGTAACAGAATAAAGCCTATATGTCGGAAACGTTAAAAGGCTTCCCATGGAGCTGTGACAATGAGATCAAAGCGGCTACCCACTTATAGGCTCAGTTTACTGTCGATCCTTTCACAAAGAAGAGAATCTGTTTTTACAAAACATGTCACATAAATGCCTCAAACTGAGCCAAATATACAACAACAATCATTTTGGAGGATTTTTTTTTTATGCCTGCATCACAAGGGCACATCAGTATACTTTTTAGAGAAAGCAGGTAATCTGAACTGAGCTGCACAGGAATGCAGCTTTCATTTACACTGAGCTTTGGGGAGCTGTAGAGCAAAGGAGTGGGAACAGAGAAAGTCATGGGAACAGGACCAGCATTCTGTGCATGCCAGTGATGTCAGGTGGAGCTGCAGTCAACATTTTAGAGACACTATAGACAGGAGGATGTTACTTTATTAGCTATCATATAGTAAACGCTTTCCTAAACTTGCAAATTTAACTAATGCACAAAAATTGCAATATTGTATAAGACATTTGTGAATAAAGCAACATTTACATCCCATGTGTTCAGGAGAACAAAATAGTCACTTCTTGTGAAATTGGAGCAAAATATCTGTAATAAAAATGGAAGTTGCTGCAATCTGGGAAGGCACTGTGGCTCTTAAATGAAGTGTTCATGTTATCTGGCGTTCGAATTCTGGTGTTTGGGAATGCAATCATGTGAGATGCTTCTGGGAGGGAATTAAACCACATGACAGACTTTGGTTCAGGCATTTCCGTTGATCAAACCAACATTTGAGATGCTGTGCGATGAGATCGATTCGGCTGGTTAGTCCAGTTATCCAATCACATCCAGTGTTGAGGCAGAGTCATGTGAGATTTTTTTTTTGCGCAAGGGATTTATTACTTAAATTTGTTTCCAAGGTATAGTTTATGTGCATGACCTCTTATTGGATAAAAAAATATCTTCCTCAATTCAGTACACAGAATTTATCTGCATCTTGGCATTTCCATCCAGTGTGTTTTTAATGCAATTACCCAAAATGGATCCTGTTCAATTGAACTTTCAAATAATCCTGAAAAATCACTGTTTTCAACATTGATAACAATAAATGTTTCTTGAGCCTATTCGCATATCAGCATATTAGAATGTTTTCTAAAGGATCATGTGGCTCCACACTGCAGACTGGAGTAATGGAGTAATTCCTTTGCCATCACAGGAATACATTATATTTTGAAATATATTAAAATGGAAAACACTTATATGAAATTGCAATAATATTTCAAGGTATTAATGTTTTTACTGTATTTTTGCTTTAATATGCATAAGAGACTTCTTTCAAAAACATTAAAAATCTTACCGACCCCAAACTGTTAAACAGTTACACCCTAGACTTCCAGTATTGAAAATATGGTTGATCAACGTGGGACTTTTCTTAAACAATTACATTTGGTCCCCCCAAAGTAATGTTGCTTTGTCAGTGCCTTTGACAGGTACAGTGACAGTGACAAGACGGGCATCATTCAGGCTTGATTTGGTACAGGGGACATTGGATTTACCAGTTACTGTAGATTCCTTCCACATCAGTCAGAATCCAGTCAGAAGAATGGCCTTTTTTTGAGAGAGAGAGAGAGAGAAAGAGAGGATATCTAATTATCTCCTTGTCTGGGTGCTCATGAATGCTGAATAAACATGTGCTCTTGTTGTAAAATTCCATTTAACAGACAGACGGGTTGAATGACGCACTGTAGTTTGAATGAATCATAGCCTGTCTAAATGAGAAAGTTGCCATTTCCTTTCACTTAAATGGTTAGTTCATCCAAATATCCTTTGTGTCAAAGCTATTATATGGTATTGTATTTTTTTTCTTCTCATTTTTGCAACTCAATAGCGCACGTCCTCACTTACTCTCATTGTATGGAAAAAGTTGAGTGTGCAAAGGCTTTTGTAGATGATACCAGAGAGAGAATAAGAGGGGAAAAAAATACCATTGTTGTCAGATTGTATTGCCGATTTGAAACATGTTATTGACCCAATATCTTGTCGTACAGTTTTTCAGACTATTTTGAAACCATTTTTACTCATAAATTCCTTGTTTAATGTCAAGTTTAATTCATCGTGTTCATTTCTAAGTAGAAAGACTGAAATAGTATTTTCTTGTAAAACATACTTTTTTTTATATTTAAAGTCATTTTTTTTACAGTGCAGGTAGGTACATAAATCAAGCATAATCAATCAATTAAAGTTTTCTTATGTGGATATCCAGCTCTTTTGCTTTAATGTTTGCTCAAATTCAAAGTTTTTAAAAAAATTGTCCAGTGGCATGTGGCTTTAAGCTAATGAAGCAACAGAAAGATGATGTAACGTTGGCGCACAAGTCTTGGGTCCATTCCCCAGTTTTATTCATAAACAGAACCAAGTTGACGAGAGGAGAGACGTCTACTTCCGATGTCACTATAGAACAATCGCCTCTTCACTTGATCAGCCAACTGTATCTACACTACCTTTTCCCAAAGAGGAAGACAAGACAGGCATAGAGAGACAGATTTAGTTAAAGGTAAAGGAGAGACTGAGACAGTCATTCCCTACTCGTGTGAGAGAGCGAATAAGAGACCTTTTCTCACACAATGACAGTAACTCTGCCCAGAGGAGCAATGCCCATTCCCATCCATCTCACCATTTCACAGGCTGGAAATCCCCCGGCTGCACAAAGAGCCCAAATTTAATACGGAGCCTCTGGAGGCGCAGGAGGGTCCCCTGACCAATATTGATACGAGAGGTACCTTTGTGCGAGAAACCTTAAGGGAGCAAAACAATTGTTGTGGTTGCAGGGTCCATATTATGCCCAAGTGCGGCGGATACGCGTTACGTTTTGATGATAAAAGGGAAACGTACACTCACGTTCGCAATCGATTCCTTTTCTTTGCAGACATATAGTCTTGTACCTGTCACATTATTTTCGTAACTCGTGTCGCGCTTGCTGAGCTGTTCAGCGAATGAGACTCTGTGTAATTTGAACGTGCGTTGTCCGCTCAAGGCTCTGGATGCCACGACTGTGTCAAATATGCACAGTCACCTGGTTACAGGCCCAAAGGTAAAGGAAACGTGAAGTGGGTGGTTCACTTTCTGCCATTGTGCTTTTGTAAAATCAGCTTGCTAGTAATTGTAATTCAAATCGTTTATGTATCATCTCCACAATCAGCTCACAAGTAATGCTTGGGGACAGGAAATGAACAGAGCTCAAATTACATTATAGCAACACAATATATTTTCAAAAGCAACTGATTGGTGGTATATATTTGTCGGTGAGTGCCTTTATAAATCAGTGAGTACCTTTGTTGGTTTGTCGGTGAGTTTCTTTATAATTTATCACGTGTCACGTGACCGAGACAAGCGTTGCTATGCGCCAAGAGTGAGTAATAGACGGATGTAACGGAGAGATTTTATTATTTTAAAATGGATTATTTTTCAAAATAAAACATCGTTCAGACTCAGATAATACATAAAACGGAAATAATGTAAGTTATTTATTCTTTCTGTGTGGCCCGGTACCAAATGACCCGGGGACCGTTGAGTTAGTTAGACCATTGTGACCCATTCCTAGTATGGCGAGTATATGTTGTTGCAGTTCTTTTGGGACAAGGATTCTCCGTCGTTAAATTATTCCAAACTCAACCTGGACCTTCCAAAATAGCCCCATTCCATGTCTGCGTGTTCCTGTCCTCCTCTCTCCACTATATAATGAAGCTCTGTGTGTATTGGTGGTTTTTGAACTCACATCAGACAGCGGCACACATACAGCTCCATATGAACTGGCTCTCTCTTCCAAACCACATCATATTTACAGTCTAATGAGAACTGCAGCCAAGAGTATGCACTACTGACTGCTCCAAACAAGAAAAGAATCCCTTTCACTCTACCATTGTACAGTCTTTTTTTTATTGCATGGAGAATGAGCAAAGGCATTTTCTCCGAATTATTGGAACCAGGCACGTCTTCATGTGGTTTAGAGGTTCTCGTCATTGTTTCAAAAAACAGTGTGGAACGTTTGCGTTTTAACCCCTTACCTGTCAATCAAAATGTTCTGCCCTCATCAGTTTTAAAATAGGACTGTTGATGTAACAAGTACAAGTATCAAGTAAAAATAATTCATAATAATAAATATAATACTATATATATAGTATCCAATAAATAAATTTACTGACCACTTTATTAGGTACACCTTGCTAGTACTGGGTTGGACCCCTTTTGCCTTTGGAACTGCCTTAATTCTTTGTGGCATATTCAACAAGGTGCTGTAAACATTCCTCAGAGATTTTTGTCCATATTAACATGATAGCATCACGCAGTTGCTGCAGATTTGTTGGCTGCCATGATGCAAATCTCCCGTTCCACCACATGCCTAAAGTGCTCTATAGGATTGAGATCTGGTGACTGTGGAGACCATTAGAGTTTAGTGAACTCATTGTCATGTTCAAGAAACATTTTGAGATGATTTGAGCTTTGTGACATGGCACGTTATCCTGCCGAAAGTAGCCATCAGAAGATGGGTCTACTGTGGTCATAAAGCGATGGACATGGTCAGCAACAATACTCAGGTAGGCTGTGGCGTTATAAACAATGCTCAATTGGCACTAAGGGACCCAAGAAATTTGTGCCAAGAAAATACCCTACACCATTACAAAACCACCAGCAGCCTCAACCGTTGATACAAGGCAGGATGGATCCATGTTTTCATGTTGTTTACGCCAAAATCTGACCCAACCATCTAAATGTCGCAACAGAAATCGAGACTCATCAGACCAGGCAAAGTTTTTCCATTTTCTATTGACCAATTTTTGGTGGGCCTGTGAGAATCGTAGCCTCAGTTTCCTGTTCTTAGCTGACAGGAGTTGATTAGGTGTGTTCTTCTGCTGTGTTGTGCGTTCAGTGATGTTCTTCTGCAGACTTTGGTTGTAACGAGTGGTTATTTGAATTACTGTTGCCTTTCTATCAGCTCAAACCAGTCTAGCCATTATCCTCTGAACTCTGGCATCAACAAGGCATTTTCGACCACAGAACTGCCGCTCACTAGATATTTTCTCTTTTTCAACCCATTTTCTGTAAACCCTATGGTTTCACATGAAAATCCCAGTAGATCAGCAGTTTCTGTTTCTGAAATAATCAACAACCACGCCATGTTCAAAGTCACTTAAATCACCTTTCTTACCCATTCTGATGCTCAGTTTGAACTTCAGCTGATCAGATTGTCTTGACCATACATGCCCATATGCATCGATTTGCTGCCATGCGATTGGCTGATTAGATATTTGCGTTAACGAGCAGTTGAACAGGTGCACCTTATAAGGTGGCTGGTGGGTATAACTAATGTTCATTATATTGAAAAACAATTATCTTGGTTGTACATGAATATGAATTAGCTGAATGTGTATGTGTTTATATTTGTATTTTGGTTATATATATTTTTTATTAAAAAAATAGTTCAAATGTCTATAATATAGTGTGTAAATTTAAATGAAATATTAAAAAAATTAAAACGTCTATAAAATATTAATTTTGGATGATTATGAATCAATCACTGTAAAGTTCAAATTGAGCACTTTGTGCAAATGAAACAGTCCATAGCAAGTAAAGAGATGGAAACTGTATTGTTTTGTGTTTGTGTTACACTTTTTGGCTCAATAACCCACATAAGCATGAGCCACGGACAATTAGCCTACCGGGTAGTCGTGGAAACCATGTTGCTTTAACGATAACGATTCCAGACATTCCTGCAATTATCAAAAAGGCTAATAAAGAAGTCTCATTGATTGCCCAACCAGATAGCCCAGTTCCAGCCAACAGGTTGGATGCATTTGAATGAATTTCAATTTAAAATGAGTTCATACATAGATGGACCTCGGAGATACAAGCTGGTACTGTTTAGGTTGACGGATCCAACGACTGGAGGAATATGCTTCCTATATCGACTATATCTCAAAACTTGCATGACTTGCATGATTTAGTCTTGCAGTTATGACTATTGAATATCATCATATTATCAGTGCATCAATGAAACAGTTCACATCCATCAAGATTTAACAGCTGCACAATTTTAAGAATTTCATTATTTTGACCCATTTGTCAAATTGAATGAATGAATGAATGAATTAAGGAGGCATTTATATAGCGCTTTCATATGTACTACTTTACACCCAAAGCGCTTTACAATCATGTCGGGATCTCTCTTCAACCACCACCAGATTACATAACGCAAATAATTATGGATAATTTCTGTCATGCTGTCATGTCACATTGTTGGAGACCGGCAATGCTGCTCTTTTCTTCTTCTTCTTCAACTGTTCACTGCTCAGCAGGCGTGTGAGCGAATGCAAATTATTATTTTGTTTCCTTTTGAGTTTAGTTTTAACTTCCTTTTCTGTGTTTATTTGCCTGGGGTCTGAAATTTTAGGGGAATTCTGAATTGAAAGCCTATTTAAAAAGTGCCTTCCTTTTTATGTCTGACTGTTTGTAAGTTTACCACTCATGTGTGTCTGTACTGTTGTTATGTTGTCATGTCACCTGCCCCCTTGCCTAACCACATCTTAAACCGGCCACACAGCTGCTGTATGTCTGGAACTGAGTCAGTTTGTCCATCTGTTGGCTTTCTATGGTGCTTTTACCATCAGTCGCCATTGGTTGGATGGGAACTCCAACAGAAGGGTATTGTGGGCTTTTTATACTGTGTATTGAGCACTCTATTTCAGGGTGTTACTGCTTTAGTGGTGCTGTAGTACTTTCTAGTAGACCGAAACGACACATCAACGTTTGTTATGGACATCGCCATCTTTGATACTGTCGCTATGATTATCTGAGCTAGAAAATGGAAAAGACTAGCTTTTCATTTATACAGTTCATACACATATGTTGTTCATACATATTCATATATATATATATATGCATTCAATTTCAAGACTCACCTGTAAGCAAATTCTGAGAAGTGAATCCAACTGTCACTCTCCGTGTTCCGTGTGATTGGCTGTTCACAGCACATGCTTGTTAATCACAAACTCTGGATCAAACCTGAGTTGACAGGAATGTTTATACATGCCCTACTTAAGCACAATTTATGCAAATTTACTTTAGTATAACTAAATGTATTTGTGGCACACTTTAAATTGGTATACTTAAAATCTGTTAAATTGGAACAACTAATTTTGTACTAAATGCATTTTAGTTGTCCAAAAGCAGTGCTGAAGTTCAACTAAAGTTGTATTAAATATAATTGTTTGTGATAAAGTGGAACTATTCCATGTATACTTAAGTGCACTTTAAATATCTACTCTTGTATTTAAGTTTTGAAATGCAGAATTCACTCAGCATAAACTTCAAATGACATTGCAATTCAATCACACTGTAAGAGTGTTGAACATATACTGATATTGGCGCTTTTCCACTACACAGTACCAGCTCGCCTCGACTCGTCTCGCCTTTGTTTGGTTTTCCACTGTGTAAAAGTTGTACCTGTACCTGCTTCCAGATACTTTTTTATCTTTGTATCACCTCCGGCGAGGTTCTGAGCGAGCTGAGGCTATCCTAAAATGTGCCGTGAAAACGCGACAGACTGCTGATTGGTCCGAGAGAATCATCACTCTTCACTGCGGCATCATTGCATGCGCCAGACGGAGTATCCTGAATATAACCCGCCATTTTTAAATAGTTTGGCCAGAGATTGCGTGATATACCCATTAATAATATTATGGCAACTCGGAAGAATAAGAATATTTCAGTTGTATGTGTGTGAGCATTTCAGTTGTGTGTGTGTGAGCATTTCAATTGTGTGTGTGAACGCAATATTTTCAGTTGTATGTATGAGAGCGTTTCAGTTGTGTTTGTAAAAGTATTTCACTTGTATGTGTGTGAGCATTTCACTATAGTATGTGAAGGAATTTGGTTTCATATGTGTATGTGAGAGGAAAAGTACATGTATGTGCATGGTAATTCTGAATAATGTCCCTAGGGGCACCTCATAGAAAATCGCCAAAATTGAGCCCAGCAGGCATTGGACGTCAGTATAAAGTCAGATATTGACTCCAATCTGGACGCCAACGTCGGACAGACGTTGGATTTTGGTTGGAAATTAAAGTCTAGTTGACGTCAGAACCCAAAGTTAGATTGATGTCAACATCCAACGTCAAATAGAAGTACTCAAGTAGTACTTAAATATTTAACAAATTAAATTGTTTTATTTGCAAATTGCGTGACAAAAACTCTATACCAAAATGTATTTAAGTATAAATCCATTAACATATTTACTGACATATCGCTTGAGACTTACTGATAAAAATATTATGAGTTTAGTAGTATTTTATATTAGTAGATTATAGGGAGTATTATAAGGAATTTATTTGGAGTAGGCCTACTTCTTTATTGCACAATGCACATTTCTTAATATTAAGCCTAAAATGTGTTTTAATAATCACTATTAAAGGACAGTATGATCATCACTGTACAATTTCAGTCTTTAAATGCAAGACATTTAAAGTGTACCTAAAGTGTACTTGCAATAGTTCCATTTTAGTACAATCAAATAAGAATCTTTAGTTGGACCTTGGCACTATTTCCGGATAACTAAAGTCCATTACGTACAAAATTACTTTTCCTGTTCCAATTTAGCAGACTTTAAGTATATCAATTTAGTATACCATTTTTCACATTTATTTTCTTGCTGAACCTGATCTAAACCAGGTTGGATTTGAATGGTTTTGTCAACTCCAAACCTACTTTGAAACTCAGAGTTTGTTCAACTAGCTTCATGTAACAGGTCTCTGCTGATTGTGTTAGAGTCTCAATCTAGATAGCTAGTTATTTTAGATATAATCTAAAGCCTAGACCCAGATAGCTGTGATTCACATTGCGATATAGATCTAGATATGTGGTTATTTCACGAGTGATCTAATCTAGATCCAGACAACTGGTGATGCACCGTGTTAGAGTCTCAATCTAGATAGCCAGTTATATACAATGTAAAGCATATATATATATATATATATATATATATATATATATATATTAGTTGGTGATCCCATGGTGTGCACTGCAATCTTATGGGAGGGAAGGCTTTTTTTGGTGAAGAGTACAATAGCTTATAGAAGAAGAATGTCAGGGAAAGTGGGGCAGAGAGATTGACACTTTATGAAGGTCATTCTGTCCCCTAGACAATATGTTCTCTGAAGCAGCAACTAAATGTCCTGTTTCATAATGTGCTCCCAAAATATCTAATATCGAATCACCATGAGGTATTCGAGTGTAGATTAAGAAAATAACGCTCAAAGAGCTGTATTATTTGTCAATGAGAACACAATTTAATATTCAGCAGTGATATTTGCTTCATTGTTGGCTGGCATTTTGGGAGCTGCACATCAAAATAGATTAGAACTACTAGCATTGTGATGTCACTACATACTGACAATAAACAAAGAACTTTCATGACGATCTCCACAATGAGAAGGTTTCACTTGATACCTTGTGGCTTCATTGAGTAAGCAGGTGGATTCCGTATCCACAATAGATGGATGCCTTCTAGCATCCCCGCCATTTATTTTTATGAGCTCACAAAGGTTATTTATGGCCATAGACACATTCATTAGCCCCCTTGACGGAAGAAAACAACTTCACTTGCTTTTCCCTTTCACTTTCTAAAGGTGGTGAGATAAATGTCTCAACCAGTCGTAATGGAGTCTTTCTCATACCGCAAGGCCTTGCAGAGATATGAGGGGATTTCATGCTGTTATGAACCAAGAAACTTTAGTTCTTGGTTTATATGACTGTCAGTTCCCAACATAAGACTATGCATCATCTAAGGATCAAAAAAGGACAACAACCTAATAAAAAATGGCTTTTTCAGGGCTGGTTTTGCCAGTGTTCCCACATGGGTTCTTGTAATGCAATATGACATTACATAGATGTGAAAAAAATAAATATCTCACCACAACACCCACATTTTCAAATTGTCTTAAGTAGGAGAGGCTATAAATACGCTTAAAGCACATAGGTCTGTGCACGCCCACACATTCTACAGTGCATCAGTACAGATAAAGGGACTTCCTGTATGCACTGCACTTCAGTATGTTTGCTTACGTCTTCTTAGAGATATTCTGTTGACCAAAACATCTGCTTTTGTAAAGCATTATATATTTAGGTCTCAATAATATGGATCCTGATCACCTGGCCAATTTGAGAGAGTTTGGAACTTTTGCATCATATGGAATAGTTTTTCTTTTTTCTATCTATTTATTTATTTGTTTGTTTATGACAGATATTAATATTATTTTATAATATTTAAATAATGATAATGAGTATTGTTATAAAATATTATGTTAAGACAGCTTTGTTTTAAATAAAACAAATAAACATAATAATAATTATTATTTTAGAAAATATGTCAAGTACAATAATGTTAAAATATAAACTTTTGCTTAACATAATACTTTGAAATAATATATTATTAATTATTTTTATTATCATTATTATTATTTTTTAGTACAGCAATATCAATAAATATTAAAACTGTAAAAATTGTGTTGAGGCCAGTCAAAATATTGGCTGGGCAAGTAAAAACCTTTTCTGTTAATTTCTGTTATTTGATTAGATATAGAATTGTTTTTTATTACCCTCATTTTATTTCCCTAACATATTTTAAGGCTCATCAAGCCAGAGAAACATGAATGGTTCTGAGTGAGATGACAGCACTGTTTAAGGTGTGTTCACCCCCATCTTGGGGATTATGTTCATCGCTCTCTAGTGGCGGGAGGACTTCATGATGCCTTGTATGAGTAGGCCACCTTTCCGATGACAATTTTACAACTACCATTCTTACGGTGGCCGAGAGAGCTCAATGCGCAGGAACTGAAGAAGACATATCCAAATAGAAAAACACCCGCAAATTAAGAAAACATCTTCATCAGTTTCACAACTCATGTGTGCTCCAAATACTCACAACCAAATACAGAAATGCTCTGCAAAAAGTTGCACGACGGATATGTTTTCAGGGGACCCAATAAGTGATGAACCTGGCTGGGACGTGCTTACAACTCAAACTCTACTTTATTCTATTTTTTTTTTTTTTTTTTTGCAAAACATACATACAACTTTGTGTACAATATACAAAATGTAATGTCATCAGAATACTAATGAGAAAAGAACAATGAGCTGAAAACTAAAATAAATAAATAAATAAAAAAGATTACATACGATTACATAATGGCACACTAGTGCCCTGCTCACTCCAATGTCCCACTTCAAGGGCTCTGCCGTCTGCCCTTCGAAGGGAGTAGGGCATAGGGATGCTCACGAGCAATGAGCACGTCCCAGACGAGTTAGACACTTATTGGGGTCCCCTGGAAACATTTTCGTTGTGGTCTGTGCCATTTGCAGCTTTTGCAGTGTGTTTCTGTATTTGGTCATGTTGTGAACTTTTGCAGAGCATTTCTGTATTTGGTTGTGTTTTGAGTATTTGGAACACACATGTGTTGTGAAACTGATGAAGATGTTTTCTTAGTTTGCGGGTGTTATTCTATTTGCATGTGTTTTCTTCAGTTGAGCTCTCTCGGCCACCGTACATTCTTCCTAAAACTGTGCTCAGATTGTTGAGAAATTAGTCCCTTCTCGCATGATAAGTGGTTTTGTTGAACATGGATCAAATTTTGCCATCCGGAAAAAAAAGATAAAGCGAATGCTGTCTGTGAGAGAATGATATGTTTCCTGGTTTGGACAAGCATGAGGAACAAAAATGGATAGGGCAGTTCCAATGGGAAATGCAAACAGTCACTTGACATTTCGAAACAAATTGTTGGTGCTGAAACGGCGTTCCAGGAGAGCTGGGCTTGGTCCTGTCGGAGGAGAGAGTGAACGAGAGAAGGAGAGAGATAGAGGTGAACGGAGAAAGAGGGAGAGAAAACATGAGGGAGCGCCATGCGGTTGGATGGTATTCTTGGGAAAGTTTGCAGCTCTTGCAGTATCTGGAGCTCAGCTGGGGACAAATACCACATGGAAACGAGAGGAAGCCTGCAGAAGTAGAGAGGGCCTTCAGGAATGTTTCACTTCAAATGGAAAATGTTTGCAGCTGTTCGCCATTGTTTAATGTTGTGTGTATATGGTATCCCCTCAGATTCCGAACAAACAGACTGTTCTGTTGACACCTGGACTTCTTAGGACATCATGGTTTGGGTCTTTATGAAGAATATGAAAAGCGTTAGATACTGTTATATAGAGTAACACTTAAGACCCTGATATACTTATGGTGAAGTTCTTTTTCATTCTTCACTTAGAGGTGAAAAATTCTAATTATTTGAGCAGCGGTATAAACAAAATAAACACAACAAAAATGACAGTGGTGAGAAAATAGCAGTTAAGAAAGCATCTGATCATTGCGATGTGGATATATGTTTGCACCACCTTTACAATTTGGTACTCCTCTATGAACTGAACAGAAGAAATGAACCAAAGATTTCCATGTCAAAGAAGGTGGAGCCTTAGAGCCACACCCAACTGTTCTGGAAAGTACACTTTGGCAAGTTGTAACTCCTAAAACAAACCACATGAACCCTAACCTTCAAAATTCAATCAAACCAGTTCATTCTTCTATTTCCCTGGAAGTGTATCAGGGCCTATACAGGACGCTTTAAGGCAAGTCAGTTTACTTGGCGGATATCTTGGTAATACCTCTGGTAGTTAGAAAGAATGTATTTTTGAGTTGAATGATTGTATATTTATGTTGAATGCACATCAATACCATCACAAGTTTCCAATTTGGGGGTTTCCAAAATATGGTCTGTGGTTAATGGTAAATTATGAACTCTTTTTTTCATTTACAATAAAACTAAGTTGCATGCACGAAGTACAATAGAATTATACAATTATGATAGAATATATAACAATTCAGTTTACAGTAAATTCATAAATTTAATAAAAAGCACACCTGGCGCATGGTCCAATCAATGTTGTTTTAGACACCAATTGACTTTCATTGTATGGACAAAAACTTTTCTTCAGAACATTTTCTTCGAAATATCTAGTTTTGGATTGCACAGAACAAGGTTTGTCACACAGGTTTTGAACCACCTGAGGGTGTGTAAATGATGACGGTGACTAGCATGATCCTTAAGCACCTTAAGTCATCTTCTTTATATGTTGGCCTTCTAGTTGCCCCAATGGCACCTGACTTGACCTCTGGCAAACTCTAGGTATGGATTCCTGAAGAAGATGCTACCTGCTTTCACTGACATGCCAACCTTAGAGCTTGGCTGGGCGAACTTGGCACGACCATAATGTCATTGTACTCCAGCCACTTATTCTGAAGTTCACCTCGAGTCCATCTATTTTCATCGTTCAATGCCTCCTCTGTTCTCTGTGGTTTATAATAGCCCCACAGTTTGGATGACAGCAAGGTGTGGAAACAGTTATTGGAAATAGTTTTCCAGCGGACACCTCCGCCTTTGCCTGCTCCGAGAGGCTTTGCACGAAAAAGACCAGGTCTTTGGATCTGCTAGGGGTTTGTTTGTTGTTCTTCGCTGTCATGTGTGTGGTTATTGTTGTGGAGCTAATGCTGTTTCATCTTCGCACATGCTGGTAGTTAGAGGTTTGCTCACGGACACTAGTGTAAAAAAACGAACAATGTGGCAGGCGAGAACCTTGTCGTTATTGTATTAGCCAGTTTGGGGAAAACCCCATGCGCCATGCAGGCCTGAAATTATTACATTTTTCCCTTCAAAATAAGTGTGTGTGCGAATTCTGTGCTGTTTTTTCATGTCTGAGTGTCTTGGTTTCTTGGTGCGAGGTATGTTGTTCCTGCACCAGTTGCTTTTCTCCTGATGACGCCACCCTGTAGGAATTTGCCTCCTTGTAGTTGTTGAGTGTGCACATGCACCAATGCGGACACACACCCC
This sequence comes from Meda fulgida, assembly GCA_030578275.1. NCBI lineage: Eukaryota > Metazoa > Chordata > Actinopteri > Cypriniformes > Leuciscidae > Meda > Meda fulgida. Next base: position 17,101,213 of record CM060640.1, read on the forward strand.
CGTACATAAAGGGGTGTTGGGTCCCCCCACAGCCCAGGGACTCAGAAGACCCCTCTGTTCTGCCGCTGCTAACCAGGACCATTTGCTGCCTTGTTTTTTCTTTCCCCGCGTCTCCTCCTTTCTCGTTTTCTTTCTTTCTTCCTGCCCGTTTTCACCCGCTCCCCTTCCTGTCTGGGTTATGGCAATTGTACATAATTTTGTTTCGGGATACGCCAGAGCGCTGCATGTGTGTGATGTGGGGGCGGGGCGGGGGGGGGGGGGGGGCGCAAGGATCGGTCCTCCAGAGGCCTTGAGGGGGTTCACCTCAGTCTGATTGATGGGGGAGGTGTCGCCTCTGTTCGCTCATCCATCACATACTTTATTTGGGTTTCAGAGAAGAGGAAAAGGATAAAGGGGGGGGTGGAGGGGGTCCTTGCTCTTCCAAAAATATCAATCCGGTGAGGCCGCCGTGCTTTCTTTACCCCCCTGAGCCCAAGCAGGAATAGACGTCTTACCCTTGTGACCCAACACCATTCAGCAGTCTCAGCACTGGCAACAAAAGACAGATAAATGTGGCCCAGATAGATTTAGAGCAGGTTCCTGCTTTCTGCAACTTTCTATTATTTCCTTCGCTTTGAGGAGTGGAAAAGGAATTCTGGGATAGTTAGTGGGCGCATTGGCTTTGTGCAGGACTCAAGGTGTCTGTTTTGTTGTGCTTTCAGTTTTGACTATGACATGTGCCAATATACAGTAATGCGATATATCACGGTAATGAACATGCACTAGCCTATATTGTTATCATGGGCATTTCAAAATACAGTGAATCATTTTTTTTATTACGAATTATTCCAATTTTTAGAACGCATTTTAAGAATACTTTTCCCATCATAACAATCTTCCTAACAATCTGACTCCCATCGAAACATAAACGGACAATGAAAAATACTGCTAAAGCATTTATCGATCTTAGTTAATGTTAATTTTAACATTTAATAATACATTAAAATCAAAAGTTGTAACTGTATTATTTAATGGACATATGCTAATATGAACAAACAATCATCAGTTGTATTTTTTTAACTAATGTTACCAAAGATTAATAACTTATGTAACAATTGTAGCTTTTGCTCATTTTTAATGTTAATGCATGCATTAACTAACACTAGCTAATTGGACCTTATTGTAAAGTGTTACCCATTGATCTTTATAATGCTTTTGCAGTCTGTTTGAAACATTTGTTTACTTTGAACATATAAATACAATAAAGCAATACACAAAAATGTATAGAGAATGTATAGCGTTCCTTTTATTATAAGAAAAAATAAAAAAGTTATTTAACCTGTTATAGTGACAACACTTTTTTTGCAACTTATTTCAGTGTCGTTATAATACAATATACTGTGTCTGGTGTGGCAAAACATTTTGTATTTACAGGCAAAACCTGTACATCAGATGCTATAGCAGTTTTGACACAAGTACAGTCTGTTTGCCAAGGTCTAAGCATGTGACGGTATAACATTTTCATGTTGTGATAATTGCTAAAGCTTTTATCACGGTATATTGTATCACGATATTAAAATAAGTTGCAAAAAAAAAGTGTTGTCACTTTTTAAAATCTTAAATGAAGATGATGATTATTATTATTATAATGTCTGTAACCAACATTAAACTAAACTTTTAATTAAACATTGAAATTATAATTATAATATTAATCATTATTATTAATTATAATATTATTTTATTATTATGTTGTTTGTTTTTTTTATTTAGACTTTTAATAATAATAATAAATTGTATTTATTAAACGCTATCTGGCAACTATCTGTTTTACTAACTTTTTTTTTTTTTACTCAAATATATGTATTTGTGTGTGCAAGTATAAACACCTCCATGCATGAAAAAATAGGTTTAAGCACAGGAAATACAACAGGATTGTTTTTTTTTTTAAGGCACCACATCTGCTTCTAAAGATTTTTGAAAACTGTTTCTAAAGATATATCAATGAATAACAATATTTCAGCTGTTCTTCCTGTCTATTCATGTAGCTTTATATACTATTAAATAAATACTTGATCCTTCGGTTTCCCAATGTGCTTCGTTTCGGACTACTATTTTAGGTAATGCAGCCTTTCCAATAGTAATTAAGCACAGTAATTAAACACCAGTTTACCCACATAACAATACTTAAAGCAACAGTAGCAAATAGATTTGAAAAAGAAGTGTTACCATTGGTATAAACTGAGATGATTTTCATCTTCCATGTCCCAGTCACTCGCTTGGTTTCCAGCAGGTACAGGCTCATATGGCCTGGAAGTCTGTAAGGTCTCACTCCATTTTGGTTTGTGATGCCCATTATTCATTATCAAGTCCCATTTTTAGTGGGACTCTTATCACATTACAGAAGTAGAATGTACAGTATTGTTCATTGTTTGAACTGCCTAAATTGTTTGCAAAATCATTTTGATTTCAATACTAGCTCGGAAGATTCAACTTGCATGTTTTTAACTTGTTTTTACAACTATTACATCTTATTGTCTTGGGACCAGAAACATCTCTAGCGAGTCGGTATTATTCATAGTTGACTTGGTTAAAACAGAGGAAATAGATCTGAGTTTGAAATGCATCATTTACCCTCTGTCAAATGCTAGGAATGCACCCTTTGAACTGGATGGGGCATCGTCTTGACTCTCGCTGTCCTTTTCTCTTTTTCATTCATTTTCCTCTCCAGTCTCTCTTTGTCAGATAGCCTGGTGTTGTCAGGCAGCCAAGGCGCTCTGATATCCATTTTGCATGCTTATCAGAAAAAAAACACAGTTATGAATATTCAGGGCATTCAGCAATTTCAAAAAAGGGGGGGGGGGGGGAGATGGAAGGTAGCAAAGACAGCAAGGGAGAGCGGGACAGAAATTGAGCTTTGTTCTTGTTTTAAGTGCATCAGTCATGGAGTGGAATAGCGGAAAGCTCAGAGGCAAACAGCTTACTGTAAAAGTCTGCGGCGCAGGGAGAAGGGCAGCTTCAGATTAGGCATGGTCTCCGTTTGAGGGTCCCATTCTGGACTGGAGGATGTCTGGTGCCGCTGAACCCCATGACTTCAGACAGACTTGTCTCTGGGGAGAGACCGTATTACAAGAAGCTCACTTGGTACGACGATATTTATCATCACCTATAAGTAGTGTCAGTCAGTCAAACAGAACTGAATTTGTAGCGTCTATAGACTGAACACGTAATGGGCATGCGCATGACCTCACCCTTTTTACAAATTCATGTTTTTGTAGTTTACACAGAGATAATAATGGTATCGTTTTTTAAAAACTTGCACTTTTCAAAAAATTTCAAAAGTTTGAGTTTTCAGGTCCACAAAATGACGTTTTCGTGTAAATGAACGGCCAAAACACATAAAAAGTTTCCTATCTTTTGTTGAAAAGTGTGTTGTACCCATAAACATTCCCTTAAACATTCATAGCTACATTTAAGCCTAAAATCTTGATGTTGATAAAAAAAACAATATAGATTTTTTATTTTATTTTATTTTATATAAATCAGAACAAGGACATCATGCTCTGAATGGCGGTCCATAGTTTTTCATTTGTGTAGACCTGAGATCATCCTGAACTGTCAAATACATTTGTAAAACAATTAAAATAAATGAATAATTGTAATCAGTGATCACCATAGCAGCTTTTGGAATTTCGATGAGAACTGTGTGTTCCACTGGTAAAAAGTTAGGATCATTGATAGAATTTTCCATTGAAATTGCATGATATGAATGAGGTGCGACTCAAATGTAGACATCTGAATGATTGATTCCTGCCTCAGCATTTTACACAAACACTTTGTACTTGCTCCCATCTGGAAACTTAAGAATCAAAAATACAAATAATCTTCTTTGGCTCAAAAAAGGGTTTATTTTATTAATGTGTATTAATGCTTTACAAATGCCACATGATATTATTAGGAAAGAGCACTTATTGGAAAGGCTCGCTAGACTTTGGCCCATCTTGAGCTTATACGACGTGTCAAAGAGCTCAGCTTATTTTTGGAAGGCTTCTAATGGCGCACTTGTTTCGTCCTCATCCTACGCAGTCCACTGGACCCTGATCCTTCATTATTCGCATGCTCTTTTCCAGCTATTTCTGAGCAACATTCCTCTGTTTACATCCCACTCTGTAACCGTATCCTTCTGAAATCTCTCTGGGAAGTCCTGTGAGGAACGCAGTGGATGTTGTTCCCCCCTCTTGTAGGTTTGTAGATGCTGTCACTGAGTTTTCACACCAGGGATCAGTTTTAAGACAGTGTGAATATTCAAAGTGAAGTATTGTACGTACTTCAAACGAAACCTCACAATCACTTGCTCGTGAGTTACTAACAACACGTCAACATCCTGTCATATCATGTATTAAAAGCTCCATTGACCTTGTGGCTTAGGAAGAAAATGCTAAACATGATCTTTATCCAAAATAACCGGGAGAGGTTAAGAGGCCATGTGTGCTACAGACTGCAGTGAACTCTGTCATTATCTGATACTTGTTATACGCACGGGCCACTTATGACACCCCGCAGGGCTCTGTTGTGCCCCGCCACACCAACAATTTGTGATGAGTCACAAACGTGCGGCACGCCGAGCTCCTACGAGAAACACCACCAGGGACGGCACAGCAGTCGGTACTGGGGATACGAGCGGACAGGAAAGGAGACCACATCATAAGGGAACGCTGCTGTGACTCACCGCCTCTGGAAGCATAATGTTTATCCAATAATTTGAATGGAGTTCTCCGGGTTTTCAGATGCCTTGATCGTGTTCAAGCTGTTCGTGTGATGTTTTAGATTAACCTTAGATTAACCTTTAAATAAAGGGGAAAATGCAAAGCAACACGAATCATGGTATTGCCATTTTTTATGGTACCACAGAAATACTGAATTGAATTTTATTTTATTTTTTTTATTTTGTTGCACATATATGTTTTATTTATATCATAATATAAATATTTGTTTAATTTTTTATTAAATTTAATTTTTTATTCATATAATTTTTTGCACATATTTATTTCCATAATGATACCACAGTGTTATGTTTACACATTTACCATGGCAGTACCATGGCAAAAACACATTCTTTACTATATTGGAATACAATTATAATACCACATTTTACCCGTTTTATTTTATTTTAATTTTAAAATGCAATTCTTGCATATCAGTTTTATTTACATTATAATATAACATATAATATATATTTGAATACCATAATACCTTATTTTATTATTTTATTTAATTGATTTTCAGTTCATATTTCAGTTTTATTTGCATCACAATGTATTAAATTTAATTTAATATGACAGAAACAACTTTTTATTATCAGAATACGCACCTGACAGATGTACAAGTCAGGTGAATTAAACATTCTTCACATCAGATAACCTGTAAAACTATTACATATTGTATAAGACGCAGAGAAGTCCTCTTCTCGACCACCATGAAATTCTTTAACAAAGTAATACTAGAACATTTCTAGAATATGTCCAGTTGGCTCGCATGTTTACCGTTTCTCCTTCCTCCTCTGTCATGTTATATAGACAAACAGCAGCTCTCAGAATGTTAGCAGGAAAGCTTGAGGTAAATGCTATTTGTCAGCGTTCCTGCATCAGTGCCAGCATTAGGGTGGGCTCTCTCTGGTGAGTCCTGTTAAAGGGGCCGGTGTAGCGAGTTAACGTTCTTGAACAATGTGGTGAATGGGAAAACAAAGCAGGATCTGAAGGGAGCGTACACCTCAGAGGCCATTAACAGCACAGCTCTGCTAATTGCCAACAAGGACTACAAAGCTTGGGAATATGCTCTAGTTTGCCGAAGGCGGTAATTTTAGAGTTTATAGTGTCTTGTAGAAGTTTTTGATGTCTTCAATATGGTGGAGCTTGCACGTGATTGAATGGTTTTATGATGGCTTCATCTGGAAGAGCAAAAAGATTAGGTTATCTTTTCGGTCTCCCTCTCGTGCCCCTGTGTTCACACTGGTCTGCCTTGAAGGGTCTCTGGGGGCTTGGCGCTTTTGAGCCAAGGAGGAAATGAGTTTTTCCATGCTCCTGTGTGTCGGAACATTTATCACCACCATCACCAGGAACTGCAGCACAGGAAAAATGGTCTTGGTGTAGGATGTGTGACCAGAACCTTGATATATAAGTACACAAGTATTCAGTCTCTCCTCTGATCACCAGTCAAATCGCAACCTTCTGTTTAACTGTGTGAACTAGCAAAGAGTTTAACATACCATTTCACTTAGACCAAAGTCGGCCCATCGGCCATGCTGCAAATGAAAATGGTTTTCATCCAAAATACAGATCTGCATATGTAAAGAGAAAACAAAATTCAACTTTCAAAATTCTTAAATCTTTTAGCACTACTTAACTGCAGTGATACGTACAACAAACAATGTAATAAAACGGCCAGATTCACATACATCTGTTTTGGATAAAACTGAACACGCTTTTAGTGCACTTTGAAAGTGAAACATTTTGGAGGAATGATGCCACTGGCACATTTTTTTGAGTGAGCCTGGGTAAAAAAAAAAAAAAAATCATATTTGGATATACTCAATTGGGTCAGGGATTGAGGCAAATGAAAAAGTCAACATTTCCACAGATATTTAGCACTGTTTGTTATTAAGTGAGCTACATCAGCATTTCTATCCGTCATTTGGTCTATTTAGAACATGATTAATGTAATCCAGGTGTTTGACGGTGTACATTAGATGTCCCTGAACGCCACAGATGAGTCAGGAAGACATTGTGGAAACATGTTCATCAATAGAGGGGAAGTGTGTGGCATGTAGAATAACAAGAGCGCACGAGGCCGAATGGGATTGAGTCTGATCGTGCGCATTCTAAAGGGACAAATATATCTTATTTCAGGAACAATGCTAAAGTGTGGTCACGCCTGGATGACACACAGGTCAATTGTTTCATTCCAGGCGAGAATTACCTGGTTTCCAAAGGAAAGGCATCCTCTGTGGAGCTCTGGGAAAGTGATATATTTTGCCAAGCGGCACGATCACCGCCCAGGTCGTTCTGGAGTCATGGGGGGATTCCAGCGGCATCAGCCTGGGCTATTCTTATCAGATATATTTCAGACACAAAAGGAAAGGGTGGTATGTTAATAACAATATCTTTGCCACATGCCCAAGAAAGAAACTTGTCCGTCATAAATAGCAACTCTTCAGAAAAGGGAAATAAACTTGATTCTAGATTCTGGTTTGTATTCACTAAGAATGAGAGTCACTGAGGAGAGTCACTAAGAATTAATTGCTTCTGCTAATAGTGTGTTTGATTTGCAATTTGCAAATGTTTTTTGCATTGTTTTTGCACTCAATTCACTAATGGTACACACTGCACGATTGTCAAAGTCATCGGATTGCTGTTCTTCTCACTTTTCACTCAGCATTTAGTTGCACATTATTATTGACGGATCAACAAAAGGCGGTCACATATTACACATTTCAATAGGAAGAATCGCCGACATCTGTCTAGTCTACAGTAGGTTTCATAACCAAACACGTGAGAATAGATACAGGAGATAATGTAAGATCACGTGTGAGATAGGAGTTCTTGTTCGAGACTGGATTTTTTTCTTGTTAAAATGATGCACCATTGTCACTCGCATGAACAATCAATGTATTGTACCCGACATAAAGGAAGTCAAGAAATCTATATTTTATTGCAAAAACTATTTGCATAACACAAATTTCAATCTTGAGCATCAGTTTTGGGTGTACTGACAATGAGCAATTTTATAACTGCATTTTAATCTGGGTTTAATCGTAATTCCTACATATACATTTTTAACATTTTAAGCTGACAAAATCAACATGAGTTATTTTACTATGAACAAATATGAATGAACAGTGAACAATAGCATTTTTATCAATTAACCTAGATTCATACTGTAAAAAAATGTATAAGTTAAGTTAATGTATTAACCAATGTTAACAATTGAGATAGTTCAACTAAAAATAACAGTCATTTACTCACCCTCATGTTTTTCCAAAACTGTATGATGTTATTTTTTCTCTGTGGAATATAAAATAAGTATGTTTTTGTCCATTAATCAAAATTAGACCCCACTGACTGGACAAAAAAAGGAAAGATTGTTTGTGCTCCACAGAAAAATGAAAGTTATACTGGTTTGCAACAACATTTAAGGTGAGTAAAAGATGACAGAATTTTCGTTTTTGGGTGACCTATTCCTTTATCTTTATTGTAAAGTGTTACAATTGAACAATAAAACATTCTGTGTGCCTTCCCTGTTCTGTGTGGCGTCTCTGGCCAATGTGTGGAATCCCCTTGTGTTACTGTGCACTATCACCGTTTTTGACATGTGCTCCACCAAACAAGTACAGCCGCTGCCAGAACAAGCGCACAAGTTAATGGCTCAGAACACGTGCTTATCCTAACCATCAGCTCAACAAAAGCCATAATTATCTGCAAAATAAACTCACTCCCATGATTGTTAGACAAATAATGCATTAAATTGTTCTAGATAAACTTTACTCTGTTGTAGAAAAGCCAGAATTGTCTGATGCAGTCATACCATTATAATATGGACCTGTATAGAGATGAGTCATGATGGTTGAGTAGTCGATTAGTTTTAAATCATTATGCCAGTCTTCAGTCTCACATGATCCTTCAGAAATCATTCTAATAGGCTGATTTGGTGCACATGAAACATTCCTTAATATTATCAATGTTGAAAACAGTTGTGCCGCTTAATATAATTGTGAAAACCATGATGTATTTTTTTCGGGATTCTTTGACGAATAGTGTCTGATGGAAAAATCCCCCTATAAAAACCTTCAGGAAGCCCACCGACTAGTTAATTTTGAGAACATGTAGTGCTCATGCTCTAGACCTGTAGGAGTTTCCTTCCATTCTGATTTAATTTGGAAAAAGGTATAGCAGATTATGCATTGAAATATGATCTTTGTTTCTCTTGAAGGCAAATTAAATCAGGTAACTGATTTAAAAACTATAGTGTGTTTCCTTTATAGCATTGTCTGACCCATGGGATTAACTTTATATAGGCCCAGACATTATTTTTGGCATTTTCTTGGTCTCCTCCTTCTCCTCCTCCCTTGCAGGCTGGAACTCCTCCAGGAAGGCCGAAAGAAGCCTGGCACTTGCTTGTAGCTTGCAGCCAGACTTGGGCAGCTGGGATCTGGAGGGAGTTCCCTGCAGTTTCTGAGCTCTCTGGCACCGCTCACACCCCCTACATCAAGCCCGAACCACGCACCCCGCCTCCTCCCGCTCCACCTTCTTCTGCACAACACAATACAGAGGAGCTCTGTGCTTCTGTACACCCACACCATACCCTGCTGCACACACAGCAAGCGAGTCTCTCGAATAAACCTAATTCAAAAAATGGTACAAAAGTGCAGCAGGCCCCCCTCGGTTGCCGACTCGACTCTGTGTGGCACTTGACACAGCCACTCTCACATAAGCTGCCTATTATTTGTTGTTAGTAGCGAGACTCTTCAACACACTTCAAGGTCTATTCATCTGCAGAATAAGAGTACTGTACTGGGTATCAGCACAGCGGAAACGGTCCCCTTTGCCCTTTGAATATGACTACCATGCGAGATATGGCACTGAACTGAAGTTGTTTCTTCAGCTGGAATCCATAGCAGTTTCTTTCCCTCAGGAGCGTCACGGCACCTGCAAGAAGCCGCAGGAGTTTTGGTTATACAGGTAATGCGCTGCTAACCCCGCCTTCCTGCTAAAAGGCGGCCTGCTGACACCCTCCCAAACAAATTGTCTGGGGTTCTCCGCAGCCAAAAAAGCAGTAAAAAAGGAATTCCTTCCTAATGGTCCATGAAAGCAGTGATTCACCACTTATTATTGTTTGAGCCCTGGAGAATCTTTCCATATTACCTCAGTATTGTAACCTTTAGAAAACTTATCCGTCACACTCTAGGGTTTATTTTCACGTCGCGTCCACCTCGTTCCGCTGTTCTGACTTGCTTGGGCAGATCTGCAGAAAACAGTCGAGTAATCAATGGCCCAGAAAGCCCTTCCAGCTGGACACTTGTCATCCATGATGGACGAAAACCATGACAACCGGCCGCTTCTAAAGGACCGCTTGCGTTAGGGAGGTCAGTGCCCTGCCACGAATCCCCTCGCAAGTAAACAGATTTGATGGGGAGGGACTCTCAGAATTGGACTGTGTTCTTTTCAATAATTATATTCATTGTTCTCCAGCCACTGTGGGTTATGGTCGCAAGCTGTTTGGTCGGCCCCTGTCTGTCTGCCACCCCCTACGCTACCAGTGCTAGTGCTTCACCCTCATGGGTATCTGCTTGTGCCAGAGCTGAGATGCCAGCTTGGTGACTCTGATGCCCTGAAAAGGATGTGCCTGTCAGTGTAAGTGTCTGTCTGTCTGTCTGTCGTTCTATCCATCTATTGTTCCATCTAGCCATCATTCCTTCTATCCATTGTTCCATCTGTCCATCTATCGTTCTATCTATCATATTCTATTGTTCTACCTTCTAGGCCTTTATACTGTATAACTGTATTTTTTTAACAAACTTGGCTTCTCTTAAAATTACCACTTTATGACTTTTTGGATCAAATGAATAATGCTAAATGAATACATTAAAAAAGGCATTTTCAATTCTGAATTCAAAATCTTAAAGTACCCTACAGTATTATAAATCCACCTTGTTGGCATTGAAAAGGTTGCTGTTCCCTGCCATTTTTTGGCTACTGTTTTATGAATACTTCATATTCCAGCTGATTATTTGACAAATTGCTTTCCCCATATTATATACTATGTAAGTAAATGTATTTGGATGCAAGTGGGGCCTCCTGGGCAGACTCACTGATATGGAACACAACTTAAGAGCCATTCAGAGCGACTGAGCACACAAAAAAGGAAGTCTTACGAGGGAGATCCTCACTCTTTCTGTTTTTTTTTTTTTTTTGTCTTTCGCTTCCATTTTTAATCTTGTCCAGAAGCTTCTTCACATTATGGCTGCAGGAGCTGATCTCTGCCAAACAAGCGTGGGAACTGACCCGGCCCATCCAGAACAGCCTCATCTGCAGCCTGTAATGATTGAACCTCAATGACATCATACACGTTTCAGAGAAGGGCTCTGGTAACTGCGCTGTACGCCTCATCCAAATACCAGTGGCTGAACGGAACACACACGCCGAGCTGAGCAATGGAAGTCAGATGGTCTGCGTTTTCTTTCTTCCTTTCCCCCCCTCCTGACTCAAGCGTAAGCGGCTGTCGGGATTTAGAGAGAAAAAGATCCGAGGGGCCTCCGCGAGGTTCGGCCCGACTGTAAATGTCGGAAAGCGAACGCAGGCCTTCGTAACAAAGTGGAATCTGATATAATTTACCCCAGGCTGGGGTGTTTGATCTTCTCCTACTTCAGGGTGCTTGTCAGAGCCGTGGAGGGGGGACTGGTGCTGCTTATAGGCCAAAAAGTCAGCGTTTATAATCTAACGTCATGTGTGTTGAAAAGTATTTTCATGTGTGGGTTGACATTTTGAAAATTTTGGATTGTATGCGAGCATTGCTGCTGTTTTCTTTTCATGCTTCCTGCATAAATGCAGACATATTTAGTTACCTCCAAGGACTCCCGTAATGTAAAACACTGCCTTCGCTTCATTCCTCATCGGCAATCTAGGCATCTTGAATGTTTGCATAGTTCATAGCCTTTGCTGTACAAAGATCCATATACATCTTCAAACAGACAGTATAGAACCATTTAGTTTCTCATACGCTAAGAAAATGACCCTACACAACAAGATTTCTACATTTATTTTAGCATTTATATTTGCTTAGAGTAGCTTATTAGTTTATCGGTTTGTGCACAAGACTTCTCATGTAAAAACCCTAAATTCAATCTGTTCATCATATAAAGTGAATAAAGAGAATTTTTCTCTTCAGAAAATTTGGACTAAACCGCTCAATTCATATGCAATAGTTTTTTTTACAATCTACTAACTTTTTGTAAGCTTCAAAGTGGTAGTTGCGTAGCTGTCAATGGAGGGACAGAAATCGCTCAGATTTCATTAAAATATCTTCATTTGTGTTCCGAAGATGAACAAAAGTCTTACGGGTTTGGAACAACATGAGGGTGAGTAAATTATGACAGAATTTTCTTTTTTGGGCGCACTATCCCTTTAACAATCTAGCCATGCCATCATCATCATCTCTCTCCCAACAATTCCCTAGCAAGAGTAATGTGTGTGTATATATATACACATATGCCTAGTTCTGTCATGAAACACTAGATGGCGCAGGCTGATGTGTCCTTCACGCAAGCTGATTGGTTCATGTTGCATCTGCAGCAAATGAGCTTGCTGCTCATCATTCAGATGGCTGGTGACCATTCAGTAGCAGTTTGCAGCACGCTTTCAGAGTTCATCTAAAACCCTCCACCTTCCCCAGCTCCACTATAGATCTGCTATGGGTAATTTATATATAATATTTGTGCATCAGCAGTATGTCTTACATACTCACTGCAGCGTATTGGCGTATGTATTGGCATTAGCAAGTCCCTGTACTTGCTCTGCAGCAGAAGCAATAATCAACAGCAGCAGCAATTCAGCAGCAGTAGCAGATCTATTCCGCCAAGACCAAATACATTAACATCATCATATCCATTACCATGCTAAAAATCTTCAAAGAGTTGTCATGATAGAAAATAGAAATATATACTGCATATACTGTATATGTATGTATGTATGTATAAATATATAGTTAAACATTTTTTAGAGTTTGGTTTTGGAAAGTGGTACAGTAGCTTCAGCATCTGCCCTTTAATGGTTGCAGTCATGTTAGTTTTCTTCCTTTTTAAAGAGTGTTTGAAGTCTCAGCTCTGTAATCCTTCGATGACCACCACTCCTATAGTTAGCACACAAGGACATGTGTGAATTTAACTGCAGCTCAGAGTTCTGGAGCACAGAGTTTGTCTGTCTTGAGCCCATCTGAGACTATATGAAACAATTCCACATTTATAACGTTTTACATATGACATTCGTATACCCCATTATCTGGTACAGGAAATTCCCAAAGCATATGGTAATTACAATAATTTGGAGCTTATGGCTCTTGTTGTCTTCCCATGCTACTTCGTCTCTAGTGGATCTGAAGCCTCAGTGAACCACAGTGCCGATCTGTTTTGTGGCGGATGCATTTTAAGTACCTTCAAATTACAGGTCTATGGGAAATAAGATGAGCTAAAAACATGCACAGTGCAGATATAGAAGCATGAGGGAATTTTAAACCAAAATATGATATTAAAAAGACGCAAATATTTGATGCACACATTGGGCCTGCTGCGCTTTTTGTTAACACTTTTTGTTCAAATGTGGTAAAACTCTTGTCAAGTTAGTCCTTAATAGTTGGATTATAGGCCTTCCCATTTAAAATGTTAACTTAGTGTTATTAAGTATGGAAAAAAAAACTATATAGAAAAACACAATTTTAGCACAATTTATGTATAAAAATATTTTAAAAAAAATGCTTTTTTTAAGTGAAAAAACAATTTTCACTCAGAAATTGCTAAATAAAATTGAAAAACAAGTAAGAAAAATTATTTTCTTGGAAAACATATTCCAATAATCTTTGGTTTTATATCTTTGAAAAATAAATGTACAGTGTATACCCTTATTAAGTTGAAAGTATAGGCTACTTCGGTTTTGTACACTGGGGTACATGTACAGCACAAAATTTCATCATCAGCATTGTATACTTTGAAAGACTATGTGACGCATAGCCTACTTTGTACTTGAACAGAATAGAAATGCACGCAGTGCTAGATTTTATATTGTGTCTTAAAATGTTCAATAATATTTAAATACTGTTAAACAAACAACAACAGAATGTTTTCCAGCAATCCATGTTTTCAGTGTTATATGGTGGGGGTGCTATTACGCATCTTCTTAAAGAGTACAGAATCTCCAGATAAAAACCCAATTTTTTTTCTTTTTTCTTCCTTATTCACACTCCATCCCAGTAGGTGGCGGAAATGCACCTCACGCTGGTTTGACAACCGCCAAAATTCAAAAGAAGAAGAAGATTAAAAACATAGGCGAAGAAGAAGCAGAATCAAGCAATAAGCATTGCTTAGGCCCTAAGCACAGGTAAAATAACATTAAACTGCTTATAAATCAAAACTGCCTAATTTTGCCAAATAAAATGTTGACCCAGGATGAGGTAGGCCTATAGGAAAACCACGATTTTCTTAGCTTTTTGTTCAAAATGTTGCTATTTTTTTTAACTTACCCACATTCAAGTGGTGATAAAAAATAACTCATGGAGTTAGAATAAAATGGGTGTTATTGCATGTTTCTTGCATGTTCAGATATGCTGGGACCAAAATGAATGTTTTGTGAAAATTATCAAAAATGCTAGTGCAGGCTGTCAACTTAAAAAAAATGGTGGAAGAGAAAGAGTTAGTTATTTTGTTGTCAGAAGTAAAAACAAATGCAAACCTTTTATTTTGCAGGAATGACGTATAAGAAAATGAAAAATAGACACTGCAGCGGGGTGTCAGTTTTGCATTAAGGAGAAAATCTTAAAACAAATTTCTCTGCAACTTAACAGTTTTCACATGCCAAATAAAATTTGCTGTTTCTGTTCATAAAGTGACAAAGGCAGCCAAATGACTTGTTGATGCCAGAGCGAACCACCTTTGAAGGCTTCTCCCATGGCTGAAATACCTCTGTATCACATTACAGCCTGTCAGAAACGCGACTAGTGAAGCCTATGAATTCAGGTTAATAGTCCTCAGAAATATCGGAAAAGTCAATCACGGTTAGGTGCGGACATTAGTATTTTAATTTGGATCATTATTAAGGTTCTTTTTCGTGATTCAAAAACATACAGCGCTAAAAATGTAGTCCGATTACAGAACAAATTACTCGAATTATTTGGCTCTTTTTAGTAAATCAAAAACATTCATTTTCATCAACACAACCAGTGTAGTCCAACTCCCAACCGTATGACTCTTTTGAGCCGGTTCATTTAGTGAATCAAATTATGAATTCTTAAACTTCAATCACTGTAATTACTGACTGGTTGTTCATATGACAATGCATAGTTAAAGATATACATTTTGTTTTTTTGTCAGTAGAAATATGATACCAGATGTTTTGTTTATTTAGTATTGTTGTTAAGTATTTAGTTAAGAACAATTATTGGATTTTCATTCATGCCACCTTTAAAAATCCATTAAACCTCTCTGTGTAAACACACCTTTTACAATAATTGTTTTATTTATTAATGTATACTTTATTATTATATTGATTATTTAGGTCACACTTTAGATTAGGGTCCATTTCTCACTATTAACTAACTATAACTACGACTTTTGCCTCAAACTTCTGATTGCTTTTTAATAGTTAGTAAGGTAGTTGTTAAGTTTAGAATCAGACAGGTAATATCTCATCTTTCTGATTCTGATTTAGGTATTGTATTAAGGGATGAATAATATGGTCATGATTGATAGATTGCACATGATTGCATGTCTGAAAGACGTGGATTGATGCTCACATGAATGATCAGACCAGTATGATTGAGTCAAGACCTGGTCTACCTTAAAATACTATCTCTATTAATTCCACACACTCCTGCACATATAAACACACAGTCCACCACTTACTAGTTTAAATAAAGGCAGATTTTTATCAGCAGTTAGAGAATGACTGTTTTTGTTGAGTGTGAATCCATTTAAATAAAGGCAGATTTTTATCAGCAGTTAGAGAATGGCTGTTTTTGTTGAGTGTGGATCCATTTACTAAGTCAATCTGTTAAAGTTGTCCTGTGAGGAAGCCTTCACAAACCACAATTTATTTTCCTTGCTAGTTACTAATTGACCGGACCCTCTGTAGCCTGTTGATCGGGATGCATGGGAGTCATATGCGACTATGGCAGTTGATGTGGGCTCCATTTGAAACCATTTAACGTGCGGCCAATGCTCGCAAAGCACACGAAGCGTGCGCGTCTTGAACGAATAAGACCTGACAGAACACTCACGTTCTCACTATCCGCAGTTAAAATGTGGTTCCCTTTGTGTCGATGACAGGGACAAATGCAGGGATGAGGTTTTTCCTCGCTGTGGCTGAGGACTTTGAACTAATACAATTTCCTGCTATGACTATTATATATTTTCAGAGACTGGTAATTCTTACCATACCGCCACACAGAAGCATATCCCACAACGCAATTCAGATGCTCCAGTTCAGAGCGCGATGTAAGGTTTATGAACTGTGTTTAACCTCACGATGAGTAACGAAATTGCTCCAAGCGAGTATATTTCAGAGCATTAATTGGACTAGTGGACTGAAGTTCTCACAAGAGTGTTTTATTTTATTTCTAAGGTTTTTTTTTGTTTGTTTTTTGTGCCATAGGCAAAAATTATGTCAGTCCAGCCCAGGGTACTTGCTTTTCGGGAGTCAGACCTATGATTGATTAGCGTTATGTAACCAGGTACAATGAAAGAGAGGGTGACACTGTAAGGCCGATGTGTTTTTCTTGTGGAAAACCTTTGTCCTTCTGAAGGTGCGCTAGACTTTCAGCTGAGCCTGTGGAAAAGTACGAAAGGGCCAAGAATAGTAGGACATAGAGAGGATGCACTTTGCCCTAGATGTTTGTACAAACTGCAGTCATCCACTGGGAGTCAGCCTAATGTTTTTTTGAAAGCTTCTTTTGCGTCAGTGTGCACAGGTTAAGGTGTTGGTGACTGAAATCCTCATCACAACTCACTGTTGTTTAGCTGACGCTGAAACCTTAATTCATGTACTAATCATATCACGGCTAGATTATTGCAATGCTTTATTTCTTGGTCTGCCCAAAAAACGTATTGCAAGATTATAGTACGTTCAAAACTCAGCAGCAAGAGTTCTCACCTCCACCAGGTGTTCTGCTCACATTACTCCTCTGCTTCATGACCTTCACTGGCTACCCGTGGCATCACGTATCCACTTTAAGGTATTGCTTCTAACGTTTAAGGCATTAAACGGTCTTGCACCCCCATATTTGTCTGATCTACTTTACACCTACCACCCTGCACAGTCTCTCAGATCAGCTGAACTTGGTTTGTTGTCCATCTCTCATTTCAGGTTGTCTACAGTAGGTGGAAGGTCATTTAGTGTTAATGCTCCAAAATTATGGAATTCACTACCCCTTACACTTCGAAATATTTCATCTGTGGCTACATTCAAGACTCAATTAAAAACATATCTATTTAACATGTATTTCGTTTAATGTGACTGTATGTATCCTATGTGTGTGTGTGTGTAAATGTATTGTAATTCACAATGTAAAGCGACCTAGCCGTAAAGTTACGGAAAGGCGCTAAATAAATAAAAGAGCTTCTTCACTGCTGTTTAAGGTAACATTTTATTTCGATAGTCCACCTTAGACATTCTACTAATTATAAGTAACTTTGCAACTACATGTCAATGGCCAGTCATTAGAGAGTAGACTGTCTGCTTAATATCTGCTACTTTATTTTGATGGTCCGCCAACAGGCATTCTACTGACTATTAGAGTTGTCAAAAATTACCGACTTCGGTACCAAGTAGGTACTGAAATGTAAAAAATATGACGCTTTGAGCACTGATGAGCTGTATCGTAAACACCTTTGATTGCCCATTGTACTCACCCGCTCATCAGATATGACTGTGATTGGCTACAATGATCAGCGCTTCAAAAATCTGTTGTAAATCTACATCAATGATGCTCTTCACCGAGCTCTTACACAGATACAGATGGGAGCGTTTGAAAGCAGGCGTCTATCAGCAAACCGCTCCCGTTTTTTAAAACACTTTAAACACTTGCTCTCAAACGCTCTCTTGTGTTGATCATTGTAGCCAATCACAGACATATCCGATAAGCGCATGAGTACAATGAACAAAACGGCCAATCAGAGGTGTTTATAATCCCGCTTAACAGCGCTCAAAGCGTCACAATTTTAAAATTTCAGTATCGACTTGGTACCGAAGTCTGTACTTTTTGTATAACTCTACTGATTATAAGTAACTTGTAACTTGTAACATGTAATGTATTCTACTAACCCGAATCCTTATCCTAATCCTGAACTAACAGTCTACTAATACTCTGTATGTGAATTCTTTACTTACCCTCATGTCATTCCAAACCTGTATGACTTATTTTTTTAGTATAACACAAATACAGGCATTTTAATGACTGTGCTGGTTGATATTTTCCATGAAACTAGTCAAGGGATTTCGACTTAAAAATGACACAAAAGCACCATCTAGAATCAATCTTTCTTTTCAGTCAGATGTTTTCATTGAATAAGTCAATTCAGTTCTCAAACCCATCCTGAATGATTAGTTTATGTATCAAGTTTAACTCAGTGATCTAGTCTCAGAGGGGCAGATTTTAATTTTCACCTTAAATTACGGTTATAGGATTTCAGAAGACTTGTTATAAACACACGAGTCATATGTACCACTTTTATGGTAGCCTGGGAAAACCCTGACGAACTTCCAGCAAATTTGAGATTTGCTCTGCAAGTCCTTTTAGCTAAGACCAAGAGCCCATTCAAGCCCATTTCTAATTTTTCCAAATCGAGGCACCAATCACAAAATAGCGCAGCGACGTTGATGAACACCTTTCGTTGATCAACCTTCATTGCTCTGATTGGTTTTAGGTCTATCCAATTGCGCCCAGAGGCATTTTAGCGACGTCCCAGTTGGTGACTCCCCTTTGGAAATGGGCTGTGAATGAACCTTCCCCAGACCCACTCTCAGTTAAGGGTCTGGTGTCACCAGGCTACTTCTATGGTATTTTAATGTTGCTTTTGTTTCCTTTTTGAAGCTTGAAAGCCTTTAAGGTGCAGTCTGTAAGAATGACATCTAGTGGTCGAAATAAGTACTATAGTCCGATTCAAAATATTGGAGATCGTCGTTTCTCCCGCCAGTTGCCATGCATGGGTTGCCAGTTTGAGCACATGCAACAGGAATGAGCGCAATGGACAATGAAATATCACAGACCAAAACAAAACAAACATTCCAGCCTGGAAACGCACACTTAAAAGTAACTGGCTATAGAAGTGTTTTTCAGAGAAACGAGAATGTTTCCTCTATATATGCAAACATATATGGTATTTTTATGCTTTAGTTGAGTGAAAGTTACATACAGCACCTTTAAGTTGTGATCACATTTACCATTGCTCAGCAAAATTTCGCAAAGGTAAATATAGTCATTCCAATGGGAACCCATGTTTCGTGTGAGGGTGAAAACGTTTGCGATGCAGATTTCGCTCCTCAAGTTCGAAGTTGTTAATGTGAATTCGCCATGCTGACCAACAGAATGTTGCTTGGTTTACGGCAGTGCTTCATATATCTCTACGCTATTGACAATTTACCTTGTTTGCGAAAGAACCTTTAGTATTAAAATTACAGTTCCCTTTTGGTTTTGGTTAAATTCAGGTTAATCATTGAGTAAATGATGACCAAATTTTCATTCTTGAATGAACTAACCTTTTAACACTTTACATTATCAGCCATCATAAAAAATGTTTTTAAAAGTGACTGTTAATAAAAAAGACACTGACTTCTCTTGCTCAAAGCATAGTCAAACTCTTATTTTAATAGCCTGCCTCAGCCAAGTTTATTTCACACTTATTGACCTTAAAAGTTGCAATTCTCTTGATCCATCCCACCCAAGCAAGGACAGCTCGGCCCAGCAGATGTTATGGATCTGGAAGCCATAGCTTTGCAAGTTGCGTGCCAACCTTCCTGGCCAGGCCACCAAAATGGGCATTTGGGGTACGTCTGGCACCAGTGCCTAGTTTTGGCTGATTTTTCAAATTCAAAGTCTCATTAAATAATTATTTTAAACCACATCCCTCCCTGTTCCATCCCTCCTGTTACCCGGGTGCATGCAAATAGCGCCGGAGGTATGTGCTAGTTATCTCCTCGCTGGAGACGTGCCCTTGTTGCTTCATATAGCTCAGCTCTAAAGCACCAGCTATTGATAAGGCTAATGTCTCTGATAGCCACTGCGCTTTCAAGTCACCCGCACAAAACAGCCGGCATCCTTTCATGTTGTTTTCCCAAGCCAAGGACAGACAAGCCTCCCCGCTGGCCTGAACTGGCTAATCAGTAATCGCTAACTTGTGGAGTCCAGCACAGCCTCAGATGAGCTACTTCTCTCGTTTTCTCTCTACCTTTCACTCTCACTCCTTTACTTCATTTTTGTTATTTAGGGTACTTTGTTGAACAGTGTGGTGAGTCTAAAAGAGAAAAATGTTGTTAGCAATTCTTTAAGGAAGAGTATCATCCGCTTTTCTTGTCCACATCTTTGTTTCTGCCACCTGCCCCGTCTCCCACCCCTCCTTCCGCTCATTTTTTCCATCTCTTCTACCATCTCTTCCATTTTATTTGGTCTCTCCGGTCCAGCCATATAGCAACTGTTGGTCTCTGAAGATGAGGGTCAGCGGGACGCAGGGATGAGCATCACACAGCAGACACATGGTGCTAAATTAAAACATTAGTACCACTTTATGACTTTATTTAACGTACGCCAAAGAAAACTGATTACACGTCTGCTTCGCAACAAAAGGGGAGTTGTCTGTGCGGTCTGGATTTCTTTTTTGATTTGAGGGTTTTATCCATTTCAGAAATGGACTTGATGAACCCTGCAGTGTCAAGCTGTGCACTGTGCCATACTGCCATTAAATCGCTCTTCGAATCAGCTGGCTGATTTTCTTGATGATAGTCCTGGGTGCTCATGATTTATCCAGTTGCCAGGTGGAAACCCAGTTACAGACAACATCTGCATCAGAATCCCACCCACAGTTATGGTCAGGTTATCATATGGTTTTTCCAGACTCAAGTCTAATGTACTCATCCAAGTCAACACACTGATAATGACCAAGAGACTTTCCCATATACAATATTACTGAGGTTAAGTATTTGTACTGTAGTGCTTTCAACTTTTTAGTTAAATTTTTTGGGGATAAATTACGTTCTCTTATCCTTCCTTAATATACAGAGAAAAGTCATTCATAGAAAAAGGTGTAAATATCGATCTATCATTCTATCTATCGTTCTATCTGTCGTTCTATCTATCATTCTATCTGTCGTTCTATCTATCGTTCTATCTATCGTTTTATCATTCTATAAAGAACGATGAGCCATATAAAGATTTAGATGAGCCACCTATTTGTTATAGCTGTATAATATTATCGCGTCAACAATTGTTTCTTTTGTGTCAAGTAATTTTAAGAGAGAATCTAAGACAAAATTGACATGTAAATCATTATACACTATGGAAATCTCCATAAAAGGGGTAGTTCACCAAAAAACTTTCATGATTTTCTCTCTTTTCTTTATTCTGTGGAATAAAACAAATAAAACAAAATAAATATATTTTGAATGTTTTTGTCCTTGTAATGAATATCAGTGGGATCTAAAACAACATTGTTTGGACCCAGCGACTTTCATTGTATGGACAAAGAAATATGAAAAAATATATATTTTCAAAATATCTTCTTTTATGTTCCACAAAAGAATAAAAGTAATTCGAGTTTGGAATGAGATGATGGGGAGTAAATGGTTTTCGTTTTTCATTTTTCTGTGAACTATCCCTTTAAGTCTCCTGATCTATGAAAATGCAAACTCTGAGCAATAACATTTTCCTCTGGGTAGTCAAAACACATTGATGTCATTGTTGTAGTTCTGATGCAACATAAACCTGTTGATGTGTGTGACAGAAAGCAATGTTGAGGGGTTCGATGTGTTTGCAGTACCTATGCAAACCAGAATTTCTCTCTCATTTTCTGTTTTAATATAAAAAGAAACTGACCCACATGTGGGACCCACCCCTTCTGGGATCAGAGGTCATGGAGGTGGTTTGCTGTTTGTAGTGCTTGCCAGCAGCAAACTGCAAATCAGTAACGCCAGGGCAAAGGGCAAATATGACAGCTCTTAAACTGATGGGGGAAAATGACATGACATCTGCGTTTTAGGGCTTGGCAATCATTGCCATTAACATAAAAGTCCTATTTTTGGCTTCAGATCTGTCCAGCACCTTTCACCCTGACTGTATGATTTTACCGTACATGATTACTGTGTTTGTTTTCCAAACCTGAATGGTTATTTTTAGGTATTTCAAGGATTGACGCCTCTTGTTTGATTCAGAGCGGTAATCTTTATATTTATACACACAAACATGTATTTAATTAACCTGTCACCTTCAAATTTGATCATTTTACAAACTACAGGTGTTCAGATTATGCACCGGGTCTGTCCCAGATCTCACCCGAATTACATCAAAGCTTTAAAAGTCTTTAAAAACTGTTTCAGATTCATGGCATTATCTTGAAGACGAAGCTTTGAAGAGACAAAGGATTGGTAGAAACCTCTTTTGTCACTTAGCCTATACTTTCAATGAAATGTCATTTCTGAACTGGCTCTACTAATTGTGACTTAATTCCATATTGCATAACAGTTTTGGGGAATGTTACTTCTAAAAGTAATGTGTTACTTAGTTTCTAAATTAAAGCATTAATTTCTTTCAGACAAAAAAACGTCCACAAGTACAACCAATGGGGGAAAAAGACCTGCTTTTTTGACAGATTATTTATTTGGTTGAAAACATCTGTGGATTGAAAACACACACAGATCGACCTGTTGAGTTCTAAAGGTCAGTTTTTGCCACCTTTGCAATCAGGTTTATGGTGTCATTTTATGGTTTCTAAAAAATATGCCACAGTTTTCTTTCGCTAGCCTCTGGAATTCTTTATCTAGATGTCAGGAAGTTGTGTTACCAGGGTTCATTCATTCACAGCTCATGTGATGTGTTTAAGGAAATTACTTGAGCATTAAAACATTGTATTATCTAATTTTTACCCCACAGGACATTACAGGACTGACCACAGCAAAACATCACAACAGACATTTCCTAATGTACAATTGTAATCAAAATTATTCAACCCCCATTGCAAATCAGATTTATTGACAAAATGTACATACTTTCAGCTGTTCAATCAAATCAATCAACAACTGAACAAATCAATCAAAAGTAATTGAAATAGCTCAACACAACAAATGTTTCAAGTGGTTTCTCCAAATTCAACTTTATTGAATCTAAATCAAAAATGTAGTGCCTTCGCTATCTTTTTGTATTTTGTATTTTGTATGTTCCATGTTTGTGAAGGGTGATGATATCTTCTCTTAACGAGAAGAATGGTCCAAAGCCATTCTTTTGACTTATTAATATTTCTAACATGCAGTTAAACGTGACACTCAACAAACCTTGCCAGTTCAGATATTTAATGTCTTCTAGCTCAATCACACCTGTTGCAACTAATGAAGCCCTTGATTATTTGCATCAGGTAAGCTTGAGACAACACCTGTTTTGCAGATTTGTACTGTTATGAGGGATTCTATTCAAGGGGTGAAATCATTTTGAAACTGCAGAAGTTGTTAAAAGTTGCATTTTCAGTTGAATTTAGGGAAACCACTTGAAACATTGTGTTGAGCTATTTTATCATGGCAAACAGTTAAAAGTCTGTACATTTTGCCAATAAATCTGATTTGCAATGGGGGTTGAATTATTTTGATTACAGCTGTACAGCTGATTACAGCTGACAACACATATGGCTGAATTCAGAAGAGCGTAATAGCAGTTTGCTATTTTGTTTTGCTCATTTATTCCCTTTTCTTGATAGCTTACATGCAGGCGACTCTATATATGGCAACCTCTGTTTCTCTTCAGTGACTTCACATGCAATTTGTCACTTTGATGAATTCAGTCCATTCGAGAATTATGTGAAAAGAGTTTTGTGGTTGAGATTTCAAAACATCTCCCACTCACATGGACCCCCACTGAATCAAAATAATTCATCATTATCTCTAATTCGTTTCATCAGTGCTTAAAAATATTCTACTGAGATTTGACCAAGAATGGAATAAATAATGATTGGGTGAGTGTTTAGAGGTAGTCTTGGCTGTTTAATACGTAATGGGCTCCTTTAAGCATCCGTATCCCTGAGGTTCCTCCCCAAATCATGATGGAAGAGCTGGCAACGGCTCTGAAGCGGAGCTCTTACAGTCATCAAGTGATTTTCAACACTTCCTTCAAGCTCCAGTGCATTGCACAACAAAAACCAAAACACAGACTCTGGCCAATTCCGAGATGCGTTCCAAAAAGAGCATCCTAAGGAAAAAGAGGAATGGAACTAATTTAGAGCAGAGGAAGTCATGGTTTTGGTCATGGTTTTTAATGGAGACGTGCTCTAGGAAGTGCTATTTTCTACCCAATTGCATTGCGTTGGGATATTACCCCCTAAATAAGGAATAAGTGGCTCCAAGAAAATTTCTTTTTTTCTATTAGATTGAAAGACGGTTTGTGTCTTTTGGAGAGTTAAAGCTGATTGAAAGTTATAACAGTGGTTTGGCAAAGTACAATATTGCTCTGTTCCAAACCTAGAGTGAGCATTTTAAGAAACTGTATTATACTTCTTCCTATAAGATCAGTGTCGGTTTAGTGTCATTGAGATGAAATTAATTTGTATTTTCTCCATTTTCATTTTCATTTTTTTTTTTTTTTTTTTTTATTAATATTTATTTCAGTTTTAGTTATTTTAGTACATAAACTTAATGAAATTTTAATAAAATGTTGATTTGGCACCAAGATTAAATAAACTATAAAATAAGTTTGGTAACACTTTACTTAAAGCCTTTATATATAATACTTTATAAAAGTATTTTTAATGCATTAATTATGCCTCATAATGAACCTTATGCTTTGATCACACCGTTGCATTTACTGTAATGTTCTACTATGGCAACACTATCAACGTCTAAATTAATCTGCAGCGGTCACATGGTACAAGTGAGCTCAACGAAAATTCCCAGCTTGCAAGTTGTAATTACGAGCTCTACGAGGGGGTGAAAGATGTGAAAGTAGAATCGGTGCGGTAATTACAGAATAGCGTGAACAGACTTTTATAATGGTCTGTATAACCACACTTATAATATATTATTATACTTATCTATTTATTGTTTCGCCTATTGCATTAAAACGAACAACCAATTTCAGATGTAACAAGAAATCTGCAAATAATACATTTTAACTTTGGTTAAAGTTATTAAAGATATAATGCATTATCATGTACATTATGAATACCTTTTATAGTGCTGTCAAATCGATTAATCGCAATTAATCACATATAAAATAAGTTTGTGTGTGTGTGTGTGTATATATATATATATATATATATATATATACACACACACACACATATATATATTTACAATCTTTTTATGTTAACTGACAGCGCTACTTATACATAAATGCTTTAAGTAAAGTTTTACCATAATTTTTTTTATAAATTATAAAAAAATTTCAGTTAAAGATTTTATAGTTTTAGTTGGTATAAACTGTAAAATTCCAGTCCATCGCTGTCTCTATATGTATTTTTTTTTACAATCCTAAACTAAACTCACAACAATTTGGAGATGATTGGTCTTAGTATAGCTTAAAAGCGCTGCGTTTTACAGGATGTGTGTAAAATAAAGCTCCTGTTTCATGCTTTTACACCACAAAACGGGAGACAGTAACACCTCCAGACATTGTGTTCTGGTGTAGCTTTGAGGGGCTCAGGGGCCACTTCCGGCCAGCTCGTTTTAGGGGAGCGCTGCCTCTTTTTTCCCCATGCACCACTGCCGGCTAGGTAACCAGACGCAGATGGTACCTGTTACCAGCACAAACCTCACTTGTTTTCCTTTGTTTGAGTTCGAACCCGTTGGTGGTAAAGGGGGAGCACGGATCAGACATGCGTTAGCTGAATGTAGCGAGATCGTTGTTAGAGAGGATGGGGTCTTTTATCAGATGACAGGATGTGGGGGAATGGAAGCTGAATCATGAGAGATATTAGTTTTTAGCACATTGTTATTTGTTTCTCAAGCAAATTTATATCTTACTACTGCCATTGTACATTTCACCAGCTTCACAATGTGAACTGAACTTTAAAGTAACAAGCTACTTATTAGGGTTTTCTCCTAAAAAAGTTTTGTTATGTCATGTCACACCATCTGTTTGCATACTCACAACAGGAATAAATGATTGTTCTGGGCAAGTGATATTTTCAAATTAAGTGCATAATAATAACTATTATGTAGCCTATATATTTTATAAAAAATATTATATAAATAATAATTATTAGTAAATATATAGAAGAGTAATGCACAAAATTTGTAAAAGTATTTTGGCTTGACTTTATTCAAATTTGTTATACTTATTGCTACAATAATCATTGCCTTAAATCTTGAAGCTTGATGTGAAATCTCATCTGCACCTGCAGTCTTTCTGATATGACTTGGGGCATTTTTATGATTCAGGTCCATTAGAAAAACAGTTTAGTGGGAAGTTTAGAGAGTACAAAGTTCCCCCATATTCATTTAATCTGTCAATGAATCACATTGTTATGAATGATTTCTGAAGGATCATGTGACATTGAAGACAGGAGTAATGATGCTGAAAATTCAGCTTTGTATCACATAAATAAATTGTTATTATAAATTGGTAATAATATTTCACAATATTGCTGTTGTTGCTGTATGTTTTTGCTTTGGTGAGTATAAGAGACTTCTTGTAAAAATATTTAAAAATCTTACCCAAGTTTTAGACTTTTGAACGGATATGTGCGTGTATATGTACTACTAAAATAAAGTTAGGCTGCCAAATTAAGTGCAAAGCTCATTTTAGTTCCTGCCAAACAAATCCAATTAGGTCAATTCAAATAAGCTGTGTTCAGATCCCACAGCTGCAGGCTTGCTTTTCAGTTCCGCAGAAATAATCGATGATTCACCTACTTGAATTTCACTGATAGTTTACAGTAGACTTAGCCTATAGGGGCCATCTTTCCCCGCCTGTTGCATTGGCTTACAGTGGCCCTACATGCAGCATGTGGCATGTTTTGGATCCGACAGTGTCTCAGGAGAGGGAATGTGTTTGTAGTGTTTTGCAGTGTTGCATTTCCTTGTTGAGGTGGTCACGTTCCCTGTCCCCGGCTCTCTATTCATGCTGATAAGACTTACCGCAGGCGGCTCTGGCTCTGGAGGGGTGGTTTGTGCACAAACAGCGGTGTGAAAGGGTGCCAGCGGAAATAACACGAACGGTCCAGCCGATAAGATTACATGACCCTCACCTTTATCAGACAGGCCTGGGAAAAGCGCTGGGGGGTCGATGAGTGCGATCTCAGCAGCGTCTGTTCATGAAGCCGTGTGCTGTGGGAAGACAAACCCCTCGCTACTGTGAGAGATGACAGATAGTAGCTATGGGAATTATGGGTCATTTGAACATGGATGGTATCGAAATTTTATTTGATGAAATGGAGGATGATGCATCATCAGCCCTCACTGTAAAAAATTATCATGATTTATCAAACTTTTTTTTATCTTTTGTCAAATTAACTAGATAATTAATGGGGTTCAGATAACATAACCATTTTTGAGTTTCTATTTATTAAACCAATCTCCTTCATTCGAATGAACTCAAGATTTTAAGCCAACCATGTAACTTGCATTTTTGAAGTTAAACCAACAATACATTTTTACAGTGTATTGTTTTTCTGCTCAATGGACCTTTATGCATGTGATTATGTATCAGAAGCTGTGGGAATCAGATCTCACGGTCTCAAAAATTTCCCTTGGTTATTCTCTGCTGTTCTTAGTGTACATGGTTGAATCATACAGTTTCAAAGTGTAAAGACATTTTTTTTGATCCCACCATAAAATTATAAATTGTAAATGTGTTCACCTAAAATACTTTTAATTGATCTAATTGTACTTGTAACAAAATATATACAAATTATATATAGGCATATTAACTATTTTATAACAAGATGATGATCATGATTATCTGCATAGTGATAACCTAATAAGGGAATTTACCCATAATCTAAAAAAAAAAAAAATCTTCAACTCTTCATGCACAAACATTTACGGTTATGTTTCATCTTCCAGTGATTATTCTTCATTTGCCACTCCTTCCCTTTCTGTTTCACACACACACACGCGCACACACACACACACACACACACACACGCACACACACACACACACGCACACACACACGCACACACACACACACACACACACACACACACACACACACACACACACACACACACACACACACACACACACACTCCCTTCCGATCTCTCACCCCTTCCTCCTTTCAGTTACACATACACACCCAGTGATAATCATTTTTGCACCTCTCATATCATAGTGAAATTTTCACCTTCTTGTTCAATTACTTTTTCCTGCTTCTCTTGAATAAAAATGTTCATACATCCTTATTCAATAAAACAGTAACTTCAAACTGATAACAGACAACATATGATGGACAGTGCAATACCTCATGTTGCCCATAGAGGACGCAAACCAAACAAATCAGAGTCTGTCTTTCCTGTGCCTATACTGCTGAAAGCAATAGAGAGACAGAGGCTGAATTTAAAATAACACAATTGCACACTTATCTTACTATTTATGCTTTCATCTGACTATATACTGAAAGCTGCAAAGTATATACCTAATACTGCCTGCTATGTTTAAAATGCATCAATAAATTGTATTCTTCATTGTGCATTGAACTTGTAAACGTAAATAGTTTTAAAACAGACACATTAAACCATTTTTTGTTGTTCTGAAGATATATATGTATGTATGTATATATATATATATATATATATATATATATATATATATATATATATATATATATATATATATATATATATACACTCTATCGTTCAAAAGGTTGGGGTCAGTATGATTTTCTTAAAAAGAAGTTAATACTTTTATTCTGCAAAATTACATTAAATTGGTCAAAAGAGTGAGTAAAGACATTTATAATGGTACAAAATATTATTTCTATTCATCAAATAATCATGAGGGGAAAAAATCCTGTATATTGGCTTTTTAACATTATTAATAATAATAATAATAATAAAACGTGTTTCTTAAGCAGCAAATCAGCATATTAGAATGATTTTTTGGAGGATAACGTGACACTAAAGACTGGAGTAATGATGCTGAAAATTCAGCTTTAACATCACAGGCATTAAAAGAAAAAATATTAAAAAAGAAAACAGTTAGGCCTATTTAAAATTGGTAATATTTCACAATGTAACTATTTTTGCTGTAGCTTTAATCAAATAATTTCAGCCTTGGTTAGCATAAGAGATTTCTTTCAAAAGCAAAAAAAATCTTAGAAAATCTTAAAAAATTTACCCTTTGAAAGGTACTGTATAAATAAATACATTTAAATGATTTAATTGTACTTTTAACACGATATATAAATGATACATATAGGCATTTTAACTGTATTTTATAACAAGAGGATGATCATGATGGTCAGCATAGTGATTACCTATAAGGGAATTTACCCAAATTGTACACAGATTTCTTCTTCAGCTCTTCATCCACAAACATTTACGCTTATATTTCATCTTCCGGTGATTATTCTTCATTTGTCACCCCTTTCTCTTTCTGTTTTTGAGACTGTACAAACTTTATATTCTATCTTGTTTACCCATGGGGACCTTTATTTAGGTCCCCACTGTGACACGAGTCCCCATGAGTCTGTGTGCATTCAGGTTGAAGTCCCCACCGACACACACACACACACACACACATTCATGTTCATCAAACCATTCTGTCACAAGTCTTGCTGTGTGTGTTGATGCATTATCATGCTGATACACGGCACCTCCTTCAGGATACGATGTTTGAACCATTAGATGCACGTTCCTCCAGAATGGTTCATCCTCCTGTGCTTCACTCTGGGCAGCAACAGTCCTGGTGTTGAGCCTTTTTGGGGCTTCTCCACATTTGACATTGGTACCTGTGACCAAAGTTTTGGCTATAGCAGCCTGACCATGAATATTGACTGTGGTGTGGAGCTCCCGACCAACAGGTTTGGTGGAAACAGGAGAGTCGAGGTTATTTCTGTAGTAAGATGAGCAGCTGTGGTTTTATGTTTTTTGGATACAATCTGGGTTAGTACCTGGACATCTCTTTCAGACAGCGTCCTCTTAAATCCATAGTTACTCCTGTTGGATGTGGTTCATCCTACGTGGTGGTATGCCGACATTACCCTGTATGCCATAGCTCTCAACCACAAATACTGCTGTCCTGGTCACAGATGAGCTAGTGAGACACACCAACAATTTGTCCCATTTGAACTCTGTCTCCCATTGTGTGAATTGCAATATACAGTGTAATTTTTTTTTTATATTACTCTTTTTTTTTTAGATGCTGTTGGTCATATTCTGTAAAGAAATTTACATTCTGTGCATTTTATACACAAGTATTAGAAGTATTCTGTAATTAATAAAGTGTGTTGTCAGATTTGTCAGTGTATGAAGGGGAATTAGACTCAGGATACATCTTATTTAGCATATATATGACCCAACAGCATAGATGGGTCCAAAGATTACCCCAATGTAAGCGACCTGCAGTTCATCTGCCTCACCTGAGTGAAACGGCATGTGTGATGTCATCATGTTGCATGTTTTCATATGCAAATCAAAGTTCACTGTGGGCTATTAGCAGTTATTCCCCCTTCTCAAACATGCAATTCCCACCCATCATACACCAGGGAATTCTCCTATCATGTGAACGATCTTCTTTTTTTTTTTGGTCATAGGGCTCGTGAGGCATAGCTGACCTTTAACTGGCATGGTTTTGTCAGATCAGATGGATTTGGCTATTTTGAGTCTAAACATGGGGAAATCAAGCAAATTCCACTGCAGAAATAGTATTGTAGCAATGAATTCCAAGACACTGGAAATTAGGTTTGACTAAAGAGCAACTGAATGCCAGCGATTTATTTCATTAACAGGGGAACAGTTTTACTGTGCGTTTGTAAACACTTGGTTTGCTGTTTGATGTCAGAATGCCTTTTTATAGCACATTATAAAAAAGATAGTTCTTGGATGCTTATTGGTCAATACAGCATTCTGGTTGTGCTAAAATATACAGAGGTGCACACCTAGATACTGTATATATCGCTGCAATGCATTCATGGCTAACCTAGTTTGAGTGGATTGCAATCTACTGTTACTGTTTCTTATTAATGCAATTAGGCTTTAATAAAACACACAGCGTAATCTTTCCATGCCGACTGGAATACAATTGTGCTGATGATCTCAGCAGTAACATGACACCAACAGCCAAGATGCATAAAGGAGCTTTTCATGCAAATCAGGCTGAGATATAATGAAGTCAGCATACTGAAATGACACGCCGATTATAAGGGCAGAAAATAAAGGACTGACGGATGAGCCGGACAGACGACAGGACCAGTTCTGGTTGGCATGTCTGCTTAAATACCAGTCACTTCCTCTGCAGCTCTGGGCTTCAATGCTTCTGACTGTCAGGCAGATGAATGAGGCAGTAATTGTATGCATGTAAGTGTGTACATCTTTGCTAAGTTCTTGCGTGTACAGCGCTGCATAACAGCACGGCTTGTGTCACGAATTGCATGGCAGATTCTTCAGCGGCAACATCTGCTCATTTGCATAAACAGATCCTTGAGGTATCCAACGTTCTTGTTTTCATATTGTCATATTTTATATTTTATGTTATTGTCTTCTGAAATAATAGGCTATATGGAAGCTTTTTGCTTTCTGCTTCAAAGTAAAAGATAAAAAAGGTAATTGTGAGATAAAAACAATTTGTAAATATGAGAAATGTGGATGCAATTTTGTTGCACAACGTTACAAAGAAAGAAATGTGCAATTATGACAGTGTCATTTAGGAGGAATAAAGTTGCAATTACCCTTTTGTTTTCATTTATCTTTTACTCTGAGGTGAAAGTAATTACATATTTTAAACTCAAATAAAAAAAATCAAATGATGGCATAGTTGAATTTTCATCATTATTTAGTCTTCAGTGTCACATGATCCTTAAGAAATCAGTCTAATAGGCTGATTTGCACCTCAAAAACATTTCTTATTATTGTCAATGTCGAGAACAGTTGTGCAGCTTAATAGTTTAATGGAAACCAAAAATAAATTTGCTCAGGATTCTTTGATGGTTCAAAAGAACTGTATAAAATACTGACCCCAAACGTTTGAACAGTAGTGTAGTCTGACATCCATTTTTGGTTACACTTTTTTTTTTTAAGGTGTCATTGTTACGGTGTAATTATATATTTAAGAACTGAGTAATATTATCAACTACATTTACTCACTATAGGGTTAGGGTAGGATTTGGTTGAAGGTTAGTATGCATAATTTACTGTTATTACGATGGTAAGTACATGTAACATGTAGCCTAACAATGACACTGTAAAATAAAGTGTTACCCCTTTCTTTTTCATCCTGAACGTTTGCTGACAATATAAAGTGCCCAGCATCTGCAAAATCCTTGTGCCAGTGCATCCTGGCAAACCACTGCCATACCCGAACAGATCGAATCGGCGAAGATGCTTGGTTTCCACAGGTGACAAATCTGGCAGCACTCCGACGCTGTACTGGTGGCCCAGGAAGATGCGTCCCACTGAGGACAGTTGTGGGTCGGCAGGAGTGTGCTGATAAGAAGAATAGTAGTGGGCGGCGGGGGGTTATGGATTGGCCACAGCTGCAGGGGCGAGTGGTCAGCTTAACAGACAGCTGAAGGATGGAGAGGAAATGACTAAAATAAACTGCGTGTGATGTGTGCGGCCTCGTTCTGAGAGCAGCACTCCACCACTGCAGCTAACACATCTGGCCGAGAGACACGCACCCGTTGACGTAACGGACATAAATATTTAAAACAGCAGAAAGGTTGCTGAGTTGATTCAAAGTCCTTTTAGGCAAGTCATGCCACTCGGCCGCCATCTTGGCAAAGCCTCCGGGCAGCTTTTTCGGACTAACAAGACCAGCTCCTGTCTATATGAATGGGCAGAGAGTCAGAACTGCACTTTCACTGGTCACCGGGACATAAAAACTGCATGTATAGAAACATCAGTAAAATATGATAAAAATCGCTGAAAAAGTTTGATGACTTTGCCCCAAATTAGGTTTAAAACGCCTTTCCCCCCACAGGTTATACTTTACTACGCATGCGCAAGGGTTCTCTCCCTCTCTGACGTGCGCGCGCGGCACGGTTTGAAACACAGTATGTGTGAGCTCTCGCTCGCTCGCTCTAGATTCTGGGAGATTTGAACTAATTTGCGGGCATCAGGGAACCGCTATCAATATGCGGTAGACACTTGGGATGTCTGATATTTACACAATGCACACATACACTGGATATCAAATCTGCCGCCTTTTCAAACAGTAACGTATTTTCCACTGTCGCAAACCTCAACTGTGCGCATGCGTCAGCGGAACCAGACGATAAATGTTTCCCGGCTTGACTTTTAAAAGCAGACGATTGGCTTTCCAGTGGGAGGGGCGGGACATGTGCATACAACCGCTATCTTTGGCGTTAAGGGTTTTCCCTATATAGTTGTATTGAGGATTGAGTAAGTGACATGTCTCTATATAAATAGTCTCTGGTTGATTCACGCCTTCCAAAAGTGTGAGAAAAAGAGAACACGCAACAATCGTGAGTCAGCAGCTAAGGATGTGTTAGTTAGCATACTCGCAAACACTGGAGTGTTTTATATGATCTTCAGGTTACTGGGACTCCGTGGGAAAGGTTATAGGTCCTGTTTGCCTTACCATTGTTAACAAGTTCCACTCTACACAGACCCGGATCGCCGTGCGTTTCAGGCTGTATGACCACTGAGCTTGGAAACACCTAGCATCTCTGAGCTGCTTGTTTAGCGAGTGGCTCAGTGACCTAGAAATGTAAAACCACTGTCCCTAACGCTGCTGAAGGACAGTGTCAAACTGAAACCATGCACTGTATACTTAGCATTTCGAAATGTATGTCTCTCGCTGTGTTGAGTTTTGCGCACGTCCTGAGAAACCTTACAGTGTTAAGATATATAAACTTTTCGTGAGTCACATACAACACCTTTTTGATTTTCTTACACAGGCAACATCACCGCTTATTGGCGTAAGCCACATTTTTTTTGTCTCAGATCAGCTGTCAGTGTCACTATAATCGTACGGTCTGCAAACTTGCCTCATGGCTTGACTCCGTCCCCCAAAATTTGAGTTGTCTTAAATAACATATTACACAAGAAACGTTTCAACAACATGTTTGTAGCCACTGAAGTTTATAAGCTAGCCAAAGTACTTGTTTTTACATGACGCTTGCAAACAGGCTCTGTTTCAATGTCACTTTAATGTTGTTAGCTGTAGCATATGCTTAAAAATAGGAATTCTCTGAAACTAGTCATATTTTCATACACAAATGTGCATCTTAAGTAAATTAATCTAATTTTAAAGATGTTCAGATATTTTGAACTGGAAAACCAGATGAA
Source organism: Meda fulgida (assembly GCA_030578275.1). Lineage (NCBI taxonomy): Eukaryota > Metazoa > Chordata > Actinopteri > Cypriniformes > Leuciscidae > Meda > Meda fulgida. The sequence continues at coordinate 17,135,601 of CM060640.1, forward strand.
AGTAATACTGATTACAAAAAGTTTTTCATGTGAAGCTAGTTGATGTTCAGTAGCTAAATGTGCTAGAAATGCTATATGTGTTGTTAGTCTCTGCAGATTCCGTGGCAGAAATTAGCAATATAATTCTCGTTAAAAAACAAGAATTATATTGGGTTTGTCTCAATCAGCTCTCTAGTTCAGTAGTCAGGGCACTGATTAGGGAGTCAGCCATTTTAAGGGCTGTCTCAATCGCAGAATCCTTCTAGTGCACTGAAACGCTCGCTCCCTAAAAAGTCGATGCATACCATGTTCTCTTAACGGAGGTTCTGAAGCGTGAAACATAAGTCACTTAAGCCAACTCACTACACATAACAACACGCTATAAATGTTTAAAAAAGAAAAAATACAAACCAAACATATATCACTAGACAGGTAATAAACAATCTAGCTAATATTTATAATATATGTATGGTTGAAAGGTTGCACGTATATGAAACAAGCAAAGTATTTATCATAATGTACTTTAAACAACAATAAAAAAAATAACAGAAAGATATCAGTTCTGCTTTTGTTCATAAATACCAGTAGTCTAGTAATGTTGTATAATGAGGATGTTGTCATGTCGCCGGAGTCATCAGTGTTCCAATGTTTAGAGAGCCCTGGGTCCATACCGGCCTTGCCAGTGCCTGGATTTGTGTATACTGATTCACGACCTAGGAAGCCAGGGACCTGATTGAGACGCACCCATTGTCTAATTTGCACACTGTACGCAGGGATAGCATTAGCATGTCAACTGCTCTGAGGTGCAGCAACCCAGGACAAACTCACCTCACCTCAGCCCTACCCCCGTACCGCTGACATTTGACCTCCACTCTTCCGTCTGCCGATGAGGTCTGACAACAGCTCCCTTTACAAAGAACAGGGTCTGACCCTGGCCCTGTGAGTGTGTGTTTCATGTCGACTCAAGCCGAACTGAGAGGGCACAAGCAGCTCTTTGTGGGACAGAGGTGGCTGGGCTCGGTCCAGAGAAGTCCATGCAGCTGTTCAACACTGACAGCAGCTTCATTCGCTGTGCTCCATGTACATCTATGTGTGTGTTCGTTCGTGTCACAGTTTGTGGTTTTGTTAATAGAGGGGAGATACTTTATTGATGATCTGACTTCATGCAAATTATGCAAAGTAGCCTATTTAAAGACTTGTTTTGTAGTGAGAGTGAGAGTGTCCAATGATTGTATACATCTTAAAGAAAAAATGAATATACACCTAGGATGGCTTGAGGGCAAGTAAATCATGGGGTAATTTTCATTTTAAAGTGAACTACTCTTATGTAAAGTGCTTGTGTGTGTGTTTGCTTGGTTAAAATTCCTAAAAATTTGGGTCGTTACTTAATGACCATGGGAAAATGTGGGTCACATGGCCAAAACAGTAGAGAACCACTGCGCTAAAGTAAGCAAAAGTTGCTAATTTATTTACACCTCATATATCAATGCAACTTTTTCTCTCCGTCCCAGTTTTGTTGTTTAGCTACACTTTCAAGTGCCGGGTCCAGATTCCACTGACCTGCCCGGAACCTGTCTGGTCATTTTTCCAACCTGAACCTGGCTGTCAGTGCCGGTATATCGAAAGAAGTGTAACACAAAAGTGCATGGTCTATGTCCCATTAAGTCTTCTTAAACAGAACTGGCGATGAGTGGGGCCACAAAGCCACATGTTGTGTGAGCTCTGAATGAGGAGATGGCAAGAATGCAGCCCCCCTCTGATTGGGCCGCTCTCCTGGTTTTTGCAGCTTGTGAGTTTGTGTGTCTGTATGAATGATCAAAAATAACTTGGAAATTTTACACATTTTTTTCTAGTGTTTTACACCTGGCGGTTACAGTCTTTACAGGTTGGGACTTCAGTAGAAATAGAAACAGAAAGTATTCACACCTTCATGTTTTCTCAAGGACAAATAACTGACATGTATTCTACATGCACATTCTTTTAACTTATTTGGAAAACCACTATGGGTGTGTGTGTGTGGGTCCCCCAGCCATGTAGATTTTGAATGTGACTTCCAAAAGAAAATTATTTTTGTAATATTATTTTTGTAATATTAAGTAATATTATTGTAGTTTAAAAAACTGTTTGTCTAAAACAGAAATTACATAAATCATCTATTTACAATCCAATCGAGTCGAACCTTCGACAGATCAGCTTTTTTTTTTAAAAGTCTTGCCTCGTCATTAAAGAGATTTTCCATCATTTATGACACGGCGCTTTCCCGCCATTGATGATTTTTTTTTTTTCAGCAATCCATGTTTTCTCTGATCTTCTGAAATAGAACAGCGTCTCCAGATACAAAAACAAGCAAAGAAAAAAATCTGTATAAACCAGGAGGAGCGGAAAGGAGTTGTTTTTACACAACTAGCTTAACATGATCCTCAAACATTCAAAGGCATATCAATCAAAACATTACAGAGAAAAATGTCCAACCCACTAAAAGGTAACGACTGTGCAAGCTTTGTTGATGGACTCGATCTACTAACCTGCCTTACACTTTATAAACTTACACCTAAAAAGTGATTTTCTTTTCTTCTACCATGTCTTATCTCGCCTGGCCACCAAGCTCAAAAAAAGGTGCATGACGCCCCACTGTGTTTCCAGTGTTTTTCAGTTCTTAAGAAACCCCACAAAACTGCAGAGGAATGTCTTTTCATGGACTATACTGTCTATGTCTGCATCTCTCTTTCTTTTCGCTGTTTCTCCCTCTTTTTCATCCCCATGACAAGGTGAAACAGTTCTATCAATGCAATCCCAGCATGTGCCGCCACCAAAGAAACATCTGCGTGACACTGTCAGCTGTGAACAAACATGGCTCTGAAGTCCTCTCAGGATACAAACAGAGACACGGACAAAGACACTGAGAGGAAGTGATTCTGGCTTAATCCTCCATGTACTCACTAAATGGGAAGGTAAACCGTCCCGCTGGCAGAGCGGGAACAGACCTTGTCCGTCCTTCCAGTATTGCATACTTGTTTACTCAGCTTTTTTTTTGTCCACACATATATCAAAGCAGTTTGTTTAAAAAGGGAGATTGGAGGCATTGAAGAGGTGCGTTTGGACTTGATGCCAGCTCTCCCCTTTGACGCCCACCTGGATGACACTTGTGAACTGTTCTAACCACACCCGCAAAACAAAGAGCAGCATTCCAATCATTATGTAAAAGCTCTTTTTTCTTTTCAGATGGAAAGAAAGACAGTATTCAGATAAAAGCATCAGAGAAGAACACGATAAAGGAGCGATGACTTTTTGTCTTCACTTTTGCTAGTTTCTCCTCCATGACTGATGACCCTGCTAAAAAGACCAGATTAGACCAGTATGAATTTCCATGCTGTTCCAGACTGGATTATGCTAGTCAGTTATAGTTTGTAGAGCTGGTTAAGCTAATTTAGAACTTTATTGGGTACGCCAGTATCTCATCCTATACACCAGCATCCAAAACTATGGCTACGTTCAGACTGCAGGTAAATGTGGCCCAAATCGTTTTTTTTTTTCATATCTGTTTTATTCATGACATTGTAAACAGCACAGACCACATGAAATCTAAACTTTTTTTATTTTGATTTGGGCTACTTCCATATGTGATCCTAAATCCGATACTGGTCTGATGTTTTGCAATGCAACCTCAGTCTGAAAAGTTAAATCTGAATTCAAGCGAATTTTACGTCAAATCGTGTCTACACCGGACACGACCGTTGATGTGACACATTGTACTGCCGCTACAGCTAGAAGTTGTTTACAGTGAACGCGACAAAGCAACCGTTGCAAATCCATTTGTCCTTATGAGAAGTATCGAGAGTGCTTGGAGTATGTCATAAATAAACAAGGGATCAGTTTACTGTCTGGGATTTTTCGCGCTGTGCCGCATCAAGTGTAGACAACATCACTATCCCCTTTCACACAGCAATCCCGGTAAATTACCGTAAAATTGCCAGAATTACTTTACCGGTAAATAAACAAATATGCTGTTCACACAAGAAATGGCGTTCCTGGTTATTACAAGTTTACATTAGTTTACATTATTGAAGAACAATTTTTATTGTTTCTTCAACCAAATAAGTTGGCAAAACCCCCCAAAATGTAGGTAATCAGTTGTATCAAAATTTGTAAGTTTATAAATTCATAACTGGCAGATTTTTATTTTTTACTCCATGTCCTTCTGTACATTTTAATTATTCTTAACTAGAAATATTTGAGGAAGCTAATGTTTTAATTAAAATTATGATGTAATCTCAACTTAAATATTTTTAGTGGTGGAAACTTGGCTAGCTTTAGCTAATTCAGTTAATGTTAACTTGCTAATTGTAACTAGCATTAGCATGGTATATCATGGTATCTATTGCTGAATGAGTGCTGCAATAAATAACATTTAAAGGGTTAGTTCACCCAAAAATGAAAATTCTGTCAGTAATTACTCACCCTCATGTTGTTCCAACCCTGTAAGACTTTCGTTTATCTTCGGAACACAAATGAAGATATTTTTGATTAAATCTGAGAGCTGGATCACTCCTCCATAGGCTTCTTAAGGGATTGAAACTTGTCGGCTTCAATTATAAGAAGTAGTAGAAGAAGAATACATTTAGTTTAATTTAAGTTCACTCCACTCAAACCAATTAATTATTTTGAGCATTAGGGTTTACAGTGAACACCACTAAAGAAATTGATGATGAACTAGAATCATCACAGAAGAACCTCCACAGTCACATTCTATGCTGTTTTTTTTCAAGCAAAGCGGATGAGTCAGCACTCTCACACACACACACACACACACACACACACACACACACACACACACACACACACACACACACACACACGTATGCACATCACACCACAGCATGTGTTGTCTCATAAGCTCCAGTAAGCTTCAGAGGGTCGAAGACATCGCTTGTGATGGAAACTGTGGGAACCCCATATGTCATGTAATCTGCTAGGAGGGTGCAGATATTCCGGCGCTAAGTCAGCACTCAGGCAGAAACACGCACTTACACCACACCTACTACAATGCTAAAACAAGCACAAACAACACATATATGCTTCTGTACGGTTGACAGTGACAGTTTCTAACAGGAACAGGAACATTTGTGTCTATTACCATGCTCAAATTCGGTCGACATATGGGTGGCTTGCTGGTTCAGCTAGTTAAGCTCAGTCGATTGGTTGCATAATGTTGATTTCCCCCTTCTTTAAAAAAAAAAAAGAAAAAAAAGAAACAACAACAGTCTCTGTTACAGTGTAAACTCATTGTTTCAATAGTATAGCCTCAAGACTATCAATAATCAAAACTCAAAACTAAATCAATATGTGTGTTAGCATGAAGTAAGTGTGAAAAAATTGCTTACTAACCTTGTCTGTTTAAAGTTATTTCCACAAATTTGTTGCCCCGACAACACCATAAAGGCTAAAATGACTGTAAAATTATTATTTAAAGAGTTTTACAGCTCAAAATTCTTGTTTCATTTTGTTGTCACATTAGAGTCAAAGGTTTTTAGAGGGGATTTTTGATCTCTTTTTATCACTACATCATTAAATGCTTTATAAAATCAGGCAAATGATAGATGAACAAACCCCTCTGTTAAAAAAAAAATGGCCGTCAAAGAAATTGAAATCTACAGACACAAATAGATAAAGTGCAATAAAATAAGTGTATTTTGATTGTTGTTATAAAAACAATAGCCCAAAATATCAAAATTGACCAGTACACGAAAAAAAGTGCATGAAGTGCTTTTGCCTGTAGTGTCTTGCCTTAAAGTAAACGAGAGATAAGTCCAAACGATTACAGAATTCTGTTGATTGAACGTAACTGGTCTTGAACCTGGAATATTCTTTTAAGATGACTGGTAGGGACACCAGCATCCAAAACACTATATGCAGTTTAAACCGCATTAGCACCTGAACTTGATTCAGTAACTACTGAATAAATAACACAAGTCTCTTTTCACTGTTGAACACCTGTGTTAAGTATAAATGAAAAAGTAAATTGTCTTCATCTGTCCTTTCACTATCAAATCAGGTGGTTTCATTGAAAGCACCCTAGAAGCGTAATTCAATGGCTCATACACACTAAGTGCTCAAGTTTCAAAGACATTTTTTGGGCGATAATAGCAGTGCTTCTAAATGCAAGAGGAACAATGGAAGAACTTTAGTCTCACATCATTTATCTCCTAGTTTCCTGAGAGTCTGAAGCCCGGGATCTGCTCCAGACATCTGCCCATTCACACGCTTTTGTGTGCATACTTCTTTGCTCACTTTGTTCACATTGAAATATGTGTTTTGACAACTTCACATCTCAGTAGCTTTAGGGATGCAACTGCTTCCCCCTCGCCCCTTATTTCTTCCTCATGCGCTGAGGTTGTCACATTTGCTCTTTCTTGTCTACTATCTTTCCATTCTTGCCAGGTGAGCCAGACTAATCAGTCTTGATGAGTCTCTGACGCGCTGATTGGCCGCCTACTCACCTGTCAATCAGCCTGAAGAGAGGTTTTAAACAAAAGAAAATAACTGTCACCTCTTAAAAATCAAGATTCCAAAGGGTTTTTTGTTGTTGTTGCAGTGTTGCCATAGAAGAGCCATGTTTGGTTCGATTAAAACGAACCTTGCGTTTGCTCTGTGCAGTTCATTTGGATAAGTGTGAATGCTTCCAAACAAACTCTGGTGCGTTTCAGATGAAATATGAACGCAACGTGGACCAAAGACATGGTGTCACAAGATGTGACCCTAAATAGGACTTAATGCTCAAGCATACCTAGTTGCGGTGTTTTCCACCACAGTTCGGTACGAGCATCAGAACCGTGTCTCCTCACAGAAGATCTTTGTTTGTAATCCTATAACATCATATGTACGGCACATACAGCCAGCGCATTGTTCGTTAAGTTCCTTCACAAAATATACGTCATAAAAGCTGTTTTTGTATTGTATCTTTAGGCTTGGTGTTAAAAACGAACCAGGACTAAAGTATTCTTTTTTTTTTTTTTTTGTTCAGACCAAAAGGAGTGTGACCATTAAACCTTAGTGAACAGTTCTTTAAAAAAATAAATAAATGGAAAGTTTCCATTGATCCACTTAAGCCACTTTTCTACCATCGGGCCGAACCGTTCTTGTTACCTATCCGTTCCAGTCTAAATGAATATGGTTTAATTTTCTATTGTGGGGCTGATAACAGAGCTCCTTGGAATGTAATACAAATGCTCAGTCATAAATATCATTGTATCTAAGCTGTCAACTTGTGATTGTATCACCAAAGATTGATTTTAAAACCTGCACTGAACTGCACAGCTAAAGTGGCGCAACTGTTCGGTAAATTCACCCACCTGTCTTTATAGTGTGGCTCCTTCGATGGCTTAGGGTTCAAATGCATATTATTAATCTTTGCTATTTCTTTTTTAAAACTAAAAAAGGAAAATTGTGCATCTCTCAAGTAAAATGTGGCGGCATGAAGTCTTTAAGGTTTTGGAGACGGTTTGTCACACTTCGATTTTTTTTTGAGTCATTCTTTTTGCACTCTTAACAACCTACACTCTTTCCATGTCCTTATTTATTCACAGAGTTTAATTCATACAGAAATACGTTTCTCAACTGCTGAAACTTTTTCAGTTTTTCCACTTTCCAAAGTCTCAATAGTAACAAAACCCGTATGGTCTGAAAGTGTGGGGTTTCTCTCCTCTAAAACTGGCCACCATTAGGGGAATTCCACCAATTTCAGTACAAGGAGGACATGGATTTTCCACAAAAAAGATGATACGTTCACTACGCTCCATTGGGCTGTACAGTTCAGTGGCATAGGCAAAACCTTGACTCCCCATGCACCAGCCGAGAACGTCAGATGCATGTTTAGATCGTGAAATAAGTCATATAGAATGACCTAATCGCAGTTTGTTTCTCTGTTTTGTTTTGTTTGCAGGTGGCCATGGATTTCACATAAGCCAAAGCTTGTTCAGACGTTAAAGTAAGTGCTGGTTGAAGGTTTTACACTGCAGCTTCTGTATCTGATTTTTCAAACTACTCTTGATGAAAAAGTCCTACTATGATAAAAGACTGCCGTTTGTCTGAGAATTTTGGTTATTTTTTGGCATCCATCAAGGGTTGAAAGTTTTAGGTTTGTTTAAGGGCATATAAGAAGCTCTCTGCTAGGAACCAGGAAATGCCTGCTGTTAACGTGATCAAGTTCTGTGGCAAGAAAACAACAACATGCCCAATAATACCTATAGGATGTTGACCTTAAAGTTAATGTGTTTATATGGCTTTAACTCTTGTAATGTCAGTGCTCCTAAAAATGATATTATTATAACAAAGAATAAACATGGAGAATGCTAGGCTCTTTGCTAACATTTGAGATTTGACTGTGCTTCATTCTAGTTTTGTTTGTTTGTTGTGTTGACTTTCTTGTTGTTTCCTTCTGTCGGTGTCTGGCATCAGACAATTTCGCCATATCCTATCACGCTGGCTTCATTTTGAGTTTTTCTACATTTCCCACAAGTATCTAAATACAAGTTTCATGTAACAGCACGGAGGTGGTGTTGTTTTAAGAGCTCATTATTTCAGTAAAGTGATAATGCATTTGTGTGTATAGGGACACGTCTTACCAGGAGCTGACAATGGCTCTTTCAGTTGTTCCTCTGCACGAGCTGGGAATCTCAGTTCTGCAAATATTCTGTTTGTTGTGGTGATTTAGATTCAGATGTTGCATCCTTTTAATATCTGCCACATATCTCATTGTTTAATACCTCCGACCATAGATGTATTGCACATTCAGACAATGCTAGATGTTTACTGGTCAGTGCATACATTTACAGTTAAGGCATACTGGATTCATTTATTTAACATTTTGATGTTATTACTTTTTAAGTCGTTTTTTAACGTTTATTTATTTAACATTTTGATTTTATTACTTTTTTAGTCGTTTTTAGTTTAGGCGTACTGAATGTACTCCCTTATGTTTTTATATTTTATATAATTGTGATTGTAATTTATTTTCTTGTTTATGTTTTACTATGTTGTTTTTTTTAAATATTTTTCTTAGTTAAAGCATACTGAATTTGTTTATTAATTTATTTTTATATTTAAAACAATGATCATTTTTTTAAATTATTTTTACAAATTTTTTTTTTGCAATTTATCTAACAAGATGAGGAAACTATTTCCTTTTTCAACTATTTGACCTTTAGACTCTGACCTAGACATTGGCCAAGGATCGTACCATTGGCAACCGCGGCAAAGATTTTCGGTATCACAAATGATCTGATACTTGAACCACTGAAAGCTGAATTACAGTTAAATTCCTGTAAATGCTCTCATGAGGGGTTTCCATGCTATTTATAATTCCCATTCATTACTAAACCTCATTTCATTTACACTTGCCTCTTCACTTATACAATATTTCTCTGTAAATCCTGAAATGAAGGTTTTCTGTAAGTTTATGAAATGCATTCAGTATTGACACAGAGGTAATTATGGACAGTGGAACATATGGCTTAAAGCGGGTTGTCAGTTCCTCTGTCTGGATGCCAATGAGAAACAGTATAAAGTTTTGCTTGGGCCAGAGTGACTTGTTTGAATTGTAGTAAAGATGGTGCCACTTTAATCTGCTAAGATACAGGCTACTCTTGATTTAAAGTAGCTTTCCTAATCCAAAACAGCGATTTATACACAATCATAGGAAATAAACACATTTATAAATCTAATTTTCTAGTAGAACAGTGTGTATGTACGTACGCGCTACTGGTGCATGTGTGTCATTTATAAGAAAAACCTCTGGTGAGAATGACTTGACACTTTTGACACGAACATTTGCACTTTTCAGTTCCTGGGATCAGATCTGTGCAGCTGCCTGCTTGCAGCTGAGCTCCAGTTGCGTTTTGCGCTGTTTGAGTTTTCTAAAACCCCTCTCCACCCTGACTTTACTGTATGTTCTCCTGGAACACTTTAGTGCGTCTTTCCTTGTGGTCTGTTCTCCCTGCGGTTGAGACATGCCACCCAATCTCCCGCTTATTGGACCCATCTGTCTCATTAGATTGTGTGTCATTGCTGGTACTGTTTTAAATGTCAGATTTGGAGACCAGCCTGTATCACTTCCTCTACCATTAAAGACGCTAGAGAAAACGCCAGATTCTTAATAAGGCTGGTATGATTTCCCTAAAGGGTTTAAGAGTTTTAGACGGTATATAGGATATTTCGTGATCCAGCTGCATTTTTTCTCGGTTTAAATTTTCCTTCCACCTTTACTATATAAATAAAGTGTTCCACAAGGATTAGCCCAGGTAATAAACTCAAAGACATGCACATGCAATGGCAATCGCAAGAGTCCAAGGGCTAGATTTGCTAAACAGGGCAAATTAGCATGAGACCGCAATACCAAATGTGCCATTTGGAGTGGAAAGTTCTGCAGGAGATCTAATGGTGAGGCACAAATTAAAGAACACCGACGCAGCCATGTCAAGTGCAAAATGGTTAAGACCTTTTATTTTTTTGTTGATAGCAGCGCAAGAAACAGTAAACTACCGCAAAACCTTAGTAAATCACGTTTATTGAAATATTTTCCTCCCATTAATTTTGCATATGAAATGAAAACATATGCAAAAGCATATGCAAATGCACAACAAGGTCAGCCTTTGTCATGTCTTTAGTAAATCCTGGCAGTAGCTTTTTAATGCCAAAAGAAGGTCAGTCATTTTCTTTCTAGAGTTCTCTTCCTTAAAACATTGTTAGTGAATTGTTAATACTCTCATATTTTCATCGACAGCATGTCCTTTAACTACCGCCATGAAGGTAATTTTCCATCTCGTCTATACATTATCATTGATTAAAGGGTTAGTTCACCCAAAAATGAAAATTATCCCATAATTTACACTCACCCTCAAGCCATCCTAGGTGAATATGACTTTCTTCTTTCAAACACAATTGGAGTTATATTACACAATATCCTGGCTCTTCCAAGCTTTGTAATGGGAGTGAATGGTACCTGGGATTTCGAAGCCCAAAAAAAGTTCATCCGTCCATCATAAAAGTAATCCATACACCTCCAGGGGGTTAATAAAGGCCATCTGAAGCAAACCGATGCGTTTTTATAACAAAAATATCCATAATCATAACTTTATTAACTGTAATCACTAGCTTCCGGTAACGTCTGTCTGCGCGTTCACGAGAGAGTCGAGTTCGGGTGTAGGGATGTAGGAGTAGCGTAAGCTTAGGTGAGAGTAGATGCCTCTCGTGGTTCAAACAAATAGGGCTGGGCAACAAACTCAAGCTCCTCTGACATTTCGCTTTAAAAAATCCCGTTTTAGACTTCTAATTTGTCACCTGTGTTTTATTTTGCTCTATCCTTCGCGCTTTCAGGTTTGTCAATGCGTCGCACGATGTCAGTGTTCTGTCGGAACTCGACTCGTGTATTGAAGCCAGTGATTCTAGTTTATAAAGTTATAAATATGGATATTTTTCTTACAAAAACACATCACTCTGCTTCAGAAGGCCTTTTTAACCCCCCTGGAGACATTTGGATTACTTTTATGATGGATGGATGCACTATTTTGGGCTTCAAAATCTCAGTTACTATTCACTCTGATTATAAAGCTGGGTAGAGCCAGGATATTGTGTAATATAACTCTGATTGTGTTTGGCTGAAAAAAGAAAGTCATATACACCTAGGATTGCTTAAGTGTGAGTAAATTGTGGGATCATTTTCATATTTGGTTGAACTATTCCTTTTTTTTAAAAACAACAACCTTTGTTAACAAACATTTGACAGGGAATATTGACCTGTCTTATTACTATGCAATCCCATGGGGGTGTCTGGTTGGTCCTTTATTGCTAGCTTGATAAAATAAGACAAACTTACGCACAACCTCATGTATACGCAAAGTATTGTTATCCCACGCCCTGTTTGGTGGTGCACAACGACTCAATGAAGGAAACATCTGCCTGAGTTTTGCACCGTCTGCACCAGATCACCACAGCCGGCTAACTGAGGGAGAACTGCTGCACGGCACATCCACATCGCCAGAGCAACTGCTGCTGCTCTCTCTCTCTCTCTCTCTCTCTCTCTCTCTCTCTCTCTCTCTCTCTCTCTCTCTCTCTCTCTCTCTCTCTCTCTCTCTCTCTCTCTCTCTCTCTCTCTCTCTCTCTCTCTCTCTCTCTCTCTCTCTCACACACACACACACACACACACACACACACACACACACACACACACACACAAAAGTGAAGTTCTGCTTCAGCATACCACCAGCATTCTCCACAGCAGCTGTGTGCATGTGTCTGTTTGTGTATGTGTGTCAACTCACAACACACTTTCTCTTTTCACCCACCAGTTGGGAACATGGTCTTCACCACTGGCCATCAACTCTGTTCCGTATTCATCTGGAGTGTGTGGATGTACACACGCTCACAGTTTCTGTGTGGTAACCCTGTTTAACCCTCGATTAACCTGACGTCGTTTTATGGATAAAACCAGTGTACCTGTCATTTAAATGTAGTTTTCTAAAGGCACAAAATGTTCAAACGTTGTTGTCAATATGGTACTGTACATGTAATATGCATCACAATCTGATCACCTTTTGAAAGTATAAAAGGTAAAGGTAAACTTTAATACTAAAGGTAATAACAGTAAATTATGCATAATTATAAGTAACTAATCCTAAGTAAGTGCATGTAGTTAAGTAATATGTGACCCTGGACCACAAAACCAGTGATATGGGTCAATTTTTTTTAAATTGAGATGTATACACCACCTGAAAGCTGAATAAATAAGCTTTCCGTTGATATATGGTTTGTTAGGATAGGACAATATTTGGCCGAGATACAACTATTAGAAAATCTGGAATCTGAGGGTGCAAAAATATCGAAACATTGTGAAAATCGGCTTAAAAATTGTCCATGTATGTTCGTGATTGTGCTGCATTCACTCACAAAAATAAATGTTTTATATATTTTCGGTAGGAAATTTACAAAATATCTTCATGGAACATGATGTTTACTTAATGCCCTTGTGATTTTTGGCATAAAAGAAAAATCGATAATTTTGACCCATACAAGTTATTGTTGGCTATTGCCACAAATATACCCGTGCTACTTGTGACTGGTTTTGTGATCCAGGGTCACATATTACTTGGTACCTATTTATGTAATTACACTGTAACAATGTCACCTTAAAATGTCCCCACTGAGTAAAAAATCTGCCAGTCAAGCATGGTGTTACTGTTGTAGAAAACCAAGAGCTTTATACAGCTGAAAGTGAGAAACAATAAGGAAACGTAACATGTCACAATCCATAAGTAACAACTTTACATAATTAGTTAACTGAGTTAACTTATAATGCAATAAAGCATTAGTGGTCCCAATTTGAACCCATGGTTTATCAGTCGTTTATCATTGATGGATTAACCATTTTCCTCTACATGCAGAAACGAAAGCATACCATGAAAATGTGCATTCCATGATTTTATTTTTCACAGGAAGCAGAATCCTGTGAAATGATGAATCAATGTATTTACTGCGGACCAAACATACATGTGATTGCTATAATGTGATAGGCAGTTATGATAATTTAATGCTATTTCCATTTTTAGTAAAGCTCTATAAATACATTTGACTAGAATGCTAACTTGAAAGTGTTCATTTTTATTATTCTTTTAGAGGAGCTCTTGTAAATTGAATTGATATATACAATAGTGTTACATTTTCACACATGGTTTGGTAAATAACCTTGATGTGTGCAATGTCATGGTACTTTCCACTTCCACATATAATGTAATATTGGGAAAGGTCATTGTGATATTGCTCTGCTGTGTGTAGTCCTTCTGGAGGTTAGGAAGCTAAGTCAATATCAGGTTCCCCAGAGAGAGGCTCTTTGTCTGAGAAGAGATGGCTACCACAGTGACTCCATAAGTCCAGACTTCCACCGGCCCTTTCTGTCCTCTCTCCCAACCACACAAATAGCCTAGCGTGGGTAGAGCGCGATCGGACGTTAAAATAATAATATCCCGTTTAGCAAAAGGGGAAAGCACAGGCACTCTCATTCCCAGAGCGAGTGGTGGGAAGAATCGATGATTTCCTTTTCCGAGTCTCTGAGGATTAAGGATACAGCGCAGGTCCCGGGGGTGTCTATCGTATTTATAGTTCTCTCGATAAGCTTGCAGAACTTGTGAGAACTTCTCATCAATGAATCAAACAAGAGAAACAAGGGATCATGTGGAAGGTGCATCTCCAAACCACGAGTGTGTAGTATCTTGTATCTTCCACACAATGGCCGAGCAGGTGTGTGACGTGAATGCGCTGAAGACAACAACCTGAGATTGAGCTTTTGAAGTGTCAGTCCAGGTTTCTATTGCTCTGGAATTGTCAGGTATTAACCACAAATCTTTCCCGGGGTGCAGCTCCCTGAGCGAGGGAGTGGGGGACTTTTTCTCAGGTGAAGTGTTCCTGGGCTTTGTGTGCCACTGCAAATCGGTATCCCATACACAAGTGTGAGAAGTGCTCGAGTATCGGAAATTGATTGGTGGCTTTGCTCTATATGGCCTGTGCTGGGCTGCTGACATCGGCCTTTACTAATGGGGAAAGCCCCAGCGTATGCTTAAGCATCACATGTCGAGACTGACACTCTTCATCTGTGTGAAACAGTCGAGCATGTTGGGGAAGAAATAAATGGCAATTAGAAATGGGAAGATCGATCTTGAATATTAATGTGTTCAATAGCAATGTTATACTGTATTGAGTGAACTGATAATTCTGATATCCATTTTTAAAGGGATCACAAACTGCATTGTTTTATTGTTTTATAATGTTGCCTGGGGTGCACTTAAAATGTTAGTATGATTTTTACATTAAAAAAATTCATAATTTGGAAATAAAAGGCATTGGAATAAAGAAATAAAAGGAACAAGGAATTAAAGGCCACTGCTGTGATTGGCTGATATGTTTGCATATGAAATAGCTAGTATTACAAGTGGAACTCTCTCGAAAACTTTTAGCACATTTTTACTATTACAGCTCTCAAGGTTAACTAATCATGAAAAGTGTTGATTATAGCATTACATTTATATTGTGGCATGAAAGTTTGCAGCGATGAGCATTAAGCCGATCACAGACATGTTGAGCGCATGAATGCTGCGATCTCGTCATTGTAACTTGACTTCTGCAAATTGCAACGGATTTACCAAATATATCACTGAGAAATGTACTGAATACATATAAATAATGCTCAACTGAGACATTTACATTGTTGAAAAAAACAAACATATTCCATTATCTTTTGGAAGGTAGCCTAATGTTATTTTTAGTCCAGTGATCCTGTATCTCTTCTCTCCTCATCATCTCACTAACTAACACTCCAGTGGGCGGGGCCAAAGTTGCAATGATGAAGTAGGTGTTTATTTTCTTCTGTAGAGGTGGCCTTTCACCTATCTATGATGTCATAAACAGGCACATTCCACATCGAGTTGTTCTCTGGGGCTGAATTAAAATAAAAGCTTTTTTTGGACTAACAAGGACGTTTTCAATTCTGAAAATTCTTATAGTATGACCTCTTATATGTCAAAAGCTGAAGGAAAATGGGATTTCTCAGTTCATGACCCCTTTAAAAATATATGTATATATATATATATATATATATATATATATATTTTAATGTATTTCATTAAAAATATATATTTTTGCTTTTAATAAGGATTTTACTATTTATTTTGTATGTATTATAAATATAAAAATTTAAAACTACCTTATTAGGAAACTCTTACTTTATTGTGTAAGATAGAAATTTTTCACCTTCTGCTTTTTTAACATGCAGAAATTATGGAGAAAAAAACAGAGAGAGTGAATAAAATCATGAGAGAAAGGCAGAGAAGCAATCTGGAGTTATTTAACACAAAATAGCAACCAAGCTAAATCTGACATTATTATAGAGTGCAACAATCCCTAGTGAAAAAAGTATACTTTATTGTATTTGAAATATATTCCCTTTTTCAAAAGTACATTGCAAATATACTAACAAAAATTGTACTATCTTTAAATATATTAAAAGTACATCAGCATCATGCTTTTCTTTTACCTATTTTCACAATACAACTTTTAACACACTTTGAATTTTCACTTATAAAATATACTAAAGTACAATTATTTTTATTTTTTAAAAAGTGTATTTATTTGCACTCTATTAAAAATATATTTTAGGAATATTTGAACTGTGTGCTGGAAATGATCATTGTAACAATGCATTGAACTTATACTTTCAAAATACATTATAGTATACAATAGTATTTTGTACAAAGTATAGCTAAGTATTATTTGTCTATTAATGTGCTTTTTTTTTTTAAGACAAAGTGTGCAAGGATTGTAGGATACACTTATGGTGCGGTCAACATGTATCACTGTTGTGCTTTCACCTTTCCAGATCCCGTCCTCCCTCTCTCTCTCCCACCTCACTTCCTGTCTAGCTACTGTCCTATCCTAATAAAAGGCAAAAAACGGCAAAAATAAATCTTTTAAAAATAAGAAATTATATATATATACACTAATGGTATATTGCTTGTATGTTTCGAAGACACTCGTAATGAATATGTCATATACTTGTAACACAAATAAAGTACACTTTAATATCACTAATCAAGCTTGTAATTAGTCCCTACACTAGCATATACTTAAAGTATACTATATTTACTTGAAGTTGTTCCAATTTAGTACACTAAATACACTTTAGTGCAAGTTATGCTTTACTACAATTCAGTTACAACTAAAATATACTTGGTACAAAATTAGTTTCAAAATAGCACACTTCAAGTTAACTAATCATTAACACACTTGAAGTAGGCTATACTAAATTAGTCTGGCTGCAAGTAGACTTAACTTTTTTTTTCACTAGGATAACCATGAACCAAGCCAACCAGCTACGAGGTAAATCATAACATTACAAACTTTGATTTGAAGCAAAAAAGTATTTGAAAATCAGACAAAGGTACCAAGGTACAAGATTGTGTACTTAGCAGCTTTAGTGAGGGAAAAACCTAATCCCATGAAGCATTTTGAAAAGCAAAATCGAATTAAAAGCTATGGAGAAATTTCCGAGTGTTGTTCTTTGCTCGGTTTTTAACAAAAAGGAAACGTTCAAATCGCTTAAAACAGACGCGATAGCTGATTCGAACGAGTGATGTTCGATGGCGGCATCCATCTTTATAATGTAGGCTACAAAATCTGCTTCAAAATCCCAGCGCTGTCGTCATCGTGCAAAGCCCGCACCAACGTATCTGATTGGTGCCTCGATTTCGACGAATTGTAAATGGATTGCCAGACTAACTTTCAGAGCAAATATAAATTTGCCGGAAGTTGTCTGGGTTTTCACAGGCTACAATTATTTTAAAACTAAGTTGAAATGATGCTGACTGACAGCTTCAACAGAACCAAATACGATCGTTTAACAACCTCTTAGCTCATAGTAAAGGTTTTATAAATTGTTGTTAATAATCAATTTCCCCATGGAGAAAATGAATAGAGTTTTTACCTCTGGAACTCATCTGTTGCACTCTATAATGAGTTTGTGTGATTTAAGTTAATTTAATTAAAAAATTGTCGAAAGTTTGTCATGTTCTGTAATAGTTCTTAAAAAACAATAAATTACAACAAAAATAGCAGTTTAGAGTAAACAATATTAAATGTTAAATTCGATTCAAATAAGACTTTCAAATCTAATGTTTAATTGCTATACTGTAATCACCATTTTATGGAAATAAATAAATAAACAAACAAACAGATTAATTAATTGCAGTGATAATGGTATTACCCATCTCACGCCGGTGTTTTAAATGTAGTTAGATCAGAAAATAATTTGCAGTGACATGACAGAACACAAATACTTGTCTTTTTATGTAAAGTCAAGGATGGGGTAAATTAGTTAGAAATACGGCCAGGATCTAGCTATCATCTCCCTGAGATGAGCTCCTCTGGGCAGGGTGGTGATTGTCCAGCATTGAGGACAGGCCTGTGGTCCCTCTACGGGCACAGAAGCACCAGCGTACATACCAACATGTCCCAGAGCGAGGGCCAAGCAGCAAGCCCACCCAGCTCAGTTGGCCCTCCGCAGTCTACCTTCCGCGTTCCTGGTGGGGTCCGGCTGAGGATCAAGGGCAGGCTTCGCGTCAGGGGACACGATTATGAGTGCAGGGGCCCGGCCATCACTTTCATGCCCTGGCCCAGGAGTGTAATTTCATCAAACGCTATTTCCTGCAGATAAGACCCAAACATTTCTCCTCTTTTCTTATTTTTAGGGTGGGAGGGAGCAGGAGTGATTGACATGATTTTGACTGTGGGAATATGAATCATCTGTAGCTAGTGGTATTGCAACATGTCAAGTTAAGGCTCATCTGCCAATGTATCTGTACATGCTTTATGAATAGCCGCTTATCTATGTTTCGTTGTGTTCAGCCCCTTTCCATTCAAACATAACGTAACTCCGCTCTCTAGCTCTTTAATAGCTTAATCAGGCCCGTATTACACTATTACTTTACTCACCCAAGACCCTGCAAATTGTTTCCAGCTTTGAGGAAAATCAGTTAAGATCGTTTGCAGGCCTTGATAGGAAGCCGATTTTAATTTAGCTTATTTGGTCCTTGTTCTCTCTCTTTTGGTTTTGTGTTTAGACTAGAGAGTCCAGTCCATGACTCCGATTTTTGCCTTATCTAACTTTGTTTGACCTCAGTAGCATGTTCCTTGCTGTTGGCATTCCCACAGTTGGAATTTAAAGGAAAGTGTTGTTGTGTCAATGAATGTGAAACATTAGGAGCTCATCTGAATCTGAACTAAATGACACTGTCACAAGGGAAAGGAGGACAGGCAGACGAGGACAAACACTGTACTTCCTTCCACGTGCCTGTGCCGTGATCCCAATCATTCATAAATTTGCACACCCAGGGAGGTTTGGAAGTCTGTCCATCCTGTTCATTATCTGGAGGCCTCTGGCCATTAGGCTGGAATGAGAGACCATCAAACAAGCTCATCTCCAGATAGCGTCATGGTCCGGAGGGATGGAGACCTGAAAGATCTAACAGTTCTCTTTTCAGCTGACTCTGTCTCAGTTCATCACTCCCTGCCCACTTTCATATGGCCTCACTCTCTCTTTTCTCAGTTTATGGCCTTCAACACTCTTATCGAGCACTTACTGTACACTGGCAGTGATTCACAGTGCCTGGACCTTACTCATTTTAAGGTATAGTTGGTTGTTTATAACATTGTATGCAACAGTGATTGGTTTTGATGCAACAAAGTATAGACTCAATATTTAAATGTGCAACGACCAATTGCAGTGTAGATAGAGAAGCTTATAACCGCTTCATAGATTTTGATACTGTAGTTGAATTGGAATGCCTATTGT
Organism: Meda fulgida; assembly: GCA_030578275.1. Lineage (NCBI taxonomy): Eukaryota > Metazoa > Chordata > Actinopteri > Cypriniformes > Leuciscidae > Meda > Meda fulgida. Next base: position 17,154,967 of record CM060640.1, read on the forward strand.
AAAAGTACAGTACAGGCTGAACTGAACTCATTTCATAGTTGATGAACTGTATTGAATCAATACCGAACTGAGCTAAAAATTGACACAATTTTTTTTCTGTTTAGCTGCTTTACAGCAGAATTTAAATTTGTATCATATTTGGTAAAGTTTACATCATTGATTGTTATTTTCCTGTTTATTATTGTGAAGCTGCTTTAAAACAATCTGTATTGTGTAAAAGGCTATAAAAATAAAGGTGACTTGACATTACCACTTTTCTGTTGATTCTCAAACAGATGAAAAAGAGGATCAGTGATTCCCAACCAGGACTTGATTTTGCTATAAAAAGACTTGAAAATAAAATATTTGGCCTGTCAAAAAAATGAACCAATCTTATATATACAATTCCATTTATATATAAAAAATAAAATATTCATATACAATTATGTGTATTTTTATAATATATCATATACAGGTATTATTATTAGTAGTAGTAGTATTTGTGTATGTATTTATTTATTTATTTGCACTTAACAATTATTTTTTAAGGAAAGAAAAAAATAGGTTTTTGCAATTTGTGTGATTGAGAGTTGTAGTGGAACATGTGCATGTATATAAGACTCTGTACAGAGGTAGATCTATGCAACAGTGACCTTTACTTGCCTCACACTTCATAACTGTACAGCGTTCTTGCTTTTTCATCTCAGATTCTGTATTTCTCTAACTGCACCAGTTCTTAAAAAAATCATGTGGATGCTAAATGAACTAATATGAGTAAATAGGAACACATTTCTAGTTTGGTGTTGATGAAAGGGAATTTGAGCCTTTTTGATGGGGCCGTGGGGTAAATACAACAGTAAAGGTTGGGAAGCACTGGTATAGACTGCGCAGCCACCATCTTCCTTTCTGCTTTCCAGCTCTCATGCATATCAGCACTCATGAACGAGAGCAGAAAAGGAGAGGATATTTTCAGTTTTCAGATAGGGCCATGGTCTTTCTCATCTCTGTCTTTTTGACTTCTGTCTCTTGTGCTTCCTGTTGTGTGCACCTTCCTCTCTCGCTCTCTCTTTTCTTTCCTTTTGACTGTTTCACCGAATGACTGCTCTGCCTTGGCTTCTTCTCCATTTCTTAATGTCTGCCCCTTTTATCTCAGCCCCAGCCATCTGTGCCATTCTTTGTAGAACGTTTAACAATTTCCCCCCTCAGTCATCTCAAAGATTCGCCTCTCTCAGCAGACTCTGTTCTGAAAGCCCAACTTGCCAAAATGTAAATAGTGCAGAGGCTTTCTCATTACCTCACTGGGTATTTTTAGGTGCCTCTTAAGAGCAGACATAACTCACAAGAAAAATCATAGACAAACCATAACAACAATGCACCGACTACAGTAAAGCAGTGCAGTGAAGCATGTGACAGTGGGCTGCAAAACTACATGCAAAGAAGTCAACGTTGTCCTTATTCCTTCCCTCATTTTTATGTCACATTTGAAAGCATTTTGAGAAGTTAGTAATGGTCTTGCTTTCCATTGTAGTGTGGGAACAGGAGTTGGTGTCTGAAGAGAGATCACAGTTGTCATCACATCATCCATCGCTAACCCTCCATCCATGTGTCTCTCCCTCTGCTGGTACGAAGTGTCCTGGTCAGTGACAACAGTGTCTTTAAGGAAACGAGGAAGTTTTGCTCTGTCTGCTGTGTCTCTGGGGCTCAGCTTTAGCGGGGTGTTCCTCCCTGGTTCCTCTCCAGCAAAATTACCTTCAGCTGCAGTTGGAGCCAGAAGATGACACACATCTGGGAGTCTGGGCCCAAAGCCGAGGTGGAGGCTCTGTCTTGATGCTTCTGCTTATGCTGTAGTCATCATGAGGCTCTCTTCGCTACGTCTCCCTGCTTTCTTCCAGGAAAGGCCTTTTTCCAGCCCGACAACACTGTACAGTCATTAGACTGTTTGGAAATGGAGCGTGGAATTTAGGAACAAATCACAAGGATGACTTTTCCTTTTCTTTCACTATTTACTCTTTAAAATTCATGAATGTGGCACTAGTCAGGCAATGCTATATGATCTCAAAAGTGTCGGGGACACAATTACAATACAATACATTTTTCAGTTTTTGCATAAAGACTTGCAGTACTCTTGCCAGACAAAACAAAAATTTTTAAATATAATTTTTATTTTTTAGAAAGACGAACCTTGAAATTTCTAAAAGTAAAGGGGATATCTATCCATGCACTGGCATGCAAATGTATAGCTTAAATCAAAGCTTGAATTTATCTTCCTGCATTCATGTAAAATCCACGACGCTGTTAATTGCCCCTGCAATAGATCCTACATTTTTTAAAGTTTGGGCCAGTGAGAAGTTTGATTTAGGCGTGTGAAACTACTACTCATAGTTTCAAAGAGGTGACTCAGAATTTGTTTCCACTGAGGTGAACATTCTCCATCCTGTCACCCGTAGTCATAAAGAAACAAAAAAAGTGACCACACATGCACTTTTTAGCTGTATGCATTGTTGAATTGCTCATTCTTTTTTCTGGTAAAGAGGCTAGAACCAAAGAAATTACCTAAGCTCAGTGCACAAAAAACAAGTCTGTCTGTGACACAATGGGTAACACTGTCTGCTGCGTTTAATGGACAGACTCCAGAGTTCTTCCCATCTCCATTCAGGCTCTGTTACAGTGAGAAGGCTTCGCCGGAGTGGATCGTGTCCAGCAAGGATTCTCCTTTCACACTTCCCCTTTTTCATCTGGCCGGAGCAGTTTCCTGCCCCCCTGGATGCCACGAGGCCATAGGGGCGGATGTGTCCTGAGGAGGGCTTTCCATTAGTACAAAGAGGTGCTGAAGAGAGAAGCCTTCATCCTTCCTTCCTTTAAAGAACCCCAAAACATGACATCATAGACTTAAACCTAAAAGGGGTGGAAAGGAGGAGGAGGAGGAGGAGGAGGAGGAGAAAGAAAAGGTTGAGAGCCATAGAAAATACTTATCTTCCCTTTTTTAAACATGGCAGCTCAATCTGACCCCAGACTTCCAGGAGGCTTTGATCAGGCTCAGCTTTCTGTTTACAGAAGGCTACAAAAATATCCTTCTTATTTCAGAAACGTACATGATTTCTTCTCCCTCTTTCCCTTTGCATGGAATCTAATAAAGCAATGAAACTAATAAAGTGAATTAGGACCTGAGCCGGGCACCGGCGCACAAGAGCCCTTTATGTCTTTCCTCCCAATATAGAGCTCACAGGGTTGAGATCATGGCTCACAGGAAGGTCTCCAGCAACATGGGGGAACAGCTCTGGTTTGGTGTGCAATGTCTGCAAGCAATCCGCACACCTAAACGTATAGCTTTGAAGTCAGGTATTTTGAGGGGTCTGCTTTCACATAGGGCCCATTTCCTTCTCAAGATGGATGCAGAATGGGTTTCTGAAGCTTCGACTGCAGAAGCTAGATGGTGTCAGACCACGTGCTGTGCCATGCTTACAGTGGCCTAAAGGAGAAAGATTGAGAGAAAGCGAGGGAAAAAAATGTTTCTTTCATTTTACTGTGTAGCCAGCTGTACTGTACTTGAGCTGCTCTATGTACTCTATACACTCTGCTGAACTGCCAGATAGTAATCAATTATAACCCTTGTCACTTGGGGCCATGGGTTTAGCAGCTGGCCACAGGAAGCACGAGTTCCATAGCCTCTTAGCCAATCAACTGCCTCCAGCTGTCCCCACACTTAACCACCATTCAAAGTGTGGCTGCTGCGTGCTACTGACGAGGTTCCCTCACCGGACTTTCTTTTCCAGTTCTTCCTTCCTAATTCTCAACAGCGCAGATACATCCGCCTCAGGCTCTGACCACCACCCTCCCCCTAAAGCGTCTCTCTCTCTCTCTCTCTCTCTCTCTCTCTCTCTCTCTCTCTCTCTCTCTCTCTCTTTTTCTTTCTCAGTCCCTGCCTTTTTGACATACTCTCTCTCCGCTCTTTCCTTTGTCTTTTCTGAGTCTCATTCTCATTCTTTTCTATCGTGTCTGTGAACTTTCGTCTTTCTTCTGCCAGCTCTTCTTTTCTTCCCTCATGCTCTTGGAGTTTTTTCACAGGTGTTTTTGTGTGTGTGTGTGTGTGTGTGTAAGGGGGGATTTGCATGTTCTCTGGATATTCAGCCTGTAGAGAGCAAGCCAGTCGGCAGATCAAAGCCCAGCCCTGTAAAATGATCTGAAAGAGTCCCCCATTAGCATCCATCAGGGTACCCTGAAAGCTCCCCGCTCGGCTGAGGGGGTCTGAGGGCCCCCCAAAGTGAAAGGCAGTCTGCGGAGAGAAAGAATTGGAGGGGGGGATAAAAAACAGGCAACCCGGCCGAAGACATACAGGAAATATTTTAGGAAGGGAGGAAAATTCCCACAACACACCGAGGTCGTTTTTTTCTGCTCTCTCTCTTCCTCTCCCCTTGTCTTAGATTTCCTTATAGTATCGAGACCGTAAGCAGAGAATATCTCCATCTGTGCATCATCTCAAGCGTCGTATCCTCTCTACTCCTCTTTCCTCTGTCGAGGGGTCAAGGTTAGTTCCGACTGCAGCAGGGAGGGAGCGTTTTAACCTGGAGCTTCGTGTGGTGTTAACGAGCACCTCCATTTGTCAATTTGAGCGCTGAACTGATCTACTTCCAAACTGGTTTTGGAAGCGCGGCGTGAGCTTTGTGCCTTTCAAAGGCCTGAACTGTGACTACAAATCTGCCATCTGGTTTCACATCAAATGTATAGTCTCTCCTGGTGCTGTAACAAATGCTTGTGCTAGCTCCCTCCACACTAGGGTCTCGCAAAACCTTTGGTGCCCCCATATGGAAGAGAACAAGGGGGCCCCGCTGTAGCACAGTTATGTAACTTTGCGGCCCTCCCATGCTACTTACCAGCACACATGCTCAGACACACTCTGCTTGCTTGTCTCGTTATGCCGACTGTTCTGGCGTGCGCATGTGTTGTAGATTTGACTGATGGCTGTACAGTATGTCTGCATGCAATTTCCTATATATTGCAACTTTGTAGCTTGTGAAGTGTACTCTATATGTTTGCATGATAATTTGCATTTGAATCTGTAGCTAACTTTAATGTGTGAATGCACGTTCAATTATATGTGCGCTAGCACATGCTGCTGTCCCAGGAATGGATGTCCCGTTTGGCATGCCGAACACTTGGCTGTCCGACTGAGGATGAGTCTCTCAGCCACTAAGGGAAGAGGATGTGATCTCACCCGTTAAAAATCCAACCTATGTCGTTTGCTGCTCATGACTTAATCCAGGCTTCTTCTTTGTGCTAAGCAGCCCCCTCCACAGCCCACCTCCCTTTCTCCCTTTTCCTTCTGTCCCCAGTTCCTGCTGGATAGGGGGAAATGAGGCGGGAATGGGTGAAGGTCTTTTTGACTGTACTCTAAAATACTTTGGCAGATGCATAGCTTTCCTACTAGCTTTCCTTCACATTATTCCTGTTGTCATTAATGCTATTGTGTTTGTAAAAAAAATCATGTCGTAAACATCAAAACTGGTTTGCTAAAACCTGCACACACACTTTCAGAAAAGTGAGCCCTACCGGCCATTTTAATTGTGCTATAGCCAACAACACCACTGCTCAACAACTGTCCCGGCAGCTGTTGGGACATGGCAGATGATGGTGGCACATCATAACTCAGGCTGCTGTGAGAAGCGCCGGCAATGCAGCGGCTGCAGCCCGCACTTCCTGTCCGAGGGCAAAGGGCCTCTGTGTTAGCATGATGTAGCAGGAGGGCTCACAGATGTCACTTAAAACTCTGGCCGTGAGCTTTCACTTTCATTCAGCAACATCTGTTGTCACAAGTGTTGACATACAGCAGAACCTCACAGCAGCTATAAATAGTTTTGGACACTACTTGCAGAGCATGTATGTACAGCTAGCTTGAAGTAAAACAAGTGTCTAAATGAAGCTAAATATTTTTAAGGTGGTTGCTAGAATTCCCAAAGCATAACTGTGGTATTCGGCATGCTCATTCAATCAGAAGATTCACAGGAGATGTGTCATATGGATTTGGAATGAATACACATTCCAATCTTATTGCGAATTATTTCATGAGGATGAATTGAAATCTGTATCTGAACACCTCAGGGGATTGATTTGCAACAGTGCTTCAGGCCAAACTGATTAGATTCCAATAGAATCTAACCTATACTGTGTGATGTGTGTCATAATCGTATCTTTTATTATTTTACAGCAATCATAGTTGAACTATGCCCCACACAAGTATTTTATTTGTGACTTTCCATCATACATAAATGCACCTTTGTCACCGTGCATGTGAATTTGTTGTGAATACTATACATTATAAATCCTCGTGGAATGTGTCTTACAAGACTTGCTTCCTTCCCACCATGTTATCTGCTGCTTTGTCTGAGGAACATTCAGGCCCCCCTCATACAGCACAAAACATACATACTCCTCAAGTCTCATGTGCTGAAAGGGGACCGAGCACCTCCCCTGGTAATCGTGTGCAGGCAGCCGAGGTAGCTTACAACCTTGTTGCCGACACAAGGCTCGGGAAAGCGTTCCCAGCACCTCCATTCCGTAGCACAGCGGATGTCATTACCTTGCTCCCAGCCTGGCTCCCTCCCTCTCCTCATAACATCTAATTGATTTATCCATGATTGTTTGAAGCTTGCCGATTGCAGCTGGATTTGATCCATATGAGGACGGCGCTGAGGGGTCATCTATAACAATCATTTTCAGTGGCTCATTATTCTAGGGCCAAACAACCCAAAGACCCAATTTCCTTCTTGGCTGTCCATAAAACTGACAGATGGCAGAAACCTGGAAAGACATTTTTTTCTTTTTTTTCTCATCATTAACCCCTCAAATGTCAAATACAGAGCTCCCCTACTCTCAATTTTTTTTAAGGTGAGGCATTAGGGGGGCGGGGCAGGAAAAAGTATGTGAAATAGCTTGAGGGTTCACTCCACCAAAGTTAAAGCTTTCATATTATCTGCTTCAGGATGTTGATTTGGTACAAAGGTGTTGTCACATTGTTTGTCTTGCTTTATGGTTGTTGTTGTAAGGTGTTTCAAACAGTTGAATTCCAACACAATGTACTTTTTCATGCAATTGTGGAGGTTGAGAGGACATGGGACAAATCGCCTGGCCTCTGAGTCTCTCGATTTCTGGGGGAAATGCCTCTGTGATAAATGCAAGGCCTGGAACAACAGCTGAAGTAGGACTTGGCCAGATCCCCCAACTGTTTGAGACACGAGAGCAGTTTCCTCATAGCTTGGCTCAGGCTCATGAATGACCTCTTAGATTTTTTCCAATAATAACCGAACTCCTCTACTCAGCATTTAAAACACCCCTTTCTTCCTGTTCTTTTTTTTTACCTCTTGTCCTTTCTTTTCTTCGAAATTTCCACCCCTGTCATTCTGGCAACACTAATGCAAGTTCAGAGCTGAAACCTAATCTATATCGCAGCAGACTGCAGGGCCCTGGACAGAGTCTGAGCAGTGAGTGGGTGGGCGAGTGTGTGTGTGTGTGTGTGTGTGTGTGTAGGGGGTTATCAAAGGGGGCTAACAAGCCTTTTTTTCTTTCCTAAAAGAAAGATGAACGCTGCTGTCTTAGAGTATCCCATTGGTGGAATGCTTTTAAATTATAAATTCGTTTATATCAGGCTTATTTAAAAAATGCATCTTAGCACAAGATATGTTTGTCATTGTGATATTTATGGTCTCTTTTTTTCTCGTTGGTCCTTGTTATTGTCCATCTGCAATTCTTTCTTATTATTAATGTTATGCTTTTCAATAATCAGATGACAATCTGGTAATTTGCGCGAGTGACATTTTTACTCAGCCATCTTTCATTGCGGTCACTGACCTACTGTAAATATGTAGTTAATCTCTCCCCCGTGTGTTTGAAATGTCACGGCTGATGAGAGAACATGTATTTGCTTGTTATGGATTTCCTATGGAATGCACACTTTCGGTCATACCCACGTTTCATGTTTTAATAAGCAGTCATTATGGAGTATTTATTTTCCTACAGGGTGTGGGAGCCAAACCTGTTGGTACACTACTGATTCACGCTCCCCCGGCCCACCATGCCTGACACCACGGTTTCAACTAGTCACTCATGTTCTTGAAGTGGGAAAAGGGGGGTGGGAGTTTGACGACATTAGGATTAAAGGGAAAGTTCACCCAAAAATGAAAATTCTCTCATCATTTACTCACCCTCAAAGATATTGAAGAGTAGTTGTTGTCCATACAATGAAAGTAGCGCGACACAACATTGGACTCCACTGACTTTCATTGTATGGTAAAAAAAAAAATGCGTTTTTCAAAATATCTTCTTTTGTGCTCCACAGAATAAAGAAAGTCATACAGGGTTGGAATGACATAAGGGTGAGTAAATTATTTAATTTTGGGGTGAACTGTCCCTTTAAGCAGACCCATTGTGAGTTCTGATTTGACGTTTTTTTAGGTTTAGATTGCTCGACAACAGAAATGCATTTGAGGTGAAGTTTCAAGGTCAAGCTGAGAAACACCCATGTGCCTGCACTTTTATTTCTGTTTTGGAGCTCCACTCAAAGTTCAATGAATGGCATGTACTGTATACGCAAGTGTGGGTCTATTAAAGTGAGAAGGGAGGGGAAAAGAGATGCCGAACTTTATATGACTCTTCAGTGAATGGTGGAGGGGAGGGCAGCAGCCACAGCAGGACAATTCCAATGATGGCGACCATTCATAGACACAGGAAATGCTTGACCTCACACCCTGAGAGACGGCAACAACAGCCTGCTTGTGTTAAAGGTGTTATTGGGTATAATTACGGCTTGGCAATGAAGATAGTCTACATGCTTGCGGCTACCACCAACATTGCACTTCTGATACCATCCTAGGATGTGGTTTATACACAATTTGTTTGAGTCCTTAAAAGGATAGTTCAACCAAAAATTAAAATCCTGTCATCATTTATTCAACCTCATATCGCTGCAAACGTGTCTGATTTTTTCTCTCTCTGTGAAACACAAATAAAAAATTAATTTGACCCCACTGAATTGCATTGTGTGGACAAAAAAAATACTGAAAACATTCTTTAACTCTTTCCCCGCCATTGAAGGAAATTTCTGGCTTTCTGTGTTTTCACTGTTATACGCTAGGGGGCACTATTAGGCATCTTCTGAAAGAGTACTGAGTCTCCTGATCAAAACACAGGCGAAGAAGAAGCAGAAACCAGTGACATCATATTTAAGCATATGTAAAATAACGCGATTATATACATTTAACAGCATTTCTATCAAAACGGCCTAATGTTACTGAATGAAATGTTGACCCAGGACGAGGTATAGGACTGTGAATCTTTAGGGGTGTTGATTGACTCATATTGTATTTTGATCATCGTTCTGAAAACCCAGCCAGACATAGTCTTTGTCAAAAATGTGTCTTTTTTTATGAAACTTACCCACATTCAATGTTGATGAAAAAGGAAAGCATGGAGCTAGCTTTTTATTTTTTAAAGCAGAAGGTCTGTTATTTCTTTTGATATGTTCAGATATTCATAGAACAAAATATTCTGGGGGGCCATGAAACTTTTGTGAAAATGATCAAAAATGCTACCGGTGGCTGGCAACTAAGCATTTAGGCACCCTTTGAAGCTTACCAAAACTTTGTGCGCTTGTTTGTCTACGTACTTCTCCCAGGGTCAGCTCAGGGATGTAACTATCCCTGTTTCCATTTCACTAATTGGATACATGTAACGACATTACCTAGATGATGGTTTTGATGGAGCATGTGACAGGAGTTTAAAGAACCACGCCATTTGACCTCATTTATGGACCCCAGACTCAATTCTACTATTGTGCAGATGAAGGCTTGACTAAGGGCGACCGATTCAAGTCATGGTGGCATGACCGCCGTAGCCCATAATGCGTTCCCATGCTCCCAGGCCCTGCGTAGGAATTCAGAGGTAGCTTTACTGCTGTCACCTCACTGCCTTTCTCCATGGCTCGTCTGTTCATAACTGCGTCTATTCACTGTGGGCAAACTTCCTGAACTGCTCAAGCTAAGCAGTGTGGATGGGGACATCGCTTTAAAGGTCTTTAGTCTCTCCGAGGCATCTTTTATGGCCGAGCACTAGGGTCCAGATTGGTCCCTCCCCAGTTCATTAGAAGCTTGTTGTCCATTCTCTCTTTCTGGCATTCTCATGGAGAGCTCTGTGGAAGTCAGGGGGGGTTGACCCATCAGTCAGGAGGTCTGGGGGGGGGGGCTGACCCTTGACATGCTGGGAAGCTCTGGAGAGTGGAAGTCGAGCCCTAGAGAAATTAACGGGGGGAGCGAGGCATTTCCATCCCACATCCCCAGCAGAGTTTCTCTTCTCACATTGAATGCCCTCTTAGCATTCACAGCCCTATATTGAAGTGGACAGTTCTGAATCCTGAATCAGCATGGAGGGAGGGTAATGGAGGTTACCTTCCTGGAGAGACAGGCAGAGAGATGAAGGGGGTGGGGGTGAAAGGAAGAAAGAGAGAGAATGAGAGAAAGGAAGGCGAAAGATGGGGGCTTCGGACTCCTGAAGCCCTTGTTAGGGAGAAGATTTCAGGTCTGGTTCCAGCCACAGGCGCTGTTTACACTCCCCTGCCTCGCTAAAAATAGTGCTCTCGACTCCGGAATGATTCAGGAAAAAGGCTGCATCCCTTTTTATAGCCTTTGCATGACACAGCATGTCAGTGTTGTTTTCTTTCCTTTTCCCCCTCATTTCCCCCTGTTTCTCTGACACAAAGCATCCCTCTGTCTTTGCCGAAACACATGTATTAGATTGGGAGTGCGGAAAGCAAGGGGTCAAACTCCTGTCAGTAATTGCAATGCGATTATGAACGAGCTAACGTGATTAGGGCAGAGGAGTGATTGAAAGGTGAGTGCCGGCCTGTGATGTGGACTGGCTCTTCAACTATGTGGAGGAATTCCTGAGGTAATGGATCATGAATGGCTTTCTCTACCCTAAATGTAGACAGGAGCAGGGCAGAAAGTTAAGAATGAGTCTACCTCTGCTACTTTATGCAAGCATGTCTGTAAGCATGGCTATGTGCAGAGAAATGGGGTAAAAACATGGATCAAGATGTTTTCAGTGTATTTTTATCAGTCAGAGTTTCAGAATTAAATTTAACAGAATTTTTGCCTTCTTAAGTTTAACTTTAAAACCAGCATAATGCGTATTCTGTTGCTGTGACATAAAGTTAGGGATGATTCTAAAACACAGTATATAAAATAAGACATTAAATATTCAGGTGTTTTGTTACATGACCATGCCCTGACACATGACTGTAAATATATTGTGAAAACTTTCCAAACTGATATAAAACGTATGAAAAGAAAAGAGGTAGCCAAATTGCTGTATTGTTGGTTGTTCGTAGGCATTTCACTGTAAAAATTACTTTTCAAAGTTGTTGAAAAAGAGATTATTGGAGTATGTTTTACAAGAAAATACAAATTCAGTGTTTCTTCAAAATGTCATGTTTAATTCAATGTGTTACTTGCCATTTCTTTGTAATAGTTTGTGAAATTTATTAGCAATTTCTTACAATAAATAGTTTCTACAAAACTGTTTTCTTTTCAGTGTTATCAGGAGGCAGATTTGCACACCTATTGTTACTAGGCGCATCATGTCGCTGCTGATTTGCATAAAGTAAACTGTTGTACTCTGTTGTTTCATCGTCACCTCAAATTGGCTGCTCTTAAGGTTACTTTGCCAGTGTGAATGGCCTTTTGTGGGTCAGGGTTCTCTAGATGTTTAAAATATACAAAAAATTAGTGAATGAAAGTGCTTCTTTTGTTGCATGACCATGCAGTGATGCGTGATTGTATACGCTCTGTGTATCCCTATATTTACTCTAGTAAATTAAATTAAAAGTTCATTATGTCTATAATAATGCCACCATGCAGGTAGCTCTGAATGGAAAAATATACATATGTTTTTGTAACAAATCAGGGTTTTATTGAATTTCCCATAAGGAAACCCTTAGGATTTCCTAAAATAAATTCTGAAACTGTGAATGTTCTTCTTTATGGAATATAATAAACAGTAAATATATGTCTTTTTTAACATTCTCTTTAATTATATTATTTTCTGTACATTTTCTGTATTTTCTATTGTGGAGCCTGATGGTTAAGGTGAATGTTATATCTGATAAATATTTCAGTTATGAACAGTCAGTTTCATGAAATTTAAGCAGGTGTGAGCACACTCTACATCGGCGTCTGCTTTCAGCAACACGTAGGGAATGTTATCAGGAAACGGAAAGGGGAAATTAAGAACCGAATCCCTTTGAATAGAGGTATCATTTGATAAATATCTAAAATGACTTGGAATCACTCCAAACACAACAAACAGTTTAGGGCCAAAATAGAGCCACTCAGATCTGATAAAGTTATGCCCTGCGGTCCTGCTTTCATACATTGTGTGTTTATGTCTGTGTGTGTTGTGCTTATTTTAAGATTCTCACCGGTCGCCACTGGTCGTTTTTTTTTTAATCATTTTCATTCTGTTCAGTGGAAAATTATCCATGACATATTTTTGAAATCTAGCTGATGGGCACATGTGTGCTGTCAATTTTAAATAATCTGCAGGAGGTTGCCTAATGAATGTCTACCATAGTCTGACTGAATAGATTTAATCTAATCAATGCATGATCATTATCTTTTATTAGTGTGCATTTTAAATAAAAATAAATCTTGGAAGCCTCATTGCTTGCCATATAATACATTCTGTGCCAATATCATAAGACTTATACATTTTTAGAAAAACGTGTTCATGGGTACATGTGCAGGACAGTGCAGGTTCAAAGTTTTTACCCTCTAGAGGGTCTGATTACGCGGAGTGTGTGTTAGGCTGGGCAAGGATTAGCCTTTCTCTGGCCACGAACTTGAGACTAGCATGAAATTTTCTCACTCAAACCACTGGCTGCTTCTGCTTCTGATTGCATTTAGAAGGAAAAGCTGCCCATAACTGCTGATCTAGGATCAGTTTTCTTTGTAATTATAGCATATTGGTGAATTTGGTGTTTGCTCTCGTGAGAGTATCAAAGGTTTCAAAAAAACGTGTATTTCAGCATTGAGCCATGTAGCCAATCACAAATATATCTGTTGATTTCTTGAACATAATGACCAATCAGACCAAGTCTAAGTCAGAATCCAGAATTCTAGCAAATTCTCTCGTTATAAGTTGACTGTTAACATAGATAGTCGATAGTCCACTTTAGACATTCTACTAACAATAAGTAACTTTGCAGCTACATGTCAACTAACTGTCATTATAGGATTAGTAGACTGTCTGCTTAATATCTGCTAACACTTTATTTTGTTAGTCCCCCAACAGACATTCTACTGACAATGAGTAACTTGGCAAATACAAGTCAACTTATTCTCCTAACCCTAACCTAACAGTCTACTACAGCCTACTAATACTCTAATGAGAGTTAGATCACTCTAATGATGTAGTTGAAAAGTTACTTATAGTTAGTAGAATGTCTAAAGTGGACTATCGAAATAAAGTGTAACCAGTTAACTTATAACAAAGTGTAGACCTTGTGTTAAATAAGAGATTCAATGTGCAGTCAGATTCATTGATTATAGCGGAACTTTGTGTGATCGCGATGAATTGAGGTGAGTGACAGCTTTTTAGTGATTATAAAGGGAGCACTCTCTGTGTGCTTTCTACCCAGATAGCAAATTGGTTTTGGCCCGAATCTGGTTAAATTTCGGCTGTGAGTTTGGTGATGCATAATCATTTCAGAATTTGAATAAAACATTTTTTTGGCTGCATTAGGTAAAGCAATATTTATTTATTAGTAAAATAACCTTAGTATTCTTGCTTTTTATGTTCAAATTAGCCTCCTGTAGCTCAAGCAGTAGAGCGTTGGCGCTTGCAACACCAAGGTTATGGGTTTGATTCCCAGGGAAAGCAAGAACTGATAAGAATGTAAATGTGTACCTTGGAATGCAATGTAAGTTGCTTTGGATAAAAGCGTCTGCCAAATGCATATATGCAAATATAAATTAAAGTGGTTTGTGAACATAGACGCTTTAATAACATCATTTAGCAGGAACATTTATCCTGTGATGTGTAGGTTGTTGCAATGCGACACGTAACTTGAAACCAGAGCTGGCTCTGCTTGAAACTGTTTCATTACATTCTATTTAAATGTGTTTTTAAAGAGAGAATGCATCTCCTGGAGTTGGTTCACCCTCCGCATATGCATATGCTCTTTCTTTTCATTAGTTTATGTTACTCTAAACATGTTCTCTAATTATTTCTATTTTCTCCTCTCTTACATGCAGATCATTTCTAGGACTGATTACACCTTCAGCAGTCCAGATTTTTCTTTAGTTTTAGGAAATGGAGGCATAGAACCTCTCATAAAGTCTTCTGTTCACCTCAGAAGTGTGTCGAGAACTCTGGTTCATTGTAGGTTAACAAGGTGTGAACAACCAGTATCATAAAGCCCAGAATGCATAATTGAAACGCAGAAGATTCAGACTCCCCTTACAATAAAAGAATGCAACATCCGACAGTACTGTGTCTGTTGTGTCTGATATTTAAATCTGCAATTCCACAAATCCCTGAATTTTTCCCTCTAGTGTTGTTCACACAATAGCTTCCCAGCCAAAACAAGATCCACCCTTCTTAAATAAACCCAAACAGAATCATGGGCCTGTCCTGTGGGGAGGTGCTGCGGGATCACCATTTCACTTCATGGCTCCTGTATTGGGGAACCCGGTCTAGAATGTGGTTCACAATACTTGAAAAGCTTTGTAAAGCTTGAATAGTTTGTAGTCAGCTTTGCATTTATATTTCAGTATTTCATTCTTTACTTTACTCTTTTATTTTACTCTATTGTTCTCTGCACTGCCCTTTATCTCTCTCAGCTGTTTTACTGTGGTGGTGTTATGGGTTCATCGAGCTGGTATGCGGCAGGAATCTTTGGATCAAGGTAATTTCACTCAGTTTGAGATTTTCCCAGGATGTTAAGCTTCTCTTTACCTTTGTGTGCTTCAGCGAGCGAGATAGCAAGCGACACATGTTTCAAACGCATACACGGTGGCTCTCGGGGTTTGACGCCAGCAGCAGGGCAGGGGGAACTTGAAAGATACGGATCGTAAATTACACCTGACACTAGAATTTCCCAAAAGGATCAGATTATTGCAGGCTGACTTAAGTGCTGTGCTCTGAATTCATGTGTGGTAGGGTAATCGTGATGGAGGGCTATTTGATTTGTAATGCCCCTTGCTGATGGGGAAGCCTGAATGGGGGCCTATCATTGAACCTTTAAGATCCTTCAGTGGTAATAAAGGAGTAGTTCACGCAAAAATGAAAACGATGCCATTATTTATTCACCCTCATGCCGTTCCAAAGCTGTATCCTTTTTTCCCTCCGTTGAACTAAAACAGTCACTTGAAGGCTCCAAAAAGCGGTCCATATGATTTGTGCATGACTTTACAAATCTTTTGAAGTTGTACAACAGATCATTTGTCTTATGAACAGATAAACATTTAAGCCATTATTCACTGATAATCTTCCCCTCAAGTAAGCTGTTAACTGTTGTAACTGAATCAGTGGGTCTAGCTGTATGAAACAAATCAAATGATTCATTGCAAAGATTGCATTTAAAAGAATAATTTATTCATCAATCAAACATCGCTACCTCATTAACACCATTAAAATGATAAATGTATAATATCATGTATTTTTGTCTGTTTCTCACACAGAGCTATCATAAAACTCCAGAACACTTGGACCACTTTTATATGGTGCTTAGCTTTTGTGTCCTTTTTGAAGTTCAGTCAAAATGTTCATTCCCCCTTTCAATGTAATTGCATGGAAAAGAGCGATTAACACAGTCTTCGGAATTTCTTCTTTTGTGTTACACAGAAGAATTTCCTTCAAACAGGTTTGGAATGACATGAGAGTGAGTAAATAATGACAGAACCATAATTTGTAGGTGCACTATCCTTTAAAGTGAAAGTTTCACAGTCAATATTCTATTTTTGTTTAGGTACGCTAACTTGTTTTTAATTTAAAATATTAATTTATTGGTCTGAAGTGTTTTTTTTAAGTTATATATGGTTAGTACTATTACTGAGAACACCCTAAATGAGGTGACACCTGAAGCATGTTGAACGTGAGAATTTGCAGACGATCTCTCTCACATCTATGCTTTAACCCCACCTGATTTTGCTGGGGACCCACAGGTCCTTATCCAAGAACACAAATAGGTGACTAGAGCAACCGAGGTGCAAACCCACCTCAAGATGCCATACCTTGTGCGTACAGTGCAGGTGTGATTGTGGGATCACAGGAGAACATGACAGGAACTTTAACAGAACTGCAAAGTGAGTGTTTAGCTTGCATTTGGATCAGGAAGTCTCAAGCACTAGTTTGCTTGCAGGTGTTTTTTAGCTGATAGAAAAGGTCTGTGCACAACACAAAAGTTCATTTAGTTTCAAGTTGGTTTCAAGATAGAGTGTTTCTGCTCAAAGGGTGTTTGATCTCGACTGCTACATTGTTGACAAAGCTGAAGTATGCTTTGCTCCCAGGTGGAACTTCTCAGGATGTTTTCCCAGTAAGGGAAGAGTCAGCCATGCAAAGTCGGAATGGCCTTTTTTGTGCTGACAAATACTTGAGGGACATAACCTGCCCCCGAAATGTCCTTGCATTCTCCAACAAGGCTTTTGTTTCTCTTTGTGGGTTCTTTGCTTGAAGGGAGAAAGAAAAAATGGGTACTGGAATGGCAAAGTATCAGCCAGCAGCTGTTGCGTGAGTGACAAACTCAAGGGCTTGTGATATGAGAGGCACAGAGGAGAGGAAGACAGCAGTGGCTCTGCTGTCCAACATAAAATGTGCTGGTGTGTTACAAAGAAAAGACATTACCTGTTAGAGGTATATTGGACACAGTAATATTTACTTGTGAGATGCAGCGTTTTAGTGCACGCTGAGCCCCCATTTTGACAGATGTCTATCGTGTTTATATGAGGATTCTGGGGTCGGGGTGTATGAATGCTGAAATGTTGGTCATGTGCTGCTGGCAGGGATCTGCAATGTCATTTTGGACTAGACAGACTATGTCTGAAGAAAATGTCTGTCAACACATTGTCCAGGTTGGCGGTTGATGTCTATAATGATGATGGAGTAAAAATAACATAGATTCCTCCAGTAATTTTAAGCAAAGTAAGCAAAGAAAGTCTCTTTTTTTCAATTAGGAGATAAGCCTGATGCTATTTTGTGACTGCTGCTATACTTGATTATGCTCTATACAGTTATTTCCTCAGGTCTGATGCACCTGTTGTGGGTTTGTGCTAGTGAATAAGATAACATTGAGAAGCAGTGTTACAACGTCCCCTCCAGCATGTCAACAATGCTTAATTCTTCTGCATCTCTTTCACCTTTGGACACTTTTTACCTTTATTTGGCTAAACAAAGACATTTCCAGACAACAATAAGACGTTGTTTGTCTGACCTGTCTTTTTAATGATTAAAGTGAGTTTTAAAGAATTTGTCTCATCCTAATAAATGTGTAATATAAAAAAACATTTCATGTTTTGCAGGTCAATACAGGTCATTTAAGTCTAAAAATGTAAATGAATAGGTGATAAAAAATATAGATTGAACTAATCTAATAATTATATATTTTTTCTTCATTTTCCCCCCTAAGAACATTTAAAACTAGTAATACTTTAAAGTAATAAATAATACTAAAAAAGTAATACTTTTTAAAAATTAATTATTATTCGAATGTATCTGAATGCAAGTTTCTTGTGCTTGTGCATTCTGAATTAAGATCAATTAATGACTAGTGTAGACAATAAATGGAGATATTTGTCCCCATATTGTTTGTTTAAAAAAAAAGATAATTGAATTTTGGCAATGGTAGTGTGCAGTGTCAATGGCAGTTTCAACCAGTATTTGTCATTTACAATAATTGTAAACTATGTCAATTAATGAAGCATATCAAATATTTTTTTGTGATGGATGGCTAAGTGCTTGTGTTTTCATTCAGTAAGGACATCTGCTGTTGCTCAAGCATGACATTATAACTGTGAGAAATTTATTATTTTGTTATTCTCCTCTCTTGCCTTTTGACTAAGAATTTTCTATTATTGTAAAGACATTTTCTGCTTAGTGATTCTTTTTAACGTACTTCATAAACAATTAGAAGCCTGTTGGGTGCGGCCACCTGTTTATTCAAAACCTTGATTCTCCTGGAAATAAATTTATTTTGTTCAGAGAATACTACAGGAATTTGATAATATCTGTAGTCTTAAAAATTGTGATTATTTATTATTGTTTTCTCTATAGTTTAATTGCTCAATTAAATAGAATTCATTGTCAATATTCTAAATAAAGAAATGTTCGTCATTTAAAATGCAATGAAATAAAACTGATTAGTGGATGATTTTGTAAATAATGTAGCGCAATACAAAAGTCCAAAATTATATTTGTAACATTAGTAAGCATGTTTATGTTTTAACATTTTGTGTCTGATAATAAAAAACAAACATGTTTTAAACATGTTCACAGGAAGATCTCCCTTCAGAAATATACATTTAACTAGCTTTTTTTATTCAGTTTTGCTAACATATTCTTCTAGAAAAATATGTTTAGTAAACTAGAAAATTTTCTTAGTATTTGTGCCTTTTTACCAACAATAGTTTCACATCAAGGAACTGTTTGTGCAGTGCAGTAGATTATTGCTGTAATGCATGAGTTATATCTTATACGTTTAAATGAAAATACCACTGTAAATAAGCAAATATTTCTATCCTAAAATTAATTTCTTATTATTCACACATACGTGCTTTCTTGTTTTATGGAGACTCAAACCTTAAACTCTTTGAGTTTCCATGGAAGAAAACACCCAAGTTAATGTGTGAAAAACTTAAATGTATAATCAGCTATGATATTTGGATGGTTTAGCAAACTTTCTTTGGGTGTGTCTTCACGGATATCGCGTTAATTGCAGGCATCCGGGAAATAGCATGAACTGCTTAGCCCAGTAGAGTGACGTCATTATTCCGCGAAAAAACAGCATGGTCAGGTTAGAATATAGGCGTCAACCATAGAGACATGCATTTTTGAATCAAATATAGTTAACTCTTTTTGACGTTATATACATAAATGCCTGTTTGAATGTCTTAAATTAGTTCAAAGCAAACTATAAGCGTTGATTTATAGATGAAGGTTTGAATTAGACACCACTTAGGCTAATGAGTCAAAACGTTGCTCACTTACAATATGTAAATGTACCTATAGCCTATTTCATGGTAATAAGAAAAATATTTCATGTTTTTTAAACAAAACGTTTTTTATCTAATGCGGATAATTTGAGTAACGTCTTATTGTTTTATTAAAGAACATTTGAATGATAACCACTAAGTGCGATAGGAAAAAGAAAGCTTTATATCGTTTCAATAAAAAAGGATGCATCTTTGATGTTATAATGACTCGTAGTCCTCATTGTTTGAATCAATTAAAGAGGCATTAGAAACGATGTGACCCACTCATGATACCCTGCATTACTGAAATTTCACGTGTCGGGTGCGTGTGGGCAACCCTGCAGTTTACATAAGGAACGCCGATGTTTTAAGAAGGAAATGAAATGACTACATGTTTCAGCATTTAAGTCACTGGAATTGCTTAATTATACCTACATTTGATGTTGTAGCTGATATGCATCATTTTTGCTTGCTCTGTTCATTTAGATTTATAATAGCCTACCTATTGCGTTTGGTCAGGGTAAAGTAGGCTATAGGCTAAATAGAAACGGACTAACTTTTGATAATTATGACCTATATATTATTTAAATTGTATTGCTTTATTTGCCCTGAATGAATTTCTATCAGAATCAGTTTATCTGATAGAATATAGATCTTATAGATCTATGAGTTTCTCAGCATCACTCGGATTGTATTGCTGTAAATGCTGTAGATTTGTATAAATTTCTTCATGGCATCTGCGTGCGGCAGACTCTGTGAAGCAGCAACATTCATCAGGTGATCGGTAAAATAGATTAGGTTCTTTCTGGCGCTTTAGGTGAACTTCCACAGACAAAGTCTGCCCAGTAACAATCCGAAAGCGCGCAGAAGAACTATTGGCTATAACAAAGGGGAGGGAAACAATCTACAGCGAGAAAAAAAATGTTTTAAAGAGACATTTCCTATATCACATTTAAAAAGTGTTGAAACGAAGCCACTGTTGCAAAAGTAGCCTACATAGCTGTGGTCTGTTGAGATCTTCGGAATCACTAACAGGCTTAGGAACCTCGAGATGCACCTTGCTCAATAACTCACTCACTATATGTTCTCTTTAAGGTATTTGAAAACACATTTAGCGCCATTGAATTGTAATTCCCCTATTATACGAAAGGTTAAACTGCTATGTCTCATTTGCAACTTAAATGACTTTATAAAAGAGTGCGTTATGGGCTGTTGAAATCCGTTACATGTTAGGTAGGTTATAGCAGAACACAATTTTGGAATGCTCACATCTCCTTTTGAGGCTTGGCTTTTTGGTCCTAAATAGAGACTATAGCTAATGCTTTATATAATACACTGGAGGCAGCTCGAGAGAATAACTATCATTGCAGCTGCTAACCAGAGAGCGTTGCTTCATGCTTTCGCTGCATTTCCTAGAAAGCTATCTCGTTGACCACAGGCGATGCTGTTTCATGTGAGATAGTTCTATTTCTACTTTATGATGACGAGGTGACATTTTGGTGTCCTTAAAGTCAAAAAGAAAAGTTTTTGACCATTTATTGGTTTAATTTGCGCAAATGTCTGCATGACACCACTATTGATCAAGGATATGCATATCATTTTGAGCATACAAAAAATCAATAAATCAATGACGTTTTAGAACACTTCCAGATACCATATAAAAGTTGAGTAGGCTATTTCCTTGGGTGCAGTGTGTTTATCTTAATGTTTACCCAACGTCGTTAAAATAGTCGCGTATGGGTGAGTTAAGGATGAACGTCTTGTATGAACCATAATACCAGCCAATATTGTCTTTGTGTCTATCTTGTGGAGTCTATTGATTATATGATAACAAGAGCAAGAGGGGAGGAAAAGAAGAGGAAGACCGAGCATGTTGCTCTGGCCAATAATAAGATCTGCTTGTGAAGCTTATTGCGTCACACAAGCATTACATCTGCAGACCTCAAATGTTGCAGCGAGAGGAGCAGAGCAGAGAAAGAGACTAGTGGGGAAAAGTTTGCAAAGGGATCAGGACTAACCTGGACAGCCTAGACTGATTTTATGTGTCCGAAAAGTCCTTTCTGCACTTTTTGATCTTTCGCAACCATTATATTTTACTGTTGGTAGGCATATTCGAGATCGAAAAGGACTTTAACAATCATGGAACTGCTTTGTCTCGAAATGGACACCATTGTAAGAGCCCGTCCTGACCCGAATCTTTTATATGATGACAGGGTACTACAGAGCTTGTTGACCATCGAAGAGAGGTTTCTTCCCCAGTGTTCATATTTTAAATGCATTCAGAAAGACATTCAGCCCTTTATGCGGAGGATGGTGGCAACTTGGATGTTGGAGGTTTGTACATATCCGATCATTTCCGTACTTACGCCTTATCTTCAAAACGTCTTGCAAAGTGTTTTCTCCTTTATTCTGTCATGTAGCCTAAGCAGTGTGGGATGCAACTAAAGGAGCTACTTTAATATTTCCGAAAGGGCAAATCCGATTTTGTCGGGTTATTTATTTTATTGCAGTCATAAGCGCTGATTTTGGACCAAGTTCACGCTTAGATTTACAGGGGGATGGAGGAAATCGACATATGTCAGTGATCATAAGCGCATATTTCTTAAAGTTTTTGGTTCCGTCAACACAGTGGACAGAATCGTGCTTAATGTTATTTATTTATTTTTAGGATAAATATTTCCATGCACACGTATGCACTTCAATGCTTGCCGCTGTGCTACATCTAACCATCGCCATGTTGGTTTTTCTCTCACAACAACTTTATCGCAACAAAATTATCATAACATCTCTTTACATGTGCATGACTTGATAAATGAGCGTCTAAGGTTTATAATTATGGTTGAATATATTGGGAATTACTTTTCTATAATTTTGTACAATTTTTTGAAATA
Organism: Meda fulgida; assembly: GCA_030578275.1. Taxonomy (NCBI): domain Eukaryota; kingdom Metazoa; phylum Chordata; class Actinopteri; order Cypriniformes; family Leuciscidae; genus Meda; species Meda fulgida. Next base: position 17,177,066 of record CM060640.1, read on the forward strand.
TATGGTTGCGGAAGGGGCGAGGGCCGTGCTGCTTCTTAACCCATGCTGATCGAAGTCTATAGTCTTGGAATTAAGTTCGTTTTTTGTCGGAATCTTTCATATTTCTTATCTTTGAGTGTTGGAAACGTTAGATGAGGACCTTAGCTTTATTTTCATGTCTTAAATGTTCAGGTGAATCGAGCAGGAGAATTTATAAAAAATTTTGGAAAACATATTTCGCTCTGATGGTGACGCACTCATCTAAGACCGCATGTTACTTCGTTTAAAAAATCTCGTTTTTATCATATAAAACATCGATTTAATAACTTGACAATTGTCGGGAATGATGTAAAAGGGATTGGTGAATATTTAGAGGTACGAATAGTGGACGTAGACAATTTATTTATATTTTTAAATATTTTATGAAAATATGACGAATTAAAAAAACAGATCCCGTACTGTGTAGCATGGGTGTTTTTTGGCTCGGGTGATTGTGATTTGAATTCATTTCTTACTGAATGAACCAAATGAATGTGTGCCTATTGACAAAGATGTTTGAGTCCCCTTTTCATCCTATACATTTATAACTACGACAAGACAGGAATTGCACGTTTTTTTGCCGTTTTTCTCTTATGCTACCGTAACGATTTACAACCTCATATCTATGCCACTGATGGACAGTACGACATATTTCGTTTTTTCTTGATAATTATTTTACATATATAAATACACATTGTGAGTCATAAATTAGACTAATTTTGTTGCGCCACGTGCATCTTTTCCTCTGAACTGATTAAGTTATGCCCTGCCCTTTCCAGGTCTGCGAGGAACAGAAATGCGAGGAAGAAGTTTTTCCACTGGCTATGAACTACTTGGACCGATTTTTAGCGGTGGTACCAACAAGAAAATGTAACTTGCAGTTGCTCGGAGCAGTGTGCATGTTTCTTGCGTCTAAATTGAAAGAGACGCGTCCATTAACTGCAGAGAAGCTGTGCATCTATACTGATAACTCAATCAGACCGCAGGAACTGCTGGTAAGCACCAAATAAACTCTTTGCATAACAAAACCTACTATCTGTAGGAACTACTAGATAATTGTTTACATACTTTCTCCGCAATTTTCCCCAAATATGAATTGCATACTGCTATTATACACTAAATCTTTTTAATGTATCCCACTTATTTAATTTTCATTTAAAAATGAATGCAGCCCACTGCAATAGCCTATTTAATGGAATTATTTTTCATGTTGTGTATGTTTAAAAATCAGCCACATAAGAATTAAAAGTTGTATAAAGCGAAGACTAGGTTCTGTTTGACAGAATATTCTGCAGTCTGATGGATGTTCTCCACATTCAAATATCAACTAAAGGGTATTTGAGTGCGTTTCCTTGCATCACAGGGCTATAACGCCATCTAGTGGCAACTATGCAACCCACAGCAACATCAGGGCTGAGGTCTTGTTCCTCTAGGTATATGTTGTTTGAATATAGTCTTAAGGTGATGATACATGGGGCAACTTTTTGAGCAATGTTGCCGAGCGATGTTGCTTGGGAAATGTCCCATTGAGAATAGGCAACAAATTTCGATCTGAATACTTTAGATTGGTCTTGGGCCCTGTGTCTCACCTGGTTGCCAGTTGACGGCAACATTGCTAAAAAAGTATGTATCATGTATCAACACCTTAAGTGTCAAAGAGAGATACAGTCTATTGACAACTTTTCATCTTTGGAATATCGTCATTCAGCTTCTTCTCATTTCTATTTGCATAGGTTAACTATATGAGTAAATTATTGATTTAGAGGAAAAACTGTAGACATGAAAGCTAAATATGCTGTTAAATCACTCACTACTCAGTGTCAAGGGGGAAAAAAGAGTAGGCTACAGTGTGGCATAAAAAACATTTGACTATGTTACATCTGCACTTTGTGAGTTTTTCCTCAGCTCTTACTGCACTCAGGATTGTATTTCTGGTGAAAATGGGTAGTGTTTTAATAGCTCAGGCCAAAGATACAAATTAATTTATTCATAAATTGTCAGCGAATTGCTGCTGTGGGCATCCTGTTTTTTCTCTTCAGTCTGGCCTAGTGTTATTTTGTTGTTGTTGTGGAGCTTCTGCTGGTCTACAAAGTCCAACAGATGCAGGAAACTGAATATCAGCTGTCACATTCACATTTTTGTACTCATTAGCTGGCAAGAAGTTCTAGTAAATTAAACACTGAACTGTTGAGTTGATGGCCATAGAAGACAATATGTTGTCCTAAAGTTACTTAAAACTAGTGTTTGTGGTCATTTATGGCCTCATAAATGTTCAACAGTGTGCTCAGAATATGACCAAAGATGGAGATGTAGCTACACAAATACAGTACTGAACCGTGTGCTATACATAATTATGTAGTTTTGAGCCTTCTATAGTTGCCAAAACTGTCCCTGCACTTAATTAGTACAGTAACCAAAAAATGAAAATTCTGTCATCATTTACTTACTTCATTTTGTTCCAAACCTCTTCTACAGAACACAAAATAAGATATTTTTAAGAATGTTTCAGCTGTTTTTGTCCAATCAAAGTGAATGGGTTCCAAAACATTGATTTGACCCCATGTACATTCATTGTATGAAAATAACAGACATTCTTCCAAATATCTTTTTTTGTGTGTTGATGACACAATTTTCATTTTGAGGTAAATTTTCCCTTTAAGAACAAAGCAACACACCAAAATAAATAAAATTAATATTTTTGCTCCCCAATCTTTACAGATCTAAAGTGACAGAACGCAGAGAATTAATTTTCACATTAGCGTGTAATTGGTTTTCTTTTGGAGAATGTCTCTGCTCATAGTTTACATTCCATCATACCCCTCTTGGTGTATCAGGAGTCAATGGTTTTGAGCGACTGTGGCTCCAACATGTCATCATGGCTTCATGTTCACATCAGGCACCTCCCCTGAGGAGAGAACAGACAGGAACATGTTTCTGTTTGTACTTTTGGGTGAGTCACTCACTAGTGAAATCCAGCAAAGAGAGGAAGTGGAGAAATCATGCATCAGCGGATGGCTGCCATTGTATTCTTGCTCACTAAGAAAGCTGTTGCAGGGGTATAAGTTCAGTGTAATCTTTTGTCTTTGCTTTATAGCAATTGTAAAGGCTATACAGTATGTCTCAGAATGTAATGGCAATGATATTTGGCCATCTCATGAACAAAGTGTATGTGGTTCATTTGTGGAGAAAACCACCTCCATTTGAGCGAGTGCTCAGTCATAAGGACTGTCCCAGCAAATGCAAGTTTTCCCCAATCAGTCATTTGGTCCCCTGTTACTCACCCCAGTTCAAATAGGAAGGGGGAGGGGGGGGGGGGGGGGGTATTTGAAGGATGCTGTGTTCTTGACTGAAACCAAATGACTGAGCATCTTACGTTTACATTCGTCATTGTGGGTTAGGTCAAAGCAAGTTCATGTTATGCATCAAGAGTTCCCCCTAAAGACGAAACCGTATCATCAGCAGTGTTGAACAGTCACATTGAAGGTCATAATTGAGCCTTGTTTTTTCCATTGAGGTTACAGCTAAATCTAATTACAAGCCTTTTAAATACAACTAGGCTACAAATTAATGAGTGTGTTTGTGGTTGCAAATGGGCTAATGACAGGTCCAATATTTAACTATGTCTATTTAACTGTCTACTTTGGCCTCTTCTGACTGGACAGATCACTATAAAACAAACTCAGAATTATGTTTATATGCTAAGGAGGCAAGTACCTGATGCTGGACAGTCTCTGTGAAGTGAATAGGCAATCTAAGTGACTCATTTTTCGGGGATGCAATTTGTCACTCCAGTTGAATGTGCAAAAACACTGATATCTTAATACCTCAAATATTGCAAATGGATTCAGATCACACAATTATTGAGGTTTGGATCCATAGTGATTTTGTTTCTTTCCTCAAACCTTTTTACAGGAATGGGAGCTGGTTGTCCTGGGCAAATTGAAGTGGAACCTGGCTGCTGTCACTCCCAATGACTTTATTGAACACATTATGAGGAAACTTCCACTGCCTGAGGATAAGCTGGACCTGATCCGTAAACATGTGCAGACTTTCATTGCCCTTTGTGCAACAGGTAGTGTATTCAATGTAGTTTAGAAATAAATAATGCCCGCAAAGCATTTTTAACTCCTAATTTGTACTGTGCTCCATAGAACGCATCCCACTCGTTTCAAGTGAAATCTTCTCAACATGCATTTCTACATTAACTTAGTAGAATGTCAACTTGTATGTGTCTTCCATTGGTGTTAAGTATGAGTGATAAAAGATCCACTGCCTAGTCAAGTTGGTGTTGATACCTTGCATCATCATTTCAGTAAGTGATGTGTTGCAAGATCCATGTTTGTTCCTCGCAAAACTTGAAATTAAAGCCGACTTCTGTGGGTTTAGTGTCTATGGCAACTTTATTCAGGTTCTTGTTGCAGGCAAATTATCAGATGCCATCTCATTACATTCATGAGAAACTATGTAGACTGAAATAGCGACGTGTAATGGAGAGAATTTCACTGGAAGCCTTATGTATTTGCCTGGTATGTTTGGTGGGCATATCAGTGGCCAACCCTGAATGCAGTGACACTTCAAAAGGCAGTTGTATAGTTAAGGACATTCCTGTGAGCTGTTGAGCCATTGGTTATGCTGTTCCTGCTCTTAGAGGTGGACCACCTTTAGGAGATCAAACATAGAGATGAGAGGAGGGTGAGAAAACGTGAGGAGTGTATTGTTCCAGCCGAGCCAAACAGTGAAGCATGTCATGTTTTCATATCTTATCCCCTCTTCTCACGCCTCCCAGATGCTCCAGGGCATAACGACTTTCCCATAATCAGGAGCCTTTGTAGGGCTGGTTCTCCCAGCCAAGCCTGTACCGAACATCACCATAGGCGGTAATGGGATCTAGTGCACCACCCTTGTTCCCTCAGGCTTCTCTCTTCCTCCCTGGGGTTGCTCAGCTCCCCATAGACCTCAGGAGTGACTCTGATTTTGGGAAAGTGGCATACTATGGGAGAGGGAATAGGAGGAGGAGCTGGCTGGTCTTTTAAACATGGAGCTTTTGATTTTGCTGTTGGTTTTTGCAATAGATATAGATCTGTTGTGAAACTGCTCTGGCATAAGCAGAATCCATAGAAACTGGTTTGAATTGGCAGGATGAGCATTGATGATGGTTTAACAAAATAACTTGGTTTTTAGATGCCGGAAAATTGCAGATGCAGAAATCTGCAGATACCTTTTTTGTTAAATCTCTTGTTTTAAGCAATACACAAATTAGTTTCTAGTTTAACAACAGAGATTCGAGGGGTGTCCAAAAGATTTTAATTGCCGGGCAGATGCCCTGACTGCTGCTTTTCTTTTCTCTGTACAGTTTGCTTTCTTTGCAGAGAATTCAGCGTCCCCCTCTTTTCTGAGACATGCATAAATCAAGGCCCCTGTATCTGAATGAGAAAGAAGAGAAGAGTGTGGAAAGACGACAGCTAATTTTTAATGGTTCTTTGCTTTTGATTTGAACAGTTCCGTTTATAGAGCACTCTGTGAGATTTGGTCAGGCAGAGTAGACCAGTTCAGTATTAATTAATAACATGTAGGGGCCTTTCAGAGATATGCAAATAGCTGGAAGGCTTGGCTAGAGACCGCAAGAAAGGAGACAATGGGAACAACCCTCCATTTCATATGCAGAGGCATGTAAGGGTCAGTGCAGAAGGAGTACAGGATAAAGCGTTTCTCCGGAGGGCAGTCTGTCGAAGGCCTACACAGGAACAAGCTCATTAAACGTGATTATACCCCGTTTTACTGTTAAACACCCAGCACCCCCTTTACTTCTCCATCGTAGATTGTCAGTAGATGTTTAATAACAGACCTGAGACATGCTATGATATTAGCATAAAATATGTCTTGTAGGTAGTGATCATCTTGCCACTCTTCAGATGGTTACTTAGAGAAATCCCTTAGGAAAAATAAATAACTAGTGACTGGTGGAGAGTTCAGTAGGGCTGAAAATGAATTCTATGATTAATTAATTCTATTTAACGACATATTTATGTCATTTCTCATTCAAGAGGCTCTGTTTCCTCCCACACCATCCTGACTGCTGTTGCTAAAGACTCCACACTGGAGCAAGACTGAAACAAGTTGTTACAGGATTTTAACAGTCAAAGAGTGTTCCTGTTTTTAATTAATCTGTTTTACTATGGTTTGACAGAGCAGACCAACACGTCACTTTTGATTATGAATTTACTTTGTTGAAGATTTGTGACAGATGGAAAAAAAGACAATAGACAGATAATGTAATACATTTCAATGAAGTAATGTTATACACGAATGTCCCAGACATGACCTGCTGATATCTAATTACTTAAAGCCTCATAATGAGATTTAAAAAAAATACATTTTAAATTCTGTTTTGTAGGTTTAAAAACTGCTACAAAAAGTGCCAATGAATTAACGTTTATTTGAATATTTGTTACATGTCTACTCTTTTAGTAACTCTAGAACTAGTAAAGTTCTTCACTTACATGCTTTACCATTTATCTAAGCATTATACTGTGATGCCCAATTCATATTTACATTTGATCTTTATCAGGCAGGTCGAACATGAATGCTTAAAACGAGACTTTCTGTAAAGGCAAACCTGTGCATCTTCATGAAAGCCTGGCACTTGATTTATTGCCCCTCAAATCATCGGTCTCTTTGGCCGTTCCTCAACTTTCCGGACGCTTAATTAATTTACAAGTTAAATGCGTACACAGCACATTGCACCCACCAAGGAGCTTGCTGTGTTGGCACAGTTCTGGGGATGCAGTGTGGCGAGGGCAGGAGAATGGTCCATTGAAGGGGGTGAGAGGCTGGTATACCAGCCCAGCCAGCCGCCGCTTACTAGGAGCCTTCCATCACAGGCGTCACCACTCAGCTACATACACTGTTTATACTCAGCATGAATATCAATGAAGGCGTGCAGAATACGTCCATTCTTCCCTTACCACTCTCACAAACCAGAGCATCCAGCTCTGCCACTAGCACGCGCATACTCTTGTTCCCCCGACAAACTTGTCTTGTCTAGAGTGTGAAAAATCAGATTGCAACCCACTCAGCACACGCAAGCTGTGTGTGGGCATCTATTTTCTGTTGTTTTTCCCCCTGCCCCAAAAGACCTAAGAGTTGCAATGCGGTTTTTGTCTTCTTCTGCTTGACCAGAACTTGCCTTTTAATACATTTTTGTCTGGCCCGGCAAAAACTACAAAGGGAAGAGTGTATAATAAGTTCATTTATTTGTCAACACTGAGCCGCAAAATGAGAAAATGACTGGCTTTGAATGTTAAAAAGGCAATGAAGGCATGCTCGTCAGTTATCAAAGGGCCCAGGGCTTTGATTTTTTTTTTCCTAAAAAGAAAAGGGGAAGAAAAATCACCCTCAGAGCCATCACACACAGTTTGCTTTGCAATTGAATATGGCAATATGGTAATGCAAAGACTGCAAGGGAGTGTGGGACCGTGAGCCCAGAGGTGGCCCTGCATCAGAGGAATGGCATGGGGGGAATGAGGTGGGTAGGAGGGTCTTTTCTTCTGCCAAAACCTTACGAAGGTCTGGACACTGATTAAAGAATGATGCTTAGTGCCCCCCTCAGCCGCCCCTGCTGTCTAAAACCCAACGACACTCTCCCCCAACACCCATCTTTTGTGCGGCTGTCAGGTTGAATTAGAATCCACAGAGAGGACTTGATGTTGCATCTCTCAGTTGGATGAGATGAGGTGATGATTTCGGCCACACTCTCTTGCTCAATAGACCCACGTCCACCAGTGGCTACACTCAATATGCCAAAAGATAGCAGCAACACTGACACAAATCTCGAGCTGTTGTAACAACAATGACATGTATGCTATTCAACTTTAGGGGTATGTGTCTGAAGTAAAAAAGTGTTGAAAAACACTCTCAAAATAGGGAGAGGGGGAGCCATAGAAAAAGAAGAAAGATGGTAATCAATGAGGCAGGGGGTAGACAGCCTAAGTTGTTTGGTTCTTTCTTTTCTCTCTTTCTTTCTCCCCCTTCTTGCCGTCAGTCGTCTTTTGGAGTTTCAGGCCCGTTCACAAGCTGTCTTATTTGCATTATGAATGACAGTGAGAAAGCTAACAAGGTTATTGGTCTTTGAGATGTACGCCTGTGACCACACGTGGAAAAAGGACCTACAGCAGTGAGCATTGGCAGGGGGACTGTGGCTCTTTATTCCATCCTTTCCAAAGGCTATAGGGCTTCTTTTTTTTTTAGGGAGCACACGATTTACTTAGGAGCTGGAAGAAAAGGGGCCGATCTGCAAAGGGTGACTGGAGGAGAGCGATGGGGGTGGGGTGCTTTTCAGATTCTTTTCAAGCCAAGTGAACCCTCATTATCCTGGGCTGCAGTCATTAGCAATGGACTGTGCACAGACCTAATGGAAAGGGTTTTCATTTATCTGTATTTATGATTTTGGTCATATCTGAGTGTATCTAATTTAATAATATCTGATATTACTATCTCAAAATACTGTATAAGTGTGATAAAGTACATTTTTATCAACTCAAAATTTGACTGATCTTTCCTGGTTTGCTCTTTCCTCAGATTTCAACTTTGCCATGTCCCCTCCATCCATGATTGCAACGGGCAGCGTGGCAGCGGCTATCTGTGGCCTGCAGCTCAACAGCACTAACCGCTCATTGTGGGGAGACAACCTTACAGAGTTGCTCGCCAAGATCACAAACACAGAAGTTGTGAGTATTGTTGCTTTGACTACATTTTACTAATGCATCTTTTAATGAGTCATGAGACATGGCACTTCCCTGCGGGCCAGTGTGCTACACAGATTACCTCAGTTTGTCTATATTCTGAAGTGGAGTGATCATATAGGGATGCTTTCTAATTTAAAACAGCGACCATGATATTAAGATTCCTTGTTTTTTACCAATAGCAACAGCGACCATGATAAGAAGATTCCTTGTTTTTTACTAATAGCAACGCTATTGGTAATTTGTGGGATAAGTGTTACTGTGCCTGTAGGACTGTGAGAGGAGGCTGTGCATTTCCCCTATTTACTCAATGGGCTTGGGTCCAGCTCCAATTCAATTTCACATTCAGCCACTGAATTACTGGAAATGAAATGGGATTGACCCTGACTGAGAGACTGTAAGGAGAGAATCCGCAGGGCTAGGGGAAATTGTCAGGGATACTATGGCTTTATGCAAATGACTTGCATACAAATTCACACATACTGTCGCACAAGGGGCCACCTCCTGGTCATTTAGTTTCTTTTAGGTCCTTTAGTATCTCTTTAGGAGGGAAAGTAAAAGCCAAAGAGAATAGAAAATTAGGATTAAGAGAATAACCCAGGAAACACATTTAATTCCTGTCCTGACCTGAAGAGGTCAACCCTCCCCAAGATACCCTAGAGTGCACTGCTGCAGGTAGAATGACTGCTGCCCCAGCATGTGGTGTGTGAAGTTGTGCACCATAGTAGAGGAAAAACAAATAGTCCTTCACAGCAGTAAAGGTGCTCAGTGTCTGAGGAGTGTGAGGTCCAGGGCAAAAGGAATGAACTGCCTGCTCCATGAACAACTCGTCACATTGCTGGATGCCAACAAGCCATACCTTTGAAAACATCCAGGTAGGGTGTATGCACGCTACCCTGCTCGCACTGAGCTATAAAGCCTAAAGAAAACTTAAAGGTATAGTTCACCCAACATGAACATTCTTTCATCATTTACTGACCCTCAAACTTGTATGACTTTTTTTCTGCTGTGGAACATAAAAATATATATTTTGAGAAATGTTTCAGTGTTTTTATCTATCCAGTGGAAGTAAATGGTAAATTATTTGCACAAAAAAATGCAAATGCAAAAAAATACATTATTTGGTTACCAACATTCTTCAAAATATCTTATTTTGTGTTCCTCAGAAGAAAGACATATAGGTTGGGAATGACATGGAGGTGAGCAAATGATGACCAAATTAAAATGTTTGGGTGAACTGTCCCTTAAAGGGATACTCCACCGTTTTTTCATAATAAACTCCTTAACTAAGACGAGTTGATACATACCTCTCTCGTCTCAGTGCGTGCACTAAATCGCTCTGTCTTGCGGCAAAACTTTGTTAGCACTTAGCTTAGCCCAGTTCATTCAATAGGATCCAAGCAGAGAAGCGACCAAACACCTCCACGTTTTCCCTATTTAAATACAGTTACCCGAGTAGTGTAACTCGCGCAAATAAAACGTTGCGCTTTTCTGAGCGTGTAAAATGGATAACTATATTGTATGGGGGAATACCATAGCAAGTGCTTGGGAGCACTTCGACTCGGCGCAGTAACATCATCACTAGATGATGTTCTAACACACTTTCCTGACAAGCGGGACTGCCGCACTGCAAACATAGACTCCCCTGTTCTTTAGAAACAAAATCAAACTATAAAAGTGAGACGGGTAACGCAATGCATTTTGCTGTCTTCTCTTGCATTGCTGTTAATTAGCAACAAGAGGTAAACAGCTACAGCTTCAGATAAGACAAACATACCGAACGCAGTTCAAAAGGCAAAAAAATACAATGTGTACACAATTTAGCTGTAGCAGGTGGGGGGATCAAACTTGGGTTCGGACCAAGCAATTGAACCATGTGTGAATGTACCCTTATGTTTAATTGAGCACTGAATATGTTTGGGACGAATAACTAATTTTACCAATTAGAATTGTTTTTGCATTATTGTTTTGAGAAAATCTTAGAGGTCCTATCCAGATATCTATAGCAGAAGTAAAGTAGAAAAACCTAATCTTCAATAAACAAGGTTTTTGTGTACTAAACTTTTCCTTAGTGTATGAGGACCTTCCATATTGAGGCAGAGGTTGGGAGGTGAGCGGTCAGACAGAGTATGAAGGAAAGTCAACCTAATGCCAAACGATGCTGCCAGCCTGGAACCAGGAACCCTGCTGACATTTGTGGTGTTCAGTGCCTGTAGTTTCCAGTAGACATATGATAGGGGCAGCCAGCCTCTTCCAGTCGTCCTTGGAATGTGTGTGTAGCTGAAGACACACCTGGTGAAGCATACTCTGTGCAGCAGTAAGCTACACACATGCATGCCAAACCAAGAGGGCTGATAAATTGGCTTGGTTTCCACAAACACCCTAAGGTCTCTAAGAAAGAAGCAAAAGACACTAAACTGATCTGATACTGGGTGTTACTGGTAGTTTGTTACTGTAGCTACAGTAAATACAGTAAATGATGCTCTTTGGGATGTTCTCAGAGATGTTCATCCAGATTCTCAGAGTTATCAGTTCACTAATAATATAGCTTTATACAAGCTAAAGATCTGCAGTTATAAAAACTAATCAGGGAGAGAAAATGCACAGTAAACACTCTTTTGAGATACAGCAGTTTCTAAAAGTAGGTGAAATGTTAAAAACTTTTGGTCTGGTATGCTGAGAATGCTCCTTAGCCTAAAGTCATAATGTCATAAGGACGTTGTTATTTGCAAACGAAAGGTTATTTGGAGCTGAAGAGTTGCAAATTATTTAGAGAAGAACTTCAAGGCTTTTTTGGTACATAAGATCATGTGTTAGGCCCCCTGGCCTCTTGCATTAGGCCTCTTGGACATCTTAATCCCTTTCATTTCTCAATGCTGTGATGGCCTTGCTCTGAACCCGGCAATCCTTGCTTTCACTTCTCATTAAAAAAAGACACCTTTTTTTTGGCTACTTAAGTCTCCCCTTTATGATTCTAGGCTTCTTCTGTCTAAGATGACACACACTGGGTGACATCACAATAACTGCTGTCTCTTCAGTAGACCATCTTTCTTGTGGTTTCGAATGATTTTTATTCATTTGTTTGACTTTGACAAGCATGGTCAGGACAAGGTTGGATTAAGCAGGGACCACCCACTCCATCCTGCAGCTCACCAAGTGCCACCCTCCTCTGGATCTAATCATTGAGAAGCTCTTCTAGAGCAAGTCCTGGCTTAACCAGTAGTCGCACATTGAAGCTATTAGAGTTGCCTGAATTAAGCCTTTGGGGCTTGGCATGAATTTGGTTGTGCAGCTATAAAGACCAGCCCACAAGGAAAGGCTTTCAAGAAGTCGGGCCTGGCATTCTTGTGGTAAGACACAGGCAGTTCCTTTACATGTTTTATGCTTTAGTTAATTTACTAGAAGGAATTTATTTTTCATGACTAATAATGGCTCATCGTGGTGGGAAACAAGAGATCTCTATAAGGATGGGGGCATTGTCATCCACGATGAAAGAAAACAACCTAGAGACACTAAGCTATTCCTCAACAATAAAAAAAATAAAAAAAGATAAACGATAGACTGCTTCTACAAGAAAGAAACACTCGCCTGGCCCAGGAGCCATGCATAACATAATTTCAGACTTTGGCCCATCAGCTTTTAATTAGCAGTAAATGTCAAAGGAATGCAGCCTCTTCACAAGCAACACATTCTCCACAGGCCCTCCCCATGGGCCATTCACAGCAAACGTCCCACAGATGGCTGTTGTGTCTCAGACATACCCACTAAATAGGAGGGAGAGCTTTGATCACCGTATCCATTTAGTTGCACTAGAGGGCATCATTGCTCATTTTGGTGACAGTGTGTGAAAGCCATTTTAAATATGTCATATGCTCTTTGGAGCCACCCACGGGGTTGCATTGAGCATTTCTCATATTTTATCTAAAAAAAAAAAAGATTTTGTTTGTTCTTAGTTATACAGAGCAGGAAGAAGACTCTGGTGGACTCAAGTGAGATTCCCTTAGGTCATTACATGCTGTTGTGAAAATGAAAGGGTATCATTTTTTTTTTTTTAAGTGAAACACTACCTTGTTTTATCCATGGTGACGTAGAAGTAATTAACATAGGAAACTGCATATTTGGTGTAGACAGAAAAATCTGGGTTTTGGTTAAATCTTATTGTTTGACCTAAACCATTAACTGATTGTGAATTTGCATTTGCCTTTACAGTACTACTATATTCTGGATAAGTACAGACATTGCAGCGATGTAAGTTACCTGTTTTTCTAACGTTATGTGTCTGATGCATTGTAGGATGTGTTAAAGGAATGCCAGGAGCAGATTGAGAGAGTGTTGATGAATAACCTAAGGGAGGGTCGCCTGCAGCAGCAGAAACAGCAGCAGCAGGAACAGGGTGGCCCGCGCAGCAAAGCACTTGATGACCAGGACCAGTCCAGCACCCCAACCGATGTACGAGACATCAACTTGTGAGCTTGCTGCAGGAATGCTGTGATCAGTCTTCAAGAAAAGAAAAAAACAACAAAAAACAAAAATGACAAAAAACAAACAACCCCAACAAAAAGTGCTTGCTAGTCTTTGTAGAGTTTTATCTTCATTTTCCAATAAAAAATACTCCCGTAAATGACAAAAAAAAAGAAAAAAATCTAAGCTATTTTAGATACAAAAAATATATATTTTTAAAATGATTTGATAATGATGCAAAAAGCTCTACGGTGCCTCAGACTCTTAGAAGGGAAGCGTGTAGTATTTTGCAAACTCTTTTGATTGTGTAAACATAATAATATGATATTTAATGCAAAAGTGATAGCATAAAGGGCTTTTCAAAATAGAGTCTACTGTTTCAGACTGGCTTGAAAGGGTACAAAAAGTGGGGCTATGTTTTTTTTTTTTTTTCCTGTTTTGTTGTGATTTTTTTATTTTGTTTTTTTTTTTGTTCATTTTGGAATGCCTGAACTTGAACACACATTGAGGTGCCATGATTCTGAATGAACGCACCCATTCACTTGGCTGTGTACTAAGAGAGCATTAGGACCTGAAAAGGGGGATTAAAAATGAGCGGTGAGACACAAGTCTTATGCTAAGAACGCAGGGCTCTTTTGCTAGGGCAACAGGGGCTTATATCACGACAATAGACTATTAATATAATTTTAATATGATTATTATTACTATTCCTGATAAACAAGCAAGTTATTGTCTCTTGATGCTAAAGTTACAGACACTTCAAATAAGCTTTTGTCAGGCTGCTTGTGTGCATGCATTTACGTGTGGTGTATGTTGGCTCATGTGCAAGCGTGTACAAGTTACCCTATATCAGGCACTCTTGTGTGAGTCATGTGGGCTTTGTTTAATCATCTATCTGCAAGTGTTTGGCCATAGAGACGGATTCAGTGGTAGGCACATGGTCTGGACAGAGATAGCAAATGATTCCACGATGTTTCGAGGGCCTCCTGTATCAGTGCCTTATATTAAATGCTTTTATTTACTGGCCTGGAAACTGCTTGAGGGCTGAGCCCAACCCAGTGCACAGATCAAGAGGAGCAAAGAAAAGGGAGCGGACAGAGATGGCTACGTTCCCTCATTTCTTCTAAAGGCAAGAAGAGTTGTTTTTAAAATTTGTGGGTAAGGTTGTCATTTGCGGCAACCTCCCACTAAATATTACAGTTGTATTGTATACAGTTTATTATGTTATTACGTATTTTGTCGTGAGTGTGTTGAAGAAGCCTTAGGCTGATTTGTGTTTGGTCCAACCAGGGACAGAGAAAAGAGTCATGGAGTTGTTTGCAAACAAGCGTGTGCAAATTCTGATTCGCAGTAAAGGAATGTGTAGGCAAGAACGATTGAGGATGATGATGAAGCTTGGTTAGTTTGAGGTGTGAAGCATGCTGCTGAGATGAGGATGATGATATGGAGTTAGGAGAAGCAGAAAAGGAGGCCAAATGAGTAACAACAGCTATAATGGTTTCCATAAATCACCTAATATTTAAGATCTTTAATCTATTTGTCAGTTTATTTGTTTGTCCTTTAGTTTTTTTTAGTTTTCTGTTGTTGTTGTTGTTTGACTTGTGTTTGAATTACAGACCAGTATCTAAACCAGTTTCATTGATACTGCCAGCTCATAACTGGGGAAGATTACTCCATCTGATTCAGTTTAGAGAGCGTATTTGCCATGGATAACAAATGGTTATGATTAAGGGGTCTTTTTTTTTTCTTTCTTTCTTTTTTTGGGGGGGGGGGGGGGGGGTTCCTATGTTTTGATCATGGCATGTTCGGTTCATTATAGCGTTTAAAGCATTGGAAACCAATGCATGACAACAGCAACAAAATAATAAGGCAAATTAATTTAACAAAATAATAAAGACCAAAATCCAGACAACAAAAAGACAGAAAACAGATCAAAATGGAAGAAAATAAATTGTTTGTTGATCTGCACGCTCCAAGGGCAGTTTTCTTGAAATTTGAAAAGATTAACTTGTGCAACTGCACCATTGCAGAAATGTTTATTGTATAGTGCCTTGAGTCTGATGTAGACTTTCACCCTGTTTGTCAGAGCTTAAGCATAAGATCCACTACCAATCCTTCCAAAATATGCTGCTTCCAAAGGTTGAACTGGCATGGGATTTGAAAACTTCCAAAAGTCATTACACAGTGTCTAAAAACAGGGTGCATCATCAGCACAAAACAGCTTTCGTATGCTGAATTTTCATAGCTTACCTTGAAAAGGGGCAGTCAAGCTTAGGTTTGTGTCTGTCTACATATGCGTGTGTGTTTGTGTGCATGTCTTTCTGTGTGTAAAGGAGATGTCTGCGTGTACTCGTACATTTCCTTTGCCGAGAAACAGTTCTTAGTGATGCTTGAGTTTCACAAGTCACGTTTCCTCCATCCTCACACCAAAACCCCTGTCAATCTTATTGTATTAACTTAGTGTGTCTTAATATTTTCCCAGCTCTGCTCTGAAAATGAATTACAGTACTGTTAACAGATTGTATGGGTGGCTATGTCGTTTCACTTTGAATATGGACTGAAGTTACGTTCATTAAGGGGTATGATACTGTATTCCAAAGTGATGAGATGGAAAAGGTGTGAAGACATCAATCAAGTGTCAATATTGTTATTGAGTTATTGTTTTTTCCGCTGCTAAAAAGCTATGATTTTTTTGTTTGTTTGTTTCATCTTATACACAAAAATAACATTACATATTTGTGATGTCACATCAGTGTGCTGCTATTTTATAAACAATTGTATTATAATTATTTTACTGCTTACAGAATACTTTGAGAATACAGAAGTAGAGGGTAAAAGAAGAACATGAAATGAGTATTCGACTGGAAATGCTCTTTGTACAGTGTGCTCTTATAAAGGCATGTTTCTTTACCTTTTAGTCTTTTCCTCCTCTTCTTTCTCTGTCACATTCTGTAAGTATGGTATCTCTATACCTCAGGTTTACTGGACATAAAATACTTTTTCCATTACCTCACACAACTCACAACAGTTTTTTCGGGAACCTGGAAAGGACAGCACATATAAGAGGTTATGATATGTCTGATGTAGTTATACAGTTTAATTTCGATGTAGATGAATAGAAAGCTTACAAGGCTCCCACCTGGAAGTCAGAAATAGTGGATGGAGGAGGTGACAAATGATTGACAATGTCTTGAGTACCCTGCCCATTTCAGTGAATATAAACCTGTAAATATAAAATAAGCAAAAACGAGAAAAGGCCTCCTCCCTCCACTATAACCATATCATGTACCTCAGTTATGTCTGTTGCACAACCTCTGTTCAATAAATATCTGCTTTAAAGAGTGAGGTGCTATGTTGGTCCTATGTTATTCTTAACCTTTTATTGGCAATGTTAATGGTGAAAATAACAATGGGAATCTATCCAGCATGTTATAACCTGGTAGAGAATGACTGTAAAGAATGAGTGTGGATAATCAGACAGACTGGGTGAAAATTACACATTTGAACAGGTTGAACTTTTACATTCAACCATGTTTCCTTACATAATTATTCGCTATAAAAAAGTATAACTTAAATAAGTTGGAAATTGTTACAGCTGATTTATAAGAGATGAATATAGGGTAAAGTCATTAGGGCTTGGCAACTCTGTGGATATTCTTTGGATTTCTGTTGAACTCAAATAATTTGTCATTGAGAGCATGAATGAAGTTAAAGCAGAGGTGTATGCTGTATGCTAAGGTCAATAAACTTACCATGAAAGAAGTATTCAGCCTCCTCTTCTTATTATGGTACGTGAAAATGTTTAGAAAACGTTTATATTTTACTACTGAGGAACAGTTGGTGAGTGCTTAAAAATATCATAATTAAAATAAAATACCTATGTCGAGTCAATGTAATGCCATTGAGATACAATGAGAATCCAAAAGAAAACCGTGACAGACAGACGTTATACATTTTCAAAGCACGACACGCGCCACTGGCGCCAATGAGTCACTGCAAGCTTCTGTCAGGGGTGAGCGATGTGACATCGCCGATGTCCGATTCGTTAACGAATCATTCTTTTGAGTCGGATCTTTTCAAGGATTTGGTTGAGCTGGTGCATTCAAAAGTGCAACATTCGACTCGAATGTCGAATGATAAACACACTGGAAATATATGACTTAATCCGCTATGACAGCTTTATCAACGAACTTACGCAACCAAGTTGGTTTTAACAAATAGCATGAAACTAAGCAACGACGATTTCAGCCAATAAAATACAATAATAAATTATAAATACATTTGAATAATGTTTCAGCTACTTTAAAATTAACTGGGATAAATTGAATTCCAATAAGCACCCTTATAAACTAAATTTAAAAGCATAGCAAATATTGCTTTGGCTACATTTTGGAAATTGAGTCGGACCTACCATCCATGCGTACGAACTTCCGGCTAAATCAAGTACGCTGGTGATAGTCGCTGTCAGTGGCAGTGCTGTCACCACAAAGCAGCGCATATTTGAAAAAGCAAGGGCCGTGACAGAGTCCGGGATCAATGGATGAACATCTATAACCTCACGACGCTGTTAACTACTTCGTTATAGCTGCAGCAATGCTCGCTTTTGGTTTAACGATAGTCCGACAGTAAGTTGACTTTTCTGTCCTCACATTTTCTCATTATAGCCTACCTATTAATTCTACAATGCCAAATGATAATCACTGCATTATTGATTCAGTAACTGTAAATTAAAGTGACCATATGCTAAAGTAGTTCTAAATATAGCACTGTATCTGAACGTCATGGCGTTATCGAACGGTATTAATACATGAGGGCTGTCTGACATTTAGTAGCGTTTAAATATGCTAGTGGGAATTAAGTTTAAACTTTACTGGGCTCCTCATATCATATTACTCCTGTCTGTTGTAACTTTGTTTAAAGGGCAATACGAATCCCTCTTCCAGTGAAAGGTCAGAGGCAAACTTGATGTAACTCTTTTAAAGACACCAAAAAAAGTCCTACCCTCACTGTCCATGTTAAATAGACATTTAAGTTATATGTCTTCATTGCAAGAGGTTTTGTAGAGTCCCTTTCTTTTTCATTACAGCCTACAAGAATAAACGTGTGAAGTTAGGAACACCTCTAGTCACAATTACAACTAAGAGTTTTCTTGAATTAAAATGATTGGTTATAACTGTACGCTGGTTAGTAATAAAGTTTGTATTGATCACTATTACTGTTTTGGTTTACCAGTGGTGAGACGCAGTGCAACAAAGATGGTCTTTTACAAGGTAATTTTTTTACAGGGGGAAAAAACTGTTATCCATATCATACCCCTGCATTTATTTCAGGCATTAAGCATTACTTTTCTTATTTATTTATTTATTTATTTTTATCACATGTTCCACAAACTATAGCTATAATTTCTTTGCTTTTAGGTCAGAAAATAGACTCACCGCTTTCTGAAATTGGGATACGTCAATCTGAGGCTGCTGGCCAGTATCTCAGGGATGTAAAATTCACAAATGTGTTTGTCAGTGACATGAAACGTGCCAAGCAGGTATGTAGAAACATACTAGTTTAATTCTACATACACGTTTGCCACAGGTAGAGGGAAATTTTTCCCCAAAATAAAAGAAACTCTTTTTAGGTTAGCCTATTCTGTTCAGTGCTCATGTTGGTCAATTGAGCTGGGAATGCATGTTTCCCTGGATAAGAGTCAGTAAGCATTGAAGCGATATACCTACTGTATGTGAGTCTATTTTGAACATGATAAAGAAACCATCAATAATAGTCAAACTATATGTTAACAGACAAGATCTGTTAATTTGCAATATGCAACTGTTGCAAATGTTACTGTTATAAGGTTGCACATGCCCACTGAAGTTATAATCATATCTAACTAGTGTGTCCTATTGGTTTCTTCTAACAAATATCACTTTCCTTGTGTGTATTCGTTTGTTAGGATGAATAATGTAATTTTGTTAAATTACAGACTGCGGAGATCATTGTGAGGAACAACAGAACCTGCCATGATATAGAACTAGTAGCAGATCGATCACTTAAAGAGAGAGTAAGTACAGATCACTGCTTGATAATATAAGAAAAATGTCAGATCAAGTATGTCTTTTCAAAGCAACTTTTCATATGCATCTCAGACCTATTTTTTCTCCAGAGTTTTGGTATAGCTGAGGGAGGTCGAGTCATAGAAATGAAAAACATGGCTAAAGCAGCCGGGCAGCCTTTGCCAGAGTTCACTCCACCCGAGGGAGAAACCATGGAGCAGGTAAAATGAATGGCACTTATGTCAAAAAATAAATAATAGCTGGTTTGTGATGAAAGAAAACAGCCACTCTAAATGGCAACACTGTACAAAACAGGAGTTTATATTTTAATATAATATAACAGTCCATGTCCTATCCCCCATGTATTTAATATAATATTTTAAAATTAATTTTGAATTATCAAGAAATAAATAAAATTTTACTTCACATTTTCAACAAAAAACAACAAATCTGATTGTCATCCTAAACTTCTGTTTACTGTCTTTAAATGAGTTAAATGTGGCACACTTAATTTAGCTATTTTTACTATATATATATATATATAAGCTTATATTCCTTTCAGGTGAAGGTCCGAATCAAGGACTTTCTCAAGGCTATGATCCAGCGGATAGCTAATGACCATCAAGACAAAGTACAAGATGGTGAGACATCCATATCAGATGAAACCAATTGGGCTCCTGCAGGACTCCCAGATGACGGAGTCTTGAATGTTTCTGTCCATGCCTTGGTTGTTAGCCACGGGGCTTATATGAGTATAATGATGCGCCATTTTTTTGAGGACCTAAAGTGCCCCGTTGGCCGTTGTTTAGACCCAGCTCAACAGTTTTCCATCTGCCCGAACACCGGAATGTGCCGTTTTATTATCACTTTGAAATGTAGTAATGCAGGTTTTGCACTTTCAGACATGAAATGTGTGTTCATCAACAGAAGAGATCACATCAAGACTGATTAAGAACAACAATATATAAAATAGAAAAGGCAATAAAATATTTGCATGTTAAAGTTCAAGCACTTTACCCCGATTCATCATACAGAATTTTGTGATATATCAACTTTTGGAAAGACAACCTTTACCAGTATCTGATTTGATTTTACAATATAACTTACGAATCCTATATTGTATACCATTCAGACACTGTCAGTATTAAATATTGTTTTTTTTTTTAAGATTATTAATTTTCTGCAAGGGAGTGTTTGTGTGTATGTACGTTATTGATATACTTTTAAATGGTATAAACGTGTAAATGTTAACCAAATAAATATGTCATACATCTATAATGTATTTATATATAGCCACAATTTTGCTGTTGGGAAATTATATTTTATTAGGGGTATGACGAAACACTTGGCACACGAGATGATGCACAATATTTGGTTCACGAGAATGGGACAAGACTATTTTAACCATTTTTAAGAAATCTTCAATGACAAAATATACAACAGGAAAAATAGTATTTTATTTGAACTGCACGCATATTAAATTCTCATTGAAATCACTGCAGTATTTTCTTCAATATTCTAACTTATTTAGGTGAACCTCTGTTTTCATCTTTGAAGAAAGACTGTCATGACCTGTTATTACTGAACCCGAAACCATGCATTGCTTGTGTATTTATTCTTGTGTAAAGACTTTTAAAATGATATGCAAGAACATAAGATTTTTATATATGCATTTTGTGCCTCATATTTGCATAAGAGTTGCGGAGTGTCCTGACATGTTCATCAGCACAGAGCAGTCAATATTGAAGATATTCAGCTACTCTGACCTTGTTTTAAGGTGTTTGTTGAGTGAAGGTTTGAATTAACTCATGCACCCAAATCTGCTGACAAAAGAAAGGATAAATTGTTGATTTTATGCACTGCTTGCCTCTTGAAATTACATAATCACTAAAAACAAACATGAACAAATCCAGCTGATACCAGTCCAATGCAAATGGAAACAAGTTTTTAACAGATTGTAAGTATATGGGTCATGCTACAGAATTGGTGCAAACTGCTGTCCGACAACCAAAAAAAAAAACACATTTAAAAAGCATTTATGTTTTCAAATTTTAGATGTTTACTAAGATCATTCTATTATCTATTGAATTCCACAGTTATATGTAACATAATTATATGCTTAATATAGGTCCTTCTCAAAAAATTAGCATATTGTGATAAAGTTAATTATTTTCCATAATGTAATGATACAAATTAAACTTTCATATATTTTAGATTCATTGCACACCAACTGAAATATTTCAGGTGTTTTATTGTTTTAATACTGATGATTTTGGCATACAGCTCATGAAAACCCAAAATTCCTATCTCAAAAAATAGCATATTTCATCCGACCAATAAAAGAAGTGTATTTAATACAAAAAAGGTCAACCTTCAAATAATTATGTTCAGTTATGCACTCAATACTTGGTCGGGAATCCTTTTGCAGAAATGACTGCTTCAGTGCGGCGTGGCATGGAGGCAATCAGCCTGTGGCACTGCTGAGGTGTTATGGAGGCCCAGGATGCTTCGATAGCGGCCTTAAGCTCATCCAGAGTGTTGGGTCTTGCGTCTCTCAACTTTCTCTTCACAATATCCCACAGATTCTCTATGGGGTTCAGGTCAGGAGAGTTGGCAGGCCAATTGAGCACAGTAATACCATGGTCATTAAACCATTTACCAGTGGTTTTGGCACTGTGAGCAGATGCCAGGTCGTGCTGAAAAATGAAATCTTCATCTCCATAAAGCTTTTCAGCAGGTGGAAGCATGAAGTGCTCCAAACCATCACTGACTGTGGGTACTTGACACTGGACTTCAGGCATTTTGGCATTTCCTTCTCCACAGTCTTCCTCCAGACTCTGGCACCTTGATTTCCGAATGACATGCAAAATTTGCTTTCATCCGAAAAAAAGTACTTTGGACCACTGAGCAGCAGTCCAGTGCTGCTTCTCTTTAGCCCAGGTCAGGCGCTTCTGCCGCTGTTTCTGGTTCAAAAGTGGCTTCACATGGGGAATGCGGCACCTGTAGCCCATTTCCTGCACACGCCTGTGCACGGTGGCTCTGGATGTTTCTACTCCAGACTCAGTCCACTGCTTCCGCAGGTCCCCCAAGGTCTGGAATCGGTCCTTCTCCACAATCTTCCTCAGGGTCCGGTCACCTCTTCTCGTTGTGCAGTGTTTTTTGCCACACTTTTTCCTTCCCACAGACTTCCCACTGAGGTGCCTTGATACAGCACTCTGGGAACAGCCTATTTGTTCAGAAATTTCTTTCTGTGTCTTACCCTCTTGCTTGAGGGTGTCAATGATGGCCTTCTGGACAGCAGTCAGGTCGGTAGTCTTACCCATGATTGCGGTTTTGAGTAATGAAACAGGCTGGGAGTTTTTAAAAGCCTCAGGAATCTTTTGCAGGTGTTTAGAGTTAATTAGTTGATTCAGATGATTAGGTTAATAGCTCGTTTAGAGAACCTTTTCATGATATGCTAATTTTTTGAGATAGGAATTTGGGGTTTTCATGAGCTGTATGCCAAAATCATCAGCATTAAAACAATAAAAGACCTGAAATATTTCAGTTGGTGTGCAATGAATCTAAAATATATGAACGTTTAATTTGTATCATTACATTATGGAAAATAATTAACTTTATCACAATATGCTCTTTTTTTTTTTAGAAGGACCTGTATATATAAAGTTAAAAAAAAACAGTTATTTTATATTTTATTTTTAAATCATGAAACTTATTGTAAAAAAAAATGTGTCCCACATTTTCATGTCACTACCAAAACAGTGTGTGTTTTAGTCCATTGGCTGATTTTAACCACACCTCTACATTTTTGATCAGGAAATATTCCTGTGTGCCTCTCTCTCATCGCCTCTCTTTCATTGTAGGTACCATCATGTTGAGGGAAATGTGTTCAAAAGTCTGAAAATCTGTGTGTAACTTTAAGGGACGTCACTACCGAACCTTTTTTCTGCAATTAAGCAAACTTTTATGGGTGTAATTCCATAAAATTGAGTTTTTATGTGTGTACAGCTGTGCTAGGTAACCTTGTGCTTGTTATCATCTTTGAGATAGGCTCAAACGTATCTTAAATTGTCACTACATGACCGAAACATACCATCATTATTTTGGAAGTGACAAAAAGGAACATACAATCATTTATTTGGGGAAAATAAACAAGATCTTAGTACAGTTCTGCAAATGATTAGTACCTTAGTATGTTTTAGTAGTGTTTTAGTATGTGAGTTAAAATTCTGTAATGTGATGTGGTCGCTACCAAAGCATTACTGTCACCACCGAAAATGTGCCGTCACGACCGAAACATGCATGAATTCTCAACTAAGATGTTATTATAGTGGTTTATTGTATATTAAAACTAATAAATCCTTAACTTTGAAATCAGTATGATTCACTTAATGCCTTTTACAAAGAAAGATCGGGTTCAAAATACAACAAATAGTATAAATTACACTTGAAATATTGTTAAAATTCTAATTGTTATTGATTTACCAGTGAAAACTTTTTTTAAAAATAGTAAAAATATACAATATGTACAAGATTGATGTAAACAAAATATTAATAGGTTAATATAAGCCTTATTAAATAATATTTGGTAGTGACAAATTTAGGGAGAGGAAAAGTATTCCAAAACTTTCTAAAAATACAATATAATTAACTGCACAATTATTAAAAATGTGTACCTTGGATATTATACAATTTACATACATCATTTTTTTTTTTGTCTTTCTCCACAAATTTTGAAAGACGTTTTCGACTCTGACTTTGAACTGTTAAGGGGTGCGTGTGTAGATAATCCAAGAGAGATGCGTGACAGAACAAACAAGCAAATAACTTTTAATACACAACAAGAACCATAAAGTATTATGGACACAGGACAAGGAACTGAGGAAAACCAAGGGCTTAAATACACAAGATAATCAACAGAGCATGGAACAGGTTCTCAGTTAAAAAAAACAATGGAAACAAACAATGAACTAGAACTCATGCAAAGAAGAACAGGGAAAACCAAACTAAGAGCAGGTTTACATGACAAAGATGTACTAAAAACAGAAAAACTTTTCCTTCGCGTTTTTCACGTACAGACGACAACGTTGTCAAAACAATCCCATTCACACGAATCACGCCAATAGACTGAACACGTAATATGTGTCATTTTTCACAAATTTGCCTCTTTTTTTGTAGTTTGCATGGAGAGAATTACGGCCCCTCAAACACAATGAAGCTAAACATCTGTTACAATCTTTATATTGATATTTATTTTCATTTACTCAATCATCATCATCATCCACCATTAATCTTGAGATCTAGAAAATCTTGTTTCAAAAATAGTTTCATTACCTCACAAAAACAATTTAAACATATACCTATGATTGTTTTATAATGTGCCGGGAAACTTGTGAGAAACTAAATTTAAGAGATTTAATGGGAAAATCTGTGACATTCATGTCATAACATACAACTTTAACAAGAACAGGCACCAAAAAAAAATGTAACCCAATAATCAAAAATTGACATTTGATAATTTTTCGATTTAGATTAAAGATATCAATATAAAATGTAATAAATAAAACGTATCAATACTTCTTCAATAAATAATTCAGTAGAGGTGGCCAGCACCATCTCATATATGTTTGAAACTATGATATTTAGGCCTACTGTCTACATGAAATATAATGATACAAATTGCAGACTCCAAACATTGCGAGAAAATAATTGCACGTGATTCTTAGTATTTCATGATATTACCTACATCAAACAATGAAAAAGGTTCTTGCACAGTTCTGATGAAAACAACATCATTGCCACAGCATTGCAGAGTAGTTTAAATTTTAACTGACTTAAAAAGGTGAAAGGACTGACAAGCAGTGACCTAAACTAGCCTCACTTTCTGAGCTAAAAAAAAAGCCCTGGATTGCATCAGTTGCTGGTTATTTGCTTCCATGGAACCATTTGCTTTCTTAACCTTACATTAGAAGTTCTTCGGATCGGTGTATTGTTTGTTTTAGGCTATCATCCAAAAAGGGAGCCATCCCATATAGTTTAATTCACAGATGGTTTTCTTTGGCATGAGGCTGTAAAACCGTTGAGGAACCTAATTTGTTCAGAATGGATCAGATGGGGCAACTTGCTTATTTTTCTTTTCTTTTTGTAAATTTGGACTGACTGGGCTCTTGGAAAGCAGTACGTGTAAAGGGTCATCATAGGAAGTGATGGTCTCTTTAGAAACATTACTGCTGCGCTCGTGCTCTCGCTCTCGATTTAGTCTTCGATAATTGGTGGTTTTTGACTTGAGATTCTCGAATCCCAAAGGATCAGATGGGTCAATATTTTGGCTTCTTCTCTGCCTGAGATGTGTTTTATGGTTGTCTGGTTGCAGAGAAAGAGGTAATTCTGCTATATAAGCCTCAGTGTGGCTTATAGCTCCAAAAAGCTTGATCATTGCATCACTCCTCTGTGTAGATTGATAAGAATTCTTTCTTTGAATTGTTTTAAAGCAGTCCTTGTTAATGGCATCAACCTGAGGATAACACCCGTCATTTATTTAAAAAAGAAATCTTTTGAACCATTATAAATATCTTCGCTATCACTTTTGATCATTTTAATGCGTCCTTGCTTAATAAAAGTGTTAATTTCTAAACAATTCTTATTAATTAAAAAAAATACTGTAACTAAAAGTATTTGGTATTGGAATGTATTGTTATTATTATTTGTTATTTAGGGCTTTTAGACAAATATATGTTTATTAATCCATAACATAGTAATTATGATAGCAAATGTCTAAGTAAATATAAATAGCTGTAAAATTAGGTACTTATTTTTTTTATTAATATTGATAAATTTTTTAAAAATCATACTTACTGAAATATGTGTCTTTTTGGTTGTATCCAAACACATTATATTATTATTTTTAATATCAAGTACTGAAAAGCAGTCCTTGCTTCTTTTCTTCAGTAAAATGTCTCCTTTATAAAATAAGAGTGTCAGTAAAATTATTAAAAGTAAAAATATGTAGATTCAGTTTATGTAAAAAATAAACGTACCTTTTGACTGTTGATGAATGGCTTTCCTCATCCTTTTACTAAATTGAATCATCAGGAAATTGCTGCTGATCTTGGCCTTCATATCTCTCAGATTTTCACATATTAAATCTGTTTGGATTGTTTCCTTTTGTATAGGATGACAAGTTATTAGTGTGCAGATGCTTAGAGCTGCCAGACAGAGACGATGAATCATGTGCATGATCAGTCTGGATTAGGCAAGAGCTCAGGATACAGTGAGGCATCTCACTGCTGGTTTATATAACTGGGGGAACATTAGTTCAAAGGTCATGTTTGCCAACTAAGAACTTTAGGCTACTTTTGAGCACATGCAACTGGCAGTTGTAACCGGATTATTTTTTACTGTCAAGTGATCCTGGGTATCCAAATTTAGTTGTTTGATTAGGTCATTTTACATATTTTTACAACATCTTTTAAGTTATAAAAGTCTGAAATGGCTATACCGCAAGTTGTGTCCTTTTTGGCAGTTTTTATTGTTATTTATTTATTTATTTATTTATTTATAACACTTTACATTAAGGCTTCATTTGTAAACATAGAATAACCCATATTACTGAGCCAAGCCCCAAATGTCTTGTGTTCCCCCTAGAAACTTCGCCCGGGAAAAGTTTGTGTTCACTCGCAAAGCACTCAAAAGTTTGCGAGTGAACGAAACGTTTTCGAGAGGGAGCATGTTTTTCCTTCACCATGTCCCTTTAGGGACTCTGTAGCTATGGCTACATTAGTTAACATTAATTAACAATGAACAATACTTCTACAGCAATAGCCTATTGACCTTAGTTGATGTAAATCTCAGCATTTACTACATTTTTTAAGATAAAAAGTTGTATCTGTTAACATTAGTTGATCCGAACTAACACAAACATTTTTATTAGATAACATTAACAAAGGTTAATAGGCTAAATGCTTGAAAAGCATACATTGCTCATGTTAGTTATTGTTAACAAATGAGACCTTTAAATATATTTTACTTATTGGGTGAAGTCAGCAAAAGTGGGACAGCTTTTTGGTGTAGTACTTTTTTTTAAAAATGCATTAAATTTAAATTCTAATACAAACAGTATTTCAATCAACAGTATAATTTTTTATTACAGTATATATGTTCAAGTGATAATTAAAATGTATGCAATGATGTGCAAGTTTCTTCGTTCTATTTTTTTATTTAAAAAGTTAAGTTTTGTTACTGTCCCAATTTACCTGAACGTGTTAGATAAAATGTTAAAGTGGGACATCCTATAAAAAAAAGATAATACATTGCTTAATGTGAGAAATTGTTTTCAGAAAATGGTGTCAGCCAAATAGAAGAGTATAATCGGCGGTGAAGTAAGAATGAAAAGGGCAATCAATGAGTACAGGCAGAGAGTGTCTAATAAGGGGAGAACTCCCACTCTCAGTAAACTTCCGGGTTCTGAACTGGTTGCAGTTCCACTCTGGTTCCATATGAGGGCGCTCACAGGACGAGTGCAGAATGAATGGAGGTCTATGGAGCTATACCCATCAAAATCCACTTTTCTCAGGGTATAATTTTTTGTCTAGTAATTTGAATGTTGTATTCGAAAGGAGATGCAAAAACATCACACATTGCTGGGTGTTAGATTTTTTAGTCACTTATTTGCTTTAAAAAGTATTTTAAAATGTCAATGACGTCATACACATCGTATGACCAGAGATACTGCTTTACGGCAATCCTTCAGTGACTTGGGTGCTTTCGCACTCTGCACTTTCTTTTCTCTTGAGGCGTCCACAACACAGCTGACACAGGTAAATACACGTGCTAGAAGAGTTAAGTCCACTTTAACATTCTGGTCCCGCTTCGGATGCCACGAATGCCATCAAGCGGTATCTCTGGTCATAATCAGTCACTCACTGACCAATCAGCATTCGTTAGCAGAATGCTAGCGTGTTATGGGCAACAACAACTCAACCTGTAAGAAATCGAGAGGACATGAGCACTCGTTCATTCAGCTTATACCCTTACCTATAACCCATGTTGAACTTGCAAAACCTACAATCATATCTGAGATTTCTCAACGGCAATCGGGTGAAAGAGACAAATTTAGCCGTCTAGCTCCATAGACTCCCATTCATTTTGCACTCGGACGATCGCCCACAGTGGAACTCTGGTGGAACTACAACCAAAATTTGGTACAATAGGACTTAATAGGGAGTGGCCAGGCTCTCCCTCAAAGGGCTCTTGTACAGGGTAAGAGTGGAGAAAGGCCAGGAACCTAGACTTCGTATTTGGCCAGGGCATGGTGTGTTCCAAAATCCACCTTTAAAAAAAGAGTTAAGAATTGGGAGTGTATGTAGTCATGCCTCTGTCAGAAAACCATGGGACTGGCAAACATGTTAAAGATTCTTTAGAAGAGATGAGCAAAAATACCTTTTGAATATACAAAAGCTATAGTGGAATTAAATTGTTTTCTGAAACCAAAAACAACTGGTTCCAAAACTTTTTTTTTTTAAAGGAACCCAGAGCTGAGTATGAGACATCATCATCACAATCCGCTAATGTGTCTGTTTTTGTAGTTATTCTTTTACATATTGAAAAATAAAATTACAATATCCTGTTGTAAGTAATTGTATTATCCAAGCACAAACTAGATGGAAATGTGTCCCACTTTACCAATTGCACCGTAGCGTAGACTGACTTACTTACAGGTGTAGAATAAAAATGGTTTCTTATCTCACACACACACACACACGCACACACACACACACACACACACACACACACACACACACACACACACACACACACACACACACACACACACACACACACACACACACACACACACACACACCTATATGTCTTAAAAAAAACATAGGTTGGAGATACAAGAGACATTGAGCATTTGTTTAAAACATTACATTTATATGTTTTTAATACACAGTTTACCCAAGTGTCCCAATTTTGCTGACTTCATCCTTGTTATGTTATTTATTTGTTTGCTCATTCTGTGCATAAACAGGCATATGAAATACAATTTTAAATACATAGGATGGTAATTTTACATAAAAATAAAGCACAATTAAATGAGAATCTCATGCATTTTGGATTTTGACCACACGAGGATGCTCTAACCCAACAAATACCATCCACTTTTTTATTGAAAACTGAAACTAAATCTTAAATGTAGGTCTACCAGACTAAATAAAACCAAATTATTAAATCGCAATTAAATACTGCAAAAACAGAGGCTAAAAAACAACCTTTTATTTTCATTTCAGTAATACAGTTGGCTGCTGTGCACAGCACATACGTATAAAAATAAAAGGAAACATTTTCTTATTATATTAGAATTCTTACTCATTTTTTTTTTCTTTTTACATTTTTCTTTTCAGAGAACAAAATGACTGGCAAAAGGTTTTTTGTCTCCGACAAATCGTACAATCATTTCAACAAATTGGAACTAAGGCAGAAGGTGAGGTATATGTTAGAAAATAGGAGGGGAATTTGGAGGGGGTCTGCCCCTCAGTGCAGGAATACAAAACTGAGGAAAAACAAAGGCTGCATACATACAAGGACACGCACACATGCACTAACCCTTACAATCATCTCGCAAGCCACAAATGGGGCCATTTCAAAGCTGGAGACAAAGTACAGTACATAGAAACTGGTGGAACTTACATGAGAAATAGCTGTTTCTGTATAAGCACTTAGTTTAGAGGGCATAACTTCTAGATACAACATTTCCGTCCCACATTTTGCATTAAAAACCATGCAAAGTTCTATTCACCTAAATATAAAGAGATCAGAAATGTGACAGAGGACAGGGTACAGTGAAGATACATATCAATAAATTAACATCAGTCATCACATACATAAAAAAGCAGTCATTTTGACAGTTTCATTAAAGCAATAACATTGCATGCCATTTTTGGGGTACAAAGATTTTTAAAATCTGTAGTTGTCATTACTAATAGATAGATCATATTATCAACATAATACAACTGAAAATCTCTCTTTATACCCAAAACACACCAAAAAAATTACCATACCCATATTGTTTCAGTTTTGTTTAGTTCACCCCGAAAGAAAATGAAGATTCTGTCATTATACTCACCCTAATGTTGTTCCAAACCTGTGAAACATAATTTTACATTGAAAGTCAATGGGGTCCAAAACAACATTTTGGACCCCATTGACTTTCGTTGTATGAACAAAAACATTATTCAAAGTATATTCTTTCATGTTCCACAGAAGAAAGAGTGTCACACAGGTTTGGAATGATATAAGGGTCAGACATCTTGATTTTTGGGTGAACTATAACTTTAAGGAAAATGTCTCACACACACTCCATGATAGTACAATGTAAATATCAGTGTACCTGGCTCAAACATCCCAGCCATAACTGTTATAAAAATAACATCCTTCTCCTTTGTAGCATTAACATGTCTCAAAATGTCAAGTAGGAGCATTAATGCAAGAAAAAGCGAGGTTTATGTGCACTAACCAGTACTGCAGTGATTACCAAACCTTTAGTTCTCTCCTGCACATTACAGCTGCGACAGAAAAAATAAAAGGGTATTGTAGCAAAGATAAACAGATCTTGATTATTGCAGTCTGAGCTGCAACCTAGATGGAAAATGAACAGATTCTCATAAACTACACTGTAAAAAAAGAAAAGTTGCTGCCTTAAATTTTTAAAGTGCAATCAACTTGAATATTTCAACTTCAGTCATATTAAACTAACTTTAAAAAAAAATAGTTGAATCTTGTGTAACTTATAAAAAAAGTTGAAAATTGCTTAACTTATTTTGATGAGATGTAAAATGTAAAAACATGTTGTCATAACTTATTGATCATATAATTTTTTAACAGTGCAATAATAATTTAATATTATTTGAATTTAAAGGAGTTTGCTATTCCTTTAATTCTAGAGCTAAAAAAAATAAAAGTGGGGTGACATTGTAAGTGAGGGAAGGGGAATGCCTAAATACCGAAGTTCAATTCAATTTCAAGTACGACCAAATTCTCTAGACAAAGTCAACTGACTTGGGAATTTAAGAGAGTGCACAGGTGTTTGGGTCTACGCCTGTTATTCAAACATAAAGTAACGAGCAAATTATGTTATCTTGAACAGATTAAGACGGTTGTATTGGTTTTTACATTCCAAAGACTTTTTGTGAGGAGTTCAAGTATGCAGTCAACATGTTGGTGAATGAGCCCTCACTGGAGATCACTGACTGTAGAGGTAAAACAGAGACACCACTGACTAGTATCAATAAATATCTATGATTTAAGAAAAGAAGAATTTTAATCGCACACTATATTTAATCTGATAAGTAAAATGAGAGATTTCCTTATCATTAAGCAACAGATAATCGTGCCACATAATTCAAGATGAATGCAATTCTATGCATTTCACTAGCTTGATCAGTTTTCACTTCATTCAAATGGAAGCACTCAAACCTTACAGGTCTAGCCGTCCACAGGCTTTCAGTCAAATTCTGACCTTACATGAGGCGTAAAATGGCCTTCTCTGAGTTTAACTCCCAATAAGTATGCATGCAATCAGTTTTTAGTTATTGATCTAAAAAAGGAACAAAAACCTCTTTCTTGCATACACAAAAGGAGGCAAAATAGCAGAGGCTAAGGCACCACCTATTCATGAAAAAGGAGTAACTACAGAAAAATAAGTGCTTTCATCTCCCTCATAAAATGGCGCAACAGATGAAGATCAGAGTAAACTGATATTTATTTTTCCCTCCCTAATTTTTCCAATGCGGACGTGGCTCTTTGAGGTAATAAAAAGTATCCATTTCACTTCTAAAAGCTGAGGATGTTAGTCTAACGCCAGGTATGGTTTACACCATGGCAAGCACCCATAAAAAGTGAGAGGGCAAAAAAAGCTCCTCGACTCTCATATATTCATAATAGAAGTCATAAGCAGCAAAGAATGGCATATACACAAAGTTCAGACACAAAGTAAGCTACCGAAATATACATATATTATTATTTCAATGAGAATAAATACCGTAAGTGTTATTTTAGTTCTTTGCGTTTCACCTCTTAGCGTGTTTGGGTTACCTACGAGAACATCCAACATGTGCAAATTATTGTGTTATTGCCAGTTTTGCTCATATAAACGTGGGAGGAAATGTGTGACAGTCATTGCTGGGGAAGCCTTGTAGCCTCGCTTCAAGCGGCCATGTTTGCTGAGGGCAATATAAAATCCCTTGTAAATGGAAGACTCGTATGCGTTGTAATTGTTGGGCAGCAGCGTCTCCTTGAACTTGCACTCGTCATGGAAGGCCCTCTAAAAATGGTATGGATTAGATAGTTAGTTTGGTATCCTCCTTCTAAGCCCCAACCACCACTTCTCCATCACATACTCTCAACATACATATAACTAGGGTAAGGTGCAGACAAACTCACAGAGCAACACTGGTTCATCTTAAATAATAATAATCGAACTGACAAACGCTTTCCTTTAAAAATCCAGGCAACTCATTTCCAGTTTTCTTAGAAGCTTCAAAACTTCTCAAAGTGAATACATTTTTAAACTTTCACAGTCATCACATAACATACACGTGAATTCAAGGTTAGATTCATTTCCAAGGCCCACGAGCTTTCTAATGGAGATGTCAGTCAGCTGAACATCAGGAAAGCAAACTTTTTTAGTTTGTCTTTATAACTGATCTCTGAAAGTGCCAACGAAATAAATCTTTTAAGTGACTTTAATAAACAGATTTTATCAATAGAGCAGATTTGGTGCTTTCGCAAATTACATGCACACAGTCTGCATGCTAAACAAAGCTTTAAATTCACAATTTTTGTTTAAAAAAAAGACTGAAGCTAATTAAACATTTTTACTAGGACAGGAGTTCTATTAAATAAAAAATTACACAATATATAAATAAATTATATATAAACAGTAGAATTTTAAACAAATGCTATACATTTGTATTATGTTGGGATAACTTCTGCCTTACAACAATACAGCTTTGTTTTCTTTCTCTCTTTTTTTAATGGCAATGTGTGTGAATATTGACTTTAGAAGGGAGTTACAAAGGTTGAGAAGCACTTTTGCAAGATGATTCTGTCTATGTCATCAAAAGATAATGTGTTACTCATGGTGAGATCTGGCATCTATGCAAGTTGAAAGTAGGTCAAAATTACATTCAAACCATGCACAACATCACAGTCCACTGCACTACTCATATGAGCAAACAGTTATTAAAAATGAATGACAAGCCAATGTATTCAATGCATCATCAACTAGGCCTACAGCTGAGGAAACAAAAAACCAAAACAAAACAAATGACATATTCCAGCAATGATGCTCATATTTGAGTGCACTTCAAAACAGAGAGAAAATTAATGCATTTGGGTCAATGACATGACGATCTTTTTCCCGTCTGAATCCATATACGTTTTTCAAATATAGCCTACAATAAAATGTTTTTATTTCACTCTTCTAAATCATTAGGACAAACCGTTCTGAGCACGGTAAGGAATGGTTACATTTGCATTTCCATGTGTGCACGTTTCGGCACGGTAAGATTACAAAACCTTCAGTTTGATGGTCGGATTATGGTTTTCTAGCATATTGACTAAAACAATATTTCTAAACGCTTTTCTCGTCAGCGAATCATATAATATATAAATTTACTGTATTATTAATACAATTTAATGTCAGTAAATGTCTGGTAACTTTTACTTTTCTAAGGTGATCGTCCTCCGATCGTTAAAGCAATGTAAAACATATGTTGTCATAACTTTTTGATCATTTCATTTTTTACAGTGCACGGTTAAAATATAAAAACGTCCGTAACTGTGCTAACTGACCTGGATAGGCACGGTTTCACAACGAGAAACGTTCGGCCCTATATGGCGATAATCGATCATTTAATATTTTGTGAGTCAAGTATTTTGTGAGGTGTGTTGACCTTTAATGAAAGGCAAATTTTGTTCAGCTCAAATGAAATATAGGCTATATAAAATATAAAGTCTTGATATTTATGATGGCTTATTTGCTGTGAACACAATCATTATTTTCGAAATGGTTTTCATGTATCCAAGGTGTCAGGAAAATATTTAGGTACTTTTTACTTAATGGTTACACCACGACATTTCAGAACAAACAAACAAGCAAACGAACAAATACATGTTTTTTTGTTTGTTTGTTTGTTTGTTTTTTAAGAATCAGAATGTGTCAGAATATGACATAGGCCTAGAAAGACTAGCCTACTAATTCTAAGAACTTGGCACAAATGTGAAAAGATCAGCATTTGTATCACATCAAATCAGATGAATCCTTATTTGCCATTGACCCATTTAAAACAGCAGTAAAACTGAAGTGGCGTTCTCTGCACAATGAAATAAAACGACAGGCATACCTACCGTTCCATATAACCTTCCGCGGCTGTTCATTGCGACAAACATCTCGCTTTTCACCCCGTATAGAGTAACCACTCCTCTCTCTACCGCTGAGATTTCAATGAGGCCTGATTGAACAGAACACACGTTACACACATGACAATGTGACACACCGCAGCTCATTTACTCATTCTGCGGGATGCGTTCTGCACAAGCCTTTGTTCTGAAATTTCTCCCATGCTGGCTCATTTTTACAGTGACACGAGGGGGAAAAGCCCTGCAGTTCTGGCATGTACGACAAGCAGATGGACGCTGGGTAAAATTAGTTTCCGTCTTCTCGTCCAAGCATTCGTGTCATGTTTGAGCCTCGGGAAACTCGGCAGTGATTGACACTAGGGTTTATTTTAACAGATTTGTCATTTCTTTAGGACACAATAATAATAATTATAATAATATAAAATAATACAATTATATAGTAAATAATTTAATTTATAATAATAATTATAACATTTTTGTATAAAATATATGTTAAATTTTATATTATTATAACCCATATATAGGTCTATATTCTGAAATTAAAATAATAATTGAGCTGTTCATTCAATCCTTCTGCATCCCTGCTATAACGAGTCATGCATGACATTCTGGATGCAACTCACTGTACGGGTTCTCATTATGGACACCGTTTATCTTTCCGCCTGGCAGGACCTGCAGGTGAAACCCGATGCCCACGTTGCAGTACAGCCTCCGCACTCTCTTAATGCCCAGCAAATAGTCACTCTCCCAGTTCAGGTCCGATTTCTCCACCGAGATCCCCAAAACGGAGCGGGAGAAGAGCGTCTCCCACCTTTTCTCCAGTGGAGTTGCATTAGTCCTGTTCGAGGTGGGGTAAGAGGACACGATCCCAAGCAGAAAGCCCAGCAGAACAACCGCAGTCCACGTCCAGCGCCCGCTGCTCTCGCACATACTGATGAGGAACCTTTGCGCAGTGGCCATCCGGTTTACCCTCGGGGCACGTGGTCAAAATTAATGCCCCTAAAAATACCACTCTTGTTTTTCTTCTTTCGGCATGGTGGCAGGGGCTTATTTTTGGAAGGCAGGTCGGGGCTGCGGGCGTGTAACACAATAAGCCCCTCGGTAGATGAGAAGACCAGGGCAGCAGAGCTTGAGCTGGTGGCGGTGGAGATGATGATTACCATGTTTCACCTCTCTGGATGGGGAGCACCACACACTCCCCAAAAGCTCACCTTGCCTGGGAGATCTTCAAGATGGCATCACTCACCTTCAGGATGACATCACGCTGACCTCACCGCGACCGGGGGGTCAGTTCGTACAGTCGATCCATGCGAGCGGCCCCGGGGACAGTGAGCGCGAGAGCTCGCGGGAGAACATGGGGCGTGCGTGATGGGCTTCGTTTGCAGCTCCCAAATTGGACCTGTGGTCATATGCCCGACGGGCCGCTTCCTTATTTAGAAGGAAGGTGTTAAAACAGGCCAGTTGTCACCGCGGGGCCATGTCAATCTCGCCAAACACTTCCTGCGCTGTTTGCTCAGGAAGCTTTCACTATCACTGTATTTTGAATATACCCCCTTGATTTATTAATCTGTGTAACTGGTAAACACATAGGCTAATTGGACGCGACGCGCGTCAGAGCGCGAGCTGAACTCCTTTGATCGCTGACGTAGCCTAATTGACTTTAGATAGATAGATAGATAGATAGATAGATAGATAGATAGATAGATAGATAGATAGATAGATAGATAGATATTACACCTGGCAGGTAGCCTACACACAAATAAAAGACAGTATGTGTCCACCAGGTGGCGCTGTATCATAATGTTGCAATCAAATAACTTATTTAAGAAATTACACCCTGTTAGTGTCAATTATTTTTATAAATGTTGTATATTAGGCTATTACTATCATTTTGATCATTTATGCATAATTATGTATAGCACATAATCCTTTTGTAGAGCAGGAGGCATATCATATGGTACAAATACAATAGAGTTTTGTTAATAACCTTTAAGATTATTTTAAAGGAAGTAATAGGCAATTTGTTTTAATTTCCTTGGGGATTGATGATATTTAAGACTCACAACACTTCTCAAATTTAATTAACCTATAAATCAGTCAAAATGTTAAGTTATATTAAGTTATGTTAACATTATTTTATAATTTAAATAAACCTTACAGGTAAAATAAGTTTCAGAAAAATCAACATTAATTTAGAAATATGTAATAAAAGGCGAATACAGTGAGAAGAAGGCCAGACGAGTATATGGGACCATTGCTCAATCCCTGCTTCTTTGTTTGTTTTTTAAAGATGTTAAGCTTATCATCTCTAAATTTAGACAAATAATTATTTCTATAAATGTAGGGCCTTGGCCTATAAAGTAATGAATAAACCATATTTAAAACTGAGTCAGACATAATCCCTAAGGATGCCATGATAAAGTTCAATCAATGCATTTTGTGTTTTCAATGCAAAATCCTGACCCCTTTATCTACATCATTAATTGTCAAAACACTTCAGAAGTCTAATTTAAGGAACAAAAGAAGCTCACGAGGCAGCATCATGTCACTTGAGTGCTGAAACTGCATCCACTTTATAACATGACACTGCACTAATTTACGGCCTCAAAATGTGTTTACCATATATTGGAAGGTTTTATCCTCTGTTTACATATAAGAATAACCAAACACAAATTACATATTCAGGAACAGACAGAATAAAATTTGAGCGTACGTTATTTTTTCTCTAAAATGACAAAAATGTAATTCAGTGGCTTTCTAGACATTTGCAACTAAAGTTGTATGATGTAGTGTTTTTTGTTTTACAGAATTTATTTATAGATTTGTCAGCAAGTCAACTCTGGAGGGAAAAAAATCCAATAAGGGAGAAACCAAGATTCAAAATTCAGAAAAGTTTCTGAAATGTTAAAGTTAACATGAAACAGCATTTGCACTCCATTTCACTTCCGTATTGTGACTATATTTAATGAGAAAAAAAATTGTAAGCAGGAACTAATTGGATATGATTTCTGCTGATGCTCATCTGAAACCTCATCTGAAACAAAATTGTTCATGGCATTAATTTGATGAAGATCATGTCGAGCAGAAAAAGTTGTAAACCCACTGCATTAGATGTGAGAATTCACCACTTTAAAGAAATAGTTCACCCAA
This sequence comes from Meda fulgida, assembly GCA_030578275.1. NCBI lineage: Eukaryota > Metazoa > Chordata > Actinopteri > Cypriniformes > Leuciscidae > Meda > Meda fulgida. The sequence goes on from CM060640.1 coordinate 17,214,900, forward strand.
AATGAAATAGGACAGAATAAAAAAAATTCTCATATTCTCAGCAGTTAAAATATCAGTACCTCTTTTATTATTTAATTGTGCTGTGATTGAACAGATGATTTTTCAACTGGACGACACGTCCATCCTGAGAATCTTACCAGTTTTTACAATATCACACCCCATTACACTCACACAAATAAGGCTCCACATACACACTCTCTGGCCAACAGCGAGTGTACCTACAGATAAATAACTTAAATTGTACAGGAAACTGTTACAGTTATGTAAAAGCAACCTATGTATTTCAGTCACACCATAGAAATGTCATTTTAATATAGTTGATGATGCTTCGCAACATATAATAGCTTAGGTCTGTGTAAAGTCACCTGTAGAAAGGTATCCCAGATTGTCATTTTAAACACCAGAATGAGATTGTATACATGAATATATTGTAAGTCTTGGTTACTGACCAAACTTTCAGGTAAAACAAATTAAGCCACATTTGTTCAAGGTTAGAACAACAAGGTTAGAAAACTACATAAATACAAACCTCGCCAAAACAGGTTGCATACAAATTCCCATAGGGATATAAATATATGTATATATTATCAATATAAAAATATATATACAATAAAATAGTTCTTTACAAAAAGTCTTTAAACACAACAGGAATTACATCCAGTCCATGTTTCCATTGGTCCTATAGAGATCTGAAAAAGCACAATTTATCCTCATAGCAACCATGACCTATGAAGAAAATAACAATCAGTCAGTACATACAAAGGACTTGCATTAGAAGAAGCAAAAACTTATATATTTCTATTTCAATGCTTTTGAGAGCTAATGCAAAGGGGAACGCAATACTTTTGCAAGAAAACGCAAATGTTTTGTAAATGAACAAAAACGTTTAGCAAGCGAATAAATGTTTAGCAATCCAACACGTTTTGTGAGCGAACGCAAAGCTTCTCGGGCGAACAAAACCGTTTTGTGAGCAAACGAAAATGTTTAGCAAGTGAACACAAATCTTTTGCAAGAGAACGCAAAGCACTTCTGTGAGAGAACGCAAATATTTCATGAACAAACAAATGTTTTGCGAAATAATGAAAAGTTTCTTAGGAGAACGCTATACTTTTGCAAGAGAACACAAAGTTTCTCGAGGGAATGCAGAGGCATTTTGAGAGAGAACGCAAATGTTTTGTAAGCAAACTAATGTTTTGTGAGATAATGCAAAGTTTCTCAAGGGAACACAATCGGTTTGCGAGTGAACCCAAAAGTTTCTAAGGGGAACACAATACTTTTGCCAGGAAAAAAAAACGCAAAGCTTCTCGGGCGAACAAAATCAATTTGTGAGCTAACAAACTTTTGCGAGAGAACGCAAATGTTTTGTGAGGGAACAGAAATGTTTTGCAAAACAATGAAACATTTCTCAGGGGAACCCAAAGTTTCTCGCGGGAATACAATACTTTTGCAAGAAAACGCAAATGTTTTGTAAGCAAATGAAAATGTTTAGCAAGCGAACACAAATGCAAGTGTCAGTTTGTGAGAATGCAAATGTTTAGCAAGAGAATGCTTAGCTTTCCTCCAATCCCCCTGTCCCTTTAGGGGCTCCGTAGATTAGTCAGTAACATTTAAGATGATGCATGGTACAAGGTCGACTGTGAAATGACTCACATGATTACTGCTTCAGCTTCTGAGGTCCTTTTGGTCAAAGATGATGTGGGTGGCAAAATAGATGCCAATTGCACCAAATATGGCAGAGGAGGCGATATACGCGGTGACGGACTCTGTGAACTGGACGATCATGCCCATGAAGAGGGTAGGGAAGACCTGAGACAGAAGGAAGGTGCTGTCCAGAATGGCAAAGTCTAGTCCCACTCCACGTTTCTCAAAATCCTCTGATTCCAGACCATTCTGATTGTGCAGAGGTGGGTAATACTCTGGTTTATCTCTATTGTAAGGAGCATGCCCGTTGGAAACGCCATTCTTGTGGTTGAGATCTCCAGGGCCATTGTCTAGTGTCAGACAAACAGAATCCCTTGTGATGGTAAATCCATTTGTGTGCGTTTTTTTGATTTTGCTGTTTTGCATGTACACCTGCGATGAGAAGCAAGTGAGACATCACATATATGACAAATATATCTAGCTTTTATTTTAGGGCTTCTTGTAATTTTATAGGCACCATACAAGGATGACAATAAATGATAAGGAAAATGTCTTAGTTTTAAAGTGTATTTTTCTTTGCATTAATAATCATATTAAAGACCTATTATGTACTGTGTGGCTCCCAGTGTTTTTGTAAGAAATTTTACAATATATTTGTACTGTTTTTATAATTCACATGGATTTTTAAATATTATATCATTAAATGTTGCAAACTGGATTCTAACTGACCTTTCTGAAAAATATAAAAAATATATTGTAAAAATACTTACAAAAATATTTTGACTCTATATACAGAATAAGTATTTTCTATACAAGCTAAGAGAGAAATATATATATATATATATATATATATATATATATATATATATATATATATATATATATATATATATATAAAAGCATTTAATGCCTACCTCTTTCTCTTTGTGGTAGTGGCAGGTGAGCGTGTAAGGCAGTGTCTGTAGCGTTGCATAGGCAAAGCCAGTGAGGGCCGACATAGCTGTGACCAACAACACACTCTTGGACAAGCAGATGACCAGAGCAGAGATGGTGAAACACACCATGCTGCTCAGATAGACCGTCCTGGACCCGAAGAGGCGCACCAGCCTGCTCATGGCCAGCGAGAAGAAGGTTGAGGTAGCGCACTGTAGGAACAGGCCCAGGCTGCCCATACGGATACCTGTAGAGGTGACATTAGAGAATTTCACAATAGAAACTACTAAATTCTGATTTAGAATCAATAAAGTATTGATTCAGAATCAGCACTTGATTCTATCTGGTGAATCGCAGCATTGTACAATCAAATAATTTTTTATAATGCTGCTTAAATATGCTTGAATTGTTATTTGTTAAACAAATCAGCATATTATAGAATGATTTCTGAAGGATCATGTAACACTGAAGCCTGGATTAATTATGCTGAAAATTCAGCTTTGCCATCACAGAAATAAATTATTTTAAATTGTTCTTACTGCATTTTTTATCAAAATAAATGCAGCCTTGGTGAGCTTAAGAGACTACTTTCAAAAACATTAAAAGAAAAGAAATGTAATGACCCTAAACTACTGTGTAGATAGTGTGTGCGCGCATGTGTATATGCGTGGGCATGTGTGTGTATATAATCATTATAAATTATAGAATAATCTTATTGTGAATCATTACTCCTTAAATATATTGTTAACTGACCTTTATTATACTTTAAATTCAGTGTGTGAAACATATTCAACAAGTGCATGTCCAGGTAAACAACATTCCCCAGCCCTTCAGATTTGACAGATGAGGTCATTTCAAACGGTTTGGTTTGCGTTGACCATTTGAGCATAATGGAGAAGGCTTCCTTTGTATAAATCCTACGAGTGATGTTGACTAAGGCATGTGTTTGCAGGCTTTGGCGTTGTACTTCAAACAACCCAGGAACTTTCCTCACAGTAGGAATTTATCATTTAAACACAACTGCAGAAAGCCGAGATGTTCACTGAACATGTATCTCAAACATTTTTTGTTACATGGTGCAGTTACACAGTTCGCGGTCGACTGCACTGACAGACTTGATTTGTTTGCACACTGATCTTGACCACATCTGTCAAAATGTTTTGCTAAAGGAGCGTTCTGCTGGTGTCAAAGCTCAGTGGGATGCATCCAGATGGGTGTAGATTTTGTAAGCCCGTTGTTGACTAGCTAAGGACATGCATTCGTGTTTATGAACATTGCTGGAAACTTAAGTACAAAGCTGACAGAGGCCACATGTGGAGGTGAACACAAGTTCACAGTCTTGAGACAGGCGATCAGGCTAGAAGACGGAAATTAAAGACCACCAATACCAGGAAAACAAGTTCATGGACAGTGAAAATGATTCCTTAGGAAAAAAAGCCTTTTGGCCATAGACGGACAGTGAAATGAGTTGAAGGTCTGTTAATGTTCATTATGAGCCTATGCATTATTAGTTATTGTCCCTTAACATTAACAGAAACGCCTTTTGAGTAGGAATGTTTGACACACGAGTCGGAGAGCAATCTGAAATAAATATCATTAATCTCTTGGGGAATCAAGTAACTAACTGCTTAAAATGCAACATTATGACAAAACAAATAGCTATTTTTTACCATCTTAAAAATATTTCTAGTGTTTATAATGTTTGTAAACGTTTGGTTTTATTTAACGGTATACATTATTTCTTAATGTCATTTTCTCTCAACAATGCAATTTTAACCCGGTGCAATTTAAAGTCAGGTGCGACTTATTTTCTGGAAAATGTGGTAGGCTAATCACAATTTTTGGCCAAAATAAGCAGCCCTACAAACAAGCACACCAAACATGGAGCATGTTTTTCTAGTTTTTCTAACTAGAACAATAGCCAAGCTAAACGACATTAGTGGAAAAAGATGAATCACTGTAATGAATCGCTTACATTAAAGACCGAAATGTGCCTTAAGAAAGTAAATAGGGTCTATGTTGACTAAGTCTTACTCGCCTTCATCATAGCGTTGCCGGAGAATGGTTCCCGGAGCAGCGCTGGGAACTCCTTTGTACAGTCCCTCGCCAACGAAATCTGTGTAGAAGAGCATGAAGGACATAACACCCATCCAGCTGCAGAGCTGCGCCAAACACAGCTGTCGCATGACGCGCGGCACGTGGCAGTAGCTGCGATAAATAACCGGTGTCATGGACCAGCTAGTCCTCAGCAGGCACATGAGCGGGCCAGACTTTAGAACCCGCAGCTTACACTGAAACAGATAGCAGCACGAGCGCGGAAAACACCGCCCAGGCTCCAACGGTCCCGGCTCTAAGGTGGACGAGGGTTCCTCGGACACTTTCATGGTGACCAACACGCTGACCACGAAGATGAGGATGAGGACAGAGAACAAGCACTCAGCCTGACCACCCAAGTAGAAGGACAGGAGCCCACCGCTCCAGTCCAGGGCGGGTAGCAGGTAGCCCACGCAACCTCCAAGGCTAACCATAAAAGAGAACATGGCGAAAGCCTGTCCGCAGTCGTCCTGTTCACGGTAGAGGTCTGAGAGTAACGCCTCCAGTGGTGTAAAGCACACCTGCCCGCAGAAGTCTAAAAGGCCCACGCCTAGGATGAGCAGGCCCACCTGGAGAGCCTGGTTACGGCGGGTGCTGCCCCAGCTCAGGTTGGCAGCCAACACGTCAGCATGTGGTATGATCAAAAGGGCTATGAGAACTCCCAACGACAGCAGCCATATGAAGGGTCGACGCCGGCCGTAGCTACTGTTGCAGTGATCGCTGGCTGAGCCAATCAGGGGGATGAAGAGAAGTCCAAGAACAGGTCCAATACCTTAGAAAAACATCATATGAATATTAAGGCAAGACACCCCAGGTGAATAGTGTAAAACATTAACTAACAGATATCACTATACTTCCCCAGTTGATTGATTATAAATATTTATAATAGCTATATATATTACAAGTTCATGAAATGTTGTTTCAATATGCAAACTTGGCATTATCTAATTAAATATGCACTCATTTACAAACATTTCCAGAACAGAATTCTGAACATTAGATAAAACCAGGTTCAAAACCAAATACATTTTCACCATGCTTTTTGGAATAGAAAGGACCAGAATAATATATGAACAACCCATGTAAAACATTCAGAATGTAGATAGGAATACAACTGTTAAAGTTTGGTATAAATGCTACTGGAGATTTCTGTCTCTGACCATGGGAAAAACAACTCATTTTTGAGAAATGGCTTTTAAAGATATGTAGTGTAATTGAAATCTACAGATGCAAAAAATAGATGAAGTAGAATACTTTAAAGTCAATTTGTGCCTTTTCTTTCCATTTCACTTTTAAAAATAAAGGTTCTTAATTGGCATTGATTGTTCCATTAAGAGTATTTAACATCCATGGAACCTTTTCAATGCATAAAAGGTAAAATCTTATAAAGTGGAAAAGGTTTCTTTATATTTTTCAAAAGTTCTTCACACTAAAAAAAAAAAGTTTTTTAAGAAGTGTTAACTGAATGGTTCGCTGGGGAACTAAAAACGTTTTTTCTACGGAATCACTGCAAAAAAACAACTTTTGAAACTTTTCAGAAAGTCTGAAAAGTTTCTGAAAAAAAAACATTATGAAAAGCCAAATAGCCCAAAATCTCACAATTGACCAGTGCATGAAAAAATAATGATTTGCCTGTAGTCTCTCGCCCTCAACTAAAAGAGAAATAGTCAATGGAGACAACATTTATGTCAGACAATCACAGCTGTGGCCTCCATTCCTTCATCTCTTGGCTTGGTCTTAAGCCTGCTGTAAAGCTGCCTGTAGTTTAAGGTGACCAGTCTCTGGCCCAGCTTCCTCGTCTCAACAGCTTTTCTAATTAAAGAAGATGACTCAGTCCACTGGTTTGGCACAGATTCCCATTTTGATTCATGTCTCGATCTTCAGGAGCTATTTTTATTCAAGTGCGTGGTGGAAAGATGTCCAGAACATGCTCAAAATGCAATTAAAAGTTAAGAGTCCATTTACACACTGCACACTGTAAAAATGTTAGATAGTTTAATGATAAAGCAATGTAAAAATGCTGTAAAGTCCTGTAAAAATTTGTTTCTTACTATTTTTGTAATTGTTATAAACTGTATGGTGTTTCTTATTTTATTTTATGTTAACATGCGTGTAATCGTACAGACACCAAATTGCCTTAAACAATAAATTCAACTGGACTTTTTTACAGTCTACTTTACAATTCTTATATACACTAATGTTCAAAAGTTTGGGTTCCTTAAGATTTTTGAAAGAAGTCTCTTAAGCTCACCAAGGCTGCATTTATTTGATCAAAAAATCTGTAAAAACAGTAATATTGTGAAATGTTATCACAACTTAATTGACCTGTTTCTATTTTAATATATATAAATGTAATTTATTTATGTGATGCAAAGCTGATTTTGTCAACAAGCATCATTACTCCAGTCTTCTTCAGGGTCCTTCAGAAATCATTCATATATGCTGATTTTCTGCTCATGAAACATTTCTTATAATTATATCAATGTTGAAAAGCATTGTGCAGCTTAATATTTTAGTGGAAACAATGATACTTTTTTTCAGGATTCTCTGATGAATAGAACATTTATTTAAAATAGTAAATACATTTATAATGTTACAAAAGATTTGTGTCACATTTGATCAATTTAACGTGTTCTTGTGGAAAAACTATTCATCTTTTTTTTTCTTACTGACCTCAAACTTTTGAACGCAGTGTAATTTTATGTTGAGTCATGGTGAGTAATTAAAAACTTTGCAAATAAGTGAAACATTTCCGCAAGAGAACATCTCCATTTAAACCGGAAAGTGGAAGCAGGTGCGGAATATTACACTGAAAACTATTTTAAAGTAACCACTTTTTAAGGCATTGAGCAGGTATTGACAAACCATGTGAGGAATACTGTCGAAGAGAAACCATGGAAGTGAACAGCCAAGGAAAGTGCCTATAAAAATATTTATTTAACAATGTCGGTCAACAGCGCCTGTAAGTCAACGCATGCTGTTTTTCCCAAAGTGGAGGGCAAGTGGGCTTCCTTTTAAAGGTGCCTCTGTGCCGTTTGCGACAAATTAATCATGTTACACTTTTATATAACCTACTACACAGTGCAATTCATTATAGTCATTCTAATTGTTCCTGTAGCTCAAATGGAAACAAATAACAACAGCAAGGTCATGGGTTTAATTTCAAGAGAAAAATGTACACCTTTTTCAAAAAGAGATCTCAAAACAACTGAACACATGACCATCAAACTGGTCCAAAAAGCTCAGACTTAGGAAAATTAATAAAATGCCTCCAAAACCCACTCCGTTAAGAAACAGTTCAGCAAAACCTCTGGAATCACATACAACCACACATGAAATTTCTCCAAATGAGCAGCAATGGCCTTTTGGTGGTTTTGAAAGCACTTAAAGGCAATGACATTATGAGTTTATAAAGCTTGTGAGTGGAAACGAGCACAAAGGATCATTCTTTGCTTTCCACTGCAGCTGTTGACCAAGAGAGCGGTATTAACACACCAAATATCTTCTGTCCGTCTGGTGTGAAGTGACCACATGCACGTTTGTGAACTGCTTTCCTTCTGTTTTGGTTGCAAGGGTAATAGTCTTGGAGAGAGATTCATTTACAGCAAAAGTCATGTGGAAGCCATTTGTGGGCACAAAATAATGCATCTGTAAGGCATATGGCACGTTGAAAAATCTCAAACAAGAGGCCAAATATTTATAGTTGTAGGTCTGGTTGTTCTAGGACAAAAAGAACAAAAACAATCTCGCACCTCGCTGTAACAGATTTCTCCTGGACACTGTCTCTAGCAGACAAAAACATGATTCTCTTGACACAAATTAAATTGTTCCGGGCCATGGCCTAGTAGTACATAAAAGCCATCTAAAAATGTTATATATTATATATAATAAAAATAGATTAAAAAAAAAGAATTTTTTATACTCATCAAGGCTGCATTTATTTGATAAACAATACAGTAAAAAATGTAAAATTGTGAAATATTATTACAAATTAATATAACAGTTATCTAATTTAATTAACAGTTATAGTTTTATTTATTTTGAAATGTAATTAACTCCTTTGATGGCAGGTTACTCCAGTCTTCAGTGTTACATGATCCTACAGAAATCATTCTAATATGCTGATTTGCTGATCAAGAAACATTTCTTATTATTATCAATGTTGAAAACAGGATTTTTTGAACGAACAGAAAGTTCAAAAGAACAGCATTTATTTGAAATGTATATCTTTTATAACATTATAAATGCCTTTACTCTCACTTTTGACCAATTGATGCGTCCTTGATAATAAAATAATGAATTTCTTTCAAAAAGAGAAAAAAATCTGTATATACACAGAATAAAGTATTTAGTCACATTTGATCTATTTAATACATCCTTGCTGAAGAATAAAAGCATACATTTCTTAAAAAAATATTTACTGACCCAAACTTTTGAACAGTAGTGTATAAAGATTTAAACTAATATGAATTATATATATATGTATATATATATAAATTATTTAAAAAGCATGGCTCAAATTTTTTTTATAAAGACCACAGAAAAGTAGAGCTTCATCTACCTGTTTTTTAAAGGTTCCAATCGATTACCAAAGTGACATTTTTGAAAAGGCAACTCATTCGACTGACTGAGGCAGCACATGAAGACTATATTATCTAATGAAAGTCCTACAGAATTTTAACAGGATGCAGTAAAACTATACAAGCTTCCATACAGCTGCTGACACCTGGAGCCTCTGGGCCTCTCCCTGAGCCCGGTGCCTTCCAATTAGCACCTGTTTACCACCTGGATGGGGCAGCAAGTGATATAGCCAGTAATTATGATAATGACCCCCATTATAGAATCAACTCCTTAATGGGAAACAACCTTGACTTGCAGTTTACAGCGCAGCCCTTGGTTTAAACATTGGATTGACATTCCACAGTTAAGATGAAGCCTTACCTAAAACCATCGTCATATACTGTTCCTCCACACCAGCTTCCAGCAGCAGAGGCGGCACGTAGGTGATCCCAGCTGCCACGCAGATCTCCAGGCCACATGTCAGCGAGTTCAGAAGGACCAGACGCCACTGAGACCTCCATCCAGTCATATTTACACAGGAAGGGTTTACCTTTCTCCCGTGTGTTGGTGTGAAAAGTCTACTGAAGCTTGCTGGAGAAGGAAAACGGCGCAGGGTTGGGTGCCCAGGGACGAGGTGGGCGCGTGGGGTGCGGGAGAGCAGAGATGCGGACTCTCAACGGGATCAGATGAACTAAGGAATCCATTGTGTCTTCAGCATTCTTGATCTAAAAGGAAGAGTGAAGTCACCTTTATTTATATAGCTCTTTATAGATTGTTTCAAAGCAGCTTCACAGTAATAAACAGAATAAATTATGCAAACTTCATCAAATATGAGAAAAATTCAAATTCTGCTGTAAAGCAGCTCTAAAAAGACAATAGTGTCATTATAGAGCTCAAGTCAGTTCATTATTTATTCAGTTCAGTTTAATAACTGTGTAAAGTTCAATAATGAAATAATTTTAATTCTGCTATAAGCAGCTCTACAGAAGACAATAGAGTTGTTATTCTGTGCAAGTCATTTCATTGTTGATTCAGTTCAGTTCAATAACTGTGTAAAGTTCAATTACGAAACAAGTTCAATTCTGCAATAAGCAGCGATATTGTCGTTATTCAGCACAAGTCAGTTCATTGTTGATTCAGTTCAGTTCAATATCTGTGTAAATATCATCAATTATGAAACAAGTTACATTTCAGCTATAAGCAGCTCTACAGAAGACAATAGTGTAATTTTTCAGCTCCAGTCAGTTCACGTTTTGTTCTCATTCAATATAGTCAGTGTCATCAAATCGACAATCTTACTGAATTTTAAGCGTCTTTTAAATTAAACAAAAGGTGTGCATGATGCATTTGTGTGATTGATAGTATGAAACCCATTCCTGCGGAGGTTTTTCTCCCCGTTCTTCACCTGCAGGCCACACTGAGGTCACCCTGTCTGAGGCCCGCCTTCTCTAAGCTCTGTCATTAGCTTGTTCACTCAGTTCCTCAATGCCGTTGCCACCTCTAATTAGCAGCCTTTGTTCATGAAAAGCAACATTAATGAGTCAGATTTTTACTGCTTCCAGTGGAGAACTGAGCATTGAGAGCTTTACTCTGTGGCTGCTTTTCGTTCACCGGGGGAGATTGTGCAATTATGAATTTTTTATAACTAATATCAGGGATTGTTTTCTTCAGCAGGTCACTCATGCTAATTCTGGAACATTCCAGTGAGACACACTGTGATGGTTATTGACTTGAATATTCAAGTCTAGGAGTCTGAACTGAAGTTTACAAGTAATTAAACTAAATTTGATTATTAGAAAACAAATTCACAGAACTATCAATGCATTGACACATGGATTCAGATTAAAATCTATCCTGCAAATTACTCAGCCAACAAATATAAATACTCAGCAAACTAATCTATAGCTTGAGACTTGCTCATTTCCAAACATAGGAGTGGCAAAATGTATTTACATTCTAAATGTCAAACACTATAAGCAAATTATGTGAAAATACAGAATAATAGACAATGTTATTGGAAAGTTACTGTACTTCAATTATTATGAAATACTAAGTGATATAAAAAAGTCATAATTATGACTTTTTGTCATTACTTTGTCATAATTTCGACTTCTAACAATTATTTTGTAATTATGAATTAGTCATATTGACTTTTTGTCAATGTTGACTGACATAAATTTGACCTTTTACGTCATATTGATAACTTAGTATGCCATACTTTTGACTTATAATTATATGACTTTTACATGATTTACCAAAACATGATTAGGCAGAAATGGGCTTCCATACAAAACAGTTACTGATACACAATTAATAATAAAGAGAGCACTATTTTAAATATATATATATAATTTAATATATACTATATTATATTTAAATTATATTATAAACATTTTTAGATTGCTTTTTTAGATTTTAATAATTTTAGGAATACCTTTTTAAGGAAACTAAAATGTGAAAAAGTTACTTTTTTGGTTGAAGTAGTTGAAGTGTTGAAGCCATAATTATTAATAGATTTATTAAAAATATTTTCAAAAGATGGATACTTCATCTTGTAATCTTGATTTAGCATACAACCTCTGAAGAAAAGGCATAAACTGAATAGTACATTAAAATCTCTTGATCAATTGTTTCATTAATCACCTGAATAGTCAATAAATCCTTCTAATTAGATTAGTTAAGTATCAAAATAATCATTAGTTGCAACCCTATCTTTTATGCCAAGCTGTTCATTTATGTAATCAAATCAGCTAGCTATGGCTACAATATTTACTTCCACACATCAACTACAATCTGGTGTTCTTCTCCATACATGTACAAACAAAGCATCTCCTATACGAAATACAACACCAACGCACTCCCTCTCCGAATATCATTTCCTCCCACAACTCTCCTGGGCACGACATGTCAATCAGGTGAAGGACGTCTTCTCTCAAAATGACAAGAAACTTCCAACACAAGATTTTTCACATTCTGACCTTGTAGAGAGAAGCCATTTGCTTTTCAAATGCAAAAAAATGTTGTTAGAACTTGAATAAGAGGCAAAGCGCCCTAGAAAAAAAGACTAAAAACATTATTACAACAAGAACAGATAATATTCTATCACTTACTTCTCTTCTCAAGCACTTCAGGTAACTTGATTTGCTTCCAAATCGCTCTCGATAATGGTTAAAGTGCTGAGACTCTCTCTAGATTACATCAAGCTCTTCCTGAGCTCAGATATTAAACCATGAGCGGCGTCGAGTTTTGCGTCTCTGGTTCTGAATGATGACTGTCACCCTGCCATCTGATTATGAGATGTGTGAGAACACTCAGAGCAGCCGCCACCTTTCAGGAAGATGAAAAACAACCAGGTGCTAAATTCATATTTGGTGTTACATTCCTCCATCCATGTGAGCCATCTGCTCAACATTGGCAGACAGAAAGTATATCATCTCCATTTAAAGAATCTATAAGAAACTTTGCTGAAATGATTCAAATATACAAGTTCCTTTTTGCATTAAACAGCTTTATTAAACAGGTTTTTAAATAGGACTATAATCAAGAGACCAAATATATAACAAAGACTTAATTTGCATTCTGTATTTCATTGTTGTATTATGCCTCATAGTGGACTTATTTTAAGCATTGAAATAAACAAGGAAATTAATTAGTATGTTTAATCTAAATACAGTGATGTCTAAACGTCTTGCACCACCCAAAAGTGCCCATTTCTGCATTAATGGCTCAAGATTGTGTGAATATCTAATAACAATTTCATCATATGGTCCATTAATGGATGGTCAAAGAAAAAAAAAAACAACCACAATACTTCAGCACAAAGCATATGCCAAAATAGGGCTCCACAGACGCAACCATTTCACACCCATTCCTTCAGTCCTGAAAGGAGCCCATCAGGGGTCTATCCCAGTCCATCTCTGTAGGACCTCCACCCTGCTGTCCCAATGACTAACAACCCCCCGCTTTTCACCCACCCCATTACAACTTCTCCCTCCTCTAGCCCTCAAGGTCATCCTTATTGACGACTTATTACAAAAGAGAGGCACATTAATGCCGTAGTCGTAGTTAATTGACTTTTCTGATGTAGATGGGTTGAATTATCCCACCATCTCCTATAGTTCTGATATGTCTGTTTTTAAAGAGTTAACTCCATCAACAGCATTTGTAATAAATAATCATTTTTTTAATTAAGTCTGCTTCAGTTTTTATTTAACAATTCAGTAAACATTAAGTTTAATATTAAGTAACTAACATTTTTGCTACAATTTTGCAGGTTATTTTGTTATCCTTGCCCTAGCAGACAGTAGCTGTATTTCTTTCCTAATTGAATCAGTTTTGAATAAATCAGTTTGATTCAATGACTCACTCACAAAGACATCACTTGCTTTGGTTCTGAATGGATTCAAAGACACTTGTTGAATGGGGGGGAAATAGATGTAAACTGCAGAAAGAGTAGCTAAAAAATCCCTACAAATAATAAGCAGACTGATAATCTGTTAAGAACATGTAAACATAGACAGTAAAATGTCAGACTGTTTCATAAAATAAATCAATAAAAAGGAAGTTGAAATTTAGCAATATGAATTTTAGGCACAATATTGTGTTATTTTTGTTCCGCTATTGTTCTGCACATACTTCTTGTTTGTTCCACACAGTAGGGATTTTTTTTCCTGAATGAACTGGTATCTTGAATGAATCAGCTGAGTTGATTCAATGACTCCCTCAAAAATACATCACGTGTAAATGAATCAATGTTTTTGAATAAATAACTCAATGACTCTAAAAAAGGCAGTCACTCATCATTCAATATTGTTAAAAAAAAGCTCAAGACTAATGTACCATTATGGCTCACCTTGTATGATCTAAATCCAATTATTCTACTATGACGACCATGTTAAACCAGGTCACGTTTATGACACGTGATGTAACTATCCAACAAATTACTGACGCATAATTCACAGTAGGCTAATTATGTTGGTAATGCACTATAAATTTACTTTAAAAGTATTTTTCAGCTCAAAAATAATGATCTAGACAACATATAAATCCAAAACTACTCTTTTTACTGAATAATTAATTCAAGAGCCGAAACATAAATATGAGCTTCACATTTCTACTTTTAACTTAAACATTTTCGGTAACACTTGACAATAAGGTTCCATTAGTTTAAGTTATATAAACCGGCAATATATTTGTTACGGTATCTGTTAATCTTTGGTAATGTTAGTTACTAAAAAATACAAGTGTTCATTGTTAGTTCATGTTTGCTCAGGTCCATTGAATAAAATGTTGAAATTAACATTTACTAAGATTACAATAGAGCAATAAAATGCTTTAGATGTAATTTACACTGTCAGTTTATGTAATGTAGTTAGCCAATGTTAACAAATGAAACCTTTTTGTAAAGTCTTACCAATTGTTCTTTAAAATAATGAATTTTCTTTAAATTAATATGGATCGAGCCCAAGTTATTTACATTTATTTGGCAGATGCTTTTATCCAAAGCGACTTACATTGCATTTCAAGGTACACATTTACATTCTTATCAGTTCTTGCTTTCCCTGTGAATCGAACCCATGACCTTCGTGTTGCAAGCGCCAACGAAAGCCTTGTAGCTCTTTTTATTTGCTTTGGTGATTAACATTAGGCTTCGCCATGGAACATTGCAAACTAAGGACAGCATGAAGGATTGTGTTACTCAAGTTAATTTCAGACCCTTGTTACCAAGGGGAGAATTTGACAATGAAAAGTGACAATTCAAGGAGATGTGTCACTCAAAGGGCTTTAAAAGTGTTATCGTTCCAGTGGTATCATGGTTCAGACACACAGGGGAAGCTGGGAGTCATAAGCGGAGCTACCGTATAGAATTTAGCAGCATGTTTGACGTGCCTTAAATTATGTGTCAAATGAAAGCCACATGTGTTTGCTTTAATCCTGGCGTGCCTTTACCGTAACATGAATCACGCTAAGAAAAGGCACTGGGTAATAATGACATAATTTTTACATCTGCAAAACCAACTCATCATGTCTACTGATCACTGAAATGCACATTTCTTGTAAACATCCTCTAACCACCTGATCTGAAATGGTTTGAGCACTGCATACCAGGTTAAGGATCTTTTGACACCACCATTGCTCCTCTCATACACCACAATCCCAGACCTATTCAATACCGCAACCCCCTCTGCCCCCGCAGATAAGCTTTAATGGCTCTGAAGGGCATTATTACCATACAAAACAGGCTTTGTGAACATTGAGCCAATGTTAGTAACTTGATATACTGAGGAATCAAGCCCTTTCAGTTAAGCTTTTATCAAGTCTTAAGAGTCTTAGAAACACTCTTAACAACAGCGCGAGTGTCTGAACTTAAAGCCGAGGAGAACATTTCTCCAGAGTGACATCAGAACCAACAGCGGACGTCCAACCAAAAACCTCAGATGATGTTTAACAGTGGTTTGGCTGAAAGTAAGATGAGACTGAGGTGACGCTGGAGCTCTAATCCCACAATTAACATTCCACGTAGACAAGCTATTTAGCAGTCGACTTAAAATCTCGGACTTTGTCTAGGACTCCACCTTGATGAATCCTGGTCTTGATTGTAGGGACGGTCTTGGCGTAATTTTTCTTTTAACTGAGATCACACGACAATGGGCATGACTTGAAGGCATTAGTCTTTTCCTAGCATCCGTTAGAGCGACCCCTGACCTCTGCCCGATCATATGATAAACCTTCCCTCAAAGACACAGAGCAGTTTGACAGTTTCTTCTCAAGTTGTTTTATGAAAAACATCTGGATTAAACATCAAATATTACAGCAATGTAATTATTTTTTTTAAATGAGAAGGTAGGGGTGTAACGGTTCGAAATACTCAAGATTAAGTTTCTTAATTATAATATTAATACGTAATATGCAATTTATGTAATTAGGAGGGTGCACATATAATAGCCTATGTGCGAGTAACTTGAGTGCTTAAAAACAAAGTCCACATTTTTCAGCGATCATGGCCAAAAGAGTATACTTTGAAAAGCTTGCGTGCTCAACTTTGCACGAGACGGAGCAGAATGAGGAAAATTAAGTATACTTGGGCCTTTATGTCAGAAATAGATTCACATATTAACAGTTAATTGGACAGCGCATCCATCGACATACATTTGCAGAACTCTCTGTTTTATGCGTCATCATAGATGCCTCGTCAGATTTGAGATTAACCGCGGTGCAAGTGCATGCTGAACTTTGGGTGTAGAACAGTTTGGTTCGATTTTTTACCAAAAACTGTTACACCCTGACCCCTAATAGAAGTAGAAAATAGTAATTTAATTACTCAAATTTACTTGTTTGACATTTTTCAGAAATTATTGTGATGGTATAGCTATTAGCTAGTGATATGAAATTGAGTATCAATGTGAACATCACAATGATTCACTTCCGTGATTCCGTTCAAATAGTCCATTACAAATAATCAATTCTGAAATCTGATTCAATGTTGGTCAACTCAAAAGTGTTCAGTCCCCAGGAAGCATTTTTATGTAGTAAAATGTTTTAGTAAAACATAAGCAAATATTACTGTTTATTTCTATTCATTATTAAATGTATGCATTTAAAAGAAAAAAAAGTAGGCCTATAATTGTTTTTGTTAATTTAGTGAAAGCAGTGCAGAAAACACACCTGATTATTTTAAATAGATTTTTACTGTACATTTACTTTCTAAATGAAACGCTTTAAATCCACTGAAATAATGGTTCTTCTGAAAAAAATTAAATCAATTCATTTTTAGACAAATCAATAGGCCTACATAAAGAGATATACTCAATATCATCAAAGGGTTGATAATATTGGGATATAATTTTACTGCTACTTTGCCCAGCTAGCAATGCATTGCAAAAGCGAGAAGTTGTATTCTCTGAACTGTAAGATCCCATATTTTCTCACCCAATGGTATCAGGTTCAGGTGCAGACACACAATCTGTAGAGGCTGTTCACACTCAGGCTTTATGCAGCTCCCGGGAGAGGAGTGCTCAGCTATCTGATACAGAAAGACACTTATCAGGTCAAAAGAGAGAGGAATGTGGGCTGCCGATGACCTGAGAGACACAAAAATGCAAGCCCTGATCCTCTCTAATGGAGTGCTATGAAATTACCGGAAAGTTCTGGAAAGGAAGGACTTCAAATCAGCTAGCTGAAGACTAGTCAGACTAGCTAAATTGTGTTGATCTTTAAATTTAACTTCTTCAGTCAAAACTTCAAAGGAAGTAAAATGTAATATCATTACAATATGCAGCCCGATCTCATCAAAGTGCGTACCATTACCACAAATGTTATTTCTCGCGCCATTTATACGCCAAAAATAATACGCCGTTTTTGCGTGCATATGATACGCACTTTATGGCATGTAATACGCACGCACCACCATCCCCCCCTCGCCCTAATCCTACCCAAGGGGTTTTCAGTGCGCAGCATATACACGCAAAAAACATTTTTGCCGTATAATTGGCACGAGAAATAACATTCGTGGTATTGATACGCACTTTCATGAGACTGCGTTGCAATATGTCACAACTATGTAATTTCTTCACTGTACTTATTAAATAAATAGTACTAATGTGCATATTATTTTAAAATATAACTGAGGAAAAATGTAGAAGTATGTGAAGTATTGCAGGTTTCATCAACATTCATGGCCTTAGCAAATACCAAACATTGGAATTCTTTATAGCTAAAGCATGACTTCATCGCCTTTGTACTTTCAAAGCAGCGAGATTACACACATTTCTCTCACAGCATGCACAATTTGCTCTCAGGCAATATGAATAACGAAAATGTTTTGGACATACAAAAATTCAGAAACCTTACCAAACATTACACAATTCTTTCTGCTACCTTTAAACTCATTCTCACCCTTATTCTCCCATTATAAAGCTCTTTCATTTTTGCCCTGACCTGTGTGGGATGGAAAACCCCCTGTATGGGGCAGAAATCCTCTTCTTAGACACCAAAATCCTGTCATCTCACGCCCCAAACAACACTAAACATGGCCCCCAGCACAGCAGCCCAACACTGATACGAAACAAAGAACAGATTCGTATCAGTTCCACCTCAGGACTTTGTTCTCTCTATACCCTCTTGTCCAGCCCACCCACCTACCCCCTTATTCATCTCATTTCCCAGCCAAAAAACCCTGCAATAATGGCCCAGATCAGGTTAAACTGCACATAAGGACAGACCTTTCTCACACCTCTACCTCCCAACCCCGAGGCCAAAATCTTCTACAACCCTCCCCAACATTACCTCAACACCAAAACGTACCCATGCTAATCCGTACCCTAACGCACTTTGAATGTTAAATGCTTTTGTATACAGTGAAAGTCAATTGAGTCCAAAACAAATTTGGACCCCATTTACATTCATTGTGCAGACACAAACATACTGAGACATGGAAAGTCCATACAGGTTTGGAACGACATTAGACTGTCTTTAAGCTAAGATGTATGAATCAATGTAGCTACAACGAACAGCTACAGTTATTGTGGTATGGCATATGAAACCAATGTAAAATGTCATCAGCAGTATTGTCGATCAAGCGAACCTTAAAGCAAACCTGTGACTGGGATTGTCTGTTGTACATCTTTGATTGAGTGCCAACACTCCTCCCTATGGATCAGTCCTTATTGCGATGACTATGTTTATTGACATCTATCTTTGGTTCATTAAATAGTGAAAAAAAAATAGTAGAAAAATTATGTTAGCAGAAGGAATGATGAAATCTTCTAGGAAGACAACACGCACTCCCAGTTCCTGAGAAAACAGCCCTCAGGACTGTTTATGAGTATGAATCATTCAATCTGTTGGGTATTAAGTATGAGAAGTAAGGGATAAATACAGTCAGTGACTGTTGGTCAGTCATTTTCAAAAGAACAGTATTACCTTTAATCACCCTGAAGGGGATTATCTTGCATTATCCTGGTTATTATATGGCTGCTTACTAACTAAATAACTAAAATAAATAAATATTTTAGTTAAAATGATTTTATTATGTGGAAAGAAAGAAACAGTAGGAGGAATGTGAATAGTAAAGAAATTAACAAGTCTGGTTCCCTTTCTTTAACAGATTCATTAACAATTCTTTTAGTGCATTTAAGGGATACATATCAATAACTACTAATTACTAATTCTCGAAGTTGTAAGCTGTATGTGTTTCATTGATAAAAATAACTAACTCATTAGATTAATTCGTTCGGAAATCCGACTGCACAAATCATGTTGTATGTATTTGATTCAGTAAAAAGAACCGGCTCACTAGAGTAGTTTGTTCTTTTTATCCAGGGTAGTCTGATTCCTGAACAGACTCATAAGAGTCATTTGTTTGGGATCAATCCTTCAGGCTACAATGATGGCGCTGAACCGGCTCACTATAATCATTTGTTCAAGAATTACACTGGTTGCGCTTGTTTGTCACTGGTCATTTGTATGTCACTCTGACTTCAGAATGATTGGCCAATCAAAATGAAATATTCCAGAGCCACGTAAACAATCAATAGTCAGTACCTCTATAATTCGAAGTTCCATGTACGTCATGTAAGGATATAGACATTCACCAAACGAGTCACAGTAAAACAGGTACTATTGAGTAGAAAAAAAAACGTACCCTAACCCAACTTCAAGATGCTGTAGACAGTAGCCTAACCAAAGTTTGTTGCTCCTATTTCAAAAAGAACTTGTATAATCAGAAAATCCCAAAATTAGATGAAGTTTCAACAGGGAATGGAACAAATTGTGCTACAGTAGCAGGCGCAGCCTTGCAGCCATTCCCGAGTGGAAAATTCCGTCATGCAGGAGACGCAGTTTGGAAACACAGGGAAATTACAATCATTCAGGAGCTCTTTATATGTTTACGTGCCCATCCATAACCAGGGATTGACTTTTTACTGCCTGCACCTCTTAAAACTCACCTGGTCTATTCTTGTAGACGATAATGTCATTGTTTTGGAAACAGCTGAACGTACAGTGCAAAGTTCTTTTCATGAAGAATTTCCAGCTGAAAAGGCACTGGAATATAACTTTGGGTGTGGATGTGTACATTCAAAAAGACACACATAAGGCTCTCAAACATTCACTGTACCAACAAAACGCAGAGACCAAAAAAACATTTATGATGCAACAATAGCCAAGCTGAAATGATCATCAAAGCACATGGCCATACTTAAATCACAGTTTATCCTTTCAAAGAGTTCAGTGCATCTCAAATATCAAAGGTCCTCTTCTATCCTTTTCACTACATGAAAAAGACCTTCTCCCCAACCCATATTTCTCACTGTCGCCCAGACATTGACTTACTTGAAGGGACAGTGAATTATAAACATTCATTTCATCCCCTTCCTTATTTCGTAACCTGGGGTCTGTAAATACAGAATCTGTTTATTCAACAGAAGCATCCGTGTTTATATACGAGGCTGTTCTCCCACACTTCAGTCAATGTGGCTTTTCTCTACCAACATCTGGCATTATCACTCTGGGAAAATGCTTCAAGACGAGTCTCATTTATCCTGTCCTCAGGGCCCCATGTACACCATTGTTTTTTGACCTGATACTCTGCATAAGAGTACTTCTTGCTATTAGAAAAAAAGCTTAGCTTTGGAGCCTCTACTGCAGACATCAAATTTGTGGTTGCTTTTTTTGCTACCCATAATGAGGCCTCCATGAAAACACTGAGAGGGTTCTAAATTGAATTATGCACAAAATGGACGTTTAAGATGCAGAATGTCTAGCAGCCATGTTGCTGATGAGCGCATTAAACAGTTTTAACTTACAAACAAATCCTTAAATGCAGCTTTTAAAGGCCCTAGGAAAGCATTCATGATGATAGGTTTGCAAACCTCTTGCTAATTTTTCTTCCAAAGACATGAACAGTTGAGACAATAGAAAGACCTAGATTGTATTGCCTTAAGAATATCAGTCTGTCTTGTGCAGGGTCCAGAAATGAGAATTTTTGGCAGAGTCAAGCCACAAATAACAACATTTATATATGTTCACACACTTTAGCTGAAAAACAATGTCAAGCATTAATATCATCTTTAAGGCAATTTGTTCAATGACATACAAAAAAAGTAGTCATACTTTCTTGTCAGTTGTTGCGACTACACCAAACAGCATATTTTTAAAGGATGCCAAAAATATCCCATCTACAAGGCTGCAACTCCCCAGTTCTTTGTAATGAAAGTTCTTTGAGACCACGTATGCAGAGGCACCAAAAAAAAAAAAAAAAAACAGCTGGTAAAGCGGCTTTGAAACACAGTGTTCCCACATACTCTGTGGGTAAACTCAGTGGCTTTCATCACTTTTGTCATCTTATTCTACAAGTGTGAGGGGGCCATGACTGAAAAAAGATAAATATGAATTAATCTGAATGAATGACCTTTAAATCATTCTTGATTCTTTACACAAGATGGGTCATATGGGTTTGTCGGCAATCTTAGGATGATGGGCAAATAAAACCATTTGAACCGCACTGAGTCAGGCATGCAATACAAAGTGTTTTCATCACAAAATCTGCATTCACCACCATTGTCTTGTAGTCCTAAGAATACACCACATCAATCGGAGTATATATTTCATTTTCCAACTCAAGCAGACGTCACTTGCTCAGTCTGGTCTTAGTTGGCAGCTCCAATTATTTTACTGAAATCCAGTCCAGCAAACATTAAAGGAATGAACAACTTGAAAGGAATAAACCAAGCCAAGAGGATGGAAGGTGACTTTCCAAAGCTGGTTGGCAGTCATCTAAATCTTGCGAACTTGGCCCTTTGGTGTAGACATGGAGACATCATTCACCTTAAGCCAGCTGGCAATATCTCAGTATTACAGGTTAGCGGTGTAAACGCTGACCTTGAGGCAAAGGGAGGCTTTCTGTAATGCTTTTGTGTCTTTTAACGACAATTTGAGTACCACCAACTAGTTGAGTTACTAGGTGAGTTACAGCAACTTAAATTCCAGATGTCAACCATTTCTTGTATAATAATGAGACAATAATAGGTAACTGTAACAGGTAACTAATACGGCTAAGTATACTGAGGACAGACAAATATGCAAAAGGCTCAACAAATAATGTTTCTGAAGTCTATTTGGCCAGCCATGAGTTAAAAATATAAAAATAATAATTATATATATATATATATATATATATATATATATATATTCTCTAGCTCTCTCGCAACCATTATATTACTAACTATGAATAATAATAATAATAATAATAATAATAACCCTCTAGTCCTGTTTGGTCATTTTTGAGCAAAAAAAAATGTAGTTTTTTTTTTAAATTTCTTTTTATTTTACTTCATCGGAATGGTACGAAACTTGGTAAAGGTTTTGGCACTTGCTGTGTGAACACAAAAAAACATGGACATGGTTCGAAAAGGTTAAATGGTCCTGAAAAAAAATAGTCACACTTGAATTGTTTGCAGTCAAAAATTACCACATTGGAAATGAATGGGAGACGATTTTTTTATTGGAAACGTTTGGTAGCCTACTGCTCCCAAACTAAATCTTACTGAAATCTCATCTTTTGAGATATCAACCTCAAATTGCACACAGCTTGTTTAGATTTATGGCTTTGATTTTCTCACAGCTTTAGAGTAAAACGTATTTTGGAAAATATACAGCCCATCTCATAAAATTTGAAAATTGTATTTTTACAACAATAAAAGTAAAATTGTATAACTTTTTTCAAGTTCACTTTTTTCAAGTTCACTTCTTTAAACTTTTTTCACTTGAGAAATAATCAGCCAAGTGTCGTCTTAAAAAAAAATCAG
Source organism: Meda fulgida (assembly GCA_030578275.1). NCBI lineage: Eukaryota > Metazoa > Chordata > Actinopteri > Cypriniformes > Leuciscidae > Meda > Meda fulgida. The sequence goes on from CM060640.1 coordinate 17,237,933, forward strand.
TCTGTTGCAAAATCTGTTTCCAAAAATTACTAAAATAAATCAGATGATCACCATTAAACTTTCAACCAAAACGTGTTGACTATAAATCTACTATAACATGCCTAGTGGTAAAGGTGCTTAAACAGTCTGGAGGGGCTGAGAGAGGAGCATGTGTAATTAGGAAAACACAACACCTTGCCTAGCATAAGAGGCTCTGCAGGTTGTGTGATCTTGTGTAGTATTAGGCGTGCTGAGTAATACAGCTGGTCTAGCAAGGGAATTTCGGGTGAGGAACATTTCTCAAGGAAGTAGCAGATGAGCCCTGTTGGTGCTGGATGGTATAAAATCGTATAAAATTGGATCTTTCTTTTTAAATGTAGGCTATTATGTTTCTCTGGTATAAAAGAAACTGGAGACAAACTCCACCCTCCCACTGAGCAATGTGCTTTTAAATGTGCCATTTTCTGTTTATTAAATTTCAGGCGAACAATGTCAAAGAGACTGCTATAAATAAATACTTGTCTAGACTCCCCATAAATATTGTCTAGCTGTCAGCAGTGACTCATAATAACTGTGCTGGTGGATGGAAATGTGACCAAATTTGCAGCCTCAGTTCGTTAAAAAAAATGAACCTGAAAATATAACAATCGACTTTTAAATAACATGTTTGTTTAGTTTATTACTTGCTTTAAAACGTTCCAATAAAGTCTATTTCAATTACAATAAAGGGTTGGTAAGCTAATCTGGATCATTTTGAGTCGGATAGACTGTTCTCGGTTCGGTGAGTCTAACGTGGTTGAAAAATACAGTTCATGGTTCAAAGAGTCAGTAAATTATAATTCAGAAAAAAGGCAGACTCCACACAGGAGATTCGTTTATGAAACGGGACTCCGAACGCGCATAAGATGCCGAATATGTCAAATGACGACAAAAATGCTGTCTAGGCAGGCAGCTCGCTATGTTTTGAGACAGCAAAAACATGTGGTAGACTAAACAAAGTCTCAAAATACTTAAGTATTTGCCTCCCCCACAGACATGTGTCAAAACAGCGGGGATCTCACCAAATGCTTCATTTGGGGGGGAAAAGATAATCGACTCTAATCGTCTAACAGTCGTTTAATCGTTTAACACAATAGCACTTGGGACCCCATACAAATATATTGGAAAGGCAGAGTAGCCTACAAGAAGTTTGAGAGTTTAAATGAGAGTCAGTAAACGTTAAACTTCTAAAGAAGAAACCTTACGGTTTAACGTTGAGGGCATTACTGGGAAAAAAAATGAAGCAAATATCAACCTCATGCAAACAACGGTAGTCTTACGTCTCACGTGTTTGTATAACGGTACAAATACGTTTGCTGTTCTCCTCTAGTGATTTTATGCGCGCGAGCTTATGCAGGAAGCGGAAGTCATTTTAATTCACTGAACAAGTTTCTTGCGTATATCACTCACTTAGAAACCTCTCTCAGCTCGACCACATCAATGACATAAAGTCAACCTTTAATATAGCATATAATCACTTATATACAGAACAGAACATACTGGTCTTACCTTCCAGACGCGGCTCTCGTGTGTCCGCTTGCATTCACGGACGCTCCGCTGTTTCCCAACTTTGTGGGAAGGACTCAGTGACGTGCTGAAATTATCCGGGGAAAGGCTTGAATCAATGCACGGACCCGGGAGGTGTAGAGGATGGGTAAATCCTTCTATTGAGCTCAGGTCAACCATCAAAGAAGAGAAAAAAGTGCATGGAATTTCCGTTTCTTCTTCGTTTTTAGAGTCTGATCCATGAATTTCTTTAGGTTTTAAGGACCGTTTTATTTTTTAAAGGAAAAGTTCTTGATTTTCTTATTTGGCTTATATAGATGGATGTGCCTGAATTTGTATCTGGAAAAACAAGTTTCTAATGTGACCTTTTAAAACAAAACTACGTCTCTATTATAAGTTAATTTAGTAAAATGTAGCCTATATTGCAGTTGATATCTATCTATCTATCTATCTATCTGGCATACTTAGGCACCTTAAATCAAAATGGACAAATTTTTATGGAATATTGCAGTATATATTATAGACTAAATGATCCGTGCATATCATTATTTTATCAAAATGAATGTGCTCTTGTAATCTTTAATCAAAACAATTGAAATCAAAATATTTACTAGTGGAACAACCTGTCATTCACATGAGATGACACTAAGAGCAAACCACAATCATCCAATCAATTCCAGATGGACAAAATCAAGTCCCGCCCTACATTTTTTCTTGTTCGAGAAGCCGTTTCACTCGGATATATGTCACAATAGTAAAGAAAGAATATCACAACTTTAATGCCAACTCTAACAGAACAATCTGTGCCACTATCTGATCCCATGAGGAATGTCTGGGCCTGGCTTATGGTGTTCAAATGATACATTGCCTAAAACTGTTATTAAATTGAACGTCAGCTTTTTAGGTCTTTAATCACCAGGATAATCAACTTCCCAATTATTGTTTCTACGCTTTTATGTATCGACGACACATGTAGACAGTGTGGACTGTGCAGATGATGAGCTCTAATTAAAATGAACACATGCTACACTCATCACACAAACAGGATAGATATGCCAGTCCATCAGGGGAGGCCGTTCAATGTTTCACCCTCGCTGAATAAACAGTGCTCTGTCAGGCACAGTTGTTGGATGATAAGGGCTGAGATGGCTAAAGAGCTGGCCGTTAAAACAGCAAGCCAAGAGGGGGAGGTGGTTGTGCTGGAGGGGCCGCTGAGCATGCACCCCTGTCCGCTACCCAAAACAGGGGTAACCAGAGACCAGATTCTGCCACTAACTGATACTAAGAATGTGAGACATTTGGTGACACATTTCCTTAGCACAAGCTCACAAGTTGAGCACCAATGACAGCGGGACTGCTGGGCAATTAGAGACTGATTGATTTCACTTTGGCAGGGACAGCAGAACAGTCTAGAACTTTTGTTGCCCTTCCGTGACCCGTTTGATTCATACATCAAATTAAAATAACATTTGTACTGTTTTTGCCAAGAATGAAAGAAACCCTGCTGACCAAAAACACGCAATGGTCCAAAAATTAATAATTGAATGCACGCACACATAGTTTACATGTGAAAGTATAAAAAAAGTATATACCGGTATATTAAGGGATTATTCACCCCAAAAAATTTATTCTGCCATTATTTACTCCCCCTCATGTTGTTCCAAACCTGCATGAGTTTGTTTCTTCTGTTGGACACAAAATAATTTATTTTAAAGAATGTTGGTAACCAGACAGTTGATGGTAGCCATTGACTTCCATGTATAGTAGGAAAAAAAAGACTATGGAAGTCACTGGCTACCATCAACTGTCTGGTTACCAACATTCTTTAAAATATCTTCTATGTCCAACAGAAGAAAGAAACTCATGCAGATTTGGAACAACATGAGGGTGAGTAAATGATCTCTTTAATTACAAATAATAGTATGTAATAGAGGAAGCAGTCCTGCAGTTGAACTAAACTAACACATTTTAATACAACTTTGGCATTATCAAATAGTCAAATTCAGAGTTAAATTGAAGTGTACTTTAATTACAAAGCATTTACATTTAGCAATGAACGTATAATTAGCACGTCAGTAGTATCAGATAAAAGGCTAATATGGATGCAAATGCTTTAACCCTCAGATTAGCCATACTTTGCTACTTCATATGGTAATATCCTCATTAGAGGAAATCCAACAAAAGACTTAACAGAAAACAGTTAATATGTAGATTTTCTTTGTAAAGGCTCTATATTTCCTGCTTGGCTGATTAATATTATGTAGGTATATATTAGTCCTGTTAAGTTAGATTTACAATACAAAACAGATGATATTGTTTTCAAATGGCCCACTTACCAAAGATTATACAGTTCAAATATAACTGGGCTTACAACTGGCACCTAATATACAAACACATGGTAAATCACTTAGAATGCTTGGAAGGTTGGTTTCATTTGACATTTGGAATCAGCAGCTTTGGTTACCTAAAACTACATGTAAATGCTACCGAATAAAGCGCCATCTTGTGCTTGTGGAGAGGAATGATGACACAAGAGGCCAAAGGTGGTTGACTGCAATGCAGCACAAACACACAGCTTGTCTTTGCAATACCTGTTTCCCATAAAGCATTAGGTGAACGGCAGTCACAGCAAGACAGCTAAAACTCTGAACACCTCCCTCTGATATTTAATGTGTGCTTTGTTTTATGTGGAATGCACAGATTTATGAATTCCAGTGAAATATCATGACTGAAATAATCAGGCCATGGTGCTAAGCCTCCTGTGACAGGATTGTGTTGATCACATGACAGTGCATTTCAAAACAGCTTACGGTTTGTACGTCTCTGAAAATTAAGAACCTAAAGAGACAAGACACCAGCTGAGGCTTATTACGCTGTGTGTGTTTAGCGTTTTGACGTTAGCGTAAGCGTCGAGGAGACTCTGAAGATCTGTGGCAGCATGTTGCTCAGCTGGTAGAACATCTCCTCTGAGATACTCTGATGATAAAAGACAATCAGAAAGACAGATTGATGCCACATTCTTTAATAAATTGCTAAACAATGTAACTTTGTTAGTAAATGACATAGAGGCTTAGGGTCCATATGTTTTTTGTATTAAATTGACCAAAAGTTAGGCTTTCATAATGTTTCTTGAGCAGCAAATTAGCCTATTAGAATGATTTCTAAAAGATCATGTGTCGCACCAGGATTAAATTGCATTTTACAATATTTTTTTAAAAAAAAATGTACATATTAATTTTTCCACAATATTACTGTTTTGACTGTATTTCCTTCAAATTTCAAAAACATAAAAATCTTACAGACCCCATATTTTTTAATGATAGTGTACATAAATACACAGTGTAATTATACAGTGTGTTCAGCATCTAGACAATAGGGTTTAGTTTAGAGGAGTTATTTTAAAAGGTGTTAAAGAGTAAAACAGGCAGCTGTGAATGTGAAGAGTCCACTAAGTCTGTAAGCATTTGTCAACCAATTGATACTATTGTTTGAGAATACAGTAAGTATAATATGGTTTATTTATTCTACTGCCAGTAAATTTCCTGAATAGTCACTTATTAGATAAAATAGACACTGTTGTACTCTCAATGAGGCTGAAACTAACCTGTGGAACAAGGAACTGAACAGTCCGTGAGATCCCTCCATCCCAGGAGGCCATTTCCATCATAAAACCTAAATAAAAAAAGGCAAAGAAGACTCACTTTGCATTCTTACCATTATCATATTGTTTCAAGTAGAGATCATGGAGAAAATGACTTCTTATTTGACACAGAAGATAAGTAAATATGAACAACAACAATTGATTGATCATATACTATTATTAACCCTCAAAAGTAAACAATTTATTTTTTATTTGTTTATTTTCTTATATGATTTATCCTCTAAACTAAAGGGTTGATCTTGGAAATTACTTGAATATGTTGTTCCCAAATAATATGTAAAGAATAATGTAATGTATTGCAAAATATTATAAAAAAAATAGAAAAATAGTATATTAAAGAGGCCATATTATGCTTTTACAAAGAGTTGATTTTATTTTTAAGGGTCTACAGGAATAGGTTTTAAAGCTTGAATGTTAAGAAAACAATATTTTTCAGATATTTGACATTGTTGCAGCACCTCTCTTCCCAGTCTGTCAGTAACGCTCTGTTTAGTTCCTGTCTCTATGAAGCCAATCCTTACGAATAGCACAATGTGCTCTGATTGGTCAGCTGGACCAGTGTGTTTGATTAGTCAACCATTTCCAGCGGGTTTCAGAAATATCACGCCCCTTACCATAACCAACAGTTTCAACACACTACTAACACAAATGTTATTTAAATGAGGAATATTGTGACGTGTACATTCCCAGAAGAAAACTGAAGACTACAATCAAGTGCTTGCTGATATAGAGAATAACTCCCTTTGGAGTGGACTTTGTTACTTTGCAGACCTTTTGCATGCTCAAACAGCAACATTACAAACTAAAGAAAGTTGAAAATGTAAAAAAGCATAATAGAGATATTTGTCACTGGTCTTACACAACCACCTATACGGGATGGGTATCTTTTCAACTAAAATATTTTACAACCCAGTATTAGATGCCTTTAAAACCAACATTACAGATAACATAAAACCAAATATCAGAATGTAAACAAATTATATACAGGCTGTTGATAGAATATGTCAATGATCAATGGCAGTTTCTGTACATTCTACATTTGTGCTCTTTGCATGCCCACCTTTCACACACTTGAAGACTAGCTCAGCTCGTTTCAGACACCAGGGAATGGTCATCTCCTGTACAGAAGAGGAGGAAGAGGAAGAGAGGGATAAAATCAGTGACTGAGATAATATTTAACCGGGGTGCAAAAGTACCAAACCACTCTTTATAGAGAAAAACTTCCACAAAGTGAAGAACTACAACTTCTCATAGAGGACTATTCAGATCTCAAATTAATTTCACTTTCATTTTCTCCTAATAATGTCATACGTTTAATATTTTACATTAGATCTTTTTGTGATGAGACATTTCTGTGTAACAGCAATATAAATGCATTAGTTGTCGATTTCTCCAGACACATTTGACGATAAACATTACAGATGTCCAAAGTAACAATTACTTTACAGACATATACATCCTAAAAACGAATCCTGTCCCAAAAGGGCTTAAGACCTCAGCCTTAAGTATCCTTGGCCTTTGGCTGGGAGAACACACAGTTCCTGTTCAGATGAAAAACATTTCCTGAACACTGAACATTCCTCAACATCGGCCTGTGGTCAGAGAGGCTGTGATTGAGGCTTTCGTTTACCCAGAACAACACTGGTCAGTCCAGACGGCCTGATCCAAAACAGACTATTTCTAAATTAGACAAAAGCGTTTTAAGGTTGATCATCCAAGTTAAAATTTATCCTGAAGTTAAATAGTTCAATAATAATGACAAAATCTCGGTACCACATTGGTTATCGTTCATTATTTAAATTATATGTCAACATTGGTTATATACTGGCTGATACTGGAAATTGTATTGCATATTCCTCTTTTTTACATTGTCATTTACTTTGGCTGTCACCTTATGCTCACTCACAGTTAATCTTTTTTTTAAAACTAATAAGTTACATCTCAAAAACCATTGAACCAAAATATACATTTTTAATGTTGTGATGCCTACATTTTGTGATTGGCGCTTCGTGAAGCTTCAAAACCCTTGCAAATAATTTATTTTGAACCAGTGATTCGCAACATGTTTCAAACGTTCAAAGTCACGAGATTTTAGTTAATTACTTCAACTTCGTTATGTCATAACTGTTTCAAAACATTTAGAAGTTTCAATGGCTCGCTGATCTCTGTGAACACATTAACCAGTGTCTATATAGTTTTATGAATTTGTAGACATTTTGTAGGAACATGGCCCTTTTCAGTTTCCACACATCTATGCAGCCAGGTCACATGCTTTGGCTTGTAATAAATTACAGTAATTAAGTGTGCACAATGAAGCAACATTTTCAAGGAAAACAAATGAATGCTGAATAATAGGAACACCGATCACAAGTGAACAAAAATGCTTTTTGCTTCTTGAGAGCAAATATATCAGATATATGTAGCGTGTCGCAGGTGGTTAAAATGGAACAGGAATGTTTTGTTTTGTTTGGCTGCTTGTTTGCATGTTCTAGAACTAGATGCCAATGTAAAGGGCCAAAGCCTCCAACATTCCCACAAAAACATCTTAATGATGGTGGTTGGCAGCAGAATGCTCAGGAACACACTTAGAATGTAGATTGTTACAGATTCCAGTAATAGAAAAGTTGAGGCTCAGTTGGGGTTTTGAACACCCCACGATATTTAAGTCCTCAACTGCAATTTTTACAGACGTTCCAATCAAAATTGTGTCTAGCGGCTCAAAAGTTCAGGCTTCGGACACCTTCAGGAATTCAGACATGTATCACTCCCATGATTCACTTCACAGATGCTTATCTAATGTAAACATAAGTAATTGTTTGTAAATGTTCACAAAATAGTTCAGCGAAAAAAAAAAAATTCTTTAATGAAATGAAATGTCATCTATCTACTCTTACCTCAGACATGTCATGCACCAGCAGCAGTGGGATGGTGATGGTGGTGATGTCATGGGTGCAGCAGACCTTCAAGATGTTCCTCAGGCCCATGATGGCCGGGTCGCGGGCTGTGATGTTCCCCGAACGCACATTATCATCCACACAGAGGTGGAAGACAATATGAACCTCAGACAGGTTGGAATGCCGAGAGATGTAGAATTCACCTTATGAAAAGCCACAGCATGTTAGGACTAATCGAACAGAGCGCTAAAACCATACAGCAATGTTTGAATTACCTGGGAGGATATTGGAGGAATTCCTGTCTATGATCTTATTTTTGTCTTCACTTCCCCCATTTCTTGGCATCTCTATAAAACAAAATCAAGATGTGTATTAGTGTAATGCATCCAAATATGTTGTACTTCACTTTTGCGTTTGTAATTATCATAATTTTAAACAATGACTGTCATTAGATTTATTGGACACAATTATTCTTTACATTCTAATCGTCACACATTAAAGTCAGTACAACAAATACAGAAAAAGAATGTATACATACAATTTACAATTGAAAGATTATACCATTTTTAGTTGCATTATAGTAACTGATTTGGGAGAAAATGTGCTTGTCATTTAAAAAAAAAAGGCAAAAAACTAAAGGCAATAAAAAAAATTATATTTGTTTTAAAAATAAAAAAAAGCAGGCTGCTGTGAATAGGGGTGGGAGGATGTGCTTAATTTAAATAAATAAATACATTTATGTTTCATGTAATTTCCTTTTGATTTAGGGGTGAAATGTATACATGTATATGTGTGATATTTTCAGCACCTGTATGTATATACACTACCGGTCAAAAGTTACCAATTACCAATTTCCACACAATAAAATTTGAATCTCAGTGGTTTAAATTCACTGCAAATGACTTAACAAAACTCTAAAAGATATTATCATGGTAATAAGATCTCTTTCAATCAAAACTATGTGTTAATTAAATATGCAACAGTTATTACAAACAGTTAGCCAAATGAAAAACTGTACCAGTGCACTCCACTTTCTGCCAAAACATTTGTGCATCTTGAAAAAAAAAAAAAGTGTATCAAGTTTCATTGTAGCCTGTCATAGTCCCTGTCAAGTGAAACCGAAAACTTCCTCGTGGTGGGACTGAAGTTGGATATGTGATGGTGCAATGCAGAGGTGCTGGTTTTGGACGGACACAAACACACACACACAGTTGTTGTGTCACTCACCAGGCTGCTCTCTCTGCTTGCTGCTGCGCTGAGCTCGTGCGTACAGCACCACCTGCTGGATGATGTCCAGCTGCTCATCCACTCTGGGGAAATGGAAATCTGTGCACTCCTTAGACACAGTTGCGAAGTCTGGTGCCATAGAAACAATTGAAGATGTTATTGTTGTTTATGTTAGTTGTCTTTTATTTGGACTTTTGTTTATCTTTGCAACGAAATGCTACCTCTCTTGATGCCACTGTACGAGTTGACTCTGTTGTCGACCAGCAGCACCAGGCCGCAGAGCGATGTGGAGTAGAGCGAGAGGGCAGTCTGCAGTCGCCGTAACTTCACCCCGCTGCTGCTGTGCCGACGGTGCTTACAAAAGTCCAGAACATCAGATCGCAGCAGACGGAGATTGTGCATGGTCTTCAGCTGAGCCCCTGAAAGACAGAAATATACCTATCACATTGTGGCTTTTTGTATCTGTTTATTTACAAATAATTATTTTGATGCACGGTTAATATTGGATATACTCTACTGTTCAAAAGTTTTGGGTCGGTAAGATTTTTAATGTTTTTGAAAGAAGTCTTTTATGCTCACCAAGGCTGCATTTATAAGATAGAAAAAAAGTAAAAAAACATAATGCTGTGAACTATTATTACAATAAATGCTTTTTATTTGATTTATTTCTGTGATGCAAAGCTGAAATTTCATTAGTCAGTGTCAGACTTCAGATACTTCAGAAATCACTCAAATATGCTGATTTGCTGCTCAAGAAACATTTCTTATAACTAACAATGTTGAAAACAGTTTTCAACATCCTTTTTCAGGATTCTTTGATGAATAGAAAGTTCAGTAGAACAGCGTTTATTTGAAAGCTTTTAGCATCATAAATGTCACTATTGTTGCTTTTGATCAATTGAATGCATCCTTGCTGAATAAAAGTATTACTATTTCTTTAAAAAAGAAATGACTCACTGAATCCAAACTTTTGAACAGTAGTCTATACTGGTCGATATCAAATATTTATGATATTTGATATGTTGCTGTCTTCTAATGCTCACTTAGTAAACATTTTTGTTCATATTTATTAACACTAATAGTTTAACACTGTTAAATGTAATCTTTAGCTAATCTCAAAATTTATGTCCATTTTTATACTGTACTTTATAGTGTTGTGGCATCTAAATTCTATGGAAGCTTGTTTCCACCACAGAATAAAAAAAAGTTAAAAAGGTCTATGCAACTTTTTATCTAAAATTTTATTACAAATCTGATGTTTTTCCTTGCAATTCCAAGTTATAAAGTCAGAATTGTGAGATATAAATTCACAAATACGAGTGATAAAGTTCGAATTGCGAGATATAAAGGACTTTTTTTACTCGCAAATTGCAAGTTATATACTCAGAATTGTGAGATATAAACTCAATGGTGAGAAAATTAGCTTATATCTCAGAACACAATTTGACTTTATAACTCTAAAAAAACTTATTTAAAATGACTTATTTTAGTTTTTAGTATAATTTTAAAAATGTGTTTAGATTAAAACATTTGGTTAAGCCACTACTAAAAATGCATGAATGTCATTATACTAGATACTAAATTATCAAACATAGTGGCAAGAAATATTTTAAGGAAAACATTTCACAAAAATAAGTTTTAAATTGAGACAAAATGCATTTGGATACTTTCTGGTCAAACATTAATGGAACATGTCCACTACATGTAAACAAAACGTTGTTTTATTATAATGACCTTGAGAGGCAGACTGAAAACACATTTGAAGTGGGCGTAAATCTCTGCGCCGGTTTGTTGTATGTGGGTATTTTTATGTGCAGTTTTGTAGAGCCCAATGTTTCCAAGGAAACGCCATACCTAAGTGGATGGTGAAGCTCTCCTCCAGCTGTCGCTGCTCCTCGAAGAGCCGAGCCCCCGCTTCCCCAGCCTCCCCCAGCTGACCGGGCTGCACCTTGATCTCCTCGCTGAAACACAAATAACAAGCTCAACTTCTAAAGTTCCTCGCCGTCCATCAATCACAATGATAAATACAGTTGTTTTGCCGTTGGCTCAAGTGAAGTGTAACACTATTCACTCGTGTGTTAGACGGTGTCAATGTGTAAAAGCGGGGATGCAGTAAAAGTCAGTTAGAACTGAAACGGCATCTAATGTGGTGTTAAAAACATTCACAGTCAATGAAAAGGAATGAAATGTCTAAGGCAGAATTTTCTAAATCAGAACCAGAAGAATCTCCTTGAGAATGTTACTCGCACATTTCTACTACTATTCACTTCACTACCTGACACAATCATTGATCACCTCGGCAAGGATTCATAATCTTAATGCCATCAGTATCTTTACATCTTTCTCTTTTACTCACTTTATTGTGCTGTTGTTGGGAGTCTGTAAGTCCCGGTGAAGCTTCATCACCCATTCCTGGTATTCGTGTTTCTGGATGCCTGTGACATGCTTCAGTTCACTGGCCCACTTGTTCTCTAGCACCTTCCCATCACAAAAACACCAAACAGAAGCGTCTGGAGTCATTAATATGTTTGCCATTATTATAGTTTGTTTCAATCTGACTGACAGTTTGGTCTTACTTGCTGTGCATCAAAGTGTTGGGCAGCCACGGTATTCACATCCTGGTCACACAAGCTTTTTCCCAGCTCCTGCATGACTTTATTCATCTCAACAGCCTGTCTGTGAAGACAAATTCTAATATTTCATCTATTTCATAAGAGTTTTGAACTTTTGGACATGTTCCTTATGAAGAAGCTCAAATTGTAGTAGATAATTATTCCTGTATTTTCAGTTGTGTTTATGATTACTAATAAAATCTAAAATGATTGGATATATATATATATATGTATATATATATATATATATATATATATATATATATAGCTGACAAATCGGTTAGTCACATCAACATAAAAGTAAGTGTTTATATGTGTGTGTGTGTGTATAATACAGGTCCTTCTCAAAAAATTAGCATATTGTGATAAAGTTCATTATTTTCCATAATGTAATGATAAAAATTAAACATTCATATGTTTTAGATTCATTGCACATCAACTGAAATATTTCAGGTGTTTTATTGTTTTAATACTGATGATTTTGGCATACAGCTCATGAAAACCCAAAATTCCTGTCTCAAAAAATTAGCATATCATGAAAAGGTTCTCTAAACGAGCTATTAACCTAATCATCTGAATCAACTAATTAACTCTAAACACCTGCAAAAGATTCCTGAGGCTTTTAAAAACTCCCAGCCTGTTTCATTACTCAAAACCGCAATCATGGGTAAGACTGCCGACCTGACTGCTGTCCAGAAGGCCATCATTGACACCCTCAAGCAAGAGGGTAAGACACAGAAAGAAATTTCTGAACAAATAGGCTGTTCCCAGAGTGCTGTATCAAGGCACCTCAGTGGGAAGTCTGTGGGAAGGAAAAAGTGTGGCAAAAACCCTGCACAACGAGAAGAGGTGACCGGACCCTGAGGAAGATTGTGGAGGAGGACCGATTCCAGACCTTGGGGGACCTGCGGAAGCAGTGGACTGAGTCTGGAGTAGAAACATCCAGAGCCACCGTGCACAGGCGTGTGCAGGAAATGGGCTACAGGTGCCGCATTCCCCAGGTCGAGCTACTTTTGAACCAGAAACAGCGGCAGAAGCGCCTGACCTGGGCTACAGAGAAGCAGCACTGGACTGTTGCTCAGTGGTTGCATGTCATTCGGAAATCAAGGTGCCAGAGTCTGGAGGAAGACTGGGGAGAAGGAAATGCCAAAATGCCTGAAGTCCAGTGTCAAGTACCCACAGTCAGTGATGGTCTGGGGTTCCATGTCAGCTGCTGGTGTTGGTCCACTGTGTTTTATCAAGAGCAGGGTCAATGCAGCTAGCTATCAGGAGATTAAAAGGAGCACTTCATGCTTCCACCTGCTGAAAAGCTTTATGGAGATTTTGATTTCATTTTTCAGCACGACCTGGCACCTGCTCACAGTGCAAAACCACTGGTAAATGGTTTAATGACCATGGTATTACTGTGCTCAATTGGCCTGCCAACTCTCCTGACCTGAACCCCATAGAGAATCTGTGGGATATTGTGAAGAGAAAGTTGAGAGATGCAAGACCCAACACTCTGGATGAGCTTAAGGCCGCTATCGAAGCATCCTGGGCCTCCATAACACCTCAGCAGTGCCACAGGCTGATTGCCTCCATGCCACGCCGCACTCAAGCAGTCAATCCTTGCAAAAGGATTCCCGACCAAGTACTGAGAGCATAACTAAACATAATTATTTGAAGGTTGACTCTTTTTTTGTATTAAAAACACTTATTTTATTGGTCGGATGAAATATGCTAATTTTTTGAGACAGGAATTTTGGGTTTTCATGAGCTGTATGCCAAAATTATCAGTATTAAAACAATAAAAGACCTGAAATATTTCAGTTGGTGTGCAATGAATCTAAAACATATGAAAGTTCAATTTTTATCATTACATTATGGAAAATAATGAACTTTATCACAATATGCTAATTTTTTGAGAAGGACCTGTATATATATATACCGTATGTACAGTATATTTGTGTGTGTGCATACATATAAATATTTAAATATAATATACACACACACATACACATACTAACATATATATACTGAAGACTAGAGTAATGGCTGCTGAAAATTCAGCTTTGCATCACAGGAATAAATTAATTTTAAATGGTAGTCCATGAATTAAAAATAAATAATAATTTCATATTTTTGTAACATGTGAAAAATATTCATAATAAATAAAGAATAAAGTTGTGTCCAAATGTTAACTTGCATTTCAGTCACAAGGTTTCTGTTCAAAAAATTAGTTAGGGCCCAAGCCTTGAAAAGGCGAATTATTAAGGATTATTCTTTATTATTATTATTATTATTATTCTTTATTATTATTTTACTACCTTTTGGGCACTTTTGGGGGCCTTAACGTGCTCGAAAACTCTTGAAACTTCGCACACGGGTCAGAACCCGCGGCCATCAGGGCCGGGCTGAAGATGGTACCCGGGCGTGGCAGGGGGGCTCGACAGCGCCCCCTGGAACGGGATTCGAACACTTGTCCATATATCAAACACGCTTGCATGTAATAATCTGAAACTCGGTACACTTATAGATCTCATCGGGCCGAACAACTTTCGTGCTCTAAGTTTTACGTCAGCCCAACAGGAAGTCGGTTATTATGGGTTGTTTGGAAAGTCATTTTCTATTACGTATTTTAGTATTAAGTATTTTCCTTACGACTATTTGGGCAATTTTGGGGCCCTTAACGTGCTCAAAAACTCTTGAAACTTTGCAAACGGGTCAGAACCTGTGGCCACCAGGGCCGGGCTGAAGCTGGTATCTGGGCGTGGCAGGGGGGCTCGACAGCGCCCCCTGGAACGGGGTCCGAAAACTTGGTCCATAAATCAAACACGCTTGCATGTAATATGAAACTCGGTACACATATAGATCTCATCGGTTCATATATCCTTTGTACTTTTACTTTTTACCCCAGCCCAACAGGAAGTCGGCTATTATGGTTTGTTTGGAGGCGTATGCCCCTGGAATTCGATATACTCCTCCTAGAGAATTCAACCAATCGCCACGAAACTCAGTCAGAATGAAGTCAAGACATTGAGGATAAAAAAATTGCCAGGGGATTTTTGATATCTCGAACGGTTTGGCCGTGGCGAGGAAACGAATTTATGGCGAATAATGGAAACAGGAACTGTGTTATAACTTCTGCATACATAAACTGATCTTGATGAAACTTCAACAGTGTGTTGACTGTAAGAGGCCGATCACATGGATGTGACTATTGTGAGTCAAAGTTATAGCGCCACCAACTGGCAGCAGGAAGTGTGTCACTTTCAAAATGATTGGAAATCACCCTCTTTTTTTACCCGATTTGCTTCAAACTTGATGTGTATAATGTAGACACTCGCCAGATGTAGACCTGTGAAAGGATTATTGATATCTTAGATACTGTTGCCGTGGCAACGCAGCAAACTTTAATATTCTTTTTGGATGCTTTTGAGACTCTTAGCATGCCTGAAATTGCTTAAAATTGCATGAAACTCGACAGACAGATCACATTTATTAGCCAGTAGACATGTGCAAAGTTTCAGAAACGGGCGTGGTGTAGGGACTCAGTAGCGCCACCTTTTGACAAAAGAGGGGAGTTAGGTCTATAGTTTTACCTACAATCATAAAACTCGGTACGCATATTGTTCAGATCAAACTGGACAACTTTCTAATTAACTGTCATTAGCTCAGACCAAGAGGAAGTCAGATATTTTAGTTTGAATGTGGATGTTTCTGAGAAATTTCTCTCCCTCTCTCTCCGTCTCTGTGTGTGAGGGATTTGTGTATGCTTTTAATGGATTTCACGGTTTCAGGGGCTTTTGGGGCTCTTAACGTGCTCAAAAACTCTTGCAATTTTGCACACAGGTCAGAACCCACGGCCATCAGGGCCGGGCTGAAGCTGGTACCCGGGCGTGGCAGGGGGGCTCAACAGCGCCCCCTTGAACGGGATCCGACTATTTGGTCCATATATCAAACACGCTTGCATCAATTAATATGAAACTCAGTACACATATATATCTCATCGGGCCGAACATCTTTCCCCGGTCAAGTTTTACGCCAGCCCAACAGGAAGTCGGCTATTTTGGGTTGTTTGGAAAATGTTTGCTGTGGAATTTAAAGTACTCCTGCTAGGCAATTCATTCAATCATCGCCAGACTCGGTGTGCATGAAGTCAAGACTTTGAGGATGCTAAATTGCGGACGGATTTTTGATATCTCGAACGGTTTGGCCGCGGCGAGGAAATGAATTTCCATGACTAAAATATGACATATAAAGTGTGTTATAACTTAGTTATTTTTACCTACAGTTACAAAACTTGGAGAGTATATTGTTCTCATCAAGCCGAACAACTTTCTAATTTACAGTCATTAGCTCCAAAAAACAGAAAGTCAGATATTTTGGCTTGAATGTAGATTCTGAGAATGTTCTCTCCCTCTCTCTCTCTGACAGAGAGAATGCACCCTGCCACTCTGTATGTGTGTGTGTGTGTGTGTGTGTGTGTGTGTGTGTGTGTGTGTGTGTGTGTGTTTGTGTGTGTGAGGAGGGGGAGGGGGGGTCTCCTCGGGTGATAGTTTAAACACAAATTCATACATAGGGCAATACTGCCCTCTTGTGTCCAAAATTGTATTTATACGCACTTTTATTTATTTATTTATTTATTTATTACATGTATTACGCACACACACACACACAGTTCGATCGCGCCCGTGCCTCTCTCTCTCTCACACACAGTTCGATCGCGCCCGCTCCTCTCTCTCTCACACACACACAGTTCGATCGCGCACGCTCCTCTCTCTCTCTCTCTCACACACACACAGTTCGATCGCGCCCGCTCCTCTCTCTCACACACACACACAGTTCGATCGCGCACGCTCCTCTCTCTCTCACACACACACAGTTCGATCGCGCCCGCTCCTCTCTCTCTCCCACACACGCACACACAGTTCGATCGTGCCCGGGCCTCTCTCTCTCTCTCACACACACACACACACACACACACAAACAGTTCGATCGCGCCCGCGCCTCTCTCTTTCTCTCTAACACGCACACACAAACACACACACACGAATATTGGAGCGTGAGTGAATTACAAAGAATAGTTTAGCATCCAAATACATCGCCAATGTTGAAACAGTTTGATTCCAATGAGAGAGTTACGTGAGCCCAACACCACTTACTTTCACTTTCGCTTTACATTATTTTGGTTACTTCTTGTTTATAGTTTTTTAAAATTCTTGTTCTGTTCTGAATATCATTAAATTTAAAGGATTGCTTTTGTAATATTTTGAGTGTATCATCAAATCAGAATAATTCTCTCGGTTTAGTGATTCCCTAGTTATTTTTTATTATTTTTTTTATTGTTCTAATCAGGTAAGGCAAGTAATATTCTCTGTGTCATATATATATATATATATATATATATATATTCTGAATTATAAATAACTTATTTCTGTATAAGATAAAAATTCCCGAATAAACCAGACCAACCAGAGCGCACTATTCCTACAACATCATCAGCGGAACTACCAGAGCCGTTCGGCAGATAGCGAGCAGAGGCAGCATATGTGTTGTATCGAGGCAGGGTCAGGCCAGGGGAATGCATTTGCAGCTTTTTATTAAGAATGGTCAAGACAGACAGGGTGAAGAATGGCAAACAGGGCAGAACAGAAAAGGCAGAGACAAACCAGGTTGACAGGCAAAGGACAAAGACCTCCAGATAAATACTAGGCTTCTGGATTTACACATTTAAGTGCTGCAAAACATATTGACCTAAAAATTATTCTAAATTTAAATGATCTCATATATGTGGCTATTTTGGTTAACGATCATAGGCCCTGTCCCAATTGGCCCACTTCATAGCGATGAAGGGCCAGAGCTGGCCGCACCGCCACCCCGGTGCCTTTAGGTAAAGGCACCGGGGTGGCGGTGTCACAGGCTTGGGCCCGCAATCGCTGCTCGCAGCTATATTATTATCATTATCTTTAAAAAATACATGCAAAAAAGTACACAAATAAAAGTACTCCATCTGCACTATTACGCAATTAAACGAAACGTCTTATTTTTGACTGAATATGGAGACATTCTGCATTTACATTCAGAGCTCATTATCCAAATTGCACTCTCTGGCATTTTGCCTCATAAAACAGAATTCCATCTCGCTGCAAACTCCCACACAAACCTCTCCTGAAGTTTCTTGAGCTCCATGTCTCTCTCGCTGATGAGCTCAGAGACACTAACAAAGTAATTGTGTTCCAGGTTGAGAAGGGTCTCTGAGGCTGGAGAGTGGATCAGTTCATGATAGACACTCGCAAAATCCTCGTCCCAGCTGGGTTCTTCGGGACGGGCATGTTCCAGTGTAGTCTACACACAGAAATGATACAGAACAGACACACTTACCAGGGTGGCACAAGAGTAATCGACTTGCCGAGTACTTGTTCTGTACCAACTAGTCACCTACTGGAACTACATAAATTAATTTCCCTAAATGCTTTTGTTTATTTTTGTTTTAAAGTCCCACTGCAGTCAATAATTGTATCCATTAAAAATCTTAGAAAATAAAAATGACCTATCTAAACATTTTTATTTTTTGTGAAATATTTTAGACAACCTGATCCACTCGATCAACAGTAGTAAATGATACACAGTGGCGAGTGGAAATATTGGTTTAATTTCAATATATATGTTTTCACCAAAAACTGATTCAGAAGTGAACTACACAGGCTCGTCGACAAAAGTCGATGTATCAGAATGGTAATGCGTTTTATGTTTAGCTCTCTATAATGGTCGGACACATAACGGTAATTAATATGATTAGCCTTTGGCTTTACTACGTTCTCAAAGAGCTAATAATGTGTTGCTAATACGTTACATAAACCATGTTCCCGTTCGCCATCTCAAGAGTCTGTGTCTGAGTCAGAAACGCTTTGAACATAATAGAACGTCAGTGGAGAAAGGCATATAGTTCATCATAACATCGTAATATACATCATATACATAATTCAACCGCCATATTGCTATATGTACCTGATTTTTCCTGTCCCTTCTTAAAGGTGTTCCTAAGTTCACTAAGCAGCACATTGATGGGATTGGTTACATGCTTGTTGTGATGGTAGGAAACGTAGGTTTCAAACTGTGTTTTTGAGACTTTTTTTCACTGCAGTTTTAAGGAGAAAATACTCAGCAGCAATAGTGTTGACTTATGAATTTGCACATGGTTTGTCTTAAAGCATAATATAACACCCCATAGACATACAAACAACATTAAAAACTAGATTTTTTTTTACTTTAAATCTTGATGTTTTTATTAATATTTATAGGTCATCTTTTTTTCTAAATAAAATAATAGCTTGTTTAACCTTT
The DNA here is from genome assembly GCA_030578275.1 of Meda fulgida. Classification (NCBI taxonomy): domain Eukaryota; kingdom Metazoa; phylum Chordata; class Actinopteri; order Cypriniformes; family Leuciscidae; genus Meda; species Meda fulgida. Next base: position 17,257,177 of record CM060640.1, read on the forward strand.
TTTTATACATTAGATGAATTTTTCCTATATACTTTGTATATGCAGAAAGACCTGGAAGCTTAATTAACTGCTATAAATAAAACCATAAGAATCTTTTTACACAAACAACCAGGTGGTCGTAAAAAGGCCATTTGATGGCCTTGAAATAGATTGGAGCGCATCCATGTGTATTTGTGTATGGCTGCTGTAAAATGTTAATGGTTATCCTGTGTGCATAGCTGTGAGCCATCAGCGCTTCATAGAAAAGGGAGGGGGCTGATTCTGCTTTCTTTTTATAAGTTTGCTGGAGCAAGTGGAAGCAAAATTTAAACTGCAATACTTTGAAGTGCTAATGCAGATGGTCAGGCTGACCTTCTTAAATGTGGAAATAGGACAGATATTCTGTTTCAAAGGAATTATTTGTGTGGGCAGAGCCAGTGTGATTTATTGTTTTAAAAGACAAATTAGCAAATTAAAAGACGACTGATATTGAGTAATTCAATTTATTTAACGGCATTGATGCTATTGGATTAAATAATTGAGCTGAGTAATGGAACTTAATCAGAATAGCACCATAATTTTTGATGGGAATGAAAATGAGATTGTAAGGGATAGAATTACAGTGCGTTCAATGTATTGTACTGTTGTGTAAAAAACATAATTGTTCAGCTGGCAAAATGTCTTTCTTTCTATTTTTGGTTTCAGTCCGAAATGGATTTGGAGGATTGAAATCAGTAACCGAAATAGATATTTATACTACAGTGCAGTTGAATGCTTGAATCTGATTGCTTGATGAACGTTCTAAGGTATGCAATTATTTTCAGGGAACCGCGCGGCTAAAGTAGTTCCAGGCAGGTCTTGACCGCATTACAGTTCCATATCACTTCTCTGATTGCATGTTTTGACTGTGTTCAGTTTTTACTTAACCTGTTAGTGAAGACTTTATTAGCCTATTTATTGTATGTTTTAATAAATCTGTCATGAAAACAAGTTATTGCAGTTTATTGTCATTTAAAGGTTTATTTCACTAACAAACTTAAGTAGAAACAATTCTGTTAATAAAATACTGATTTAAAAACTGCCTTAGGTGTATTTTAAATGTTTGTGTAACTCAGTTTAAGCTATTTGAGTGCTGATTATTAAATTAATTAGGCCTAGATTTATTCATTGATTATTATTTATTTATCGGCTTCGGTTTTCGGCAAGCGCAACCTGAAATTTACACTCCAGTCTAGAATTTTCATTTTGGTGCATCTCTATCTATGACACTAACTTTGCAACATACACACTGTTATTAAACTCAACTGAATCAACATTTCACAAAATTGAATTGAATAATGACACTTTTGCCTCCTGTTGAGCTGCTTATCATAACTTGATTAATAAATAATTAACTTTGCAACATTGACACATTGAAACACTTGAAATTGAAACATCAAACTAAATTAAGCTGAAATATAATGGCACTATTAACTTCTGTAGAGCTGTTAAACAGATTAAATTGAATTCGATTCAAAATTGACACTTATTTTTTTTCCTGTTTTACTAATGTGAAGCTGCTTTGAAACAACCTGCATTGTGTAAAGCACAATTTAAATAAAGGTGACTTGACTAGTATACTTATTAAATGGAAATTGATTTAGAATTAAAAGCTGAAGTGTGTATGTTGTCATGTTAAAATTTCTTCTTAATGCTAATATTCAGAGAAAACTAAGTATGTTGTTTCCCCAAAAAAGTCTGAAGACAAAAAATAGCCCTTCAAAAATTCAAATGTCATGCCAATGAATAAAATGGTGCTGGTGTAGATGTAGAAGGAATGCATTAATTCTGAAATAATGTAATTATTAGATTGAGACTGTGCTCTTACCTCAGAATAGGCTTTGGCCCATATATTTGTAAGTTTGTTGACGTCAACCTCTCCAGTAGTGAGTCTCTGCAGGGCTGCCTCTGCTTCTCGGTCGTAATCCGCTAACATTTCCCTCTCTATGAAACTAACAAGTCTGTTTTTCAAGTCTAAAATCAATGCAGAAGCGTTAGAGGGTTTACACAGTAATTCATATTTTGAAAATAATGTGTTGATAAACTGAGGATTGAATCTGATACATGGTCAAATAAATGTTAATACATTACCATTTTCTACAAAACAGGGGATTTTATGAAGCAGCATGATCCGCCCATGAAGATCACTGACATTTTCTTTGAGTGGGAACTGAAGTGGTACTTTGAGGACACAGTGATGTTTCCCAGCCTTAAACTCAAACACAAACTCCTTTTCAATTGTATTGGTTTTCCCTTTATTTTTCCTCATCTTAGCCTGTATTCAGAAGACAGACAAACAAATAATGGATTTACAGCATAGACGACAGATACAGACATAACTATTATGAATTCTGTTTAGTAGGCAGCTCCCTAAGTTTAGAGACACAGCCATAGATTCTGCAGAGATAAACTGGGAAATATAAGCACGTAAAATAACTCTACCATCGTAATGTAGCCTGAAATTCTCGTTAGACAAATACAGAAAATATGGATGCAAATATCTGTTCATACCCTAACTTAAGCACATCGTTTTAATTGTTTGAATTACAAATGCTTTTCAACAACAGCTAACATCACACGAATAAATTCAGTGTTCGGAAACGAGCTCGTCCCAGAAGACTAAAATAACACATACAAAGGTATGTTTGAAAATCAAGTGTGGTTGAAATATTATTCATGCATTTTCCAGTAAACTGTTCAATATTATTTGATTGCAAGACACTTCCGGCTTACCTCCGCTTGTTTTTGCTCGGCTAGCTGTCAGCTGATCAGCTAGTGTGCAATTGGTAACAGCAGATTCTTCTAGACAGGAGGATTGGCGTAAAAAAATTTTTTTAAACTAATTGATTATAATTATTTCTTTCTCAATAATTATCATTTAATATTTCAGACCAACATACTGACCAAAAGTTAGCAATAAAACATAAAACATTTGAGTCCTCTCCTGCACAGTTTACAAGCATGCCTATTTGTTATGAAAAATGTTAATTGCTACATTTCTCCATTTTTTTAATTGCTGGATATTAATCACACAATATCTGATTATCCTTGTAGGCCAATATGAAAATGTTTATCTACATGTAGGCCTGAAATCTTTGACATGTTTAACATATGATATTATATTATAGGCTATCTTAATTAAGATAATAATTAATAGAGTAGCCTATATTTAAAAAAATAGTGTGTTGGATTTGCATGTTTTAATAGTGTAGCTACATCGGTTCCACATGAATCAATTAAGTTATACAAACATAATTTGTTCATTACTTCAGCATCATGGAATGAAGACATTTTAAATCACCCAATTAAGTAGTCTCATATTCAATTTTAAAGGCTCCCTGATATGATTCAGATATTCAAATTCATTCACCTAATAAGACTTTTATTTCAGTGTCACATAACTGATTTGTTAGACTTTTATTAGCTTTTGGCTTCAATAGCACTAATGTCTTAAATGCAAAAATTGCATGTTTTTTGTGTTAGCACAATTAAGAATATTAGCATCAGTCCACAGTCTAACAAAATGCTCCACTCTTCTCCACGATGGTAACACACTGTACTTTAAATGGTTCTGATAATTCTAATGTAATGATCAAACACAATTACAAGTTTTCCCCTTTTCTCATTTTCTCAAAAACACAAAAATTAACACTTAATTTCAACATTTATTCTCTCGTAATTCAGCCATATTCCCATGCTGGGAACTAACTAGCACCATCCAGTTTCAGTTAATGCAACACAAATCATTCATGTAATCCAACACAAACGGATTAAGTAAACTTACATCAAACACAATCAAATTAAGTTAGGACAAATTGTATAGCAGTTGTGTTGCTTAAGCTCATTTTAATTAAGCAATTTGAACAAGCAGCAAAATATAGGATATAGGCCTTTGTGTGGGCCTAATGACACTCGAGGACCCAAATGGTCCACTGAATAATATCAATTCCTTTCATGCTGCAATAGTGTAATATTAATAGTAGTATTTTGTGTCACTGTATCATTTAGGATAGGACACTGTTGTCATTGAACAGAAGCATGAGGTGTGAATACAGGATTTGTTCTCTGTTACATAGACAAGACCTCTATTAAAGATGCATGCTGTATCAGTGACACATTTGTTGAGCTCTTTGTCTCTTGAAGCCTAAATCACGCACGACACTGTCTCTTTTCAATTAGTCACAAGGAAAAAATTAGGACATCATCGCATAATCATGTGGCCTGAGTTTCAAAAAAGCCTGCTTGACTAAATAGAACTGAAAGAAAATTGATACGTAGTGTAATGTAATTGCTTTGTGTTCTTGATATTGTAATCAATATTTTACTGGTATAAAACCAGCACATAGAGGCATCACAGAAGAATTCTGTCATTTTGTCAGCTTTTCTGAACATCATGAACATTTGTAACCACATATATCCTAAACATCTCATTTGATTTGTTTAAGGGCATTCTGTGATGGAAATTACATTTTAAGTATTTTTGGAGAGAAATGGCTGACTTTATGTGTCATAGCCTACATAGCCTAACTAGTATTTTAAATAGTAAAAAAAAAACATTTTTTTAAGTATACAGCAAATAATATTAACATAATATTTAGACACTTTTTGCAAATGTTGACAAAAGTGCATTCAGTAAATATTTTTCATTGTTTTCTTCACACATTTTTCACAAATATAGTTCTAAGGCTTTTCAATGACAATGTTGTAAACAACTTTCGAGAACATTTTTTTAGTGGCTTTGTTGGTTGTGATGAAAGGGACAGTCATAAAAAAAATTATAGCCTAGAAATCAGTTGAAACAACATCCAACTGTAACTTTACTTCCCTTTAAACGGAAAAACAAAATTTTCAATCGTATTTCACGTTGTATAATCTCTGCATTGTAACGTTGTCACCATGGTTACCGCGGCCACTGCAACAAGAGGGAACACGCGCGTGGGAGGCGCGCCACCTGCCTGCTGCCCTCATCAGTTTCACTCTGTGCACTGCCGTTTACTACAGTAAACTAATCCATCAAATATAGGCTACTCGATGATGTGAAGATGGACAGAAATGTATGAATTTCCGTAGACCATTTTAAATGAGGGCATCTGACTATGGACAAAAAGTAAGTTACGTTAGTAGTAGACAACGACATTTATAGTTTGTTGTAACTTAGAGCATTCTTCCAATTTTCATTTTTGCACAAGTTGTGCAAGTTAGCCTACACACTTTAAAAGATTTATGACATCTGCAATTATATGTTAAGGCTTGTGATGCTACACAGAGTGAATAGAAGACAAATCTGTAGAGAAAATAAATAGGCTATATGAAATACCTTTTTAACCAACTGGGGTCACCATAGACATAATAAATACATAGACGCCCTATTGGCCGCTGGAGCATACGTCAACGGCGCCGCCATATTGGGGATGGCAACTTACCCATCCTCTCATACCGGGAATTGAGAAAAATGCCTGTTTCGTGCGCTGCCTGCGGCTGTAGGCCTACAAATCACAACACAATTGAAAACAGCTTTCGAGGAATTGCCTTTCCCAAGCAAGAACAAACGTTTGTTTTTAGTTCTATTTGGTCATGATTTAATTAGTAATAATAGTAACATTCAGAGGATACATTTAAAAATACTACTGTTATTGTGTCACGAAATGTAGTTTTAATAGTTTTTCAGTCGACAATGTAGTTTTTTAAAGCTCAAATATGTGGTTTGTTTATAAAGATAGCGCCTATTTAAAAATGTGATCTGACGTTTTCGGAGTTGTAAGATGCGATCACCGGGCGCTCAGAGCTCGTCTACACCGCCTGGAACTGCCGTACCTCGGCGAGTGCTTCTGACGTTTGCCGCTGGCTCGGATGTCTCTAGTCTAGTGGTTAAACATGAGATATAATTTGTCTTGTGTATATCTAACGGGCAATCTTTGGTCTCATTAATCTATAAATGGTTCCCTGGTAAATCGTTTTGGCTGAGGGCAAAGTGAAGAAAGTGAAGTTTCATAACTTTATATTTAGGCTATTTTAACGTTGTATCCTGCTGTATGTTTGACTGAAGCTACTTCTGTTACAATGGTTATTACTGATCAATAAAACTGACATTTAACAAAGAGTTAAATATTAAATATAAGTCACTATTTAAATTCTTTTTTTATTGTGTATATTCTGTAATTTATATTTCTTATTCTATTGCTATTATTATAGTATTATTAATAAACTATATGCTATTATCAATATTTTATGATTTTATTATTGTACTTATGATATTATAATTATACTATTCATTACTATTTTATTTGCTGTATACTATTAGTTTATTTTTTGACTAAACTATTTACTATTACTTCTCACTTTGTTATATTTACTATTTGTACCATAACATTATGTATTATCATAAAGGATCCATCAGTTATCTTTGTTATTGCTAAAATCAGGTCAATCACAGAAAATGCTTTTCTCCACAATGAGAAAACTTAAATTATATCTCAGTATTGGGGTCTTCCTCATTCTTATCCAAGAATAAAGAGCCAGATAGACCTACATGACAAGCCTGAGCTTTGACCATTATTTTAAAAATATATATTTTACAAGTCTAACTATCGAGATTTTAAACAACTAGAGATGGAACTTTTTGTACACCACATACAAACCACTGAGATCGGTTGATAAATGTAAAAACAGTTTTTGTTTTTATCCAGAAAAAAAATGCATCTCACCCGTTTACTTGCATTTGATTACAGTGCAGTCTTGCCCTCCGCAAAATGGCGGACCCGTTGACGTATCGCAGCAACGTTCCAAAGTGGCCAATAGGGCGTCTGTGTATTTATCGTGTCTATGGGGGTCACTATAGCTCGCAGCTTCCGGCACTATTCATATTAAACTGCACATAATTCTATATCCTAATTCTATACAGTTTTGGTATATGAATATAGTTTTTATATTACATGTAGGCCTACATTGTAAAATGAAACACATTTGAATCAATAAAATAAAACAAAGATATTTGGAGTTTTACAAGAAAATACTATTTCAGTGTTTTTTACTTCGAAATTACACGTTTAAATCAATGGGTTAAATTGCTTTTTCTTTGTAATTATTTGTGAAATATACCAGTCATTTCTGAGTGAAAAGAAATTCAACTGCACCATTTGTTTCAGTGGAGAATTTCCTAAAACAGATATTTTTTTCTTTGAACAGAAAAGCTGCCAGGAAGAAAGTAGAAACCCTCATAAAGGAGAAGAACATTAGCCTTCCTTTGGTGAAAAAGGTAGGTGAATTTAATACATTGTTCAAAGGGATGACTCATAACATCGTGCAGCATATGTGCATAAACAAACCTCTATTAAAATGTTCATAATGGCTTTAACTTCAGGGAGGGGGGGGGGGGGGGGCTGAAGCTTTTTCAGTGTTAAAATAATGTAAGCACAATTGACTCAAGTTTGGGGCAGAACTATTTGTTTGTTGGACCAATGGCAGATGGAAAAAAATTGCATAGGTACCCAATACCCAATATTGGGTATACAGGGTTTGGCCAATATCACAACACTGATGCAACAGTAAACCGATAAAGCAGTTACAACATGATGTTATGAAACTGTGGGTGTCTGTTTTCTGCTGACATACTACAACTACCCGTGCATCTATTTTGAAAATACTGCCATTTGTTTTTTTGTTTTTTTAAATGGATGACAGGTTGGTGACAATTTGTCCTCAGATTATTGCAATGTACCTGTAAAACAGGAGCATGGTGCTTAATGGCTGCTTAATGGCTGACCTGTTCTGCTATAGAGAATAATGTCCTCCTGTTTCCAGATTCAGCAAACACTGAAACACAGAAACACTGCGTGTTTTTAAGCGGTAGTTTAACAGAAAATTTTTTAATAAAATATCATTTACTCGTCCAAATGCCATTCTAAATATGATTTTCTGTCTTCAATGGAATACAAAAGATGTTTAGCAGAATGTTCATGCTGCTTTTTTCTATACCAAAAAGGAGATAGATATATTATAATAATATCCTAGGTTATTATATAACTTTAATTAAGGTTTTTCTTTTTTTGAGCTTGACAGCCATTCACTTCACCATTTGTGAAGTTGACAATTTCAACTTCACTTCACCTCACTTCACTTCACATCACTTCACCATTCACCATTCACTTTCTTTATATCCAAAGAGAGCAGCATGAACATCCTGTTAAACATAGTTTGTGTTCCATGGAAGAAAGAACATCATCTTTTGTGGAAAAACAAAGTTAAACAGGTTTGAAATGAGGGTGTATATGTCACAATTATGTTTAGTTTGTCTTATGGGCTGTTTACACGAAACCCTTTCAACTAAAAACGGAAGACCTTTCATGCATTTTGGTCGTTCATTTACACAACTACGTTTTGGGTGCCTGAAAACCTTTTGTCCAAGTTTTTGAAAATGGTCTTCGTGTAAACAACAAAAACGTGAATCTGTAAAAACTATGATGGCATGCACATGCGTATTATGTGTTCAGTCTAGTGTTTCATCACCATCTAAAGGCCTGGCAGAAGAATACAGCGTTTTAGTCATTTTCACGGATCCGTGTAAATGAGCATAGTTTTAACAATGATGTTCTCTGTACGCGGAAAACTTCTCAGTTTTAAGCATATCGTTGTCGTGTAAATGTGGTTTGGTTTTCCCTGTCTCCTTGTGGTTTAATTCCTTGTTAATTTCCTGGCTATTTACACCTGTGTCCCATTTAGTTCACTTGTTTGCTTCACTGTATATATAGGCTTCTCCCTATTTTGTTCAGTTCATGGTCCGGTATCGTCAGTGTTTGCGTTAAGTTACTCTCCTGGGAGTTTTCCGTTTTGAATTTATTAAAGTCTGTTTTTGTTTCTCCTCTCCTTTGTGCACTTTATTAGACCAACAAGTAAATAAATGGTGATAATTTTGATCGATTGATTGATTGATTGATTGATTGGAAGAACTATTCCTTTAAAGCAACACTATGGGACATGTTTTACCTTAAAATAACGTTTCCAAAATCTTATCAGTGGTTCATCAAGTCGTAACAGGGTTAAAGGCAATTCTGGATTCGCTTTGCGGTCCTATATCTCCTATAACCACACTATGCAAGTTTGCCATGATCGGGTCGCGTTTCTGTAGTCCGAATGAGACATAAGAAAACTACAAATTTGACTTGCTTTACGTCAAGCGTTACAATAGTCATTATTTAGTTTTTCTTTGTTTCTGATGTCGCAATACATCATCCTTTCATGAAATCATGTAACATACTCTGCCTTGTCTGTGGACATCGTTCATTCTAAAGCCGGTGCTGGATAAACAGCGAGCGTGCGTGTGACGGTAGGCTAAATTATTTACGGCAGCGGTACTGGACAATTTAGTTTCCAACCAGTAGGGCGACCAAAGAGGAAAAGGTCCATGGTGTTGCTTTAATGTAAAATACACTGTAGCCTGCAGAAATCATGAGCCCAGGATCCAACCTGACTTTGCTTGTAGAATAGGCCTATACCCTGCGTGAGGATTTGCTTAAGATTAGTCATGGATTTAGTGTTAGACTGATTTTTTTTGTTCAATCTGTCTGTATTACCAGAAGCTGTGCATCTGTGCTTTAAATCTGCTCAAGATTCTCACAGCACATCCCTTTAATACGTCAGCTGGAAGAAAAAAATAGACCATTTGTTTTCTGAAGAAGCTCGTTTCAATAAGAGTGAGAAGCAGTAAAGACCTTGAGGCGAGTCTCTGAGAAAGAGCCCACTTCTGCTCAACAAGTCACACTGCCATGGAAACAGCTGTTGCACTGAATGTGCTACTGAATGTATTACTTTGGAACGGGGGACTGGTGCTGGTTTCAATTCTTTTAGTGGAGCTGTTGCGCTCCCACCATTCCTTTGACTGCAGGAGAGATTCACTGAATGTGGCCCATCTACATGACACTGTACTATCATTAGCTCCAGTTTGTGCGTGGAACATACCGTCCCTCTGTACTTACTGCTACATATTTTCTAATTTAAGCTTGGGAAGATTTATAGCAAGCTATTAATAAAAGACTGTGTGAAAAGCAGTTTTTTGCAATTGTATATGTATTTTTAAGTTTAGGTTTAAAGACTTTATATGACTGTATGCGAATATTAAACAGCAGTGCATTCAGCACAAATGCATATTGCCTCAATCCTTTTAAAAGCAACTATCCAAGATAAGGCAACAAACGATTTGAAAAGGCATCCATAAAACTGCTAAAACATCTGCTATAATTTAATGATTTATATGTTGCTTGCAAAACATTATTTAGTCAAATACAGGGCTAATTTTAAGTAGCCTTCAATGGAGAAAAAGGCTTCATCTTACAGAATACGTTTTTGAGTTTATAAACGAGAGTCACTCAAAAATATTAAGCCTTTTTTTCAAGATTTATTCAATTTGATAGAATTGTACTATTAATAGAAATGCGTAAATCTTGAAAAAGGCTTACTTTTTTTTTGGAGTGATAGGGCAGTGAAATGAAAATGAGAGCAGTGGAATGCAAATCTAGTTGGAGGGCAGTGGGATGAAAAAAAAGCAAGGCCCCAAGATGTGATTTTTAAAAGCTGAACTACTTTTCACTTGAGTTCCGAGGTTTTTTAACACTGGATGTGCAAGATGCTACAAAAGACGCAAAATGCGCGCGCAATAGTCAAATTGAAACACGTCCGTTTATTGCATATTTACATAGAAAAATGATGGAAAATAAGTTCAATGGAATGCAAAAACACAAAATGCATGGAGGGCAAATAAATGAAAAAAAAAGCAAGGTAGAGATGTGTTTTTTAAAAGTTGATCTACTTTGAACTTGAGCACCGCATTTTTAGAACTCAAGTGCTGTGAATCCAAAACAGCTAAATCAATCTCAAATGCATTTTAGTCTCATATGGAATATGTTGACTCATGTGGATTTGGTGTCTGGTAAACGAAGTGTTGGCAGGCCCTAGACCTCCAACCTGTGTGTTGATGATATTGCCATTATCGAGATGAACTCCTCACCTGATAATGTTTCTTATGGGAGCTTTCTCCTGGGAGCGCTCCTAATGGTACTGGATACTCCAAATTAAACCAGGCAATTCATCTCGATGTGTCAGAGAGCAGCGGGTTTAACCCTACACACCTGATTTACATGACAAGACTAGCCAGTGTTTACACACTCACGTTAGCATATTTAAGTGTGTATGCAACATATCTATCTTTAACAGTCAGCATAAATACAAAATAGGACACCATTTCTTAATTATGGTCCCCCTCTCTTTCCAAGCCAACATATTGTACTAGTATTGGCCTCTCTGAATAATTGACTGGCAGATTATGAATTAATTTCTTTGGCATCTTCCGGTGCCCTCTGGATCATACCTAACCATGTGGACAGCATGCCAACAGCCTATCTTTTCTTTTGTCCACCTGTCTGCGGTGATGTTTTTGCATATGAATGGTTGTAACAGTACAGCATTCATCTTAAGCTGTAAAAATTAGTTTTGATCCTTATTCATTTTAATTAAAATGAGTTAAAGTATACACAATTGCTAAACATTAAGTTTCTTCTCAATTTAACTGCGTTAAATCTACTTAAATATGTAAAAGAAGTTAAGTTTAATAAAACATGTTTTAGTTGGGACTATCTAAATCACTGTCTTGGAGTGTTTAGCTCCAACCAGCTCCAAAACACCTGCCTGGAAGTTCCCAATAATCCTGAAGACCTTGATTAGCTTGTTTAAGGGTGTTTAATTTGGGGTTGAGCTAAAATCTGCAAGACATTGGCCCTCCAGGAACTGAGTTTGACTCCCCAAATTATTTTTGTAGCATTAACTGAATATGAGCAGTGGATTTTTTAGCTCCCAGAATGCTTTGCATAGGGCTGGCTAAGAAGAGTCAGAAATCCGAAGTAGCACACGCGCCCCTTGCGCATGCAGCACCGAATGAATCAGACGGATTGTTGAACTAAAGAACCTGTACGAAATGAATGAATCATAAAGAACCAACAAACAAAAAAAGAATGCCTAGAATTAGAACAGGCTTATGCTGTTCTTTTTTTAGTCAGACATGATCGAAAAGCTGACTTTCAACAAGGTTTGATTCGTAAATTTGTTTATTGACTTGTGATGTGTTGCGTAAAAAGCGTGCAGCTACTTGTGCATCTCTTGCGTCATCAAAACTAAAGTTCAGTTCAGTTCGATTTACTGGCTTGAAAGAATGATTTGTTCAAAAATCACATTGGATGAAATCTCCTGAAACAAATTGAGTACAAATTGTTATTTTATTGAGTAGATTCTATGGGTTTGTATACAGTGTAGGTTGCCCTGTCTGTGACCAGTGTATCTTTGATCTATTCCATTGTTTAACAGAAGTTCTGGACAGCTGGGTTGCACCTTCACCCTAACAAGGCATAATTGGATTTGTAGGGGATTTACTGACTCAAGAGTCTCTTAATGAGGCTGTATGTTTGTTAGAGTAAACTATAGTGTTGACGCACTCAAACTCATACAATTATAGAAGTACAAAACAAATACAATTGCGCTGTCTATATATAAAACAAGGAATGCTGTTACATAATAGGCTGTTACCAGTTCTTTATTTATGTAAATGTCTCATTTAATCCATCTCATTATGTTTATCAGAGATGTTTGTTTATAAACTAATATTGGAGTTACATCATCATAGGATGGTGATTATGATATAATGGGATCACCTGTTCTACTACACTGGTGATGGAGCCGTTGTCACGCAAACAGTGATGATTAATCGTGTGTTGATTAAATCTTGAGATGTGTCACTATGATAAGCCGTCGTAGAGGTGTGTGTTTCCATGTGATGTACCACTGGGATATCGCACACTTGAAAGTGTTACAAAGGGGAGCTTGCTTGATGAGATGCTGTGCTGAAATAGTGAAAGGTTGGATTAGTTATGTCATCAACTGAATGGTGATGATCTAATGTGGTTTGTTGTGTTTGGTTAATGCAGATCTCTTTAAAATGGTTCCAAACAGCACCTGATTCAGGTTTTTGGTGCTAAACAGAACCTCTAGCTTTTTGGGAAAATTCACAAGTTTAACTTGCCTATAACAATGTCTTATTCATTAATGAATCCTTCTTTTGAGTCGAATAATGATGACAGAAATTTCATTTTTGGGTGAACTATCTCTTTAAGTAGATTGTACAAAAATGCTTGATTGAGGTCAGACAAATTTGATAGCCTACCAATTTGCCAAAATGTAAAATAGTTACAAATTACCATAATTTTTTTTAATCACCAGAGCCAGTCAACAACTGAATTATTGAACAGCAATATTTTAAATAAGTGTATATCATTATTTTTTACTTAAAGTTGGAATGAAATGAAAGTTGACTATCTATAAATGGAATAAATATAGATCTTATTGAGAACAATTCATCTGTGCATGTTTCATTTTAATAAAAAAAATTGACCTTGTAATATTCAATCAAGATGTAATAACTCAATTGTCTGGTGAAATATGCAGGACTTCTCAAATAATTTAGTTCGCTTAAACCCCTCATCTCAACACTCAACTGCAAACTTGCATTCATCTGCTGAGTGAAATTCCCACTTGTGTGCAGGCTTAGATTCTGTTTTGTGTCTGTTACAAAGGAAGATCCCCTTGCCTTCTGACTGATGTTGTTATGCGTGTCCGAGTGTGTACTGTATGATTGTGTTAAGGATGCACAGACAGTGACATAACAATTCTCAGCTTACCTGTGTGACAGAAAACTCCTTTGGTCGCCAATGGTCTAGTGCAGTGGTTCTAAATCCTGGTCCTGGGGACCCACAGCTCTGCACAGTTTGTATGTGTCCCTCATTTAACACACCTGATTCAGATCATCAGCTCATTAGGAAAGAGTTCTTTGACCTGAACTGGGTGTGTCAGATAAAGGAGACATATAAAATGTGCAGAGCTGTGGGTCCCTATAGGACCAGGATTGAGAAGCACTAGTGGCACAGAGGTTAGTAAACAGATAGATCTTTAACCACCCACAATGCACTACTGTATTGTGTCTTTAATAATACAATCTTCAAAAATCCTTTCATTAATTAATCGTATTATCACATACAATTATATAATATATACAATCATAATACTTTTAAAAAATAAATCCATGCAGCATATTAAATCACTGCTATTGTACGTAGATTCCAAGAAAGTAATTAGTCTACAATAAAATAACCTCCATGTTTACCTGAACGTGACACTGACATGCAACGTGTTTCTGAAGAGCACAAGAATGCGAGTGCAATACAACCGAACATGGCGGATGGCATCAGATGAGCGTGTGGTGGCCTGACTGCATCTGCTTCCATCACTCAATGCCTTATCGTCAGGTTGCTTCCCTGTCCGGGCCAAACATGTCAGCACTAAACGGCAGGCTCACTGGCTGAAGCGTCACAGCACCCAAACAGCGCCATAATAGTCCACGCTGTAGCTGCTGTCCATACATAGAACTGGATTTCTTAATTAATTTGCTGCTTGGATTCATCCGAACGCTACTCTTACTTTGCCTAAAGTAGAAATGGGCCCGAGGGCAGAATCAGAAAGAGGGGAAGGAGAAAACAGAGGAGAGAAGGTAAGATGTTGAACAGCATGATAAAAGATATGGAAGAACGCTATATATAATGAGCAGGTATGTGATGCTGTGGTGTCAGATTGCAATTCCTTTAGGGCTGTGAATTTTCAACTTGTGATATATGTCATTCATTAAACTGTCTTAGAACAAAAAATATGCGTTATTATGCATTAAGAGTGAAAGTGTGTGTCTATCCCATGGGTTGTAAACTTTAGCTCTATGCAGTCCACAATGTTGCCCTAAAATATTTGGATAGATACTAATACCACACCACACTGAGTGGCATTTATGGAATTTATTAAAGAAAAGGGGTTGTGTTGATTTCATTGATTTCGTGCGTTTATAATTCAGTTTAAGATAACCTAGGTAAACCATGGGGGATATTCTTTTTGCAATAACAAGATAGTCCCTTGCTTGGTGTTTCTAGGGTTTGAGGTTTCTCCCTTCACCAGGCAACCAGAGAACACTGAGGTAACTATAGTCTCTTGAGCTTAGTTAACTGATGCCCATAATCCTGTAAGATAATCATCTTTACCTGCAGACTGTAGAAATTATGGTTGCACATTATTACATGCACATGCACTTACAGTGTACTTACAGTGTACTGTCAGTGTACTGTGCTTATAATACTTACAGTGAAAATACTGATAATATAAAGTATGGGTTGAGGTTAGGTTTAGGAGTAGGTTCAGGGTTAGGGTTGATTCAGTTATTACCCAGTTATTGTAATTACTATAATAAGTATGTACATGGAAACAGGAAAATAATGTGCGGTTATCCTTTATTTTAAGGTGTCTTTGTTACACTGTAATTGTACAATGAAGTACTGAGTGAAATTAAGTAACTATGTACTTACTATAGGGTTATGATTAAGGTTTGGTCTAAGGTTAGTTGCATGTGATTATGCATAATTTATAGTTATTACTGTAGTAACAACATCTAATACTGACACTGTAAAATAAAGT
This sequence comes from Meda fulgida, assembly GCA_030578275.1. NCBI lineage: Eukaryota > Metazoa > Chordata > Actinopteri > Cypriniformes > Leuciscidae > Meda > Meda fulgida. The sequence goes on from CM060640.1 coordinate 17,272,741, forward strand.
GTGTCGGCCAAATGTGGGTGTTGTTCCTGTAAATGTTGATATCAGATTCCTCCTCCTTTAATAATGAGAAATGCCTTCAAGGTTGTGTCATAGTCTTGAAATGAAGCTGCATATTTATATACTTGATTTAACGCTCAAGATCAAGTTCAAGATGCCTGACAGCTGAAAAAGTTGGATTAGTTGCATTAGTTTCAAGCAGAGGACAGAAAACCACATTCAACGCTCAGCGCACCCCTTCAATATCTATGAAACATAAAAAACAAGGTCTATAAATCAAGTTTTGTGTAGGCCTACTTAAAACTTGTTAATTAGTGTGATTACTATACTACCCATATTTTTGTAATACCTTTAACATCTTCAATGTTAGTAACTTAAAAAAGTTAAGTACAAGCTTGTAGTGAAAAGTAGCTTGAAATTTAAAGGTAGCTTCCCTGACAAAAAGGGGGGTCATTGTGACTCAATCCTTGGCCAAGACAGCTCACGGGGCATCTATGCTCAGATTCATCACGTTTAAAGTCTAGGTCAAAGCAAAAATTAAATCCCTGACAACAAAAGCAAAGCTTCAGATGTCAGCTGGAATTTTAATTTAAACATGAATAGATGTTGAATGTTATCATTGACATCCTGTCCCATCCGCTGTATGCATGCATATGAGTTTGTGTATTTGTGTGTGTGATAAGGATTAGCCCATGTGAGGCATGGCCCAGACAGCTGACCTTGATAGATAATGTTACTCATGCTGCTTATGCTGGCATAAGTGAGTGGGGCATTGTCAGTCTGTCTCTCCGCCCACTCATTGCACTACTCTACTGTTGAACATGGACATCTGTATATCTCTAGCATCAGTAAATACCAACTGTATTTGTGAGAGATTGGAGTTTTGTTCTTATTCATTCATTTCCATCAATGGTGCTTGCTAAGGTTTAGAATAAACCCCATAATCCTAAAGACAAGGTTTTACCATGCAACTTGTCCTGGGTGTTAGTGCAGCGGATGTGAATGATACAGAAAAAGGTGTGTATTTACTTTTATAGGTATAGTATTTTTGCCTGGTAGATGATAAAAGTCCCATAGACTTACACTAAAGGAGAGATCATTTCTCAAATATCATAGGGACATAGCAGTAAGCAACACTAATACAACACTATAGTAAGCTAAAAAATACTCAAGATTAGCAAACACAGAGCAATGCCCTGGCAAGACAACATCCCACAGCATCTTGGCGGAAAGTTTTGCACAGACATTTAGGAACTTGATAAGCACAAGTTTTTTGAACATAGAATATTTAAAAGTGTACCAATAGTACAGTTTATAAGTTACTTTTAGTGACAAAATGATTTAATTAGCATGCTAAAAGCCTAAGCTAATAAGGCTTGTTCACACCAAGAATGATAACTATAAAGAAAACTAACGATAACTATATTAGTATCCATAACAATGGACGATAACTTTCTGTTTACTAGAAGTGCAATGTGGGTCATCTGTCAGCTCTTTAAAGCAGGATAGATTCTGATTGGCTGTCAATGTTTTTTAATCATTCATCAGCAGGAAAAAATTTGTTTTGAAAGTGATTCCAACAATATAATTTCTCTGTGCAGTTTCTGTTATAGTTGTGGTGTGAACTCTGCTATCCTTTTAAATTGAGAATGACTATATCTGTATCGATATAGTTATCGTACTTAGTGTTAACTGGCCTTTAGACAGTTTGCATAGCAAATCCCTCCCACAAAAGGTGTGCCTTTAAATGCATCTTCACTGGAGTGCTGTTGCGGCTATTTTCAGGCTGACATCTTTGGACTTTGTGCCAAGGCTTGTGCTGTTTTTTGATCGTCTTGCTGAGTGTTGCGTTTTTTTAAATAGTAAAAAATAGTTTTTCAAAGGTGTGTCTCATAAGCCAACCAAATTAGAGACATGGCTTCCTTAAGATCTACCTTAATATTTAGCTTTTTCTATGTAATGGTATTAAAAATGACAGTGCTACACTAGGTGACCTAACTGACTATTTCTCAGCTACATATATAACTGCTTATACTGTTTAATTTTATTAGGGCAAGTGCAGGCTTAAATTGGTCATCAACATACTTAACCGGTTAAAATAGACTGCCATCTGTAGTCTCAATAAGGCACATATATATGGTCATGTGCAGAAATAACGTCTTAGCAAAGGTGAAGACTTTACCTCTACTTTATCTTTTGGCTTCCTAAACGTGTCACATGTGGTTAATCCATTACTCTAAAACACCTGCTATTGGATGACCCCTTTCTCACCTGAATGACTTATATCCGCTTCTTGGTCACTACATATGCTAGGTCATTAGCCATCAGTCTGTAGCTTTTATGAATTTACATTTTTAAACATCTGTAATATCATTGATGATACTGACTTGGTAACCACAACCAGTTTGCACAATATAAGTAGCATTAGATGAGCCAGAAATAGCAAGGCTAGAAAGTTGTAAGTTCTAGCATCATTTGTTGAAGCCATTGGATTTTTAATCCTATTTGATTATCTTATTTGCCAATATTCATGATTTTGTAAGAGTGGCTTAGATGTACTTCTACAGGCCACAGTCAGTCAAAATCACTCTTTTGCTTCCATGTCTATATAGCCAAAATAATTTCTTATTATAGTATAGTCTTTCTTCTGTTCACAGGAATTGCTTCTATTCTTCAGTTCTTTTACTGCCATAACATTCCTCTAGAATAAGTAAATATTAATATTATACAATATGGGTGAATTTACATACTTTAAAATATGAACATATTTCCCAACTGTGTTCACAACTAGGAGTGTCCAATCTTGTTCCTGGAGGGCCACCTCCCTACAGAGTTTATCTCCAACCTTAATTAAACACACCTGAACCAACTAATCATGGGCAACAGGATCAATCGAAACTTCCAGGCAGGTGTGTTGGACCAAGTTGGAGCTAAACTCTGCAGGTTAAGTTGGCCACCAGGACCAAGATTGGTGACCCCTGACATAAATGTACCGTGAATGTGGGTATTTCAGGCGTGTCCAATCCTGCTCCTGAAGGGCCACATTCCAGCACTGGAAACAGCTTATCAAAGTCTTGAGGATCACTCAAAACTTTCAGGCAAGTGTGTTAGAGCTAAACTTTACAGGATGGTGGCCCTCGCAGGAGCAAGATTGGACACTCCTGTATATTGGTTTAAAATCTTTTACAAAAGCTGATCCAAATATATCTGTGTTACCTTTGGAGAAATTCGATAAAAGAGGTCAATTTATTTAACGACAGTCCCCGGCTGTTCTATTTTAAAACAAATTTGTTGCCAGAAGGCCTGTAATGTCATAGTAGATTGTAACACATCCACCTCACATTAAAAAAAAACAGCGGCCATGTGATTTCAGGCGAAACATCTGTTACATAACCATTGAGTGACACGATTTAAGTGATATGTCTAAGGTCTTCCAAATGTCAGTTACAATGTAAACACAAAGCTGGTAAACACATTCCCATTCTCAGTTGATGGCAGGTGCACAAGATCTAATTTGTCCTCACCTAAGTGGCGCTGAGAGATGTGGGTATACACATTAGACCCCACGTCCCCATGGATGAAACAGTCAGAAATATTATCCATGGAGGCAAATGGCGGAGGTATCACTATGAAGGGCAGGGCTAGCTTTCCCACTCTCTCCGTGCTGTAGCAGGAGAAACCAAAGCCTATATGTGCTTGCTGGGAGATAAGATTTCCTCTCTGCACTTCGCTGCTGTTTGTCAACGTCCTGGGGGAATGTAAGCAGCGGAGGGGAGGAAATATATCCAACTGTCTCCAGGAGACGGCCTCTGGGATGGAGGAGTTACCAATAGTCTCAACAGAAGCCGCTTCTGCTACCCCTGAGTGGAGCTCTACTGTCAGGGATCACTCCCCTGATGTTTTCCATTGAGGAAGAGGAAGATGGCACTGAGAGACCCCACTGCTCAACCTCCGGCTCAGGATGGCTCCCTTGTGGAGTCTCATCCACACGTCACAACCTCTCCCTGTACACTCCACGTTACCACCCATTTATCCCTGCCTACAACACAAATCTCCTCGAGCAGAAATGGCACGTGAAATGAATTCTTAGATCCAGTGCAGAGAAATGAGTGCGGCCACATCCTCCTAAAACCAGAGATTGTGTATCTTTTGGACAAGCACATGTCTGTTGAAGTCTAAAAGGAAAGGATCCCATCGGGTTGCTCAGTCTGGACCATGGAGCTCTAGAAGATCATCAAAGGCCGAAGTTGTTTCCTTACCAATAGGTGGACATGATGTGGTGGGACTGAGGCCTGTGGTTACTGCAGCATGGGGAGACCCCATTATGGGTGGAAAAGGGACCACACCACCTTGCTGTGGCTTTGAGATCCTCCAAAACTGCTGGGGCATCCGACAGAGTCACAGGAACAGGAGAGTTCAACCCGAGGTAAAGATTTGCAGTGTTCTGCCAACAGTAAATGTTGTCTCCTAAAATGTCCATCCCCTGTTAATGAATCATGGATAAGTGTACCTACAACTCTAGATCAACTATATTGCAATTCAGCAGGTTTAGAGCATTTGTAACAGTAAACATTTGGGAAAATGCTTTCTTCAAATTCCAGATTTTTAGTCCAGTCTTTGTAATTCTGTGCTCTGATTTACTTTAGTATGACTGAGAATATAAATATTTTAAATGCAAAGTGATCACTTGTCTTTAGTTTATAAGTCCAATATAGGAGGGTTACATAGATTTTTGGAAAGGTTAACCCTAACCCTAAACTTGGCTTGCTGGCCATTGTGAACTGTTAATTTTCGGTCGCCTCTCTCAAAATACACTCAAAACATATTAGACATTTTTCTTCACAAGGCACAAAAATTATTACCTTGCAAAATGTCTGTCATGCTCTTTTGCCTACTGTGGTTGTTTGCTGCACTGTGAGGAAAGGTGTGGAAAAATGTAACCTTTACGGTATGGTTCCTCAAATCTTGCTCTTGAGGGCCAATGCCTAATCCCTTAAAGGCACTCCTAAGGTGCATGTTAGTGCCTTAGAGTAGTAATGTAGCACTTTAAGGTGTTTTTATGAACATTCTAGGGGTAAATAAGGTTTAAAGATGCCCTTTTTAGGGTACTGCTCCTGTGACAAGCTGTTGTACTGTATTTTCCCCACATTTTTTAATGTCAAGCACCAGAAAAGTACCTTAACTTAAATTTCACTTTGTCCCTCACAAAGTTATCGTATGTCTTCAGAAGACTTTAAATATCGTGCTGGAGTCATATGGGCTGCTTTTTATGGTACTATTTTGTAGTTTTTGGAGCTTGACAGCTGCAGTCATCTATACACTTTCATAAAGAGCAGCCTTGAAATACTTATGGACTATTTCAAACTACTTTTATGTTCAATGAAAAAAGACTACATGTTTTGAGCAACATGAAGGGGAGTGGATGATGACTGAGTTTTCATTTTTGTGTGAATCTCTCAGACAAACATTTTGGATCAAAGTGTTGAGATGATCAAAGGTTTCCTCACTCACCTCTTTTAAAAAAAAACTGTCCAGTTCTCTGTAGCATTTACCTGTGCTAGCAAAGGCCTTAATAGTCATATATTAAATACTTATGCTATTCTTTACCAAAGTGAGTAAATTCTACTTCAAATGGCTGATTATAAAATGCAAATAAGCATGGCAGTCTATCACCTTTTAATCATTACTACATCCATAACAGTGAATGTGTGAGTGGTAGTATTTACCTCACACGTTTTCATAACTGGTTTCAGTCATCCAGAGCTGTTATTTTCTTTTATAAAGAAGCCTTGAATGGGAATGGGATGGACCAGAGATTCTGACAGGTTGATGGGGATTGGGCTGGGAAAGAGTTGTCATGTGCATGTCTCTCTGAGCTCCATTGTGCTGAACGAGCACTCCATCAGGAATAGTTCATCCCCATAGCTCACCATGATTATGAGAGGGCTTCCGTTTTATGTAACAAACTCTAATCATAATCAGGCCTCTTTTCCCTCCTCCCACCATAGTGAGAGTGTTCTTCTTTCACACACCTTTGTCTCTATGTCTATATAACTTTGTCTTTGCTTTAGTAGACAGTCTAGTTTGTTCTCTCAAGGGAGTAGTTGAAAAGCTTCACCCAAAAATGAACATTCTGTCATTATTTACTCAACCTTGTGTCTTTCTCAAGCCATATTTTGTTTTCTATGGACTGCTTTTATAGTGTGTGTTTTTTTTTTGGGGGGGGGGGGGGATTAACTGTTATGGATCTATTCAACAATTCTCTTTCAAAATTCTACTTTTACAATGAATAAATAACTGTATGTGGGTATGGAAAGAGATTGAGTAAATAATGAGAATGCTATTTTTTCATGAACATGCCATTTAGATTTGTTTACATTTTTCACTGAAGCAGACCGATACTCATTGCCTACTATAGTAGTAGCCTACAAATGTACAAATCCAAAGGCTATGTGGTTTTGCGATGCTATGCACATTGTGTAATTATTATTCCCACGATCTAAACAAAATGCCCTCCACTTTTTACCTCATCTTATCACTCAGAACTACAGATCACTATTTGTCTTAAATTAGTATAGACACATGCTGTTTGAATCTGACAATCTGAAAGGTGGTTTGATAATAAGCCAACATGGTGAGTCACGTTGTATCAGATCCAATGCACAGCTTCCGCCTCTGCTGTGCTTGTTAGCAGTGCAGTCTATAGGGAATAGGTGTGAAAAAAAAGTGTCAACTTGCTACCTTCTATATTTGCCATTTATGAAGGCTGAAAGTGTTTTGTATAGCTAGAATAAGTCAAACTAAATCCAGTAAAATATATATTAAACATAAATCACTAGTATACAGCTCATGGAAAACCATTTGGCAAGCAAGATGGATCTGTCCAATAAATGTAGACTTGGGGGTCTTCACACATTTGCACTTTCCCTCTGTGAGATTTTTTAATAGTTGGTCTATGTAAACATGCAGACTGATATCATGTGCTAACGTCTCACCAAGATGCCACATCAACTTAAAAACAGCTGTTATTAAAAACTTGACGTGAAGTTGGGACTCTGTGGAGTCTGCGCTTTGTTGGTAGGAAAATCCCTTAAAAGTATGCATGGCTCGGTGAGCATGTTTATTTTATTTATTTTTATATTATTTTCAATTATTCTAGTTTAATATTTAAATATAGATTTTACTCTTACTACAATTGTGCTTATTTTTTCTTTTGTTACCTATTAATTTACCTATATGACCCTATTCGCAGATGTATTTATAACCAATGAACAATTTATTTTGCAAGCAAATGGGAGACCACCTTGGTCCTTTGTGTATAATGAAACTGCATTATTTACACAGTCTTCTTTTTTGTTGTTTATCTAAACACATGTGTCAGTACTATTCATTTTGGGGTGTAAAAAGTATTTTTTTTTTTCGTTACTAATGCACCTACACATTCTCCCATTTAAATCAAAGCTCACTTAATCACGGAGTTAATAAGCTTGAGTGAGGCTCTTGGCTCACCCACTGCTCTGACATTTTGAAATAAGGTTTTGCGAATGACGATGTACTGATAGGCGTAATTTATCGGGGTCCCATCGTTCGTTGACAGATGGAAACTTAAGAGAGGGCAGTAAACAGATAGTGGCGAAGGCGGTACCGTTGCATACTCAAAGCTCGTGTCGAAGCGAGGAAGAAAATAGTGAGCGGAGGCAGTCTCGCGCGGCAAGTACACACTAAACAACGTGTTATTAGAGGCTGATTTGTGCCGCTGCACATTCGGACATTGTGTGAATAACGGTCCTGGATTTCCACTTTAGGATCGCCATGACTTGGCAAATAAATGCACTGTGCTAGGATGGAAGGAATATGGGTTCAGTAGCGCACGTAAACACTTCTAAATAGAGTGCAGTCAGGCTGGAAAACCTGGACAGGACATAACGTTACACGTCAAGTGGAGCAGACGGACAGCTTGCCTCTTTCCGTTAATCTCCTGCTGACGAAAGCTTTTCAACCTCTCTCCTCCTCATTGGGAAACACATCATTTCGCGAAGTTCTCCCTGGTATTTTCCAGTGCTGACAGGACGGGTTCCGGTGTCTCACAGAGGATTCTCAAGATGCACATGCAAGTTTCCTGCTGGATTTAATAGCGAGTTTTTTTATTTTATTTTTTTTTTATCTTAAGCCCTATGCCTTATTGGATGTGTTGAATATCCACGTGTCAAACGCGACATGTTTCCTGAAATTAATAACAAGGTAATGTTTGAAGAGTACGTAGATCATGTATTCATTTGCATGCACTTATGAATACTCTTGTTAAAAACTTAATAATTTTTTGAAGCATATTTAGCCTATCTGATTATATTGGTTGCATTGAAGTTTACAATGATTATTATTAAGGGTTTAAACATTATTTTATATATTAAATAATTTACGCATAGGCTTTATCATAGCCTAAGCTACTTAAACGTTTTGTCCAATGTAACGGTTTTCTTAGTTCATTAGTTCAATTTCGCTCTTATTTAATGTTATTATTTAGGTATGCCTTTTAAAGTGTAGCATATCACAAGCATTTTATATAATATCATAGGCCTACCATGCAATTTAACTGGGAACTGGGTATCAGCCTCCACTTTTCTTAAAAAGAAAATTCAGAAATATTATGAAAAAGTTCTTACACAGGTTAAGTGTTATCTATTAGTAATATCTTTATTTTTTTATTTTAAAAATATTTTGCGCAAACTATGCTTACCCATAATTATAATAGATTATAACATTTAATGTTAGCATCATATAGGCTACAGTGATTGTTTATGATAACGTGATATATTAGTTTCCACTGTTATCAAAAGCAAATGTTTGTATGTAGGCCTATATATAATAGACCTATATATTTCAGAATATATGTGTGCATATAACATATAGTATTATAGCCTACTTTTAAAAGGCAGAATCTGGTTACCATGGTAATAATTGTAAGGGACTATAAATAACGTCTTCACGTTTTTTTTAATTTTTTTATTTGGTTATTTGCTCAGGTTTCATTGCTCTTGCCTTCTAAGAATCGTAAATCACAGTAACACGAGAGATTTGATTGCGCTCCGTTCTGTGTATTTTCGGTTTAATAGGTGATAATGTTTAGTGCAAGGTTACAATAAATGATGTAAGTCCCAATCTGATATTCATCCTATCACTCTATCAGTGAGATTTCTCCCACTGCTGAATTGCATTTTGACAAAATACATTGTCTCTGTTCTGTCAATGAATGATGTTAAAGCACCCTATAACTGTGCATGAGTATATTTGGCCTGAACATGTGATGGTTAGGTCGCTTAAAAATCCTCAAGCCAGTGTCTACGTATGAACCATCCTTTTGGTGGTTGTCAGCAAATGATTCAGTACTGAGCTCCAAGTTACTTTGAAAGGCATTCATTGTCCTGAGTATTATACCTATATTTTTTATCCTTTCTGGGTGTGTTTTGGGTTTTGCCCATGACCATAGTTTTTACTTGATTGAGGTGACCCAAATCCTCCTTTGGTCTGTCAGTTTATGTGACACAAAAATGTGTAAAAAACATTGGTTTAGGGCTTGAACACCAATGCATATGTTAAAATAGCACATTGGATGTAATATTTGGGTATATTGTAGAGTGAAAGCCTATTGTTTAGCTCAGAGTTGTCACAATAGGGCCTATATTAGAGATTCACATACATTCATACATTTGTGCAATATGACCAATATTAAAATTCTATTCTATTTGGTTTAAATAAATGATAATTTAAAAACTAAAATCAATTGTTTTAAATGCTACAAGTGAGTTTAGGCATCACAACGTAATTTAAGTATAAAAATGGATATTCATTTTGAAAATTTGCTAAGGATTACGTTTTACAGTGTTGTTAAATTATTAGTGTTTTTAAAATTAAGTGAGTGTTTAATTGAGTGTCAGATGATGGCAAAAGTAATCTAAATATAAAAATAGGGAAAATGATCATGCACAATATCAACCGCATCCCTAATCAAGATAGATCAGAAAAATGTCAAATCATCACTTAAGTTAAAGGAATGAATGTGATCATTTTATTGCTGAATGAAGCTGACTGATTAGAATATCGAAACGGCTCCTCGAATAAGAAAAAATGTAGGGCGGGACTTGATATTGTCCAATGGGAATTGATTGGATCGTTGTCATTTGCTATTGCTGCAATTTTATGTAAGTGACAGGTTGTTCCACCCTCGCATCGAAAAACTTGTCTAAAAAATGATCAAATATTACGAGGGCATGCACATTAATATTTAATTTAATAATAATTATGTGCACGGATAAATAATTTATGATAAATACTGCTATATTCCATTATTTAAAAAAAAGAATTGTCCATTTTAATTTAATTTTTTCTTGGTGACTTTAAGGAAAGTATCTCTCACTCTTGCATTGCACACTGACCCACATTGTAACACAAAGCCTTTAGTCCTGAACATAGAAACTCAAAGGTGTTAATATTTGAATGAGTCTTTTAAAGCCCTGGGCTCACATTGCACAGCTGACCGCCCGCAGTCTAATTGTAACAAATCTTTACTGCCTGTTTTCTAAATGCATCTCTTTGTTGCTGGCTCATTGAAGTCCATGTACTCTCTGATCCCTCTATAAGCCTGTATATTCTTCACTGCACTGTGAATGAATGTAGTGAAGACCCAACACATCTGAATAGCTAAACCCCCCTGGTGGGAAGATCCACTCGGCCAAAAACCGCCATATGTAATCAGCCAGTGGATTAAGGATGTGCGAGCCACATAAATCTCCAAGGTGTGTATATGGCTTAGACCATCCAATTGTCTGTGTGTTTCTTGGCCAATCTGTTTAACTTCTGCTACCGGCACGTGTTTGCCCGTCCCGAGAGGCTCTAAGTTTAGCTAGAGCTTTTCATCTGTCCTTATGCTGTCTGTCACCACTATTGACGCACACTCCACCTGATTAAGATGGATGAGGGCCTGTTTCCTCATATGTCTGCAAACATGAATGATTGTGGTCATCGCAGATCCCCTGATATCCTTAAGCATTCATGCTCAAGTGGAACATAGTTGGGAGATGATTGCTGTGAGTGTGAAGTACCAGTGAAGGAGTCTGCACATCACAACTTACTGTCCTCCACTATGAGGTCAAACTGCATCATCTGACATGGTGGGCATCAGCGAAATGTTATTTACGTGCTTTTGAATGAAAAACAAGCAACCTTGGTGTATCGAACATGAGTCATCAGCTGTGTTGAATAACACTGCAAGTAGAGATGATGTCTGAAGTTATAAACACAGAATCCCACACGTATGGCTGTGGATGTGGGCTGCAAGAGTGTGCCCACTCCTCACGCTCATGACGTCTTTCCTCCGCTCTCTTTCACAGTCAGCCAGACCCGAGGCTTTCCCTCACCCCCACAGGTCTCAGGCTGAGAACACAAAAATAGGACCCAACTGCACCCACTTACAGGTGAGCCCTTATTCACAGAGAAAACAGGTTACTTAACAGTGATGATTCATTCGAATTGATTCTCAAAGGGTGTGTGAATCACTCTACTGTAAGAGCAACTCTGTCTGGGAGGAAAACTGTGAGATGGGTGCAGGTGTTTTGGGCCTTTCGGTCCACCAGTTGAATGGCATACCCAAAGCAGTTTCATTGGCTGAAAGAACTTTTAATGGGTATTGAATTCAGTGCCTGACTAGAAATCCTACAAAATAGCTTTGTGTTGTACACTAACGTTCAAAAGGTTTGGGATCAGTATGTTTTTTTTTTTGTTTTTTTTTTAGCCCAACAGCTAGCCCAGGGATCCAAGTAGACTTAACCTGAATTGGAACCACCATAGATATTATGGGGAACATGTCCCTTTTAATTAATTTTAACTATATTTTTGAATTATAGCAATCTAATATTAGACAATCTAGATATCTTAAAGGTGAAGCATGTGTATATTCTGTGACATTAGCGTCAATTTAACATTAAACATTTGACTTAGTAATAAACAGCAGTATTTACAAGATATGTAGGCACTTCCATTGTGTGTACGCTATCTATAGATGACAATGCATGATCCCTCCAGCACCTATGGAAAGCGCTTGTGTTAAATCTTTAATGTTGAATATGAGATGACCCCTTAACAGTTGTCATTAACTAAAAGCAATCTCCTCGCAGGTGTTAACATCCGCTTATAATAAAGTGCTTGGCATTGTGACTCTTAATGTCAAAATCCCTAGACTAAATCAGGGTTTTAATGTATCTGTGGTACCTGAACGGTGGACGTTGTTTACGCACAGCCTACTGTTTTCTTGCAGGTCTTTTCAGGTGCCCCTATACGCTATATTTAGCTACTGTTTCTATGTGTCATGATCAAGTTGGCAGATGCCGCAGAATCCCCAGAACATATGAGATTGAATATCGCATCTATCTATAGACGCACTTGCTCTTTTTTTCAGCCCAGAAGATTGTCGAGCACAGGCTTTAACCGCGAGATGGGGGAAAACCTGCAAGCTACGAATAAGCCCCTCCCTTGTGCAGTGCCCTACATTTGTTTCATGGCAAAGGAACCTTTCATTTTATTCCTTCCGAGGGAAGATATTGACAAAACTTTGAACTGTGTTGGGGAAAATCTGTATCATTTACTGTTATTACACCCCAATGTAAGATTTAGAGTACATTTTCATTGCTCTGATGGGTTGTGAGAGACTGCCCTATCGCTGCTTTTTTCCCCACCTCGGTCTCAGCCACCACTGAAATTCCATCCTCTATGCAGGGGGTCTGGTTCACATGGGGCCGTTGGCCACTCAGCTTGTGTGAAGCTCACGTATCTTTCCCCCCGTTTGGCCCTTGTTACTGATTTGTAAAGTTTTTCATGTTGAACGGTACTCATAGTATTGTCCTTTTTTTTCTAGAAGTGTGGGACGGGAGTTAGTACTTTGCCCCAGCTAGAGGCTCCAGTCAAGCAAGTTTTGGTGACCAATGGCAAACTTCTTCATTCAAATGGAACCTTACCCAGTATCGTCAAACAGTTGGTGCAAAGCACTCAAGGGAATCAGGTGGGATAACACTCTTAAGTTTAGCCAAAAATGAAAATCTGTTCATTGTTTAATCACCCTCATGTATATCCTATCCCAAATGACTTTCTTTCTTCTGTGGAACACAAAGTTAGACACTTTGATGCATCCTTTTTTTCATATATCATCAGTTAACAGCAATCATGTCTGTCAATCTCCAAATACCACAAATAGCCCATCAGAAATTCTATAAAAATAGCCCAGAAGACTAGAATTGTATCCAAAATAGTGTCTGTTCCTCAAAAGACTTGGAATATAGTGAATATATTTTTTTTTGAGAAAAAAAACAACAGTATATGGGGTTAGAATTAAATGAGCGCAGGTACAAATAAAAACAAATTGAGTGAACGATTCATATAATGGTCACATTAGCCACATAAAAACTTATTTCAGTCTGATGTCCATTTCTTGTAACTCAGGAGGAGAGGCAGAGGCCGCAGTTTCCCAATCGTTTTGGTTCATCAGTGGAAAACATCTCTGAATCCTTAACCAGGAGCATCATCAATAAGTTTGAGAAGATCAGGACATATGAGGGACAGAGGCTGCCTATGACTCCAACAAGTATGAAGTGCTCTGGATTTCTGTTTGCATTTCATATATTCAGAAATTAATAGATGGATTTTTGCTCTTCAAGCTGAATGGGAAATAATAACTAAAAATAGCATTGGAATGGTCTGATATTTCCCTGGTTAATTGGATTATATGTTCACAATTTATGTGTCTTCCTTCATCTGCAAAACAGCGGCACTGAAGCACTTCCAGAACCAGCTAACAGAATATGAGAGGGAGGAGATCATGGACTACTCTGAGATCTGGTATCTGGGCTTGGACACTAAGAAGATTGAGGGCTCCCAGGGATCCCCACAGAATTCAGGTTATGACGATGAGCATGGCAGCTACTTAAAGGTTAGATATGACATCATATATCTTTATGGGATTACATTACATTACTTTTGCCTGGCAGTGTTATTTTAGTATCACTGAGATTCTATTATATTTTTTATTTCAATTTTGAATTAGCTTCTATTTTCATATTTTATGTGTTTATTTTAATTTTAAAGTATTAGTCATTTTGTTGGGTATTTTTGCCATATTTTTATTCGTTTTTGTTGTTTTTAAACATGGCTATATAGTATTTTATACATTTTATTATATATTATTATCAGTGCTGTCAAATGGATTAATCGCATCTAACATAAGTTTTTGTTTACATAATAATTGTGTGTAAATGTATGTTTATATATTATATACTGTGTGTGTGTGTATACAGTATGTACTGTATACACACACATTATTAAAATCTGTCAATTTATTTATTCACATTTAAATATGAATAAATAAAAACACATACATAGCTTGGCTTCTGGCAAACAGCTTACTGGGTGACACACTGGCCTCATTTTCAACTTCTCGATAAATTATGAAATTGCATTATAGCACGAGGCTGGCAAATTCACCTGATTTAAGCTGTCAGACCCTAATGTTTGCTGTCCCACTCCAGCTTCCTTAAATGTGCTTTTTCAGAATGACATTCCTCAGGATTACCGGACATTAGACGGAATACCTTCACTTCAGGCTTAACGATTTAAAGAGTCATACAGTTGAAAGTTCCAGTCAAAACATGGAAACAATGTCACTTGTCTGACAGTACAGATATGTGCCTGAATATAAGGAGCGTTTATGCATTTCAATATTGCCATTGCAGTGTTTCTCTAAGTAACAGGAAGTCTGCCACTGCAAAGGAGATGTAAATAATTATGCTGACCTGTTTGTCAGCTGACTCTGTCCTCTAAATACTCTGTGCAGGTCCAGCATGACCATATAGGTTATCGCTATGAAGTCCTGGAAGTTATTGGGAAAGGATCGTTTGGCCAAGTCTTGAAATGTTTGGATCACAAGACAAATGAGATGGTGGCCATCAAGATCATTCGAAATAAGAAGAGGTAAAATGAACCTCCAAATCCATGTGTTCATTATCATTCCCATGCAATCTTTATTATAATCGGGGTTAGTGACCCCTAGGGGGTCTGTGGTGGTACTGCAAGGTGTCTGTCAATTATTGTTTTTGAGTATGCAAGTATAAGAACAATTAAAATACTAAATATTACAATAATATTGAAATAGAATTTATATTATTTAAAATAATACACTACTTAAATTCATTTAAATAAATGAAAGTTAAAAGTACAAGTTAAACAAAGGGACAGTTCACCTAAAAATGAAGATTCTGTCATCATTTACTCACCCTGTTTTTCCAAACCTTTATGAATTTCTCTCTTCTGCTGAATACAAAAGATGATATTTTGAAGAATATAGATAGCCAAAGTTTTCACATTTATCTCATCATAAGACCATCAAAAGGTCTTTAATCAGCGCTCAATCAGAACCCGGTTGCATAAACCTCTAAGACTAGTCTTACAAGTTAGACATCAAATTTGTTTCTTTTAGACTGTTCATAGCTTTTTTAAATCAGTTACATAAAAACGTAGATTGGCCTTAATTGATACCGAAAAGTAAGACTGACTGCCCCTGACTAACTGCTAGTGGGTCATACTATAACTTAAGACACTGTCTTAACGTATGCAACCGGCCCCTGGTCATAGTTTACACTGGACCTGATACACTGTAGGGTGTTAAAAGGTGTCTGTTGTGCATCACATTACGTGTCAGGGCAGAACGGATCTCATGCCCTTCCACTGCCATTGCACCTACTTTGACTGATGCTTTAACTTCAAACCCTTTCAAAATGCAAAGCTCAGTGCTGAAAACTGTAAAGCTGCTCTGTACAATAGAAAAATAGTACAAAAAGCAGCATATTGATATTTTTCTTTTGAACTCCAGGTTCCATCATCAGGCTCTTGTAGAGCTAAAGATCCTGGATGCTGTGCGGAGAAGAGACAGAGATAATTGCCACAACGTGATTCACATGAAGGAGTACTTCTACTTCCGCAACCACCTGTGCATCTCCTTCGAGCTGCTGGGGTGGGTTCTCCAAACCATGCGCACGTCACGCGGTTTCTCTTTCTTGCATGTGCGCTCGCTCTAGATTCCGGGAGATTTTAACTCATTTGCGGCATAACTAGTCGATCACGAGTGGCTCAACAGGTAGATCTATAGATAAACTCATCTTTCTGGCATTTGACCGACCGGGTTGAGATTTCAGCCTGAGAAATCGGGGGTGTGGCGTGTGAGCGTATGAAACCACTCAAATGCGGGTGTCTCACGGCCAATGCGTGAGAGTTGGCAGCTCTGTATATATGAGTGAAACAGGATATTCAAATATATGAATAATTAATTGTAATACATTTTTAAAAAATCTTTATTTAATAGTCCTTTTTGATTTCATGTTGACACTAACTAGTGCAGATCATCATATTAGGAATGAATCATTAGTTAGATGTCATATCAGTTCTGATTTATCAACCGGCGCGATGGTTTGTTCCAACGGTGGCCATATTGAGGTGTGAAGTGAGAGTTTCTCACTCAAGACCTTTTGGGCTCTGAGTCAAGTGATCAATTAATAGACACTTTGCAGGAAAAGCAGCTTCATCTCTGGCAGCCTGACCTTTAGAGGACATGAGATGCGTCGTCCCTGTCTTCGGTTACCGTCACAGAATCCTTTAGTTAATGCCTTGATTAGGCCCCTATCTTTTTCCTTGCCCACTCATGGTGTGAAGTGTCCGATTACATTAGGCTGTTCACAGCTGCTGTTTTAGGCCTCCTTACTGCTAAAGATAATGACTTTCATGGCTTCCCTCTCAAAGGGCTCTTTAACATAATGCTTAGCGGTTAACACAGACTAATAGTGAGATTTTGTTTTTATGGTCGTGCTTAAAGACAGGAGGTTGTTTAGTGACATGTTGAGTGAATGTTGAGTGAATGTGTTTGTGTTAAGTTCAGTGTGATGCATAATGCCAAATTGAATGTGCTGCCCTCTAGAGACATTTAGATAAATGTAGGTCACAAGGTATTACCCATGAACATCACCCTGTAAACTCATCACAGATATGTTAATTGTCTATGTTGTCTCAATACAGAGTGAACCTCTATGAGCTTATTAAGAAGAACAACTTCCAGGGCTTCAGTCTGGGGTTGATTCGGCGTTTTGCTCACTCACTGCTCAAGTGCCTCCAGATGCTGCACAAAGAGAAGATCATCCACTGTGACCTTAAACCGGTAAATCTCATCACTGGAGTTTGTCAAATGTGAATCACCCCAAAATGAAAAGCAAATATAAGAAAAATATTTTGCAATAAAGATTAGTTTTTTTTAATAGGCCCACTACAACATTACTACATTGACAGTTCAGCACATTTCACTTCTAAAAAAAAAAAAAAAAAAAAAAAAAAAAGCAAAAGACTTCTATTTCAAATAAATGCCATTCATTTGGACTTTCTATCCAACAAAGAATTATGAAAAAAAAAAGTATCAGTTTCCACAAAAATATTAAGCAGCAAACTGTTTTCACCATTGATAATAAATGTTTCTTGAGCACCAAATCATCATATTAGAATGATTTCTAAAGGATCATGTAACACTGAAGACTGGCGTAATGATGCTGAAAATACCGGAATAAATTGCATTTTTTTAAATATATAAAAATAGAAAAGTTATTTTAAATTGTAATTGTTATTTGTATTTTTATTAAATAAAGTGCATCATTTCAAAAACAAAAATCTTACTGACCTCAAAGTGTTTTGAACAGTAGTGCATATTAAAATATATAATATTATATACAGGTCCTTCTCAAAATTAGCATATTGTGATAAAGTTCATTATTTTCCATAATGTAAAAATGATAAAAATTAAACTTTCATATGTTTTAGATTCATTGCACACCAACTGAAATATTTCAGGTCTTTTGTTGTTTTAATACTGATGATTTTGGCATACAGCTCATGAAAACCCCAAATTCCTGTCTCAAAATTAGCATATCATGAAAAGGTTCTCTAAACGAGCTATTAACCTAATCATCTGAATCAACTAATTAACTCTAAACACCTGAAAAAGATTCCTGAGGCTTTTAAAAACTCCCAGCCTGTTTCATTACTCAAAACCGCAATCATGGGTAAGACTGCCGACCTGACTGCTGTCCAGAAGGCCATCATTGACACCCTCAAGCAAGAGGGTAAGACACAAAGAAATTTCTGAACAAATAGGCTGTTCCCAGAGTGCTGTATCAAGGCACCTCAGTGGGAAGTCTGTGGGAAGGAAAAAGTGTGGCAAAAAACGCTGCACAACGAGAAGAGGTGACCGGACCCTGAGGAAGATTGTGGAGAAGGACCGATTCCAGACCTTGGGGGACCTGCGGAAGCAGTGGACTGAGTCTGGAGTAGAAACCTCCAGAGCCACCGTGCACAGGCGTGTGCAGGAAATGGGCTACAGGTGCCGCACTCCCCAGGTCAAGCCACTTTTGAACCAGAAACAGCGGCAGAAGCGCCTGACCTGGGCTACAGAGAAGCAGCACTGGACTGTTGCTCAGTGGTTGCATGTCATTCGGAAATCAAGTTGCCAGAGTCTGGAGGAAGACTGGGGAGAAGGAAATGCCTGAAGTCCAGTGTCAAGTACCCACAGTCAGTGATGGTCTGGGGTGCCATGTCAGCTGCTGGTGTTAGTCCACTGTGTTTTATCAAGAGCAGGGTCAATGCAGCTAGCTATCAGGAGATTTGAGCACTTCATGCTTCCACCTGCTGAAAAGCTTTATGGAGATTTCGATTTCATTTTTCAGCACGACCTGGCACCTCACAGTGCCAAAACCACTGGTAAATGGTTTACTGACCATGGTATTACTGTGCTCAATTGGCCTGCCAACTCTCCTGACCTGAACCCCACGGATAATCTGTGGGATATTGTGAAGAGAAAGTTGAGAGATGCAAGACCCAACACTCTGGATGTGCTTAAGGCTGCTATCGAAGCATCCTGGGCCTCCATAACACCTCAGCAGTGCCACAGGCTGATTGCCTCCATGCCACGCCGCATTGAAGCAGTCATTTCTGCAAAAGGATTCCCGACCAAGTATTGAGTGCATAACTAAATTATTTGAAGGTTGACTTTTTTTTGTATTAAACTTCTTTTATTGGTCGGATGACATATGCTAATTTGAGATAGGAATTTTGGGTTTTCATGAGCTGTATGACAAAATTATTAGTATTGAAACAATAAGACTTGAAATATTTCAGTTGGTGTGCAATGAATCTAAAATATATGAACGTTTCATTTTTATTACATTATGGAAAATAATGAACTTTATCACAATATGCTAATTTTTTTAGAAGGACCTGTAATAAAGAAAATAATTAAGAACGAGTTCAGTACATTAAATACTACTATGATATGTAAATGTAACGTGCGGAGGAACGAAGGCAAAGGTGAGAATCTAAATGCAGGATCTTTTTAATGAAGTGAAAATAAATACAAGATAAACAGAAAAAAGGAACAAAACCATGAGAAAACGAAAGCAACCATTACATGTTCTTCGAGTGTGCGGTTACCTTGACGCATACGAACTAGTTCAACTGCTGGATTCATGACGATGAAGTCTTCTGTAATTATTTGGTTGTGATGGTGAGACAGCATTCAGCAGACAGAGTGAAAATCCAAACGTAGTTTATTACCAAATGTAATCCAAGGTCATAGTCCATACCAGGCAGAGGGTCAAGCACATGTATCCAGTCCGTAATACAAATTCAATCCACAGAGGATGACAGGAACAAAAAATCCAAAACACGGGAAAGATAAATATCAAGAAACAGGTAACTGCTCAAAATACTGCCAGAGTGTAAACCAAAGAAATAAATAAACAAGACTTCATACTGAATGAAGGCAAAAGGTATTTAAATAGACAGGGTGATGATCAAATGAAACAAGACACAGCTGAAACAGATAAACTAATAATGAGCAAAGGATTCTGGGAAATGAAGTCCGGAAAAAACAGAGTCTAATGTAAACGATGAGGGACTAGGATGCCATCAGTTGGGACATGATGGCACCTGCAGCTGACAGATGTAACAGTAAACAACGCACAATAATAATATTGTGAATTATGAATTGTGAACATCACATATATATTTATATAAAATGCTTCATTATTTATTTAACGTTAAAGAAAAGTAGTTCTTTTGCAGATTGGACATTCAGCCAGATAACTCCTTTAGCTGTTTTCAGTTTCAGTTCAAAGTTATACAAATGCATTGAATGCATCCAGTGAAATGACCATCATGACAAAGCATTATTATTTATCTCTTAATAGGAGAACATACTCCTGTCCCAGAGGGGACAAGGAAACATCAAGGTGGTCGACTTTGGATCAAGCTGCTATGAGCAACAAAGAGGTAATTACCAAACCCTTGTATAATGAACACATCACCAGATTTATCCTGATTCTGTCATTTACTATGCACTGAGAAAGACTAAGTGTAGCAAAATCTGCAATTGTTTGATTAGACACCTTTGACAGGATTGGGGAAGCGTTAAATGCTCCCTTTATAAAATATAATAATATAGGCTATTTATTTTGCTTCTTTAACTATGCACGCTTTTAGCTGCATTTTATCACTTGCATTTAGCACTGTTTTTTTTAATGATTTAGTGCTATTTAATGCATTAAGCTAATTCATACTGTTGAATTCATGTAGCTCTAATAGACCGCTTGTATTTCCATTTACAGTGTACACTTACATTCAGAGCCGCTTCTACCGCTCACCAGAGGTGATTCTGGGCCACACGTACAGCATGGCCATAGACATGTGGAGCCTGGGCTGTATTTTGGCAGAGCTGTACACTGGCTATCCCCTCTTCCCAGGAGAGAGTGAAGTGGAGCAGATCACCTGTATCATGGAGGTTGGAGAATCTATTAGTCCTTAAAATCAGTTAGACTTTCTTTCTTCTGTGAAACACTTCACTTCAAAAATGGATACAAAATAGAATAAAAGTATTGTACAAACTTCATTCACATTTCATTGTTATTGCATGAAAAAACAGCATAGAAAATAAGTCTCGACATTTTCTCCTTTGTGTTCTATGGATGAAAGAAAGTCCTTTAAATAACTTCATGTTCTTAATGATTCTTCTATAGTCATTCGAAATGCATTGTTTGCTGAAAATAATTACTTTTGATTTTGTAGATCATGGGACTTCCTCCAAATGACTTTGTTCAAAGTGCATCAAGACGAAGATTATTTTTTGGTAAAAATTGACTAAATACATGATTGCTTACAAATAACGGTAACACTTTATGATAAGGTTTGTTGTTAACATTAGTTTACTACATTAGATAACATGAACTAACAATGAAAAATAATTCTAAAGCCTTTATTAATCTTAGTTCATGTTAATTTCAGTATTGACTACCGGTAATACATTATTCTAAAAGAAGTTGTATCTGTTAATATTATTTGATGAACCTGAACTAACACGAACAGTTAACAAAGATGAATAAATACTGTAACAAATAAATTAAGGTATGCATTACCTAATGGGTTCTAATTGTAAAGTGTTACCAAAATAACATCTAATTTCAAATGCATTTTGTTTATGCATTTGAGGTTTCATTTTGATTGACATCTTACCTTTATAATGCTCCAATCAGATTCCAAAGGAAACCCAAGAAATATCACCAACAGCAAAGGGAAAAAACGTCGCCCCAACTCAAAAGATCTTGCCAGTGTGCTGAAGACCAACGATCCTCTATTTCTTGACTTCATTCGACGTTGCCTTGTGTATGTAAAGTAATGAAATGACTTCATTTTTGTTATCACCACAACACACATAAATAGACTTTTTCAACCTGTACCATTGTGTTCTTGTAGGTGGGATCCCACAAAACGCATGACACCTGATGAAGCGATGCAGCATGAGTGGATTACAGAGGGCCGTCTCAACAGGCTCCATCCTAAACCTCGACCTATGCGGAAAGACATTGAAAACAATTATGACTTCACTTACCGCAAAGCGACTTCAAACAGGACAGGCAAGGGTCAAAATATGTGCTTGTAAAGTAATGATTGATCATTACAATTGATAATGATATACAGTGACCTAAAAAAAAATTCACCATGTAATCATACTTAAAAATGTATGAATGTCTTGAATTAATTAATTTATTACTAGTTAAAATAATAATGTTATATAAAATAATTAAAATATTACAGAGCCTCTAAAGGGACATTTACATTGCCCCGAGAAACTTTGCATTCGACAGAAAATCTTTGTCTTTTTTTCTCGAACACAAACGTTTTGCGAGCGAACGCAAAGTTTCTCGAGGAAATCCAAAATATTTGCGAGTGAACGCAAAAGCATTGACATCATTTTTCCTCCCATCTCATATTTTTTCCTTCACCATGTCCCTATAGGGGCTCCATAAAATATATTTCTTATGTGAATTATTTATTTTATATTTATTATTATTTATTTATTTATTATTATATTGAATTAAATTCTTGTTGTGTAATAGCATAATTAAATATTTTTAGGAATTATTTCTTTTTTAATTTATTATAATTTTTTGTTAAACTTTTGCATAATATAATTTATATCTTTTCTCTTTCCATAGCCGATAAATCTGGATCTGACAAACTTAAGAGGGTCAGTGACACTTCAAGCAAAGGAGGCAAGACAGTATCAGAAGAGCGTTTGCGTCCTATAGGAGCCTCAGCCGAGGAAGAAAACTGCGAAAATTCAGGCAAAAGTGAGAGCAAAGACAGCAAGTCGGACTCTAGTGGAGAGCGGTCCGTTCAGATCATAATCAAATCTGAACAAGGATCAAGCACTGATTCTTCGGAAGGACAGGAGCCTCAGTTTCTCCCCCCTATTGTCTAACACCCCAAAGAAAAGCACAAGTAACGTCTTTATAGCAGATGATTTCTACTTTAGCCACTTGGTCTGGACTTACCAAGTGGCTTAGACTAAGTTTGACTTTGTTTTATGGCAAAAAAAGGTAAAATGTCAAACAAATAAAAAATTTGTTGTGTGGTCTGTAAAGGTGCGGTCATAATAGAGTTTGAGCGTGTAAAATTATTTTGCGAATAAATGTTGGCAAGATAATGTGATGCTGTAATGCTTCTGTTTTTAATAATAAATAAATCACAAATTATAAAATAAATTAGATTGTCTATAGTGCAACCTCACCTTCACTTTCCAGTCTAGAGGAATTAGATTAGTAGATGAAGAGCGATAGTCTATTCAAATGTTTTGTTGATTTATAAGTAAAGTGACTGATTTGGTATCATTTTGGTGCTTGTATTGTATTTTGAAAGGACTATTGCTATGAAATTGAGTGAAACACTGGCATATTTTGCAGAGCATGAGCACTATGTGCATGTTTATTGGGTCTAGTGTGCTTTTTCATTTTTCTTTAAAAGTATCAAAGCTATTAGCAATGTCAAAAATAGAGTTCAAGCTAACCTTGAGTAACAAAGCTGCTTTATTGTGCAATATTGCAGCATGGATTAACCGTATTTGTATGTTTTGTTGTCATTTGCCAGGTTTTTTTATTGTTTCTATGAGTTATAAAGCTGTGCAATAATTACTGAGCCAAAGAGATTGATCATATACATTTTTGTTGTAGAGAAACGCATCAGACAAAATCTGACGGAAAGCACACTAGATCATCAAAATGTGCACAATACTTGTGTGATTGTATTGATGTTGGCTGATGATGGCAATATTGTTGTTGATAAAGATAGTTATGATTATTATTATTTAGATTCAGAGGGAAGGTCAAGAATGATGTTTTTAAAATTGCTGTTTAAAGTAAAATTAGTGCATCATTGTATGTTCATACCGAATGAAAATACAATATTTTATGGATTGTAATAGTTTATTTTCATGTATATAGAATTCTTAAGGTAAATACTATCCACCCTATGTGGATGGCACCAAGTCATGTAAACATTAGACAAGGTTTTACTTGTTGTATTGTTTATCTGTCATAATTGAAAAAAAAGATTTTTACTACCATATGCTATCTCGCTCCCTTGTTGTTTCTTGACCATTTTGTTTATGGGATTTTAGAAGAAAGTTTTGGATCAAGGGTGTTAGGTAGTGCCTTTCAGTATTTGAATTAAATATTCTAAGTTGTCTTCTCAATGATGTCTGTAATATACTGTCATATCTATGACAATAAATACGTAATACCGTTTGTAAAATTTATAAATGCACAACATTGTCTGGTCTTTATTTTTGTGTTAATGTTTGTCAATGCTATTCATTGCCCATATGCAAAGGTGGACATCAAAGTACATTTCCTTGAATACTGTACTTAAGTACACTTTTTGAGTACTGTACTAGTAATACTAATAATACTTTCTATTATTTTTTTCTGGAAACTTTTTACTTTAACTTTACTACATTTGAAAGACAAATATACTTTTTACTCCACTACAATTCTGTCAAGGTCCTTGAGTAGAAAGTAGTAACATCAGTTTGGAAAATAAAGTCAGCTTGACCTCAGAACCTGACGTCAGATTGACGTCAACATCCAACTCTGTATTCTGGTTGGAAATGAAAGTCGGGTTGATTTCAGAACCGAGTGATGTTGGTTTCTGACGTCAACCCGATTTTCATTTTCAACCACAATACAACGTGACCAACATGATGTTAATATATAGTATATGTATATAGTTCGTTCCTGCTTCTTTTTTTACTTTCTGAATTCTAAATTTTATTTATAAATGAATTTCACTGTATATAGTCTAACGTATGAAAGAAATGTATGAACAGTTTTAGAATAACGCATTTCTACGTTAAACACAACAATACGCCATCGCATTCGCCACTCTCCTGTGATTAAAAGCGACACTTCCGGTTTTCTTCACACCGGAGTCTCGATTTCGAGTTCAAAATAACGGCTGCGTGAAATCAGCTTATACAACAATGCAACAATAATAAAGAAATGCATTGACATTTAGTTTTTACTTTTGATACTTTTACAAACAAGTAAGCTACTTCTGTACATTTTATTTAAGTAAAAGTCGGTCTTTACAACTTTTACTTGTAACGGAGTAACGTTAACGTAATATTCAGCGAGTAGCCTATCTGTACTTTCACTCAAAGGAAGTCCACTCAATTATGTATTATAGACAAGGCATTTAATACAGAGTTAAGCTATAAAACGTTTAAACAAAATAAGTTTAAAAAAACGGACATATTTTTATATGTAGCCTTTATAGGTTTAACGTAAAGGTAAAACAATTGTAATGCCAATACTACAAATGTGGGAATCCTTTATATTAGCGTGCGGAGATTTCTGTTTTTCTTATTTTAATATATTTATAGCTTAGGTATTGCTTCTTTGACGTACTTAAAACGATAAAAGAAAAGAAAATGCTTTCTACATGTTCTTACCGTACTTATCCCCAAAATTCCGAGTTTTGCGTTTTGCGTTTGACCCTCCTCAGTTTCCGTCCTCCGCGCTGACGTACAGAACCATGGCTGCTGTCACTCTGCTTTGCCGTCCTGCCGGTGCCCTTCCAAAGCTTTCAGGTGAGCTCACCGTTAGATTACTTTACCATACAGACAGTGTGACTGTATATAACAGTGTTATGGCTGAGGCTGTTAACAGGATGAATAATATAGCGATTAGATGATGTTTAAAGGAAATCTTTGTCTTTTGTTTTGTGACCCCGGCTGAAGACATCAGGCCTCGTTTGTGCACTAGAACAGATGCAGTATACAGTGTAAATATGCTATTGTGTCATTTAAAACTATAAAAACGAGTCGGTTTATTGCAGGACTTTAATTTAATCATTTCCCGCTTAATGCAGTTGTCGCATGCAGTGTGCAGTGTAGCATAATCCGAGACTAGGCTATGTCTCAAAACATTGTGAGCCCCCTAACGTTACCTAGATGGTGTTTATTTACAACACAGGCGCACATAAGATGCCCGAAATGCGAATTTTATTATTTTCTATAACTTTATACTTTCTGCAACAGTATGATATTGGAGAAATGTGGAGCTCATACTTCAGGAGCGAAAAAAATACCTACATTTTATTCACAGGCCCAAACTGAGCAAAGATATGCAGTCTGATACATTCATACTGACAAAAATTAAGATGATTTCTGATAGCTTGTAATGTAAGTAATATAAATGTTATACTATAGCATACTACTTGCATAAAATGTATATAAATATCAATTGGCATTTTGTATCTCCCAGTAATGTCTAAGTAAGATAGCCTAATATTTAAATGCTTAGTTATATTATCAAAACTCTGTAGTTTATATAAGTTATTCTTGCATAACTTACGTTATAAAAATAAGTAATTTCACAGGAAAAAGTCACATGTACCTTGACCTAAAGGTGGACACTTGAAGAATGACACTAAAAGGCTTTTTACTTGCTATAAAAGTAAAAGCTATCAATCAGATGACAAAAAACATGTAGTATATTGTGTACAACAGGTTTTCCAGCAAAGTTTTGATCATGTTGATAACGTATATGTTATAGAGTAGACTTTATAGGGTTATTATAGGGTTATTATAGGGTTTCATCTGTGTATTTGAATTATTTCAATAAACATTTTATGCCTATATTATTTTAAAAGACAGTTGTTTTGGCATGGTTTATTTCGCCAGGCACCTGTTCTCCAGTGTTGCTGGCGGCTGGGCCTGTGACTGTTCAGCACAGGAAGATCCACCATGCCGTGGTGCCGAAAGGAAAAGGAGGCCGCTCGTCCTTCAGTGGAGTATCTGCGACAGTGTTTGGAGCCACTGGATTCCTTGGGAGATATGTTGTCAACCGACTTGGTGAGTCTACATATCGTTCATCGTAAAAGCCAGAATTAACCTCATTCACTTACAAGCCTTCCATTGCCGTTTCATTCGTTTGAAAAGTTGTTGGGGTTTGTTTTAGGACGTATGGGCTCCCAGATCGTGATTCCTCACCGATGTGATCAGTACGATCTTATGCACCTCAGACCTATGGGTGATCTCGGCCAGATCATCTTTATGGTGAGTACACCCATAACCATGTGAGTTATTTCTTGAGGAAGAGTTTTCTTTCTAATGAAAGTGGGCTAAGCTTATGCTTTTACAGGAATGGGATGCAAGAGATAAGGAATCGATCAAAAGAGCGATCGCTCACTCCAACGTGGTGATCAACCTTGTGGGAAGAGAGTGGGAGACCAGGTACTGGAAAATAAGGCTGTGTGATTTGGGGGGGGGTCGAATTGTACATTTTTCTTTCTTTTTTTTTCCTGATAAATATTGTGATTGTGACTTAAAAATTCCAGGTTTGTAGGACTGTACGATTTGGCCAAAATGTTTCAATTATATATCAATATGTCTCTATAATAATAATAAAATATTACTGCAACACAATAAAAACTATATAGAATTAATAAATAAAAACAATGTTTAATAATTCACAATATTATGACTGTTTTAATATATTTCACTGTAAAATGAAAATATCGAGTATTTAAGAAAATGACATTACAACTGTACAATTGCAATACTAATATTTATGGATGTATTCAAATCTTCTGTATTCTCAAATGTTAAACCGTGAAACTTTTATTTTGATGAAAAATAAAAGGGAGCCACTAAACCTTCTCTTTTTACAGTTTATAGAGTTTTTCTA
This sequence comes from Meda fulgida, assembly GCA_030578275.1. Classification (NCBI taxonomy): domain Eukaryota; kingdom Metazoa; phylum Chordata; class Actinopteri; order Cypriniformes; family Leuciscidae; genus Meda; species Meda fulgida. The sequence goes on from CM060640.1 coordinate 17,300,388, forward strand.
TATCTCAAAATCAAATGATCATCAGCCACTTTTATTAAACTTCATTCCGCCTGAGCTAAATGAAATTCTAACTTAGATACCCGACGTGTTCTACATATATATTTACATAGATTGTTTTTGTAAAACATTTGATCTCTCTGTTAAAGGAACTACAAGTTTGAAGATATCTTCGTCTCCATCCCCCAGCAGATCGCGAGGGCAGCTCGTGAAGCCGGAATTAAAAAATTGATCCATATGTCCCACCTTAATGCAGATATCCGCAGCCCCTCCAAGTATTTAAGGAATAAGGTAACGGTAACATCTCTATTCAAAAACCATGGGTGTGCATAGAGTTAAAGTGTAACTTGAATGATTTTCAACCTGCTTTGTATTGTTACAATGTCGGTATTACATGTATATGAACTGTTACATTTTATTACGTGTAATCAATTACTACCCAGTGCATTATGGTTATTGACGTTTTCCTACCTATTCGGTAAAAGGGAAGACATTAGCCTTTTTTTCTGTTTTCTCTAGTCAGGTAGCACTAATTCACCTTTCTACTACATAGGCCGCCAAGTTTTATTGAAAGCCCAATTTGCCAGGGAAGTACCCCTTTAAAAATCAACATAAAAATATTTTTGTGCTCGATTCCTGACTACATTATAAAAACTCTAAAGAAAGAAATATAAAAAAAAGTTCAGTTTCTCCACTGACAAAACCTATGCAGAAAATAATCTGAAGCAATAACCATAATACTATTTAGGCTGCTAATATAGGTAAACTTTTCTGAAGTCAATAGTAATGCATTCCACAAATTTAAAGCATAATTGAATGAAAAAGTATGATGATTGCACGGTTCTTGTGTCATAACTGGTTGTAATGAGTTCCACTCTTGCAGGCTGTAGGAGAGGCAGTGGTGCGGGAAGAGTTCCCTGATGCCGTCATTATGAAACCCTCGGAGTGCTTTGGAAGAGAAGATAGATTCTTGAACCACTTTGCTAGTAGGTATTTGACTGCATCCTGAAAACGGTTACTGATTGTAACAATTTAATATTTGCCTTCATTTTATGTGGTAGATCTGACTGAAAGAGACAGTTCACCCAAAAATGAGAGTTCTGTTATTTTGCACAGCTCTGTTATCAATAAACTGAATATACATTTTTAAAAGGTTAGCACAATTTGCTTTCTCCGGTTTGTTTCCATCCAATTGGCCTTTTACTAATAAGTGTAATGGCATCCTATAAACATTTTTTATAAAAAAAATTAAAACACTCTACCCATGAGCCATTTCCATGCATAATTTTGTGTATATTGCAAATTCTATATTTAAAAAAAAAAAACTTTCGCATTCCCAGATATAACTACATCTTTGTGGAATGGAGAAAGTAATGAGACAGTTGAAACCACTTGCTATTCTGAAGTAATTCAGAATGCAGTTTTACTTTTTTCATCTGCACAAAATGTGTAAAACATTTTTATTTGCAACTTAAATTGACAAAATTACACAAATAAGAATGAGTTTATTATTTTAATCTCTGCTGAGAAAAAAAATCACAGAAAATACTTTTCATTCGATTGTAATATAGAATGGGAAGGTCATGAGACCATATAAATACTGTTTTTTCAGAATTTATATTCCACAGTATTTGAAATTTGAATAGATTTAATGCACTCTTGAACATTACAGAGAAACAGTGATTAAATGGAAGCAATATACAGATGCATTTGTAGTTCTGTCATGTGATCACATTTATTTGTGTTAAAAATCTTTTTCTCTACAAAAACATTTGAAGAATCGACATTGAGTTCAAGTTAAGCAAAAAAATTCTTGCAAAATTGTATCGATAATTACCATTTCCATCAGCTTTTGGTGAATATTTTGAAACTTGGCTTTTAATTCACCCTCATTTTTTTCCAAACCAGACATTCTATTTTCTAACAAATACAAATAGCAAATTTGTACCCAACCTTGTTTTGTTGAATCCATAATATTTCCTGTAATTGTCTGTTTAGACATGCGTTGGTTTGGCAAAGCTGTACCTCTAATTGGAATGGGCAAGAAGACAGTCAAGCAGCCTGTTCATGTAAGTATCAAACTTGAACACAAGAATCTTATTTAAAGTGCACCTATTATGCCTTTTCAGATATTATCTTTCATGTAGTGTGTAATATAGCTGTTTGTGAATGTGAAAAGTCTCTGATTCTGAACTGCCTGAAATGAGGCTTATTCCAGTCTTACTTCCTGCACAAACCTAAGAAGGTTTGTAACAAATTTGTATGATGCCAGCCTATGACCTTCATTGGCTGCCCTTGAACAACGTCTATTTTGACTCGCACTCAAACACTGTAGTTGAAGGCCTGGAAGTTTGGTTTTTGTTGTCGACATGGCGAGATGATGTTGTTTTCTGTGCTGCGAAATCCACTTTGCATGCACTTCCAAGGTATGAGGACTCAAATTGATTTGGTTAAACCGACAGCATGATTACTGTCCGTATCACTGTCGAAATGTAGATATGGTAGTGTCTGAACCAATCAAAACAGACTGGGCCATCTGACCAATCAGAGCAGAGCAGGCTCTCAAAAAGCAGGGGATAAGAGAGACTGAATAATTTATCAAAATATTTTAGACACGGTGAGAAAAGAGGTGATTCTGCAATGTATATTATGAGAAAATTAAAAGAGTTTAATTTATGTAAACCTGACCTTCAAAACAAAATTGGGAACCTTTAAAGTAGCATAATAGGGGCACTTTAAATTTACATGATCATGTTCTCTTGTTATTTGAGATTAAAAATTAAATATTTTACCCTTGTTTACTTTTTAAAGGTAGTGGATGTGGCCAAAGCCATTGTCAATGCCATTAAAGACCTCGATGCTAATGGGAAAACGTATGCATTAGTTGGGTAAGAAACAGCCCCCTTTCTCCTTCACTGCCTTCTAATTTTCAAAAAAATTATGCATTTCCATTGAACACTTTGAAAACTTGAATCTGTTGCTCCACAGGCCCCACCGGTATCTACTGCATGACTTGGTGGAGTATGTGTACGCACTGGCTCACAGACCATTTTTGGCTTATCCCTTGCCTCGCCCTCTCTATCAGTAAGAACAAACTTATATATATATGTGTGTGTATATCTATGTTTCACGCCGATGGGTAGCAGGCAGGCGCGCTGGAAGATGTGTCATGCGAGGGGGGCTGAGGGCTGGGTTGGACAATATTTGACGTCATTATGTTGTAGCTGACGACAAGACATGAAATTTCTCTGTACTGTATATGTGTTGTAGCCATTAACTAAAAAGTATTAGTTTCATATTATGTTTAAATATTATAGGCTAATGTTATTTTTTTATTGAATCAATGTTGATTTTGAAAGTGAGCATAAAGTGAGAAAGATATGATACATCATGAGATGCGCAAAATCTCTGGAGACATTGAGTGGGTTAGACAAGATTTTGACCACTTCACAGTTTTGTTTTGTAGAAAGACTCTTTTTAAAAGATTTTCGTTTTGACACAGCTGCACTTTTATTTTCTTTATTTTTGAACTTGTTGTTATTTGATGTAGATAGTTAGTTTGTATTTATATACAACTTGTTACTATACTGATACTGATAATGACCGAAAAAGTTTGAGAACCACTGGTTTAATCCAAGTCTTCTAAAGAGACACAATCGTTTTATATGATGAACTGATTCATTTTAAACTTTTATTCACATATAAACGGTGTCTGTTTATTATATTTGTGTGCTTTTGAGTGATCCCTTTAACCTTTACTGATGTTTACTTTGGCAACCTCATATTCGTGTTCTCTGGTTTTAGCCTCATCGCAAGCTTTTTTGAGATGAACCCTTTCGAGCCCTGGACAACCCGTGATAAAGTTGACCGGGTATGAGTGTCAGAGCATTACAACATAATATATTTAGTTTATTATATAGAACTTACCAAGTAATCTAAACCCTCATTTGTAGTTCCACACAACGGACATGAAGTGCTCCGACCTCCCAGGACTGGAAGACTTGGGCATCACACCTTCCTCCATCGAGCAGAAAGCCATCGAAACCTTGCGTCGCCATCGCCGATACCGTTATCTGGATGCTGAGCTCGGAGAGACCAAGCCCGCCAAAACAGTCAGCTTTTAAGCATGAGGTGGTCGCTCCTGTGTCCAGTCAGCTCTCTGCTGGTCCTCACGTTGTCTAGTTTGACTTTTCTCTGTACATAAATAAAGATATTCAACCTATAGCTTTGGCTCTTTTTTTTTTTTTTTTTGTTTTTTTTTTTAAACATGAGCTGCATTTTTTCAAAACATGGGAGTGAGATGCATTTTTGTATATTTGCCTGACGTAGAACACATTACAGATAGGAGGAATGTGATTATAAAAAAATTGAAAAGTTTTATGAAAAATGTTGTTTATACTAAATTTTTCAATGTTTTTAAAAATGACTTGTGATCTTGTTTAAATTATTGTAGGTGATTTACTTCAATATAAATTAGCATTGATCACTTGACTGATGTTAGCTTACGTCATTCTTAGGTGAAGATCATATTATAAGATTTGTTTAAGTTTTGTTTTATGTTGCTCACCCCCACTTTGTTTATTTTAAAATAATAATAAAAAATATTTTAGTTAGATGAAAGGAATTAATACTTTTTTCATCATTAAAATGATCAAAACTGACAGTAAAGACTTACATTTTTGCAAATAACAATATCAAAGTCAGCTGAAAATATTTTTCACAGTTTCAACAAAAATATTTAGCACCACAACTGTTTTCCGCATTATTAAGAAATGTTTCTTGAGCAGCAAATCAGCATGTTAGAATGATTTCTGAAGGATCATGTGACACTGAAGACTGGAGTAATGATGCTGAAAATTCAGCTTTGCATTATCACAGGAATAAACATTTAAAAATAATTATTTTCAATTGTCCTAACATTTCAGTTACTTTTTATACTTTTAACAATTTTTTTATTAAATAAATGCAGCCTTGGTGAGCATATATAACTCCCTATATCATATGTCAGACACTAACCCAGTGTCTCTCTCATAACATTAACCACTCCCATTAACTATCAGAGGTGTCAGAACAGTAATAGGCATTCATACTTTACCCTCATGTCATTCCAAACCGAAAGGAAATTTTGAAAATGAAGGTTGCTTCGAGAATTGGTTTGATAGTTTTTGGCGTCAAAGCTTACAGTCTGATGTACATGTCATTTATCAGACAGGAGAAGAGTAATGATAACAGGTTACAAAGGCCAGAAGATCCGGAGGTTCTTATAAGACTGAAGAGAATAGAAGATCAAGTTGATAAAATAGGTGTTTACACCCACACAGACACACACACACACACACACACACACACACATACATACACACACGAATTTAAACTTACATTTAATTAAATAGAGTAAAGGTTATGCGTATTTGGCATGTTGTCTGAAAGGATGGCTCCGAGCCCGAACCCAGAGTAATTCGATTACATGCAAGTGTGGTGTAAGGTTTTCATTATCTTGTGGCACTATCTCCAATGTTATATAGACTACTTTAATTTTCAGCCAAATTCATAGACGTCAAAACCCAAAAAGTCAAAGAGGCTGTTGTGGAGCAGAAAATTGAGTTTAAGAAGTTGTATCCACAATCGCCTCTGTTCAGTTCATGGGGAGGTGAACTCACAGAAGAGGAACAGTGGAAGCAGAGAGGCAGTTTCAGGACCGCGGATACAATGTGTTCCTCAGTAACAGATTGCCAGTGAACAGAACAATCCCTGATACCCGAGACCACAGGTAACACATTCATAACTTAAGACATTTAAAAAAAAAAATTTTTAATTCCGGTAACATTTCTTTTTACTGTCGAAAAAAGCTGCGCTGCTTTTTTCAGGAATCTTAAAGTGACAGTGCCGGTCAAAAGTTTTGAAACTTTAGTATTTTTAATGTTTTCGAAAGAAGTATTTTATGCTCATCAAGTCTGCATTTATTTGATCAAAAATACAGAAAAAAACAGTGCTATGGTGAAATAGTATTACAATTTAAAAGAATGGTTTTCTATTTTAATATAGGCTACTTTAGAATATAATCATTTCTGTGAAGCAAAGCTGAATTTTCAGCATCATTACTTAAGTCTTCAGTGTCACATGATCCTTCAGAAATCATTCTAATATGCTGATTTATTATCAATGTTGGAAACTGTTGTGCTGCTTAATATTTTTTATAACCGTTGATACTTTTTCCAAGATTCTTTGATAAAAATAAAATTAAATCGTTATATCCCAAAAATAAATTATATTTTAAAGTATATCAAAATATTAAACCATTATTTTAACTGATGTTTTCAGTATTTTTGATCAAATAAATGCAGGCTTGATGAGCACTCTACTCCAAACTTGCTGGTTCTAGTGTATGCATTTATAAACTCATTTGCATATATATATATATATATATACAGATGTGCTGTGAAGATCTACCCAAGTGACCTGCCATCTATTGTAGTTGTTATTAATTTAAATGAGGCTCTGTCAGTCATTAAAAGGGCAATCTGCAGCATCATTGACAAAACGCCTGCTTATCTACTAACTGAAATCATCCTGGTCGACGACTACAGCTTAAATGGTTAGTTTTACTCAAATAATTTTACTTCTCAAATAAATAAAATATAACCAAATATTTAAAGATATTAGATGTTCTAAAAAATGTTAAGCATAGAAAAATGTAATCAAGAAAAGTAAACTTAATTAATGAAGAATATATAAAAATTGCTAAAAGACAAAAACACTGATTAAGAAAAATATTTACAAAGGACATGAATTATTCTATTAAATATTATATTAATTATATTAAATTATAAATTATTAGATTATATTAAAAATTAAAAATGTAAATTTTAATTTATGACAAAGGATCTACAATTGCCTATAGATGGGTATATTGGTCTCATCAATAAAGACAAACCTGGCTTAATCAAGAAAGTGAGGCACAAAAGGCAGATGGATCTTGCCAAGGCAAGAATGTCAGGCTGGGAAGCGGCCAAAGGCCAGGTGGTGGCCATTCTGGATGCCCATATTGAGGCTCACAAGGAATGGTAAATACTACCACAATCTGAGTATGATAACATGAGGGACTTATACTGTCTTTGGTAAATAAACATTTGACTGCCTTATTGTTCTAGGGCAGAGCCACTGCTTGCAAGGATCAAAGCAGACAGGACAACTGTGCTTTCGCCAGTGTTTGACAAAGTGCGTTTTGACACCCTGGAGATTATTAAATATGAACCCTCTGCTCATGCGTTTGACTGCAACCTTTGGTGCATGTACGAGTCTTTCCGGCCAGAATGGTACAAAATGAAAGACCCATCAGAACCAGGGAAGTAAGTGGTGTAACTTTTTCACCATTTTAAACAGATTAGTTTCATGATGCATTATACATTACTATGGACTCAACCGTGTAGTGTTTGCATTTTAATAAGGTTATTTTGTCATTTAACATCAGAGTCTGTCAGACTCTCCCCCTCCACTATGCATGGAAATCGGCGACAGTTGACTGCACAAAGTGTCCAATATTGCAGTATCCAATATCCAGTATCCAATATTGTCCAATAAGATCTGTTAATTGAGTGTATCCTCCTGGTATTTGAAGTGCACTTTTTCATTTTGGAATTTTCAGTGTGACTCCAGCACACGTAGGCCTAGGTCTAAGATCTCTTATCAAGAGCGCTTCATCTGGAAGGCATCTGTTGTGTTGTGTACAAACATCTGATCAACGTCCTAAATCTTTATAAATCATAAACCTCTTAAAACATTTTCTAAATGTCTATTTAACATCTGACAGGAAACTGCTCATAGATGTGTTTCAGATGAGCAAACACTATAAAAAAGTCTTCCAGATAAAAAGACGCACATCAAATAGACGTCTGTGTGATATACGTGTGCTACTCGCTCTATACTACAAAACTGCATAGAATAGTGCAGAAGTATGCGAATTTGGACGCACCACTTTTAATTTCCTCTTTTTTCAACTCTTTCCACGCCATTGACGGAAAATCTACGCCTTTCCGTGTTTTCACTGTTATACGGTAGGGGGCGCTATTACATCTTCTGAAAGAGTACTGAATCTTCAGATCAAAACACATGTGAAGAAGCAGAAACAAGCTATATCATATGCATATGTAAAATAACGCAATAATCAACAATAAACAGCCTATTAAAAAAAACGTTTCTGAATGAAATGTCAACCAAGGACAAGGTACAGGACTGTGAAGCCTTGGGATGTTGATGGACTCGATCTACCCCAGACAGCAACAAAGTGTAGGCCCAGATCCGGTCCACATCTGGTACGTGTGGAATCTACATGTACCAGATGTGGCCTGGATCTGGGCCGACACTACGTTGCTGTCTGGGACCCCATCTGTGTTTTGATCATCATTCTGAATTGTTTCTTATACAGACGTAGTCTTTGAAAACTAAAAACTAAAAAACGCAATTTTCTCAGCTTTTGTTTAAAAGCAGATGGTCTATTCTTTATTTTGATATATTGCGTGTTCAGATACAACAAAACTTTTGTGAAAATGATCAAAAATGCTGGCGGTGGCTGATAACTTTTTTCAAAAACTCTGGCGAGGAAAGAGTTAAATGTCCCTGCAATGTGACAGATACATTTTTAAAAGAAAAAAATGCAGTTTTTACTCCCATATAATAATCCCTGGACATGTCAACATACTTTTTTATTCCAGTAGCTATTTATTTTTAAAATGTATTAATTAATATAATTCAAATGTATTTAATTAATGTGACCTCATAATCTTTGATCAAAATAACTTTCCCTCCCTCTTGCAGCGAGTCAGCGACATCTCTTCCTTCTCTGATGATGTTTATTGGCGCGACAACCTGTCACTCAAATGACATCACAGCAATAGCAAATTACAACCATCCAATCAATTCCCAAAGGGCAAAATTAAGTCCCAGCCTAAATTTTTTTCTTGTTTGAGAAGCTGTTTCACTCCGATATACATCACAATAGAAAAAGACTATCACAACTTACATTTCATGTCGGCTTCAATAAATTGGCTACAGTTTGCAGTTTATCATTTGATTTAAGTAGAACAAATAGTCAGTGTCTGTTTCTGCACTGTTAGGAGTCCCTCAATCATGGGTATCCTTGTCGCTGATCGTGAGAGTTTTGGATGAAGGAATGACAATTTATGGGGGTGAATATGTTGAACTAGCATTACGTGTAAGTCATTGTGGCACCAAAAAATGCATATAACGTGTAAAAAGTGATTGAATATAATCAATATCTGATATTTAATGAATAAATCAGGTCTGGCTCTGTGGCGGGAGTATTAAAGTGGTGCCATGTTCAAAGATTGCGCACATTGAAAGAGCACATAAGCCTTATTCACCGGACCTTAGCAAACCCATGATTCGAAATGCTCTGAGAGTGAAATCTGGATGGATGAATATAAATGAAATGTGAATATTGCCTGGAATCTCCCTCTAAAGGTAACAGTAATAGTAAACATTGTTTCAAGGTCAGTTCAAGATAAGTTGAATATTAACAGTCTTGTTTAGAACTATTCATTCAATTGATCTTCATATCCTCACACTGGACCTGGTTAATAAAATGACTGTTTTTCCTCTAGGATCATGGGATTGATATTGGTGATGTGACTGAAAGAAAACAGTTACGAGAGAAACTCAAATGTAAGCCCTTCAAATGGTATCTGGAAAACATATATCCTCAGCTAGATAGATGGAAAGACATAATGGCTTATGGTGTAGTAAGTTGCTCAAAGTCTTCTAATATACACAATTCCCCTCCCGAGAAGAGATATAAAAAAATAAGTTAAGTTTATAGTTGGTCCATCTAACCCAGTTATTCCAAAACTGCTGCTGTTTATTTTTATGACAGTTGAAGAATGATCTTAAAGAAGCCTACTGCATTGATCAAGGACCTGTTCCTGGAAGTGTACCTATTCTGTACGATTGTCATTACTATGACCCTCAGGTAAGTGTAAACCTTTGCTCTGAATAGCTATACGTCCAAAAAGCACTCCTCATTTCAACATCTCTCACAGTATTGTTACTACATCCGTAATGGAGAGATCTACATTGGACGAATCAAATCTCACACATATAACTCCAACCGTTGTCTAACGGATCCCGGAAGTGGAAGCACACCGGGGTTACATGACTGTAAACAAGCCAAGAAGAAAGAACTGAGTATATACTGGGACTTCACTCTGGTATGATCCTGCTCTGCATTTTATTCGTTTATTGATTTTTATGGAATATTTCACACCACATTTGTACTGTTAGACATTTCTGCAGCGGTCTTTCACGTCTCTCAGTCACCAAAATGATAAACTTATTCACGGGAGAAAAATCAGATTGACCACCATCGTCTCTTTGGTCTGGGGAAAAACTCAAAAAAGCTGATTTTTATTTTGCGCATGCTCATAACATACTCAGTGCACACAGGCACGCACGTTTTACTGACGTCACTACGTAAACTATTTAACATGACTTTGCCACTTATACTGTGAAATATGCTTAACAACATTGCTGTGTGGCTATTCTCTGTTCTCTATGTGATCATAATTATAATTTAAGCATTGATATAATTAATAAAAAATGATTTTATGGTTTCTGTTTTCATTTAGGGAAATTCAATAAGAAATAGAAACACAAACCGTTGTCTCGAGATCGGCCAAGGACACGATTCCAACTATTATCTCATCATGCACAGGACAAAAATGAACAATACAACATGTCATCAAAGATTTTTAAAAGGAAAGAGAAGTGAAAACAGTATTCCATAACTCAAAAGATTCAAACAAAACGGCACAAAACACACACACACACACACACACACACACACACACACACACACACACACACACACACACACACACACACACACACACACACACACACACACACACACACACACAGGAATCAATGTAATGTGTGTGTGTGTGTGTGTGTGTGTGTGTGTGTATGTTTTGTGCCGTTTTGTTTGAATCTTTTGAGGAATCAATGTAATGTGTGTGTGTGTGTGTGTGTGTGTGTGTGTGTGTGTGTGTGTTTTGTGCCGTTTTGTTTGAATCTTTTGGGAATCAATGTAATGTGTGTGTGTGTGTGTGTGTGTTTTGTGCCGTTTTGTTTGAATCTTTTGGGAATCAATGTAATGTGTGTGTGTGTGTGTGTGTGTTTTGTTTGAATCTTTTGAGTTATTGTCGTATTGTCGCGCTGCTCTCCTTGAAGTCCATCCGCCATTTTTACGATCAGTGCAATGCATGATGGTATGTAGGGCTTGGGTTAGTGACCATCGGTTGTACTCTACTTTTCAAAATGCATTCCGGGATACATTGAGTGGACTATATAGGCCCTATCGACAAACCAATAAAATTTGTTGAAACACATTTTAATTTTTATTCAGGAGTTATGTATATACAAAACTATAACTTTTTATGACAGTAGTTTAGTGATAAAAATGTTTTTGAAAAAATGTTTTTTTTTCTCCCATCCTGTAGCCTACAAAACGTTCGCGCTGGAAAACTTCTATAGTCCCTGGCCAAAATGCTTTGTTCGACTTTTCTGAGATCATCTACTCTTCCCTGTGGATGAGCTGTGACCTACTTTCTGTAAGATCTGAATTTTTGAGTTTGAATTTTTGAGATTTAATTTTAGAAAACTGAATTTGAAGTTCTGAATTTCTTCATCTTGAAAACTTGAATCTGTATTTTTTAAACTGAATATTTGCAGTATAAGAATTCAGAACAAAAAAACTAGCTGTTTGAAAACGCATGTCTATAAAATTCAGCCATAAAAAACATTTCAATTAGTTAAATTTCAAATGTTCAATATTCGTTTAAAAAAAATCAAATTCAGAGCTATTTAAACTACCACCTAAAATTCAATTTTGTTAGATTACACTTGCAAATAATTCAAATTTACATAATTCAAATTCAAATCATTTTGTCATATTATTAGCTCCATATTATGGAAGATGCTGTTTATCTAAATGTATTTAGTTAATTGTTCTGCATATTTGCATGCAATTTTTTTTCTTTTTTTTTTAATCAAAAGCAATATTGCTGGTTTATTTAGCAGGCTATACCACATTGAGCATACCACTTATTAGGCTACTGTAAGACTTTGAATATTAAAGTGCAAAATAAGACCTGGCCACTCTTGTTTGTTGCCTTTACAATTTGAAACCGTACAAGGGTATAAACAATGCCAGGCAGACGTTGATGTTAGCAACACAGCTACAACTAATAAAATTGATAATGGGTGTGTTTTGTAGTCTGTGAATAATCAAGCATTGACAATAGTCAATCATATTGGCGGCACCATATGCCCCCAAATAAAATTCTGCTTAGGGGCCGGCTGTGTTTGTTAGCTATTCCGTTTAGCGATAACTGAACTGAGAATTAACAGAGAGAGGGCGCAATTTTTAAACATGTATTCAGTCTCTTAGCAACGTGTTTGTTTGTGGGTTTCCCATTCCCTCATTTCGTGACATCCAGTTGGTCGATTGAAATATTTCATTGTATTGATCGCGATCGATCTATAGTGGTGATATAATGGATCAAGTTGAGCTTCTGTCAGACCGAATCGCAGCTGTTCAACTTGACAGAAAGAGAAACAGGGAACTGAAACGCCGAGAGAGGATCTTTAATGACAAAGTCCGCACGATTGGAGTAAGTTAAGTCTGTTTGCTGAAAACATCTTTATAAAGATGTAAATAGCATTTGCAAATTCATTTTGTTAATTTCTATCTTGGACAGCTTGACTATGATGCTCTCGACCATCAAGTTAAAGAACGAAGAGAGAAAGAACAACGCGAAGCAAACGAACTGGAATTATATGGCGAGTAACTTAGCCTACTAAAACAAGCAATATACATATATATATATATATTGTTTTAAATATAATACAAAATTCCTGGTGGTATAACTGGCTGGAAAAGAAAAACAGAGGGGAAAAGTCTAATTAAAATGCTGACATTTTTGGGGACTAGCGTAACGTTATATTTTATGTATGGGGACTATACGTGTGTGATGGGTAGGTTTAGGGTTAGGGTCCGTGTAGGGTATATAAAACAAAGTTTGTACAGTATAAAAATCTTTATATCTATGGAAAGTCCTCATACAACATGAGAGTGTGTGTAGAAAGATGGGTTTTTTTTTCCACAAAAAGTTTTTGGATAACTTGAATTACATAACTCACTCTTACATTGAGGCTGACTCTCCTGTGTGTTTTCAGCTGATGACCTGCTGTGCAGTGATCGTGTAGCCTGTGTCCTGGAGCAGCGGCAGAAGAAAGATGAGCGCCTGCTGAATGAAGCCATCGTGCAATTTAGGGAACAATTCCAACAAACAACCAGCAGACGTGAGTTTGATCTGAACGACCCAGAGCTGCTGAAGAAGCAGGAAGGTGTGCGGATTCTCCCGGGACTGAGTGGAGAAGATCTGGGCCAGAAGGACAGGCTGAGGAAGCAGCAGGAGCAGCTCAGAGCATGGACCCTTCAACAGCAAGAAGAACTGGAGCGAGCAAAACAACAGCTACAACAAGAAGGTACGTTCACTTGCTGAATGGCAGCTCCTTATATCTGAGCCCTACCAATTTTCAGTGACTTTTGGTTCCAGTCTTGAATGTTTGCTTGATTCTTTCTGAAACTGTACATTGTGGCAGTGAATTGATTAAAACTAATTTGTTGCACAGGTTTTTCGCATTTAAACACATTAAACCCCCAAATGAACGTAGAAGCAACATGATGACAGTTTATTTTAAATAATATTTATAAATACATTTAAATAAAATTAAAATACAAATATATAAATAATTGTGTATTTTTAAGGGCTGTGCAATGATTACTCTCGATTAATCACATCAAAAATAAGTTTGTGTTTACGTAAGATATGTGTGTGTACTGTGTATAATTATTTTGTATATATAAATACACACATATGCATGTATATTTTTAAGAACTATTTGCATATATATATATATATACCGGTATATATCTAGTTTATATTATATATAATATACATATTTTATATATAATTTACACATTTTTATTAAGTACATTCATGCATGTGTGTGTATTTATATATACAAAATAATTATACACAGTACACCCGTATATTATATTATGTACACAAACTTTTATTTGTCGAGATTAATCGTTGCACAGCCCTAGTATTTTTAAATAAATATATTTTTATTATTATTAGTCTTTTATTATATATTTTTATTAAGTACAATACTTACATTTTTCAAATTTCTTTATAAATTTTGGGGATAAAATTACTGCCATTCAACAATGTATTTGAATAATTGGTAACATTTAATGGGCAGATTGCAAATTGTCAGTCTACTGATTTTATTAATATACAATAAGAACAATTACAGAACATGTAGTTTAAACATGTGAAAACAAATAAACTTACAATCATTTCATAAATCTTGTAAACGGCCATTATTAATCGATATTATTTCCCCCAGCCCTAGTATCAATGCTTTCTCTTTTTACAACTGTATAGTGCATCAGTACGATCAAAGCAGAATGTCTCTGGATAACCGAGCCGTTGAACTGCAGAAGATGGAGGAACAATACAAGAGAGCTGCAGCCATCGCCACCAAAGACTTTAACCGGGCACTGGTGAGTCACTGACGACTTAAGTCCACAAAGTAGAAACAAAAAAAGGCTTTATAATTCAAAAATAACAATTTTTTTTACATTGTTCCTTGACCACAGGCTGCAGAAATCACACATCGCCGTCTACAAGAGTGTCAGGAGGAAGAGGAGAACAACCAGACGGACATCCTGAACCAGCTAAATGGGGACCTGCTGATGGAAAACCCTGAACAGAAAGTAAGTGTGCTGGGCCTGTCCCGCCTGCGCAGGGACTGTTACAAGGGAATGAGTCCTGAAGAGCTCCAGCAGTACACGCAGTACCAGCTGCAGCAAGCAGAAGATAGGAAGGTAAAGCACAAAAAACGTTCATTCTGTTAACAAGTAACATCATGAAATGTTGCAAAAGATCAAAATACACGTATTTGTTAAAGAGCGAACAAATATGTGCAGAGTGCTGCCATGAAGCACCGGGAGAAGGAGCTTCAGGAGCATCACGAGAACATGACATCAGCCCGGGCTGCACTGCTGCTGGAAAGACAGCAAGCGCGCATTAATAAGGAGCTGCGCAGGCGTTTGGACAACACCAACGCACAGCTGGCCCAGACCCATGATGCTCGGTGAGTTACAATGGGTTTGGTTGACTAATTAGCACACACTACTGAAATAATAATAATCTTACAGTAATTTTAATTAATTTGAAATGACTGAATTTGAGGGCCTATTGGAATTGCTCCGTTTATTCTTCTTCTCCTTCTCTGAGATGAATGGCATTTTCGAGGGCCTAAACATACTCGAAAACTCACTAGACAGTGCACACGTGTCAAAAGTGCTGAAAATGTACATCTGATATGGGTTTCAGAAGTCAGTGGGGTCAAATGGCTTGATAGCGCAACCTTCTAAATTTCAACAAAGCACCCCAATGCGTCAATGTAATATGTCTCACATTCACGTACAAAATTCTGTAGGCACATGTAACATCCCACACATCCTGATTTTGCAGTTTTTTAACTGCAAAATTTAACGCGTTCCTGGTTCAACATATTTTGTTGATCCTGGTCTGAAAATTTAGTCTTAACCCTATCCCTACCCCTAAACCTAATCCTACCTATAAGTGATCCCTAAAATCAGAGCACCTAACACTGTAAACCTGAACATAAACTGGAAACTTGTCCCTCAAGTCTGAAATGTTGATTGGAATGTTGTTCCAGGATCAACAAAGATGATGCACTTGGTGAAATCAGGTTCTACTAACATCCCAATGGGGGTTATGTGCAACAACTTCCGTATTCTGTAAAATATTCCGTGTTCGGTTCAGGTCTTTGATATGTGCTTCATTAAATATAGAGCTGTTTTACTCAAGATGCCTTCAAAGTAGCTACCAAATATGAGCATAAGCTATGTCCATCGCATATGCAGATTGATATCTAAAAGTTTTTTTTTTCTTCTAACTAACATTCGGATATTAAAATTGAATAAAATTGTGATATGTCGACAGTTACTGTTAACACTTTATCTGACAAGCAGATCCGATGAGTACTGTTTTCCTGTTTGTTCATGTGACAAAGTCTATATCTTCAAAAAAAGTCTCTAGTCTCTAAATCCAACAAGAAGTTTTAATTTTCTCTGCAATTTTTGTGCAGTTTTTGCCATTTCCAGGCATCGTACTTTAACAAACTATACTTGGAGATCTAATTTGTATTGATTTAGCTTTTAAAGTTAGTCAGTGGACTATACAACAGTGTTGTTTTTGTTAATTTATTAAAGAACAAGATATAACAAAATATTAAAATTGTTTTGTTTTTTATGAAATAAAGCTAAAATAAAATATAAATACTACATTAAAAAAGTTCAAGGAAAATTTGGAATGTGTCCTCGGCAGCGAAATAAAAGTACTAAAATTACTATTACTAAATCCGAAATAAAAATAAATGAAAGCTAAATTGAAATATTAATAAACTAATGCAAATGACAAAAACAGCAAAATTACAAAAACTTAAACTAAATGTAAAGAATTCTGAAAATATGAATAAATACTAGTATGAAAATTATTCTCTGTTACTTGAGTTTTTTATTTTGTAACAAATGCTAAAACTTTTCCCATTTACAGGAAGGAATATCTCCAGGATCTGTACACCAACATTCCAGACGAGCGCTACTTTTCCCAGTTTAATTCCAGCAGTAGATAAACATTACAGCGTGAATCTGAAAGATGAACACCATCTCGGCTCAGCAATCAAGAACAATAAACCGTATCATTTTACAGTCAAAACCTTGGCTTTAAATAGTTGGGGGACTTCAATGGACGTGTTTTGGAATTTTTAATAGGTCACAAAGATGGCAAATGTTATGTGGAGTTGTCACACTAGTTTTATTTAATTGATGTTGTAAACAAAACGAGTTACATATTCATAAACAACTGAAATTTAAAACAACCTACCAAGGTTATTAAAGTAAAAATATACTTTTAAAACCTTTTTTCATGAAATAGAACTGACATCATAAACCAGAATTTGTATGGTTTATCAGGTGTCTTGTGATCATAAATCACAATTAGTATTTACAAAACGCACACAAAACCGCCAGAGTCCTCCATTTTGTTTCAGTGGAAGTACAGACGATCAGTACACGGGTTCTGCACCAGATGGCAGCACAGGCCAGTTCAAGATTTCACATTCAGTTCTTCAAAAGTAACAGCATAAATTGCAGTATTCACAGCACAGTATGCTCACTAATATGGCAAACAAAAGGGGAAAACCTCCTGTAAACAATGCCTTAAAGCAGTGTTTTTATGCAGGACTACCTGTCAAAGTAAACTTTCCAAAACAAACTTGTCCCATTTTACCAGCAAAACCTCAATAGCCTCTTTCTTTCTTTGACTTGGCAATGAGCTGTACCTAGAAATGAAGAGCGAGAGGTAAAATAAGTTATAAATAAATGATAAAATTCTGGTTGTAGGTCATAAAAATGCCCAAATAAACTCACAAACTCATCCTAAAAATCCTAAAATTAGACACTTGTAGTTATGTTACCTGAGGGAGTTTATGACCAGCTCTTTCAATGTGCCTAAATTAAAGCTCATTCCTCCAAAGCCCATGAAGGCTTCATAGAAATCGTGTGAAAGTGCAGTGGCACGAAAGAGAGCTGGATCATCCGAGCTGATCACCAGAGGATGACCCTCAGCCATCAGCACTGTCGCCGGGTGGTCCCGCAAGTCTGAGATCAGTTTCAACACCTGACAAAGGGTCACAGCATTTTTAGTATTTTCAAATAAGCCACAGGCAGTTGCAATGAAACAAAAATATAGCAAAGACTGAAAGAGGAACATAGTGGAAAGCTGAAAATATGTCTAACCTATATAATGTGTTACCTACTTATAGGGGACAGTACGATTTTTGATTTTGAAAAAAATGAACACATTTACTCAGAGTCAGCAGGACGCATCAAACTGAACAAAAGTGATGGTAAAGGCATTTATAATGTTATAAAAGTTTTCTATTTCAAATAGTGCTGTCAAATCAATTAATCACGATTAATAGCATTTCACATAAAAGTTTTTGTTTATACAATATATGTTCGTATATATATGTTATGTATGTGTGTGTGTATAGACACCCATTAAGCATATAAATATGACGTGATGTCTGCATTTCCTTTCCGATTGCATTTTTTTCTGTGTAAATGCATAAAAAGATACCATATACACATAGTACCTCTACCAAGTATGTACTCACTTTAACTTTTCAAAAACCATTAATTGTTTGTAATTTTTCTGTTATTTAAAGTGACAAAATATCATGTGGTGCTGTTTTGGAAACGTCTTTGAAATAATCTAAATTTATTCACATTTATTTTCTGCATTATTTGGCATGATTTCCAAAGTGTAGGAATTTTTTTTTTTAAATTGTAATAATATTTCACAATATTACTGTTTTTGCTGTATTTTTGATAAAATAAATGCAGCCTTGGTGAGCATAAGAGACATCTTTAATTTCCCCCCTTTTAATCAAATCTTACCGACCAAAAACTTTGGAACGGTAGCCTAGTGTATATTGATTTCAAATAGTAAATTTAATTCAAAACAGTTAAATTCTAAAACATAACCTTGCACAAGATTAAATTAGTACAATATTTACATATCATATACTATTTTATTACATATTTATTATATTAATATTTTTTCACTATTTCTCTCGTTCATTAACGTTTAACATGTTGTTATTGTAGCATGTTCATAACTATCACAAACAGACATTCATCAGAATTGTGATTTGAATTAAATATGAATAGGAATATAGCTACCTAAATAGCTAACACTTATTCAAATGTGTTATTTGGAATAACATGCACAAAAACAATAAGACCAGGAACATGCATTGAGGAAGTACAGTTTTGACTTCAAAGGCATAATGAGTGATGATATACCTGATTTGAGATGGGGCAGATTTCAATTGGTACGCCCATCTTTCTAGACATCTCTTTAACTACTGGGTGACGTGCCAAGGCAAAGCCATGACCTATACGTGTGGTGTTGAATAGAAGAGCATCCATGAGGTTCTGATCGACATCTGTTCCTTGTGAATCTGTGGTTAAAGCGGATGAAATATGTTACTATAGCAACTGTGAAAAAAGAACAAGCACTCAATCATCAGCCTAAAGGACGACTTTGAGTTACACTCCTTTGTACCAGATGAAAGAACAAAGATGTCAAAGGAAACCTGTCTCTCCTGCGTGGAAAAAGTAGGGCAGATTAACACCCCTATCTTCAGGTAGACTCAAAGCATCCTTGAAGTACCACAGAGGTCTTCCAAGGTCTTCTTGTCCTACCTGGAGTTATACAAATTCTAAAGTGTATCCACGTATTGGATATTTCAGCAATATGCTCATCAACTAACCATCAAATACTCACAAAGTCAAAGCCTGCCATGATATTTGGAAAGTTCCTTTGTAGTGCCATTGCTTCCTCTACTGCCTTCACTGCCTCTGTTGCATTTATTCCCCTAAGAGCAACAGGAAATGATTTCTATTCATTCAGATCTTCTAGAATCAAACTCATATTTGATCTAGTTGAATGTTTATCTCACCTGTGGACGGTAAAAATAACCCGAGCCCCTAAGAAGTCTGGGTAATGCGCCGTAAATCTCCTCACAACTTCCTGGCAGGCGCGCATACTCCAGTCCTTATCATGCAGTCTGCCATCAAGTTCATATGTCTAGAAATTTTCAAATAAATATGAGCACATATTAATTTTCATTTATTGTACATTCTATTTTATATGGAAGCTTATTTCCACCAAGGAATAAAAAAAAGTTTAAAGTTTGTGTTTGTGTTTAAGACCAGGTTTCACAGACAGGGCTTAGATAAAGCCAGGATCAGGCCTTAGTTCAATTAGGACACTTAAAAGCTTTTATAAACGTGCCTTAGAAAAAACATTACTGGTGTGCATCTTGAGACAAAACAATGGCACTGACATATTTTAAGATATATAAGTGCAAGTTGCTTTCAGTTAAAACATTTAAAAAATGGTTTACTAATTTGAGAAAAACGACAGAACTGCGAGACAAACTCGCAATTCTAAGAAAATGCAGAGAGAAAAAGTCACTAAAATGTTGAAATTACCTTTTTTATTTGTATTTTATTCTGTGGCGGAAACCACAAAACCGAATTGCGAGATGAAAACTCAGAATTACGAGTTGTGAGATATAAACTTGCAATTGTGGGAAAGTCAGAATTGTGAGATAAAAACTCACAATTACCTTTATTTCTTATTTTTTGGCGGAAACAAGTTTCTATAATTTTAATTGGATTTTGTATTTTTTTTAAGGGGAAAAGCATCCATACCGCTGGCAGCAGCGCCCTGATTTCCACAAACATGATGTTGTCCTCATGAAACTGTCTGAGACCTTCATAAAGGTAGTCTTTAAAAACAGGTGCATAGGTGACCAGACCGTAGGCCACCAAGAACGCCTGTTCAAATCTCTTCCACACACTGTCTTGGCTAGGATAGTCTCTGTCTGGGTCCTCAGTGAAAAGTGTGAGATTTCGAATGAAACTGTGGAAACAAACATCCCTCAACTTGAGACAAACATCCCTCAGCTACAGTCTCAGGTTTACTTCAGTTCTCTGTAGACTCAGGCCCTACCTGTTGTCCAACTCTGTGCTGTTTTTAATCTTGTCCCTGAGGGATCTGAGCAGGGTCCATGAGGAGCAGCGTTGACGAGATGCAGGCTGTCCAGAAGAGAAGATAAACTGCACGGTCTGCTCATCTGTGAAGCACACGTAGCAGTTCTCCCTGTAGGTCACGTTCTTCACTAGCCAATCCACATCTACCATAGCAAAGTCATGAACATGCAGGGCCGCACCTGGACAACAGATGAATCAGATAAATCATTATACTTAAGCCTATGTGGAGCCTATATATTTAGATACTATATATAACCATTCAAAAGTTCTTAATGTTTTTTAAAGAAGTCAAAAGGCTGCATTTATATTAATATTGTGAAATATTATTAGAATTTAATTGACTGTTTTCTATTTTAATACTTTTACATTTTAATTTATTCCTGTGATGCAAAGCTGAATTTTCAGCATCATTACTCCAGTCTTCAGTGTCACATGATCCTTCAGAAATCATTCTAATGTGCTGATTTGCTGCTCAAGAAACATTATTATTATTCTTAATGTTAAAAGCAGTTGTGCTACTTAAAATGTTTGTGGAAACCTTAAAAAAAAATTCAGGATTCTTTGATGAATAGAAAGTTCAAAAGAACCACATTATTTGAAATAGAAACCTTTGTAACATACAAAACAAATGTCTTTACTGTCACTTTTGATCAATTTCATTGATCCTTGCTGAATGAAAGTATTAATTTCTTCAAAAAAAAAAACATATTAATGACCCCAAACTTTTTAACTGTAGTAACAGTCACACCACAAACTACACAATATATCTGCATCATTAGATTACTGTACCTTTAGGCATCTTTTGAATCAAACTAAAAACAGGACTTTGATCGATGAATCGCTTCGCCTTGAAGAAATGCATAGATAGTGGGGAAGGTCCTGCTTCTATATCATGTTGCTTCAGTTTCTGAAGCTTCGAGTCAAGCAGTTTCTCTCTCTCGTTCAGTGTTATGTTGCCTCCTGTCCGTCTAGATGCCTCCAGTCTTATCAGAGCCTCCCGCTTCCTGGGATCTGGTCCACAGTTACATGATGCACACCACAGAAACAGGATCCATATCCGCATCAGGGGTCTTGGTGTCAGTGTGTGCATGGCTGTGATGTAATTCAACCACTGATCTCTGTGCTAATGGTGAAAAGTAATAAAGCGGATTGTTAATTATTTAAATGTGCATTACATGATTTTTGGTTTATGCTTCAATGACTGATGTGACGGTTTTGGATTTAATACTGACAAATGATGCAGTTCCACGCAAAAGTAAACTTTTTCCATTACTGTAGCCATGTCAACTAACATTATATTATAATAATTTATTAAAATATAATAAAAAATAAAGTGAGTAGAAACTGGTGCATTTGTCTCGCATGATTAATATATTATGAGAGTAAAATCTATTAATGTAAATAAAAAAATTAAGTGATTAGCCTAGTATCTGGCTAGTCATGTGATCTTAAAATGGCAGCCACCAGAATAAGGGGGTCCCCTTAAAGTTGTATGTAGAAAACTGCAGTTTATTATAAATTCATTAATGTCATTTCTAAATGAACATTAATTCATTTTTATTTTTTATATTGTAAGCTTTCAACTTTTAAGCTGGTTTAAGATAAATGTACTAGCAGTATTGAGACTTCTGTTAACCTGTGAGGTCTGCAGTTATAAAGAAAAGGAGTTTTGCCCACAGCTTGCACTTCTTTTTTTCAACTGTCAACAGTTACTTTGAGAACAGTTTCAATCATCAACCACAGCTGTTCCCTAATGCCAGTGGAAAATCAGCTGTTTGAAACTGTTTACTTCTATAAGCAAAATATAAACTATCACAATTATATAAATGAAATCTATAAATCCTTCTAAAACAACGCGACCATCTGTTGGACCCAATTACTTGTCACATTTGGGTAAACAAGCCACATGACACACAACAGCATGTCGAGCAGCACTCTACCTATTATCAGTCATGATTGAGTTGTCTAGCTTTTGTCACGTTTTCTTCATACTTCAATTCTGATATCGTTTATAAACGTCTGTCGAATTTCAACGATTTACTGATTGATTTATCAAATAAAGAGGTTTTCACGCAAAACACTTTAAAACTGCCCCAGTAAGTTAACCGTTAACGTTACCTGAATTAATCCCAAATAAACGTACAGAAAAATAAATACATTCCGAAATACATCGAATAAGAAAATGTCCTACCTGGCGATTGCATACAATTTATATATACCAAGACGCCGGATATGGAGATGCAGCAAGTTATTGTTTTTAATCGACTCGACCGACTTCGTTACCCTAACGTAGACTTCCACAACAGAGAGTGACGTCACGTATTTCCTTAAAGATCATTGGCTCTGCTGTGTGGCAGTGCGCGTGAACAAAAGACCCGAGAGGACAAAGATTTATACACGTATTCTAAATCTAGCTAATATATTAACTGCATTTCGGTCTTGGTTTCCAAAGTTTTCAAGTCCATAAAGATACGGGTGCTTATGTCCAGTTAGGTTTCTCAGGCGTTTGAACCCTGACTGAAATCTTTGAGACTTTCTGGGAGTAAATTACACTAGTAAAATAATATTTCGTCTGTATCTACAGTACACACTCTCACAGTAGGTTATAGGCTATACATGTCTAGATGACCACGTCACAGTTAACGAGTGGTTACATGTCAATAGTACATCTAGATCATGTCAATGAAGTTACCAGTATCAAAAAAGGTACCATGGTTCTTCCAATATTTAAAATATCGTCGCATTCTTTCATTATCCAAGTAAAATGTCAGTGTACCATGGTACAGGTAATCCACATACTTTTAGTAGTGCCATATACGTTTTTCAAAGGAGAAATACACAGAAAATTGACAACTTGAAAACAAGTGCAAAATCTAATGAAACGTAATTTATTCAAAGAAATGTACAGTATAGAAAATACTTCGGTTCATTTCCAAAATAATTTGTCATTCAGGTAAGAACTTGTAAACTTCACATAATGAAAGTTACAAGTGTCGTTTTGGATTACAACTTTGCTAATGAGGTAAAAATGAACCGTTTCAAAACAAACATGAAAAAGAACATTTATAATTAAAAAGACAAAAATTTACAAAACACAAGAGCAAATAAATATGATTCACATTTAACCAACTAGTTAGTTAACTAGTACAGACAGAATAGATGGCAGCAGATATGTTGAAGGGTGGATTTCAAGAGCTACAGGCCTGTTCCCCAATACCCACCAATAAGTGAATGAAAAAAACAAACAAAAAAAACATCTGTACACAGCACAATTCACACATTCTTGTAGTTCATTACTAAATCATCCCTTTACATATTGACAGTGGAGTAGTACAGTCTACTGACAGACTGCTAAAGTGATACGACTTATGAGCAAAGACAGGTACAAAATGGTGGACAACTTCCATGTCATCTCGCAGCTGCTAGTATTTCCATATCCCTAGATCATAAAATACATATAAACAGTTCACGTGTCCACAAAAATACTCGCCCGACATTATGCACCATCACAGGATTCTGGGACTAAAGACCTCAGTGTACTACAAACATCACGGTCAAATCCTTTGTACAAGGTGCACAACCTTTTTCCACTTTAAAGTGTGGATTCCAAAAAACAACAAAATGAGGGCAAACATTTGAACCTAGAATGCTGCCTTCATTTCACTGATAGTTGTAAAAACCAACATTCAAAAGGTGGAATGCAGATGTTTTAATCATGTTCAAACTTGGCACTGATAAATTAATAATGTCCATTCGGTTTTGTGAGTGGATATATTAAGGCTAGTGTTGATTTAAAGATCAAGCCGTCAATCATGAAAAAGTATAGGTCTGAGTACAAACATCTTTTCATGCGTCTAAGAAGGGAATAGAGAATGTGTCACATTCTGGAATTATGAGGTAGATTTTCTTGCTGCCATATTACAAGTTGCTGTTACTATTTAATGGTTTGTTGATGAGCTGAATTAAACAGTAATTCAGACAGACCATAAGGACACATAAAAACAAGCTGATATTCAAAGTAATTCATTTAGTGCAGGACAACAATAGGAGGAGCAATGAAAATAAACAAAACCATTCTACTCCATTTCCCGATCAGCCCTCGTCCCCCATAAAAAATTAAGCATTCAAAACAAATATTAAACTAATTCAAAGAACAGTGTGACAAATTACATTAACCACAAGACAAGTACTGCGTCTGTACTGAAGATCACAGATGAATTGAAGTTAATCACAGTTTCAGTGACATTTCATTTTAATCATTGTGTTCACTAAATATTAATTCGACAATACCCGTATTAAAACCACTACACCCTGAGAAAATTCCGTAATTTGAATTAAAAGAGGAAGCATTCATGTAAAATATGAGCACATTGTCATTTCTCTCATTTAATAAAAGGAGCTATGGGGTACTTTTACAAGTCAGTGTAAAGGCTGATATATACACTCATCTAATGCATTGTTAGCATTGTGACTCCAGCTAGTTATTTTTGTGACAAATTTAATTTACATTCCAATATGTGAAAAATATTTTAAGACTGATGCCCAATGAAGAATGATATCAGGTCACAAACAATAAACCAGCCTTCAAGGAACCCCAAAAGCTATAGATTACTAGTAGACTGTAAATATTAAGAGGTGAAAGATAGCTACCTCAGTGTCTGAAATCTGATTCATTCTGTGCAGACATCATTTAACAGGACACATCAATAGGGAACAAGACAACACATCAGAGATAGAGACAACTTAAGTGAAAAGTTAGAATTTAGTCCCATACTAAGAAGCACACATCTAATTTAAGACCAAGGCCACTCATTCCAGTATGAAAGACTATTCCTAGTGCATAACAAATAAAGCAGCCAAGTTCTCTGCCAGTCTAAGAAAATCAAAGACAATCTTCAAATTGAAGTGGCATTAAAAGAATGCACATAACCAGAAATAAAGTGGATACTATGCTTTAGTTGAGATGAACACCATCTCATTAATACACTCCAGGTGTGGTGTTTCCCAGTGGAGCAGAAGATCCATCTTTTACTCATTGAGTTGAATTACTACATCTAAAATCGTTCACAGAACATTCAACAAGTACATGAAGGCAACAGAGTCTAGTTTGTCAATGAAGCTTGGAAAAAACTAAAGTAGTCTCAGTACGTTCCTTACTCTACCTGAGTTTAACTTTGTAACTGTTTAATACCATCTTGCTCTTCTCATGGACAAAAATTAGTTTCTTTACTTCCTAAGAAACAGCCTGTGCAAAGGAGCTTGGAGATGTTCCTTTGAAGGGAATGAGTCCAAAGACATTCCAGGCTGGGAAGAGAAGCTGCAGTCTAGTATAATGGAGTTTAAACAGTATAAACAGGACTGAAGATTCACTGCTCTTCATTGGTCAATGATCATTGAGGCAAACTCTTATCAAGGTGGGTAGGATCTGGGCTTCAATTGGTACAATAACTTGCCTTTTTCAGCAAATAATTACAATCAATCTTCCTAATTTTAGTTGTGGCCTCCATTTCCTTGTATATTCCAGGAAAAAGGAGTGTTGTAGAAGGTGTTAATTTTCCTTGGGTTGCCAAATAAATCTTTTTTTTTTTATACACCTTGTTTATTGCCTGGGCCATTGGGAGATGGTGTACCCAAAATTTGGTGCCTATCAGACAAGAAAAAAAAGTTACTAAAGGTAAGGACATTTAATGTGAAAGCAATATAAAGACAAATGTTGATGATGTGTAAGATGTGGATCCAGATCAATTATGTCATAAGATTTGAGAGATAAATGAGATCTCTTACCCAGTGCGAAGTAAGTGTTCTGCAACCACTGCTCTTTGAGAAACCATCATTCCCTGGAACTGCCCTGCAACATTTGGATGCCTGTACATAGCCATTCGACTTTGACCTGGAGAAAAAGGCAGGTGCTGGGGCCTCTGTAAAGCTTCAATTAAATGTGGATGAGGATGCTGTGGTGCAAAATGTGCACTGGGAAAATGCTGGCCAGAATACGGCCCACTTGCCATCATATGGGGTGGATGAGCACCACTTTGCTGCATGCTGGGGTGCATCCCACGAGTCCCATATGGGAAACTGGGGTGAAGCTGAGCTGAAGTACGATGCCGGGCTGAAGCATTGTGGCTGTCCAGGTCTAAGATCTCTTTTGGGCTCTCTGAGCGTTCAGAAGGCTCTTCAGTTCTTGCCTGCTTGGCAGGGCTGCCATCCTCCCTATTCTCCAAAGCACTGCTATGAGACCCATCGGGTATAGGACTGGGTGACATTAAGCTCCCACCAGATCCATCCGAGCCATGTGGAGACATGCTGCTGTCCTTGTGTCGTCCATTAAAACTTCCAATGGATGGTGATTGGTAAGAATTGGGCATCATTGGGTGTTGAGGCTGGTATGGAGGTCTAGGCCACTCCTCATGCGAAAATCCAGGTCTGCCATGTCGGTGGTGCTGATAGAACTGCTGATGCTGCTGGAACTGAGGATGAATGCTGGGTTGGCCCTGAGGATGCTGTGTGGCCATGCGATACTGGTATGGAACACCTTGCTGGTGATATCCAGGATAGTGTGAAGGATTTTGATGAGGGTTATTACCCTGAGATGGAGGTCCCTGGTTTGGGTATGGCTGGTGATTTGACGGATGTAATGGTCTACCCATCTGTGGGCCAAAGTGTTGGTGTGCTGGCTCACTTACACCATATTGGAGCACAGTGTTGCTCTCTGGACCCTGAGAGTGTGCTGGAAGAGCCTGATTTTGAAGGGGTACTGGCTCCAGCCTTCCCAGCTGGGTTTGTAACTTTGGACTGAAGGGCTGTTGTTTGTAAAGCCCACTGGTACAATCAGTCATCATGTTAGCATTGCTGCTGTCTTGGGAAGCTGTACTCTCACCTGATACTTTCCTGTTGGTAGGCTCACAAGGCCTTTGGTCTCCCTGATCAGCCGGAGAGGGCTGAGCAAGTGGATGGGATACAGGGTGGCTAGGAGGTAGAGAGCTGAGGGTTGCAGGCTGATGAACACCTGGCTGACCCCCCTGAGGAGGAATCTGTGGCATTCCATGAAGAGGTCCTGCCTGTGGACCTCTGACAGATCCGTTGTGTGGTATTTGCTGTGAGCCGTTCTGAAAGTACTGATTAGATACATTTTGTGGCATCTGTTGTGGAAGATTCTGTTGAATATGTGGAGGTACATTCTGAAGAAACTGTGGTGGAACATGTTTATGGATTTGTAGAGAGGGGTTCTGGGGAATTTCATCTGGGGTTTTATGGGTCATTGGCTGAGGACTATTTTGGGGAATTGAAGAATCATCTATACATTTTTGCTTTAGGGGACCTGGTTGGGTTTGAGAATTTGGGTGGTCACTATTGTGGATTTTCTCTGGATTTGACAGTCTATATCTATCTTCATTATGACTGGGACCTTCCATACTTGGAATGGACACTGATGCCAAAGCTGTTCCTAGTGAAGGATGCTCAGATGTTTCTGTTGGATTGGAAAGATAACTTTTGTCAGCCTTACTCAGAGAAGACTCGGTTGACTGTTTATCACCAGATTTTGGACTTGAACCTGTCAGGATATACAATGGTGGTAAATGTGGTTAAATCATGCAACTGACATCAAACTTACAATATAATTTTCATCAAATGCAATAGTGTAATGCCAAAATATGGCTCTTACCTTTAGGGGATATGGGAGTGTGCTGGTTGTCTGCAACACAATCTCTAGAAGGCATGAGGAGATGGTTTTCCGGTGAAGACAGTGTAGCAGAAACTAAAGTATTACCACCACTTTGTGGGGATGACTGAAAGCTCCCAACATGATGAGATGATGAGGTCGAGAGCTGCTGGAGGGCAATCATTTCTGGACTATCAAGCATGGATGCCAAATGTGGCCTTGAGACCTGAGGGGCCCCTGGTGGTCTTTGGCCAATAGGATCTTGGGAGTTGACAGAGGGCATTCTATATTGACCATTTGTCATTGCATAACCAGTACTGTGTGGAGGACGGATCATGTTGTGATTGTATGGATGTTGGCTAGTTGCACTCTGTTCTTGCATCATAGGTCCACCAGGTGTCGGCTGCCCCTGATGGCTCATGGGTGGCCACATTCTGGGCATGTTTATGCCATGGGGGCCATAAGGAGGATAGGAACTATGCATTAGGACACCTGGACTGGAGTACCGGTTCCCCACAGGCTGCATCGACTGCCCATCTGGATGTTGGCGTGAAGGGTACATGTTGCCTTCAGATGCAGGGGCACAGAGGCCTCCAGGCTGAAGGGCCATTGGCCTTGGGCCAAGAGAAGGACCATGAGTGGGACCTGGATAGGAACGCTGTTGATGTGGAGCTTGAACTGGCCGGCCATCAGGTCCAACTGGGTATCTGGGACCAAGATGTGGACCATTTATTTGGGAACCCTGATAAAAAAAGAAAAACATTATAAACAACCTTCAAGAGGTGATTTTACAAATTGTAAATGATCAACACTAATACTGCTGATCAAACATAACATACCTGCATGTTGTAGTGAGGTATATGCTGAGGTCCATGGTCCCCCGATGGCCTGGACATGAGGGGTCTCTGTCCAGGATATGGATACTGGGGATCAATCATCATACGTTGAGCATACATCCCTGGTCCTGAAGGACCTGCAGGTCGTTGAAACTATACGCAAAAAAACCACCTGTTATGAAGTACTGACAGTAACAACAAAACTGTTGTTACAGCTGTAAACAATAAACAAATTTAGAAACCGAGACTGTGGTCTAACCTGTTGAGCAGGATGTAACATGCCAGCCTGTTGCTGTCCTGGGTAGATGTTATGAGGATATGGGGAACCATTGCTGTAGTGTGGGGGAGGGGGTTGTAAAGTGGATTTGAATAGGTCTTGTTGCTGATTGTTTCCCTTGCCACTATAGGACATTTTGCGTTTTTGAACCTGCTCAGTGGCTCTTATCAAGCTCTCGGGACCTGACTGTTTGTGACTTCTGCTCTTTTTCTTATCCTTGCGGTCACGGTCCTCACTGCTCACATGAAACTCCTCATCTGTGTCGCCATCCTCAGAAGGGAAGTGTTTCAGTAGGGCTCGGTTAAAGCAGCGTTCCAAGGACTCAGCCATTATTGTGTATTCTGAGGATACAGACAGGTAAGCATTAGCACACATACATATGATCTCATCTCCCCAAGCAGAGCAAGCGCACCAACTAGGTCACAGAGCCACAGTTGACCTCTGACCCCACTACCCCCAGGGGAATGCATTCTGATGGATGGATGGCTCCAGGGAGGGGAGCTGTGGGGCTGGAATGTCTCTGTGGCACTACAGGACCTGGCGCACTGGAGGACAGCTCAATCACTCTCTATTAATCAATGTCAGAGCCCCTCAACATACAAGTCCTTCTAAAAAAATTAGCATATTGTGATAAAGTTCATTATTTTCCATAATGTAATGATAAAAATTAAACTTTCATATATTTTAGATTCATTGCACACCAACTGAAATATTTCAGGTGTTTTATTGTTTTAATACTGATGATTTTGGCATACAGCTCATGAAAACCCAAAATTCCGTGGCATGGAGGCAATCAGCCTGTGGCACTGCTGAGGTGTTCTGGAGGCCCAGGATGCCTGATAGCGGCCTTAAGCTCATCCAGAGTGGTGGGTCTTGCGTCTCTCAACTTTCTCTTAACAATATCCCACAGATTCTCTATGGGGTTCAGGTCAGGAGAGTTGGCAGGCCAATTGAGCACAGTAATACCATGGTCAGTAAACCATTTACCAGTGTTTTTGGCACTGTGAGTAGGTGCCAGGTCGTGCTGAAAAATTAAATCATCTCCATAAAGCTTTTCAGCAGGTGGAAGCATGAAGTGCTCCAAAATCTCCTGATAGCTAGCTGCATTGACCCTGCCCTTGATAAAACACAGTGGACCAACACCAGCAGCTGACATGGCACCCCAGACCATCACTGACTGTGGGTACTTGACACTGGACTTCAGGCATTTTGGCATTTCCTTCTCCCCAGTCTTCCTCCAGACTCTGGCAACTTGATTTCCGAATGACATGCAACAACTGAGCAACAGTCCAGTGCTGCTTCTCTTTAGCCCAGGTCAGGCGCTTCTGCCACTGTTTCTGGTTCAAAAATGCCTTGGCCTGGGGAATGTGGCACCTGTAGCCCATTTCCTGCACACGCCTGTGCACGGTGGCTCTGGATGTTTCTACTCCAGAGTCAGTCCACTGCTTCCGCAGGTCCCCCAAGGTCTGGAATCGGTCCTTCTCCACAATCTTCCTCAGGGTCCGGTCAACTCTTCTCGTTGTGCAGCGTTTTTTGCTACACTTTTTCCTTCCCACAGACTTCCCACTGAGGTGCCTTGATACAGCACTCTGGGAACAGCCTATTTGTTCAGAAATTTCTTTCTGTGTCTTACCCTCTTGCTTGAGGGTGTCAATG
Source organism: Meda fulgida (assembly GCA_030578275.1). Classification (NCBI taxonomy): domain Eukaryota; kingdom Metazoa; phylum Chordata; class Actinopteri; order Cypriniformes; family Leuciscidae; genus Meda; species Meda fulgida. The sequence continues at coordinate 17,331,620 of CM060640.1, forward strand.
ATGGCCTTCTGGACAGCAGTCAGGTCGGCAGTCTTACCCATGATTGCGGTTTTGAGTAATGAAACAGGCTGGGAGTTTTTAAAAGCCTCAGGAATCTTTTTCAGGTGTTTAGATTTAATTAGTTGATTCAGATGATTAGGTTAATAGCTCGTTTAGAGAACCTTTTCATGATATGCTAATTTTTTGAGACAGGAATTGTGGGTTTTCATGAGCTGTATGCCAAAATCATCAGTATTAAAACAATAAAACACCTGAAATACTTAAGTTGGTGTGCAATGAATCTAAAATATATGAAAGTTTAATTTTTATCATTACATTATGGAAAATAATGAACTTTATCACAATATGCTAATTTTTTGAGAAGGACCTGTACTTCCACTATTATCATGACTTGCTTTGCTTATCAATTTTTTTAACACTGATACACATTCCTACATTTTGTTGAGTAGATTATTGTTAAACAGTTTCACTTCTGCTTAGATGCCACACACAAAACAAAACGGTTCATCTTGATTATATTTACCACTCTCTTCTCCGTTGTATTCCAGACAGTTCTCAAACATAAGCTTTACATCGGACACAAACTCATCCTTAGCAACGTACTCCCCATCATTCAGCTTTCTCTCAATGGTGGACAGGTCCATTGGAGTCTGACGAAACATTTTAACAACTTATTGATTTATTTTTAATGAGATAAAATGAATGTATTTACAATAGCTTGTAAGCCCACCTGTATGATTTCATGATAGTTAGGGGCATATGACTCATCAACAGGCTCCATAAAGGGCCAGGAATCTTTTTGAGCTTTGAGGGCCTCCAACACTGAAGAGAAACCAGTTTTAGATTATTTCAGTGGAACTGCTGCAAGTATTGAATGAGGAAACAAACACTGGTTTGACCACAACACAAGCACCATTGTCCAAACGTACCTTTGTAGAGAGCTGTGTAATCGTCATCCATGTCATAACTACAATACAGAAATGGAAGTAAAAAATAGCAACAATCACCATAAAACATACACATAAAAGCTTATACATATTAATTAGCAAGTAAAATTAACATCAAATGTGTGTTTGGAGACTATTAGCAAGATGGGAAGCTAATACTGAGTTTGAGAGTTAAAAAAAAAAAAAAGTCCTTACAACTCTTTGGTGCGACGTGCTCGACGAATAGGTGAGTGGCTCTCCAAATTTAGCAGCTCGGGGGGAAGTTCTTTCCCTTGGGAGAGCAACCAGGCTTTCTCCTCTCGCTGCTTCCTCCTACGTGCACGCTCTGAACAACACAAAAACATGTGAATGACAGAATAATAATGCCCGGTTTTATACTTATTACCATTAATAATGCACTTTTTACCTGCCCACTTGTGCCTGGGCCAATGTGATGAAAAGTTGTCAAACGAAAATTGAAAACGAAAAAGTCGTAATAAGAGCAAATCATCTGGCAGCTTTAGAAGGCACATTTGATCAAAGGACACAGGCAAAATAAAGGGGAGAAGTTTTTTATGTGCTGACATTAAAGGCCCTGCCTGACACACCCTGCTGGGAGGATTAAAAGAGCTTGAGGAAGAAACCACTGGAGAGAACTGAAGGCTCGATCTTCATCCATAATACATTAATGTGCATAGGCCCATCCGCAGCAGCACAATCAAGAGTTAATTAACCCGCTGACAGAGGATATCAGAGCTGGATGATTCTCACGAGGAGTGAGGTTGATCATTTCCCCTAGCTCAGCTCTTTGTATGACTAAAGCAGCCTTGGGGTAAAAGCAAGCTGATTTCAAAACCGCCATGTTGAGACAAGACCATAGAATGTGCTCTACCATCAGTGTGTGTTTGATCATGCTTCTGGGGAAACTTTGGTCACCGGTTACCTGAAGTGTGACTCACCCTCGACAGCTTTGACTCGCTCCTGTTCTTCTCGGTCTCGTTCTTCCTGAAGCAGTCTCTCTTCTTCTTTACGTTGTTCAGCGAGCAGGACTTGCCTTTCCAGGTCCTCCTCCCTCTGTTTCTCCACCTCAATTGTGGCTCGTGTCTGCTTCACACACATGCATAAATGAAATTCAGCTTACAGAACATATACAAACAAGAAATTACTGACACACGTTTAAAAAAAAAAAAACATACCCAATTCTCTTTACTGCCATGTTGTTCAGTGTAGCTAGTGTGTTCCTCAGGCGGATTCAGTAGCTTCTGCTTCATCTCTTTCTCCTGGGGAAGAATAACCTTGTCAGTTGTGGTTACACACATATGTGGGTGTCAGGTAGGTCACTTGGGGGATATTGGCCCCTCCCAAATATGCCCTTTGTTTAACCAAAGCAGAAGGCTAAAGAGTGTCATTGCAGAACCAAACAGCCCATGGCGACAAAGGCTCATCAAAATCACCCCCTTTCCCTCTGTATCTCGGTATATTCAGAATATTCTGCTTTGTCTATTACCCTACAACACGTAGTCCCATGCTAGATGGAGTGTCTGTGGTATCACCACTTAAGAGGTCAAAAAACCTGCAGCGCTGCAGGCCGTCAATCACCATGCTCCAGCTCACCTCAAGGTGAGAGCCTGCCACATGGCGACGGCTAGATGGATTGGCTCTGACAGGGCTGTGTGCATGTGTGAGAGAGAGTGGGTGTAGGGGTTTGATTTGAAGAGGCAGTTGTCCAAGTTAAAACCCGTTGCATCAAGGTTGCAAAAGAAAATATCTGGTTCTTTGGAGATCTATGTACAGGTGTGAAAAATGTGAAGTTGAATAACGTTGGCAGCACTGAAGAAAGATGTACATTTTACAGTGAGGGTATGTAATGGTAATTGCTGGAAGAGGGGTAGCTATGGCAACGAGACACTCTAATAGGTCTTGATTAGCCACGGATATGACATGTCAACACCACAGCAAATTGTGCATACCAATATGCATCTGATATAGGCAGTTTTCTCCCTGGTAAGAAAAAGATCAGGTATCTAAGTTATCTATGTGCATATGAAAATGAAATAACTTAAATCACATTTTTAAATGTACTTTAGATACTCAGGGACAATCATAACTGCTGCAGTTTTTTTCAGAGGACAATGGACGATGCAAGGCTTTCTGAAAATCAAAATCTCATGCCAGTACAACCAGTCATGAAGTGCACTCATGCACTGGTATTAAAAATCATCAGCAAAAGTACCAGGGAATGGATTAATAATAATAATTTATAAATAATAATAAATAAATATCTTAAGATTAATAATTAAAATAAATAAATACCTTCTAAATGTGTGCAAATCTTGAAAAGTTTTGATCTTATCTGATTGTATACTGGACTGCCTTGTCAAATAAAAAAAATTAAATCCTTCAACACTGGTTATTAATATTAATGCAAAATAACTTAATAAATAAATCTTACCTGTTACAAATTAAGACCAGTGTAAACTTACCTAACTTGAAAATCATTAAAAAGATAACTTTAAGATGTCTTTCAAGCTAACAATTTTTAAATCAGAAATTTAGAGAATATTATTTAAGAATAATTTAATTTGAAAGAATGTTTTCAGCATTGTAGGAGGGAATTCTCATTGTTCTCAAACAACTAAAGAGTCATTTAAACATCCTACTAATATTGGCAAACTAAAATGTCACCATTGTTTTTTTCTGGAGATGGCAATCTCTACTGAGATAATAACCTATATCCCAGTTTCATAACATGACTCATCATTACATCACATCACATGCGGTGCAATCAGACAGACTGAAAAGTCTCACCTTGTGTTCAATCATGTTACTGATCTCAGGCAGGAAGTTTTGAGTGATGATGCGGTGCAGGTGACGGTCCTGAGAAGAAATTCGGTCCTTAATACTTTCGGCCAGATTGACCCACTCTTCCTCGGAGTCACACATCAGAGACCAGACACCCCGCTCACGCTCTGACAACACATTATACAAACAGCACCTCATTTACAGATATAAAAATAATCCAAGACAATTCATGTTCGGAGACCAGTTAAAAACTTGCACAGGATAGGAATTTTATAATAAAACTAAGCATCAAGATAATTTGTCAAATGCTTCTAATCTAGCTACCAACCACAATTTGAGCTTTGATCTCTTAGATATCTCCGTGAAGGCAAGCTACAACTGCTGGCATGGCTGCTAGCATTTCATTTCAACTTATGTCATGAAAGCTCCACATTGCATGCTTTTGCTGAAAGAGCATTTCATGAACATTGCAGCAGACATGTATTACAGCCGCCATGGGCACTGTAAGCTAATTACATTGCAGAACCATTTCTCCTTCATTTTTATTCTGCAATGACTCAACATCTTTTCACCTAAAACCAACAAAAAGCAGCAAAACCTGTTTCTCACCTATTCCAGGTTTAGACATCCCAACACTTTCATCCTCTTCCTTCACAGAATCCTCCTCGTCCTCCTCCTCCCTGAAACACACAAGATTAGAGCCTTATATTTCTAAATAATTCAACTGCAAAGCACCAAACTCTGACTAGTAAGACTAGTAGTAAGTATGTCATACAATGCATTTAATGGATGTTTAAAGAGGTCCTTACATAGATTCATCAATATCCTCAGACTTCTTTGGGGGCCTCCCTCTTCTCTTCTTCTCAGACACTTTGTCATAAATGTCACTGTGAAAATGGTACAACTAAGCATTTTTAAAGATTTATTTTTGGCGATTTTTGTCTTTAATATGATAGGAAAGTATAGAGTGGACAGGAAGCAAGGTGGGAGAGAGAGAGGGGGAATGGGATAGGGAAAGGTTCACAAGCTGGGACAAGAACTCGGGTCGCCCGAAGCGCAACTGCGCTATAGGTCGGCGCGCTGCCCACGAGGCTATTGGCGCCAGCTTAGGCATACTTTTTAGCAATCAGTTGTAAATCGGACAGTTCATCACGATACGATATGATATCGATTCTCTCAGCTAGCGATACGATATTTGCCATTACCTCAAAAAATTCTGCGATATGATTACAATTCGATTCAGGGCTATATTGATTGATTTATCGATATTATGTGCCAAGTTTACACAACCAGTTACATTTTTATTAACTCGCAAATGCAACCAAAATATATTACATGAACGTTTAATTAAACTCTTTGAAAATTGCACCCCTCTCCCAATTGGGATATTTACAACAGAAGAGTTCATTTGCAAAAACAGATAACTCCAAGTATTATCAATCAAACTACAGCTGGGTTGTTTTGATTAAGTAATAATAACTCAAAAATACAGGTAACTTACAAAATTAAAGTTCATTGAAAGTATGTTTTAATATATTAAAAGTTCATTTTTTAGCTAAATCAGATAACTCCAACAATCGTTATCTTGGCAAAAGCAGATAAATCCACATTTTATGTTTCAGAGTTAAGGAAAACCAAGTAATTGCTATGATACACAATAAAACACTCAGTTAATCTTTGTAACGTTAACCTCTTCATCTGACATAGACGCCTGACAAACTTTGTTGTTGTGATTACACACAATACAGGGAGTTTTTCCCTCACCACTGTACATGCTGCTTTAGCAAGGTTCCGTGAAAAGGTTTCAGCTTTTATTTTTATTTTACGCCCCGAAGAAGATATCACGGGTTCATCAAGTTCGTTTAAATTATTCATCCTCGATCACTTTTAGTCAGCTTTGCCGAAACTCCTCTCAGCTAGCGCGTCTTTTCGAAGTGACTAACATCCCTGTCACCTGACCTGTACTGTGTGCTGATTCGCAAAAACAGACTTATCAGGTTGCGTTTACAAACAATAAGGGTGCTTGTCGGTTTCTGCTGTTAAACATGAACTCGCGATGCCTTGACAGTGGACAATACTGGATTTTGTGACAAAACATGTTTAGGGTTCAGACAATCTTTCGTCTATTTCAGCTGAGAAAATTTACTTAATAAAAGACACACCGGAAGACAGTATGGTGAGTTAATATGTAGATGGACATTACGTGAGGATGTACAGAGTGTCAAAATAAAGGTACTGTATTTTGATATTTTACGTGTGGCATCGATGCATTGTATCGTTAGACATTTGATCGATGCATCAATCCATATTGATGTATTGTTACACCCCTAGCATGTAAGGGTATGTTCATATGTATGTAGAAATGTGAAATCCTCTCCATACCTGTATTGTGGAGACATCCCTTCGACTGGCTCCTCTTTGTAGAGCCGTGTACCGTAAAAGTACCAATAGAGGGCCCCGTTCCCATCCTGGCCCAGAGGCTCAACACGCAAACTGTCTGCATCCAGGCCCTGCAAAACCCATGATATCTATTAGACTCTTCTGTTATGGTGAGTATTGAACAAACAAAGCACAAAAAAAACAGATATGACACACGAAAACAAGGTTGCTACCTTGAGCCTGTCGAAGACATCAGCAGCATCAAGACGATAGTCACAGAGTCTGTGCAAAAGCTCCACCTGTGTGCGGGGTGGTAGCTCCTCAAATGGGTGCTCCTTCAGTGGATTGGGCTTCCCTTCTTCCAGTTCCCAGCGGTAATTGATGATGTCTTCCAGATAACTGCTAAAGGACTGAATCCTAAAAAGAAAAAGATCTGGATATCACTAAACAATTTGAAAATAAAGCAGCGGTTCCATCCCATTCCATCGGGGGTTAAGTCACATGTGACTAATGTAAAGCAAAGTCTTTGATGCATGTAGGTTCTTATTCAGAAAGTGGTTTTCAATCATATTTTACGTGCATTACTTCCACGTGAATCATTTAAGTTTTCTGAAAATTCACTTCTTTCCATCCAGTGTTTTTATCCCAAAATTTGCATATGCAGAGAGAAACTATTAAACAACTGACCTGTGACAACAGGAAAATGAATGCACAAAATATTACACTTGTCCACTAAGGGGTCAAGTACCATTAAGCAAAGCAAACTCAAACAATCTTTTTTGCGGCAGTTAGAGTCTTCCACCGTGATTTTAAAGTTAGGATAATTCACTTTATATATTAATCATATGATTTAAGTTCTACAACTGCCTTTTTTGTGATGATCCAGTCTAAAAAAAGTTAGTTCCGGGTGGGGTCAATTCCATCAACCCAACACCCAGTTCCTGGTACTAAAGCGTAGGGCAAGGGTGAGCCTTAGGACAACAAGAGAGAAGGTAGAGAGCAAAGTAGGATAGAAAGAATAGGCTTATCTTGAGAAAGCAGAATGATCTCCCTCACAGCTGCAGGCCCCCTGCCAATCCATCTTTCTCCGCCTCTCTCTCTCATCCGTAACACTCCCTCCCCCATTCTGCTGGAGCGTTTAGCACATGTAGAATGAAAAGGGCACTTCTGTGAAAGGCCATTGCCCCGCGGCCTCCCCCTGGATGCCAGTTGCTGTCGAATCCAATAAAACCCTGCGTCCTGCTAACGGCTTGCCTGAGTATGCGAAAGGGATCATTCTTGCCTACCCAGTCATCGACCGGACTCCTTTTTGCTGCTGATGAGGCACCGCTATGGAAGGGAGCTCCCTTTAGGGGCTAGTCATTCATCACAGCACTGACTCTCACAATAACTCACACTCTTTTCTGGGATGGGGCCCATGGCCCCTTGACCTACTACTGCAGCAGGTAACCTAGCTCCATGACTACAGCGCTACTGCAGTCAACTGGTTGCATGCAGATTGGAGTCAGACACAGGATGTGGGTTGGGCAATAACATGCATAAGATCCTTCAAGAGCACAGAGGAGGGTTGCAAAAACACCCCAAACAGTACAGTATCACGAGTATTATTTACAGTTCAAAACAAGTTAAGTTCCATCGACAACATTTGTTGCATAATGTTGATTACAAAAAATGGACTCATCCATTTTCTTTATTACGTTATCATGGCAACAAAGTTGTGAAATTGGATGTTGTAAAAATTGTAACTTTGGACATGAAATTTTATCATACTAAAATCATGTTGACACTGTTTCCATCTGGCTCTACTACTGGAACTAATTATTATTAACATTTACAGATTCACTTCCACTATAAGTGCCTCATTGTAACCCAGATGTTTGCTTTTTTAAAGAAAATGAGTGGCAAGTGGAAATTATTTTTTATGGTAATCAAAATTACACCACAAGTATTGTTAATTGAACTTAACTTTTATTTAAAATTGAACTATCCTACATTTGTTTTCTTTGTCATTAATCTGTTTACTCAGATGTACGTCATAATATGGAAGAAAAGATCTGTCGCTACTTCAGTTACATCACGACTTTAAGGTACAATGGGAACAGGAAATACTGATGGTGATGCACTTACGTGATGTCACTGCGCTGATAACATCCTTTCAGCAGGGAGCAAAGGAGGTCTGAGAGGAAGTCTTGGTCTTGTTTCAGTAGTGCTTGCTCAAGTTCCTATAAAAAAGAACAGCAGGGAGGTTAGCCATTACAGCAGGATTGAGTTTAAGTAGCAGCTGCTTTTACAAACTTATTAAACGATATTGGCCTAAACAGCCTAGCTTGACATGATTTCGCTGATGAGAAAATGGTGTGGCAAACTAACACCACATAACGTGGGGTGCTCACAGTAGTGACAGATTTCTGAATTTCATTTAGTAGTTTGACATTTTCAGCAAAACAGTGTAACCTCATGTTACAAAACTCTTTACGGATACTTAAGCTAAAAGGGATGCAATAACAGATCCTGTTTGACCACCTTCTTAGGTTGTCATTACAACTGAAACCAGAGTAAGACTAATTGTTGTTTTAAGGAACTGCCTGTAGAGCAATGTCCCTCAACCATGGTCAGTTCAGGAACCAACCTGACAAACTTCCTTTGTTTGCAAGAGCCACATTTTAAAAACACCCAGTGTGCACTGAAATGTTGAGTGAATGTGGTATCTTAATTTGATCTTTTATTTACACTATACGATTATACCACTACAACGCATTATCTAACACCTCTGGAATTAGATAAATGTTCCCAATCCTGTATAAGGGTGTTTCAATCATCATACAGGTAAGAAAGCAAAGAGATATGTTAATGACATTTACATGGTTAATTCTGATTGGTTAATCAACATGTAGAATAAGTGGCATGTCGCAGTATGCATGTTTAAGTACATTTCCATGTGCACTTATAATCAAGCTATAGCAGGTTTTGGATACGTGAGCTACAGTCATCATCTGTCTGTCCAAGCATGCATAACACAAAGCATAATCAAATATTTAAAAGTATTAAATGCACCTTGTGCATGAACGGTCTTTTATAGCAGGCACACACCACAGAGGCCAATTGTAACACATTAACGTGCATACTAAACTGAAGTGAACTAAAGTGTTAACTGACCCAAATTAATGAAGGCGTTCAAATTGTGACAACCTTTTATTTTAATTGAACTAAAGCAATTAGCATTTATCATTCATCACCCATCCATCTCAATTTTAAAAAGACGATTTATTGCTTTGATCCAATCAAAGTCAAACTTTTAAAGTCCAAGTAAACATACTTCGTGATGTGCTGAATGTTGAGTACTAAGAATGTCACAATTTGAATGGCTCTGTCAATATGAAGCAAATTGATGTATTACATCATAACATCTGGAGGCGTAGCCTAGTCATGAAAGATCTGAGCACCACGGTAGACTTAATCCCTTCGACGGGCAATCCATGAGCTAAAACCATCATGACTTTGGGCAAAACAATTCACCCCATGTTGCTCTAGAGGTATTTTCCCTATAGGTGTACTGCAAGTTGCTCTGGGTGAGTGTCAGCTTAATGACAATTCAAAGCAAATTAGATATCTGAACAGGCTATGAAAACATCAGGTAAAACCAATAAAGGAAGCAATAAGTCACTGTCAAGATGAATTAACAGTGGAGTACTACAAGAGTACAGAAACATGGTTGGTAACCAACTGACTTAAAAAACTATTGGATATAAATTGGATATAAATTCCTGGTAAAGTCTGGTCATCTTTATGGTAAATTATAAAGACTGTAAAGTCCATAGACTTGCTCTAAAAACACACCAAAAAATTATCCAGGTTCTCGATAAAGCTTCTAGGAACAAGATGGAACTGAGATTTAACCTTGACCCCTGTTTTCTTTCATTGTGTTGTAGCTATTGAGGGTGTATGAAGCGGCAGTAAGTGGGACTGCAAACTCCACCCTACTGAAAGGAACTAAGCGACAGCATGAGCCCACAGCCACAGCTAGGGCTAGGCTGACCCAGCACAACCTGACCCAGCATGCACTGCTCTCTCTTCAGGATGCCCAATGCCACTCTAAGAAAGAGGGAGGGGGGGAGCTTGAAAAATGTAAATGGCCAGTGCTCCATCACCGGTCCATCTCAAGGAGCTTAGCGACTGCGGTTGCTTTCTTTCACGAGGACACAGCGAGCCACTCAGTCCCTCAGGCAACAGGGAGCACTTTTCAGCTCCCGTATAAAATATCCTCCCCCTTTACCCTTTCAGAGCGGAGTGACACAACAAAATTGACTCAAGGGCGAGAGAGGCAGCCCATCCATTCATCGTGAGATTCACTCAAGCTGCAGATTGCCATTTCTCTCGAGAGAAATGGTTGAGAGAATGGGGTCATGGAGGGTCAGCTCACACACCGCCTGGCTGTAGAGAGGAAACCAGGAGCCCAGTGTCAGCAGCAAGAGGAAAAAGAGAATGAGAGCTTGAAAAACAGGATGAGACATGCTTGTGCTTAAGTTGAAAAAAAAACCACTGTCCTTAGATTGTTCTCTTGGGGAAAAAATGGCGGTGGTGTTGCTTAACATGCTGAATTCATCAGGCTTTTTTGGGTTGATTGTCGAAACAATTTAAAAGCTATTGATTATCCCCTCCAGGTACTCAATAAAGAGTCTGTGAAAGTCCTTATTGAAGGAGACAGTCTGTTTGGGCAGGAGGTCCAGAGGGGAAATGGATCCACCATAACAAAAAGGGTTATTGCCTGGAACAATTTGGTAACTCTTCATGTCTTCATCTATTTATATCCATCTCTTCACAACTCACTCACATTCTGAGTGTTTGGGTCTGCCAGGAACATCCAGGATTGCCTTCAAGTGATGAGCCACTCTGGCCTTCCGCACGTCCCTCAGAATCTCCGTTACACCCACAAAACTTCCTGGTCCATTGACAGTTAGAGGACCAGAGTGGGTACATCTATCAGTGCACCCTCGACTTTGATCACACTTCAAACCTGAGGCCGGCTACGGGGGATTAACACAACCCCACTTCGCTTTTGAAGTGCCATTCAGTGGCTCAGATGGCAGAGAAGGGGAATCAATGTTGTGCGTGTCCTTTCCACCACAAAGTCTCCTTTAACAGCTCCCTGAAGATATCAGACCTAAATCTTAACCAACTAGCAAAACAGGTATGGTAAGTGCAAAGAACAGTTTGGCAAAAAACAAAGTAATACTATTAGATGAGTCATTAAAAGTAACATTTTCAGTCAAGTCCAAGGTTACAGTGATAGTTCACCCAACAATGAAAATTATATCATTTGCTCACCCTGTATGATATTTAAAGAATGTTGTGACTGTTTAGTCCAAAACAACATTGGCCCTATTGACTTTCATTGTATGGACAAGAAAAAATAGGCAACAAATAATCTATTCAAAATATCTTTTGTGCACCACCGAAGAAAAAAACAGACATGTTTGGAACAATATAAAGGAGTAAATTTTGTTAATTACATTTTTTTGGTTAATTACTCCTAGTTTACTAAATAATTCTTTAAAGTGGCACATGACATTTAGTTTCAAAAGTGACACTACTGAAACAAACATTAATATCAGGGGTTGGAAACCTATGGCACAGGGCAATCAGTGGTACGTGGCATTAGCTAAAAAAGAGGTGCATGAATGTAATTTAAACAAAGTTCCTCTAACTTGTTTATGGATGTACATTTTGGAGTAATCATTCCTCATGGTCACACACACATTTTAACCAGCGCTAGCACGCAGATCCGACAAACCATTCGTGTGAGCACAGAGCTGTGAGCTTCTGTGATTATCCCTCCACATGCCATAACGTTGCTGACTGCAGAGATATAAAATTAAAACGTTAGGCTATATATTTTATCAGTCTCAGAGCTAATTCACTGAATCTCACTGATAAAGTTGTGTATCTGCCAAGACAGAACTTTGGCAAAACTGATCCGCCCTCTGTATCAGTCCCTGGTGCACACCAGAAACTCTCTACAGATGCATACAAGCAATTAACAGCTCTTTTTAGTTAAGGGAGTAACAGGCAGACAGTGAACGTTCATCTATCTGTATAACGTTCTCTCCACTCCCTGAACTGTATCTCCTGATGCCACACTTTCAACCTACATAACAGCATGGCAACGTTACGAAAAGAAACTTTACCAACCTAATTGTGGATCTTCCAATAACTGAGACTTTCTTATAAAGTGTTTGCAGTGCTTCAGATTCCGTTGAGCAGCACTGGACTGGCAGTTGAGGATAACGTATAGTGGAGAGATACAATCCAGATAAGGTATTGTTACTCTCTTCCCAAGAACTTAACAATGCATAAAGTAACCCTCTTAAAGTCACCAGTGGAAAAACAGGCTCGTTACCACTTATTCTTTCATGGCATTCAGACCTCTTCTGTTGCTGGCAACTAACAACAAACTCTTCTTGTATATACTTGTGTACTGTATTATGATCATTCTTTGTTCTTCCTTGTCGTTCGTTCATCTTCGCTATATTTTTCGTGAAGATTTATTTTGCTTCGCTTCTGCAATGATAAAGAGACATCCCCTTTTGCATTTTGTGTTCTTTCATTTTGGGGGTGAATCAATGAATATATATATATATATATATGTTACATTTTTGGGTTTAATTCCAATAATATTTTGATCATATCACTACCCACCAGTCAGTACAATTTTGGAAAGGGTCAAGAGTAGGGCAGGTTATCCGATGGCCACCCACCTCAATGTCAGGGCCAGGTGCAAAAGGTGGCCATAGATGGGCGCCCAGACACATCTAGGGTTTGGGATCACTGCACAGGCAACTGAATGTGGATCATTAACTCCCCTAAACAACAGTCTCCCCATTCTCAAGAAGTCTGTTGCGTGGCCTCCACTTGGTGGTCTTTTTGCCAATATCTTGAACAGGATATTGTCCAACACCACCAGGTGCAATAATGTGCTTATGACCATTAACAAAACTAGTTTGCCAGGGAAAGTAAAACAAAACTGAGCATTAGGGCTGCGTGCCATACCACATACATAATGCAGAGTTTCCCCTACAATTAAATAAGGGGGGCACCCCGCCCTCCTAACGGCTCGCCTCGCCCCCCTTGAAGGTCAAGTAAATTTGAATTGATTTTCTTTATAGCGCCAGATTACAATTTGTTATTTTATTAAACAAACTAAATAGTCCTTAAGTAATATGTTATTTATCTTAGTTCCACCATGGCATGTCTTTTATGTCTGTGTTTGCGCGTTTACAATTATCCCAATGAGTGCACACACTCACACACAAACACTTGCGTCACATACAGATGAGCACTTGCGGACAGAGAGCACACGGCGGGAAATATGTCGCGTCAACGAGATGAAATCCAGACAAAAATATTTGTGTTTTTTTAAACGCTCACATGGAACTGAAGATGGTAACACTCGCTCTACTGCAAGTAGCAGCCGCAGTAGCTTTCCTGCTCCAAGTCTAAGTGACGTGCACTGCCAACGCAATGGAGTGCGGCGCGGGACTAGATTTGATGGCCGAGTGCATTTATGCTGATGTGTATGGTGGCGACACGTAGGCTAACTTGAAAGTATTTGGAGGTACAGAAAAAAAGTATTTGCGGGTGGGAGCGGGACAAAACATAAATGTTGCGGGCGGGCGGGAGGAACTTCATTACTTAAACGTGAGTTTGAGAGAATGCTGCACAGCAATACTTTCTGGTTATGAAAGTAGTATTCCTGCCTGGTAAACAAAAGGTCAACAGGTTAAACTCACTATAATACCATGCCTTGGCAGTAAAGCCAAATGATGAAGAAGCTGCCTCAGACTTATAAACATGAACATCAATATCATCCTAAAATAAAGGTTGAGGCATTTCTTTGATCATTAAGGTATATTTCTCTAAAATAAATAGTTTAACTTTCTAAATAGTTGACCAATTTCTTAACAAAACGTTTAAAATGAATATTTAACAATCAAGGGACGGGGAATTTGAAAAACAACATTAAAAATGATTTTCCTTCTGTAAATTCCACTCAATAGAATTTATTTTTCATTAGAGACTACAGAAAAGACTCAAAGGCTTTATCTCTAAAAAGTGCCACAATATTCAGATAAAATATTTCTCCTTGTGGACCTAAACACATAATTTGAGCTAATTTCAACTAATTTGAAACTTCAAAGTCATGTCGATGCTTAGCCTATGCTTCTAAGTCGAGTCTGAATTTAAGTGTGACTTAAGAGACTATTAGACCAAAATGTATCCAAAATAGGTATTAATTAAGCTGTATTTACAAACTAGTTGAGCAAAGCATGTAGTAGTAGGCTAATGCTCAACACAGGCTTTATTGTTTATAGCATTGAAAGGCCAATTTCAGAGTTCAGGGTGAGCTGGTCTGAACAAGAGGTCAGAGCAAACTGAGATTATCTATTTTTAAGATCGGGAGCACAACCAGGAAACATTAGGCTACTATAAGCATAACAGACAAGACAACCATGGCTTCTCTCCAAACAACTGTTCCCAAGAGCAGATGAGTGGGTCTAGCTGGGCCATTGTTACAAACTCGCCTTTCAAAGCACATTGACACCCCCCAGCACACCCCTCCAAAACACACACACACGCTTTACACGTACACACTCTCCGCCACCTCCGCTGTAGGCTGAGTGTCCCTCACGTCTCATGCACGCAGCCTCCCCCACCATCCAACTCTATCCTGCGGAGTGACATTCCCACCGGAGCCCCTATCGCTGCCACCCCCACCTACTCAACTGTCTGCAGGGAGAGAGCTGCAATCCCAGATGACACACTAAACATCAGATTTCCCATCATGCACTTACGAGCTCCCAGCAGGTTATTGCTTCATGCTGCCACGAGCAAAAAACAGCACGTCGCTCAGAGGAACACCTGACAGTCACACTCTAAGCGGGTTAACACAAACCCGACAAACTAGGATCACAATGGGGGCTTCGATTTCATCCCAGACGAAACAAACAAGCAACGGCGTGTGTGGAGCGGCAGCCTCAAACTGGAGACAGACACTGGGAGCCATGGGGCGCTGCAACAATAGAGCAGCCTGAAACAAACACCACAGAGTACAAACCCCTTCACCCGTACCCCATGTGGAACCATCTGATACATTTACTTCTGCCCTCACCTGTCAATCAGAGGTGGGGGAGGGGGGTTAGTGATCACAATGTGGATGGATACGGTGGTTAAGACAGACTTGGGAAGTACCAGATGTGTTGTGTACATATGATGGATTCACTGTTGCATAAGGGTCATTATTTAACACACAAGAATGCAAAGTTAATGCAAAACTTTATGCCTTGATGCTGGGTGGTTGCTATGCAGTAGCTAAATAAGCTTGTTTTTTCATGCCTCCGAACGCGCAGCCTTTCAAAGTATACTCCATTTGAAAGTGCATTGCACTCTAAAAAGTTGTCTATTTAAGTTGTCTATTAATGGGCAATCATCAATATGATACGAAATATTGTGCATCCATGCTTTACACCTCTCCTACACTGGGAGAGCATTTTCTTCCACTGAAATCTAAAACATTTGATAAAGCTGTCCAGAACTGCATATTTTGGAAAATGATGACATTCGTGTAGACTACAGTTCAAAAGTTTGGGGTCATTAGGATTTTTTTTTTTTAAGAAGTCTCTCAAGCTCACCAAGGCTGCATTTATTTGATCAAAAATACAGTAAAAACTCCAATTTAAAGGAACTTGTTTTCTATTTTAATCATTTTAAAATGTTATTTGTTCCTGTGATGCCAAGGCTGAATTTTCTGCATCATTACTCCAGTCTTCATTGTCACATGATCCTTCAGAAATCATTCTGATATGCTGATTTGGCTGTGATGGACTGGCCAACTGTCCAGTTTGTTCCTCCACCTGTGGCCCAAGACACTGGGATTGGCTCCAGCATCAATGTGACTCTAAAAAAGGACAAAGCGGTTTGGAGAATGGATGGATAGATGGATGTTGATTAGGTGTTTTCTATTTTCTATTGTGCTGCAAATATTTTTTAACTACATTTTTCTTTCAGAATACTTTGATGAATAGAAAGTTAAAAAGAACAGCATTTATTTGAAATTTAAATATTTTGTAACATTAAAAAATTCTTTATAGACACTATCAATTTAACGCATTCTTGCTGAATAAAAGACCCCAAACATTTGAACGGTAGTGTATAATGAGTTGTCGCTGATCACATGATTAGAATGCTCAATAATGTCACAAAAAGTATGGCCTTGCCACGCTACAGTAATTAATGAAAAGCAATAATGTTGAGAATATGTGAATGTCTTTTCTCATCTGGTTGACTGGAGCAGATTAGGCATAAGTTAAAATCTCTAGAATGAAGGTGGGTGAGAGTGGATCTTTTCAAGCTGAAGCATCTGGGGTCTGAAACAAGGCCTGCTGACCCATCAGTTATTGATGGTGCAAATCCCACAGTCAGAGCTCACTTCCTCCTCCTCAAAACCACAGGAGCTCTACCAAGGGTGAGTCCCTCGCACATCAAAGCTGCTAATTCAACACAGGCTTCAGACACGCACATGTACGCGCATACACGCTCACGGCCATCCTTCACAATTGGCACCCGGTGTTGGAGCAAAACGAGAGAGCACTAGAGATCCTCCTGACACAAATCCATTTTCCTCATCTTAATCCATCTGTTTTTCAAAACAAGAGCTTGTCGCCAGCTCCCGCTCCACCAGGCCCCATTGAGATTAAATCTCCCTTTACAATCAAGCAGCGCAAGGCCCTAAAGAAAAGGTGCCCCAGACGAACACCAGCACCCAGTTACGACCATCTCAGCTCTCCGGGGGGAGAGGCAAAGAAAGCCACCATCTGTGATTTAGTCATGCTCATGCCAGGGCCAATGATGGAGCAGCAGTGAGTGGGGAGGAACGTGAATGAGGCTCTATTCAAAACGGGCAGAACACACAACCCCAAATTGAGTGGAGGAAAGAGCATAAGGGGGCACTTGTACCCAAGGATGAAGGTGTGATGAAGATGAAAGGGAGGAGTCCACGATAATCCCCTGGGAAAATTCTGTCATGTAAGATCATGGATGAGACAAACAGCTGTCAGGGAACATGTGGATGGATGTGCTACGTCAGAGCTTGACAAAGGCTTAATGAGCTCTTGCACAATAGCCTCTGTGATCTCCGACAGAGACAAGCGTTAATTAGGGGTGCATCAGTAGTCTGAATTATAAACTCGCTCAGTCACTGATTCTCATTACAAATGAAATGGAGAAACAACTAGTTAACCTGTGTGAAAGGAGTCTGGTCACAAGAGGATCAAAAGAAGAGTCAAGTCAAAGATGACTGCTTCAAACTGTAAAAATGTAATCTTTGCAAATCTTCACAAAAAAATCTATATAATAAATAAAAAACATTTATGGAAACAATTTCCACTTTAGAATTAAAAAAAAACTGACAATCACACAATGAGACTTTCTCATAACTGCAACTTTATATTTCACAGAGTGGCTTTATATCACACAATGCGATACAAACATAATTCTCGTGGTTGAGCCTTTATCTCTCGAAAAGTGACAGTCTCGTTATTGCATCTTCTTTATTTCTCTTAATTATTACTTTATTTCTCAAAATATGACTACTCAGTTGCAACTTCATTGCATTCTCTTCAAACAAAAGTATGGGGTCAGTAAGATTGTTATTTAAAGAAATTAATACTTCCGCAAGGAAACATTCAATTGATCAAAAGTGACGTTTATAACGTTTCAAAAGATTTCTTTCAAATAAATTCTGTTGTTTTGAATTTTCTATTCAAAGAAACCTAAAATAAAATGTAGGATAATGTGACTGTAGACTAGAGAAATGGCTGCTGAAAGAAAATTCAGCTTCGGCATCACAATAATATTATAATTTAAAAAAAAGCTACATTGTAAAATATATTTAAATAGAAAACAGTTATTTTAAATGAATAAAACAATATTACTGTTTTTCCTGTATTTTGAAATAAATTCAGCCTATTTGAGAATGAGAGACTTTCTAAATGTCAAAACACTAAAAAAATCTTACTGACCCAAACTTTTGAACAGTAGAGTAAACATGAAGAACAAGTACACAAATTGGCATGTGATTTAGGAGAAAGTGAAATGGCTGCAGATTTAACAAAAAGATCAAATGTTCCCTACCAGGGTCAATTATTACACAATTAAAAAGTGTGAGTGAGTGATGGTCAGTTCTCTACAATAGATGGAGTTTGAGCAATTAGTAATGAGCTTGTCTTTCTCCAGATGCCCACATTACAGACTTTGCCCACCAAACATAATCAATTCATAAACTAAATTAAGTCCCACTCTCATCTTCTGCTGTGGCAAACGCTTGGACCAAATGCCCACAGATCAATTCTCCATCTCCACCCACTCTCCAGACACCACCAAATTGATAATGAAGACATATGAAAACAGACAAGCAACAAAACACCAACTCTGCGTGGAGTCAGCAGCCTCGGTCCTCTGGCTGTGTTGGTGTATGAGGGGTGAGGGGGGACGTCCTGAAGGACTCTGTCTCTCTCGGCTCTTGGAGGCGGTGGGATTTCAGGGCTCGTTTCACAGCCACACTGCCAGGAAATCAAGCGTGCTTCACACAGACAAAGAGCACGGAGAGAGCCCAAGCGAATAAGGCCTCTTCCTGCCGAGTCCTTCTCTCATCTAGGGCAGAGATACGGAGCGCGACTGTGAAATGTAACCAAGGAACAATGTGCAAGGAGCCGTTTTGTCAGCATGCCAAGAAGAATCTCCATTGTCGGCCCCCGGAACGGATCCTGAGAAGAAAAGGAGCTGGCCAACACCTTATACTTCATACTGGATCATTGCCTTTGTAATATCCACTCTGTTCGACACACAAAGCTTGTGCTTGGAGTGTGACTATCATGATGAAATTCAATCTTTCAGTGGTTTTTAGTCTTATTAAGGCAAAATAACATTAAAATATTTGACAAAACAAGATTCTTGACTAGATTATTTGCCAGTCCCAATTTGGCAACTTTTGTTCAAGTTATTTCACTCTGTTCATTAAATGAATGAAAATCCGACTTCTAAACAAATACTCAACAGGTGAGATTGTTATGGTCTTAGTGACAAAAATCAGGACTACTAGAATGTCAACGTGCAAAGTCATTTAAAACAAACCGCCATACGGCCACCTTATAAAGTAGGCTTTCTCCCACGTAAAATACATTGTATCCTCTTACAGACGGCTTTGCGTTCTATTTACCGAACTATCCACCTGCTTTTTTTTAGACACAGCCCAGGATGAGGCTCACAAGGGCTGAAAACAAACAGGTGAGGTACAAGAAAACGTCAGCTAAGCCACTGCAACACCACATCAAGGATCGTCTTTGAGCGAGTTGCTGGAAAATCTGCTTTGATGACATTCCCATCAACATGTTTTGAATGGCTCACGCAAATGAGATGAAGTTTGACAGAAATCCAAAGACGCCAACTGGATGCAAGAAAAAACAAAAGCTCAATTCATTTTTTTTTTGCACTAGTTGTATCTGAATTGTATTGAACATAAAATAGCAAAGTTCTTAAATTACAACGGCAAAATATGTTCAACCAAAAATTCCTACTATTTTCTTTTACGGCAATGTAAAGACAAGAGACTGACTCTTTACCATGTTCAACAGCCACTTCAACACTAATAAGCATTAGGACAATTGAGCTTAAGGCAAAGATAATAATAGAAGACTGGCGCAATGTGACGGATGACTTAAAAAACGTCTCAATCACTAGATTAAAGCAACCGATTGGATTATTCACAGTCCCATTCACAAGCGGCTGCAAAGTTACCAGGATACTGAAGTGGGACTGAGAGCTTTTGTGTTGAATGACCTTGGACGCCTACGCTGAATGCAATTAGGATGCGAGGAGGAATGGTGAAACGGTCAATGACTTGATTCTGACAGAGTCTCCCACCCTCTGAATGTAAATCCTTTGACACTGCATTGACACACGCTGCCTGTAATCTGCGATCACCAACCTACACACAGTAAACATTTGCAGGAAGCTCAGTTTGCAATAGTGTTGCAAAAAATCAAACGTGACCAAAAAAAGGGGGGGGGGGGGTCATCCAAGTTACCAATTAGAGACCAATAATCGGTTTGCCAGATATTTTAGATTCACACTTTTCAATTTAATTGATACTGACTATCATAAATATACTGATATAGATAAATAGCATTGTTGGTCACTGAAAAATAGAACCCAAAAACAGTATTAAAAAGTAAAGTAACTTTAACTTAAAATTCTTGTTTGAATAATATCCAAACTTTTTAAATAGCCATTCATTCTCAAGCGAGAAATCTGTTCAGATCACAATAAAAACAAATCTGCATAAAATTATCTTTATGATTAACAACAACAGCAGCATGAGTATAATTAATAATTATAATCGTTGTTATAATGAAATCCATAACATATATAGGGTATAGGGTTTAATTGTTGATTTAGTCATTTTGAGTATAATAAAACAGAAAAAAATACAATTAAAAGTAGTTTCTGCAAAATAATCTGTAATAAAAAGGCAATATCAGTCGATCTCTAGTATGAAATTCCTGTTTGATCACGCCAGTTATAACTTTTCTGGGAAGCAGCACGCGGTGATCAGCAGATCAAACCCCTCATGCAATAACAAAGCCTGTGGCCAGCACGTTTCACACATGTGGGGGTCGAGAAGGACTGATGCCTGTGCTGTGACAAATACACACGATCTGTACTGTTTACAAATGTAAGTTAAATGAGGTGATACAAATGGGGGTGACTCCTCTATTTAAATGTTTCTGGGTTACATTCATATTGGTAACGTTAGATCAACGCGAGACTAGTTTTGCAGCATCATTGTTAAGAAACTGAATCAATAACAAACAAAACAGACAGACAGTAGGAAACAATGGCCAAGTCGAAGGCAGCCTGTGATCCAACAATAAACTTGTAGCAACGTGAACCAAACAATCATGAACTTTGCTTTAGTTTAACGTATAAGAAAGGACTAAGATTAAACAAAACAAGCCTTAGGTGATCGAGTTAAGCAAGTCTCTGGAAAGTTTATGCGTAAATATATTCAACGCCACTTAAATGGGAGAATGAAAACCGGTCTTACGAGAATGAACAAGAGACTTTAAAACTTAAAACCACGCACAAAGGCTAAAAGTCAGCCCGGATATTAACAGAAATATCGTAGCGTTTATATTAGCAATTGGTTAAACTTAAACCAGGCAGAACAAAGTCTAACCTTACTATAACTTATAACCCAACTCACTAACCAAAAACGCGGTTTATAAAAGACAAAAAACTACTAACCACTGAAAAAACAAGAATTTTAAAGCTTGTATTGGAGTAATCAGTCAACGCGTCCTGTGACGGTTTCGTTCTGTTATTATATAAACCAAACTAAATAACTGACTTTATTCTATCAACGTCACTATCAGAGACTTGCGTTGACGTCCCATTAACTAACTTATAACGTGAATGGTTAAAGTGAGCGTTTGCCAGGCAAACATAAAGTCAGGCTGCAAGGGAACATGGTCAAATTGAGTTGTTTTTGTTAAGTGAATTAAGACAGGTATGGTGATTTACCTCGATTTCAAAGTCTGGTAAACTGAACGCCGTCCTGAAGAGAGAGCAGAAGTGCGCTATGGCGGGGACTTCCCACCAAGACTGGATCTCCTCCACAGAAGTTATACATCCCTGGGACATCTTTCTGTTATCCTACGAGTGTCTCACATTAAAAAGAGTGACTTAGACGAGTCCGCCCAGCGTATTCCTCACATAGAACTTGTTTAACTGAACAGTAAAACTTGTTGTCCTTGCGGTGCAGTAGCCATTGCGACCCGTAGAGTTGTACAATCTGTTTCAATCCGCATTTCACAGGAGAAGAACAGATGGGCTGGGCGCTACCACTTGTCACGGGGAGGGGGGTTTACGCGCACCAAAACAAATAAAATATCAACACAAATCAAACTAAATCCTCGTTACATTTTTTTTCAATCACCCCTTTTGGCAATACTAGATTTGTTTAGTAACTATTTGACTTTATCTAGTCACTGTGAGAGAAAACTATCGCAGTTAGTCAGTTTCACGGCAGGTGTCTTACCGCCGCTCGAAGTAGTATGTTCATTTAAAGGGAATGCACACACATTTGAATTTCGTTGAAAGGGAAGTTGCTCTGTTGTTATTACAGTAGAATCCTCGCGTTTGATCTAACTTAGAAGAGATGAGTACGACAGAAAGGATATTGATAATAATACATTACACTGACATTTTTGTATTTAATTAGTTTTTTATATAAATTATTTGTTTGATTTTAACTTCTCAATTGTTGTGTACGAACGCATCATGATAATGCCATGAAGTTCATGTTATAAGCTCTACAGTGGCTGTTTGTAACCAACAAAAGTTGACTGACCCTATTTTGTAATGCGCTAAAACTGTTTCTAAATAGTGTTGTTGTTAGTTAGTTTTTATAGGCCTAAGTTATACAAAAAAATGTCATAAGTCCTAAGAATGAATAAAACATTTTAATTCTAATAGCAGTATGACGCGTTTGAAGACTTATTAATTTAAATAGTGTGAATAACAAATTGGTCTTCAAAATATGGACCCAGCGCCCCCTGCTGACACGAAGAGATAAAGCACACTATCTATCTATCTATCTATCTATCTATCTATCTATCTATCTATCTATCTATCTATCTATCTATCTATCTATCTATCTATCTATCTATCTATCTATCTATCTATCTATCTATCTATCTATCTATCTATCTATCTTAAATGTCTAAATGGCCGTTTTTTATTGTTTTAATTTTTGTTAAATAATTTGTCCCAGCTTCAGATACTTTAGTCTATATTTTTTTCTGTTAACAATAACTGTTGCAGTAGTAATTTAATCTGAAAACAGGTTAGCATAGTTATAGTTCTTTCTCAAATAATAATACTTTTTTTTAAATCACACACATAGTATCATAATAACATGTTATGTGACTTGTGGTATTTTGGTTGGTTACAACAAGACAAATCATATGATTAATATCATTAATTTGGTAGCTGTAAAGGGCTGTGAAACTGTCCAGTGAGTTTAGCAAATAATGGAAGAAATATATATTAATAATTGTACATTGCTAAAGCATTTTAAATTTATGTTTAATATAATATATGTTAAAATATATAGTTGTTGCTGTGATTGTTGTAATGGGCATATTTGTGTAACTGAGTGAATGTGTCAAGTTTCATTACTGGAAAGCTGCGCATTCCCTTTTTATGTCACTGGGAGTCACCAAAGGGGGAGGGACTTAGGCACGGAGGGACGATGCTTGTGTTTGTGCAAAGGCCCCTGAGTGGCGGCTCTGTTGGATCTCTTGCGCCTGACTACGGCTGATACACACATTGTCAGCGAGCAGAGGGGGAAGTGGACGGCTTCATCTGACCGGTCAATGCATTGACAGAGGTAAGAACATAATAATCATCCTCTCAAACAGAGTTTCTAACTTGTGAATTGGTCCAATATGCAGGCTTGTGTGAGGGGGTTGTGTAAAGTCTTAGTGAGGGAACGCTTTAGGATGGGGAGAGGGGGGCCAGATCGCACTTGTCTGTGTTTTGGCAGTCAAGGGGTATGAATAGAGCAATGTTGAAAGAAAGCAGTGCTGAAGGGAAAGGCATGCTCAGAATGCCACTGGGCTCCAGAAAAGACAGAGCGAGAGAGGGACAGAGAAAAGGGTGAATGTGAGTATGCCGGTGGAAAAGAGATAGAGTGAAGAGAGTTAGTGGAAACATGAGGAAAGAGAAAGGTTACACAAGGGGAAGTTTAAGACAAGTGATGGGAAAGGAGAAAGTAAGAAAAAGAGTGACAATTAAAAGAGTATCGAAATCCTACTATGTGAGGCCGTATGAGACGAAACTCATTGAAACACTTGCACGTTCAAATGAAACTTGCACAGACATGTGAAACACGTGCGATACACACTGAAACTCTTGCGATACACACTGAACTCTTGCGATACACACTGAAACACTTGCGATACACACTGAAACACTTGCGATACACACTTGCGATACACACTGAAACTCTTGCGATACACACTGAACTCTTGCGATACACACTGAAACACTTGCGATACACACTGAAACTCTTGCGATACACACTGAACTCTTGCGATACACACTGAACTCTTGCGATACACACTGAAACACTTGCGATACACACTGAAACACTTGCGATACACCCTTGCGATACACACTGAAACACTTGCGATACACACTTAAGATACACACTGAAACTCTTGCGATACACTTGCGATACACACTGAAACTCTTGCGATACACACTTGCGATACACACTGAAACTCTTGCGATACACACTGAAACTCTTGCGATACACACTGAACTCTTGCGATACACACTGAAACACTTGCGATACACACTGAAACTCTTGCGATACACACTGAACTCTTGCGATACACACTGAACTCTTGCGATACACACTGAAACACTTGCGATACACACTGAAACACTTGCGATACACCCTTGCGATACACACTGAAACACTTGCGATACACACTTAAGATACACACTGAAACTCTTGCGATACACTTGCGATACACACTGAAACTCTTGCGATACACACTTGCGATACACACTGAAACTCTTGCGATACACACTGAAACTCTTGCGATACACATTGAAACTCTTGCGATACACATTGAAACTCTTGCGATACACATTTTATATCAAATATGTATAGCTTATCATGCTTTTATCATACTTCTACGTTCAAAACGCTGAGGCAAATAGTATAGCGGGACATTCTAATGCTTAATGTGAAAAACCATTAACGTGACTTAATGAGACATTATTAAAAATTAAAAGATCAAATTCTGCACACACCTTATTAATAAAGTAGATAAAAGCAAATGAGCCCAAAATATGAACGCACTGCATGAATTACACGTTATGTGTTTTCCTAGCCCTTGATTCAGGGAACAGGGAAATATTTTACCACTCCAAACGCCATCTTCATTAAAAAAATATTATTTTGTTTATGAAACGCATATTAAACCTATAGCGGTGATTTAGGCTAAATAAATACGTTAATAAATAAAAATATTAAAAAGCACATAATAATATAAACAAATACAACACTTAGCCTATAAATGCCCAATGTTTTTAGTTTTGCTTTAAATAAATAAATTAGTTTAGGCTTAAATTAACATTGTTTGTGGACTAATTAATGCCAGAATAATGTATGTTTATTTTATAGGCTACTAGCCTATATTTTTCATTGTTGTTTTGCATTGAATGTAAGTTTCAATGTGTATCGCAAGAGTGTCAGTGTGTATATTGTGTATCGCAAGTGTTTCAATGTGTATCGCAAGTGTTTCATTGTGTATCGCAAGAGTTTCAGTGTGTATCGCAGGTGTTTCACATGTCTGTGCAAGTCTAATTTGAATGTGCAAGTGTTTCAGTGGGTTTCCTCTCATACGGCCTCCCATAATATGTAGTTTCCCCTGCAATAAAGATTTCGGTAACACTTTACAATAAGGTTAATTAATTAACATTAGTTAATGTATTAACTAACATGAACTAACAATGAGCAATACATTTGTTACAGTATTTATTAATCTTTTTAATGTTAGTTAATAAAATTAACTAACATTAATTAATAATCTTTGATATTATTAACGTATTAATTATTTAATTAGTTAAGGTAATTAGTTAGTTATATTAACTAAGATTAATAAATGCTGTAGGAGTATGTTCATTCTTAGTTCATGTTAACTGAGGTAGTTAACTAATGTTAACTAATGAACCTTATTGTAAAGTGTTACCAAGATTTCAAGTGTTTTCAGCAGGGTTCATCTCATACCTTATATTTTGTACCCCAAATTAAAGCCAAAAATATCTTCTATAATTATTATGCATGCAGTTTTATGGCCTCGTATGAATTGTGAGAATATTTGAAATATTTAAATGTTTAAAAAAATAAATAAAAAGTCTTTCTCAAACTGCAGGACTATTTAAAATGTGATAGCAAAAATAGAAAAAACTAAAAAGCAACAAAAAAAGTGATAAAAAAAACGTTTTTACAGGAATATGTAGACACACCCTTCTACATATGTACATTTTCACCAGAAACATTTGAATAAAAAAGTTCATGGACATTTTATGTGTCAACTACCCAAAAAAAGTTTACACTACTTTCATTTACTCTAGAAAACTAAAAACACAACTACACTGATATATTGCTATAAAAGTTGGATTATTTTAGTATTAGAGAGCATAGAAGAATTGTTTGAGCTTCTGTAGACTTCTATATTTAGATTTTGTCAAGGACAATGTTGTTGATGCGGTGTTGAAGAACAGTAAAATCATGCTGCTAAGCTCATCGTCTGCTAGCTCTCTTCTCTAGGTTAATTCAGAGGCCACAACCTCATTAGCTGCAAGATTAGAGAGACTTTAGGAGGGGGGATGTTCCCTATTTGTGCGCTGTAGAAAACCACAATTCAGAAAGTAAAATCAGTGATTCTGAAACCAATTTAAAGTCTTTTTTATTTAAAAAATATAGCATGATGTTATTCTGTAAAGTCATTCTGCAACCACAGATATCCTGAATTTCTCTTGTGTCTTGGTCAATAGCCAGTTTCAAGGTGATTTATGTTTTGCAAAGAGTGGCTGTTCTCCCCAAAAGGCAGGGTGTGAAGATTGGCACACCATTCTAGGAGGCTGGCCGGGTGGGCCGTGGAAGGTTTGTGCTGACACTTTTGAAGCAGAGAGAGAAGAATTGGAGGAAACAGTTAAAGTGTGGCCACAATGGCCGAGAAAGTGAGGTACATTTGCGACTTCCTCTGATAGTGGATGTACAGTTTAAGATCCATCTAAACTGTTATATTGACATGTTTTTGTGTGCGTGTTTGTTTCCTAGTGTTTACAGCCTCCCTGCTAAGCTGATTAACGGGGGCGTGGCTGGACTGGTGGGCGTGACCTGCGTGTTTCCCATTGATCTCGCCAAGACCCGCCTACAAAATCAGCAGGGTGCTCGTGTTTATAGTGGGATGTGAGTTCAACATCTTTATGAAGTCCCATAACTATGCGTTGTATGTCATGCACTTTGTGTGGGGTTTTGTTCTGGTAGGGGTAGAGAGTTTTTCGAGCAATAAAATGACCAACTGTGCAACTTGCATATGACGATCAATTGGTTTTGGAGTAACAGTCATTGTAATAGCATATGGTGCAAAGGTGCAAAATGGCAGCTGGTTTGCTGTCTTAAACCTTTTTAAGCCTATAAACCCTACGCTCTTGGAAAAAGGTTTAATTGGGTTCTAGAGAACCCTAAGGTGCTTGACTCAATTTTATGCAAAATAATTCTGAATAAGGAGAATAATTAAATGATTGCATTTACCTTATTTTTTACCTGGTGAAAAATAAGTTAATATTTATTGATTAAAACTAAATCCATAAAATGATCCCATGAAGGAAATTCATGAAGGTTCTACAATATATGAAGCGCATGACAGAACCTTTTAAGGTTCCATAGAACATTTTCATCTAAGAGTGTAACATAAGGCCTCTAAATTATCACCATCATCAAAACTTTGCTGAAAAACAATACTTTATACATTTTTAGTCTTCATTTTTGTTAGCCTTAAAATAATTATGAAAACATCCCCCTTTATTGTGGTACATGACTTTTTGCTGTGAAATCTTCACTGTTATTTAAAAGGTAAATTTCAGAATTCTTTTAATTATTAGTAATATTCTATGATGAACTCTTACTAGACAGAAGCAATACATCTTATTAGAAAAAAAATCATGTTCAAATGTAAGTATCAAATATGATACAACAGGCCTTTTAGGAACATTAATTTGAACATCTCAATCATCATTGTATTGCATTGCATTCTGTTTTGCACCCACAGGAAAAACTACAAAGCTTTAATCATAAAACTAAGAATTTAAATATATAGACATATTATTTGGAGATACAGAGTGACAACGGATATTTATAGGTATTTTATGTAAGTAATCTGCTATACTACTGTTATAAAGATCTCATTGATTTACATTATAGATGATCAGAATCTTACTTTTTGGCCATATAAATATCAGTAACTGCACTAAATTGCACAGTTTGGGCCTCTGAATAGATTTGATGTTTTTCCTTCTCGAGTATGAGCTCCATATTTTCACTATATCATACCATATGAGCCATAAAACCCTGATGTATCAAATATGATACAAAACATAAAACACATTTGCAAACTTATGTTTTCCTTTTGATATTTTGTCTCAGGAATCAATAAACTGTTCCATTAAAAAAAATCGGACTATTATAATGGCTCTTTGTGTACATGGTTTTGTGCATTTGACTTTACAAGTTCTGAAAACATTTATGCATCTTTAAAAAAACAACTGCTTAAGGTTTATATAAAGTGATTCACGAAGGCAGCATGTGTTAGTGATTTACTCTGGGTGGAGGACTTTGTCTGGATTTTGAATGACTCCAATGATGCAAAACAACTTGGGTCACATGCTTTTGCTTCTTTGATCTCTACACGGTCCCAAATGTTTTTCATTCCTTTTTAAGTAGCTTGCTCAAAAATATCTTTATGCATGTGTGATACCATTGAGATAAAGAGAAGGACTCTTTGTAGTGATGGTGTATGAGGACCTCTTTTCTTCTTTGTACACTTATGTAACAAGCGAATACCCAAGTGGTTTGTGGGCAATAGACAGGCTGCCATGTTTTAAGCTCTTTCTTCCACACATTACTCACTCCCCAAGAATTGTTTGTGAATGTCTAATTTGGCTGTCGTTACACACAGAGCAATATTACTGTTGTTTAAGAGATTTTCCACCATTTATTCTGGTTACTTTATTCTACTTACCAAACAAGAATATTTAAGGGCATTTTCATGAATTGTGATTTCGTTATATTTAGATTAGCTTATTTCAGAACCAGATTGTAATATTTGATTAATCATATTGAACATTTCTGTCTTGTTATGAAGGCTGGACTGTTTGGCAAAGACGATCAAAATGGAAGGCTACTTTGCCATGTATCGAGGTACAGTGTTTATTTTTTATCTAGTGCTGACTTTGGTTTGTACCGTCAACATTAAAATCAAAATGTACCACCTTAATGAATGTTCATGGTGTTATTGTAAATATACTCAGAATTGCATTTCATGGTGTTTCTCTCAGGCGCAGCTGTGAATCTTACACTGGTCACTCCAGAGAAAGCCATCAAACTGGCTGCCAATGATGTCTTTAGACAGAAGCTCTCCAAAGATGGGTAACGGCCATTTGTTAACCATTTACAAAAGCAAAGCTACTTATTATACTTATTTTATATACATATATAGTCCAACCCCAAATGTATTGCTGTTGGTTTATTCTGTCTGGTTTTGATAGTTTCGAACAGCTTCACAGTATTTAGTTGCCTGTGCATCCTAAGCTGGGTTAAATATACAGAATTGAGTCTCACAGTTAGTTGTAAGCAGTATGCTTGTTCTGTGATTATTTCTCATTCGTTCTGGAATCGTGACCGCATGTGGTTGCGCTACATGGTTAAGATTCACTGAAAAAGAACTGACCCAATAGACTCATTTGTTTAGGAGTTGAACCACACTGGTGTCATGTTTCTGATTCATATGAAAAGAACCAACACTTGGGTACACTATGTAATTTTTGGCTGGTTTAAAAAAAATGCATGCATTTGCAGAAGAACATTGTTTTGGTTGTGCGTCTTTGCGTGACTGTGTGGATGAATAATGTTATCCTACTGCTTATAAAACATTCACTAATAGGCTTATAGAAGAAATATAACTAGATTAGATGGAAATATTACCATATTATAACCGGGTTACCATAGTGAATCAGGGTAAGACTGATTGACATAAGACTGAAGACTGAAAATGTTTTGGAAGAGGGATTGATGATGTATTGACTCATTTTTTTTGGGGGGGGGGGGGGATTACTTAGTGTACCTTTAAAGAATATTTTTGAAGTTTTCATGAAATAACGGAATAATTCACCTAAAAATTAACATTCTGTCATCAATTACTTACTAACCTTCATGTTGTTCCAAATCTGTATGACTTTCATTATACTGTGGAACACAAAAGGAGAAATGTTGAACTTTCTGATTCACTGAAAAGAGCTCATTAGATTCGTTCTATAATCAGACTTCACTGGCCGCACTGTCTGTTGTGTGATATAGTATAGAGAACTCTGTCAGTATTTTACTATGTATTCAATCCACATTGGCAGAATAATGCACAAGTGAGAACCATTAACGGAACTTCCAGTATTTTTTTAATCAAATCTGTTCTGAACAAAGACTATCCCAACCCTAACAACACATTTAAACTTTGAATACAGTATTTAAATGAAAACTCTTTCTGTAAACTATTTCACAGAGGCTTTTAGGTCACCAGCTGACTAATTAGACCAGTTATTTACTTGGTAAATGCAATAACAATGTCATCTGCCCCGTCTGTCATTGTATCTGTCACCCATAGAAAATTACCTCTGTGGGGGGAAATCCTTGCTGGCTGTGGGGCCGGGACCTGTCAGGTGGTCGTCACCACCCCCATGGAAATGCTAAAAATACAACTGCAGGATGCTGGCAGGTTGGGTAAGTGTGTTTATTATGCTCCCATGAGTGTCATCCGAGGTATGTAGGTCTCTATCTTAGGATGCCTCACTGAGTAGTACAAAGGTTAGCCAGAAATAATAGAAGCTGTTTGAGTATAATGGTGTCAACCGAATAGCAGTTTCTCCAAAGTTCAGTGTTACACTACAGGATGAAAACTGTTAGATAAAAAAAAAAAGATGATGTTGAAGACATGAGTTGTAACCGGTCCATTTTTGTCTTTATAAGCTGCTCAGCGTACTGTCACTGCTCACTGTGAGACTCCCTCACTGGTGGCCTCTCAGACGGCCCAGCCAGGCACCAACGCCCCGCCTCGAGCTTCAGCGACTCGTATCACCCTGGAGCTACTCAAGACCCGAGGCCTCAGGGGTCTTTATAAGGGTGCAGGTGCTACACTGATGAGGTAAAACATAATCAGCAATATAACCAATAGGAATGTGTTAATTTTTATGATGTGTAAGTGTAATCACTTTTAAATTAACATAAAATATTCCATAACAAAATTAAAATAGTCAATTTTGATTTCATGGTGACTTTAAAAGCCCGTTCATACTACTGCAATAACTCCCCCCTTATCTCTTCATGGGCTTTTAATGCACCACAACATAGAATAGGAAAAAAAAAAAAGGAATATGTATGGAAAACCTAACAAACACCAAGGCAGGCAAGACAGGAGAGAAGTGGTTTCAACGGGACAGCATCTCTGTCCCAATTTGAGACACTCTCGCACTGTACTCCCTCTTTTAATGCACCTTAGACATTGCACATAACACACAAAAAAAAAAATTAGGAAAAGATAGGGACTGATGAGATGTGGGGGAAGGTTATCTTATATTATCTTATTATATTATCTTTTATTTTGTACAGGATTGACAATGGCAATTGTTACATAGGAGGAAGGATGGAAATAAAAATCGACCAACACAATATTGGCAGTATGGTGGTAGTGGGGAGTGGGGTGGTGATGGTAGTGACAATGGTAATAGATAATAAATGGTTACTTTGTCTACGCATACACACACATACACATACCCACACTCACACCCGCTCACATACACACTTCAAACACTTAAATCACTTTTATGTCACTTCTGGAAATAAAGATTGCTCACTACTGCACAATGTTGGTTTGTATGTATGTCTGACTGTTAAAGAAAAAAAAAGAAAAAAAAAGAAAAAAAGCCCGTTCATACGATGAACAATAACTATAAAGTTAAATTAGCGTCCACCAATATGTAGTTATGTGTTGTCTGTCGCTTTAAATGCTCAAGGTCTTTAACGTTGAGTAGATTGGCTGTCTATCTTATTATCATTCATCAGCTGGAAAAAAATCATTCTAAAAGTGATTCCAATCATATAATTCCTCTGTGTCGTTATTGTTATAGTTGTGGTGTGGACTTTTCAGTTCTCATAGAATAAGATTATTAAAAATGTATAGTTTTAGACTAGTTTTCGTCCTTGGTGTGAATGGGCCTTAAATCATGAATTGGGCATCTCTACTCATAATTTTGGTTTGCTCATTAAAACAAATCAATATTATGACTTGGAATATAGTACATGAGATATAAGGACCCTTTTTATTAGATTATTTGGTGTTTGTTTTGAGGGCTCATTCACTTTCATTATATTGTAAAAGAAGCCAGGAAATTCTTTAAAAATTCATCTTTTATGTCAAGAAAGAAAGTCATACGGGTTTGGAACAACATGCCATTGTCATTAATAATAACAGAATTTGAATGTATTGGTCAAACAACTAAGCAATGTTAGCTGATCAACATCCAGACCTTTTGCAAACCCTCAGTGACGTGTTGTCTAACTTAAGTGATTGCTCTCTCTGCAAACGCATGCACTGTTTCAGGACAAAAAGATGGATAGGCGGCACGGTGACCTCTCACCTTTAACACCACCCACACAAATAAACCCACTCACCTATCCAAACAGCCCCTCCCCCACAGGCTCCCTGCAGTCTGTGATGTAATCCCAGCTGAACTGATGTAACCTGCCAGCTGTCAGTTCTGATCTGTTATTCATAGCTTCTAATTAACCGTAGGCAGAATTCTCTTCTTAATGGAATTCTAATGAGACCTCGATCTATCTCAATAGTCTACGGCCTACACGGCCTAAATCATATTTCTCCATTCATCGTTTCACGTTTCACATTTACAGACTAAAACTAATCAGGCACAGTGATCAATAACGATTCATCAATAACGTCCTGCAGCTTTGTCTAAATATCTATGTCCTTTCTCTGTTCAGGGACGTCCCGTTCTCCATGATCTACTTCCCGTTGTTTGCCAACCTCAACACTATGGGCCGCACTGAGGATCGCCACCCCCAGGATCGGGCCCCCTTTCTGCAGTCTTTCGTGGCTGGTTGCACGGCCGGCTCGGTGGCGGCGGTAGCTGTCACTCCTCTGGACGGTGAGATACAGGCAAGAGAGGAGTAGAGAACACAATTTGCTCTCTCTCCTTTTGAAATGCATTCAGATAAATCTCCCGTTCAGTTAGTCATGGCCGTCCAAGCCTGTAAAAACCACTGCTAATCCTGTTTCAATGCTACTGCGCTACTGAGAAACTGTTGATAGACCATTGATATAGATTTTGTATGGCTAATAGACACTGAATATTTATTTATTTCAATAACAATACATATTATATATAAAATGTTTTATATGCATATACATTTATTTTTGTACTTCTAACATTTCTTAACAAAAAGGAGTAGTTCTTCAAAGAAATACTTATTACTTCTAGTACTGAAGATTATTTAAAGGAATCAGATCTTAAAAATAGCCTTTTTGTTTTGTGATGAATTATGGGTACATTTTTGCCAAACTGTTGATTAACTAGGTCACTCCAAGTATTTCATAAAGGCACAGAATGAGTCTTTTGTTTCTGAGTGATTAATTATGAAACCCCATGTGATGTGTACACTGAAACATTTCATTTGCTTTGAAGAAAGTCTGTTAAGTTTGCTTTTCAGTTCTATTAAGAAAGTTTTTTGTTTATAGCTCTTGTCTCTATGTCTATTGTATTGTGAGTTCTTTGTTGACTAAAAAAAGCAGCAAAGGGGACAGAAGGTTTATTTGGACAGTAGGAACTCTGGCAGTCACTGCAGTGTCTCCATCTGAAGATTTGGCAGTACTCTCTGCAACATTACAACATTACAAATAGACTCATAGGAAACCTATAACCTAGTTTTTCATCAGTTCATTATTCCTGTGGAGCATATAAAATGTTACAGTAAACACACTGATGTTGATTTAAAGTCCAGAAACAGTTACCTAATGTTTAAAAAAAACCTTGAATCTGTTGGCGATCCTCACTGTCAAAAAAAAGTTGCTGCCTTAAATTTTTATGTTCAATGAACTTGGCTGTATAACTCATTTCAACTTAAATCATCAAATTGACTTTTTTTAAAAATCTAAAAAATCTAAAAAAAACTTACCATTACCATACCTTACCATTTTTTACAGCTGTTAAATCTAACTGAATTGGCCAGGGCTGGGTTTTCCAAAAGCATCGTAAGCTTAAGTTGATCGTAGAACAATTGCCACCAATGGTCTCTACGATCAACTTAGGCTTACGATGCTTTTGGGAAATGCAGCCCTGGCCAATTCAGTTAACAGATCTGGTTTTACCAAATAGCATTTTATTCAAATATTATAAAATATTATAAAAAAAACACAGGTGTAAATAAAAATTGTTTTTTTCAATTCGTATTGTTCAGTGTACATTGGTTAAACTTACAAAAAGTACGTTATCTGGTTGCCTTAAAATTTTGAGTTAATTGAAACTAAAAAATTGAATTAATACAATTAAGGAGATTGGTTTAATAAATAGAAACTCATATAGTATGCTATCTGACCCACATAAATTATCTAAGTTGATTTGACTAAAGATAAAAAGTTTATAACAAATCATGAAAATAACTTTTTATAGTAGACTTATATTTAAATGGCTTTTTTATAAAGTGAATCATGTGGCAACAAACTGAACTGGAACACATTAAATTATAATAAACATATTTACTAATAGAACATAATCAAGATATTCTACTTATGGCTTTATTGTAATGTTTTAGAGAATGTTTTCCTTTTTTTCATATAAAAAAATTGCATAAACAATTAGCACGGTTTTTGAGAATAATTAAATCTTAAAAAATACAATAAGTTGTATATTGTTTTAGAGAATGTAGTATGTCAGGGACCACATGATGACTTAATGACATCATGACTTAAAAGAATCGCTGAATCGTTTTTTTTAAATGACTCTTTCAAAGAACACTTTGAAGAGCTGAACTATGGAAATGAGTCAGACTAATTAATCAACAGCTGTATAACCTGCATCTGGGAAACCAGATCTGAGAAATTAAAATATTCATTTACACTTTCAGCACAAGGCGTAGATCCAACCAAATCTGTTTTTAATATTGATTAATGCTTATTATTTTCAGTTATAAAGACCCGCCTACAGACCTTACAGAAGGGAGAGGGAGAAGACTCCTATAAAGGCATCATTGACTGCACACAGTAAGCTTTTTATTTACATCTTTGGCTTCTTATTGTATGACATGGTACTAAATAATTAGCATATTCATGTATCATGAAATTTATATGTTATTCATACTTACTTTCTTTTCACAGACGCATTTTAAAACGTGAGGGACCAAGTGCGTTTCTCAAGGGAGCAACGTGTCGTGCTTTGGTCATCGCTCCGCTCTTTGGCATCGCTCAGGGCGTGTACTTCCTGGGCATCGGCGAGCACCTGCTGGGCCTGCTGGGATAGCAGCGGGTGATGTCACCTCAATCATCATACACACATTACTGTTTCTACACGGGCCAAGAGATGATGATAAGAGATGAAGGAAGTTGCCACAATGAAAAAAAGAAGGTTCCAGACTTTATTTGCGACAAGGTAAAGATGGAGAGAAATTCATCTACCCAACCAAAGGAAGTTCAGACACTTTGGAAGAACAGAGGAGGGTTGTGTAATGCTAACATAAAAGCCTATATTGCACACTAACCAAGTAGGCTACCTAAAAGCTGCAAAAAGGGTTCTTTAGGTAAGACAGGGTCCTGGAAGGGTTATTATTTTTATGTCTTAAAGCCCATAGTTACAATCAGTTTTAAACCAACATGATTTATGGTTGTGAACAGGGTCGATGTGTAGTTAGATTTAAAGGAGACTTGAATAAAAGTTGAAATGGATTCAGGGGCCTCATTTATAACCGTTGCGTACGCACAAAACAGACCTTGAAAGAGGCGTACGCCACTTCCGACGAATAAGTTGTGATTTATAAAAACAAACCTGACGGGAAACTCTGACCCATGCGTACAAACATTTTGTAGATGGAGCAGTTTAGCGACACCGATGGTGAGCTGGAGTTAAATGTCTTTTTGGTCACTTTTAGACAGAACATTTTAAGAAAATGATACATATTCAGAAAGATAATACAAATATAATTTCACTCACCAAACCTGTCACTTTGAAGTAAATATCCATCCTTTCTTAAATGTCCGCGCCAGCGAGCGTGGTGGGCCGTTTAGTGAAACTGACGCATATACTATCTAACGCCAGATCTTCATTATGAGTCCTAATCATAAATACAGTGCATGTTCACAATAAAAGTTTAAATAAATAAAAAGAATGATTTAAACTATGTTTTACTCCTGATATAAACATTTAGATTAAATATGCCATTCTCGTTAATGGAGTTAAACACTTAAAAGAAGTTACGACATTTTTTATATTCAATCAATAGAAATATTTGTAGTTGATGCGATGCTTTTGAACACTTTTCCTGTGGTATGCTGTGTTTTAATGTTTTAACTACAGAGAAAATTGCTTATCATGATAATAGCAGATTGTCTGAGAAAATAATGGAAATAATGCACAGCAAAGACCTATCTGTTTCCATTAAAAATATAAATCAATTAAAAATACTATTTGGCCAGTGGAAAAGATTGAGAAAAACTTTCTCTGAAATTTATTTTATACTATTTAATTTATTTATTTAAAAACAGGGCAAGGATAGGCTAAATTATTTTTTATCAATGTAATGTGACGCACATCCGTATCTCATATTTTCCTAATGTCTTGTACCGTTAAAATTGGTATCACGTGGATGAATGAGCATATGCAAATGATATGCAGCTGAGGATCTGCATAGTGAAACTAGGCGTTGTAAGCTCCATATATGGTTATTTCGGGGTAGAGACGCATGTGCACACAATCTTCCGCTGTCTGGGTTTTATAAGTCTGAATATTTTTTGGCTTTCGGGTGCACGTACACTTTTAGTAAGGATCCTACGCAACGTTTTATAAATGAGACCCCAGATCTACCTAATTTTTTTCCTCTCTACCGCTAATTCCCACCCCTTTAAACAGCAAAAAACCCTCCAAAACAGTTTGCTGGGTCTGCTGACTTAATTTAATTCTCGTCTCTCAATAAATCTGAAGAGACTGCTGGGCTTCGCTGTGGAGGCCTTGTCTTCCTGTTACATGTTCCTCTGCGGGACAGAATTCCTATAGGCTATATAATGTAAGCTTAATATTTTTAATGCTTCTTTAAATGATTTTGTTGAGTGCGCAATAAATTAAAAAGACTTATCCTTGCCACTCAAGTTTTTCAATAAAAAGAAATAACAAAACGTAATGTAAATTGCCAGTGGCTTTTAAAGTCTTATATATATAAAAGTACATATATTTTTCACCTTCAGTAAGAAAGAATACAGTGAAGAGTATACAGAGAAATGAGGTCTTGAATAGTTTAATTTTGAGTGCACTTCTGTAAAATTGCGGAAAAATAAAAGATCTTTCAATTTAAAATACAGTATTATAATAATAACAAGCAGTTTATAGATGCTTATTCCTTGGAAGGCAAAACCTGATCTTTGAATAAGAAAAAACACCTCAGAGGCTTCATATTCATGTTTTACTAAATATTTTTTATAAGCAACAAGCAATCTATACATTTTAAATATGCAAGACTGATATATGTGTCTCTGCTTATTAAATGTATTCATCAGCCTTTTGTATTTTAAAGTCTTTTTGAAAACATGGTCTTGAGTCATTTGA
Organism: Meda fulgida; assembly: GCA_030578275.1. NCBI lineage: Eukaryota > Metazoa > Chordata > Actinopteri > Cypriniformes > Leuciscidae > Meda > Meda fulgida. Next base: position 17,369,512 of record CM060640.1, read on the forward strand.
TTATGCAAAACATTGTTTGTGCACCACAACTGATGATAATTTGGATCTGATATGTTTGATTTCCACAAGAAGGCAGTGTGTTTTTAATGTTTGAAGTATATGTAGCATTTTCTGTAAGCCTCTGTCAGATGTACGAATTGATTTCTTTCCTGTACGGTGGATAAAGTGTAACCAACAAGCGATGCTTTGTTTATATTGTAATGGGCACAGAAGAGAAATGCTTCAGAATATAAATAAAATATATTTAATTTATTTATCTGTAATATTATGCAATTGTACTACAAATGAAAATGCAGGGGGGAAAAAACACAAAGGCATCTATGTTTTTAAGACATTAAATGAGGACTTTCCTTTTCCAGGGAAAACCTGTTAGGCTGCTGGTTTAGATAACTTTCAAGGCAATAACAATGTTAATTCCTGAGTGCTTATAGCTCTTTGTTCAAAGAGCTTGAGATAAGATGTCAGGTGTCTATTTTCCCTACCGGTGACATATTTAAACAGAAACCTTTAAAACACAGAGATATAAGGTAACACGAGCACATATGAGAAGCCTTTCATTTTCAAACACTTTCTTTGGGCTTGTTTTCCAAGAGCAAAAACACACAAGAAAAAGAGCAAAACAAAAAACTGCTGGAACATGATAAATTGAATATCCAGAATTGCAACAAGAATAGTTTCTCACTTCAGAAAAACCACTGTGACCTTAAAAAAAAAATAAAACTGCCTCATCACTTTATCATGTTTTCTGAATTTCACCGTTCTCCCAACCACCACTAATGTGTGTTAGCAACAGTCCATTAATCCATAAACCTGCGGTTTGGGTTGGCACCAAACAGAGTCACTCTGATCTCAGGCATCATCTGTGAAAGCAGAAAAAAAGAATGAGGACGACATTCACAAAAACAAGCTTTTATACTGTTTATTCCTGTTGTAAAATGTGATTGTTTTCTCTACCTGTTCCGCTAGAAGTTCTAGTCTGCTTTCCAGTGTGTTGGACACCTTGATCTTGCCATCAGCATTATAAACTTCAACACCTCCTGAACTGAGGATGCCAAGCATGAACAATTTGAGAATATATAAATGAGCTTTTTTTTTTAACAAAACTTGTGTAGAAGAGATATCTTACATGTTAGGGGACAGGAAGTTGTTTTCGTCGATGCGCACCTCAATATTACTCTTTACAGCCTCTTTGTAGATAGGGATGTTTTTCTGAACGGCAGCCTAAAATAAACAGGTATATCAACCTCTTCAAAAGTGTAAACGGTTTGCATAGCTGATACGCACAATGTAAAATATTATGTAAACGGATTGACAGGGAATAGAGCTCACCTGCACCATCGCTACATCTTCCTTTCTGCACCGGATTATAACCCTGGGCTCCAGCAGCTGATAAAATCCCTACCGAAGCAAAAAAAAAGTTATTTTATTATTAATAATAAAATAATTATAATATATATATATATATATATATATATATATACATATATATATACATACACATACATACATATATATATACAGGTCCTAAAAAATTAGCATATTGTAATAAAGTTCATTATTTTTCCATAATGTAATGTTAAAAATTAAACTTTAATATGTTTTAGATTCATTGCACACCAACTGAAATATTTCAGGTGTTTTATTACTGATGATTTTGGCATACAGCTCATGAAAACCCAAAATTCCTGTCTCAAAAAATTAGCATATCATGAAAAGGTTCTCAAACGAGCTATTAACCTAATCATCTGAATCAACTAATTAACTCTAAACACCTGAAAAAAAAATCCTGAGGCTTTTAAAAACTCCCAGCCTGTTTCATTACTCAAAACCGCAATCATGGGTAAGACTGCTGACCTGACTGCTGTCCAGAAGGCCATCATTGACACCCTCAAGCAAGAGGGTAAGACACAGAAAGAAATTTCTGGACAAATAGGCTGTTCCCAGAGTGCTGTATCAAGGCACCTCAGTGGGAAGTTTGTGGGAAGGAAAAAGTATGGCAAAAAACGCTGCACAACGAGAAGAGGTGACCGGACCCTGAGGAAGACTGTGGAGAAGGACCGATTCCAGACCTTGGGGGACCTGCGGAAGCAGTGGACTGAGTCTGGAGTAGAAACATCCAGAGCCACCGTGCACAGGCGTGTGCAGGAAATGGGCTACAGGTGCCGCATTCCCCATGTCAAGCCACTTTTGAACCAGAAACAGCGGCAGAAGCACCTGACCTGGGCTAAAGAGAAGCAGCACTGGATTGTTGCTCAGTGGTCCAAAGTACTTTTTTCAGATGAAAGAAAATTTTTCATGTCATTCGGAAATCAAGGTGCCAGAGTCTGGAGGAAGACTGGGGAGAAGGAAATGCCAAAATGCCTGAAGTCCAGTGTCAAGTACCCACAGTCAGTGATGGTCTGGGGTGCCATGTCAGCTGCTGGTGTTGGTCCACTGTGTTTTATCAAGGGCAGGGTCAATGCAGCTAGCTATCAGGAGATTTTGGAGCACTTCATGCTTCCACCTGCTGAAAAGCTTTATGGAGATGACGATTTCATTTTTCAGCACGACCTGGCATCTGCTCACAGTGCCAAAACCACTGGTAAATGGTTTACTGACCATGGTATTACTGTGCTCAATTGGCCTGCCAACTCTCCTGACCTGAACCCCATAGAGAATCTTTGGGATATTGTGAAGACAAAGTTGAGAGACGCAAGACCCAACACTCTGGATGAGCTTAAGGCCGCTATCGAAGCATCCTGGGCCTCCATAACACCTCAGCAGTGCCACAGGCTGATTGCCTCCATGCCACGCCGCACTGAAGCAGTCATTTCTGCAAAAGGATTCCCGACCAAGTATTGAGTGCATAACTGAACATAATTATTTGAAGGTTGAGTTTTTTTGTATTAAAAAACACTTATTTTATTGGTCGGATGAAATATGCTAATTTTTTGAGACAGGAATTTGGGGTTTTCATGAGCTGTATGCCAAAATCATCAGTATTAAAACAATAAAACACCTGAAAATTTTCAGTTGGTGTGCAATGAATCTAAAATATGAAAGTTTAATTTTTATAATTACATTATGGAAAATAATGAACTTTATTACAATATGCTAATTTTTTGAGAAGGACCTGTATATATAAATATATATTTTAACTTATATATACTGTGTGTGTATATATATATATTCTCAATTCAATTGTACTACAAATGAAAATGCAGAAAAAACACAGAGGCATCTATGTTTTTAACACATTAAATGAGGACTTCCCTTTTCCAGTGAAGGCTGCTGGTTTAGATAACTTTCAAGGCAATAACAATGTGACTTCCTGAGTGCTTAAAGCTCTTTGTTCCAACAGCATGAGATAAGATGTCAGGTGACTGTTTTCCCTACCGGTGACATATTTAAACAGAAACCTCTAAAACACAGAGATATAAGGTAACACGAGCACATATGAGAAGCCTTTCATTTTCAAACACTTTCTTTGGGCTTGTTTTCCAAGAGCAAAAACACACAAGAAAAAGAGCAGAACAAAAAACTGCTGGAACATGATCAATTGAATATCCAGAATTGCAACAAGAATAGTTTCTCACTTCAGAAAAAAACACTGTGACCTTAAAAAAAATAAAACTGCCCATCAGACCTCCTCATCACTTTATCATGTTCAAATTCAAGTTAAAGTTGTAGTATTATTGTTTTGTGTTTGTCTAATTCATTTTTGTAAAATGTCTGTATAGTTTTATTTTATGTAGTTTTAAATAAATTGTACAACTAGTTGAGGAAATAACTTAAGTTTTTTTTTTTTACTAAAGTTAATGTTTATTTCAAGTAATTGTCTTTTTAAATAGTTTTAGTTAATAATAACCCTGACACATATATTGATAGAACTACATGTAAAATAAATATGACATAATAATACTAAATTATAAATAATTAAAGACTGAAGGTGCTCAAAGCCCGTAAACTAATAAAACAAATGATTAAATAAAGAATATATATATATATATATATGTATATATATATAGATATAGATAGATAGTCATTAAATAAACATTCAGTGTCTAATAGCCATACAAAATTTGTCAACTGACTTTTAAATCCCAACAGTTTCTCAGTAGTGCTGAAATAATAATACAATTTAAAAAAATAAAATAAAAAAAAAAGTATGATATGACCACTGCAAGTCGTCAGAATCTGCTTTAAAAACTATATATATATATATATATATATAAAAAGCTGCCATTGCTTACAGGACCATATCTGACCTGTAACACCAGCCCCTCCAGCAGTGCTGGGTACTGATTTGGGTCTTTGGCAATGTTGGCCAATCGTTGCTGTGCATCGTTTAGGAGATCCTGCAAAGAATCACATGAGGAAGATGAAGAAGAGATGGATTTCTTGTATCTATATAAGTATAGACT